>JAZHEH010000193.1:8187500-10611666 GCA_036589455.1 Ateles fusciceps
AAAGACCCTGAGTTCCTCTAGCCACTCATGGCATTTAGTTGGGCTCCTGCGAGATTGAAACACGAGTTTTTCCTGGGATTTCTGGTCATTTGTGATCCTAGGGTGAGTAAGGCGCAGGCTTTTGTGTTGTAGCTCTTTATCAGGGCATTGGCGGGGCTGGCGCACGTGCTCTTAAAGGTCTCTTCGGATAATCAGTGTCACTCCCATTGTACTTGGATTCCTCCAGCCTCATTTTCTTTCCCTCCCCATGTTCCATCTTTTTCAGTAAAGCATTCATTTGCTTTAACTTCACCTAGTCTAACTGACAGGATCCATTGTCATCTGCCTAAAACGTTTGTTCTTCTTGTCTTATCCCTCTGAAGTGAGAATGCTATGCCCCCCCCGACCTTTTTTTTTTTTTTTTTTTTTTAAGATTTTTCTAGCTGATCCCATACAAGGCAGCACTCTACATAAAAAGGCAATGGCTAACCCAAGACAGAGTAACTTACAGATCCCAGAAGCCAAGCAGGAGCTGCGCTACAACCTGAATCTGAAAAAGGGCCCACACATCTGAGGCCAGGCGCAGGTGAAGAAAACATACCCATGAGGTGACAGAATAGAGTTTTCTTGTTGGGTTTTGGCAAAGGGAAGAAATAAATATTTTTTGAACGGTGACATAACTTGGACTTTTCCCACTTGAGACAAAATTTGAGAACTTGCTGCCAAATCTGGGGGAGAAATTACATTAAGGAGGAGGATACCACCTCCAATATCAGCTCTGAAAGGAAGTGATAATCCTGCCAGCATTAGCAGCCTGGGCATCCGGAAAACTTGACTCTTAATATCCAGAGCTGCCTTCGCTGTTCTGACCAGAGCTTGCCACTCTGATCCTCTGATCTCTTGACAGTGGTTCTGATCCCACTGCCAGCCGGAAACAGTGCCTGCTGCTTTTGGGGATGGGAGGTAAGGAGAGGGCTTGGTAGATTGTCATTGGAAGATTGTGAAAACGGACCTCCTATTTCATAGTTATCTAGAGAACAAAGCTGATCTCAGTTTGTCAGGATTACTTGACCTTAGTGACATGCATGCATTTCTCATAGGTGGATTTGGAGCTGAGGAGGATATCCATTAGCTTGACTAGTAAAAATATTTTGGTTAATGGATTCTACTAGACATTCACATTTCGGTTGATTCTAGGGTCTCTGTTACGCCCATTTGAAGTACAAAACATTTACCACCCATTTGCAGCCTCAGAGGCACACATCTGCATTCAAGAATAATCACTATAAAGGAAGTTTTATTTGGGAGTTGCCTGGCATGCCAATTGATTCTTTTTTTTTTTTTTTTTTTAGATGGAGTCTTGCTCTTTCACCTAGCTGGAGTGCAGTGGCACAATCTCGGCTCACTGCAACCTCTGCCTCCAGGGTTCAAGTGCTCTCCTGCCTCAGCTTCCTGAGTAACTGAGATTACAGGCACACACCACCATGCCCAGCTAAATTGTGTATTTTTAGTAGAGATGGGGTTTCACCGTGTTGGCCAGGCTGGTCTCGAACTCTTGGCCTCAGTTGATTTGCCTGCCTCGGCTTCCCAAAGTGCTGGGATTACAGGCATGAGCCACGGTGGCAGGCCAATGCCTACTGATTCTGCCTTACTTCCATAAAGACACAATGCAGTTAACCAGTATACTAGCTCTTTTTTTTTTTTTTTATGTGTACAGCTTAGGGGAATGATTCATGCTGCACACTTCATCCTTGTCTGGAAAAGCGAGCCAATACCTGCATCTTTATTCATTCTCTTTAGTTTGACCCCCTCCTCTGGCACCTTGTCCCCTAAACCCCTTACATTTTCCTGGCAATCCGCCTCTTTGGCCACCTTCCACTTTGTAAAGTCTTGTTTTTCTGTAATTGGTGCCTCCCTTCTTGGGGCTGATAGCGTTCACACAGCAGAAAGGCTGCTGTGTTTGGAGTTGGAGAAACTGACCCTGAGTTCCAGATTCAGGCATACTCACTGTGGCTAGAGAGGAAGAGGAATAAATCTCCTACAGGACATTCTGACTTAATTAGACTGCTCTGGGGTCTGAGACTCAGTGCTTTTTAAAATTCCCCAGGGCATTCTTATGTGCAGTGAAAGTTAAGAGCCTCTGTTCTATACTGATGCGTTGAAGGAGCCCTTGGGGTCAGGGACACTACGAGGCCAGGACCAGAAGGGTGGCAAAGTCAACAGTGGGGCATCCTCTTGGGCTTTCACTTCAAAGGGAAAAAGCCCTCTTCCTTGAGATTCTGTTCATGCTCATTGTAAATAGTGCCTGGAACATACACTGGAAAAGGGACAACGTGCATGAACTCCAGTCCAGGCTCTAATCTTCCAGCTCTGTGACTTTGGACCAATCACTTCACTTCTCTTGGGCTGCAGTTTTTTTAACTCTGACAATGTGGAGATGACAATCTCTAGCACAGGGGATTGGCCTGAGGGTCAAACTACTACCACTAATAATAATAACTGCCATTCATTGCATTCTTATTCCGATGCTGGGGCACCCTCCAAGTGCTTTATGTGAATTATCTCATTTAACCCTTGCAAAATTCCATCTAAGGAAGATCGTATGAGGAGACAGTGTGTTGAAAAGTGCTTTGTAATTGGTAAAACCTTGTGAATGTATGATATCATACTCCACATAGTTTTGCAAAACTCTCTTACATATATTTTGCCCAAGGACATGTAAATGAAAAGTAGAGATGCTAAGATTTACAACTCACTCTTTTAACACCAAGGTCATTGATCTTTCCACCATATTTCACTGGTTCCTGGTTAATTGCAGATTATGTAATAGTATGTCTGAACTCAACTGTTCCTTAGTTCCCTACTAGGAAACATGTAATCCACCAAATCAGCTTCACCAAGATGCAAAGAAGGTTCGGAGTTTAAAATGTTTGATTTTATTCTATCGTGAAGTATGATTTCTGTATTCTGGCAGTGGGGATGCCTCTATTCTAAGGCTAAATGTCAATTCTTGGCGTACGAACAGTCATTTATTTATTTGGATGTGAAGTCCTTTAGATTTGCCAACATATGAAACAGTAGTCCTAAACTTGGGGATGCATTTCTTAACTGAGAAGCTCATGGTTCTGCTATTACAGCTTAGAGGAGGCAGGAATTATAAAATGCCCTTTGATGAACATCTATGTCATTGATGACTTAATACTCCCTCTGACTGTCACTAGTTCTCTTGCATTTAAATCCTGTTCTGTATGGTGAATTTAGCCTTGGTCCAGTTCCCTTCACAGAGTGCCCCCAGGCCCCTCATTTATCTAGCTGGCCCTGAGACTGGATTGTAAATTAGTACTGTCTTTTGCTTTATTCTGCCTCTTGATTGTCCATCTATCAGAGGGCAGGAACAAGGACTGGTTCTGCTATGTCATTGTTTCTCTATAAAAGTTTTGTTGAAACTGAAACTAATGGATATCCATTTGTTTTTAAATTACAGATTTTATTTATTCTGGTTATTTCTGTCCTTGGTTTCAATGAGTGGACTGCCCCCTGGTGGACAAAAACTGTCAGCTCACATGAAAGTTAGCATGCTTTTTATTTTTCTTCAATTAATATGAATTATATCCCATGAATAATAAGAATTGAATCATAATATGTCAAATTCAATTAAAAAAACAGAACTCTAAGATTCATCCAGGTATTCTTGGAATAGCCTGAGTTATGAAGACAGGGTCATAATCTTTGTATGGTAAATTTCCATTTTTCTAGAATGGCTGGGGATTGTGAATTCTAATTCGTAGGTTATCTCACAGTCACTGATATAACTTACACAGGCTAACCATTTGCAAAGAATTAGTACACAGTGTGTAATGGAATACATGGACTGCTGAATGTCAATTTCAGTAGTACTTGACAATAATAGTGAACACTTACTGATAAGTACATCAGATACTTAAGATCATTTAATTCCTCCTTTTCTATGAGATAGGTGTGGTTCGTATTGCTCTTGTGAAGATGAAGAAACAGAACTGTCACACAGCTGGGAAATGATAGAGCTGGAATTTAAACCCAGGTAAGGTAACAAGTTTCCAGAGAGCATGCCTTTCAACCCTACGCTAAATGGCCTTGCTTATGAGTTACAGAACATTTCAGGATGCAATAGGATCCCTCTTCTGAGCATTGCTGCTCACCAGTGTAGAAGTTGTAGGGGATTAGGATTAACCTGTGGCAGACTCAACCCCTTTCCCTTTCCATACCATCCACTTCCTTCATCACTGTCACATCTATCAGAGCATTGTATGTATTAGGGTGCAGTAAATACCTCTTGTCTATGAGCTTGGATCATTCAAAGCCTTTTTTCCCGGAAAATCTCAGTCTCAATTTATTTTTTATTCATTTCTTTCTCACAAAATCATGGTGGATCCTACACAACCCAAATATGATTATTTAACTGTTTTATTCAGGATAACATATACGATTATTGACACATGCTAGAATCACATGTAGCACATCCAGACCAAAACAGGCTTTACCCAGCTCAGTAAAGAAGACTACGTAACTGGTTTCATTCTTTTGAGAAAAGGTTTCTTGTTCGTGCTGGATGAACCACGCCTACATTTCCACATATAACACCTTAAAGGGTTTCTTTGACACTGGACTTAATGTAGGTCACTGCTATGGTTTGGATATGGTCTGTACCTGCCAAAACTCATGTTGAAATTTGATCCCCAATGTCACAGTGATGGGAGGTGGGGCCTAGTGGGAGGTATTTGGGTCACAGGGGCAGATCTCTCATAGAGATTAATGCCCTCCCATGAGGAGGTAAGTGAGTTCTTCAGGGAATGGATTAGTTTCCCCAAAAGTGGATTGTTAAAAAGTGTCTGGCTTCCTCTGTTTCTCTCTCTTGCGTCCTCTCTTGCCATGCAATCTCTTTGCACACATGCCTGCTCCCCTTCTGCTTGCCACCATGAGTTGAAGCACCTTGAGATCCTCACCAGATACAGCTGTCCAATTTTGAACTTTCCAGCCACAAGAATCAAGAGCCAAATACACTTCTTTTCTTTATAAATTACTCATCCTCAGGTATCTTGTTAGACAAAACAGACTAAGGCAGTCACAAAAAGTTTTGTTGAAAACTGAACTCATAGTCTGAGGCCTTTACAACAAACTTGAATATCCTGTGGGTTTACCCTCTCAAAGGTGGCATGCCAACCCTGGAAGTGCTCCTTTTCTGGGTGATCCATGCTGTTCTTGTCCCTTGCAGTTGGGATACTTGCTTCTTGTT
The DNA here is from genome assembly GCA_036589455.1 of Ateles fusciceps. NCBI lineage: Eukaryota > Metazoa > Chordata > Mammalia > Primates > Atelidae > Ateles > Ateles fusciceps. The sequence continues at coordinate 8,192,752 of JAZHEH010000193.1, forward strand.
TCAGGCCTTTATGGACTTGCTTATTCACCCACAGCCTGGCTTGCTGGGGCAGCAGCTCTCTGACTCTCCTATCTGACTGCCAAGGTTAATTTGCCATCTTTGCAAGAGCTGAACTCTCCCTTTTGATAGGAAGAGCCACTTCCTATTTGGAGAACCAAAATCAGATGTCCTGTTACACAGAAACATGGACTGTTGACATTGCCCATGCCACTCTGTTTAATCACAATAGCTGACACTGCGTGGGTTTCTCTGGCACACTGGTCAGCACACAGTAAGTAGTAATACATGGTGTTGGCTTTGAACATACCTGGGAATACACCACAAGCCAATTTTGTTTCTATATAACCATTTTCCTGGGAATCAATGCAGCTCTTAGAGACTGCTTCAGGACACTGCATACAAGCACACACTTCAGAAATGTTTTTGAAGATATGAGGAGGAGGAAGCCATGCCAGTGGCTTAAGAAGAATAACATAGTTTTAAAATACAGCCTAATAGGTCTAATAACACAGGTGTGCTGCTTTGTCTTAAAATTAAATATTAACATGGCCAGAAATCTTCCTGCTTATTCCTGCTTCTAATAAAGCTAACTTTATGTGGTATTTGGTTGATTTTAATAAATCTAGAACACACAAAGAAAAACACTTCATCTGACAATACAACTTTAAAGCAACCCCTTTTAGATACATACAAAATGAAATTCTCAAAATTATCAAGCCTGAACTATTAACATAATTAATATAGGCTTCAATTAAGTTTCTTTTTTTTCCTACTAAAAAAGAAAAAAAAAAGCTTACCATCTGCATTCACCCAGAAGCACATGCATGGTTAAAATCAGACTGTCTGGGTGTTTTGGACACAAAAGAAACCTTTGACCACTCTGATTTGAGCATATGAGTGTCAAGAACCCCAGAACAGAGCCAATCCAAAACGCGCTACAGTGTTTCTATTCAGAGGCCATCAATGTGCCTCTTTAATGGTTTTTCAGAATCCCAGGAAATTGTGATTACATGGCATTAGCTTTTCATTTTCTGAAGAATGGATGAAAAGCATGAAAGTCCTCCTAACAATGTGAAGAAAAGTATTTTTGGTTCTGGTATACTTCTGCTGTTTTCTGATAAACACTACACAGAAAATGCCTTTAAGATACCACACAATTATACATACAATTTTAGCTCAGTGGTCCCGTGCTAGAGAGACTACAACTTTATCCAGGCAGAAAAAGACCCCCAAATGGCAATTGTTCTCACTGAACAGTCACTTAGTCAAGGATGGTATTCATTCTAGTAATATCATGAATTTATTTTCCTTTCTCTGTGAGATGCTCTTATGTTACCATGGGAGTAATCTTAATTCAGAATTTAGTTTTGGCAGGGCGGGGATCAGGGGGTGATATTTCCAAGTAAATAACTGTAGGTGTTGACTGGAAATTTACTTCATCTAGCTGATTCTGTATTTACTGTATTGAGGAAGAAAGTACTACTTAATAGTCCATTGTGTGTACAAATTGTGGAAATAACATTGGTCTGGTTATATTACATGTGAACCAATAGTATTTAGTGAATAACAATAAAAAGCACAAAGATAAGACCAGATTGTCAGTGGATTCTAAGAATATTTATGTGAACCCTAAGATTCCTGCAAGATTCAGTAAGAAACCAAAGTAGAAATCACGGAATATTTTATGGCAAGATAAGGACTGGAGCTATCACCACTCACACCATTATCCATTAAGTGGATTGTGAGCTCATCAAATGATATTTAAGTCTCAGCAGAGACCTCAAAGGCTCTAAACGTGTGCTTTTTGAATTTTAATGGTTAAGCATTCCTGGGACAGGTGTTTATAAAAGATTCAGATTCTCAGATTTCCCTCAGAGATTGTTTCATTATATCTGGAGTGGGGCCCAGAAGCCAGCATCTGAAAAAATATACCAGATGATTCTGCAGCAGTGGTCTATGTTGCTCTGTCACTCAGGCTGGAGTGTAGTGGCACACCCACAGCTCACTGCAGCCTTGACCTCCTGGGCTTGAGTGATCCTCCCACCTCAGCCTCTCAAGTAGCTGGGACTACAGGCATGCACCACTATGGCAGGCTAATTTTTGAATATCTTATAGAGATGGGGTTTCACCGTGTTGCCCAGGCTAGTCTCCATCTCCTGGGCTCAAGCAATCTGCCTGCCTCGGCCTCCCAAAGTGCTGGAATTACAGGCGTGAGTCACTGTGCCCAGCCTGTGGTCGACTCTTCAAGAATTTTTTTTAAGTATAAATATTATATGTCAATTAAAAATGAAAAGAAAAATACTTTTAAAAAAGAAATATAACTTAGCTCTTTTTAATCCACTTGAAATACCCACCTAACCTTCAGATTGTCCTCATCTGTTGAAGTACTTGTATTCATCTTTTTAAGATTAGTTCATTCCAGGTCTGGATAAATATATATCTTTCCTGTCTCCATAGTAATGTAGTTATAAATGACCACCCCAATGTCACCTAGCTGGGAACAGCAAAAAAAATGCATTGTTACAAAACCCTACCACAGCCATACATATCTTGAAACGACTCGTTAGAATGGACTATCGTTGACCTTGATATCTGCTTATTTTGCAACGATGGGGAAAATGTTAGGTGCTTTTTTTCCCCCCTGTTCACCCATTTTGTATATCCTGGCTTCTCAAAGTGTGGCGTGTGGACCGGTAGCAACAGTGTCACCTGAGAGTTTATTTGAAATACAGAATCTAAGGCCCTGCCCAGACCGACTAAACTACAGCCTACCCTGTGAATGAGATCCTTTGTGATCCCTGTGCATATGAAAGATGAAAGATAGAGGTGGTGAGCAGCAGCCATTTTTAGAAAGGAATGAATGAGGGAGTATATATTTCCTTGCAGTAAATTTAAGCATGCTGTATATAACATCGAAACAAACAAGTAAGTTCTACGGACTGAGGTAGACAATTTTTTTTCCTTCTAAGATCATGTATTTGACATTACTACAAGTGGTCATTCTGGGCTCTATCCCCAACTTTTGCCCCCAAAACTGGGATAGCCCTATGACTTGGGCTGCCTCAGGATTCTCACTGCTGTGATGGTATTTTGCCACGGTTCACTGCTCTACCTCTTCCAATTCCCCTCCCACCTTCCTCCCTGCAGACACCAAGTCTCTCTTCAACACTCTCTCCTATAAGCAAGGCCCTGGAAGAGGAGCTGGAAAGAGGCAGATGCAAAAAAGAACCAAGAAGGACTTTGCCTGCTAGAAGATTGTGACATTAAGAACAAAGACGGGGGCCAGGGACGGTGGCTCACACCTATAATCCCAGCACTTTGGGAGGCCAACGTGGGAGGATCGCTTGAGGTCAGGAGTTTGAGACCAGGCTGAGCAACATAGCAAGACTTCATCTCTATAAAAAAGTTTTTAAAAAATTATCCAGGCACGAAGGCACACACCAGTAGTTTCAGCTACTTGAGAGGTTGAGTCTTGAGCCCAGGAGTTGGAGGCTACCGTGAGCCATGATCACGCCACTGCACTCCAGCCTGGGTTAAGAGTGAGATCCTGTCTCTAAAAAAATTGCTGCCAGGCGCGGTGGCTTACGCCTATAATCCCAGCACTTTGGGAGGCCGAGGCGGGCGGATCACGAGGTCAAGAGACTGAGACCATCCTGGCCAACACGGTGGAACCCCGTCTCTACTAAAACACAAAAATTAGCTGGGCATGGTGGCGTGCACCTGTAGTCCCAGCTACTAGGGAGGCTCAGGCAGGAGACTTGCTTGAACCTAGGAGGCGGAGATTGCAGTGAGCCGAGATTGCACCACTGTACTCCAGCCTGGCGCCTGGTGACAGAGCAAGACTCGGTCTCAAAAAAAAAAAATTGAACCAACGTAGGGCTTGAGAGGTGCCAGGCCCCATTGTTAGCACCTTACAAGTATTAACACAGACTGTCTTCACAATAATTCTGTGGCACATGTAAAGTCACTTGCCGAACACCACACAACTGGAAAGTCCACCCAACCGGGAAGAGGCAGAGGGCTAGCTGCAGAGGCTGTGCCCTGGGTCACCAGATAGGAAAAGAGAGTAGAGCTAGATGGTGACTGCTAGAGGAAGATGAGCACATTAAGCTCCCACAAAACCCCCATCTTAACAATGAAACTCAAAATGTGTTAGTCTTCATGTCAAGTGTGAAACACAGCTTCCAGCCTCTAAGTTCCACCCCCGACTCCTGCACTCATTTCTCCTCAAAGGAACTACTGCCATTTCCACTGAGATTGGGTGTGTATAGAAACCACAGCACTGCAAGGCAGATTAAGTGCTATGGAAAGTAACAGCAGAGTGCTGTGGAAGCGTGGAGAGCCAAGAGAGTAGTGGCCATGAGGGAATTAGGCCAAAATGAGTCTACTTTGCAAATTAATTTCTAGGCTTCCTGAAAGATGTGGCATTCATCAAGCCACACGGGTCATCAGCTGGCTAAGGGGCAGAAGGCCCTCCAGGCAGTGGGTACAGTGCCAGTCAAGGCATAGGACTGGATAAGGCTAAGTCATACCTAAAGTTGTTGTGTTCAGCAGCTTGGAGGGGCAAGTGAGAGAGAGCAGTAGGAAGAGCAGTCACCCTCTCAGAGGTGACTTGTTTTGCTGCGTTACACAATAAAGATAGCAAAAGTCTTAAGTTCATTTCTAATACACATGCTTGTTCATCAAGGCATGGTAACTCAAGTTCTAGTTTAACCAGTAAGGTACATACTTACCATTGCATTGGAATCCCCTTCCTTGGTCGGAGGCATCTCCTGCTTTGGAGCCTACCCTGGAATTTGCAAGTGTCAGTTACCACTTTCCCAGCTTCCCTTGCAGCTAGGACCAGAGATGCATCAGCATCACCATCTGAGGAGAGTCCATACAGAAGACAGTGGCAGCAGAGGTGGCAGATGCATACAGCTTGAAGAGCTGTCAGTGGCTGTGGTTTTAGTGCAATTGTCCTGTGTTCTGTGTGAGTGGTTCAAGTTGTTTATCTGGACCCACTACGGCAGCAGTGCTGGCTTCACAGGGCCAGTTTCAGAGCATGATTGGGGCACACATATGTATACATGTACAGGTACATTCTGGCTGTAGAGTCTATAAGTCTTGTTCTCCAGATGAACTGTTCAATATTCTTTAATAAATTTCCTTTCTCTTTAAAACAGCCAGATTTGCTATATCTTGCTTGCAACTGAGAATCGCGACTGATACTTTCAGTATGTTAAGAGAATAAACTGCATGCCCACAAGGACTTTGGAACTTAGCCCTTCCTTTTATATACAGACTAGGGGTGATCTTGTACAAGTAATTTTTTTTTTTTTTTTTTTTTGAGACGGAGTCTCACTCTGTTGCCCAGGTTGGGTTGCAGTGGTGCAATCTCGGCTCACTGCAATCTCCGCCTCCTGGGTTCAAGCAATTCTCCTGCCTCAGCCTCCAGAGTAGCTGGGATTATAGATGTGTGCCACCACACCCAGCTAATTTTTGTATTTTTAGTAGAGATGGGGTTTCACCATGTTGGCCAGGCTGGTCCCAAACTTCTGACCTCTAGTGATCTGCCCATCTTGGCCTCCCAAAGTGCTGGAAGTTACAGGCGTGAGACACCACGTCCGGGGTAATTTTTTTTTTTTTATGTTGGTGTTGTCTTGATTTTCTAAATCATTTGATGAGAATGTGTGGACCTCATTATTTAGAATATGGGGAGCTAGGACTGAAAGTGTGGGGAACCTGTAGAACAGCTGTAATAAGAAACATAAGGAAAATGAGGAGATCCTTGTATGAAATTACCCAAATCCAAGGTGTTTTCTCCCATGGGCCCTTCATGGAATCGTAAGAAATAGAATAAAGGCCCAAATGCTTTTGTTCTGTTACAAGAACACAGATTGCTAAACTCATATTCACTTAGGACTTTGAGGGGCTCCAACATTTATCTACTCAAAATTAGCAGAATTGTATGGAGTGGTGTAAACAGGGAGGCCCCAAACCAAAAGCAGCTGATTACATTTGCTATAGGTAAAACAAACTTCAGTGTCACAACAGCAAAAAATGCTCAAGAACACTGATGATTGTTGTCATTTAAGCTAAGTTGCCAACTAAACCATAGCAGCAGTATACAGCAACCTATTATTGCTGTAATGATCCCAGAAAGCAGATTTTAAAATATGCTCCCACTAAGCCCAGTGGCTCATGCCTATAATCCCAGCATTTTGAGAGGCCGAGGCAGTTGGATCACTTGAACCCAGGAGTTCAAGACCAGCCTGGGCAACATAGTGAGACCCTGATTCTACATAAAATCCAAAAAGTAGCCAGGCATGGTGCTGCATGCCTGTGATCCCAGCTACTCGTGAGGCTGATTTGGGAGGACAGCTTGAACCCAGGAGGTGGAGGCTTCAGTGAGCCATGATAGTGCCACTGCACTCTCTTCATCCTGGGTGATGGAGTGAAACCATGTCTAAATAAAATAAAATAAAATAAGGTCCTAAATTTATAAATTTGAGAAATCATCAAATTCACTTCTGTGATGAAAATCATCATTTCAATGGAAATATTAAATATTCAAACAACTTGATAGAACATACTGTAGATCAAGGTTTATTTTTTTGTGTCCTCTACTATAACGTAAACTCTGTGACAGTAGGGCCTTTGCTTGTATATTTCCATGGTGTGCTCCCAGCACATGGTAGGTACTAAATCTAACCTGTCTAGAGGGAAGAGGCACTCATTACTCCCTTAGAATTTGTGAAGAAAAGTATATTATATGTGGTATATTATTTTCCTGACCATATCTTTGCAGCACACTCTTATCAATGAGTATTTTTAGGTGTTAAAGCAGGTTACTGTTTAGTGTATATTCCCTTTCATTCCTACATAAATGAGTGCTAACTGACAAGTCATACCTCAGGTGGGTCTTGTGTATTCTACAATTACCTCTTCCTTTAGGACTTTCTGCTTTCAGTGTTGAACAGAGGTTAGTTAGATACAAAAGAACCTGACTTGGACATTCTTGGATTTCTCCATATAAGTCAATATAGGGTATGTTTTATTTGATGATGTGACAGGATGTAAACAAGTGTTTTAAATATGGAAAACAGTTTTAGCAAAGTATAAGGTTTTAGAAACCTCTATGAAACTCTAATATTCTCCCTCTATTTCAAGCAGTTGAAGAACTCTTCAAAATACCTCTTAGGCTTTCCAGAGAGAGTTTCTTTCTTTCTTTCTTTTTTTTTTTTTTTTTTTTGAGATAGGGTCTTGCTCTATTGCCCAGTAGTGAAGTGGTGTGATCACAGTTTACTGCAGCCTCAACCACCTCCTGGGCTCAGGCGATCCTCCCATCTCAGCGTCCAGAGTAGCTGGGACTACAGTCATGAGTCACCATACCTGGCTAATTTTTTTTTGTATTTTTTGTAGAAACAAGGTTTCGCCATATTGCCCAGGCTGGTCTCAAACTCCTGGACTCAAGCGATCCACCCACCTAGGCCTCTGAAAATGTTGGGATTACAGCCATGAACCACCATGCCAGGCCAAGTGTCATTTATGTCTAAATTGTCAATCTGCTTATGAGTCTACCATCCTCCATCTACTTTGCATAATTAACATCATAAACAATATTAATAATGTTCTTTCATATTGGGATTCGGAATGAGAATTTAATTTTAAATGTATTCCACGAATAATTTGATAGTTGCTTCTGCAAATGTCATTTTTAATGTACTTAACTATTTTCCCAACAAATCCTCTGGCAATAAGCCATACTATGTGGCAAAGATTTTCTTTTTTTTCTTGGATTAAATAAAACAACACATTTACCTTCGTCTTTGTTTGACTTTTAACAACTTACTGCTGTGACTCACTCTGCTGGCCTTGAATTTTAAAAATAAATAGTAGATTCTGATTATCTTTTGTTTCTCTCACCATATTTTAAAAAGAAAAAGCATGAGTACAAACTTAGTAAGAACGTTAAGGTCCTCTAACTCTTCTATTACATTCCAGTTGGTTTCCCAGGGCTGTCCTAATAATGTCCTTCAAACTGGGTGGCTTAAAACAACAGAAACATATCGTCTCATAGTTCTGGAAGCTGGAAATCTGAAATCCAGGTGTGGTCGGCAAGGCCATTTTACCCCAGTAGGGGAACACCTGTAGGGAAATCCTTCTTTGCCTCTTCCTCGCTTCTGGTAGTTTGTCGGCAATATTTGGCCTTCCTTGGCTGGTAGATGATGCATTGTTCCAATCCTGTCTTCCAACCATTTTCCTATAAGCACTCCCTCCCTCAACTAATTACATGGGCAACTGTCCTATTTCAAATAATGACCCATTCTGAAATAATGGGAGTTCGAAGGCTTCAACATGTCTTTTTTGAGGGGACACAATTCAATCTATATCAACTATTTTGTTTTTAAAAATTAACCAATATTTGTATAGTATAGTTAATTCCAATTATATTATTAAAAGTATTTCTTGGCCAGGCATGGTGGCTCATAACCTGTAGTCTTTAGGAGGCTGAGGCATGTGGATTGCTTGAGCCCCAGAGTCAAAACCAGCCTGGAAACATGGCAAAACTCCATCTATACAAAAAATACAAACATTAGCCAGGTGTAATGGCTCATGCCTATAGTCTCAGCTACTCGAGAGGCTGAGAGGTAGGAAGATTGCTTGAGCCTGGGAGGTCAAGCTTGTCATGAGCCGTGATTGCACCACTGCACTCCAGACTGGGTGACAGAGCAATGCTCTGTCTCTAAAAAGAAAGAAAGAAAGAAAGAAAAAGTATTTCTTAGTCAGAAGAAAACTTTGATCTAGCAATTTGAGAGGAAAACTTAAAGTGGTTCATGAAAACCATGAGAAGAGGCAGTGTCATGGGAGCCAAGACACATCAAGAAGAGCAGAGGTTTAGGGAGCAGGTGGACATATTTCTCTCCTTTCTCTACATGACCATATTATCATCTACAAACATCTGGAAGAAAGAAAAATCTGATACATGTGGGTTTCCTAATTGCTATGGACTGAATTGTGCTCCCCTAAAGTTTATATGTTGAAGTCCTAACCCCCAATATGCTCATATTTGGAGATGAGGCCTTTGTGAGTAATGAGATTTGGATGGGTCCTGAGAGTGAAGGGATCTGGTGGGATTAGGTCGCTGATTAGAAAACACCAGAGAGCTTGCTCTCTGTCTGTCTCTCCCCTCTGTGTGAAGACACAGTCAGAAGGTGACCATCTTCAAACCAGGAGAGAGGCCCATCAGACCCTAATCATTCAGGCACCCGACTCTTGGAATCTCAGCCTCTAGAACTGCAAGAAAAAACTTTCTGTTGGTTAAGCCACCCAGTTTATGACATTTTGTTATGGCCACTCAAACTAAGACAAGGATGCAAAACCAGATTCACTCAATAAAATCTTGTATTGCCGGGCGCGGCAGCGGTGCCTGTAGTCCCAGCTACTCGGGAGGCTGAGGTGGGAGGATCGCTTGAGTCCAGGAGTTCCGGGCTGTAGTGCACTATGCCAATTGGGTGTCCGCACTAAGTTTGGCATCAATATGGTGACATCCTGGGAGCAGGGGACCACCAGGTTGCCTAAGAAGGGGTGAACCGGCCCAGGTCAGAAATGGAGCAGGTCAAAACTCCCGTGCTGATCAGTAGTGGGATGGCGCCTGTGAATAGCCACTGCACTCCAGCCTGGGCCACATAGTGAGACCCCATCTCTTAAAAAAAAAAAAAAAAAAAGAAAAAAAAATCTTGCATTAAAATATTGTTTTCAAATAACCAAGTAATGCAGGTATCAGGGCCCGGTGTCAATTCTGTGTGAATAATGATGAGGGAAAGTGGTCCACAGACAGGTCAGGAGGGCAGAAGACAGATAATTTTGCCTGCTGATCATGAATACAATGACTTGGCAATATCTTTCACCACCATACGGGAGATTTAGAGTCAAATTGTTGGTAATCCTTGTAGGGGGATAACCTTGTAATGATAATGACAAACACTCACAAAGCATTTACTGTGAACTAGACACTACTCTAAGCACTTTACAAACCGTAGCAACTCTATGAAGTAAGCACTATGATTCTTCCAGTTTTGTACATCAGGAAATTGAGGGACAGATTAAATAATTTGCCTGGTTGCAGCTAGGAAGTAATAGAACATAAGTCCATGTTTGCATTCTCTCTGCTATGCTCCCTTAAAGTTTCATATTCATATTCAGGAATCAAACCACTAATCTCTAAGCAATAATGCACTTCCTTAATAATATGGTTCTTCTTTGCTATAATACAAAATTCTAGTATGTGTCGGCTTAGTGTGTGTGTGTGTGTGTGTGTGTGTGTGTGTGTGTGTGTGTGTCAGAAGTCCACAAGTCAAAAACACATATCACCAGAAATCATCATAATTGAAATACTCTGAAACACATCCAATTCCAGTGGAATTAATTTCCTGATAGCATCTTTACATTATTGTAAAGATAATGTGGACTTTGATACAAATGTTAAAAAAATGTAATTTTTTACATTTGGACTTTGATGTCTTGCACAGGCTTATGAACACACTCACTTTCCTTTACAAAATGATTAGAAGAAGAATTAGGTTAGAGCCAAAACACTAAACTTTGACAAAAGATGAGTACTTTAAATGTTTTAAGTAAAAGTTTATGTTCTTTTACAAACAATTTTGGATTATCCATATTAAGCAAACACCTCAGGGTAGATCATTTTTCCTTAGTATAATTGACCGAAGGCTTATTACTAGATAGTACAAAATCCAAGAATTGACAACTGAACCCAGAAGCACAGAGTGATAAATTTTTCACAAACACTTTGAATATTGGTAAGTAGAAAATATGCCTTTATTCCTCTTTTCCTATACATTTAACAGCAGTTATATTTTAGAATGTAGATGTTCCATTTATGCTGTTTATTGATAATGTCTCTTTATGTAAGAGCTGATATGTGTAAATGTGTGTATATTTATAAACATATATTTGTGTGCATATATATATACACACATAGATTGTATATACAGTTATTTATTACCATTTGTGTTCCTTTTTGAAGTGGCTGAATTGTGTGCACAATTCTTGAACTTTCTTTTTTTTTTATTATACTTTAAGTTCTGGGGTACGTGTGCAGAACGCGCAGGTTTGTTACATAGGTATACACGTGTCACGCTGGTTTGCTGCATCCATCACCCTGTCGTCTACATTAGGTATTTCTCCTAATGCTATCCCCTCCCCTACCCTACAACCTCCTGCTCTTCCCTCCCCTAACTTCCCACCCTCCAACAGGCCCTGGTGTGTGATGTTCCCCTCCCTGTGTCCATGTGTTCTTACTGTTCAACAGCCACTTATGAGTAAGAACATGCAGTGTTTGGTTTTTTTGTTCTTGTGTCATTTTGAAGTTTTTTTTTTTTCTTTTAATACGTTCAGTTCTGGGATACATGTGCAGAACGTGCCGGTTTGTTACGTAGATATACACGTGCCATGGTGGTTTGCTGCACCCATCACCCCATCATCTACATTACATATTTCTCCTAATGCTATCCCTCCCCTAGCCCCCCAACCCCTGACAGGACCTGGTGTGTGATGTTCCCCTCCCTGTGTCCATGTGTTCTCATTGTTCAACTCTCACTTATAAGTGAGAACATGCAGTGTTTGGTTTGCTGTTCTTGTGTTAGTTTGCTGAGGATGATGGTTTCCAGCTTCATCCATGTCACTGCAAAGAACATGAACTCATGCTTTTTTATGGTTGCATAGTATTCCATGCTGTATATGTGCCACATTTTCTTATCCAGTCTGTCACTGATGGGCGTTTGGGTTGTTTCCAAGTCTTTACTACCATGAATAGTGCTGCAATAAACATACATGTGCATGTATCTTCATAGTAGAATGACGTATAATCCTTTGGTTACATACCCAGTAATGGGATTGCTGGGGAAAATGGTATTTCTGGTTCTAGATCCTTGAGGAATCGCCACACTGTCTTCCACAATGGTTGAACTACTTTACACTTCCATCAGCGGTGTAAAAGCGTTCCTATTTCTCCACATCCTCTCCAGCATCTGTTGTTTCCTGACTTTTTAATGATCGCCATTCTAACTGGCGTGAGATGGTATCTTATTGTGATTTTGATTGCATTTCTCTAATGACCAGTGATGAGGAGCTTTTTTCATATGTTTGTTGGCCGCATAAATGTCTTCTTTTGAAAAGTGTCTGTTTATATCATTCACCCACTTCTCTGTCCCAGGGAGATGGGAAGTTTATCTATAAGCCCCTGACTGGGGTTGTTGCCTTTCTTTCAGAGATGCCCTGCCCAGAGAGGAGGAATCTAGAGTGGTAGTCTGGCTACAACGGCTTTGCCAAGCTGCAGTGGGCTCCACCCAGTTCCAACTTCTCAGAGGTTTTGTTTATACTGCAAGGGGGAAACTACCTACTCAAGCCTCTTAGTGGGGGGCAGCCCTCCCCTCACCAAGCTCGAGCATCCCGGGTCGACTTCAGACTGCTGTGCTGAGCAAGAATTTCAAGCCACTGGATCTTAGCTTGCTGGGCTCCATGGGGGTGGGACCCACTGAGCTACACGACTTGGCTCCCTGGCTTCAGCCCCCTTTCCAGGGCAGTGAACAGTTCTGTCTCTCTGGCGTTCCAGGCACCGCTGGGGTATGAAAAAAAAACTTCTGCAGCTAGCTCAGTGTCTTCCCAAAAGGCCGCCCAGTATTGTGCTTGAAACCCAGGGCCCTGGTGGTGTAGGTACCTGAGGGAATCTCCTGGCCTCAGGTTGCAAAGACTGTGGGGAAAAATGTATCGGAGACCGATTGCTCTGTCCCTAATGGCACAGTCCTCACGGCTTTCCTTGGCTAGGGGAGGAAGTTCCCCAACTCCTTGTGCTTCCTGGGTGAGGCAACGCACCACTCTGCTTTGGTTCGCCCTCCATGGGCTGCACCCACTGTCTAGCCAGTCCCAATGAAATGAGCCGGGTACATGATGCAGGCTGGGCATCATGTCTCACACTTGTAATCCCCGCATTTTGGGAGGCTGAGGTGGGTGGATCACTTGAGGTCAGGAGTTCAAGACCAGCCTGGCCAACATGGTGAAACCTCGTTCTACTAAAAATACAAAATTAGCTGGGTGTGGTGGTACACGCCTGTAATCCCAGCTACTCAGGAGGCTGAGGTAGGAGAATCGCTTGAACCCTGGAGGCAGAGGTTGCAGTGAGCCAAGATCGTCCTACTGCTCACCAGCCTGGGCAACAGCAGTGAAACTCCATCTGAAAAAAAAAGAGAGAGTGAGAAATGCAGAAATCACCTGCCTTCTGAGTTGTCCTCACTGGGAGCTGCAGACCAAAGCTGTTCCTATTTGGCCATCTTGCCAGCCACCCTTAGAGTAGATTTGATTTGATTGATTGATTGATTGATTGATTTTAGACAGGCTTTCATTCTGTTGCCCAGGGCTGGAGTGCATTACAGCAATCATGGCTCACTGCAGCCTCCAACTCCTGGGCTCAAGTCATCCTCCCACCTCAGCCTCCCAAGTAGCTAGGACTAGAGGCTCATACCACTACACCAGGCTAATTTTTTTTTTTTATATAGACGTGGTTTCATCATGTTGCCCAGGCTGGTCTTGAACTCCTAGGCTCAAGCGATCTGCACACTTCAGCCTCCCAAAGTGCTAGGACTATAGGCATGAGCCACTGTGTCCAGCTTATTTCTGAATTTTTTAGATTATAATATAGTTAACAGAGTGTTAAATTACTGGAAATTGAAGAATAAGAGTGAAAAAAGAGCATTTGGTAATATCTTGAAGTTACTAGTTTAGTTTTAAGAATGTGTTTCCCTCATGAATTCCGGGAGCACTAGTGGTTGGAAAGGCTCTCTTGACAGTGATTTATCGCTCACCTTCAGATCATAGCATGAGACTGAAGACTTGACTCATCTTTCTTCTCTTGTCCTTAGTTTGCCCATTAGTAAAAGGAGAGAGATTTTGCTGGAGGATATTTGAGGACTCTTATCTCTAACATCCTGTGAATTGCAAACATTATTAACTCTTGTTACCTTTCATGAGGGCAGGTAGTTGAATCCAAATTGCATTCCCTTTTCTAGTTAATGTGTTTCAGCCTTCTGAGATTTTGTATTTGACAAGAAATGTATTGGACTCTCTTTTCCTAACATGAGGGAACACAGCTGGTGGGGTAATTTGCATCTCTCTTGGGGACCTAGATATACTTTCACATCATCCAGTTTTTTCTGAAGATTTGAGGCATCTAAACGGGATAGTATTGTGTCAAGACCAGACTAAGAAAAACTTCCTTTGTATCTGCAAAATAAAACACGCAACGTTTTAATACTAAAGATTTTTAAGGCCACTCTATTGGCTATGAATGGCTTTTATATTACTACGTAATCTCTTTTTTTTTTTTTTTTTTTTTAGACAGAGTCTTGCTTTGTCGCCAGGCACCAGGCTGGAGTACAGTGGTGCGATCTCGGCTCACTGCAACCTCTGCCTCCCAGGTTCAAGCAATTCTCCTGCCCCAGCCTCCCAAGTAGCTGGGATTATGGGCATGTACCTGGCTAATTTTTGTATGTTTTGGTAGAGATGGGGTTTCACCACGTTGGCCAGGCTGGTCTCGAACTCCTAACCTCAAGTGATCCTCCTGCCTCAGCCTCCGAAAGTGCTGGGATTACAGGCGTGAACCACTGCGTCTGGTTTGTAGTGTCTATTTTAAAGTACAGAATTGCTGAGAGACCTTTTAACTCATCTCAGCATTTTGTGTGGATATCACCAGGACTCCTGCCATTCTGTGTTGAGTGCTCCTTGCCCCATTTTTACTCCCCTATCTCCTCCAGTACCTACTCTCCTTCTGACACAGCCCCATACACTACGGGCTTCTAGATGGCCACCTTTAATTCAATTCAGCAAATATTTATGGACTGCATATGACCTGCCCAGCTCTGTGGTGCGTGTTAGGGATATAAACTTCAATGTAATTAGGGACCTACCACATGAATTAACCACAAAGCACTCCTCTGGGTTACATGAACAAATTGTCCTACTGTGTAGGTTTGCTTAACATTAAAAACTTAAAAATCAGACAACCAACGCCTCAGATTCTTCTTCTTTTTTTTTTTTTTTTCACAGTTAATGAAAATTCCCTCACCTTGCTGATATTGGAAACTGTCTCGTAATGCTTTGGTTGATTCATGACAACAGAACAATTTTCTCAGTGTCTACAAGGAAGGACACTTCTATTGAGAGTGTTAAGAGAAAACATAGCTATTCCTTTCCTTTCATCCAAAAGTGAAAACCAAATTATAAACATATACATTAAAGTGAGTGGTGTGGATATGGTTTGAATATAGTCCCACCAAATCCCAAGTTGAATTGTAATCCAGTGTTGGAAGTTGGGCCTGGTGGGAGGTAGGTCCTGGTGGGTCATGAGGGTCGATCCCTCATGGTTCTGTCCTCCTGGTGGTGAGTGAGTTCTCACAAGATCTGGTTGTTTAAGTGTGTGGCACCATGCCCATCTTGTTCCTGCTTTCACCAGGTGAAGTACTTTAAAATATAGATCAGTGCTGTCCAAAATAAATATTATGCAAGCCATAAATGTAACATATTCTAGCAGAGTAAAAAGAGATACATGACATTTCTGTTAATAATGCGTTTTATTTAACCAACATATCCAAAATGTGTGATTGTTAGTTTTCATCTATATTCTGCAAATGGACATTTGAAAGCCAACATTCTGGAGACGGCTTTAACATTTCTTTATCTCTAAAGAAATGGTGACAAAAATATCTTTATCCCTAATCAATCCCAGAGAGCTTATGAGGTAGATAGCATTATTGTTACAAAAAAGTACAGCTTCCCTATTGGAGAACTATAGTTCCCACACTGGCTGCAGACTTGGTCACGGGACTTGCTTTGGCCAGCCAATGAAAAGTGAGTGGCAGTGATGTATACCACTCCAAGCAGATGCTTTAAAAGCCCTCATGTGGTCTGTCCACTTTCTTTTCCCTGTGCCACAAGACCTCATGTCCCATGCAGGGACAGTTCCCTCAGCCTGGGCACTGGAATAAAGACAACATGGAGTAGACCCGTGAGAGATATGTTCCCTGAAAGAGAAGAAACTCTTTCCCCAGAGAGGAGCCATACACTAGAGAAAGAGGAGGACAGGGCAGCTAGTATGGTGTTTGTTTTCCCTTGAGCCCGGAAACCACATTTAAACTCCTACAATTTGGCAGATAAGGGCCAGGAGTTGATGTAACTCTTCGGGAGAGGCTCTGGAACTGCAGGCAGAAGTTCCACAAGGCTCTCTGTGTCTAATTTGCTTACCACTGTGCTCCTAGCACCAGTGCCTGACACATAGTAGAAATTCAACAAATATTTGTTGAATAAATGAATGAAGACCAAAGGCAGATCAGATGTAGATTTTGAAGGGCCTGAAATTCCTACACATTTGGTGATGTTCTTAAAAAACACAACAACTCATGTTACTAATACAAAGTTAGGTTACAAAAATGAAAATTCATTAAAAATGTCTTTTTTTTTTTTTTTCAGACAGGGTCTTACTCTGTCACCCGGGCTGGAGTGCAGTGGTGTGATTTCGGCTCACTGCAACCTCCACCTCCCACGTTCAAGCAGTTGTCCTGCCTTGGCCTCCTGAGTAGCTAAGACTACAGATGCATGCCACCACACCCAGCTAATGTTTGTGTTTTTAGTAGAGAGGGTGGTTTCACCATGCTGGCGAGGCTAGTTTCGAACTCCCAACCTCAGGCGATCCACTCACCTGAGCCTCCCAAAGTGCTGGGATTACAGGCATAAGCCACAGTGCCTGCTCTAGAACTTGTTTAAAATCTCAAAATATTAGCAGAATTTTGGACTAACAAATACTACAAGCATCATACAAATGTGGGTAAGTAACATGCTATTAATTAACATGTTTATTAATTAATTGCCTAACTCACTTCTATGATACTTTTTTCCCTACATGTTTTAGCTGCAAACTATTTGATCTTCTCTTCACAAGACAACAATTTTAGAATCTTTTCCTTTTTTTCAGCTCCTCCTCAGCTTATACAATTTTACTGCTATAGAGAGATCAGAAAGATCATTCAGTTTTTCTTTTAGCATGACTGATTTTTTTTTTTTTTTTTTTTTTTTTTTTTGAGACAGAGCCTCACTCTGTCGCCCAGGCTGGAGTGCAGTGGCATGATCTCAGCTCACTGCAACCTCCACCTCCCAGGTTCAAATAATTCTCATGCCTCAGCCTCCCAAGCAGCTGGGATTACAGGTACCTGCCACCACGACTGGCTAATTGTTGTAATTTTAGTAGAGACTGTGTTTCACCATGTTGGCCTGGCTGGGCTCAAACTGCTAATCTCAGTGATCCACCTGCCTCGGCTTCCCAAAATGCAGGGATTACAGGTGTGAACCACCACACCAGGGCACATGATTGATTTTTTAAATTATTACTATTATAATTGTTTTTGAGATGGAGTCTCACTCTGTTGCCCAGGCTGGAGTGCAGTGGCATGATCTCAGCTCACTGTAACCTCCGCCTCCTGGGTTCAAGTGATTCTCCTGCCTCAGCCTCCTGAGTAGCTGAAACTACAGGTGCCCACCACCACGCCTGGCTAATTTTTGTATTTTTAGTAGAGATGGGATTTCATTATGTGGGCCAGGCTGGTCTCAAAATCCTGACCTCAAGTAATCGGCCCCCCTCAGCCTCCCAAAGTGCTGGGATTACAGGCATGAGCCACTGTGCCCAGCCCTGATTTTTAAAATTATTATTTATAATTTAGAAAATTTTATTTCAGATTTACATGACATTTTTTTTTTAAAATTTTTTCCGAGGCTGAGTCTTGTTCTGTTGCCCAGGCTGGAGTCCAGTGGCGTGATCTTGGTTCACTGCAACCTCCACCTCCCGGGTTCAAGCAATTCTCCTGCCTCAGCCTACTGAGTAGCTGGGATTACAGACACCCACCACCATGCCTGGCTAATTTTTGTATTTTTAGTAGAGAAAGGGTTTTACCATATTGGCCAGGCTGGTATTAAACTCCTGACTTTGTAATTGACCCACCTCAGCCTCCCAAAGTGCTGGGATTACAGGCATGAGCCACCGCGCCTGGCCTACATGACATTATTGGTAATTAAAATTTTCAAATTATTGTCAAATTTGAGAAAACCTCAATTAAGTTTCTTTAACATATGGGCTATAAGATTTCATGGCCTCTCAAGTAAGTGTTCGTATGTGGTGAATACATAATTTTTGAATTTATGAGACTCACAGTAGCAGGATGTTATGAAGTTTATATTATCTTCATAAGTGTCAGTGTTGAATGCCCAAGTAGCAAAAAATTTAGGCAGAAATTTTTTTTCTAAAGTATTCATATCATATACTCCTCTTAATAGTTTATCAAACAATGCATGATGGTCCATTTTTTACTGTATATGCTGCATTATTAAGTGTATTGCTGACCGGAGAGAAATTCTGTTCTGACTAGATCTTCGTAAAAACTCACGTCTGATGGTTGGAAGAATTTTTTACAGAGCTGCTTCTAGTTCCATACATTTTAGACTTATTTCACTGGTGGGTGTTGTAGGTTATGTTCAAATCACCTCTGGTCTTGTGCCTTCATGTTATGACACTGGGAAGTCCACACCATGGTGGCAGGCATATTCTTGGAGCCCATTCCAAAACCTGAATGTCTTAATATAACTAAATAAGTTAGCTATACATCAAAGTGATTAGAGACCACCTAACTGCATCCCAATAAGCATAAATGAAGTGTCTTTGCACTCAGTCTCCTTTGCTGGATCTTTAAAATTCCTACAACCACTATGGCCCCTTGGCACAGAGGAAGCATCATAGAGAGGAAACTAAAGAAGGATGTGGCAGTCTTAATTATGAAGACAACACACCCTTTCCAGGACCTTTACCATGGCCTTGGAAAGCGCCAATGCAAGTAAATGAAACTGAAGCCTAAGTTCATTAACATCGCAGTGAATCCACTTCTGTTGAAAATGGAGCTTCTCTGCAAAGATCATTAATCACATATGGTCTCAAGTGGGCTCTTTTCCCCGACTTCTGTTCATAACAGAGCACTGGGAGGTTTGGAAAAACTAGGGGCTTTGGAGAGACAATATTCTTTGGCAACAATGTTAAGGTTTTTTGCATTAGATGCAGTGGCCAGTATGAGGCTTTGTCAAAGGGCTCTCAGGCAGAGGATTTGAATGAGGGGGAAGCTGCTGCCAGACAGAAATACAGCCATGTGATGACTGAAGCTGAAAGACTGGTTTAATAATAATGCTAACGATAATAGACATTATTTGAGTGTTTATTTTTATTCTCCCCCACTTGGTAGACAAGGAAACCCAGTCCTAAGGAGGTTTTTCAAGTACAAGAGAAGCACTTCTTGGAGGACTTCTAGAGACAGCCATTGGACTTATTAAAAACAGGACTTTTAGGATGTATCTGATATATATGCATAGAATAAGATTCAAAAAAATAAATACCAGATTGTAAACAGAGATGATCTCTCAATAGATTATGGTAGCTTCAATAACAATTATTATTGTTTACCTATATATGCTGAAATGTTTTACAGACAACATGTACCCTTTTGAATGTTTTTATAAATTGCTTTTAAAGGCATGCTAATATTGTCACACATCTCAGAAGAAATGCTTGAGTTTTTCCTAAAATGTTACGTAGTACTTGTGGGAAGCTGTGGAGCCTTGTGGGAAGCTAAACTGAGAGAGTGTACTCAGAAATAGCAGGATGACCCTTAATGGAAAATGTGGGGGAGATCCAGACCAAAGACTTTAGCATCTGCACCTCACTTGCTGTGGAAAGCCATCTAGGCCTTAGTAAAGCAATACAGTTAGGTTTCAGCCTCCTGGGGCAGCTTAGTTGGAACACAAGGTTATTAGACCTAAGAGGAGCTCCTAAACCAGCCTGGGACCAAGGAATGCCAGGTGATCCTTCCCAAGCCTACTACGGAACAAGGTGAAACTACAAACCACAAGAATTTATGTAAGTTTCCTTTTCTTTTAGAAAAATTTCATTTTGCAAGAGGGAGTGTTCTTAGTAGTCTACGGAAGGATAGATTTCCCAGGTTTCTGGTTATTAACAGAAATGTTAATATCCCAGAAAGGTAATTTGGAATGCTTGTACTAGGGACGTCTTAGATTTAAGTACTATCTCGTTTGTTCTCGCTCCCATGCATGCATCAGGCTTGTAATTTCAGCTTTAACTCCTGCTCTTCCTTTATACATACATACTCAACATGTTAGCTATGGAACTACCACTAGTTCCCAAGCATGCCAACAATATGCTTTCAGCCTATTTATATTCATGCCCGTAGTCCAAGTTCTAAATATCCATCAAAAGCTTACTCAAATGGCATTCATGAAATCCTCCCTGATCTGCCATTCCTTTCAACTTTCCAAAAGCACTTGATATGTAATTGTTGACAGCACACGTTTGTTCTTGTTTGCATTCGCTTCTGTATCACACTTTGCCTACTGAATTTGAAAGAAGATTTAGCTTTTTGTTATTGTTGTTGCCCTCTCAGTACCTAGTTCTGTAAATGGAAGCTTTTTCTTTATCATTTTCTAAGACTTTTATAGTTTTAGCTGTTAATGTTTAGGTGTTTGATCCTCAGAAGGTATTTATTGAGCGCTCAATCTGGATTTTCCAGGAATGTCTTGGATATGACAGCAAAACCACAGGCAACAAAAGAAAAAATAGATAAATTGGACTTTATAAAACTTTTGATATACAGACTTTTGTGTATCAAAAGATATTATTGACAATGAAAAGACAACCCACAGAATGGGGAAAATATCTCCATATCATATATCTGATAAGAGATTAATCCCCCACAACATATAAAGAACTTCTACAATTCAACAACAAGAAACCCAACAATCTGATTAAAAAAGGGGTGAATGACTTGCAGAGACAGTTCTCCGAAGAAGACACAAATGGCCAGTAGGCACATGAAAAGAGGCCCAATATCAGTAATCACTGGGAAAATACAAATGAAAACTACAGCAAGATACCACTTCACACCCATTAGGATAGATATAATAAACAAAGCAAAACAAACTCCAGGAAATAAAAGTGCTGGTGAAGAAGTGGAGGAATTGGAATCCATGAGCATTGCTAGTGGGAATCTAAAATGGTGCAGCTGCTATGGAAAAATGGTATAAAGCTTGCTCAAAAAATTAAATGTAGAATTACCATATGATCCAGAAATTTCACTTCTGAGTATGTACTTAAAAGAATTAAAAGCAAGAGCACTTTTAATTCTTGGCAAACAGATATTTCTACACCAGTGTTCATAGCAGCAGTATTCACCATAGCCAAGAGGTGGAAACAATTCAAATGTCCCTTTGATGGAGGAATGAATACAGAAAATGTGGTCTATACATACAATGAAATATTATTCAGCTTCAAAAAAGGAATAAAATCCTAACGTGAATCTTGAATGATGAATCTTGAAAACGTTATGATAAGTGAAATAAGTCAGACACAAAAGGGCAAATATTGTATGATTTCACTCATATGAGATACCTAGAGTAGTGAAATTCGTAGTGTTAAATCAAGTTTAGCCTAAAGCTGCCTCCTTACATATTTTAAGTTTGGTCTAAGGGTTTCTGTGTACATAGTGAACTATAACAAGTGGAGGTGTAAACAGACCGTAGCCTACACTTGTGCCAATCACTGAGTTTTGGCCAATCAACTGTAGCCAATGGTTTGAACTATGCTCAAATAAGCCAAACACCAAGCTGTAACCAGTGAGGCTGTTTCTGTGCCTCACTTCTGCTTTCTGTACATCACTTTCCTTTTTCTGTCCATAAACCTTTTTCCACCACATGGCTGCACTGGAGTCTCTGAGCCCACTCTGGCTGGAAAGGCTGCCCGATTTGTGAATTGTTCATTGCTCAATTAAATTATCTTAAATTTAATTCAGATAAAGTATTTCTTTTATTCATAGAGACAGAAGAATGGTAGATGCTAGAAGCTGTGGGGGAGGAGCTGATGTTCTCACGATAGTGAGTTCTCATGAGATCTTATGTTTTTATAAAAGGCTTATCCCTTTGTTGCTTGACATTTCTCCTCCTTGCCATCATGTGAAGAAAGACGTGTTTGCTTCCCCTTCTGCCATGATTCTGTTTCCTGAGGCCTCCCCAGCCCTGTGGAACTGTGAGTCAATTAATTGTCTTTCCTTTATAAATTACCCAGTCTCGGGTAGTTCTTTAGAGCAGCGTGAGAATGGACTAATGCAGCAGGGGTCCCCAACCCCCAGCCCACAGACCGGTAGTGACCTGTCAGGAACTGGGTTTCACAGCAGGAGGCGAATGGTGAGTGAGCGAGCATTACCACCTGAGCTCTGCCTCCTATCGGATCAGCAGTGGCATTAGATTCTCATAGGAGCTTGAACCCTATTATGAACTGCACATTCAGGGATCTAGGTCGCATACTCCTTATGAGACTCTAATGCCTGATGATCTCAGGTGGAAGTTTTATCCTCAAACCATCGCCAACTCCTGTTGTGGAAAAATTGTCTTACGTGAAATCAATCCTCAATGCCAAAAAGATTGGCAACCACTGTTCTAGAGAACTAACTTAAAGTCTTCATAAGTAGCTTACTTAATCTTCTCTTTGTTTCTTTTTCCTTTTAAAATGTATTTATTGAGGACCTCTATTCCATATGGCACTATGCGGGAGACATCATGGAGAAAAAAGGAGTAGCAGTATAGATAGCGATTAAACACAGACTCTGGATTTAAATGCCACTTTTATCCCCCCTGTTATCTATAGGCACATTATTTAAACCCTCTGCATCTCAATTCCCATATATATGAAATGGGCACAATAATATTACCCATCTCATAGGGTTTGTGCTGACTATTTTCTGTTTGCCTCTCCAGGTTCATTCTCCAGACATCTCCATCCTGTTCTTGACCCTGGAAATTTGGCCTGCTTGGGATGCTTTAATGGATTTACTTGCTCTCTGGCTTCAATTTGGATTTGAACAATGGGGATGCCTGGCAGGAGATCAGAGGAAGGTAGGAGTAAAAAGTTTGGGTTTTTATTGTTGTTATTTTTAGAGACAAGTCTCCCTGTATTTCCTGGGCTGGAGTGCAGTGGCTTTTCACAAAGGTGATTATATTGTACTATAGCCTCAAACTCCTGGTCTCAAACAGTCCTCCTGATTCAGCCTCCTGAGTAGCTGGGGCCACAGGTACAGCCAGTTTTGAGGTTGAGTTTTTACCCCTGGCTTCCTTCCTGTAGGGATGCTGCAGGAATGGCTGCCTCCCTGACCAAAAGTTACAGCTGCTGCCAACACAGCCCTCTCTACATGACTTCCTTTTTCTGAGGTTTCATGAACATCCCCTCCTTTACAACATCAGGCCTTGGGTGGTCATGTCTGCATTAACCAGCTATTATATGGGCACAGGAGTGCTAAAAGAGAAGCAGTGCCTTCTGATGGACTCTTCACTAATGGTAGATGATAGAAAAATAAGTATAAAAATTATTCCTTTGGAATTTGATCATAAGTACAAACACGTTGTGGCTCATGTAATCCCAGTACTTTGGGATGCTGAGGCGGGCAGATCACTTGAGGTCAGTAGTTGAAGACCAGCCTGGCCAACATGGTAGAGCCCTGTCTCTACTAAAAATACAAAAATTAGCTGGGTGTGGTGGCACGCACCGGTAGTCTAGCTACCTTAAGGCTGAGGCATGAGAATCGCCTGAACCCAGGAGGCAGAGGTTGCAGCAAGCAGAGATTGGGCCACTGCACTCCAGCCTGGGTAACAAAGTGAGACCCTGTCTCAAAATAAAATAAAATAATAAAACAAATACTATTCAGCACCCAAAGCTAACTTTTCAGGTTTCTAACAAGCCTACACATCCCATTATGTGATATTCATATTCTTATTATTTATCCACATTTTGATTTCACTGAGATGTTATAATTAAAGCACAGCTGCACAGCACAATCTTAACCTATAGAGCTGCTGTGATAATGTAATAAAAAGAATTTGGACTGGTGACATGACAGTGTCAAGCTCATTGTCTCCCATTTCCTTGTTGGTTCTAGACTACTAGAAATTTTTGTCTGTTGGGTGGTTGTGTTTCAATAAGTACGGTAAAGTTTATATAGTAAGTTACTCTATCAGGGTGAGTTGAGGTGTTTGACATGAAAGAGCACAGAGCTACGGTAATTGTCACACATCAGAATGGAGAACTCTCCTTTCCCATGTCCTTGTGAAGAGTAACTGGATACTTTACACTTGTAAGCAGAAATGCTTAGAAATTTCATGTAATCTTGCAAAACATTATTTGTGGGTCAAAGGTAGAAGGCAGGGTGGTAGCAACCTATCAGCTTGCTTTTTAAGAAGATTGTGGGTCAGGGCATGAAGCCACAGCCTCCAGGCTAGGCTGCAGGTGGCTCTAGCCCAGGGTGGCCCACAGGAGTGGGAGGAGTCAGCCCAGCCTCCAGATCTCAGCTCTGGTTCCTGGGCCCGTGGATGGCTATTGCCCATGCCTGGCAAGCATGGGCACTTCCAGGAAACTGAGGTCTGCTACTGTGGGAAATACTTCCTGTTTGCTTTCAACCTTGTCTTCTGGGTGCTGCGGTCCCTGTTCCTGGCCATCAGCCTCTGGGCCTGGGGTGATCAGGGCTGACAGAGCTGGGTGGCCATTTGAGGTTGTTAGAGGCATCATGTTGGTGCCAGGCTTTGCTGGCTGTATCAGGACCCTCCAGGAGAACACCTTTCTACTCAAGTTTTTCTCCATATTCTTTGGTCTGATCTTCTTCCTGGAGCTGGCAATAGGGATCCTGGTCTTTGTCTTCAAAGACTGAATTCAAGACCAGCTCAACCACTTTAGCAACCACAATGTCAAGACCTATCATGACGACATTGACCTCCAGAAGCTCATTGACTTTGCTTAGGAATATTGGTCTTGCTGCAAAGCCCAAGGGCCCAGTGACTGGAACCTTAGCAACTATTTCAACAGCTCTGACTTGAATCCAAGATGGGAGCACTGACCATTACTTTTCTCCTGCTGCATCAGGGGCCCTGCAGAAGATGCCCTCAGCACCCAGTATGGCTATTGATAGAGGAGTTAAAAAGAAATTATTCAGGGTAAGGAAGCATAAGGAATTTAGCAAGGATAAGGAAGTCCTTGGTAAGGTTTTCCTTTTAATGAAAAGCAGCCCCAAAATAGTTTCTTTCTAACACAAAGCAGACTGTAAAATTGAGATGCAGACATAGATAAGCAAGCTGGAAGCTTGCACGGGTGAATGCTAGCAGCCGTTCCAATAGGAAAAGGCTACCTAGGGGCTAGGCATGTTCAACATGGCGGCTCCATCTTCCTTTTCCTTGCCAACCACGTGTACAGTAAGGAGCAGACAACATGGAGCTGGTCAAGCAGAGAAGCCACTTGCATAATAGAAGACTAGGGTGGGACGGCCAGCTTTCTTATGCACTATGTAAACGTCTCACCTGGTCCAAGCAATCTTTGGGCCCTATGTAAATCTGACACCACCTCCTCAAGCCAGTCTATAAACACCCCTTCCCTGCCCTCACTTCATCACAGGACCAGAAGACCCACTCGAGTGCCCCTCTCTCTGCAGGAGAGAGAGCTATTTTCTTTCCTCCTTCTTTCACCTATTAAACCTCCGCTCTTAAACTCACTCCTTTTGTGTGTTTCTGTGTCCTTGATTTCCTTGGCATGAGGCAACGAACCTTGGGTGTTAACCAGGACAATGACTGCTTTACTGTGATGTCTGGCTTAAACTGGAGCTGGAGTAGCAGGGGATCCATCCATGCCAAAGGCTACACGTGTCAGTTTGAGAAATGGCTGCTTGACAACTTAATTGTTATAACCAAGGTCTTTGTGAGTATTTCCTCCAGGTAGTCCTCCAGATCTTCGGCATCTTTCTGTCCCAGAGCCTCCTGAGTGACTCAAAGCAGTGAAAGGCAACTGGTGAGTCTGCCATGGGCCATTGCCACATGGCTAGCCTACTGAGGCCTCTGGTGGGCACCCCTGCTCCCCCATTCAGGACCCTCTCCTACGGTATTGGTGACAGGCAAGGCTGCAGGAGGTATTTCTGCTTGGATCTGAGTCCTGAGTGGGGTTTGTATGTATAAGTGCACTGTCCACCCACAGAGAAAGCCACTGTGGCTCTTCTGGGGCTGCTTTTCCTGGAGCTGTATGCAAGGAAGGTGTGTGTGTCTACATACACACATGTACATGCATGCACAGGAGAGCCGCTGTCTTGGCTATTGTTGGGGTGGTGGGCTCTCCAGAGGACTAGGAAGGACATAGCTAAGAGCGTACAGGCCAGGTGGGGTGGGAGGCACTGCTGTGGAGACATCTGTCTGTGTCTCCCCTCCCACCACCCCGCTGAGACATACTTCTCTGTACATGGCTGTGTGGGGCATGCTTTGGGGCATGCTCTGGGGCCTGCTATTGCCTGGGCCACCACTTCTTACAGCTTCAAAACTCTCCTGTTTACTAGCTATACCCTGAGCCTGCCAGGAGCTCACCTCCACTTCAGTGTACTAGACTCTGTAATTAGCCCAAGAATTTTCTCTCTTTCTCGGCATGCCTCAGGAGCAAACATGACTATGGCTAGAAACTACTCAAATAAACACAACTTTGAAAACCAGGCAAAAAAGTAGATTGTAAAATTTCCCTAGGACCCAGTTAGAGTAATGAACAGGTGATTAAAACAATTCTCTTGAATTGATTATGGTGCAAAGTTGAGTTTCAAGTGTGAGGGAGCGATACTCTGATCTCCAACTTTCAACCAGCAGCCATTACAGTCCCAGTGAGGTCCATGTCCTGTGCATGTTGAAATTTATAAGAAGCTGGAAGAGAGTGGGGCATAGATGCAGTTTCTGAAGCTCTAGAATATATGTCTAGTGTATATATTTTTTTCTATCTTTAGTAGCTAAGTCTCTGATAAATTTTCAAAAAAGGTAAAATTTGACATTATAGACATGTAATATTTATAAAATAAAGAATTATTTTATATTATCTATAAAATAAATACATGTCAAAGGTTTTGTGTAGCTCATTAATTAATGTGTGGACTGGGAAGGCTGTTGACACTGAGTCAATGGAGAAGTCAAGATTTTCCCTTTTTTTTTTTAAGAGACAGGGTCTTGCTCTCTTGCCCAGGTTAGAATGCAGTGGCACAATCATAGCTCAGTATAACCTTGAATTCCTGGGATCAAGCAATCCTAGCTAGGACTACTGGTGTGCACCACCATGCTTGGCTAGTTAAAGAAAGATTTTTTTTTTTATTTTTTTAGAGACCAGAGTCTCATTATGTTGCTCAGACTGGTCTTAAACTACTGGCCTCAAATGATCCTCCTGCCTCGGCCTCCCAAAGTGCAGGGATTACAGGAGTGAGCCACCACACCCCATTCAAAGACTATAAATGTATAGAATAAATGTATAGAATAAAGGAATATTGACATGAACTTACAAATAGAAACAAAAGTGGATTTTTATGTGGGAGTAGATAGGTAGAAAAGTCAATTCAGTCTCCATTTGGCAGAATTTATTTGCATGTCTATAGATGTGGTAGGCAGAATAATACAGCCCTTCCCTGCTTCTCATCCCAAAAAGTCCACATCCTAATCCTCAGAACCTGTGAATTTGTTAAATTACATGACAAAGGGGAATTAAGGTTACAGGTGGAATTAAGATTGCTAATCATCTGACCTTATTATAGGGAAGTACCTCGAGTTATCCAACTGGGTCTAAAATAATCACAAGTCTTTAAAAGTGGAAAAGGCTGGGCCAGGCACGGTGGCTCACACCTGTAATCCCCACACTATGGGATGCTGAGGCAGGAGGATCACCTGATGTCAGGAGTTTGAGACCAGCCTGGCTAACATGATGAAATCCCATCTCTACTAAAAATACAAAAAAAAAAATTAGCCAGGCATGGTGGCACACCTGTAATCCCAGCTACTCAGGAGGCTGTGGCAGGAGAATCACTTGAACCCAGGATGTGGAGGTTGCAGTGAGTGGAGATTGTGCCTTTGCACTCCAGCCTCGGAGACAGAGCGAGACTTCATCTCAAAAAAAAAAAAAAAAATGTGGAAGAGTATGGCAGAAGAGAGTCAGAGGGGGTTGTGTCTATGGAGAAATGTTCAGAAAGATGCAACATTGCTGGCTTTGAAGATGGAGAAAGGTGTCCGATAATCAAAGGTGAGGTCTAAAGCTAGAAAGGGAAAAAATGAATTCTTCACTAGAGCCTCTAGAAAGGAGTAGAGCCCTCCAGACCTTGATTTTATCCCAGGGGAGACCTATGTGGGACTTCTGACCTCCAGAACTATAAGATAATAAACTTGTGTTATTTTAAGTCACGAAATGTGTCATAATTTGTCACATCATCAATAGAGAAGTAATAGATAAGAATTAGTTGCATTGCTATTATTTATTTACAACTTAAAGAGTTTAAAATATAGCCTAGTCAAAGACAAAGGTACACTGACACAGCATCAGATAATCCCCAGTCTTCAGCATTCCACTGAACGTGTACCCATTCCAAAGTCTTAAAATCTTTCTTACATTACCAATTTTTAAAGGTAACAATAATTTTCATTTCTTAATTAAGACCTCATACTCAAGCTATAACTGCAGAGCTTATGGTGCATACTTTCCAGGCAGCAAATAAAAGTAGGAATGTATTCCTAATGAGATGAATGACTTAGCACTTAGCAATTGCAAAGATACCCTATCTGACCACAGAATTATTAATCACTGATGGAAGCAGATATGAGCAAATCGATGACTTGATGGTTCAGTAGAATCCCCCTTGAAAACAGGAGGAGAGCCAAGTCATCAATAACTCTGGAATCAATTCTTGTTCCATCTGCCAATTTCTAGCCAAATGGAATAATGGCCTCTTGGTAGTCAACTGCTTCAGCTTCGGGGTTTGTGTTACACTAGGATTTTCTCACCTTCAATTAAAATAAGCTAGGAAATACTTAGGAATTTACCTTGACCCTATGGAAATTCTTATCAAATAGACATTAATTGGCAGGCACGGAAAGAATTCAAAATATAAAAAGTATTATATTTTATAAATGTATATATAAATAAATATATAAATAAGGAGTATAATAGAATCAAATGTTTGGCTGTCCCTGGCATCCATACCTTGTTCTTTTTATAGCAATACATAGAATCTCAAATGAGGTTCATCCTGTTACCGGCTGCAAATCTGGATCCGTATGGGTCTGCAGCAACCTCAATTCTTGCCTCCTCAAGAATAAAGATTTCAACCAAGAGGCCTATGGCAGAAAGGAATGAAAGGAAGTAAAGTACACTTGGAAGAGGGCCAAGTGGGTGACTTAAGAGATCAAGTGCATGGTTTGACCTTTTGACTCGGGGGCTTTACATGTTGGCATACTTCCGGGATCTTTCATTACTCCCTCCCTGATTCTTCCCTTGGTGTGGGCTGCTGTCTGCCTGTGCTTGCTTGAGCTTACTTGCCCAACTCTTGAGATCTTGTCAGGAAGCTGCTAATCACCAGTTTCAGGGGTTTTCTATCTATTGGGAGACTGCCCTTTCCTGGTGCTGGCTGTAACCAATTATTACTCTAGAGAGACAGTTAACAACAGCCCAGCCATCCCCTGATGTTCACCCAACACTTCTGGTGTGTGTGTGGTGGGGCCGGGCAGGGTGCCCTTTCCTGTCCTCCTCTGCTATGCTAGCTACATGCTGTATCAATGTTGCATACATTCCTTTCAGAACTCTCCATTCAAACAAGAGTGAGTAAATGACGTAAGCTTGGCCAATCTGTCTCTTAAATTAAATGATTAGCTTAAGAATTTTTATGGGAGCAAATTTGATCCAGTGAGAATCAAGCCTGGATCACTAAATTAAAAGTATCAAGCAAGACGCACTTTCTACAGGCCGGTCTTGCTAACCTGGTGAAATATGGACTAAAGTTGAAGGAAAATCAACTTGACAACTCAAAAGGAAGCAGAGACAAGAACACAGTTTTCTTTGATGTCATGTGGGCTCTTAAATCTAGGCATATCTACTAAAAGATTGCCTACTTCTGATCTTTTCAGAGTAGTCATATTATTTTGCCTTTGTCACCCATAAGTCTGTTTGGGCTTAATTTCTGTTACCTGCAATCAAGAGAGTCCTGACTAAGACAACCATGTATATTTGAGAAGTTATCTCATTACCAAGAAGAATGATCAAGGAAGAAAGTAAAGAAATAAAGTAGGAAAAAAAGAAGACAAATTCCAATTGTTAGAAACAATAGAAGGGGGAGATTCAAATGGTATCTATACATTCAACAGAACATAAAACATAAAACTACTAATGATACTTTTTGCAGAAAAAAATGGTAGATGTCATTGCATTCAATAGTGAAAACCAAACACTAAAATATCTTACCAGAACCAGGTATCTTGGCAAAGTGGCTTCAACTTCTTCCACTATGGCATCAGTCTATTTTATATTGCATCTAAATTGCCTGAGACACTGTCCTGGCATCCACATCAGCATTTATGGTTTTGTTTGAAGCCTGGGAAAATGACACAGAAATGGATAAAATATAGTCTGCCTTTGAAATGCTTATGCTCTAGGAGAAGACAACGGAAGAAGAAAATGTAGCTGTTGGTAAAATTGAACACTGTTTGTAAGGATAACTATGGCACAAATCTAACAAAGGTGTTATCTTCTGATTTTTATTCATTCAAAGCAAATGAGTACTTTTTAGAAACCTTTCTAAAACCTCCATTATAGGCCCACATTTGTGGTCCTCGTTAGTCTATGTTCAGCACATCTGAGAATGCAGAAGGAGCAAAGACAGTGAAATCAAAAGAACTCCGTTATTAGATTAATGTGATTAAGTTGATTCAGTCAGCAAAACAAAATCAACCTATTAAAAAGAGTTTTAATGGGAAGTATCATCTTACAATAATCAGGCAGGGAAACCACAAACCATTAGGAAAGCAACCTGGTTTGTGTCCCTTTCTCATTTGTCTCCATTTAGCAGATTCACAGAGCCATGGCCTACCAGTTTTCCAGTTCAGCTTTGGAGTTTAAGGTTGCAGGACCCTCCCTCCATCCTTCTCCTGTATAGTCGTTTAGTATTTTCCTTCAGCTTTGAAAGGGAAAGGAAAATTTTCAACTCGTATTGAGGCAGGAGAGATAGAGTCTGGAGGCAGGGAGCCTAAGGCAGTTTCCCGCTGACTTCCTAGAACTAAATTGAAAGGACAACCCTAAGTAACAAAAGGACCAGAGGCTACTCCCTTTGCAAACCCCTTTTCTGCATGGCAGTTGGGAAACTGGCTGTCCAACAAATCTGACTGATCGAGGCTCAGTCTTTGTTTGTGTGAAAGTGCAACTTTGTAACTTCCCTTAGCCTTCACCCTTGTAACTTCATATATTGCTATGGACTGAATTGTGTTCCCCAAAATTCATATGTCAAAGCCCTAACACTCATGTGACTGTATGTTTTTGGAGATAGGATCTTTAGGAAGCAATTAAGGTTAACTGAAGTTATAAGGATGGGGTCAATCAGAGAGAACTGGTGGCCTTATAAGAAGAGTAAGAAAGGAAGGTGAAGGTGAAGATGTTTGCACAGAAGTGTGACCTTTGTAACTGCACTTCAGCCTCTGATTGGTTGCAGAAAGCAACTGATTGCTGGCTACCACTTCATTTATATGAGGTGAGCATTAAGTGGCCAATGGGAAGCCTCTAGAGGGTATTTGGACCTGAGAAGATTCTGTATCAGCCAGCTCCCACGATGTGTAGTGTACTTTCGTTTTCAATAAATCCCTGCTTTTGTTCTTTCATTGCTTCATTCTTGTTTTGCTTTGCTGGGCATTTTGTCCAATTCTTTGTTCAGAACGCCAAGAATAGTCGACACCCTCTACCAGTAATCCTATAACAAAAAACTAGTATCAAAACATAATTTTAACAAAAATTTTTAAAATGCCAACAAATCTATAATAATGGACAATAATAAAAGATAAACAACTAAATAGAAAAAAGGCAACAGAGGCCAGGTGTGGTGGATTACGCCTGTAATCCCAGCACTTTGGGAAGTTGAGGCAGGCAGATCATGAGGTCAGGAGTTCGAGACCAGCCTGGCCAACATAGTGAAACCCTGTCTCTACTAAAAATACAAAAAATTAGCCTGGCATGGTGGCAGGCATCTGTAATCCCAGCTACTCGGGAGGCTGAGGCAGGAGAATTGCTTGTACCGGGGAGGCAGAGGTTGCAGTGAGCCAAGATCACACCATTGTGCTCCAGCTTGGGCGACAGTACAAGACTCTGTCTAAAAAAAAAAAAAAGAAAAAAGCAACAGGAGAGAAAATCTGAATGTCCAATAAAGTTGTGAAAAGTTGCTCAGCCTGACTGCTGCTCAGGAAAATGCAAATTGAAAAAATAATGACATATCATTTTATATACCTAATATTAGTAAGAACTAAAAAGAAGAAATTTTGGCAGGGATAAGGGCTATTCTTATCCACTAAATACAACTACTTAGGGGTGTAAACTTGCAATTATTTTAATATGCAAAGGTGAAGATATATGTCTTAATTGTTTCACTTTCATTTTTACTCTAACAAAAATATCAAGCAACATTCGTGGAATTACACTCGTTCATCAAGGGCAACTGTACATTGCTATAGATATAAGAGTTCAGCAAAATTAAAAAAAAAGTATCTGTGAGATTAATTAGCTATATGGAATTTACAATACAGAACATTTTATATTTTAATATTTTTATAGTAAGAGGATCCTTTAAATCATTTTTAAAAAGTATGTTCTTATATACATACATACATACATATATATACCTATGGACTGAATTTTGTCCCCAAAAATTCATATGTCAAGGCCCTAATCCTCATGTGACTGTATATATTTGGAGATAGGATCTTTAGGAAGTAATTAAGGCTAACTGAAGTTATAAGGATGAGGTCCTAATCCGATAGAACTGGTGACCTTACAAGAACGGGGGAGAAAGGAAGAGAGAGATCGTTCACCCCCATCCTAAACTGAGCACACAGAAAATGGCAGCTGCCTGCAGCTAAAATGAATCTTACCTTGCTGGCACTTTAATCTTAAACCTCCCAGCCTCTGGAACTGTTTATGTTGCTTATGCTACCCACTTTATGGTATTTTGTTATGGCAGCCTGAGTTGACTAAGACAGACACACACAAACACACACACTGGCAAGTAGACATATAATTCTAAGAAATGTTAGAAAGTGAGAAGTGCTGTAAAAATATGGAGTAGGCTGGGCAAGGTGGCTCACACCTGTAATCCCAGCACTTTGGAGGCCAAGGCAGGTGGATCACAAGGTAAAGAGATCGAGACCATCCTGGCCAACATGGTGAAACCTTGTCTCTACTAAAAATACAAAAATTAGCTGGATGTGGTGGTGTGTGCCTGTAGTCCCAGCTACTCAGGAAGCTGAGGCAGGAGAATCTCTAGAACCTGGGAGGTGGAGGTTGCAGTGAGCCAAGATCACGCCACTACACTCCAGCCTGGCAACAGAGTGAGACTCTGTCTCAAAATGGTGTGTGTGTGTGTGTGTGTGTGTGTGTGTGTGTGTGTGTGTATGGAGTAAATGATATGGGAAGAGTGCACAGGAGGTGGCATTTTACCTTAGCTAGGAGGATGAGTAATCCAGGCTAGAGATCTGAACTTGGGCAGTGGCCTTAGAAAATGAGATCTGTACTGTTTCAAGAGAACCCCATTTGATTTCTAGGCTGCAGCTGACTAGCACCTGGTCTGCCCATGGATACTGGAGGATAAATACACATCTGACAGAGGAGGAGCATTACAGTCTCATGGTTTTCCAACAGGGTACCAGCCTTCCAGTAGGTCTGCAGTCAGCTCCCCTCTTCCAAGCCCCTTCATATTTGATTCTCAATCTACTGCTCTTCTAATACATTTTTTTCTACACTCTTCTTCAGGTCTCAGCAGATGACATTCCCTTTTCTACCCACCTATACCTAGTTAGTCACCACATCTTAGAAGCCACCTACAAGTTATCTTTCCTCTTCTTTTCCCCAACAACACTGCCTCAATCCAGAATCTCATCACTTCTTTCCTACACGTATGTGTTAACTTAAAACTCACAGGAGTGATACATTTAGAAAAGGAGACTTTATTTCTTATAAGGAGATACAGCCTGCAAGGTGGTCATCTCACAGGCTGGGAGCCTCCAGCAAGGACCAGAGACAGGCATTTCAAAGGAGGCGGGGTTGTGGTAGGAGCTTTATACTGAATAGGTTGGCTAAACAGACATATTCAACAGGTTACAGGAGGAGCTATGAATATTCATGAAGTTAGTCCTGACACATGTGTACTGAACAACATGCATGTTACATACAACCTCTCTTCACCCTGAGGCAGAGACTTAACATTTAATGTATTCCAGTTAGGCCCTATATATCAAAAGGTGAAGCAGAGATGAAGGCACACAAATGCAAAGGCCTCTGTAAAGTGGCCAGAACCAGTCCATGGTCAGCGGTCTTATCTGGAGAAAGTTACTGAAATCTCTTGTGCAATCAAAGATGTAACTATGGTTGGCATACCAGGGGTTTAGTTAGTGTCTGTGAGCTGGATCAGTTGTAATTGTTTTAATATTGCTTCTCTCTAGGCCAGTGCTTTTTTAGCTGCTAGAGAAAAAGAAAACTCTTGTGGTAGAATATAGATTATTTTTTAAGTGTAGGGGGTGCATGACTTAACCCTTGCCTGGCATGGCCTTAGATTCTGTTTATAATTTGGTATCCTATTCCCACAATGAATTTGTTCTGTCAATGTTATGATCTTTATTGTAACATTAACATGTTAAACATAGGCTGAATTCCTAGAAGTAAATTGAAAGGAAAACCCTAACTTTCCATGCCCAAGTAATTGCTAGTTAGTTGTGTCTAAACTACAAAAGGGAGGGAATAAAATGAGGCATGTCTGATCTCCTGTCTCATCATGGCTGGGGTCCCCTTGGCCACGAGAGGGATCTGTCCAGTAAGTAGACAGACCCCTGACTTAGGATTTTATTTTTACTTCATATATAAACAATGGCTTCACAACTAATTTCCTGACTTTTAATTTGCCCCTCTAGTCATCCTCCACCCTGTTGTCAGAGATATCTTTCTAAATCTCATGACGTCACACTTCTGATTAAAATTGTACCATGGTTCTCTGGATTTCAGGGTCAAGTTCAGAGCCTTTCCTCAGTACACCCCTGCCTGCCTCTCTAGCCCAAATCTTTCACAACCCCCTGACTGGTACCATCATTCTGGTCACACTGAACTAGTCCTCTGGCTGTCTTGTTACTTCTTGCTCTTTCTGTTACTGTCTGGAGTCCCCTTCTCCTTTTGAGGCAGGAGAATAGGGTATAGGAGGTAGGGAACCTAATGCCATTTCTCGCTGACTTCCTAGAACTAAATTGAAGAGAAAACCCTAACTTTTCACGCCTAAGTAACAAAAGGACCAGAGACTACTCCCTTTTCAAACCCCCACCTGTTCTGTGGGGCAGATGGGAAATTGAAAGTACCTGTGATTGATTGCTTTTAGTAACCATTCAGACGTCTGCATAGGAGTGTAACTTTGTAACTTCATTTCAGTTTTTGACTGTGGGCCACCACTTAACTTACCTGAAGTGAACACCAAGTGTCCAGTGGAAACCTCTAGTGGGTATTTGGATGTGAGAAGATTCTATATCCAGGGCTCTTGAGCTGCTGTTTTGCTCGCTCCCACACTCTGGAGTGTACTTTCATTTTCAATAAATCTCTGCTTTTGTTGCTTTATTCTTTCCTAGCTTTATTTGTGCGTTTTGTCCAATTCTATGTTTAACACACCAAGAACCTGGACACCCTCCACCGGTACCACTTTCAGCCAACTCTTTGTTCTTCAAGATTTAGGGCCAGCATTGCCTTTTCCAGGAAATCTCCCCAGACCCCTTCTGATTTAGGTACCCTCCTCTGTGCTCCCTGTGATTAAATCAGCCTCTGCACATGTTACACAAGCACTATGCTCTGATTTCAGTTTACTTGTCTGTCTCTTTTGCTGTGTCATCTTCCTCTTTTGCAATCTTGTCATATCCGCAATGCCAAGTATGGAGCCTGTCACATAGCAGACCTTATAAATACTTGTTGAAAGAATTAATAATAGAAGTAGAACTACAGGGCTTAGTGAGCCTCTGGAGAAAGGGATCAAAGATGTTTCTGAGGCCTCTATATCAGGGAGTGCAGAAATTTCATGGTTTGACATTGGGCAGGGAGGATCATTTGTGAGCTGTAAGTGACGCAAAACTTGCTCCCCCATCCTAATTTCTTAGCTCACTGGGCCAATCGGCGGGTAGGACAGGTGGAGCACAAATTAGGAGAAAAAAACTACACTTCCCGTCACGCCTCTGGGCTCCGCTCCCTTTTTCTCTCTTTTCGTCACCGCCTCTTCCCCACGGAAATGAAAGGAGTACTTCCGGGTTCGGCAATAAGCTGGAGCCGGCGGCTTAGGTTAGCCCTTTAGGGCTTCGCTCGAAGCTCCGCTTTCGCTCCGGTCTTTCTGGAAACACCGCTTTGATCTCGGCAGTTCGGGACAGGTACTTCCAGGCTGCTGCGGGTACCCTGGGTCTAGTCTGCTGCACTGGGCAGGCCAGACCCTTTCCTGGTGAAGGCTCAGAGTTCCGGCAGGGTGCATCCGGCCTGTGTGTGGCGCGAGGCAGGAAAGCCGGTGGCCCCGACGCTGACGTTTTGTCCCTCTTTTCTTCTCTCTTCGCGGTTGCAGCGTCGCAGACGCTCGTGTGAGCCCCAATGGCAGATACGACCCGAACGGCCCGCAAGGGGCGGGGGCTATGGTAAGTGCGAGGGCTGGGTAGTTTGGCTTGATTTGCAAGAGTTAAGAAGAAGCAGGGAGTCCCGAGACGCTCTAGAAACAGAACTTTCTGGACTGGAATTAGTGAGTTGGAGTAGGGGAGTTAGAGAGGGGGAGAGGGGGAGGTCCTGAGCGCAGATATGGAGGGAACTTCGTTTGTTTCCGAAGCGACAACAGGCTGGCCTGGAGCTGGTGAACTATTACCTGTATGCCATGGAAATTGGGCCTTTCCTCTTCTCACACCTCGGTCGCTTGATTATCGTAGGCCCCAAGGTTAAAGATGCCACATGAGGTTGTGCCATGACACACGATTCATGACACACCACGTGGAGCACACGGATGCTGGCAAAAAACATTTCTGCCTAGTTTATATCATTGTATATAGAAATTATGCAAAGGGAGGAGAGCAGTGGTCTTTTTCTTCTTCACTTTGTTCTTTATGAAGAGAATATCATTATGCTTTTGTAAATTTTTTAAGATGCTGATCTGGAGCTAACAAGTTATTTGTGCCCGGAGCATTATTGTCCTCCACTTTTCAATCCATAAGTAGTTAACTATTCTTCTGTGTGACTGCAGTGCAATTACCGTATTTGGGAAATATTAGCTAATATAAAATCCATGTTCAAATTTCCGTAATTGGTCTTTAAAGCTGCTTTCTCTTCATCGGGATTCAGTGAAGAAGCATGCATCGATGGCCGGGCACGGTTGCTCACTCCTGTAAACTCAGAACTTTGGGAGTCCAAGGCGGGAGGATCGCTTGAGTTCAGAAGTTCGAGACCAGCCTGGGAAACATAGCGAGACTTCATCTATACTAGAAATCAAAAAAATTAGGCGGGGTATGGTGGCTCATGCCTGTAATCCTAGCACTTTGGAAGGCTGAGGCAGGCGGATCGCTTGCGCCCGAGAAGTTGAAGCTGCAGGGAGCCAAGATCGCGCCATTGCACTCCAGCCTGAGCGACAGAGAAAAACCTTGTCTCAAAACAAACAAAAGAATAAATTAGCCCGTTTTGTGGGTGCCCCCCCTTTAGTCTCAGCTACTCAGGAAGATGAGGCGGGTTGTGCTACTGCGCTCCAGCCTTGGGTGACAGAGCAAGTCTGTATCTCAAAAAGCATGCATTCAATTTACTGGCCGTATCTTCTTTACTCCCTTTTAATCTGTAACAATTCTTCTGCCCCTCTCCTCCTCTACCCCCGCCCCCTTTTTTTGAGATGGACTCTTGCGCTGTTGCTCAGGCTGGAGTGCGGTGACGCGATCTTGGCTCACTGCAACCTCCGTCTCCTGGGTTCAAGCAATTCTCTGCCTCAGCCTCCCGAGTAGCTGGGATTACAGGCGCCTGCCACCACACC
Source organism: Ateles fusciceps (assembly GCA_036589455.1). NCBI lineage: Eukaryota > Metazoa > Chordata > Mammalia > Primates > Atelidae > Ateles > Ateles fusciceps. Next base: position 8,230,974 of record JAZHEH010000193.1, read on the forward strand.
CAACTAATTTTTTTGTGTTTTTAGTAGAGACGGAGTTTCACCATCTTGGCCAGGTTGGTCTTGAACTTCTAACCTCGTGATCCACCTGCTTCTGCCTCCCAGAGTGCTAAAATACAGGCATGAGCCACCGCACCCGGCCTCCTCCCCTTTTCTGTCTTCAAAGATACTGATAGTTTTCAAGAGTCTAGACGTGTTTTGCAGCATATATATGTATATCTGATATGTAGGAAGCATTTTACGTTGATTTATCCCATCATTGCAGAATTTGTTTGATTATTTGATTAAGGTGGTGTCCATCAGTTTCTCCATTGTAAAGATACCTTTTTTCCTTTCTAATTAAAAAGTGTTCTTTGGCATGATACTGTGAGACTATGTGACTATTGCTCCTCAGTTTTTCACCCAAAGATCTAGTGATTTTTTTTTCTTTTTGCCTGAGCCATTTATTAGTATGACGGTTGGAGAGTTTACTCTTAAAAAAATGTATACCAGTACACTTTCTTAAGGTTTTAAAATTGTGTAATAAAATATACATAAGCGTGTACAAAGTAAAATCCATAGCGCAATGATTTATTGCAGAATAAACACCCTGAACAAATAGATTTTGAGGAGAATGTTCTAAAACTAACTTTCAAACCTATGGTGCACAGTTGTAATATTTGTTGAGGAACTGAGCACAGTAAGCTAGATCACCTGATCACTGCTAATCATCTCAATTTACTGGGGTCACAGTATGATAACTATGGATTTAATAATAAACCAGAGTTGTGTTTCATATTTCTGAAATTACCTGCATGTGGGTTAAAAAGACATACAGTAGAACAGCCTTGAATTTTAAAATGTACTTGCATTTTTCCCCAAATTTTTTTTTGTTTTTTCAAAAGATAATGAAATTACATAGAGCAGTGTTTTTAGACTTCAGGTAGACCTATTAGTGAGTTGAGAAGTCAGTTTAACTAGTGGAAACACCAACTATTTTTAAAAAATTAAATAGAAAATGTCAAAATTTATTACCCAGAGTAGGGTAAATACTGTTTGTGAAACTTGTGTTTACTTTATATATCCATGTATATAAATGTGGATCTCGATGTTAAAATTACTTAGGAAGATCCTAGACAAAAAATGGAAAAGCCACTTTAGAATTTGAATATAAGATACATTTTAATGAGAAAACAAATTTTAAGATTCTGCTTTAATGGTAATAGACATAGGTATTGGGGGAAAAGCGGCAAAGGAAAAGATAGAATGGGAAAAAATGGAGAAGAAAATGGTGTATGGAAGTTTAATCTAGGACCACTGAACCTAAGGTGAGACTTGTGGGGAACATGGAGATGATAAAGAGAGTGGTGTAATCAGAGAGGCAGGTGGCCATTTAATACCTATCAGCTGTATTTTGAGCACCCACAGTATGCCAAGCCCTTGCGCATGTAGCCAGATCACAAGGGTAATGAGTTCAGTAGTTACTACTGTCATGGTTTTATATTTCTTCTTCAAAAGGTTTAATTTAATCCAAACTGGCTTTACGTGATGTCTTACTCAGCTCTGAGACCTACCTATTAGGGTTTGAGATTTTTTTTGCTAAGAATAGGCATATGGAGCTCTTGAGAGCAATTAGTTTTTATTTAATGTTCTTTTAAAATAGGTGAAGCCAATATTACACGTATTAAAGGAACACAGACAATTGTAGTTGAATTTCTGTTAAGATTATTTTTTCTAATTAATTAGTCTTTGCATTTTTTTAAAAAAAAGCTGATATTTTTTCATTTATTATCTGTTTAAGTACTTGTGCTTTCCATATGAAAACTATAAGGTGTTTGGACTTGCCATTCAGCATATACATGAAACATTTCATTTCCTTAAAGTGTTCACCTAATGATCTAAAAAACAAATGGAACAAAATTAAAACATTTTGAGTAGACATAAAAATCACACAGTATTGATGCTTAAAACATAATTGCAGGCATAGCTTACAGTATTTTTCTTTTTAAATTTAGCAATTCATGATGACCAATAAACTGGACACGGCAATGTGGCTTTCTGCTTGTTCACAGTTTACTGCTCTGCTTTGTTTGTTCTGCCTCTTCTTGGGTATGTATTATACATATTGCTCCCTTCGATATTCAATTGTTGAGTCAGTTTATATGGAATGCTTTTTAGTTGTAAGACTTGTTAAACTGTAAAGGGTTTAGGCACAAATAAAATGCAAGTTCCAGCCTTAAGGTACTAATGACCTAATAACATTATCAGCTAGAGGAATATTTTACATCTTGTGCTTTGTGGAACAAACACATTGAAAATCCAAGGAAAAATTGATGTGTGTGAATGAGATAAGTTCATGTTTTATTTTTACTTACTACTTGATAGGAAGAGTCATGCTTTATAAAATTCAATTTTATAAATTGAATATGAAAAATTCAGTTGGGTATATATATGAAGTGATGCTATTAAAAAGGTAGACTAAGTTCAAGTAATTTTTTTCTATTGACAATTAAGTGATTTAGGTGTTGTGCAATTATGATGCAATTCACAAAGGAGGAAGAGACACTGGAGTTGTTTATGTCTCACAATAACCTCTCCTCTGGTAATTTGCAGGTTGCATGAAGCAGCAAGCTTTTACCAACGTGCTTTGCTGGCAAACGCTCTTACCAGTGCTCTGAGGCTGCATCAAAGATTACCACACTTCCAGTTAAGCAGAGCATTCCTGGCCCAGGCTTTGTTAGAGGACAGCTGCCACTACCTGTTGTATTCACTCATCTTTGTAAATTCCTACCCAGTTACAAGTATCCTTTTCTACTTTTTTAACAATGAAATTGCCAACTAAGCATATAGGAGACCTCTTCTGATTATTTCAGCAATGAAGGCATTCCATGAAGCCTGGGTTTGTTCTTGACACTTCATTTGAATGAAGATATGTTTAGTGTAAGAATTTCTGACTTTAAAATGTAAGTCTAAACTATGAAGAGCTAATTTAGGAACTTTAAACTATTTTTGTTCTTGCCTCTTGAAAGCTTCTCTATTAGAATGGATATTTTTGAATTCCGCTTCGAAGTACAAGCTTATGCAGAATTAAATTTTTTTATTTAATTCACGTTTTTGGCAAAGTGTCCAGATGTCTTGCTTTAAAAAAGAAAGATCCTCAGCTTTTCCAGTCTTAACCCCCAGTAAACTAGACACAAATGGAATGCAACCAAGAAATAAGTAGGGAATGAGGTATTTAAGCAGGGAATGAGATAATCAATACAAAGAAATTAATATTTGCTGCATAGAGTAGAAAACAAGGACATGCATGGATAATCCCTGGAGCTAATGAGAACTCATTTGGAATTTGTGTGTTTTCACATTTCAAAGGTGTGTTGCGGGATGATACTGAGTATTCCATAAAGGAGGGGAAAATGAGAAAGAGATTCTACAGTGTATTTGGAAAACGCTAGGTTAAACATTTTTAAATAAAGTTCTTTACTATAGGACCTTTGGTATTCTAATGTGTGTTGTGAGATTAAAAGAGTTCCTAATGTTTTTTAAACTTAACTTTTTTGGTTGTATTTTTCTTGTAGATTATCTCTCTGCAAATCATTTTGTGAGTTGAGAAGTGCTGCTCTAAGAGCTTTGGAATATTTATGGTACATCTATATGTTATATAAATCACAATAAAATATTCCTCTGAGACTCAATATTACCTATTCATGGAGTATCAGATTTTTAAATAGATTTTTGTAGGTCTTAAGGAAAAGAAATAGGAGGAAACCGAAATTTCCTGAGCACCTATTTTGCCAATATAACATCTTGACATATTTAATCTTTATAGCACTCTGAAAAAAATCCTTGTGGTACATTTTTAATAAAGATGCTGATTTGCTGATTGTTAGTATCCACTTCCTACACATTGGCTAGTAAGTAGTAATGCTGACAAGGTCTTTCTAACTTAAAAGCCCTACCTAATCTACAGTTAGTGGGTGAGTAACACTTAAGTGTACTTTAAACATATTTCTTTCTGTATGTGAGTAAAGCTGGTAACTTCACATAAATGTTCAGTATATGGAGATTCCCTTTAAATTACTTGCTTCATCGAGATAATATGGGTAGTTTGAAATGTAAGGGTAAAATTTTTCCTGTTTCAATACGCGGGTCTGTAATGTCCCATCATAACTTGTATTTGTTCATTTTTAGGTAAAACTCATTAAATGATTACTACAACTGTAAATGACAATCACGTTGTTTGGCATATTACTGGCTTGACCAGCATCTGTTAATTGAAGTATTTTGCAGTCACCAGTGTTAAAATTCTAGCCTTTCTGAGCTATAGTGAGAAGTTATATAGAGATTTTTGGTCATACCTTTTAGCAGCTTAAAATTTCTTTGGAGGGAGAAATAGAAATGACAGAAATGTGTTTTAATGTAGAGTAAACTCAGTATGTCAGTAACTTTGGGAACAGTGGCTCACACGGATCAGGTGCTCAGTAAGTTTTGTTGAGTGAATCCTGAGGTCTTTCCAAATGAGACTCATGACTGGTAAAGACAACCTTACTGCCTTTTTATACAATTGGTTATTTGGTTGCCCCTCTTTCCTGGGAACGTTGAAGGTTAAGGATTTCATAATCCTTAAATTCTTAGAAAGGGAATGTAGTAAACAGTGGGAATAACAAACTAGTAATTTTCAGGAAATGCTAATCTGATTATTAAGGTGATACAGTAATAAATAAAAGTGGGCCCAAAGTAATATTACAGACTTGCGTTCTGATCTTTGTTCTTATAAAGGTGGTATTTTGTCCTTGTTTGGTTAATAACAGGTACTTAGAGCTTTTTACCTCTTATCTTTTCTAAATACATTGTATTAATAGTTTAAAAGTAATGTTGGGGCCGGGCGCAGTGGTTCACGCCTATAATCCCAGCACTTTGGGAGGCCGAGGCAGGTGGATCACGAGGTCAAGAGATCAAGACCATCCTGGTCAACATCGTGAAACCCCGTCTCTACTTAAAATACAAAAATTAGCTGGGCATGGTGGCGCACACCTATCGTCCCAGCTACTCAGGAGGCTGAGGTAGGAGAATTGCTTGAACCCAAGAGGCGGAGGTTGTGGTAAGCAGAGATTGTGCCATTGCACTCCAGCCTGGGTAACAACAGCGAAACTCCGTCTCCAAAAAAAAAAAAGGGTAGGTAATGTCGGAAGCTAAGATTATGAATCTCTTGCCGAGGATTTGTAAATGTTAGAGGTAAGACTCCTTAGAAATTTCTAGCTTTGATCTACATACTCATTTGCCAGAGCATGAAATTTGGCCTAGGAAATTAGGTTAGTGACAAAGCCAGGAGTGGAACCCAGGTATCTTGACTCCCAATTCAGGGCTCTATTTTTACTACTTGACACTGCCCCTTTTATTGAATTCAGTCTGGATATATGTCAAAGTTTAAATTAAATTCTTTAAGTGTCAACAGAGTTTTATAGTGACTTTAAGAGAGGATTGTAGCTTCCATCAGTTTCGAAGTAGTCTATGATTCATTAAAAATTTTAAACTTTATGTATACATGTATGATCTCTACTTAGGAAATGAACATTTTTCTTAATTCTTGTTAGAGGTGGGAAAGAGTTGTCGGGATATTAATTTGGAGAACTGTAGGGCGTGGTGGCTCATGCCTGTAATCCAAGCACTTTGGAGTCCAAGGCAGGCAGATCACCTGAGGTCGGGAGTTCAAGACCAGCCTGACCAACATGGTGAAACTCCGCCTCTACTTTCAAAAAAAAAAAAAAAATCCTTGTTAAAAATTTGGAGAACTGTATTAGAGAGTGAAGGTTCCTCTAATACTTGGGTATAGGTTGGTGTCTTGCTTGCCAGTTGGAAACTGGGACCCTTGGAGTCCCAAATGAGTTATGGTTGTAATGAACTTGCTACTCAGATTATGTTACAGCAATCACCATTTCCTGTCCTATCAGGCCTTCAGTTAGTATAGAAAAATACCGTGGTTTAGTTCTTAGGAACTGCTAATATTTTTAGGACAAGCATTTTTGCCATTCATGATTGACTAACGGTCTATATCATTTTGTGGAACTACTTGACAATTTTTTTTTAATCAACCTGGCAGAAATTGGGGTGGAGAATGGGGTCTTTTGAACACTTTCCATTTTTCAAAAAGTTGAATGAGCACTTTGGGAGGCCGAGGCGGGCGGATCACGAGGTCAAGAGATCGAGACCGTCCTAGTCAACATGGTGAAACCCCGTCTCTACTAAAAATACAAAAAAATTAGCTGGGCGTGGTGGCGCGCGCCTGTAGTCCCAGCTACTCGGGAGGCTGAGGCAGGAGAATGCTTGAACCCGGGCAGCGGAGGTTGCAGTGAGCCAAGGTCGCGCCACTGCACTCCAGCCTGGCGCCTGGTGACTGAGTGAGACTCTGTCTCAAAAAAAAAAAAAAAAAAAAAAAAAAGTTGAATGAAAAGTGTGTGTTTATCCATAACATAAAGCCAAACAGTTGGACTCAAAAGGATTCTCTCCTTATGTCTGTAATTAAGCTGCTAGAGTTTTAATTGACTGTATACAAAACAAAATATATACTGCCGTTTTCATTTTTACAAGTTGAGAGAATAAATGTAACAACTTGTTTAGGTATAGTATCTCAAAATAATGGAGTCTTTGTAGGAAAGAAGTAATAAAAGATCTTTAGTCTTTGGGACTAAAACCTGGGGAATTACTCTTTAAACCATTACCTTAGACTCTTTCCTCAGCATTTGAGATTGTGAAAGTACTATAAAACTACTGTTTGAAGGCTAAGTGAAAGTGACCAATAAAGCCGTTGGAGGGTTAAAAGCTATACTTACAACATTTTGGGGTGGCCTAGATTTCAGTTTAATTTAGCAAGTGTTTACGATGTTACCCAGTAGAAATGAATGAAAAAAAATTTTTTCACCATTTTTGTTATAGAAAGAACTGAATTTTAGAAAATGAAAACATTTACTTTTTTCTTTACACTTAACAAAATTTGATTTGGCTTAAAGTGTATCAGTAAAACAAGCCATTCTACTGAACTCATTTTAGCAGATGTTTCAGATCTGTATATTTGGACATAATATGTAGTCTGTTTTGCAAAATGCTTGATGACTTTTAAATGTTTTCCTTAATTGTTTTCTTCAGTGAGTATTTTCCCAGTCTTGTTATTCTCATTGCTTCATGCTGCCACTTACACGAAAAAGGTCCTTGATGTAAGTAAAACTGCTATTTCTCTAACTTCTGAATTACGGATCAACTGACATGAATTTGAGTTCTAAGACATTTTGGCATTTATCACAAAAAGTCCCTCTATACCTTATAAACTTGTTATAAATTATTTACTGATTTGAAAATTTTAAGTTCAGAAGTGTTAATTGTTGAAGTTTCACAAACTAGTACATTTTGTAGATAAAGGATTGCACTTAAAATTACCCCCTGGTCTCTAGGAGAATTTTTCAAGTTTGAAATAGGTCTATTTTTTTGAAATTTGTGTCACTGAAAGTGTTGAATTGTCATCTCTTGTTCTGTCAGTATTTAATTCTGGCATACCAGAGAAGTTGCATGTACTGAATAAATCTCTTTTACACTTATTTTCAGAACTACTGCTTTCCTGAAATTCTTAGTGCTAGGTTGGAACATTAAGCCTAGCTTGGCACCAGGCCATTTACAGCACATATACTGAAATCTGAATTAAAATATCCAGATTTATGCTTTGTATTGGCCTTTTTCTTTATCCCTGTAATTCTTTGGTCACAGCAGTAATTACACTCTAACTTCTAACACTAGCTAAGGAAGGAGTCAAAGATATTTCAACTGTATTACTGGATAGTCAGATTTTGTTGTGATTGGAGAGAAATAACCATTTTTTGTTAAATAATCGTTCTTGAGAAAAATAAAGCAGCTAAGAATGAAAAGTACTTTTACTAAAGTTGTTTTTTAAAGCCTAAAAATACAAAAAAAAGCAGGAAAATATACTGCATTTGTCCTTAAATGGTTTGTGAACTTTGTACCATCATTTCTAAAGTAGTATATTTGGTTGTATTGCCTGTTGGATAGGCTATTTACCTAAAGAAAGAAAATATTGTTATCAGAAATGCTTCACTTATTTCTAATGTTGGCTTTCTTTTTTTTTTAGGCAAGGGGTTCAAATAGTTTACCTCTGCTGAGATCTGTCTTGGACAAATTAAGTGCTAATCAACAAAATATTCTGAAATTCATTGCTTGCAATGAAATATTCTTGATGCCTGCAACAGTTTTTATGCTTTTTAGGTAAGGAAAAATTATATTTGTTTTGGAAGGCTGATGAGTGAACATAATAAAGATAGTAACTCAATTTTTCTTCTGTTTAAATCTATTGAAGGTAGCTATTGACATGTAGAGCTAGTTGAATCTTAGCAGTCACCTAATCTAACCTTTTTCATTTATAGTAGAGAATCTGAAATATGGTAGACCTAGGAATTTGTCTTATTCCTTGTGATTTATCATTTAACCTTTTAAAAATTACCTTGATAATTACTACCTTTGAAAGAATCTTACAAAGTCTAATGTAGTCTATTCTGCCACTATTGAGATGCTGTTTCTTACACTAGAGAAAACCCTTTAAAATTATGGGCTTGTATTAATAGTTGTCTACTATCACCTTATTTTGTTTATATCTTTTTTTTTTTTGAGTCAGAGTCTCACTCTGTTGCCTAGGCTGGAGTGCAATGGCACGATCTTGGCTCACTGCAACCTCCACCTCCCGGGTTCAAGCAATTCTCCTGCCTCAGCCTCCCAAGTAGCTGGGATTACAGGCACTTGCCACCACACCTGGGTAATTTTTGTATTTTTAGTAGAAACTGGGTTTCACATGTTGGCCAGGCTAGTCTTGAACTCCTGACCTCAGGCTATCCACCCACCTCAGCCTCCCAAAGTGCTGGGATTACAGGCATGAGCCACCGTGTCCAGCCAAAGAGCCTCCTTTCAAAAGTATGAACGTTAAAATAGTATTGACCTCTGCACTGAAATTCTTGCATTACATTTTAAAACAATACAACTTGCTATCCAGATGATTGCTTTATCAATTTTTAGTTTTACAAGTAATAGGACATTACAGATAAAAGCTAAAATAACATTTGACTATATGAATCCTAGTTGCAATTTTGTCCTCTTCCCAGAGTTGTAAGGAGTTTGATATATGTCTGTGTATGTAGTCCTTTAAAAATACTTACACAAATTTGTAGAACATATGTATTGTGGATGTGGAGTTTTGTTTGTTAATTTGTTTTGTTCTTATTTTACATCAAAGATATTATTCTAGTTGGGCATGGTGGCTCATCTCATGCCTGTAATCCCAGCACTTTGGGAGGCCAAAGTGGATGGATCACTTGAGGCCGGGAGTTCGTGGCCAGCCTGGCCAATGTGGTGAAACCCCATCTCTACTAAAAATACAAAAATTAGCCAGGCGTGATGGTGCACACCTGCAATTTCAGCTACTCGGGAGGCTGAGGCAGGAGAATTGTTTGAATCTGGGAGGCAAAGGTTGCAGTGAGCTGATATCACACTGCTGCACTCTAGCCTGGGCAACAGAGTGAGACTCCTTCTCACCACCTCCCTCCCCCCCAAAAAAAGGTGTTATTCTGTACCTTTTTCACATTTGTATGTTTCCATAACCTATTTGATTTGGCATATCCAGTTCTGTTTTTTGTTTAGCCACATAGCATTCCAACTTACATCCTGATCGTGGAAATTTGTTTCCAAATGTTTAGTTTTTCAAATATTGACGCAGTATATATTTTTTACCTGCTTATACTTAATGCCAGTGTTTTCTTTAATATAGATGCCAGAATTGATTTTGCTGAATACAAGCTAGGTGCCTTTTGTGTTTAATGGACCATGCTAAATTGTTCTTTAAAATGTCTGTATTACTTGTTTTTCATAATCTTGTTAATTTGTAACAAACTGTCATTATTAATTATATAGTTATATTTTATAATTTTAACTGTACCTTGCCTTGATTAACTAGTAAAGTTTTCATGTACTTGACAATTACTTCTCTCTTTAGCAGTCTCTTCAAACTACGAACAGAGTTTTCTGGCTGTCATCATCAGTGTATCTGTTTCATTCTTTTAAGTAGTGCTTTCCTCTGAGAACTCCAGGATTGGCAGATGTTGCTTAAGTTGTGTGGCCCCAACTAGAAAATGTAATCTAAATAAAGTTCTGGAGTGATACAATGGAAACACTTCCTACTGGGCTTTATGGACCTGGGGTTTAGTTGATTTGACCTTATCTTGGTTAGCCTTCTGAGCCTTCTCCCCGAACCATTTAAAAACTAGTATTAGTCGAAATAGGTAGATGCCTAAAATCCTTCTATCTACAACTTTCCATAAATGCTGAATATAAGATTTGATGCAGTCATATTTGTAAATTAACTCTAAAACCTTGACACTAAAATTTAATAAAAGCCTTCTCTTATCCTAGAAGCTGAAAGCACATAAAAGACAAGGGTAATGTAATCTGAGACAACAGAAAAAGGGACAAGATCAACATTCCAATATTTTTCCCATCATTTGTAGGTTTTTCTTTTCACTTCTCAGACACTTAGAAACTTTAATTATTAATTAGTAAAATAAACTTTTTGCTCTGTTATTTTTCTCATTCATTTTTCTGGTTTTTGTGTGAGTATGTCACTTAATCCTGCTTTTGGGTCAGGCCAGGTTCTATGATTTGTTTCATGTAACTTGATGAAAGTTCAAATGGTAGATACCAAAACTAGTTTTTTTGTGTGGGTGTAATTGATGTCTGTATTCTGAAACCTCCAGATTCTGTTTAGTAAGCAAAATAATTTCTTATGCTCCTCTTAAATCATATTAACACAATTTTAATGAAATTCTGAGATGCCATGCAATCTTAGACAAAAACTTCACTTTGGAACTATAATGAATTTTTTCTTAGGAGCACCAGGTTTTGACTTCATTGGTACGTTAATTCAGTTGTGCTCCTGAAATGTTTTATTTAAACGTTATTTGTACAAACTTATCATCTTAATTTTTAAGATTACTGTAAAGAAGGTGAGAATTTGCCAGAAATGTTTAAATAGAGAAGTCATTTTGTGTGTTGGAAAAATTAAAATCAACTTACAAAGTTGTACGTAATTCCTATTAGGAAAATCTGTTAATGCTTTAGGTAGGTAGCTTGCATATAACCTAAACAACAAAATTAAGAACAATCTTACGTTATTGCTATTCCTAATATGCTGTCCTTCGTGGTGGACACACAGTCTAATATTACGAGGCTTTATCAAGTTGTTTGTATCAGTAATGCTTCAAGCTCTGTATTTAAAAATGGATGCATAGTCTGTGAATTTATCTTACACATGCATTGCACATGTGTGCAAAGACAGATAAAAGGGTCATTGTAGCTTCATTTCTAGTTGACTGGAGCCACCCAAATATTCATTAGTCGGGAGCTTGTCAAGCATTAGATGGAATACTTGAAGCTGTAAAAAAGATTGAGATAATTTATGTGTTGTGATACGGGATAATCACCAAGAGATTTAAGTTAGTTTGTAGGGTGTTCTCCATTTTTATTTTGTGGGGTGTATGTGTGTAAGGACATATATGTGTTTTTGTCTCATTTTTTTGGGAATGATAAGCCATCTCTGTCCTAGAGTTGTTAAACAGATTTAATGAATTATAAAGTGAGGACTATCTTAGTGTTAGTCGTCGTATACACTTGTGTATATAAATTTCTGAAGGGACATATTCGAAACTGTGGTATAAGTTTGAGGAAGGGGCTAACTTGGATGATTGGAGACTTGTTTTTTAAGTGAATGTTTTCTATTTATGTTTTCTGTGTTATGTCTCTTACATTTTCACTTTAAAAAGTTAATTTATCAAATTATTGGGGAAAATGCATGTTGGATTTGTTTAGTGGTAAGTTTGCAATCATGTAATTATTTTTGTTATGAAAGTAATACAGTTTAGAAGAAAAGACTAAAAACCTAATAAAACACATTTGGCATCCTAATGTATTTCTTCCAGTTTTAAAAAATACAGTTGTAATAATATATGTAGTTTTATATTCTGCTTTTTTCAAAGTTGCTATGTAATTTTCATAACCAAGATTCTAGGTAGCATATTGAATCCATTAAATAACCATAATATAAGTTGTCTAATTCTACTTCCTTACTTTTCACATTAGGTGGTTGCCACATTTTGTTTGTAGTTATTTCAGTGAATGTCTTATTTCAGATAGTTTTTCTTAGGGAAGAATTCCAGACTTGGAATTTCATAAACATACATATAATTCTTTGGATATTGTAATTGTGTTTTTTAACCAAGAAAAATAATTAGTATAGGCCATGTAGATTTACTAATGATGACCCAGTATAATTTTTTTGGTGGGGGGGGGGGGGGTGTTTTTTTTTACTATATATAAAATAAGTCACTTTGCATATTTTATGAAGCCTTACAACTTGATTTCATCAGTTAGTAATGACCAAAGTATTTATGTAACGTTCTCTGATTTAGTATTTTAAAGATTTCAAAAGTAATATATACAAGAATACATTTATAAAAATTAAACAATAGCATTTTATTCTTTACCAATCATTACATTCTATGGTATTCTTTTTAAGGATAACTTGGATTTAGACATGATAGATTTCACTATGACCATTTGATGAATGAAGATACACATATTCTCCAGTTGAATTGCCTTTAAGTTTTGAGAGTATACAGGTGAATTGATATTCTATATTTATCACTCTTGTATTTGTTTATTGCAGTGGTCAAGGAAGTTTGCTCCAACCTTTTATATATTATCGATTTCTTACTCTTAGATATTCGTCTCGAAGAAATCCATATTGTCGGTAAGCTGATGATTATTTTAAACATGTTTTATTTGTTAAGAGTATTGTGAATACATAGTATTTATAATTCTCAAGAGTTGTTTAGCTAATGTGTTAGAATTTAGAAGCAAGCAGTGTTTTTGTAAATTTAAGTTCTAGGCCTTAAAATGTACTAGGGTTGGTGAGGAAGTGGTTGTATTTCTTTTTAGAAACTGAGACTGGAGTTATCTACGCCACCTCTAAAGCACTGCTAAAACTTAGCAAATTTTAAAATGTGTAAGACATAGGTTCCACTCTCAACTTTCCTAGTTGAAGAAACATAAGCACATGTCAATTAGATAAACAATGGTTAGGATACAGTATTCACAAGCCAGTAATGCAATAGGTTTGCTTTATCATATCAGTACTGTAGTCCTCAGAAGGGAGAGATCATTGGGCCAGAAGATAGATGAGCCCAGGAAGGTTTCACAAAATTGAGATTGTGGAAAGAGTAAAGCTTTTGAATAGTGAAAGTAGGAAAAAACACTTTAGGTGGGGAAATAGTAGAAGCAAGAGAGATGAGAAGCACAAGCTATATTTGAGGAATGTTATGTAGACCTAGTTTGACTCAAATGGAGATTCTGAATGGTGAATTGCTGACGCTAAGATTAGAAAGGTATATTGGAGCCATGTTATAGAACTACTTGAGTTTTAGGGTAAGAAGTTTGGAATTTATCTTTTAGGTGAATGGGAATGATGGTTTTGACATGGTGTGAACATTCTTCGGATAGCCTTGTGCCAGAAGAGTTTGAAACAGAAAAATGGGGAAGCAGAGAAATTTTAGGGAATTACTATAGTTTTCAGGAATGGAGGCTTAAATTAATATACACTAAATTATACACTCTGATCTTAAGCGTTGGAGCAAAACTAAAATGAATAGATGTTTTTAATAGCTTTAAAAATGATACTCAGATACTAATAGTAATATAGTGTATTTTTAAGTTTAAAATAATATAGAATTCAGCCAGAAATTCAATGAGTGCATTAGAGCAATCTGTATATTTTTGTAAATACAGTGAAGAGAACTGAATTTGAATGCTGGCTCATCATTAACCAGTTGCATGACTAGGCAAGTTATTTAAATTTGGTTTTCTTTATTGGTAGAGGAAATCACTTGTGGGGGGGAAGTGAAGTAATATTTTAGAAGTACTTAGACTCTGTTAGATTCTTACTAGTTTATTATTCTATGATTTCATTTTCCTTTCAGAGTGTTTTTGTGCTCTTTTAGGCAATGTCTTTTTTTTATAATACTTTCTAAAATAGAGCTTATTTTAGACGTTTGTTCTTAATGAGTCTCTAGTAGCAAACTAACATTCATTCTTACTTGATTTCATGAGTTTTAGCCTTTTTTCTTTCTCGTCCCTATATTCATTTTAGACATTATCTTATAGTCTCTTGCCCTGACATCCATTATTTTAATCAGCAAATTTGTTTTTCTGTGTTTCTTTGTGCCTACTCCTCCATTCCTTTTCTCCACGTTTCCTTAAATCATATTGGTACATCTAGAACTTAGTTTTCAGTGGACCGAAAAGGAAAGGGTAGCAGTGAATCGAGATAACACAAATATGTGTTAATAAACATCTTCAAAGATTTCTTTTAAGCACACATTTTAATCAAACCAGTGGAAAGGTAATGGAAAATATTTCTACTTATAAATATTGATAAACAGGCTATAAAACTACGTTTTCAATACTACACTTTTTTTAATTAAAGGTTTTGAGACCATCTATATTCACAGTTGTGCCATTTTCACCTACGATATTCTCAAGTTGGTGGTTTCAGTTCTTTGTGGATATCTAGTATAGATTGTCTAGAGCTGTGCTGTCTAGTATAGCACAGCAACCACATGTGACCATTTAAATAAAATTCATAAAACTTAAAACTCAGTTTCCTTTGAGCACAGTTCAAGTAGGTTCTCAAAAGCCATGTGTTGCTGGTAGCAAGTGTGGGTCAGCACAGATAAGCAAAAATTTTATCATTGCTCAAAGTTCTGTTGTCAGTGCTATTAAGGAACTCTCTGACTTGGTCTGTGCCAGTGATGCAGCCCATAATAAAACAACTAGCTGTGTAACTTTAGTGAAAGCGATTGATTTCATTAGTCCTTATGTCTTCTAGCTTTATTCATTTGACTGATTGGTTAAGAAAACAGTGATTGTATGTTGATGAACTTATGTGGAATTAAAATATCTGCTTTCAAAGGTACTCACTGCTGAATAAATTAGACAGCGATGTAAGTCGGTGTGATGATGAAGGTGCTCTGAAAGCATACAGAACAGAGACAAATGAGGATTCATTGAGGAGGTGGTAACATAAGCCAAGGCTTTTAAAGAATGAGCCTGAGTTCTGACACATGGGTGCCTGAAAGTGCTTAGCATACCCATAGTTAAATGTTACTTGAGCTCAGGAAGTATATAGAGAATTGATCAATATCTGTGCCCAGAAAGGTAGATGGTAGAAAGGACTACATCATGGAAGGGTTTGGATTTTGTTTTGAGGTAAGGAGAGCCTTTCAGGATTGTAACATGGAGGGGTTGGGAATCCCCATGATGAAATCTGATTTAGAAATATTCCAGAAAATGGATTGCAGGCTCACCAAGAGAAGAAAAAGATCAATTTGGAGAGTGTTAGCAGTCTAGAGCCTGAACTGATCCATTGGTAAAAGAATAAGGGAACAAATATGAAAGATATTAGGAGGTAGGATATTAGGGCTTGGGAGAAAAGAGTAAAAGACTTGCAGGTTTCTGGCCTGCAATCCTAAGAGAGTTATAATGGTGCTCTCATGAAGACAGGAGATATAGGAAGGGCAGGTTTTGGAAAAATAGGCATCCTTCCAAATATTATTATTCCTGTCTTTCAGTGCAAGCATATTAAACACTTGTTTAGAAAAGTAGATTTGTTGCTTTTTTTCTAATCATAAAGCAGGATACAGAAAGGTAGTACAGAAGCTGTATCTTTACACAGGATGAGTCAGCACATAAGGTGAAAATTGTGAATGGTTAAAATAACCTTTGATGATCCTTCGTATCACTTATAAACAGTACAGTATACATGATTTTGTATATACTGGCTTGTATAATATATATGTGATGTGTACACTATGTGATAATACTTTGTAAGTAGTGAGCAGTTAAGGCAAAGGCCAAGTCCACGTAGTTTCGGGCACAAACATGCAACGTAAGTTGATGATGATAGTAGTGAGGACAGGGAGTGGCAGGAGATGGGGCAGAAAATTAGATTGAGACTAGATTGTGGAGGGTATTAGGTGTTACGTTGAGGACTTGAGCTTAAGTCTGAAGGCATAAAAAGTCATAGTTCAGTATAATGATCCAACTGGGAAGTAACATTTATTGAGCATCTTCTGTGTTGCATTTAAACTTCACCACAACTCTCGATTATTTTACAGAGGAGGAAATCTCTGAGGGACGATATGTAATTTAAGGAAATAGTGGGTGAATAAGTATATAACAGTGCTCATGTTACATACTTTTTTTGTTCTCTTTTAAAAAAAACTTGTGGAAATTGCCTAAGTTAAATGTGAAAATGTGACTCTACTCTAAAGAAAGTATATAAATTATCCCTAATCTGAGGTTTCAGAGATAGCCATTTGTTAAATACATTTGTTAAATGAGTGTTTCCACCCATAAAAGATGTAGGTGTTCAGTCTGAGAATTTCACTGTGTGTATTTTATGTTTTCTCTACAATGCATTCTAGTTATTCTTTTATTTCAAATTCTCTAATGGCTATGGTATATTCCTTCATCAGCATTTGTTTAGCATTAGAGGCATACTTCAGAAATATGGGAGTGGTTCCAGACCACCACAATAAAGTGAATATCACAATAAAGCCATCAGAAGAATTTTTTGGTTTTGCAGTACATACAAAAGTTACGTTTACGCTCTACTGTAGCACGCAATAGCATTACTATCAGCAGTAAGGCCGTTCTGCTTTCATGTCATTCATCTGTTCGCAGAAATAGCACTTTTAATTTCCTTCAGGAACTTTTCCTTTGCATTCACAGCTTGGCTATTTGGCACAAGAGGTCTAGCTTTTGGCCTGTTTTGGCTTTAGACATGCTTTTTTCACTAAGCTTAATCATTTCTAGTTTTGATCTAAAGTGACAACCATGGGAGCCCTCTTTCACTTGAGCACTTAGAGGTCATTATAGGGTTATTAACTGGCCTACTTTCAATATTGTGTCTCAGGGAATAGGTAGGTCTGAGGAGAGGGAAGAGACCAACCAGGAATGACCTTGATTAAGCGCTTCGTCTTACATGGGTACAGTTTGTGGTGCCCCAAAACAGTTGAAATAGTAACACCAAAGGGCATGATCACAGATCCCCATCACAGATACAGTAAGAATGAAAACATTTGGAATAGTGGGTGAATTTTGGCAAAGTGTGACACAGAGACATAAAGTGAGCACATACTGTTGGAAAGTGGCACTGATAGTCTTACTGTACATGGTGTTGCAACAAACCTTCAGTTTGTAAAAAATGAAATATCTGTGGAGTGCAATAAAGTGAGGTAAGCCTGTGTATTGCTTTTTCCTTGTATTTCTCAAAGAAAACTATTTTATCTTGCAGGACCTTATTTAATGAACTGAGGATTGTTGTTGAACACATAATAATGAAACCTGCTTGCCCACTGTTTGTGAGAAGACTTTGTCTCCAGAGCATTGCCTTTATAAGCAGATTGGCACCAACAGTTCCGTAGTTTAACATCTAGTTAAGCTATAAATATAGTATAAGCATTATTAGCAGCTGGTACTTCTGCTAGGGGTTGTAAATTCCAGGTGTTAAACTGACCTCAATCCAATTTACATAATTTACATAAATGCATCTCAGTGGAAAAATAATCATTTTCTTGGCATGTGAAATCAAGCTTAAGAAGTTTTGAGAAAATTTTACTGCGCTGTGTTGCTAATGGTTAAAGAAGTCTGTATCTAGTGATAAATGTACCAATTTTTTTTAAAAAAGATGCTGTTATGCCTATATCATGAAGTACATTTATTTCTCCTGTAAAAATAGCTCTAAAATTTGTTTCAACCTAATTGGTAACCTGAGTTTCTATCTGGCATGAGTTCATTATGTTGATACACATATTTGAATTCAGTACATTTTGAGACAGTATTCTACCATTCAGTAATTTTGGTTAATGATTTTAACATTTCTCAGTGTATTTAATTTCTCATTGTTTTTTAATTGGTTTTATGCTGCTTTGTTAGGACAGATGTGTTTTGAATGTACCATTATAAGAAGAATTCTATGTATCTTAAACTATGACCTTCTAAAATTTTATTTCCATAAGTACTTCTGTGGCCTTGAGTATGTTTTAAAAGGCTCAACTGTAAGTGTCTTA
This sequence comes from Ateles fusciceps, assembly GCA_036589455.1. Taxonomy (NCBI): domain Eukaryota; kingdom Metazoa; phylum Chordata; class Mammalia; order Primates; family Atelidae; genus Ateles; species Ateles fusciceps. The sequence continues at coordinate 8,249,174 of JAZHEH010000193.1, forward strand.
GCCAATTGGATAAATTTTTGGGGTCACCTAGCCATTGAAAGCAGAAAGCAGCAGTGACACAGCTTTCCTTTCAGAGAGCCATTGAGAAACATTTCTCAAATAGGAAATCCTTCTTTTACTAATGTGGGCATATATATTATTCGTATTATAGTTAGTAGAACTACCTAGTTCAGAATCTTGACTGCCGGTTTTCTTGGTTTCTTAGGCTTGAATTTTCATAGACAATTGCAACAGTTTAGATGCCTTTTGAAAGGAATGTAACTGAAGATTCAGCATCTGACTATATGTGTGTCTATTCTGAAATACTAATGGAGACTATCCTGTAGAGTTCATGTTTACCCATCAAATCTGACTTAAAAGGTTAAATGGAAGATTTTATAGGTAAGGTAATTGATTAGGAATGGGGCAGGGGAGGAGTTGTGGGGGGGGGGAATAGTGTGCATTCCAGTCTCTTAATGCATAGATACATTTAGGGGAATTGGATGTATTATGTAACTTTGATTTGGGTTGTAAAATGTGTTAAATCCTATTCATTGAGCTCCCATCAACTCTTTTATAAAATTCATACTGATCTTTGCTACCGTTGCATGATTGGAAATGTTTAAAACATTGTACAGTTTTAATATAGAGTAATGTAATCTTATTTGTGACTAGTTTTCTGTCTGCATGTAATTTGGATTTCTCAAATACATTCATTAATAATTTATCAGTAGCATTATTTTTATTTTTGTTCATCTTCCTAATCTATAGAAAGGAGATATTCTGCTGGGCGTGGTGGCTCACACCTGTAATCCCAGCACTTTGGGAGGCCTACGCGGGCGGATCACGAGGTCAGGAGATTGAGACCATCCTGGCCAACATGGTGAAACCCCATCTTAGGAAAAAAAAAAAAAAAAAAGAAAGGGGATATTCTTAGGATAAATACATGAAAAATTATACTTGATAGCTTAAATATACCCAGCTGTTTTTGTATTTTTATAATATTTGTTCACTAAGTTGGAGAAGCAGTCTCATAATATGCAGTCGATTTTGTGTGTGTGGCTAATCTCATTGTCACTGTATAAGTAACCTAATGGTTTTAGAAACTAAACTTTCTAAAGCAATAAAATGACTGTAATATTAAGTAAACATAATATGGATTTCTAATTATGTTTTCAAAAATGAAGTCTTGAATTATATCAAGAAATTTTGGCAGCTGAAGGCATATTTATGTTGAAGCTATTAGTTTTTTCCTATAATTTAAAAAAATATTTCGGATTTATAGAAGAGTTAGAAGTGTACAAGGGAGGTTTTCTTTTCCTTTTTTTGTTTTTTTTGAGACAGAATCTCACTCTGTCGCCTAGGCTGGAATGCAGTGGCATGATCTTGGCTCACTGCAGCCTCCGCCTCCTGGGTTCACGCGATTCTCCTGCCTCAGCCTCCTGAGTATGATTCTCCTGCCTCAGCCTCCTGAGTATCTGGGACTACAGGCCCTCACCATTATGCCCGCCTAATTTTTATATTTTTAGTATAGATGGGGTTTCACCACGTTGGCCAGGATGGTCTCAATCTCCTGACCTCTTGAGCCACTATGCCTGGCCAAGAGAGTTCTTTTGCATACCCTATACTCAGCTCCTCTCATGTTAACATTTTACATAACTGTAGAACATTTATCTAAAGTAAGATATTAGCCCTGAAACAATACTACTAGCTAAAATATAAAACTTATTTGAATTTCAACAGTTTTTTTTTAAATTATTTTTCTTTTGTGTGCTCTGTTTATACCATGATCCATGATTTTTATTTTATTTTTTTTAAACATGATTGTCTTTTAAAGATCTGTAAGTATGTCTCTGTTTTCAGTGTTTCCTCTTTATTTTAAAAAAATACTATTGGTCAAGATAATTGGTCAATAATCCATGTTGGTTTTAACATTACAACTACTACAATATAAAACAACACTCTGTGCTATAAATTGAGGTTTTTGTGTCATTATAGCAGAATTATATTTCTGATATACTCATGTTTGACAAGTTGAAACATAGATTTGTTTCTTAAAGGAGGGCTTAATATACAAAAAAGGTACTCTTAACTCATGGAAAAGTAAATTTTACAATTTGAGCATTACTAGATGCTTAGTTTGCATGAACTCATAGTTAGAAATTCTACAGTAGGAATATCTACAACCAGCTGATTTGGAATTTGAAATTAATAGTGTTACATGTATACCTATCAAGTTAAAATTAAGGAAATACAGTAGCAATATAGAGAATGAATGTAGTAAGAGAAATCAACTCTTTACTGCATCGTTGAACTCATTGTTAGTTACAGGTTTAAAAGAAGCTCCTTTAACATCCAGAGTGTCTAATCTTCAGGAAGTGGTGTAGTACCATTGTTCTAGCACTTTTAAATATTAAACCCTTTTGGATAGGTGGAAACCTTATATAAAATCTACTTTATTTTAGCAAGGATTCTGTATCCTTTTGTATAGTTGATACCTTATTAATGTCAACTCTAACATCAGTCTAAAGAGAAATTTCTTTTTTTTTCCCCCCTAACCCTAAAGAGAAATTTCTTAAATGCAATTTGTATTTACTTTTTTTTTGGAATAAAATTTAGAGGTAAATGCCTCTGGAAGAAAGAAATAAAGCAAACTTTTTATAGAAAATTGATTTGAATATTTAAGAATGTCCCTTACAAAGAAAATCGAGGCCAGCTATAATACTAAACTAAAAGTAATGAAAAATTAATAGCTTCTGTTATGGAGCTAAAAATTATAAAACTATGAATACATCCTTCTTCCTAAAAGTCCAGATCAAAAATTCAGGTTAGGTTTGCAAGTTTAGGACACAAATAATATTTTTTTCTGGAAAAGAAGATGAGTATATGTGTAATAAGAAAAACAGAACTGAGAGATTTAGGTTTTTTTTTTTTAAGTTTTAGTTCAGAATAAATTAATTTTGAGAGATTGAGGTGAATAATTTTAACTAATGCTACTGTTAAGGAGTTTATTTTGATTAACATAGTTATTCCGACCACCACCTCTTCCTTCTTCAATCTCTGTAGAATCTGAGTCTCAAAGCTGTCACACAAGTTAGACTAGTTTTGATACTTGGAAATGAAAACTTCAAGGAAGTAGCCATGGACAGTTACGTTTATTATCAGTAGGTGGCACTCTTTCCTCAGGTAGCCCCCCATTTTCACATGTTGTGTTTGAAGGTTAAATGCCACCAAAAGTGCTGAGTCAGCTGTAAAACTAAGTATCTGAATTCCTTGGCCCTTTTAAATAGGTAATCATTCGAGATTGAAAAAATATTAAATAAGCTTTTTTTTTTTTTTTTTTTTTTTTTTTTTTTGAGACAGTTTCACTCTTGTTGCTCAGGCTGGAGTGCAATTGCATGATCTCAGCTCACTACAACCTCTGCCTCTCAGGTTCAAGCAGTTCTCCTGCCTCAGCCTCCTAAGTAGCTGAGATTACAGGCACCTGCCTCGATGCCCAGCTAATTTTTTTACTTTTAGTAGAGATGGGGTTTTACCATGTTGGCCAGGCTGGTTTTGAACTCCTGACCTCAGGTGAGCCACCACGCCCAGCCTACTTTTTAAAATATTGAATTATTCAAAAGAAGTACCCTGTCAATATGTGCTTTCTAGGAAAACAGCAAAATAGGCCACAATTTGGAGTGACATCATTGAAATCATCAGTTTTTTCTTTTCATGCTAAGTGCCTAAAACACTGAAATACACTAATATACAATTGTCCTTTCTCCTTCATTTTCAGATATGTAGCAAATGGTATTTAAAATGTTTTCGTTATCATCTTGTAGGTTAACTAGATATGGCCAGTTCAACCTCTTTTGAAATTTAGACTTTTCATAGTAATATAAAAGCATATTGAAATTTGTAGATACTGTATCAGAAATGGTACCTAGATTTGAAAATTAAACTTGGCTTGTAGAGACAACTAGTCTCTCTCTCTCTCTTTTTTTTTTTTTTTTTTTTTTTAAGACAGAGTCTTGCTCTCTTGCCCAGGCTGGAGTGCAGTGGTGCTGTCTCGGCTTACTGCAGCCTCCACCTCCTGGGTTCAAGGGATTCTCATGTCTCAGCCTTCCTACTAGCTGAGACTACAGGCGTGTACCACCATGCCCAGTTAATTTTTGTATTTTTAGTAGAGACAGGGTTTCACCATGTTGATCAGGCTGGTCTTGAACTCCCAGCCTCAAGTGATCTGCCTGCCTTGGCCTCCCAAATGCTGGGCTTAGGTGTGAGCCACTGCCCTGGCTGAGACAACTAGTTTCTCTTCAACTCATTGGAATTCTCTAGGATTAGGAAAATTCCACAGAGCCTATATAATATTATAGCTCAACATTTAGTATACCAAAGGCATACCTGTGTAAATCTAGGAGTTATTTCCAGAGATTGTTTTAAGGAACAGTCTTATATTCAGGGTAGAAAGTTATGATTGGATCTGCTATTAAGGATAAAGGAGCTGCTAAAAGTTTGGGAGGTTTCCTGGTGGTAACTATTCTAGGAAACATTTATGTTCTAAGGCGGTGTTCACGTGGGTTCTTTAGAAGGAACATATTCCTATATGATGAATTAACTCTATAGCCTTTCTCCTCTTATGCATATAGGAAATCTGACCTGCATTGTTTGAGTTGATGTGACAAGAGATAAAGTACAGTATTTTAAAATCTAGAGCAGATTCCTTTCTTAGAAAACAATAGGAAAAAGTTATAGATGGATATCTTTACCAGAATCAAAAAATTAGCTCATATTACAGGAGAAAGAATGGCCTAAGAGTCATTTCATGTTATCTAGCCTTTTGAAGCTACTCACTTGATACGCTTAGCACTTTGGAAATAACCTTTTTTTCTCGGTTCATGACAGTTTAATTCCAAACTTTTACTATTTTCTTTTGTAACTTTTAGATAGTGCAGTTCCTTTTGATATTAATTTTTGCCTACATATATATTTTTAAGTTGAGACCAAATAGATGAAATGTTGAGCAAGTAACATTTATGATGTGTGTATATTGGAACAAATGTAAAAGGGTTACAAAGATTAGAAACAGGGTCATAAAAAATGGCTTGATTTATAAATGCATTACTTCTAGTGCTTTATATAATGGGATATATTGAACTAAAAATTTGTATATATAGTATGTCAGCATTTCTTAGTAACTTCTCCTGAATCCATTTTTAATATCTAATACTGTACAGATTGGGGAGTTACATTCTTCAGGCCAATACTATCCAGACTATATAAATTTATAAAATAAATTGAAAGATTCACTTCCCTGTATTCAAGACCAAAGCACATAAATGCTAATGTAGGGCTCAAAGGGGAAGTATAGTTCTCCTGCATATTTGAGAAAATGTGAAGTCCTTTCAAGAAAATCTAATAAACATAATAATCATAGCCTGCTGACACTAAGGAAAAAGGACCTCATTCACTCTTTCTTTATGCAGCGATTTACTGGTCCCTACTGATTTCCAAATTGGATCACTGTAGTAAATTATCCATGCTGGTACCTGTGAAAGTAAGCCCTGGGATCCATATTTGTTTTGTGTTCTGCTTAAATCAGCAAGAATGATAAATTTGATGGTGTGAAATTGGAAGTATCAAGGGCTTTCTTTGGTGATTGAGTGAAATAATGTCTCTACTTGTAATTTATTGTGACCCTTTTTCACTGTATGTGCTTTGTATGTCTAATATTTATTTCAATGCAAATTAAATTGTTTCTTCATCTATATTGTTACATCTAAGATTTTATTGATGTAAAAATCTAATTGTGGAATAAAAATCTCTCTGGATTTAAGCAGGTTTAAAAATGTTATCTTGCAAAAGAACAAAGAACATTTGTAGTTAGAAATCAGCTTTCCTTTGAGCTTAATTGCCTTATTGTTAGAATAAGGTGAATTTGAACACACATTTCTTGTCCTCAGCCCATGACAAATAATAGAGGTGCTGTGATTTTGAGGTCTGATGTGAAACTGGTAAAACTGTGATCTAAGGTATAACTGGAAAAATAAGGAAAGAAAAATTACATTGATGTCTCAGTTGTTTGCTTGATTCTGTACTTTTTTTGTCTAGTAAAATTTATAGTCTAGAGATGAGTTATTTATACCCCTATAATGATTCACAGTATACAGTATATCCAAAGTCATCAGTCAACGCAGGATAACAGAGAAAAATATGTTTCCTTTCTAGGTGTTTAGAATTGACACACATTTTCTGTGACAGTTTAGCAACTGGCACTAAGCAATGCACTGTACAAGGAAGTTAAATCCTTGTCCATTTGCAGATTGTAATCTAAGAGGCATTATGGAAATCAGTTATATAAAGGCAATTCCGACAGGTGAATAAATATTAATTAGTAAATGAGTTGTCTAGATAAGGGGAAAAGTAATGAAATAAATAAAAAGAGTGGGTTAGGAAATGGATTTCCTAAAGATTTAATGGTGTGAGGTGTTAGGGATATATGCATTATTGACTGATAATGCTCTTTTTTTAAGCATATGGAAATATTTGAAACTGTTTATAAAATAATTCTGAGCTTTGGGAAGGGAAAAATATTTCCTTCCTCAAGGCTGATTGAATGGAGAAACTCCAAGAAAGTGGTACATTGAGATCCTTGAGAATTATCAGTCTAGGCAGGTGATGTGTCAACAAAGGTCTTTTTAAAAGTTTATGTTATGGCAAATTTTGAACATGCACAAAAATAGAATAGTGTAATGAACTTCCATATTCTTATCTCCCAGCCTTCACAATCCTTGACTATGGCCAAATGTGCCCTACCCAGACTCCTGTTCACTTTCCCTTCTCCTGGTTTCCATCATTTCATGTTATTTTAAATCACTTATCAGCAAATTTTTAATTATGCATCTCTAAAATATTAGGATGCTTTTTAAGATCAATATAAGAAGTTAACAATAATTAACATAGGTCTTTTAGGCTGATGACTAGAAATGTTTAAGAGTAATGCCCTGATAGGAAAAAGACTTACGTGATTTTATAGCAATATATTATGAAGGGAGGGGGGAAATTCTGATATTTTTTAGTAAAGGGAAGACTTCCCCTAAATCTTTGCCCTCAGGAAAATGCAAAGATAAACATCTCCTCCCTCTTTGGGAAGTTATAGAAAGAAGATTTTGCCTTTCTACTCTTTACTGTCTCCCTCCCAATGCAGATAGTGTATCCAACTGTTTTTCCCTAAAAACCTGAGAATGTGGGATTTTGAATGGCAGTGTCAACAGAAACAGAATAGGAAGCAGTTAAGTTCTGCAAAAGAAGGGTGTCCTGTTAACCGAAGAACAGGGAGGGAGGAAATTGGGGAAGATAAATTTAATATTAGTATCATTGTCTTCATTAAGTTGCCCTTAAAACAAATATTAATAAATATCAAGTAATTAGATTGTGAATTTGTGAATTTAATCACAGGTTTACTTTAAACTTTTATGTACTTTAAAAACTCAGTTTTAGCATTCTTTTTTTATCCTACAAATTTGGAGCTTTACAACCATTATTGCCTAGTGTTCCAACAGTAATAGACCATTCCATTTAAGTAACAAACAAAGACACTGAAGACACAGAATTAAACTTGTAGTGATCCAGAATAAAATAGCTACTTTTTTTGTCATTAATTTATAGAAGATACAGTCATATACTTAGATTTCTCTAAAATAATGGGTCTTGATACTATGAATTCATAATATTGTGTTTGGCAGTTCAACTTGGTAATATCCAAAGAATATAATTGATCTTTTAGAGTGTTTAGAAATGACCTTTTTAAAAAACAAACAAAAATTCACTTTATCTAGTTAGCTAAACTTCCTTTTTGGGCTCTTGTGCTATTGGGCTTATTTTGAATTAATTTTTTTTTTGTTTTTGAGACGGAGTTTTGCTCTTGTTACCCAGGCTGGCGTGCAATGGCGTGATCTCGGCTCACCGCAACCTCCGCCTCCTGGGTTCAAGCAATTCTCCTGCCTCAGCCTCCCTAGTAGCTGGGACTACAGGCACGAGCCACCCTGCCCAGCTAATTTTTGTATTTTTAGTAGAGACGGGTTTCACCTTGTTGACCAGGATGGTCTTGATCTCTTGACCTTGTGATCCACCCGCCTCGGCCTCCCAAAGTGCTGGGATTATAGACGTGAGCCCCTGTGCCCGGCCTTGAATTAATTTTTTTTAATGAACTTTATTTCTCTGTCCTGAGGACAGTCCTTAATTTCAAAATATAAGCAAAAGAAACATTTCTTAGAAAAATATTGGAACCGGACTTTGTGCGTGGTGGTGCATGCCTGCAATTCCAACGACTTGGGAAGCTGAGGTGGGAGAATCACTTGAGCCCAGGAGTTTGAGTCCAGCTGGAAAACATAGCAAGGCCTCATTTCCTCTAAAAAAGAAATGAAAAATATCGAAACCATTTCAAGGAAAATATTTTAATTTGTGCTCTTTTATGTTTTTAGTTATGTTTCAAATTATATGGATATATTGCTGGGAATTAAAAATATTTTTTTCTAAATAAGTAAACATTTATTCTAATAACTTACCAGAGGGTTTTTTGTTGTTGTTTGCCTTTTAATATTGTGGCAAAGTTATCTGTAAGGAGACTTACTACAACTCTATTTGAGTTTTTGTGTTTATTACACTTTTTCTGAAATGGTTTTTTGGCAGCTATAATTTTATACCTATGTTACAATAGTAATATGCTTTCAGTAGCATCAGTGTTTTTAAATCTTTGATATTAAAATTCTCAAATAACCTTGAAGCAGGTTTATAAAATCATTCTTTGTTCATTTCCTACTTACTGGTAATTATTAGATTCTTAAATTTTGAAACATTAGAATCTTACCTTAATTAAAAGTAAACTGCCCTCTGGTGGCAAGTTTTCTGAAAAATAATTCTAGTGGCTCTCATTTTGCCTGTAACTAAAAAAATTGGGGGGGGAAAAGCAAACAGATTTTGACAGTTCATTTTATTTCCAGCTGGTTTTTACACTAACCTGTTTAAACAAGGTTCAAAAGGGCTTCTTTTTCATGATTTTAACCTTTGCATGCTATAAAAAAGTTTTAGACCATTATGATTTGTTAATAACTAGTTTTCAAGGTGCCTAAGTGAGCTAATAATTTTTTCCATTATATTTATGGAAGTAGAAGGACCTTTTTGGGGTCTCGGTTTAAGACTGAGAAACTAAAATTCCAGAGAATCAGAGAATTTCTTACTGACAGTTGTGAAGGAAAGCTTTAGAGTACAATCCTCATTCAGATCTTGTTCACTGAATGAAGTGTGCTTTTTTTTTTCTTTTTTTTCTTTTTTTGAGACGGAGTCTTGCTCTGTCACCAGGCTGGAATGCAGTGGTGTGATCTTGGCTCACTGCAACCTCCGTCTCCTGGATTCAAGCAATTCTACTCCCTTAGCCTCCCGAGTAGCTGGGACTACAGGCACACGCCACCACACCCAGCTAATTTTTGTATTTTTAGTAGAGATGGGGTTTCACCATGTTGGCCAAGATGGTCTCGATCTATTGACCACATGATCTGCCTGCCTTGGCCTCCCAAAGTGCTGGGATTACAGGTGTGAGCCACCGTGCCTGGCCATTGAAGTGTGCATTTTTATATGCTGAGCGACAGTGTCAGAAATGTGCCCATGGATGTTCTTTGGAATGCCATCATAATTTGGGCATTCACATGATTAGTTCTTTTTAAAAAATTTGTAGAATTTGTGGAATACATTTGCTGTTGGTACCATCTCAGAAGAATGGTTTCAGATACTCTTAGACATCTTTAGAGTTTTGAGCAAAGATAGGAGGTGATACTCTACTCTTGTAAATCAACATTTTTTGGCTCTTAACGGGTCTCTTATAAATGATCTTCTATCTCATGCCAAGGGGAAAAGAAGTATTGTATAATACATGCACCAAATAGTCCATTTCTTATTTTATTTCTAATACTTTTAAATTTATAGACTGTCTAACCCATCTATATTTTCACTTTTTAGTTTCACCATTAAATAGAGTATGCAAAAGCCTTTTTCAAAAGTAAAAAGTTTGGGTTATCATAATTAAACACTTAGTAAACATGGTTACAAATCACAGTACAAAGTCACAAAGACTCTTTTGAAGAATTTTTTAAAAATTGTTGCTATTGAATGTTGATCAGGCTCTTAAGAAAAAACAGATGGCCAAGACCCCAAGTGTTCAAGCAGGTAATTACTACCAAGGAAAATAAACTCAGGATAATGTCACACACACATGAATTGGTAATATTGGTAGTAGTGGGAAGACTGAACTGAGCTGGAAAGTACGTAGTTTGCCTAAAAGCATTCAAATTTTAAAAACGTGTGCTAATCACACACTGGATCCAGTTGAGCAGCCCAAGTGTTAAAACATTATCAAGCAATTACAAATAATAGCATCAGGAGTGATGGCAGCAAGTCCTCAAATAGTGGTTCCAATCTGTGAACATTCTCTTAGTTTCTCTGGGCCTTGATTTTTTCATTTTTTAGAATGTGGCTAGAAGAGGATTATTTGAGGTAGTATATTAGAAAGTGTTTGTATACTGTAAAGATTTATACAAGCAAACAGCTACATTTTGCATTATATGATGCTTCTCATTTTACCTTTGGAGATTCTGGGACTCCTGGAATTTAAAAGAACATCCCCCAAGACTATACTTGATGAGCTGGTGTTGGTTATAATCTGTGTGGCCATATTTTAAGTCACCTTTGTGAGAAAAAAAGCTTTTGGCTGGGCATGGTGGCTGACATCTGTAATCCCAGCACTTTGGAAGGCCGAGGCGTGCAGATCACCTGAGGTCAGGAGTTTAAGACCAGCCTGACCAACATGGTGAAACCCCGTCTTTACTAAAAATACAAAAAATTAGCTGGGTGTGGTGGTAGGCACCTGTAATCCCAGCTACTCGGGAGGCTGAGGCAGGAGAATCACTTGAACCTGGGAGGCGGAGGTTGCAGTGAGCCGAGATTGTGCCATTGCACCTCCAGCCTCAGCAACAGAGTGAAACTTTGTCTCAAAAAAAAAAAAAAAAAAAAAAAAAGCTTTAGATCTGTATCAACAGTCAAATTCTTTTACTCTCTCTCTTTTTTTCTTGTATTTCCATAGGTTTTGGGGAATAGGTGGTATTTGGTTACATGAGTAAGTTCTTTAGTCGTGATTTGTGAGATTTTGGGGCTTTTGGAAGGGACAGAAAGCAAAAATGCTATTACTTAGCAAAATCAGATCCACTTCTATAACTGTGAGAGCACTCTCCAAAAGTACTTCTTAAAAATCAGGAAATGGTTATAAGTCCCCTTCAAAACCATGCTCCTTTTTAAACCCTCCCAAATGAATACATAAGAAGGATGCAAACATAGTCTATGAAATGCTCAAAACTAAATGTATCTATAATATGCAGAAAATACAGTCCAGAATTACAGTTCTGTTTTCATTAGGGATTATGCCAGAAATTGAGACTTAATTTTTATTCCGAGGCACCTGGGAAGAAGCAGGGATAAAACCATTATCTTTGGAAGGTACTATAGTCACAGCTGAAGAACCACTTTCAGTCAACAATGGTGCATATATGATGGTGGTCCCAGAAGATTAAAATGGAGCTGAAAAATTTATATCTCCTAGAGGTGACTTAGTTCTTGTAATGTTGCAGCACAATGTATTACTTGTGTTTATGGTGACATTGGTGTAAACTATCTACTGTGCTGCCAGTTGTATGGAAGTATAGCACATACAGCTATATACAATAGGTAAATACTTGATAATGATAATAACTGTGTCACTGGTTTATGTCATTGGTTGTTGTTACAGTATACATATACTTAACAGCAACAAAAATGGTAACTGCAAAATAGCCTCAGGCAGTTTTTTCAGGAGGTATCCAGGAGAAGGCAATGTTATTGTAGATGACAGCTCCATGCATGTTACTACCCCGAAGACCTTCCAGTGGAACATGTAGGTGGAAGACAGTGATATTGATGATCCTGACCCTGTGTAGGCCTAAGCTAATGGTGTGTGTTTGTGCCTTCATTTTTAATTTAAAAAGTTAAAAAGAATTTAAAATAGAAAAACGCTTATAAAATATGAGGATAAAAGAAAAGAAAATATTTTTGTTCTTTTGTACAATGTGCTTGTGTTTTAAGCTAAGTATTATTACAAAAGAGTTTAAAAAGTTGGCTAGGTACAGTGCTAATCCCAGCACTATGGGAGGCCAAGGCAAGGGGGATCACTTGAGCCCGGGATTTGGAAACCAACCTGGGCAACCTCGTCTCTACAAAAATTAAAACAAGCAAGCCAGGTGTTGTGGTGCACACCTGTAGTTTCAGCTGTCCGGAAGGCTGAGGTGGGAGCGTTGCTTGAGCCCAGGAATTGGTGGTTGCAGTGAGCCATGACAGCATCACTGCACTCCATCCTGGGCAACAGAGTGCGACACTGCCTTCAGGAAAAAAAAAAGTCAAAAAGTTTATAAAGTAAAAATAGTTACAGTAAGCTAAGGTTTGTTATTGAAGAAAGAAAAGTTTAAACATAAATTTAATCTCAATGTGCAGTATTTATAAAGTTTACAGTAGTATACAGTTATGTCCTAGGCCTTCACATTTACTCACTACTCACCCACCCTGAGCAACTTCCAGTCTTGCATGCTCCATTCACGGTAAGTGCCCTATAAAGGTCTACCTTTTTTTTGTTTAATCTTTTATACTGTATTTTTACTTTACTTTTTCTGTTTAGATACACAAATAACCATTGTGTTTCAATTGCCCCTATCTTCAGTAGAGTTACATGCTGTACAGCTTTGTAATCTAGAAGCAGTAGGCTCTAGCCTATTTGTGTAGTAATCTATACCATCTAGGTTTGTGTAAGTACATGCTATGATGTTTGCACAATGACTAAATCACCTAACAATGTATTTCTCAGAATGTAATCCTTCATTAAGTGGTGCATGACTATATAATGTGGTCAGGCTCTAGGGCTCTGAAGTGTGACAGACCTGGTTGCCATAACTTTTTAGCTGTGTGACCTCTGTTTTTCCTCTGTAAAATGGGAATAACAATACCCCATACTTTGTGAAATGGTAAAATGAACTGACACATATAGTATTAAGCATGGTGTTTCACATAATGCTCAGTAATTTTGGCTGTCATCATCATCAGTGGTATGGTTTGGCTGTGTCCCCACCCAAATCTCATCTTGAATTATAGTTCCATAATCCCCACTTGTCATGGGAGGGACCTAGTGGAAAGGAATTGAATCATGAGGGCAGTTACCCTCATGCTGCTGTTCTTGTGATAGTAAGTAAGTTACCCATTCTGGGGCAGTTCTTTATAGCAGTGCAAGAACAGACTAATACAGTAAACTAGTACCAGGTACTAGGGTGCTGCTGTAAAGATACCCAAAAATATGGAAGCAGCTTTGGGACTGGGTAACAAGTGAAGGTTGGTACAGTTTGGAGAGTTCAGAAGTCAGGAAGATGTGGGAAAGTTCGGAACTTCCTAGAGCATTTTGGCCTTGGCCAAAATGCTGATAGTAATATGGACAATGAAGTCCAGGCCAAGGTGGTCTCAGATGGAGATGAGAAATTTGTTGGGAACTGAAACAAAGGTGACTCTTGATATGTTTTACCAAAGATACGGGCGGCATTTTGCTCCTGCCCTAGAGATTCATGTAAGTTTGAACTCGAGGGAGATGATTTAGGGTATCCAGTGGAAGAGATTTCTAAGCAGCAAAGTGCTTAGAGTTTTATGTATTCACAAAGATATGGTTTTGAATTGGAACTTAAGTTTAAAAGGGAAGCAGAGCATAAAAGTTTGGAAAATTTTCAGCTTGATAATGTGATAGAAAAGAACAACCCATTTTCTGAGGAGAAATTCAAGCTGGCTGCAGAAATTTGTGTAGTGAGGAGCCAAAGGTTAATTGCCAAGACAATGGGGAAAATGTCTCCAGGGCATGTCAGAGGTCTTCCGGCAGTCCCTCTCATCATGGGCCCAGAGGCCTAGAAAGAAGAAATGGTTTCATGGGCCAGGCCCAGGACCTTGTTGCTTTGTGCAGTCTTGGGACTTGGTGCCTTATGTCCCAGCCATGGCTAAAAGGGGCGTGGGTACAGCTCAGGCATGGTTTCAGAGTGAAGACTTCACAAGCCTTGGCAGCTTCCATGTGGTGTTGAGTCTGTGGGTGCACAGAATAATTGAGATATGTCCACCTAGATTTCAGAGAATGTATGGAAATGCCTAGATGTTCAGGCAGAAGTTTGCTGCAGGGGTGGAGCCATCATGGAGAACCTCTGCTAGGGCAGTGTGGAAGGGAACGGTGGGGTTAGTGCCCCCACACAGAGTCCCCACCGGGGCACTACCTCATGGAGCTCTGAGAAGAGGGCCACTGTCCTTTAAACCCCAGAATGGTAACTCCATTGACAGCTTACACTATGCTTCTAGAAGAGCCACAAACAACGCCAGCTCCTGAAAGCAGCCAGGAGTGGGATGTATCCTGCAAAGCCACAGTGGCAGAGCTGCCCAAGGCTATGGGAACCTACTGCATCAGTATGATCCGGATGTAAGACATAAAGTCAAAGGAGATCATTTTGGATCTTTAATAACTGCCTTACTGGATTTCAGACTTGCATGGGGCCTGTAACCCCTTTGCTTTGGCCAATTTCTCCCATTTGGAATGGGTGTATTTACCCAGTTCCTGTACCTCCATTGTATCTAGGAAGTAACTAACTTGCTTTTGATTTTACAGGCTCATAGGTGGAAGGAACTTGCCTTGTCTCAAATGAGACTTAGGACTTACTCTTTTGAATTAATGCTGGAATGAGTTAAGACTTTTGAGGGACTGTTGGGAAGGCATGATTGTGTTTTAAAATGTGAGGACATGAGATCTGGGAGGAAACATGGTTGGAATGATATGGTTTGGCTGTGTCCCCACCCAAATCTTATCTTGAATTATAGCTCCCATAATTCCCATGTGTCATGGGAAGGACCTGGGGGAAGGTAATTGAATCATAGGGGCAGTTACCTCTATGCTGTTCTGGTGATAGTGAGTTCTCATGAGACCTGATGGTTTTATAAGGGACTTTCTTCCCCTTTGCTCTGCACTTCTCCTTGCTGCCTCCATGTGAAGAAGGATGTATTTGCTTTACCTTCTGCCATGATTGTAAGTTTCCTGAAACTTCCCCAGCCATGCTGAACTGTGAGTCAATTAAACCTATTTTCTTTATAAATTACCAGTCTGGGGTATGTCCTTATTAGCAACATGAGATTGGACTAATACAATCTATAATTACAACAATTCTGTGAATTGCTTTATTGAATAAATTGAGTAGTTAACATAATTTCCAACATGATTATATTCCAAAGAGTCAGAAAATAACTATTCTTCAGATACTTTCTGGAAATTGATATTTATAGTGAAGACCACCCCTTGTCTTATTCCCTACCCAGATAGTCTAAAGTTTTGACTTGTCAAAATTTAAATTTTAGAGCTATATGATATTGTGATATAATGGTAAGAGGAATGAATAAAGATTAGATCTCAGACTTCAGCATTAATTATGTACAGCTCTGACTTTGGGTAACAAATTTAACAACTCTGAACATCTGCTTCCTCTTGTAAAATTGGGAAAGTAATAATGAATCAAAATCATTTTGTGTGGTGGGAGGAGGTTCTCTTCCCTGCCACTCTCTTCCATTTTCTAGAATGTTGAATCTCTCGAGGCTATCTTAATAGAAGGGTGCATGTTTTTGGCCAGGCGCACTGGCTCAGACCTGTAATCCCAGCATTTTGGGAGTTCGAGGTGGGAGGATTGCTCGAGTCCTAGAGTTCAAGACCTCTCTGGGCAACATAGCAAGACCCTGTCTCTACAAAAAAAAATAATTAGTTGGATGTGGTGGCATGTGCCTATGGTCCCAGCTACTGGGGGAGGCTGAAGTGGGAGGATCGCTTGAGGCTGGGAGGTTGAGGCTGCAGTGAGCTATTACTGCACCACTGTACCCAGCTTAGGTGGCAGAGTAAGTCCCTGTCTCAATTTAAAAAAAAAAGGATGGGTTTTTAATGTTGCCTAAGGTCGTAAAGCAGAAAAAGCATCAATGTGGTGAGGAAAAATACCTAATTACATCAGACAGTTACATGGGAGGCAGACCTCCATGAGAACTTTTCCCCCTCTGCCTCATGCACACTCATGTTCTGAAACCTGACTGCTAACAGTAGCAGAATCAGTTTGAGTAGAGAAAGTGAGAACATCCTTTGGAGACAAGACTAAAGAAGAGCTGGAGCAGGGACTTCAAGGAAGGAGTGAGTACTATGTATCAAAAGAACTAAGAGTATGTGTGAATTAGCACTGTCCAATAGAAATATAAAGCAAGATACTAATGTGAGCCATATATGTAATTTAAAATTTTTTTATTAGCTACATTAAAAACAAAAAAAGGTGAAGTTAATTTTTATAGTATATTTTGTTAAATATATTATAATTTTATAATATATTAAGTTTTATAAATTTTATATTATATTAAATATATCAAAAATATTTCACCAGTAATTAACATAAAAGTTAATATAGTTCATATTTTTTTATGCTAAGTCTTTGAAATCTGGTATGTATTGTATTCTTATAGCATATCATATCAGACTAGCTATATATCAAGTATTTATATACATATTCCATATGTACATATGACTAGTGACTAATGTACTGGACAGTATAAGTATTGAGGGTACGAAGGGGATTGTTGAAGATTCTCTGTGACCATGGTGTCACTTCATATTGCTTCCCCAGAGTCTAGGATTAACACCCTGTGGCTGTAAATGGAACTTAGGGATAAGTTAAAGAGATCCAAACAGTGATTCTAGGCTCCTTGGCTTGTAGATTTGTGGACCTCGTGTGGTTTGGATTATATGGCCCGAAAATGAAATTGTGAATGAACAGTCTTGGGATTTTGTGTGTATATGTAATTGGCCCAAATCAAGACCACCTTTCCCTTCTGTAATGTGGTGTATTAGTCATCATGGGCTACCACAACAAAATGCCACAGACTGGATGGTTTAACAACTGAAATGTGTTTTCCCAGAGTTCTGGAACCTGGGAAGTCCAAGTTCAAGGTGCCAGCAAGATAGGTTTCATTCTGAGACCTCTTCCCTTGGTTTGTTGGGAGTTAACATCTCGCTGTGTGCTCACATGACCTTTTGTCAGTGTGTGTGTATATGCAGAGAGAAACGGATATCGCTTTGCCTTCCTCTTATAAGGCCATTAGTCCTATTGCATTAGGGTGTCTGATATGGGTGTGTGTCTCCACCCAAATCTCATCTCGTAGCTCCCATAATTCCCACACATTGTAGGAGGATGCTGGTGGGAGATATTTGAATCATAGGGGTGGCTCTTTCCTGGGCTGGTCTTGTGCTAGTAAATAAGTGTCACTAGATCTGATGGTTTTAAAAAATGAGAGTTTCCCTGCACAAGCTCTCCTTTGCCTGCTGCCATCCATGTAAGATGTGACTTGCACCTCCTTGCCTTTTACCATGAGAGTGAAGCCTCCCCAGCCATGTGGAACTGTAGGATCGTTAAACCCTTTTTCCTGTATAAATTACCGAGAGTCTCGGGTATGTCATTATCACCTGCATGGAAATGGACTAGTACAGTAAATTGGTACCAGTGGGGGGTGGGGGGGGGTGTTGCTGAAAATATACCTGAAAATGTGGAAGAGACTTTAGAACTGGGTAACAGGCAAAGATTGGAACAGTTTGGAGGGCTTAGAAGACAGGAAAATGTGGGAAAGTTTGCAACTCCCTTGAGACTTGTTCAGTGGCTTTTACCAAAATGCTAATAATGCTATAGACAATGAAATCCAGGCTGAGGTGGTCTCAGATGGAGATGAGGAGCTTGTTGGGAACTGGAGCAAAGGTGATTCTTGTTATGTTTTAGCAAAGAGACTGCTGGCATTTTGCCCCTACCTTAGAGATGTGCAGAACTTTGAACTTGAGAGAGATGATTTAGGGTATCTGGTGAAAGAAATTTCTAAGCAGCAAAACATTCAAGAGGTGACTTGGGTCCTGTGAAAGGCATTCAGTTTCTAAAGGAAAACAGAGCGTAAAACTTTGGAAAGTTTGTAGCCTGACAATGCAATAGAAAAGAAAATCCCATTTTTTGAGGAGAAATTCAAGCTAGCTGCAGAAATTTGCGTAAGTAACAAGGAACCAAATGTTAATCACCAAGACAATGGGGAAAATGTCTCCAGGGCATGTCAGAGACCTTTGCGGCAGCCCCTCCCATCACAGGCCCAGAGCCTAGGAGGAAAAAGTGGTTTCATGGGCCAGACCCAGGGTCCTCATGCTGTGTACAGCCTGGGGAATTGGTGCCCTCTGTCCCAACTGCTCCAGCTGTAACTGAAAGGGGCCAACATAGATCTTGGGCCTTGGCTTCAGAGGGTGCAAGCCCAAAAAGCCTTGGCAGCTTCCACGTGGTATTGAGCCTGCAAGTGCACAGAAGTCAAGAATGGGAGTTCGGGAACCTCCGCCTAGATTTCAGAAGATGTATGGAAACACCTGGATGCCAAGGCAGAAGTGTGCTGCAGGGGTGGAACCTTCATAGAGAACCTCTGCTAGGGAAGTGTGGAAGGGAAATATGGGGTTGGAGCCCCACACAGAGTCGCTACTGGGGCACTGCCTATTGAAGCTGTGAGAAGAGGGCCACCGTCCTCCAGACCCCAGAATGGTAGGTCCACTGATAGCTTGCACCCTGCGCCTGAAAAAGCTGCAGACACTTAACACCAGCCCATGAAAGCAGCTAGGCGGGAGGCTGTATCCTGCAAAGCCATAGGGACAGAGCTGTCCAAGACCATGGGAACTCACCTCTTGCGTCATTGTGGACCCAGATATAAGACATGAAGTCAAAGGAGATCATTTTGGAGCTTTAAGATTTGACTGCCCCACTGGATTTTGGATTTGTGTGGGGCCTGTAGCCCCTTTGTTTTGGCCAGTTTCCCCACTTGGAGCAGCTGTATTTGCCCAATGCCTAAACCCCCATTGTATCTAGGAAGTAACTAACTTGGTTTTGATTTTACAGGCTCATAGGCAGAAGGGACTTGCCTTGTCTAAGATAAGACTTTGGACTCTGGACTTTTGAGTTAATACTGAAATGAGTTAAGACTTTGAGGGTATTGTTGGGAAGGCATGATTGGTTTTGAAATGTGAAGACATGAGATTTAGGAGGGGCTAGGGGTGAGATGATATGGTTTGGCTCTGTGTCCCCCCCCCAACTCTCATCTTTTAGCTCGCATAATTCCCATGTATTGTGGGAGGAACCTGGTGGGAGATACCTGAATCATGGGGCGGGTCTTTCCTGTTCTGTTCTTATGTAAGTCTCACAAGATCTGATGGTTTAAAAAAATGGGAGTTTCTCTGCACAGGCTCTCTCTTTGCCTGCTGCCATCCATGTAAGATGTGACTTGCTCCTCCCTGCCTTTTGCAATGAGTGAGGTCTCCCCCAGCCACATGAAACTGTAAGTCCACCAAACCCTTTTTCCTGTATAAATTACCCAGTCTTGGCTACGTCTTTAACAGCAACATGAAAAATGGACTAATACAGTGCCATTATGACTTCATTTAACCTTAATTACCTCCTAAACACCCCATCTCCAAATACAGATGTACTAAAGGTTAGGACTTCAATGTATGAATTTTGTGGGGGCCCACTCAGTCCAGAACATATGGGCTTAGTGTTCAAGAAACATATGTAGAAAGTATTTTGTAACTAAGAAAGTGAAACAGGTGATGGTGGAATCCTACTTCAGAGTATAGTTGTGATGTAGCACTTTGTGAGTTACAGAATCTGTGTGTGTTCAAGGATGGATGTTAAAGTGCTTTGTAAACTCTAGTGCTATTTAAAATGTTTGGTGATATTATTAGATTACTATGTCTTGCACCAAAGTGCTGAAAATAAACACTTTACAGAATGAGTTTGGCATCATAATGGTGATATATTTTATTATATGCATCAGATGGTGTTGACTCTAAAGCTCTTTATCAGTATATCAATGTTGGGGGTTTATAGCACTACTAATAATGTTTTAGTACCTATATCTGGCTTTTGATTCTTAGAAACTGCATTAAATCATATATGCAAATTCTAGTTGTCAGAAGCATTAGGTCATCAGAATGTCGCCAGAATAATCCATGAACAAATTATGTTAGTTATACCTTCAAAATATATTCAGAAATACCCAGGCACAGTGGTGCAAACCTGTAATCCAGTTACTTAGTACGCTAAGGAAGGAGGACTGCTTGAACCCAGGAGTTCAAGACCAGGCAGGGCAACATGATGAGACCCCATTTCAAAAAAACCTAACAAATAGCCACAATCAGATTCTCTCTTCACCCAGCCTAATTATCACTGTGAACTAAGCAACCTTCATGTCTTACCTCAATTATTCCAGTAGCTTCCTCCATTTTCTCTTCTGCTTTTGCCTGCTTTCTCCCCAATTTGTTCTTGATACACCAACCACAATAATTCTGTTAAATCATACATCAGAACCTGGTTCCTTTGCACAAAACCCTTCTGTGGCTTCTACTCTCAGAGCCTTTGCAGTGACCGACAAACACCTCTTGATCGCACTTCTCCTTGTTCCTCATCTCCTACTACTTATTCCCTCATTTGCTGTGTTCTAATGACACTGGCAGTTTTGCTCCTTTTTGAATGTGCCAAGTACAAAAGTATTCCTCCTACCTAGAATGTTGTCCTAGATATCAATTTGACTCATTCCTTTACCTCCTTCAGATCTTTATTCAAATGTCACCTTGGTGAGTCCTCTCCTCACCTCCCTATTTAAATATACTACACCCACTTCCACACTGACGTTTCTTTTTTCCTGCTTAGTTTTTCTCTATAGTACTTATTGGCTTATAGTGCCTATCATAATGCACATAGCATTATCACACATTTGTTTATTTCTCATTTGTGTCCCCACTAGAGTGTAAGCTTCATTAGGACAAGAATCATTTTCTATTTTGATCATTGCTACAAACCAGTTCCTGGAACATAGTAGGCACTCAATAAATACACACTGAATGCCTGACACAAAACTTACCCAGTTAAACAGAAGAGGAATTTTTTAAAAAGGACACTGGGTATTTAAAAGTTGGCAAGGAGTAGAGAATCAGGCTTGGAAGCTATCTAACTAGGAATAATGTAGTTTCCACTGGGAACATTCACCATTACTGGGACACTCCCCCTGGACTTGTGTTCTTACCACCTCCACTGGTTGTATTTTGCCTTATGTCTCTTCCCTTACCAGAATATTCCATGAGATGCCTTACTTTTCCCATTATTTTATTTCAAATTGTAGCCTTTCATGGATGTCTTCATGGTTGGTTGGTACTTTGTCACATGCATGGGCCCTTATGCCAAAGGAGCCCGGGAGAGCAAGTTCTAGCCTTCTACTTTGGGAAGGTAGGTTCACAAGGTAGGAAACTCCCAGATACTGGAAGTATGTTCAAAATACACTGTGCAGTCACAAAATATAAATGTTCTTCACTGGCACCGAGTGCTATCATTAAAAAAAAAAAAATTAGCTCAGGAGACCTGAAGTTATTTTAAAACTTGATGTGCAATCCAGAATCTGTTTCCTATAGCAATTGTTAAACACTGTCTGCTTTCGAATTTATATATTATTCATTCCTGACCTTGTTTCTAAGCTTAACCAATCACGTATTTTCTCATTTGACATCCCAGTAATTAATAGCCGAAACCCATTGCCTAGAGGATGGTTTCCATTATGGAGTGGTACTCCTTGGCTAGACTGGGATGAATGAACAACTGAATGCTTTATTTATGGAAAAGGAATAAGAGTGTGAGTCCATTACCAAAATGTAGCAAGGATATAGAATACTGGGCTGCCATGTTAGAGCTCACCTGTTACCATAAAAAACCTCTGTATTCAGCAGCTAGATCAGTGGGAAGCCTGCTGCCCAGTTTAAATGGTATACTGAATTACATGACCAGTCTTGAAATCAGTTTACCATTTTTTTCATAACTTTTATTTTTTTTCTTCCTTTCTTTTAGTTTCTTTTTTTTCTTGCAAGTAGGAAGCAGGAATGACTGTTTGATTATTAGATATTCAAGTTTAGAATTCACTGTCATTACTGCACAATTCATTTGCTGAAATAACAAGTAGCAGATGCTACAGTGCAAGTTAATGAATAATTCTTATTTGTACTCTGGCCTGTGATTGCAATTCATTTGTCACAGACATGTGGGTTTAATAATTATTATTCTCACACTTCTTAAAGTGTTCTTAGCTTTTTAAAAAGCATTTTGCTCCTTTTTATTTCCTTCTGTTTCATTTTATTTATTAAATTCTCACATTTATCCCAATTGTTTGGGAAGTCTCATAGCTCTTTATGGTTTGCTTCTGAAGGGGAATATGAAATACTTCAATTGATTTGTTCCTTATTGCAAATAAGCCAAAGCCATGGCTTGTTTACCATTACCAGGTTTGTTTACCATTTCACAGGCACAACTGATGCCTCAGCTTTCAAGGGCATGTTTTCAGCTTGGTACAAACCATGCTTTGGCCTTGTTTTTCTAAAGTCTGCTCATTCCTAACCAGGAAACAGAGCAGGAATATAATTTTCTTCCCATTCCAGTTTCTCATTAGCTGCTTGTGTCCAGAAGTTGATATGGCATAGCTAAAATTAATACCAGAATTGACCCAGTTCACCCTCTGTTTTGGAAAGAAAAA
Source organism: Ateles fusciceps (assembly GCA_036589455.1). Classification (NCBI taxonomy): domain Eukaryota; kingdom Metazoa; phylum Chordata; class Mammalia; order Primates; family Atelidae; genus Ateles; species Ateles fusciceps. The sequence goes on from JAZHEH010000193.1 coordinate 8,271,881, forward strand.
AAATTGGCTAAAAAATAACGGCCTGGTTATTTTTAGAAAGAGAATTAGTGTAAAATGTCATAGAAATACAATACATTTAATGTCAGACAAAAGTTATTTCCAGCAAGCTTCTCAAAGACAAGAAGAAGAATGTTGGTGATATTAGGAAAAAGTATAGTGAAATTGGTAAGAAAAAATAAGCTGCAATGAAGCCTATCTGAAGCATTTAGAAGATGACTTTGCAAGAGGCTCAGAACAGAATAGATTAAGAATCTATCCCTGTTTATCTTTTTACCTTCCTATCCCTTTTGTATAGATATTGGGGTAAGAAGATGAGGAATGTTGCACCTTGTTCTCTCTGTGACTAACAACAGTGAGGCTAAAGTGGAGAAGTGGCTTTAGACGTGAACAGAGGTGGGGTATGGGAAAAACGATCAGTACTAAGATGTATGTGGCATGTGTGAAGATTTAGGAATTTAAAAACACACACACACACACACACACACACACACACACACACACACATCAATAGTGGCACTATTGATGTTTTTGGGGTATAATTATTTGTCGTCAGAGGCTGCCCTGTGTGTTGTAGGATGTTTAGCAGCATCTCCAGCCTCAACCCACTAGATGCCAGTAGTATCCAGTTGTGACAGCTAAAAATGTCTCCAGATGTTGCCAACAGTTGTCCCAGGATGAGAACCACTGGTCACATGATGTGGTTGGGCAGGGGGGTATGGGACCTTGAGCTAGGGTGGGCAGGTAAGTCCTGAGGGGGCAGAGTTGTGAGATTTGTAGGGAACGTTTCCAATTTCTCCAGTGGAGAAATGGGAAGATGGTGGATGAAGGAAATGGAGTGGAGTGGTGGGAACAAAGTATGTAAATTCCTAAAGAGAAGGAAAGAATCCTGAAGGCTGCAATAATTTTTTAAGACAGTAGATAAAAAGTCATGTAACATTTAAGGAGAAAGACTTATTTTTTCTAGAAGGTTGATTTGTATATTATTGAGAGGGAAGGAAAGTTAGTTGATCAGAAAAGAAGGGGGAGGTGGGAATGGTAAATGAATTTAAAAAAATAGTTAAGAACAAATAGGACCTACTATTTGATAGCACAGCAGGGTGATTATGGTCAATAGTAACTTAATTACATGTTTTAAAACAAAGAGTGTAATTTGATGGTTTGTAACTCAAAGGATAAATGCTTAAGGCGATGGATACCTCATTTATCCTGATATGCTTGTTTCACATTACATGCCTGTATAAAAATATCTCATGTATCCCATAAATATATACACCTACTATATATTCACAGAAATTAAAAATTGAAAAAAAGTGGAAATAGATTGAAAGCTCTCTCTGTAGAGTGGAAATTGGATAGATTTTGCAGAAATAACCTTAACTCCTTATTCCTCTCAGTAAAGGGGCCTATGAAATAAAAGAGAATTAAACATTATGTAGTTCTTATAATTTTCATTCCTTCACTCATTCACCTGTATCCTATGTCCCAGGTACTATATTATATACTAGACAGTAAGGATAGAAAGATGGTTAAGAAACAATCCCTGTCTAAAGATGTCCACAGTATCCTAGAGTAGACAAAGATGTGTAATCAGTTTGAGAATCTCACCTCAAGAGGCATAAGCATGAAAGTCTCATAGTTTCTTTTCTTTCTTTTTTTTTTTTGAGACAGAGTCTCATTCTGTCGCCCAGGCTGGAGTGCAGTGGCGTGATCTCGGCTCACCTCTGTCTCCCGGGTTCAAGCAATTCTCCTGCCTTAGCCTCCTGAGCAGCTGGGATTACAGGTGCGTGCTACACGCCTGGCTAATTTTTGTATTTTTAGTAGAGACAGGGTTTCACCGTGTTGATCAGGCTGGTGTGAAACTCCTGACCTCGTGATCTGCCCACCTCGGCCTCCCAAAGTGCTGAGCTTACAGGCGTGAGCCACTGTGCATGGCCAGAAGTCTCATACTTTCTACGCTTGGTATTTTGTCACACTTCATTGCTTCTAACTGTCTGCCTCCTTAGTTATTAAAACGTTCATTCTAGGTATTGAGATTAGTTCCTACTCATTTAAAACATTAGTCTCATATTTATTTAAAAAACTTCTCTGCCCTCGTAGTTCTAACTCTCTTTACACACATCTCTCTTTTTCCATGTGTCTGCTCTTCCAATGGTGGGGCCGTGAGGTTCAAGAAGGGAAACAGGCAATGCCTTAAATGCCTGACTGTGGCCATGTTGCTGTCTGCTTTCTGTAGGTCATTGTCAGTAAGAATGCATAGGGTTCCCAACAGCCCCACAGAGAACTCGATATCAAGCAGCCCTGTAAGTTTGGTAACCCTTTGCAAGACTTGCTGCATCTGTCAGCTGACTCCCAATTGGCAGTGGTGAAAAACATTCTTCTGATACATAGAAATCCCTTGTCCCTTGTTATGTTCCATGGCAAGTGTGGAGGCCTCAATCTCATGTGCTCTCTGTGATCCCAGCTCTGGGGCCTGTAGATTCCGACAGGATCCATAATCCAGATTATCACCATATTTCTCTGTAGTCCCTACCAACTCTCCCCAATCCTCCAGAATTCCTGGAAATTCATAATGAAGGAGCAGTCAGCATGCTTTTTGGCAGAGGAAACATCCAAATGGAGACTGGAGATATCAGTCTCCTCTTCTTGAAGATGCCCCAAAACTTTACTAGTACCATGTAATAGGTACAAATGTCCTGAACAGAACACGAAAAATACTAACCATTAATGAAACAAATTGATAATTTGGACAAATTCATAATTTCTTATTTTTCTTTCTTTGTGAGACAGGGTCTTACTGTCTCCCAGCCGGGCTGGAGTGCAGTAGGGCAATCACTGCAGCCTCAACCTCCTGGGCTCAGGTGATTTTCCCTCCCAGTCTCCTGAGTAGCTGGGACTACACGTGTGCATAACGCCCGGCTAATTTTTCATGTTTTTTTAGAGACGAAGTTTCACCATGCCGCCCAGGCTGGTCTCTAACTGTATTTTAAAAATACAGGGTGGGCATGGTGGCTCAGGCGTATAATCCCAGCACTTTGGGAGGCTGAGGCAGGCGGATCACGAGGTCAAGAGATCAAGACGATCCTGGCCAACATGGTGAAACCTCGTCTCTACTAAAAATACAAAAATTAGCTGGGTGTGGTGACATGTACCTGTAGTTCCAGCTACTCGGGAGGCTGAGGCAGAATTGCTTGAACCCGGGAGGCAAAGGTTGCAGTTAGCCGAGATCCTGCCACTGCACTCCAGCCTGGCGCCTGGCCACAGAGCAAGACTATCTCAAAAAAAAAAAAAAAAGACTTCCAGACCAGCATAGGCAACACAGGGAGACCCCATCTCTGCAAAAAGTTAGCCGGCATGGTGTAGTGAGCCTGTAGTCCCAGCTAAGTAGGGCTGAGGTAGGAGACTCGCTTGGGCCCAGGAGTTCCAGGCTGCAGTGAGTCATGGTCGTGCCACTGCACTACAGCCTGGACAAAATAGCAAGACCCTGTCTCAAAAAGAGAAAAAAAAAGGAAAAAATTAACATTAAGAACCTCCTTCGGCTGGGCGTGGTGGCTCACACCTGTAATCCCAGCACTTTGGGAGGCCGAGGCGGGTGGATCACGAGGTCAAGAGATCGAGACCATCCTGGGCAACATGGTGAAACCCCGTCTCTACTAAAAATACAAAAAAATTAGCTGGGCGTGGTGGCGCGTGCCTGTAGTCCCAGCTACTCGGGAGGCTGAGGCAGGAGAATCGCTTGAACCCGGGAGGCGGAGGTTGTAGTGAGCCGAGGTCGCGCCACTGCACTCCAGCCTGGTGACGGACTGAGACTCTGTCTCAAAAAAAAAAAAAAAAAAGAACTTCCTTCATCAAGACACCAAGAGAGTAAGAAAACCCACAGAGTAGGAAAACATTTGTAATACACACCTCCAACAAAGACTCGCCCCGAGAACACAGAACTCGTAAAAAATTAGCAACACTTCCGGTCGAGCCTGGACGGAATTCTCCTGTCACAGAGAAGAACATCCGGCAGAGTTTCCTGTTACGAGGACCACCTGGCACGGAGAAATGGAGGCCGAAAGGCTGCGACTCCTGGAGGAAGAAGCCAAGCAGAAAAAGGTAGCCAGAATGGGATTTAATGCATCTTCCATGCTCCGAAAAAGCCAGCTAGGTTTGCTTAACATCACCAGTTATTCCCGTTTAGCCAACGAGCTGCGTGTGAGCTGCATGCAGAGGAAAAAGGTTCAAATTCGGAGCTTGGATGTCTCCTCTTTGGCGAGCAACCGATTTAACTTCATCCTGGCGAGTACCAACAGCGACCAGCTCTTCGTAGTGAACCAGGTGGAAGTCGAAGGCTCCAAGTACGGCATCATCAGCTTGCGAACGCTGAAGATCCCTTCGTTCCATGTGTACGTGCTTAGAAACCTCTTTGTCCCCAACCGGAAAGTGAAGTCCCTGTGCTGGGCCTCGCTGAACCAGTTGGACTCTCACGTTCTGCTGTGCTTCGAGGGAATCAGAGACGCTCCAAGCTGTGCCGTGCTGCTCCCAGCGTCGCGCTTCTTAAATATCTACACAAGTAGAGTAAACCAGCCTGGGATGCTCTGCAGTTTCCAGATCCCTGCGGCCTGGTCCTGTGCCTGGTCCCTAAACTTCCAGGCGTATCACTGCTTTAGTGCAGGCTTGTCTCAGCAGGTCCTGTTGACCAACGTGGCGACGGGACACCAGCAGTCATTTGGTACCAGCAGTGATGTCTTAGCCCAGCAGTTTGCCATTACAGCTCCTTTGCTGTTCAATGGCTGTCGCTCCGGGGGAGATCTTTGCCATTGATCTGCGTTGTAGAAATCGAGGCAAGGGGTGGAAGGCCACTCGCCTGTTCCAAGACTCAGCAGTGACCTCTGTGCAAATCCTCCAAGACGAGCAATGCCTGATGGCGTCAGACATGACTGGAAAGATCAAGCTGTGGGACCTGAGGGCCACTAAATGTATACGGGAATATGAAGGTCATGTGAATGAGTCCGCCTATCTGCCCCTGCATGTGCACGAGGAAGAGGGAATCATGGTGGCAGTAGGTCAGGACTGCTACACGAGAATCTGGAGCCTTCATGATGCCCACCTGCTCAGAACCATCCCCTCCCCATACCCCGCCTCCGAGGACGACATTCCCAGCGTGGCCTTCGCTTCTCGGCTTGGGGGCATCCGGGGAGCAGCACCAGGGCTGCTCATGGCTGTCCGGCAGGACCTTTATTGTTTCCCCTTCAGCTAATTCTGCAGGTGGCAGTGCGGCCGAATGTGAATTTGACTTAAGGAAGTTGAGTATCTTATTACCTTTTTTGTGAGAGCATTTTAAGAGACGTGGTGTGTATAGATCCCATCCATCCGGCTGCCAGGGGTAAGGTGTTAAGAGTTTTATATGGAGACATTTCTGTAAAGTTATTTCAGTTAAGCTCTGGATTTAGCTTTAAAGTCCTTCCCATAAAAGGTACCTATTTCCTCTTATTTAATACATTAGAATAGTTGCCCCCACCCTTTTTTTTTATTAAAAAGACTTTTCTAAGGACTGAAGATTGGCAAAAACTAAATTAAAGCTGCTGCTTTCACTAGTAGCTCTTTAGAGAAGCATAATGATGGAACTGGTAAGACTTTTTGACTAGTCATACCAGGGGTCCAATGCATCTGTGCTTGAGGAAGCCAGTGGGAGAAGAGACAAGGGAGAGGTCATTTCTCTGAGTCTCTACAGAAATATTTAAGGCTGGAGCTGGGAATCATTAAATTTGGCCTTCTCAAACTCAATAGCAGATCTCCAAAATTCTCCTTTTACTATTATCTATAGGCATTGGAAGGAAAGATGGATCTTTTTAGATACTAGTTAAACAGTCCTTCATGTGCTTTTGTTGAGGCACTTCTCAGAATGTAAGGTACAGCAGCTCCAGTTTCTATTATGGTGACTTGAATTTCAGATTCAAGGACTCCGCTGTCAAAAGGGCTTTGATGTTTTGTAATCTAAGAGCAGCAGTTTGTGAGAGGTTTATTAAAAATGTTAAAGAGCTTGTTTTTCTACCAAGCAAGGAAGAAAAAAAAATGTGTAATAGTGTTAGTTGCTACTTCTTAATAGCTAAAGCCTGGGAATGATGTGAATTTCCAAAATGCTAAAATTTGTACTATAATCATGCAATTGGATACTGCATAACAATAGAAAATAAGGCACAATTGCTATGCGAAACAGTATGGATCACTCTCAACATGTTGATTGAAATTAGGTAGAAATGAGTACAAACTGTATGATTCAGTTCTAAAGTTCAAAAGCAGTAAAAACTTGTCTATGGTGATGAAAGGTAGAATAGTAGCTACCTCTGTAGAAGGAAGAAAGGATTTTTCTTTTTCTTTTTAGGATGTTTGAGAAGTGACATGGGGAAGCTTTAGGTATGCTGAGTTTCTTTATCTTGATAACTTGGTACATAATTCATATATCTATACGCTTCACACTTTTATAGTTTACTGTATATATGTTGTTCCTCAAAAAATAAAAATAAGAAAGCAATTAGGACACTATTGTAGTTAGTCAGTTAAGGGACAATGATGACTTGGACCTGCATGTGAGAAATAGAAATGATTAGAAATGATTGCATTGGAAGAGCATTCGAAGGTAGTATTATTAGACTTGCTGATCAGAGTAATCTAGAAAGTGAAAGAATATAGCATGGCAGCTTTTTTGTTAACTTCAGAACTGGTAGATTATGGTGTCGTTTACTGACATGGGGAGAATGAGGAGAAAAAACTTTAGGTGAAGGGAATGATGCTGAGTTTTAGGAATCTACTAAACCTCCAATTGGAGATATAAAGTATTCTGTAAATCAGGGGTCATGACATGACTGGTAATACAAATTTGGTGACTTCAATGCATAGAATTAAAATAGATGGGATAGATGTACTTTACAGTATTAACCCCATCTATATCATATAATAACTACATATTGATAGAAAATAAGTAGATCAACAGAGAAGGTATGGGAGTGTGGTTAGGCACAGAGTTTTGGAATCCTTTAAATCAGTTTTTGATACTAACTTGATATGCAACATGAGAAATTGTGTAAGCTTTACTTGCTGTTTCTTCATTGTAAAATGTCTTAGATAATAAAACTAAATCATAAAGTAGATATAGAATTAAAGGATATATACATTGTCTTTTTTACATTGTAAGCATTCAAAATAAAAGAAAAAATTAAAAAATGGGCTGGGCACAGTGGCTCATGCCTGTAATCCCAGCACTTTGGGAGGCTGAGACTGGCGGGTCACCTGAGGTTGGGAGTTGGAGACCAGCCTGACCAACATGAGAAACCCCATCTCTAAAAAAAATTTTTTTAATTTAAAAAAATGAAAAAAATACATTGTAAGCATTCTGTAAGAACTAGCTGCAGATATATATATATATATATATATATATATGGCAAGTCCAAAAGCAGCTTTGGCAATTGACAGAAGAAAAAATGACTACATAACTTGATCAACTGTTTATCCTCACTTGCAAAAAAAACAAATGCAAGCAAATCCAAAAGAGAAGAAAAGAAAAGAAAAAAACTAATCAGTAAGAAAAACACAGACACCTAAAAGAAAGGTAGGCAATAGTCTTGAATAGGAGAAAAGAGATCCAAATGGCTGATAAACATCTGAAAAGGCATCCAACTTCATTTATTGTCAAGGAAATGCAAATTAAAATCACAATGCCACACCACTTTCACTATAATGGTAAAATAAAATAGCTTAGGTAGAGTTAGGAATTAAAAAAAGAAGCAAATGTTGGTGCAGTTGTGAGCAAATAGAACTTTCATATACTGTTGAGAGAGAATACTGGTACAAGCACTTGGAAAACTTAGTAATTGCTAAAAGTAGAAGTTTGCATACTCTATAACCCAGTAATTTCAGTTAGGAATATATTCATAAGAAATGCATACCTGTGTCGACCATAATTTGTTAATAGCCCCGCTGGAACCTACTCAACTGTTCATCAACAGTAGAATGGATAAATTGTGGGATATTCACACAATAGAATCCTATGTAGCAATGAGAATGAACATAGCAGTATGGATGAATCCTGCAAACCTAATGTTGAAATAAAGATTCCAAACACAAAAGAGCACATACTGTACAATTAATGCATGTAAAGTCCCTAAACAGGCAAAATAAATCTATGTACTTAGAAGCAGGATTAATGGTATACTTGTAGGGTAGGAGAGTAGTGACCAGAAGAGAGGATTCTAGGAAGCTAGCAAGACCCCTAGTGACTCCAATAGGAATGACACTGTGTCCAAGAGGCCAAAGAAGACATGTGGAGACAGTGAACAAGACTTGGGTTTATTGGGGGAACTTACATATAGGGATGGTCCAGTGGTAGGCTGGACAGAAGAACCACTACTGTCTGTAAAAATCATGCAGTGTTTATAGCATTTTCATTTAGCACACTCCACCTAGCAACCTCCATTTAACCCATAGCAAAGGACCTTGATCCACTGTATTACCTATGTTGTAAGGGATGGGCTAGGGGTTCAGATGTTCGTCACAGATGAGTGAAACTCAGGGTTGGGTCACCCCCTGGTTCCTTAGTTTGGGACTCTGAACACACATTCATTTTAGACCACAGGGTCATTCTCAGAGTATGCTTGTTACTGCTGTCAGGTGCATCTGCTGTATAGCGAAATACTGGTTACACAGTTTTTGTTCACTGGTGATAATTCTTAGAGCTGTGCCCTTAATATATGTGTCTTCTTCTGTGTATTATACTTAAATAAAAAGTTAAATTTTTAAAAACTTAGTAAGACTTTCTCTTGCTGCCCCCCACTTGTGGCTTTGGGGAGAGATCCACTCTTTACAAATGCTACCCTCTCTAAAAGCATTACATTTCCATGCTCTGTCCCAGCTTAATTCCTCTCAAGGATAAAGATTATCAAACAGGTCAGTATCTTGCCTCCAGGAATATTTAATAACTCAGTTATTCCAGCTGTAATTTGAATATTGTTCACTACCCTGTGAGGAAAAGATGTGTGTGTATGTGTGTGTGTGTGTGTGTGTGTGTGTGTGTGTATGTAATTTTTTTCTCCACCATACCGGCTGAATTGCAAAGGAGCTATTGGAGAAGCTAAGAAGAGTTGAATAAGAGAGCTATATCCAGGTATACGGTCATGACTGGAGAAACATTCTCCTTTTCTAGGATAGAAGTGGCAAAGAGTGAACCTAAGTTTAATGGTAGTGGAATACTAAATGGTCATTTGACAAGATAATTGTGGCCAAAAGAAAAATCCCACAAGTAATTTCATAGGATAATGTCAGGGGAAAACCTGTAACAACAAGATACTCTTTCCTCTCTCTCTACAATGCTCACTCAATCACATAAATTGATTTGGAGTTAGAGGATCTGAGTCTGATTCCATGTTCTATGACATTCTTGTTAAGTGAACTGTGGAAAAACCTTTGACCTCTCTGAAAAATGGAAATGAGGATTAGCAACCTGGTCAGAAACCATATCAATTGCATGTTTCACTTCTTTTACATGTTTGCCTGAACAGGAAAATGTGTCTGTGCAGACCCTTGTTGCTTCTGACCATTGTTGTACTGGAGACATGGGAGTGTGACCAGATAATTCTTACCATGTATAAGCCACTTTTGTTTTTTGCTTTTTTTTTTTTGTACAGATGGGATCTCACTATGTTACCTGTTGCCCAGGCGGCTCTTGAACTTCTGGGCTCTGCCTTAGCCTCCCAAAGTGCTGGCATTACAGGCACGAGCCACCTGGCTATAAGCCATTTTCTCTTCTCTCTCTCTGTGTCTCTTTCTTTCTCTTTTTCTCTTTCTCTCTCTCTCTCTCCCTCTTCCCTTCTCCTTCCCCTTTCCCCTTTCTCCCTCCCCCTTCCCCTTTCCCCTCCCCCTTTTTCCTTCCCCTCCCCTTTTCCTCTCCCCTTTTCCCTTCCCCTCCCCTTTTCCCTCCCCTTTCCCCTCCCCTTTTCCCTTCCTTTTTCATTCCCTTCCCTTTTCCCCCACCCCTTTTCCCTTCCCCCCACCCCTTTTCCCTTCCCCCTCCCCCTTTTTCCTCCCCTTTTCCCTTCCCCTCCCCTTTTCCCTTCCCCTTTCCCCTTCCCTTCCCCTTTTTCCTTCCCTTCCCTTTCCTTCTTCCCTCTTTTTTCAAGGCAGAGTCTCTCTTTGTTGCCCAGGTTGGAGTGCAGTGGTATAATCTTGGTTCACTGCAACCCCTGCCCTCCAGGTTCAATTGATTCTTGTGCCTCAGCCTCCTGAGTAGCTGGGATTACAGGTGTGTACCACCACACTCAGCTAATTTTCATATTTTTAGAAGAGACAAAGTTTTGCCATATTGGCTAGGCTGGGCCATTTTCTTATTGAAGTGTTCAGGTGGGCAAGCTCCCTCCTCCCCCACTCTTAGAGACAAAGAAAAAAATCCCCTAAATGTGAGGACAACACGTGTTCAAAATTAAATTTGTGTTCTTGGTAAGCCTCATGATAGAGCCACTTTATTTTGTAATGGATTATCTAAGTCAGTTTTCCAGATAACCAGCCAAGTTTGTCTCATGATCAGAATTATTTTCCCAAAGCTATAGACAGGATGAAAGCAAGGAATAGTAGTCAGCTCAGTTGCACAAGCACATTTCTGAAAGATGTTGGAACTTCTTCAGAGTTAATGGAAAACCTTGCAGGAACTGTGGTTTATGGTAATAACCAAATGACACTTCACTCTTTTCCTACTTCTATTTCTATCTGTCGGACTTAATAGTTCCCTATATTTAGGCATCTATTTATATCATGAATCCTCATGAAAGTCAGACAATTTTACACCATGTCGATCACACACAAAATGATACAAAAAAAATCTGGGGAAATTCTCTCTTAACCTATATTCCAGAAAATAAAAATAATAAAAAAAAAACCTCATTGTCATTCTAGTCTTTTGAGAAGACCTCACATTTTTTTCCAAAGGAAAGTACTCACTGACTTAGAAAGACTGGTGCTTAACAGCAAGATCTTTGTGCTTTGGTTTCTTCATCTATATAACTTATTAAAGGTATTATGAATGAGATAATGCACATAGAGGGCCTGGCAATCAGGCAGTCTCTTGGTAAGGATGGGATTGAGAGTCAAAGGAAATTCCCCTACGGAACTCTAAAACTGACATTACCTTAAGTTTTAGCACTTGGGGAAGTTTTAAAGATTTTCCAAAAGGATAAGTATATCATGATCTGTAGATATAAATACCAAGACAGCTTCAGAGTTATTTTAATCCAAGTTTGTTGAGGCTTTATTATGTGATACAGCATTGTGAGCGTTAAACAAGGTAACATACAGAATGATATTTCCTTCTTCAAACTTACTTGGCAAATCAAGGGTACTGGAGGTTTATAAAAGTTAGTGGTATCTAAGTCAAGTTACACTCCAACTATACCAGGAAAAAGGAAAATGCACACGGTTAAATTTTACTATGCACCAACGTTTGTATTTTACACATCAGGCAGGCTGTTACAGAAATTGAGAACTCTGCACAAAATGTATTTTTTTAAAAGTTTCTTATCACAAAAGGGACATATTTTCTTCTAAAAATGATAAAATACAGGTAAACAAAATAAAAATAACCCTATCACACAAATTAAAAATAAAACTGAGAAGTTTAATCAGGCTTGCCTAAAATGACAGTTGAAACCAGAGCCATTTTAAGAATCCAAAATATGAGATTAGTTTTGTTCAAAAAGAATTATCCATAAAAGTTAATGGATGTTTGCATAGTTACCATAAATTAAGAAGTAAGCCTTTATGTATTTTTACTTCATCAAGTTGAATTTCTATTAAAATTTATTTCAAGAAAGGGAAAATAACATTCCAGTAATACTCGGATTTTTTAGTAATACTGAGCCTATGATTTATGGGACATCATTTTTTAATGTTTGTCCACTGAATGTTTTAAGTTATATTTGTTATAGGGAGTTAAATTTGCTTACCATTCTTAGGATAATTTATTTGGTTATACTTAATTAGTATAAAATACTTGATTTTTAAAAAATTAAGGACATACTAAATTTTCCCGAGATAGTTATTTTGCAGTAATATAAATAAGCGATTCAGATTAACTTGAAAGCAAACCACCATAGGTTCCATTCAATTTTTTTGTGCCAGGCATTGTTTTAGCCTCTTTATACATGTTCGAAACAGACAAGATTCCAGCATCATGATGCTTATTTCTATTCTAGGACAGAAAATAGGAAAAAAAATACCCACCATAATCTCAAATAGTGATAAGCATTTTGAAGAAAAGTATGTAGGACAGCGGGGTAGAGAATGAACAGGCCTATCATAGCTAGGGTGGTCAAGGGAGGCGTCTCTTGAGTTTGAGCTAAGAACTGAATGAGCATGGAAGAGAGGAACAGTTAACGTGAAAACTGTTCAGGTTTCTTTCTCCGGGGACCAGACTTGTTTCGAAGTCTCCACACCTCCGTTTACCGTAACATGTCACGAACATATAAAACCTCTTATTTTATTATAGTACAGACAAAAATCTGAGCTTCACAGATCAATAGGGCAAGCAGCTGATTCCAAAGTGTGTACTTGCCTTTATGATACTGGCTACACACTGGTGTTAAGAAGAACGATGTACGTGGCAGAGGTTCGGGGGAGTACTGGACATGTTGGCCCCAACTTGGGTTTATCCTGGCAGGTTCTAGGTAGAGAGGCTCAGAAAACCTGCGTCCGTCCTTCCCATCTCTCCTTCCATTTCCGAAACCATGGCCCCGGCTTCGAGAAAAAAGGAAGTAGACAGAAATTCCAAAGGACAGCTTTCCTGGCTGACCAGGATGTAAACCGTTTACATGATGATTTCCAAGGACGCGCAAAAGCACGGGAGCCAAGAAGACGGCGGACACCAAACTTCACCTGCAGCCACGCCCTCCCCACGTGGGGGTCTGGGTTCCTCGGAGGGAAGGCCTCTCTATTGGTGCTCAACATGCAACGTCACTTCCGCTGCCTCACGGCAGGCGTCGCTAAATGACGTTGCCGTTTCCGGGTCGCTGAGGCCGCCTCTGGCGGCGAAGGCATCAGTGTTTGCGGATGCCCAGTCTATGGAGTCAGTTGGTACCGGTGGAGGCGCGGAGGCAGGAGGCGGTGTCCGAGTAGGGGCCTCTGCCCCGCCAGGATGTTACCGGGCTTGGCCGCCGCCACCGCGGCCCACAGATGTAGCTGGTCCTCCCTGTGCCGGCTCCGTCTGCGATGCAGGGCGGTGACCCGTGGCCCCAGCAACCGCCAGGGTGAGTGTCCCGCGCTGACCCGCTGGCTCCGTAGAAGCCGAACTGGAGGGCCAGGCTTGGCTCGGCGCCTCGCCTGGGGCAGTTCACTCGCTTGCCTTTCGCCAACCTCAATACCTTCCTTTCCTGCCTCCGCCTTTCCAGTTCACCCTGCGCAGCCCGCGGGGGTTCTGACAGGTCTCCCTGACTCTGGTCCCTCCTGTAGCCCTATTGCGGCCCCCGCGGGAACTTGTGCGCACCTCGCGGGCCGAATTGCACCTCTGAAGCCTACTGCTCTGTACCAAACTGAATGTTACGTGCGTATCGCGGTGTCCCGCGGTGACTCACCGCAGTTGGAAATTGCGGACTCCGCAAAGTTCTAGGGTGTTTGTTGCTGTCCAGCACACCTTCATTTAGCACTTGGTCGAGATTTTCTTGGCCTGTTCTTTTTCTCATTCTCTCAACTTGTTTTCTTAAATTTTCTGAAAAGGAAGGAGGGGGTGCTACTCAATACGAATCTTTCTGAAGAAGTACAAAAGTATCCTACAATCTGAATGAACCCAGTTTGGGGCCGAAAAACAAAGGAACTCTTCAGTTCGTTTGAGCAGTTTTTTTGGTGAAAAAGTGTCAGCTGTAACTGTAACCCTGAAAAAAAGATGGTTGAAGAGAATTTTCATCTCTCTCAACATTTTCTGACTCAAATTTAAATGGTTTGAGAGTTTCCAAAAATAACATTGAACTTCTAATCAGGCTTACCTTCATTTTTGCCATAGCTTGGCACACATTGCTTGACACTGAGAATTAATAGGAACTCTGAGGGAGAAGGCAGAACTAAGTCCACCCTTAATCTAATCCCTCCATTCTTGGGGTGCAAGGAGTATTTACAGAAACATTTCTCAAAAATTCATGTTTGAAGCCCGGTGTGGTGGTGCGTTCCTGTAGTCCAGCTACTTGGGTGGCTGAGGGAGGCGGATTGTTTGAGCACAGGAATTCTAGACTAGCATTGGCAACGTAGTGAGACCCTTCTCTTAGAAAATATCATGTTTGAAAAAACTTGTAGCATGTTTGTGACCTCCTGAAAGAAGTCAGAAGTTGCAGTCATTTGATATTGTATGTGGTATAAGCTATAGTAACTATGTTGTGTGTATAAATTAGAATATATTCATATATTTTATTTGCAGTAAATGTTAAAGTTGACTCTTAAAATTTCATACGGATGCGTTTTAACAGCACTATTCCCAGGACTTTTTGGTAGTGATAGAAACCTGTTGAATTTTTCATATTGGCAATGTATTGGCAGGTTCTCTTATGAACAAAAATGAATCATCGGGTGGGTGCAGTGGCTCATGCTTGTAATCCTCAGGATTGTAAACCTTCGGAGGCTGAGGTGGGTGGATCCCTTGAGCCCAGGAGTTCCAGACCAGCTTGGGCAACATGGCAAATTGCCTCTGTACAAAAAATTAGCCTGGTGTGGTGACGCACGCCTGTAATCCTAGCCTGTACTCCCGACCCTGTCGCAAAAAGAAAAAACAAGAAAAAAAAAGAAAAATGAATCATCTGTTTATACTGTACTCCAGAATCCCCAAGTAAGTTTCTAATACAGTTGCTTCTATTGACCAAGCAGTTTTGGCATTTTACACTGAAATTACAGTGGCTGTTAAATGTAGTTTAAACTGCCCTTTAAGTGTTGGTAAAAATGAGTTGAAACAGTGTAATACTTGTAATCCCTCTTCTGTGTAGCTGTCATGTTGAAAATTATGTATTCTTTGTTTCTTCTGTCTATGAAACAGATAATTATTACCTATCTTTGTGGTCAAAATGACTGCAAAGTTCTTTGGAATGTTTACTACTACAAAAAATTAAAATGTTTTTTCACACTTAAAAATGCTTAGTAGGTTTTTTAAAATAACCTTGCTTGTGAAAATTTAGTTTCAGTAATGAAGGATTTCTTAAAAGGGCAGCCATTATTATGGCAAAATTTAAAAATCATTTAGAAAAAGAGTACTATTTAAATTGGATGCATATGAGAAGACTGAAGACCTTTTGGAGAGAGAAAATCTAAAAACATGTTTTTATTTGTCTAGAAGTAAGGTTTAGTTTATACTTCTAAAATGCCTGTGTGGCTGGGAAAAGCTTATAAAGCATAAAGAGAGGAGGGAAACTTGAGGAATTGCTTGAATACTTAAAAATGAGAAATGCTGGCTGGGCGCAGTGGCTCATGCCTGTAATCCCAGCACTTTGGGAGGCCAAGGAGGGTGGATCACCTGAGGTCAGGAGTTTCAGACCAGCCTGGCCAACATGGGGAAACCTTGTCTACTAAAAATACAAAAATTAGCCAGGTGTGGTGGCTAGTGCCTGTAATCCCAGCTACTCAGGAGGCTGAGGCAGGAGAATCGCTTGAACCTAGGAGGCGGAGATTGTGATGAGCTGAGATTGTGCCACTGCACTCCAGCCTGGGTGACAGAGTGAGACTCTATCTCAAAAAAATAAAAAATGAAAAAGAGAAATGCCTTTAAAGGCAAAAAAGAACCTGTCTAAAAGAAATATGAGAGCCATGTTTGTAATTTTGAGTTGTCTGGTAGCCATATTTAAAAATGTAAAATTAATTCAAGGTGAATTAATTTTAATGATGAAATTAATATATTTTAATAAAACATATCACATTTAATAACACTTTATTGAGTATATTCAAAATATTTCACCAATGTAATCAGTATCAAAATTATTGAAATATTTCATATTGTCTTTTTGTACTGTCCTTAAAACACAGTGAATATTTTATACTTACAGCACATCACAGTTCAGATTAACCACATTTTAAGTGCTCAGTAAATGGTGACTACTCAATTAGATAGTGTAGTTAGAGTTAGTATCTTTAAGTTATGAAGAGGTTTTACAAACCGCTGTACATTCCAGTAGGAAAATGGACAAAGGCATTGAATACAAAGTTCATAAAGTTGTTCAGGTGGCCAATAAAAATGAAAAACTGTTCCATACTTACTAAAAAACAGAGACTTTAAAAAATTTTACTTCTCACTGCCTATCTCGTTTTGGCTGAATTTTTCATAATGATGATACCCTATATTGAGAGTGTGGGAAAACAGGAACTCTCTTAACTACTGATTGAAAACATAAAAGGTTTATGCCCTCTGACCTAACAGTTTTTATTCAAAAGGATTTACTTTAAAGAAATAATCAGATACATACTAAAATGTGTGCAGAAGTTCTTTATAGTAATAAGTTGGTAGTTTATAGTTATGAAGAGTTGGAAACTGAAACATTATGATGCATTTATTATGGGCTGATGATATATACAACTATTTTTAAAAAAATTATAATTCAGGGCTGAGTGTGGTGGCTCACGCCTGTAATCCCAGCACTTTGGGAGGCCAAGGAAGGTGGATCAGCTGAGGTCAGAAGTTCGAGACCAGCCTGGTCAACATGGTGAAAAGCCTGTCTCTACCAAAAATACAAAAATTAGCTGGGCATGGTGGTGGGTACCTGTAATCCCAGCTACTTGGGAGGGTGAGGCAGGAGAATCAACTGAACCCAGGAGTGGAGGCTGCAGTGAGCAGAGATTGCGCCATTGTACTGTAGCCTGGTTGACAAGTGCAAAACTCTGTCTCAAAAAATATATAAATTATAATTCAGAAGAATAGTGACATGGAGAATACTCTTGTATTAGGTAAAAACTGTAGAAAATACAGTAAAAATATATACTGTGATATTAACAGTGAGTTTCTCTAAATTTTTTTATTTGTGTTTTACAAATGATCTACAGTAGACATATACTTTTAAAGAATAAAAATGTTACTTAGCTTCCATAGTAAGTATATCCTTTTTTTATAAAAAGTTCCTTTGGGTTAGGATAGAGCACATATTTCTTTTTTCATGTGTTTATACCTTGCCTAATTTGCCAAAAATTTGAGATGGGAAGACACTTAAATATACTAGATGAAGGGATACATGCTTTTCTTAAATCTGAGATTAATAAAAGTGTAATTTTTATATAGAAAATAGAAATCAAACATACTCTATTTATTATTATTGTCTCTAATCTGCTAGTATTTATGGCCATAAGAAAAGTAGACTGAGAATTTAACTTTTATCTCCAGCGGAGGTCCTTCCTTCTCCCCAACCTCTTTAAATAACTAAGAGCATTGGCAGTTATAAAAGACCAGCCTGGCCAACATGGTGAAACCCATCTCTACTAAAAATACAAAAACTAGCTGGGCGTGGTGGCAGGTGCCTGTAATGCCAGCTGCTTGGGAGGCTGAGGCAGGAGAATTGCTTGAACCTAGGAGGTGGAGGTTGCAGTGAGCGGAGACACTGCCACTGTACTCCAGCCTGGGCAATAGAGTGAGACCCACTCTCTCACACACACACAAAAAAACCCACAAAAAAACAACCCATTTAGACTCAATGCTCTTAGTTGTTTAACGAGGTTGGGAAGGAGGAAGGACCTCTGCTGGGGATAAAAGTTAAATTCTCAGTCTAATTAAGACCATTGACAGTTATAAACAACATTTAGGACTGGGTTCAGTGGCTCACACCTGTAATCCCAGCACTTTGGAAGGCTGAGGTGGGCAGATCACCTGATGCCAGGAGTTTGAGACCAGCCTGGCAAAAACCTGTCTCTACTAAAAACACAAAAAATAGCTGGATATGGTGGTGGGCTCCTGTAATCCCAGCTACTAGGGAGGCTGAGGCAGGAGAATCGCTTGAACCCAGGAGGGGGAGGCTGCAGTGAGCCGAGATTGTGCCATTGCACTCCAGCCTGGGCAACAAGAGCAAAACTCCATCTCAAAAAACAAAAAAAAGACCATTTAGGCAGGCTGATAGCAAGATTCTATGCAGATCAAGTTAATGATAGAATTTCTTGTACTTAACTGTAAAATAAAGCTAACTATAGCATGTGCCTCATAGAGTTTTTGTGAATGAGGATCCTTAAGCATTAGATACCAGGCATTGTACTTGCTGTTAGTGTAGTGCTGAACAAGAAAGATAGATGATTTCCACCTTTATTCCCCCAGAAATAGAATATATTTAAAGTGCCGTAGAAAATAAGTGGGACAATGGGCTAGAAAGTAGCCAGGAGGATCTCTTTCATTAGATCTGATGGCCTGGGACTCCAGCTTTTCTGAGGTGATAACTGAGCCTACGCATGAAAGATGAAAATGAGCAAGAGAAGTGAAGATCTGGGAGAAAGAGCAATTTGGGAAGAGTAAAGAGGAACTGTAAAGATCAGACAAGTAGTATGTATATATGTATGTATTTTTGAGACAGGGTCTTGCTCTGTTACCCAGGCTAGAATGCACTGGCACGATCACAGCTCATTGCAGTCTTGACTTCCCGGGCTCTAGTGATCCTCCCAGTTCAGCCTTCTGAGTAGCTGGGACCACAGGCTAGTGCCACCATGCCCAGCTGATTTTGATATTTTTGTTAGAGACTGGGTTTCACCATGTTACCCAGGCTGATCTCAAACTCCTGAGGTCAAGGAGTCCACCCTTCTCAGCCTCCCAAAGTGCTGGGATTACAGGTGTGAGCCACTGCACCTGGCCCAAATAGTTTCAAGGAGCATGAAGAAACCTGTTTTGTCTAGGGTATGGTGGGGTGGTAAGAAAGGACATTTGTTTTTGTTTTTTGTTTTGTTGAGACAGAGTTTTGCTCTTTTGCCCAGGCTGAAGTGTAATGGCGCAATTTTGGCTCACTGCAACCTCTGCCTCCTGGGTTCAAGTGATTCTCCTGCCTCAGCCTCCTGAGTAGCTGGGATTACAGGCATTAGACAATATGCCTGGCTGATTTTTGCTATTTTTAGTAGAGACAGGGTTTTACCATGTTGGTCAGCCTGGTCTCGAACTCTGACCTCAGGTGATCTGCCTGTCTTGGCCTCCCAAAGTGCTGGGATTACAGGCATGACCCACTGTGCCTGGCTGAAATTTGAGTATTTTAAGCCATAGGCTTTGAAAAAGAGGAGTGTTTTAAAAATATCACTCTTGACCAGGGATGGTGGCTCATGCCTGTAATCCCAGCAATTTGGGAGGCCAAGGTGGGCAGATCACTTGATTCTAGGAGTTTGTGATCAGCCTGGGCAACATGGCAAAATTCCATCTCTACAAAAAAAACAAAAAAAAAAACTTATCCAGGTAGGGTGGCACACTACTGTGGTCCCAGCTACTCAGGAGGCTGAGGTGGGAGGACCACCTGAGGCCGGGGAAGTCAAGACTTCAGTGAACCATGATTGTGCCACTGCTCCAGCCTGGGTGACAGTGATACCCTGTCTCAGAAAAACACAAAATCACAGCTGACTGCAGTGGCTCACGCCTGTAATCCCAACACTTTGGGAAACCAAGGAAGGAGGATCAGCTGAGGTTAGGAGTTCAAGACCAGCCTGGTTCACATGGTGAAACCCCATCTCTACCGAAAATACAAATATTAGTCAGGCATGGTGGCATGTGCCTATAATCACAGCTACTAAGGAGGCTGAGGGAGGAGAATCGCTGGGACCTGGGAGGTAGAGGTTGCAGTGAGATACACTCCAGCCCGGATGACAGAGTGAGACTCCACCTCAAAATAAATCAATAAATAGAATTAAGCAAGATAGTAGAGGTATGTCAAGATGCAGTCCAGGAAGTTGTCAGCATCCCCTTTTGTTTCCTAACCAGAAAAAAAGAAAAAAAAAGATTTTCTGTTTCTTACTCAGCTCTGGAGAAAAGTTACATCAGCAGTGGTCTTCTAGATTGAACTGCTCCATTTCGGTCACACTTTTACTTCCTAGATGATTAAGGATAAAAAGGATTTTTCAGCAGTTTTGGGTAGGTAAAACGATCGAAATAAACCAGAGATAGTCTATCTGTTATTGGTAGACTGTGTTACAAATTGTGATGATGATGTTAATAAGATCTTGATGAAGTTCCAGATAATTTAGCAATGGATATATCCTTAGTTTTTTTTATTATTATTATGGGCATTTTTTTAATACAAGGAAAGCATAAGGTATAAAGTAAAAATTACGCATAATCCAAATATTTCACCACATTTTTAGCAGCTGAAATCATTCTGTATAAGTCTCCTGCTTTTTTTATGCAACATTATAACATGAGTGTTTTCCCTTGATATTAAAAGTTTTTAATTAGTGCATAATAAATACATATGGACCTGCCATAACTTAATCATTCTTCTATTAGGGAACATTTGAGTTGTTTCTGTTTTTTTCCTGTGATAATACTATGAGGAATATCTTTGCATTCTATATTACATATTTAAAATTCACACTTAATAACCTCTTTAAAAGGTTATGTAACCACTTAGAAACCTCTTTAACAGTTATTTAGCTTTCATATATCACTGCCTTAGAAATTTTGGGAAGGAATTACTGAAATAGTCTCTAAAGTAAGGCTGCAAGCTTGACTCTGGCCCTGAAATTAGCCGGAAATAAACTCACTTTGCAAGAAATCTTACTGTTTATTTTCAGTTGTTGTTGCAGAAGTAATATGAACAGTAGATTGAATTGTTAGTTTGTATGAGAGAAAAGGTTTCTTTCTGTTGTTATTCGTAGCCTAAAAATGATGGCCAGATTTTCTCTGAAAGCCAGATTAAGTGGTAGGTGACAAACCAGATTGGAGAGAGAGGACAAATAGTGACCACTGGCAGTGCCCATTAGGTCATTAGCTACAGATGCCATGAGAATAAAATAAACACAGAGAAGTGTAGCTGTTCTGAGTAGACTGATGATAGGATATAAGTAACTCTGCAGTCTTGAAGACACAGCCCTTGTATACAGAGCCATAAGAATGTTCTTGTCCAGGCCAGTAGAACAGTTAAGTGCCAGAGTAAAGACTTCAATATATATCTTGTTTAGAAGTCACCTTGAAGAAAGAGTATTAATGATGGGTAATATTTTTCACTGTCTCTTTGCTTGTTAGAATTAATGAATTCAGTAATTCTTTAACCAGTGCTTGTGTTATTATTGCTATGTGTTAGGTATTATATTTGTTTCATTGAGTTAAATGTGCTCCTATACAATGTTAAAGGTGGTAAATGTATGTGTCATTTTCTGTCTTGCATTAATGCCAAATGTGTACTTTTAAAGTTGCTGATACCTTAATTTCTACTGTTGTTAAAAATTAAGGACTTTTCAAAACAGCAAGAAAGCTATCAAAGATTACTAGGATAGTGTCAAAAGCACTTAGAAGTCAATTTTAAAAGACCGCTACTGGCCCAAAATAGAATAGTTTGAGCATTAGTCAGGATAATGATTAACTAGATTGAAAAATGTCAAGTAATGTTTAAATGTGTGAAGTTGTAATGATATACACACAAATTAAAAATGTGTCACTATTGCAGGACCATAGGTAATTAGCTTATTATTTTGAGAACTGGTAAATAAAGGGGAAGAAGCATTTAGTCTGACTTTTCTATATGAACTATATTTCTGAATAACCAAATAAGTGAGGGATATTTTCTCTTTGTAGAAGTATTCTGACTAGTAATTGAAGGAGTAATAAAATTGAGATATCATTTTGTAACCACCTAATGAATAAATGATTCTAGGCATTGAACAACAGCAGACCCTATCATCACAAATAAATTGACAACCAGTTACTGTGTGGTTCCTGATGAAAGAACTCATCACCACTTAAAGTAGTGTTGACATCATTAAAAGAGCCTGAAGTTAGACAAAGCCTTTACAGCCATTGATTTATAGAACATATTTAAGGATGGGCTAAACAATACCATGGGAATTCAGTCAGCAAAATTCAACATGGGAAACTACCAGGACAAAAATTCAGGACAAACAACCTGGCTTTTTCAACATAAAAACTGCAGTTAAAAAAAAAATTCTGTAGCATAAAAGAGACTTAAAAGACATCTCAATCAGTCCCAATATGTGGACTTTATTTGGATCTATTCACATAGAAACTGGAAAAAAAAATTACAACATTTGTAACAACTGGAAATTTGAAATTGAGAATATTTGATGATATTAAGGATTTTTTTCTTTAACTTCTGGTAATGGTGTTATGGTTATGTTAAAGTTTTTGTCTCTTAGAAATACGTACTGAAATATTCATGGATGAAATTATGTCTGAGATTTGCTTCAAATTAATATTGGTGCAGATAGAGATGAGATGAAATTGACCCTGAGTTGATCATTGTTGAAAGTAGGCCGTGAGTACGTGGCAGTTTACTGTGGTGGTTGTTCTACCTTTGCATACGTTTGAGATTTTCTGTAACATTTTAAAAACAAAAGAGAACATTGAAAAAAAATCTAGCATCAAGTCATAGAAACAGGTCATCTTCCGAGGAAGGACTTTTAGACTGTGCAGTAATCCCTCTTAAACGTCTTAGCACAGATTCTATGAAAGTATTTCATCAGTGTGTAAAAAAAAAGTTAGTGGCATATTGTCTTTGTCAGGTTATTATTACAGAAGATATTTTGAATTGGGCTGAACAGCCAGAACAGCAGTGGCCGGGATGAAGATGCTTTCCTGGAGTGTGTTTCCTAGGAAAATCTTCTTTAGCACATATTTTACTAATTATTTTTGCTAGTAGGCAGCATATTTTAATGTGTAGGAATAATCTTCTCTTATATATGCTTTACTGACCCTTTAAAAAATAGACACGAATGACCAAAAACATTCTAGGCCTTCAACAGTTTCACAAATAAGTAAAAGAATCAGTTGATATCAGGAACTTTTTCAAGAAAATAAGTTCTAGGCCTGAAACTTGAGTGAATACTTACGTTCCCTTATGCCCTTTGTGTTCTTCAAATTATCTTCAACATTCACGGTAATTGATGTTCCTGATGAATTCTGAGCCTTTAAGAAATGGCTTTTCTTTATTTCAGAATGCATATATCTGCACACACAATACATGAGTTAACATTTTTGGAAGATCATTATTAAGCAGTTAGAAAAGTTTCAACTCGTGAATGCTCAACCCTCCATCCTTGGAAAAACTTGACTATCTATAATGATGTAATTTGATTTCACCTAAAACTACAAAATGTATGAATGATATCTAGATAGAGTTTTTGGATTTTTTCAAAAAGACGAATTCTCAGGACTCATAGTGAAAAATAAAAGAGAAGGAGAGTCACAGGAAAATAGAGACAAATGTCGTTTTCTACTACTTGGCTAAATTGTGAAATATATTTTCCTTCTGTATTTGAGCCCTTCAAAGCTCATAGTCAACCCAGATGAAGCAGCTGAAGTGCTTTGTAATTATTCTTCTATTCTTCACTCAATTAAAATTCCCCGTATACTGAGGCATCTGACCAAATGTTGATCTAATTATCTGATTAAAAAATCGGTGACAGTATGAATGACTGATTAATATAATTAACTTATTGATTGTGAAATGAAAGAGGAATAAATCTTTAGCTAGTGGAAGAAGGACACAGGATAATTTTGTGTAGGACGTCTTCCTGACTTTCCCTCTCAGAGTCCTTTATTCTGAAAAGTAATTATGACAACATTTTTTTAGCTTGCAACCAGCATGCAAAATAAACAGTATCTATTATGGACTGTATAGCTTTCAAAATAGCTGAATAGTCAAATGTTTTATTTGATTTTTTAAATATTTTTCTAAATTTCCAAATAAATAAATTTACAAGTTAGAGAAAAATGGAATATTGTTACTAATTTTTCTTTACGAAGTGTATTTCCTGTGTACCTAGGAGCACTGAAACACCTCTTCTGGAGAGGGTGGCTTGGCAATTGTGCAGCTGGGAGTAGGTTTGAAATTAAAATATATATATTTTTTTCTTTTAGAGTGGCAGAATTTAGTGACATTTGGAAGCTTTTCAAACCTGGTTCCCTGTAGTCATCCATACATTTGTACACTGAGTCAAGTCAAGTTGTACTCCACAGATGTTCAGAAAGAAGGACAGGGATCACAAACTCTCAGAGTGGAAAAAGTACCATCGTTTGAAACAGGTAGATATAATTTTTTTAAATGTATTTTGTTCTGTATACTGGAATAGTTTGTGTAAAATTATTTGTTCCCTGAATGTTTGATAGAAGCTACTTGTAATGTTACCTGGACTGATGTTTTCTTTGTGGGAACTATTAAACCATTAATTTAATTTCTTTATTTTTTCTATTTCTTTTTGAATCAGTTTTCTACGAAAAACTATCTACTTAAACTAAATTTTTAATTTATTGGTATAAAATGTGTAACAATATTGTTTACTCTCAAAAGCATATGTAGTTATGTCCTTTTTTCATTCCTAATATTTGTTTTATTTTCTTGACTAGTCTTACTGAGGTTTGTCTTTTATTATTTTTCCAAGTATTAACTTTTTTTACTTTGAACCGTTATATGTTTGTTTCTTATTTTATCAGTTTTTGCTTTTTAAATATAGCCTCCTTTCTGCCTTTTTTTGGTGTTTCTTCTGTCATGATTTTTTCTTTGTTGTTTTATAATTTCAACTTTTATTTAGAATTCAGGAGGGTACATGTGAGGGTTTGTTACATGAGTATTTTGTGTGATGATGAGGTGTGGGGTATACTTGATCTTGTCACCCCAGACGGTGAGCATAGTACCAAATAGTTTTTCAGCCATTGCTGCCCGATCTCTCTCCCTCATCTAGTAGCCCCCAGTGCCTATTTTTGCTGTCTTTATGTTCGTGTGTATCCAGTGTTTAACTCCTAGTTATAATTGAGAACATATGGTACTCGGTTTTCTGTTTTTGTGTTAAATTGCTTAGGACAATGGCCTACGTGGTTACATCCATGTTGCTGCAAAGGACTTGATTGATCCCTTTTTGTGGCTGCATGGTATTCCATGGTGTATATGTACCATATTTTCTTAATCCAATATACTATTAATGGACACCTAGCTTGATTTCAAGTCTTTGCTATTGTGAGGTGCGCTGCACTGAACATACGAGTACATGTGTCTTTTTGGTAGAATAATTTATTTTTAATATACAGTCACGAATAGGATTGCTGGAGTTCTTTGAGAAATCCCCAAACTGCTTTCCACAGTGGTTGAACTAATTTACATTCTCACCAGTAGTGTATAAGTATTGCCTTTTCTCTGCAGCCTCACTAGCATCTGGTTTTTTGGTTCTGTCATTCTGTTATTATTTATTTATTTATTTATTTTGAGACAGAGTTTTGCTGTTGTTGCCCAGGCTTGAGTCAATGAATGGCGCCATCTCCACCTCCCGGGTTCAAGCAGTTCTCCTGCCTTAGCCTCCCAAGTAGCTGGGATTACAGGCATGCACCACTATGCCTAGCTAATGTATTTTTAGTAGAGATGGGATTTCTCCATGTTGGTCAGGCTGGTCTTGAACTCCCGACCTCAGGTGATCCGCCTGCCTCGGCCTCGCAAAGTGCTGGGACTACAGGCGTGAGCCACTGCACCTGGCCTGTCATTCTGTAGATACTTAGCTTATTAATATTAACCCTTCCTTCCTTTCTAAAGTAGGCATTTAAGCCATGATAACACATCCCACAGTTCTGATATATAATATTTTTATTATTTGTAATTCTAGATGTATTCTTATTTCTATTGTGATTCTTTGACCTTTTAGTTATTAAAGTATCATTTTAAGTGTACAGATAGATGGAATTTTTATCTTTTTGTGTTAAATGTATTTCACGAAATGTGGTCTGTTTTGATTCAGTCTTGAAATTTGTTGAGTGTAACATTTTGGTTTAGCAGTTGGTCAGTTTTTCTAAATGGTTTTCCTGTACTTGAAAAGAATGGGGTATCACACTGATGGTATATTCAGTGTTCTTTTTTACGGTTCTGTGAATTTTTGCTTTTTATAATTTGAGGCTGTCATTAGATACATACATATTTTGAATTGTTACATAACACTGATGGAATAATACCCTTTATCACTGTGCAGAACTCTTTTTCTTTAGTGACATCTCTACTACATTTCTTTTGGTTACTATTTTCCCATTATAATTTTTTCCATCCTTTGATTTTAACTTTTTTGTCTTAATACACTCATCTATATCTTTTAACTGGAAGTTTAGGCAGTTTACATTTACTGTAATCACTGATATAGTTAAACATATTTCTACCATTTTATCATGTTTTCTTAAATTCCTTTTTTGCCTTTAATTTTTTTTCTCATTCCATCATTTCCTCGCCTCCATTCTCTCCCTTTCTCTCATTTGAAGTTTTAGACTCTGTCTTTACTTCAAAACCTAAAAGTAATTGATAAATTTACTTTCCTTCTGAAAAACACAAAAGCTTTAGAATGCTTTAATTCTGATCACCTCCTTTAACTTACATGCTGTTTGTTGGCTAATATTTTCTCTCTATTCTGCTGTTTCTCTGCTATAAAATATATATTGTTGCTTGCTTAAGATTTATTCAGAATCCTGTTAACCACTCCTTCTTATGTCTGATCTTTCTATCTGATGTGCATCCTATAAAAGTTTCTTTAGGTAGGATCTTTTGTGGGAAAGTCACGTTTAAGATGTTACTCCATTGTCTTTTGGCTTCCACTAATTGTTGAGAAGTCAGATATTATGCTTTTGTTTGTATATATTTTCTATTTGACTGCATCTTAAAATTTGATTAACTTTATTTTGAAATCATTTTTCTTTGGTATAAATGGCAGTTTTATTCTGAAGTGACTACGTATATATTTCTTTGTATTTATTCTACTTGAAATTTGTTGGGCTTCCTGGATCTGAGGATTAGTATTTTACTACAATTCTGGAATTCTACAGTTCTCTGTTATTATGTTTTCAGATATTACATCTTCTCATTTCTGTATTATCTCCTTCTGGAACTTCTATTAGAAATATGTTACATCATCTTATGTTGTTTTTCATGTCTCCAAACCTCTCATCATATTTTCTATTTCTTTACTTTTCTGGCCTGCATTCTGTACTATTTCCTCAGGTCTACCAAGATCACTAATCTCCTCTTTAGTTGCCTCTGATATGCTGGTTGATTAGGTATGTTGGGTTTTTAACTTAAATGATTTTATTTTATTTATTTATTTATTTATTTATTTATTTATTTATTTATTTTTTGAGACCAAGTCTCATTGTTTTGAGACCAAGTCTCATTGTTGCCCAGGCTGGAGTACAGTGGTAAGATCATGGCTCACTGCAGCCTTAACCTCCTGGGCTCAACCTGCCTCAGCCTCCTAAGTAGCTGAGAAAACAAGTGTGTGCCACCATCCCCAGCTAATTTATTTTTATATTTCGTAGAGACAAGGTCTCCCTGTGTTGCCCAGGCTGGTCTCGAACTCCTGGGCTCAAGCAGTCCTCCTGCCTCAGCCTTCCAAAGTGCTGGGATTACAGGTGTGAGCCACCATACCTAGCCATATTTTTCATTTCTAGAAATTGTTTTTTACCTTGCTTGGTTGGTCTTTAATTCCTTGGTTGTATTTTCAGACTTACCTTTTATTACATTAGATATATTAAACGTAGCTATTTTATATTTTTAACTGAAAATTCTGCTATAGGAAATCTTTTTGTTTCTCACTATATTATCCTTTTCTTCCCTTTTTTGCTCTTGTTAATGATGTCATACCTGTATTTTGTAACTGTGAGTTGTTCATTTCCATCATGTTTTTGTATCTTGAAAGTACTTGACGTTTATCTGGATTGAAAATGCCTTTCTGCCTCGGGGCGGGGTTTGTTTTTGCTTCTGTAAGCTACTGGGTATACAGTTGAGATGACATTAAATTCAATTCTCTGCTTTGGATTTACATTGTGAATTCAGACTGTATGCTTGTGTTAGGGTTCACTTGTCTGTAGGATTTTCAGAATATTTTTTTCTTCCCCACTACTTAACACCAAAGTACAGACAGGCCTGTTTCCTTGATGTCCCCTTCTGTGTGTATTACGTATTTCCAGTTCATAGTGATGCCATGGCTGTGGCATTTTACCTCAGTGTCCCCCTGTTACAGTCTTTATCTTGGGCAGAACCTAGTCTTATTCTCTGGTCTCCCATGCCCCTTGTAGCTGTGGAGGAGAAATAAGCTCAAAGAATCCAAGCTTCAGTAGAAATCGGGGGAAAGCTGGCTTTGGTGTGTTCGTTTGTTTGTAGAGGTCCTGCTTTCACTTCATTTTTGCCCTTTTCGTATCATTTTTTGCTGGACTAACAATGCATTTAAAAAGATTTTGCTTGGGGTACAATAAAAAGCATTAAAGGAAGTCCTTTATTTATTCATTTATTCATTAATTTACTCAAGAAGTATTTATTGAGCACTTTTTATATGGCAGCAAATGAGAATGACTCAGAGTTGATTACTAAAGCAGAAAATTAAGCAAACAGATATTGTATTTTAACATTTGGCCCTATACTTATGGGTTCTGCATCTTTGGATTCAACCAACCAAGGATCAAAAGATTTGGGGGAGAAAATGGATGGCTGCATCTGTACCGAACATATATAGACATTTTTTCTTGTTAGTGTTTCCTAAACAATGCAGTATAACAATGATTTACTTAGCATTTGCATTGAATTAGGTATTATAAGTAATTTAGAGATGATTTAAAGTACGTGGGAGGATGTGCGTAGGTTATATGCAAATACTGCACCATTTTATAAGGTGGACTTGAGCATCCATGGATTGTGGTATCTGTAGGGAGGTCCTGGAACCAGTCCTTGACAAATACTGAGGGATGACTGTACTGTGATAGAGGAGATTCATTGTGCTGCAGGGGCACATAGGAGAGGCACTTAACTGAGTCTTGAGTGGTTAGGAAAGATTTACACAGGAAATGATACCTACTTGGGGGACATGAAAGAAAAGCAGGTATTGCCCAGATATGGTAGCTCATGCCTGAAACCCTAGAACTTTGGGAGGCCTAAGTGGTGGATCACTTGAGCCCAGGAGTTTGAGACCAGCCTTAGCAACATGGCAAAACTCTGTCTCTCTACAAAAAATACAAAAATCAGCTGGGCATAGTGGCTTGTGCCTATAGTCCCAGCTACTTGGAAGGTTGAGGTAGGAGGATCATCTGAGCCTGAGAGTTCAAGGTTGCAGTGAGCCATGATAGTGCCACTGCACTCCAGCCTGGGCAACAGAGTGAGACCTTGTCTCAAAAAAAAAAAAAAAAGAAGAAAGGTGAAAAAAAAGGTAGGTATTGGTATGGTGAATGTTAGAGAAAGGAGGTAAAATTCCTGGAATAGTGAGTAGAGGATTTGGTGGTAAGGTTGGTAATGTTGAAAGTACAAGAGATGGTGATCCAGTTTCTATATTCCTTTCTATTTTTTTCTGCTACTCTCTTGCTTCCTCATTATGTTTCAGCCAAAGCAGTCTCCCTTTTACTCAGCCATGTAATGAGAAAATGGGAAGCGTTAAGCAGTAGTCAGATCAAGCTCTTGTTCAGGAGTTTGGACTGTTTTGTAGGTAGTGGGAATAACAGAGTATTATTAATACAAGTAGGGGAGGTACTTAATCAGATTTAAGGTTTTAGAAAGATAACTAGCTGCAAAATGGCAAACCGATTGCAAAGGAGGGAGATTGAAAGTCGTAGTACAAATGAAGTTCTGGACTAGGGTAATGATAATGCTTTTTTTTTTTTAAAGGAGTAGATGACCTTAAGAGATGTAGGAACTGAATAGGACTTAGTAGTTGAGTTAGGGGGATGAAGGAGAGGGTCAGGTAAAGAGCAATGCTTGGTTACTGTTTGGCCAACTGTGTAGATTACTTCTAAAATTAGGAGTACGAGAACTGGAGGATATTTTAATGAGATGATGATGATGGCTTGGTTTTAGACATCTGAATTATAGGTGCCTATGGAAGATCTTAACAGATAGTGCAGTGACCAGTAGGCAGTTGGGTATCCAGTGAGTCTGCTAGTCACTGTATTATCTTTTAAGATGTCACACATCAGGCCAGGCAGGATGGCTCACGCCTGTAATCCAAGCACTTCGGGAGGCCGAGATGGATAGATCTCGAGGTCAAGATATCAAGATCATCCTGCTAACATGATGAAACCCCATCTCTACTAAAAATACAAAAATTAGCCAGCCGTGGTGGCAGGTACCTGTAATCCCAGCTACTCGGGAGGTTGAGGCAGAGAATAGCTTGAACTCGGGAGGCAGAGGTTGCAGTGAGCCGAGATCGCTCCACTGCACTGCAGCCTGGGCAACAGGGTGAGACTCCATCTCAGAAAAAAAAAAAAAAGACCGGGCATGGTGGCTCACGCCTGTAATCCCAGCACTTTGGGAGACTGAGACAGGTGGATCATGAGGTCAGGAGTTCAAGATCAGCCTGGCCAACATGGTGAAACCCCATCTCTACTAAAAATACAAAAATGAGCCAGGCATGGTGGTGCATGCCTATAACCCCAGCTACTAGGAAGGCTGAGGCAGGAGAATAGCTTGAACCCAGGAAGTGGAGGTTGTAGTGATCCTGCCACTGCACTCCAGCCTGTGAAAAACCAAGACTCTGTCTCAAAAAAAAAAAAAAAAAAAAGAAGATGTCACACATCTTAACATAACTACCATCCTGCTTCAAGATATGATTATCTCTTGTCTGATCCCAGTCTTCTCCCTGGGATCTCCGCTTCCATTCTTGTCCTTCTGTAGTTCATTTTTCACATAACAAGTTAGGTCTTTTTAAAAACAGATCATGTCACTTTTTTTTAATTAAAACTCTCCATTAGCTTCCAGTTACCCATAGAAAAAAGCTGAGACTGCTACAATAAAATTAAAATTTATTATTCTGACTCTCAAAGTTCTCTCTACCTGATCTGGCTTCCATATTCCTCTTTATTTTCTTCTCTACTCTCTTGCTTGTTCATTTTGTTTCAGCCAAAGCAGCCTCCTTTTGGTTCTGAAAAAATGGCAAGCTTGTTATAGGGCCTTTGCTCTAGTTGCTCTTTCCAAGGTGCCCTTCTTCACGTGGCTCAACCTCTTCCAGTCGTTCATATCTCAGTTTAAATGTCAGCTCTGCATAGAGGCATTGTTAAATCACTCAATCTAAAGTAGCCACCCAGTAAGGCTTTAATATTACCCTAATTTAATTTTCTGCATAGGTAGTACTTACTCCTGATTGATGTTTTCAATATTTTATATAATTCCTCATCAACTACATGCTTGCAAGCTCCATGACAGCATGAACCTCAGTGTCTTGCTGATAGTAGGGTCATAATATTTATAAGTGAGTGAATGCGTAGAGTTCTAACCTAGAGCTAAACATTTAGGAGTTTTTAGCTGTACACATATGGTAACTGAAGCCATGGGTCTGCTTGAGACAGTGCAGGGAGAGTGTTTAGAGTGAGGAGAGATCTTCTAGTACAAAATTCCCCACATGGGTAAGGGACAGATAGAAGAGGAGCCTGCAACAAAGACTTTAAAAGGCGTGGCTGGAGAAAAAACAGACTATATTGTGTCAGGAGAACAATGTCCTCTTCAAATAGTGTTTGAAGAATAATAAACATTTCAAGACCATTTTTCCTTTACATAGGTGTGTTTCACAGGGGGAAGATTTTACAGATTCCTTGAGAAAACTGTATACATTTTAATGAAAACCTTGTTTTCATTATTTTTCCTAAGCCTCATCCTCCCTTTGGTTTACCTGTGTAATTTCTTCTCTTTCTTTTGTGGTGATGGAGAACTGCTTGGGTAAATATTGATCGAGAGTTTGATTTTATGCAATGAAAGAATGCAGAGCGTAATGAGTCCCTAAGTTCCAGAAAAAAGCATGTTTATTAGGACATAGTTAAGGGAAAATAAATAGTGATGAAATAATATAATTAAGGGTAAAATATGTTATAATGCTCTGCTGAAGTGAACATAGACTCAGGGGAAAATATTTAGTATAGTTCCACCATTCAGAATCTTTCAAATTGAAATCCAAGTTTTGTGTTTTTTTTTCTCTGCTGACTGGAATAAAAATGTTAGTTTATTTTCTTATATTAGAAATATATTATTTATTGACAGTTTTATTTTGGGCTCAATTTTTCAGGATTTACTTAGGCCACATTAGACCTTGTTAGCCATCAGATAGATAGCAAGTGATTGCTTGATTAAAAGATAATTTGTGTATTTAAGGATTTGAGATTGAGTTTTGAATAATTCAAATCATATGATAAAGTCAGGAACAGCTCATTAAGAAGCAGAGACTTGCTAAGGAATCCTTAAGTTTTTAAGGAGCATTCAGATGTGTTAAATTTTAGTAAAATTAGTTTTAATTTTGCTAATGACAGCAGATGTGTGGCAAACAGCCAGGGTTTGAGCTTAAAACAAATGTCTAGAGATATTCATGGATAGAATGTTTGGTTACTCATTGAAATCATAAAGATTCTACTCCAGTGATGTAGTGTGAGTTTATTAAGTTGGTGTCATGCAAAATAAGTATTCATACATGTATTTAAGCCGTTTATTAGCATTCTTGTTTGTGCTTTATAACACTATATATTTAGTAACATCTAGACAGTTTGTAGTGAGAAGAATATCCAGAAGTGTACAGCTTAGAGCAACTCATTTTATGTGATTTAGTTGAATGACTTTGAGCATTGTAGAAACTAGGTTTGTTTCTGAAACTTTTGACAGTAGATACCACTTGTTTGGACATTAGGTAAGTTTTGAAAATGTATTATTCCACCCTTTTCCCTTCTCTTTCTCTTCCCTGCTTTCTGTTTACCAAAGCTAAATCGTAAAAAATTAATATATAGATTCTATACATAAAGATGCTTTAGAATTTGCTTGCTGTGTAGCTAGACAAAAATAAAATTATAATAAATTTAACTTTTCAAGGTTAAATGTAGTTATTAAATAGAAGTGTTTTTTTTTTTTCCTTTTTTATTGCATGTTACTTTTTGGGGTACATGTGAAGAACATGCAAGATTGTTGCATAGGTACACACATGGCAGTGTGATTTGCTGCCTTCCTCCCCATCACCTATATCTGGCATTTCTCCCCATGCTATCTCTCCCCCAACTCCCTACCCCCCTGCTGTCCCTCCCTATTTTCCCCCCAGTGTGTGATGCTCCCCCTCCCTGTGTCCATGTGTCCTCATTGTTCAACACCCGCCTATGAGTGAGAACATGCAGTGTTTGATTTTCTGTTCTTGTGTCAGTTTGCTGAGAATGATGGTTTCCAGGTTCATCCATGTCCCTACAAAGGACATGAACTCATCGTTTTTGATGGCTGCATAGTATTCCATGGTGTGTATGTGCCACATTTTCCCTGTCCAGTCTGTCATGGATAGGCATTTGGGTTGGTTCCAGGTCTTTGCTATTGTAAACTGTGCTGCAATGAATATTTGTGTGCATGTGTCCTTATAGTAGAACGATTTATAATCCTTTTGATATATACCCAGTAATGGGATTGCTGGGTCAAATGGAATTTCTATTTCTAGGTCCTTGAGGAATCGCCACACTGTCTTCCACAATGGTTGAACTAATTGACACTCCCACCAACAGTGTAAAAGTGTTCCTATTTCTCCACATCCTCTCCAGCATCTGTTGTCTCCAGATTTTTTAATGATTGCCATTCTAACTGGCGTGAGATGGTATCTCAATTGTTTTGATTTGCATTTCTCCAATGACCAGTGATGATGAGCATTTTTTCATATGTTTGTTGGCTTCACGTATGTCTTCTTTGTAAAGTGTCTGTTCATATCCTTTGCCCACTTTTGAATGGGCTTGTTTTTTTTCTTGTAAATCTGTTTTAGTACTTTGTAAATTCTGGATATCAGCCCTTTGTCAGATGGCTAGACTGCAAATATTTTTTCCCATTCTGTTGGTTGCCAATTCACTCTAATGACTGTTTCTTTTGCCGTGCAGAAGCTGTGGAGTTTGATTAGGTCCCATTTGTCTATTTCGGCTTTTGTTGCCAGTGCTTTTGGTGTTTTGGTCATGAAGTCCTTGCCTACACCTATGTCCTGAATGGTTTTGCCTAGATTTTCTTCTAAGGTTTTTATGGTGTTAGGTCTTATGTTTAAGTCTTTAATCCATCTGGAGTTAATTTTAGTGTAAGATGTGAGGAAGGGGTCCAGTTTCTGCTTTCTGCACATGGCTAGCCAGTTTTCCCAACATCATTTATTAAACAGGGACTCCTTTCCATGTTGCTTGTTTTTGTCAGGTTTGTCAAAGATTGGATGGTTGTAGATGTGTTGTGTTGCGTCGGAGGCCTCTGTTCTGTTCCATTGGTCTATATCTCTGTTTTGGTACCAGTACCATGCTGTTTTGATTACTGTAGACTTGTAGTATAGTTTGAAGTCTGGTAGTGTGATCCCTCCTGCTTTGTTCTTTTTGCTTAGAATTGACTTGGCTATGCGGGCTCTCTTTTGGTTCCATATGAAGTTTAAGGTGGTTTTTTTCCAGTTCTGTGAAGAAGGTCATTGGTAGCTTGATGGGGATAGCGTTGAATCTGTAAATGACTTTGGGCTGTATGGCCATTTTCATGATATTGATTCCTCCTAACCATGAACATGGAATGTTTCTCCATCTGTTTGTGTCCTCTCTTATTTCGTTGAGCAGTGATTTGTAGTTCTCTTTGAAGAGGTCCTTTACGTTCCTTGTTAGTTGTATTCCTAGGTATTTTATTCTCTTTGTAGCAATTGTGAATGTCAGTTTATTCTTGATTTGGCTCTCTTTAAGTCTGCTATTGGTGTATAGGAATGCTTGTGATTTTTGCACATTGATTTTGTATCCTGAGACTTTGCTGAAGTTGCTTATCAGTTTCAGGAGATTTTGGGCTGAGACGATGGGGTCTTCTAGATATGCAATCATGTCATCTGCAAATAGAGACAATTTGACTTCCTCCTTTCCTATTTGAATACCCTTTATTTCTTTTTCTTGCCTGATTGCTGTGGCTAGAACTTCCAGTACTGTATTGAATAGGAGTGGTGAGAGAGGGCATCCTTGTCTAGTGCCAGATTTCAAAGGGAATGCTTCTAGTTTTTGCCCATTCAGTATGATAATTGGCTGTTGATTTGTCATAAATAGCTTTTATCATTTTGAGATACGTTCCGTCAATTCCTAGTTTATTGAGGGTTTTTAGTATAAAGGGCTGTTGAATTTTGTCAAAGGCCTTCTCTGCATCAATCGAGATAATCATGTGGTTTTTGTCTTTGGTTCTGTTTATGTGGTGAATTATGTTTATAGACTTGCGTATGTTGAACCAGCCTTGCATCCCTGGGATGAATCCTACTTGGTCATGGTGGATAAGCTTTTTGATGTGCTGTTGCAATTGGTTTGCCAGTATTTTATTGAAGATTTTGCATCTATGTTCATCATGGATATTGGCCTGAAGTTTTCTTTTCTTGCTGAGTCTCTGCCGGGTTTTGGTGTCAGGATGATGTTGGTCTGATAAAATGATTTGGGAAGGATTCCCTCTTTTGGATTGTTTGGAATAGTTTCAGAAGGAATGGTACCAGCTCCTCTTTGTACGTCTGGTAGAATTCGGCTGTGAACCCATCTGGACCTGGGCTTTTTTTGAGTGGTAGGCTCTTAATTGCTGCCTCAACTTCAGACCTTGTTATTGGTCTATTCAGGGTTTCGACTTCTTCCTGGTTTCGGCTTGGGAGGATGCAAGTGTCCAGGAATTTATCCATATCTTCCAGGTTTACTAGTTTATGTGCATAGAGTTGTTTGTAATAATCTCTGATGATGGTTTGAATTTCTGTGGAATCTCTGGTGATATCCCGTTTATCGTTTTTTATTGCATCTATTTGATTATTTTCTCTTTTCTTTTTATTAATCTGGCTAGTGATCTGTCTATTTTGTTGATCTTTTTGAAAAACCAGCTCCTGGATTTATTGATTTTTTTGAAGGGTTTTTTGTGTCTCTATCTCCTTCAGTTCTGCTCTGATCTTAGTTATTTCTTGTTTTCTGCTAGGTTTTGAGTTTTTTTTCTTGCTCCTCTAGCTCTTTCAATTTTGATGATAGGGTGTCAATTTTAGATCTCTCCTTGCTTCTCATGTGGGCATTTATTGCTATATATTTTCCTCTAGAGACTGCTTTAAATGTGTCCCAGAGATTCTGGTATGTTGTGTCTTCATTCTCATTGGTTTCGAAGAACATCTTTTATTTCTGCCTTCATTTCATTGTTTATCCAGTCAACATTCAAGAGCCAGTTGTTCAGTTTCCATGAAGCTGTGCAGTTCTGAGTTAGTTTCTGAATTCTGAGTTCTAACTTGATTGCACTGTGGTCTGAGAGACTGTTATGATTTCCATTCTTTTGCATTTGCTGAGGAGTGATTTACTTAAATAGAAGTGTTTTTAAGCTTGTCTTCAGTTTACCAGTATGACATCATAACCTATTTAGGATTTGGCAAATACTTAAAGGCTTTTTAGATTTTCTGTACATGCTTTAGGTATCAAAACACACTGTATGTTGGGCAAGTACAGTGGCTCACACCTGTAATCTAGCACTTTGGGAGGCCAGGTTTAAGCATCTCTTAAGGTCAGGAGTTTGAGACCAGCCTGGGTAACATAGGGAGACCCCATCTGTACAAAAAAATAAAATGATTAGCTAGGTGTGGTGGCATGTGCTTGTAGTCCCAGCTACTCAGGAGACTGAGATGGGAGTATCACTTGAGCCTGTGAGGTTGAGGTTGCAGTGAGCCCTGATTGTGCCACCACAGTCCAGCCTGGGTGACACAGCGAGACCCCATGTCAAAAATAATAAAATAAAATAAAAATAAATAAATACACACACACACACACTCTCTCTCTCTCTCTGTATTTTGTCATTTTCCCAGTGTTTTTCACTGAAAAATAATTGCCAGAAAATATACTAAAAATTAAATGTAAAATATTTTGCTTTTATTTCAAATAGGTCTTTGCTTTTGTTAATGCTTAATATGTTGGCATTTAATTGCTTCATATAAGCTTTGAAAAAAGTAACTCAATGGATAGGCAGAACTTCTGATCACAGAGGTATTGTGAATACATGCTTTGAGGCACCTGTTCTAACCACTCATTGGAATAATAAAGTATAAAAAGAGAAAATTGAAGATGTAATTGGACTAACAAAAGATATGTTATTCAAAGAAACGGGAAACTAGTATCTGGGCTCTGGGTCCGTAACCTGGGAGTGGCAGCTAGGAGTTTGGCTTGTTTGGAGTAATATGCTACTTGTGCTACATGAATAGCAAGGTATTGGAGTCAGACTCACTATTTGAACTTATCCACCCACTCCCCCTAGAAGGAGGCTGAAAATAGCTAATTTCGGTTGTCACCTGAGGCTTTGTCTTATAGGAAGCTGTCGGCCTAGGTAGGCAAGAAGAAGAAGACAAGTATACTATTCCGTTCTCATGCTGCTGTGAAGAAATACCTGAGACTGGGTAATTTATGAAGAGATTTAATTGACTCACAGTTCCACATGACTGGGGAGGCCTCAGGAAACTTACAGTCATGGCAGAAGGCACCTCTTCACAGGGTGGCAGCAGAGAAAATGAATGCAGGCAGGGGAAATGCGAGACACTTACAAAACCATCAGATCTTAGAACTATCATGAGAACAGCATGGGGGAAACTGCCCTATGATCTGATTACCTCCACCAGGTCCTGCCCTTGACATGTGGGGATTAAGGAAATTATAATTGAAGGTGAGATTTGAATGGGGACACAGAGCCAAACCATATCAACCAGGAACTGAAACCTGCTGTTTCCTGGCTTAAACACTGGATTGAGGGGGAAGAAATTTCAAACTGGCAATATGAGATTAAACTGGCAATATGAGTTCTGCATAGAGGTATTAGATTGAACTCTGAGCAGAAGAATGTGAAAGGAGAATGAAAGGATATACCCTATTTAGGATAAGATTGCAAATTCTAAAATTTCAAAATACATGAAGAATCCTAATGCTAAGAAAGCCAACAGAACCAACAAATATGAATTACTTTTAGATGAAGTTAAAATAACAGTTTAAATTGCTTTAAAATAAGTTTAATGTTCTCAAAAGGTTAAATGAAGGACTCATATTCATTAAAAATGACAGGGAGTTTTGAAACACTAACTTGCAGAAATAAAACCAGAGCAAATAATTATGAAAAGGAGACAATCAGAAATCTTAGAAATGGAAGTGTAGCCACTAAAGTAAAAATTTTAGTAGACTAAATAGTCTGAGTCAGAAGGAGAGTTAGTAAATTGAAATTCAGTTTAAAGGCACATAGGAAGGCAAAAATATTTCTAAAAATTAAAAGCATTTAAGAGGCATGCAGCTCTAGCCTACATTTAAGAGGTAGGGAAATGGTGAGGAATCAACATATAAAGAGACAGCAGATTAGAATTTTTCAGAATTTGAGAAAAACAGAAATTCTCAGATCAAAAATATGTTTTGAGTACCAAGCAGGATAAATAAAAAGAAATCTACTCCTGACACTTTGTAGAGAGACCACCGATTTAAAAACCAAAACAAGAAACAACGCAACTTAAAAGCTGACAAAGAGAAAAGTCAATACTATCAGCCTAATTGTTCTACTGAAGTAGAATTTTTACCTGTAAAAATATGCAGAAAGCAAAGATGGGGGAATGATTTGGGGTAATATCCAGGAAAGGAGCAAGAGAAAAAATAAATGCTACTCTAGAACTTTATGGTGATCTAAATAATCATTGAGGAGTGAAGGTAAAAATAGGAACATTATACATATAAAGATGAATGCCATTTAAAAAAAAATTTATTTTCTAAAATTTTGAGAGGTACATAGTAGGTATATATGGAGTAAATGAGATGTTTTGTTACAGGCATGCAGTGTAAAATAAGCAGTTTGATTTACAAACAATCCAATTACATTCCATAAGTAATGTATAATATAATTTTTAAATATATAATGTAATTTTAAAATATACAATTAAGTTATTACTAACTATAGTCACCCTATTGTGCTATCAAATAGTAGGTCTTATGCTATTGTG
This sequence comes from Ateles fusciceps, assembly GCA_036589455.1. Lineage (NCBI taxonomy): Eukaryota > Metazoa > Chordata > Mammalia > Primates > Atelidae > Ateles > Ateles fusciceps. The sequence continues at coordinate 8,310,932 of JAZHEH010000193.1, forward strand.
TTTGTGCATATTACCCATCGTCATTTCCCAAAAAATGAGTGTGATTTTGCTAATCACATTATAAAACAAACAAAAAAACTATTAAAGCATGTACTCCTACAAGATGCAGAAGAAACCCAGAGTTACTTAAGTGATGAGATATTCAAGAGACAATGAAGAACAAATGGATAAAGTGTCCTGGTAAAACTACTGATAATAAAACAGTAAATTTTCTTTTAATATTAAATGCTGAAATTATAATCAAGAGTAGTAGTATGAGGCCAGGCTTAGTGGCTCAGACCTGTACTCCCAGCACTTTGAGAAGCCAAGGTGGGAGGATCACTTGAGCTCAGGAGTTTGAGACCAATCTGGGCAACATAGTGAGACCTCATCTCTACAAAAAATTTTAAAAATTAGCTGGGTGTGATAGTGTGCACCTGTGGTCCCAGCTACTAGAGAAGCTAAGGTGGGGATCACTGAGCCCAGGAGTTGGAGGTGGCAGTGAGCTGTGATCTCGCCACTGCACTACAGTCTGGATGACATAGCAAGATCCTGACTCTTAAAAAAAGTAATAGTATGATGGAAGACATTTAGATCACTGTGAAATTCTAGAGTAACATTTATTTTTCCTCTTTCTCTTTCCTGGATATTACTCGAAATCACCTCCCACCCACCTTTGCTTTCTGGGCAACAAGAAAAAAATCTGTGGAGGAATTATATTACTTGACTTCAGATTACACTACAGAGCTTTTATAACCTAAACAGCATAGGTTTAGGTTACTAAACCTAAATCCTTTATATTGTTTTACTGGCATAAAAACAGACACATAGACCAATGGAACAGAATACAGAGCCCAGAAGTGAATCCATAGATCTACAGTAGGCTCATTTTCGACAGATGTGCCAAAAACATGCATTGGGGAAAGGACTGTCTATTCAATAAATGGTGCTGGGGAAAACTGGTTGTCCATATGCAGAAGCATGAAACTAGACCCCTTCTCTTGCCACATAAAAAAAATCAAACCAAAATGGATTAAAGACTGAAATCTGAGACCTCAAATAATGAAACTACTTAAAGAAAACATTGGGGAAACTCTCGAGGACATTGGACTGGGCAAAGATTTCTTTAGTTAGACCACACAAGCCCAGGCCACCACAGCAAAAATGGACAAATGGGATCACATCAAGTTAAAAGGCTTCTGCACAGCAAAGGAAACAGTCAACGAAATGAAGAGACAACCCACAAAATGGGAGAAAATACTTACAAACTATCAATCTGACCAGAATACATAAGGAGCTTAAATAACTCTGTGGGGAAAAAAAGTCTAATAATCTTATTAAAATGTGGGCAAAAGATCTCAATAGACATTTTCAAAAGAAGACATGCAAGTTGCAAATAAGTATATGAAAAAGTCCTCAACATCATTCATCATCAGAGAAATGCAAATCAAAACTATAATGAGATATATCTCACTCCAGTTCAAAGGCCTTTTATCCAAAAGACAGGCATTAACATGCTAGTAAGGATGTGGAGAAAAGGGAACCCTTGTACACTGTTGGCGGGAATGTAAATTAGTACAGCTACTATGAAGAACAATTTAGAGGATCCTCAAAAAACCAAAAGTAGAGCTACCAGCAATCCCACTGCTAGGTATATTCCCAAAAGGAAGTCAGTCATACAAAAAAAAATTATCTGGGTGTGGTGGCATGCGCCTGTAGTCCCATCTACTCAGGAAGCTGAGGCAGGAGAATTGCTTGAACCTGGGAGGCAGAGGTTGCAGTGAGCCGAGATTGCGCCACTGTACTCCAGCCTGGTGAGAGAGTGAGACTCTGTCTCAAAAAAAAAAAAAAAAAGAAAAGAAAAAAGAAAGAAAATCGGTGTATCAAGTATTGGTAATCCAGTATCTACATCTTTTTTCTCCCTTAGAAAAATACACAAAAACCTGCACATAAAATTAAATATTATTCTAAACATAGGCAATACAGGAAAGTGGTTAAGAATATAGAGTAAAACAGTAAAACAAAATGACTGGGCCTCCATGTTTAAAATACTAGCTATGTGACTTTGGGTGAATTTGCAAAACCTTTTATGCCTCAGTTTCCTCATAATAAGGAAAAACTGGCTCTGTGACTTTGGGGGGAAGTTATAATCTCTGTGCTTCAGTTTACTTGTAAGATGAAGATAATAGTATTTTCCTCAGAACAATTTTGTGACAATTAAATGAAATAATTTATAAAGTGCGTAGGACAGTACATGGCACATGTTAAATGCTTAGTAAATGTAGCCATTCTTCATACACTCTGAAATGTTATTGAATGAGGATATAAATATAATGGAAAACGTTTTAAGGGTGAGATTTTTATGACATACTTGATACATACAAAAGAATATTATAATATATGTGTAAGTTAAAAAACATAATAGAATCAAACTTTGGAATTTACTACTCAAGCTAAGAACTTCACCGTCTTGATCATATCCTCACATCTCCATTTGTCATATGTATCCATGTGATAAAAAAAGGAAATAGCTTTATACATTTGTGTATAGCCTGGTTGTTTACTTTTGCTTGTTTGTAAACTTTGTTGTGATAGCTTATCATATGTATTCTTTTGTGATTTACTTTTTTCATTAAATTTAGTTGCTAAGATTTATCCTAACTGTTGATTGGTGTGTGTCTAGTTCATTAATTTTCTTGGAGATGATTATAGCACATACTGTTGAGGGACGTTGTGTGAGTTAAATGAGTTGATACGTGCTTAGAGTAGTGCTTAGAACACAGTAAAAGCTTAAGAAAGATGGCCATTATTATGTTTGTTATTATTCATTGCTGTATGAAATGTTGTATGAATATGATGTGGTTTATCTGTTCTCTTGCTAATGGGCATTTGGATTGTTTCCAGTTTATAACAACAGAACAGAGTGCTGCTCTGAACACTCATGTACCTCTGTCCTTGTGCCCTTGTGCAAGAGTTTCTAGAAGCCAAATATATTGACATAGAAGAATTGCTGGGTCATAAATTATGCTTGTGTTCAACTATGGTAGATAATGCCAACTTGTTTACCAAGATATTGTGCCTGTTTATATTTCCACCAGCAGCGTATGCATTTTCGTTGTTCCATACCCTTGCCAACATTAGGTATTGTCATATTTTCCTTTTTCTTGATCTGATGGTTATAAAACAGCATCTTCTAATTTCATTTGGATTCTATTAATAATGAGGTAGACATTTTTTCAAATGTTTATTGGTTATTTGTATATCCTTTTCTGTGCAAGTTTGTTCTTCCTATTTTTTTCTAATGAAGTGTCATTTTCTTGATCTCGAGGACTTATTTAAATATTCTTGATTACCTGTGTTGATTCTATTTGTTGGAAATATCTTCTCTACGTTTGAGGCCTTTCTTTTTTCTCTCTTTTTTATGGAATTCTTTGATGAACAGTTTTTCTGAGTTTAGCAGAAATGTATTCAATTTTTCTTGTATTGTTTATGTCTTATTTAAGAAATCTTTCTGTACCATAAAAGTATTCTATATTGTCTATATAAAAGGATTCTGTATTGTCTATTGTGAGGCATGTAAATACCTTAACATTTAAGTAATTAATTAATCTACCTGTAATTGTTTTTTCTTTATGGTGGGAGGTAGATTCAAATATTCTTTTATTTAATGTTTTTTTTGACAGGTGGAGCGTTGTACAGTTGTCCCAGTTCCACTTAGTAATCATTCTTTATTCATTGAATGGTATCTCTGGTACAGTTTTAAATGGAAGAACTATGCATTCTTTTGTTCCTTAATTTAAAGGAATGTATTTAGATGTTCATCATTAAAGACAATGTTTGTTATAGGATTGTTTTACCCTTTAAAGAAGTTTCTTTTTGTCCTAATCTTCTAAAAGTGTTTGAGGTTTGCATGGATGTTGAATTGTATAAATACTTTTTCTTTAGCTTCTGAAATGATTCTGTAGTCTCTCTCTTTAATCTGTTAAAGAGATAAATAGCTTTTGTAATGTTTAACTACTGTTACATTCTTAAGATGAATCCAAACATGGTCTAGGATATATTGACTTTTTATGCATTGCTATAGTAAGTTGGCTAATATTAATTAAGTTTATAGATTTGTATGAAAGCAGTTATTTAATGTAAACTTCTTTTAATAAACTTTACAGCAGAAGATATAGGCGCAGAACTCAAAGCTCCACTTAAGCAAGACCCTCTCCAAGTAAGAGGTAAATACATTTAACATTGGTTTATGTAGAGCTCTTTATGTTATTCTAAGAATATAGTTTATTTTGACTTTTATTTAAATAAATTGACCATAAGGATTTATTCTTTTATGTATAAACTAATTTTCCGTTAAAATTTATTTTGCATTTTTGTCACAAATTATTTCAAAAGCCCAAAGAAAGGAATAATGGCAAATAAGAATCATCAGTTGCATTATCATTTTTAGACGAGTAATGCAATTAAAGAACAAGAGGCCAACACCTTTCAGCTACTGCTTGTTCAAATCCAGGTAGAGTTTGGCTGTTCTTGTTTGACTTTCTTTTCCAGGAGAAACTGAAAGAATTCCTATTTGTAGCTCTCTTCTGGATAGCAGGCTGTGGTTCCCATCTCCAAAGCAGCTGTTTCATGGAGGCAGCAAATCTGTGATTAAGAGCAGTGTGGCTTTTGCATCAGACAAAAACTGGGTTAAAATTGTGGCTCCCATGCTTACTAGCTGGCTGACCTTGAGCAATTTACTTGGCTTCTCTGAGACTTAGTTTTCTCCCCTTTAACATGGTGCTGAAAATGAGATCTCTTTTTAGGGTAACTTTGATTAACACTTGGTAGATAGTCAGTTAATAATAATTAATGTTGTAGTAGCCGTCATTATCATCCTCATTGTCATCATTAGTAACATGGGTCAGGATTTTTCTGCTATTTGGAAGAAATTTTGTAAAACTAATATATATATTTTTTAAAGTAATGTTTTTAAAGAGAGATGTAATTCTTTCTGCTCCGGAGGAACTCATCTGGATTTTGAGTTTTAATATTTTGGGAGTAAGGCAGTTTAGAGACCTGAAACTCATGGAAAAAGAAATCTGAATTTCTTTATATAGTTTTTTCAGATAAGGTTTTGATTTTTATATTGAGCTTTATTTTTGAAATATTCTTACTAAGTAATATTTGTGCATTTAGTGTAAATATAATACGTTATTTTAGGAATCTTAGGTTGAATTTGCTCTTTCACCTTGGAAGTAGAACAGAAAATTGTGAAATAATAAATATGAGAATGGAACATGAAGTGAATAGGTGACAATTTGAAACAGAACACGAGTTTGTTATTTTGCTCTTGCTCTTCATATATTTGCTTAAGTTATTTTTCTCTATCATATGACCAAAATTCTCACCTTATACTGATTTATTAATATAAATGAATGTTCTGTAATTTTTAACTCACAGACTATAATTGATGCCAAATTGGTATTGGTATTGGTGTCACTGGCTTTTTTATGAGCAGTTTGATACGTGACAATAGAAAAACAGTTTATTAGAAGGCAATATTTAACCTGTAATTTGTAATGTACTTTTTGTAATTTTTAATGGATGAAATTATTCCTTCAGTTTTATTACGTTATGTGAAATAGTCTAGTGGCTTTAAACTTTTTTGACTGCAACCCACATAAGAAATACTAATTAGCAACCTAGTATACATATAGATTAGTATATGTAACTGAAACAAAGGTTTTCACACACTTATTCTTAATTATATGTAGTAGTCTTTGATTACTTTCTATTTCTACTTTGTATGAAATGCTGATTTCACCTCACAGTTTGAAAAACACTGAACTACTCTAATTTTTTTTTTGCACAGTCTGACTTTGTAGCACAGGCTCGAGTGCAGTGGCATGATCTGCCTCATTGCAACCTCTGCCTTTCAGGTTCAAGTGATTGTCATGCCTCAGCCTCCTAAGAAGCTGGGACCCACCACCACACCTGGCCAATTTTTTTTTTTTTTTTTTTTAGTAGAGACAGGGTTTTACCATGTTGACCAGGGAGGTCTTGAACTCCTGACCTCAAGTGATCCACCTACCTCGACCTTCCAATACTCTGTAATTTTTTATCAAAACTTCAGTTCATTTTCATTTAGATCCTAAGCAATTTAAATTGTATTAATTTGATTTAGACAGACCATTAATACCTATTCAAGGTATTCATTAGACGAAGGTTGACATTTTAGCATCAGTTATAGATGAGCTGTGGAGACAAAAGCTATATGGCTACAAATGCAATTTCATCCTATTCTGCACTTGGATAGTTTTTTTTCTGATGTTATTCAGTGAAAAAGATCAATTTTCTATGAAATTCATTAGTGAAGCCTCTTAAGTATCAGCCTATATTCATCTTCACATGTGACTTTCAATGTGCATATTTATTATGTTTTCCTATGTTTTTGGTTTAGTTAAAGCAGTCCTTAAGAAAAGAGAGTATGGATCAAAGTACACTCAGAATAATTTCATCACTGGAGTCAGAGCAATAAATGAGTTCTGCCTTAAATCCAGGTAATTAAAAAAAATATGTAGCAGTATGTCATATCTAATCTAAATAACTATTCCTTTCTTGGAGTGTATTACCTGCTACCATCCATATGTTGAAAATTTTCTACTGGCTCCTTAAAATGAAGAATATTCTATCAAAAATGTTAAAAATTGTTAGCTAACTAAACTGAATCCTGCCCTAGCATTAGTACTTCTAGTCTTTTTTAGTTTCTTAAACCCACAAAGTGAAGTTCTTTAAAACCTCTCCATCACACAAGAATCTTAGGAGTTAAAGTGTTAAGTCATTGGTATGTGACAGAATTTTCAATAAGATTATTTGCATATTTGTATGTTTGACTTTTTTGGTTTTTTGGCCAGCAGAGTTGAGTACTTAATTTAGTGAGTTAAATTTATGTTCATGCTCCCAAATGTGGTTTCTGTTGAGTATAAGTTATTTTTACAACTTTCCAATATCTGTTATTATTAATTTTCTCATATTTATAGAGATTTATTGAAATTATATTAGTCACAGATTCAAACTTTTCTTTCTCCTTTGAGTGCCAATTAGAGAAATCAGATGATCTTTTTTTCACTCTTTCTCATTGTCACAGTCTCTTTGGTATATATCAAGAAATAGATATTCCTACAATTTTAACTTTTATAACTATTAAATCAACAACCAATTATAATATTGATTTAGCTCTCACAAAAATTTTATGAATTTAGTGGATTAGGCATTACTGTCTCCACTTTAATAGGCCAGGATGAATGTAGTACAAGATGTTAGTGATTGACCCAGCTCATTTAAGTGAGTCAGTGACATGGAGAACTAGAATATATATCTTTTGAAAGCTGATCCATACATTTTTACTAACACGTGATGGCTACTGATTTTTTTTAAATCTAGGTTTAATTTCTAGAACTTGATAACATTCCGTAGTCACCAACTTTTAATTTATAGGTTGTTTCATTGCTTTTACAAAATTTCCATAGGAAGATTCATGATTAAATATAGGATGACTATTTAGCAGTGACTTGATGAATATATAAGCCTTTCAGAATTTAAGAGAAAGGAAAACAAATAGCATGTAATTGACATATACTCTTTATGATTTGATACCTTTGAATGGATATTATAACTTAGTATTAATCTACATACAAACAAATAATGACTGTAAATTTTTAACTTAAAGTCTTAAGTAGAGGAATGATATTCTAAGCCATGTTCTTTCTTTTCTTTTTTTTTTTTTTTTTTGGTTGTTTTTTTGAGACAGGGTGTCACTCTGTTGCCCAGGCTGGAGTATAGTGCACAGTCACGGCTCACTGCAGCCTCTACCTCCCTAGGCTCCAGTGATTCTCACTCCTCAGCCTCCCGAGTAGCTGGGACTACGGCTGTGTACCACCACGCCTGGCTAACTTTTATATTTTTTGTAGAGACGGGGTTTTGCCATGTTGCACAGAACAGTCTCGAACTCTTGACCTCAAGTGATTCACCCACCTTGGCCTCCCACAGTGCTGGAATTACAGGTGCGAGCCACCACACCTTGCCTATTTTTCTTTTTTTTTTAAGATGGAGTCTCACTTTGTCTCCCAGGCTGAAGTACAGTGGTGCGATCTTGGCTCACTGCAACATCTGCCTCTTGGGTTCAAGTGATTCTCCTTCCTCAGCCTCCTGAGTAGGTGAGACTGCAGGTGGACACCACCACACCCAGCTAATTTTTGTATTTTTTTAGTAGAGACAGGGTTTCACCATGGTGACCAGTGGAGTTTTGAACTCCTGACCTCAGGTGATCCACCTGCCTCGGCCTCTCAAAGTGCTGGGATTACAGGTGTGAGTCACTGTGCATTACCTAACTTTTCACTTTGTTTCCCTGTACATTAGAGATGGCAGTGGTGTGGCCATAGCAAATAAAATACAAGCACTGGTAAGGGAATTGAATCTCTACATATTATATTGTGGTGTCTACACTGAACATCAAGAGTAATTTTTTTTCACTGTCTCTAGAATATTTTTGTATACAAAATGTCATCTTAAACTGATCTTTAAAAGTCATTCAGATCTATATTCCTCTAAGATAGGGATCAATGTTGTTGCTTTTATCTGCCCTTAGTAATCCTTTTTAAGTATATAAACTGTATGTACCTTGTCTGAATAAATTCAACATGTTTCTTTCTCTAGTGATCTAGAACAACTTCGAAAAATCAGACGACGAAGTCCCCATGAAGATACTGAGTCTTTTACTGTATACTTGAGATCAGATGTGGAGGCAAAGTAAGAACGTAGTTCTTTCAGAATAAAAGTGCAAGCCAAATTTTGGATTAATAAAAATACATTTTAAACAGATTCAGAATTTTTTAAATGACTTTTTAAAACAATATTTTTGTATTTGCAAATTTGTATATCTGTGAGTTACTAATATGTATTCATCAAGTAAATATGTGTCATAAAGTATAAGAAAATTTGCTGATGAATTTTTTAGATTTAATTTGGAAAAGTTCCTTAAGTCCTTTATGTTTCTCCGAAAGTACCTTATGCTTTGTTGTAAGATTCTCATTAGAGAATTTAGATGTAAATGTGATGTCAATAAAGTCATTACAGTTGTTCATTGTGGTGACCATGTTTGTATGCACAGATCTTTGGAAGTTTGGGGAAGCCTGGAAGCTCTTGCCAGAGAGAAAAAATTGCGCAAGGAAGCAGAAATAGAATACAGAGAAAGTAAGTATATTCAATTTAAAGTGAAGTTAATTGAAAAGTAACTCGTAGGTAAGAACTGTGCGCCTGTAAGAACTCTCTAGTGCTAGCATACCTGTTCACCTAGGCTCTGTTCTTTCCGGCAAATACTGGTTTCCGCTTTGGGATTCAATTATTTTACAAAAACAAGAACTGTGTTTTTCTCTTTTATAGCTTTTTGAAGATGATGAGAGGAAGAGAAGCTATGGTTTGTCATTTTTATAAGACATTTAACTATCAAAACATCTGATTTCAAGATTTTACGTTTATAAAAATGATAGAATAGGAAGTAATTGCTGTATTAGTCTGCTTTCACAGTGCTATAAAGATACTACCCAAGACTGGGTAGTTTATAAACAAAGGAGGTTTAATTGACTCACAGTTTCTCATGGCTGGAAAGGCCTCAGGAAATATACAACATGGTGGAAGGGGAAGCAGGCACATCTCACATGGTAGCGGGGCAAGAAACAGCATGTATGTTGGTAGAACTTTAAAACACTTATAAAACTATCAGATCTCAAGAACTCACTATCATGAGAACAGCATGGGGGAGACCATCCCCATGATCCAGTCACCTCCCACCAGGTCCTGTCCTTGACACGTGGGGATTTTGGCTATTATAATTCAAAATGAGATTTGGGTGGGGACACAGAGCCAAATCATATCAATTGCTTTTTTACAGAAAGATCTATTAACTCTGCCACAGTAATTAATTCAGTAGATATTTATCCAGTAACTGCTATGAACAAGAAGATGTACTTGGTGTTTGAAATTTACATGCAGGTAAGACTCTTAGGAGCCAGGTGTGGTGGCACATGCCTGTAGTCCCAGCTACTGGCCTGTAATCCCAGCTACTCAGTAGACTGAGGTGGGAGGATCACTTGAGCCCAGGAATTTGAGACCAGCCTGGGCAACATAGACATAAATGGGATGATACCCGTACATATTATTGTACATCTTGTTCTTTATAAATAGTAGTGTAATCAATCTTAACCGTTTTCCATATCTACATATAGAAATCTACCTCATTCTTTTTAACAGTTGCTTAGTACTCCATTGTATGAATGTAGCAAGATATGTGTTCTTCAGTTTTTCACTATTACAAAGAATACATCAATAAATATTCTTATTTTTTTAACATGTGAGATAATTGTGAATATTTACATAGGATTGAGTGTTAATAGTATAATTTTAGGATCAAATGGCATAGGCATTTAAAAATTTGATAGATCCTAGAGAATTACTCTCTAAAGGAAATATGGTACCAATTTACATTTACAATCACAGTGTATGAGGGTGACTATTTTTTCATACCCTTGCCCATGCTGATATTAACCAGATTTTAACTTTTTTATGTATTTGATGGGCAACAGATGGTGCCTTGTTTAATTTTGAATATCTCTGATTACTACTGAGGTTGATTATCTTCTACTATGTATATTGGTTTTTCTTAGTTCTTCTGTAATAAGTTTTATATCTTTTGTTCACTTTTCTATTAGATTGTTGTGTCTTTTAAAATTTATTTAAGTTCATTTTTGGTGGATTTTAACCAAAATCTAGCCAAGTTAGTTTTATATATTCTAATATTTTCTAACAGTCTATCTTGAAATTTGGTTTCCCCTCTTTTTAGTAAGGAAATTTCAAACATATTCAGAAGTACAGAGAAAAGTATAATAATGTTTTAATGCCTATCATCTGGCTTTACAGTTACCAACACATGGCCAACCTTGTTTAATGTATATTCTTCTCACTAACCCTCACTCTACTGGATTACTTTGAAACCAGGGCCAGATATTATATCATTTTATTTATAAATATTCCAGCATATATTAAAAGGTCAGGGTGTTTGTTTTAGTCAGTTCAGGTGATGATGATGGTTGAACTGTTTTAGAAAAGTTAACTATCCATTGCCTGTAGTAAGCTGTCAGTCTTAATAATCCTCTGATTTGCCCTTTGGTTGAAGGTCTAGGATGTTCTTGAATAGCTTTAATTCTGACAAAGGAAGTGATTGACCTTCTGTTGATGATTCCTTTTCTTGACAAAATTGAAAATGATATGTCTCTTTTCAGCTAATCTAGTCAGGAGGAATAAGAGTATATTTGAAATTCTTGTGGCCTGGAATATATAATATTAAATCATTTAGATGTTGAATAAGTATAGTTTTCCTTGTGAAATCCAAGTTCTTTAAATCATTGGTTTGGCATTTTCGAAAGTTTGAAGGAGATAGTGAATCCTAAGGATTTTTGACCTCAGGAAAAGTTGTTGATTATCTTTTTTTTTTTAAAGAGATGGGGTCTCACTATGGTACCCAGGCTGGAATACAGTGGCTATTCTCAGGTGCAATCATAGTGAATTATAGCCTTGAACTCCTGGGCTTAAGTGATTCTCCTGCCTTGGCTTCCTAAGTAGCTGGGACTACAGGTGTGTGCCACCATGCCTAGCTGACTATCTTTATCTACAGATATGCTAAAGAGAGCTGCACTTAAATTAACAGGAGTGAATTATTTATTTTCAGTGGAAGAAATACATACCGGGGACAGATAGTCCTGGAAATTTTGATATACTATTCAGTTAATGGTTTCCGTTGAGTTTCTTTGTAGGTAATACAGGTGCTAATACAGGATACAATCAAATATTTTAACAGGGCATATTCCATTGGGGAATTAGATATTGCCAGTGCAGTTTTATAGTTCTTTTATCCTTGGACCCTTACATATGGTAATGTGTCAGGACTAAAGTAGAGATTGATGTGCTAGTATTTATTAAAAATGTATACATACTTTTTCTTGATAATCAGGCTTACTTTATTTTTATCTGTTAAATGACTAACAGATTTTATTGAGCATCCTGACATTCCTCAGAAGATAATCATTACCGCAATTCTCTTTTTTGGTTTAATAGAACTCCCAGCACTTTGGGAGGCTGAGGCGGGTGGATCACGAGGTCAGGAGTTTGAGACCAGCCTGACCAACATGGTGAAACCCCATCTCTACTAATGCAAAAAAATTAGGTGGGTATAGTGGCTCACACCTGTAATCCCAGCTACTTAGGAGATTGAGCTAGGAGAATCGCTTGAACCCCGGAGGTGAAAGTTGCAGTAAGCCGAGATAGCACCACTGCAGTCCATCCTGGGTGACAGAGCAAGACACTGTCTCAAAAAGAAAAAAACAAAAAACAGAACATTTTCTTTCTTAATGTAGATATTTCTTATCAATGACTCTGATTTTTATTAGTATTAGAAACGGGCTACACTTGCTTAGGGTTTGAGAAGTTAATACATTTTGCCTTGTATGACTGTTGAAAGCCCTAAGTTTATTCCTATTTTTTTCGTCTTCTCTTTTGGTTTCTTGACAGTGCACTGTAATTTAGGTTTTCCAACTGAACTAACTGCCAGTTCATTTTAATCTTTCTTATCATCCTATTTTTAATTTAAGGCCCTTTAACCAAAGAAAGCATAAAGGGTCCCTTGGCATTTTACATCAGGGTCAGCGTCCACATATTGTTTATTTCTAGCAAGTCTAATTCTAAAATTACTTATTAATTCTGTGAATTTTTTTGTTTATACTTTTGGATCTTAGTGTAATCAATTTTAATAGAGGATGGCTTTCTGAATAGCTTACAACAACCTATGTCCCTGGCTCTTATTAAATACCTTTTGTTGGTGTTGTGGAATCTGTCTTCAGTAGTCAGAGTTGGCAAACTATGGCCTGTGGAACAAATCTAGTCGCTGCCTGTTTTTGTATAGTTTATAATCCAAGAGTCGTTTTCATATTTTTAATGATTGACAAAAAGCAAAAGAATAACCATATTTTGTAACACATGAAAATGAAATGAAATTTAAATTTCAGAGTCCACAAATAAAATTTTATTGGAATGTAGCCATGATCTTTTATTTACATGCTGTTTATGGCTCCCTTTGCACTACCAACAGCAGAGTTGAGTAGCTCCAGCAGAGGCCATGTGTGATGCTCCTGTCACTTTGCACTGCTGCTCAGTATATTACAAATTGCAGTAACAGTTATAATTCAACAGTATTTCAAATGTCATAGGTATCCCTTGTACGTGACCTTTTATTTTTTTAGTATGAGTGCATACCTATCTGGTCCATAAGAAAAGTAGACATCTAGTGTTGTGCGTTTAAGTCACAATTGAGCATGGATTATTTTGTTACTGAATTAGATGGCAAAGCACTGTGTCTACTATGCAGTGACACCATAGCTGAGTTAAAAGAATATAATATACATTGACATTACCAGATTAATCAATCATCACAGTATTCCTAACTCATAGGAGCGTAACAATCAGAAAAACTAGAAAATTTAAAATGGAATATATCATAGCAGAATTTGTTCACAAAAATAGAAAATGAAGATGAGGCTGTAACCAAAGTTGTGGTTTCCCTGTGGCTTGATTATTAGGCAAGCAAAGAAAGTGGTTTTCTAATGGTGAGTAAATTAAGTCCTGTTTAATTTGAGTGACTGAAGAAATGTATCCAGGACTGGTAGTCTGTAGACAAGACTAGTTGCTTCAAGAATTGAGGACACTGGGGACAGACACCATCAGTAGTCAATTAAAGAGCAAGGCAAATGATTTTGAATTATATTCTTTGGCTCTTGATAAATTGACCCATGTACCAATACTGTTTGAGGAGTGAGTGCTGAGTTTGAAGAAACTGAAGAATTATCCTTTATGAATAGTCTGTGTGGAACGACTACAGGCAGGAATATTTTCAAAGAAGATGTGAAAATACTAATTCAGAAAACCCGATGTGGAATCTGCTAAGATGTCTTACAGATGATGGTGTTAAAAATATGTGTGGAGCGGAAAAAGCCTTAGTTGGACAAATTTATAAAGCTTGTGAAAACATAAGATGTTTAAAGCCTTTTCATCAGTAGATATTCTGCAGAAAATACTTGTCATGAGTAGGTACTTTATGGAAAATACTTAAATCTCTTGTTTGCTTTTGAACCAGTAGTACAGTAGTATCACTTTTGAACTTGTGGACTTAACCACTGAAAGAAATAGAAGCTGATTATCCTGACTTGTCCTTCTACACTGGATTTCAATGGTTAAGCGGTTTTACTGCAGTTTTTTGAGCTCAGGATTGAAAAATTCAAAATTGAAATTTTTATGAATAAGAAGCGCATCCATCAACCACTATTATTTAAACACTGAATGGCTTAGAAAATTAGCTTTTGCTGTAGACCTTATGTTTCTTAATGCATTCAGTGTAAAATTACGAGGGAAAACAGTGCTTAAATACAAAACTTACTCTGCTGTAAAGTCATTTCAACAGTAGATTAATTGTTTGAATCAAAGTAATGTCAGTCAGCTTTATGTACTTCCCATGCTGTTAAAAGTTGATCAGAAGCACTCTGAGATCCGTAGTGGCAGCAGTGTGTCCTGTCTGCAGAGAGCCTGGCCAGAGACAACCAGCAGCACCTCAGAGGATGCCACGGTGCGCCCCACAGCCACCCACCCTCTGGACTCTGGCAGCTGCTGACCTGCTGTCGCCATGGCCCACGGGAAAGCCAAGGAGGAGAGCAGTTGGAAGAAATTCATCTGAAACTCAGAGAAGGAGTTTTTGTGCAGGACTGGTGGCAGTTGGTTTGAGATCCCTCTATTCTACATAGTATTTTATGGCTGCCTGGCTGGCCTCTTCATTAGAATCATCCAAGTGATACTGCTTACCATCAGTGAACTTAAGCCCACACATCAGGACCGAGTGACCCAGCAGGATTAACAGATTTCTCAGATCCAGAAGACTGAAATTACCTTTCATCCTGATGATCCCAAGAGGTATGAGGCATATGTGCTGAACATAGATAGGTTCTTGGAAAAGTACAAAGATTCAGCCCTGAAGGATGGCATGATTTTTTAAGATTGTGACAATTTGTCCTGTGTACCCAAAGAATGAGGAGACTAATCATGAATGACAAGAGTGAAAGGTTTGCAAGTTCAAGCTTGAGTGACTGGGAAATAGCTTTGGATTAAATGACAAAACTTACGGCTACAAAGAGGGCAAACCATGCATTATTATGCAGCTCAAGTGAGTTCTAGGCTTCAAACCTAAGCCTCCCAAGAATGAGTCCTTGGAGACTTACCCAGTGATGAAGTAGAACTCATATGTCTTTCGTGTTCAGTGCCCTGGCAAACAAGATGAAGATAAGGATAAAGATGGAAATGTGGAGTACTTTGGACTGGGCAACTACCCTGGTTTTCCTCTGCAGTATTATTCCTACTGTGACAAACTCCTGCAGCCCAAATACCTGCAGCCCCTGCTGGCTGTACAGTTTACCAACCTTACCATGGACACTGAAATTCACATAGAATGTAAAGTGTATGGTGAGAACATCGGGTACTGTGAGAAAGATGGTTTTCAGGGATGCTTTGATATAAAAATTGAAGTTAAGAGCTGATCACAAGCACAAATCTTTCCCACTAGCCATTTAATAAGTTTAAAAAAAGATATTAAAACCTACTAGTCTTAAACAGACTGTCATACATATGAGACCTACACTGAAAGCATAATTTATATGCTTTACACTAGCTTTCTGCATTTAATGTGTTAAAAGGTAACTGATGTATAGTGATAGCAACCAAATATTCTACTGTAAATGACAAAAGAAAAATTGAGCCTTGGGACATGTTCATTTTTACTGTAAATTATGATTCCATAACTGACTTGTAGTAGCAGTGTTTCTGGCCCCTAAGTATTGTCTCTTGTTTATTTTATTTAAAGTACATGTATTTTATTTAATGTACAGTGCTACAGGTGCATACTCTGGTTATTTTTCAAGCCATGTTTTATTGTAGCTTCATATCTGTTTTGTACTTTATGTTAGCAGGGTTTGCTGTCCAAGGTGTAAATATTCAACGAAAATAAAACTGGCATGATACTTTTTTTTTGGAGGTGGGGGGCTGTTTCAAGGATAATGGCCCATCAATTAGCATTTTTTTTTTTTAAGATGGAGTCTCACTCTGTTGCCTAGGCTGGAGTGCAGTGGCGTGATCTTGGCTCACTGCAGCCTTCACCTCCCAGGTTCAAGCGATTCTTCTGCCTCAGCCTCCTCAGTAGCTGGGATTACAGGCGTGTGCCACCATGCCCAACTAATTTTTTTTTTGTATTTTTAGTAGAAACGTGGTTTCATCATGTTGGTCAGGCTGGTCTTGAACTCCTGACCTCATGATCCACCCCGCCTCAGCCTCCCAAAGTACTGGGATTACAGGCATGAGCCACTGCACCCAGCCTCAGTGAGTATTTTTAACATACTCTATAGCCTTTTCTTGTGGTGTTAGGTCTTACTTTATTATTTTTTTTTTCCCTGGGACTGGGACAGGGATTTGTCATGGGGGAACTGCCCTTTAAATTTTAAGTGACACTACAGAAAAATACAAAAAGGTGATGAGTTGTGTTCTTGTTTTGAAGGGTATCTTGGCATCTCTTCCCTTGTCCTCTAGTATTTCTAAAGCTGTGTCTGAGATCTGGATTTGCCCATCACCTTGGCTAGTGATAGGCCTAATTAATTTGCTTTGTACATTTTCTTTTACTTTTCTTGTTTCCTTTCTGGAGGCATCACATGCTGATGCTGTGTCTTTATGAATGTTTTAACCATTTTCATGGTGGAAAATTTTATATTTATGCAGTTGTACAATTTTATTTTTTCTGCAAGAAAAAGTGTAATGTGTGAAATAAACCAAAGTCACTTGTTTGAAAATAAATATTTATTTTGAACTTTTTAAAAAGCAATGCAGTACCTCATAAACTGGTGTTAAATGTTGTCTGCCATACAGAAATCCGTGTTCTAACTTATGTAATAACTGCTAGGAGTACAGCGCTCTTGTTTTTCATGTATTCAGTCAGGTTAAAACAATTGACAATAAAAGAATGAACACATAAAAAAAAATTAACAGAAGACATCTATAGCAGATATGTTTTCCATGCCCAACCTATAGTTCCAGAAGTGTTTTTAAGATTTTCATGCAAGTGCAGAGGAAATTTGCATATTTCAAAATCTATTGAATTGTGCAGTTGAGCAGCTTTCTCTTAACTTCAATTGGAAGTGATTAGTCCTCAATGTAACAAGATACTAAAAGGCAAATATTAACAAGAATTTCATAGAATTCTATAAATGCTTCTAAGCAATGAATATAGTCATTTAAAATCACATTTATAGAGTGATATCAGTATTTGGCAGTACCTATCGATAAGATTTCAAATATGAAATACGTAAAATATCAGATCATCATTAACAGATGAACATTTACAATTAATTTTGATGAGGAATACTAACTGAATCCCAATTAAGTAAAATATTTTATTGTATCCCCCAAAAAAGAATTATGTTCTTCTCATTAGTAGACCTGTATTACAAAGAATTACATTCACATATTTTTATATTTTAAATTTTGTCAAAAAAATTTATGGAAATTTGTAGTTTCTTCTTGTTATACCTTCATCATATCCTTTATATTACCTCTTGGCCTCCAAAGCATAAAATATTTGCTATGTATCTGCATTAGTCGGTTTTCTCATTGCTGTAAAGAAATACCTGAGACTGGGTGATTTATAAAGAAAAGAGGTTTAATTAGTTCACAGTTTTGCAGGCTGTACAGGAAGCATACAAGCTTCTGGGGAGCCTCGGGAAACTTCCAGTCATGGCATAAGGCAAAGAAAGAACAGGTACCTTACATAGCAAGAGCAAGAGAGAGATGGAGGAGGTGCTACACACTTTTAAATGACCACATCTCATCAGAAGGAACTCACCTGTCATGAGGACAGTACCAAGAGGGATATTGCTAAATCATTCATGAGAATTCACCCCCATGATCCAGTTACCCCTACCAGACCCCACCTCGAACAATTGGATTTCAATTCAACATGAGATTTGGGTGGGAGCGTAGGTTTAAACCATGTCACTAGCCCTCTTTGGAAAAAGTTTGCCAACCCTATTTCACTGGTTTTATTAGGATTCCACCCCATTTTATTTATTTTTATTACTAGTAACTTGGTGAGAAGTTATGAAACTGGAAGGATATGAAACTGGAAGTGCTGGAGTATAAATATTTAGGAGGATTCTAAATTATTTGACTATCTCAGTTCTGCACAGGACCAAGGCTTAGAAATGAGAATATTTTCTTCTCCAGATGAGTTGACAAAATTTCAAAGTGGAAATTGTGAGACAGTTATGATCAGTAACCCAGGAAGAATAGGAATGGAGAGAGTTTCTTGAGTGTACAGGAGTTCATTACCAAGAGGGGAGCAGTGGGATACAAAGATCAAGGAAGAGAGAAATGGGAGGAGAACAAAGCAGCAGCACTGAAACTGTCCTATTGTTGGTCTGTGGAAGCTCCTCATTTGGCTCCTAAGTCCCTTTGTCATAATTCTAGTATCATGGCATCCTTACTTTCAGGAACAATATGTTTTAGGCTCATCTTTTATGTTTTCTGTCTTGGACTGGTAATTGACTATTTCTAATCCTTTTACTGGAAAATAAAATCAAGTTTTTTTAATTACTAGAAAATAAACTTTTTATTTACTAGAAAATAAAATCTAGGCATTAGGAGTATTTATTGTTAATAGTTTGGCATATTTTTAGGTTTTTCAGTGGACAGAGCTAGGAAATTTTCTTTTTTTTCTATAGACAATCAAAAAGTTATTCTGATAAACTTACTATTTTTTTTCCCTTTGGTTTTGTATCTTTTCTCTTACACTGAAAATCTTATTTTCTAATTTATTAACACAATTAAAGTAATTACATACTTGATTTATTCTGTCTCTACACACATATAGTTTCAAATAACAGTATTAATACTAACAGTATGATTTAAGATTTATTTGCTTTTCTTTGTATCTTTAGTATATATCCCGCTAGAGATGTGTAGTTCAATTTCTATGTTATAAAGTCACTTGAAACTTTTCTGTATAGATATACCATCAATAGATAAACAGACTCATTTGTTTCATTGTGCTTCTGGTTTTTAAAAATAATTTTGTTTTTATTTTATAATTGCCTAAAAATTTATATGATTTCTGAGTCAAATCTACAGAACAGATATTTCAGAGAACTCTAGCTTCCATCTCTGTCCTTTCCACTCTAGGTCCTTTCTCTTGTATAGGTAACTATTTTAAAAATTAGTTTTTGGGTTTTAAAAAAATGTTTAAAATATAAGAAAATAAAGCCAGGCTTCATGGCTCATGCCTATAATCCCAGGATTTTGGGAGGCTGAGGTGGGAGGATCACTTGAGGCCAGGAGTTTGAGACCAGCCTGGGCAACATTAGCGAGACCTTTTTCTACCAAAAACTTAAAAATAATTTTTTAAAAGAAAACAAACATAGACATTTGTATTAAACTCCATACCTTTCATAAATAAGGCATACTGTACATACTTTCTGCCCTTGCTTTTTTTACTTAAATCTGTCATGAGGACTATCCCATAGCAGTAAATAAAGGCATTTCTTCATTTATTTTATAATGCTCTATTTTTTTGAAATACTGTAATTTATTCAATTATTCCCCCCATGGGATGTTTCTAGTCTTTTGTATTAAAATGATACCATGAGTAGCCTTGTAAATAAAAGTTAAAGGAAATATTTATAATACAAAAATTTGAGAAAAAACAGTAATAGAAAAATACTTTCTCTTATATTTTTAAACTCTGAGGTAAAAATAAAGGACGTGTTTTTATATCAGGCCTAATTAACTTTTTAAAGGTAATATTGAGAAAAGACTCTTACCCGACTGCCTTTATCTCATTGCAAATCCAAATTCTCCTGCCTCCTTTGTTATTGTGGTACAAAACAATAGCCTAAAATGTACCCTCTTAACCATTTTTAAAGGTACAGTTCATAAGTGTGTAAGTATATTCACATTGTTGTGAAACAGATCTTCAGAGGTTTTTCATATTGCAAAACTGAAACACTATACCCATTAAATAACTACCTTCCTTTCCCCCACCCCTACCCCCCAGCCCAGCAACCACCATTCTGCTTTTTGTTTCTATGAATTTGAATACTTTAGGTATCTCATATAAGTGGAATCATACAGTATTTGTCCTTTAAGATGGGCTCATTTCACTTACTATGGTGTCCTCAAGGTTTATCCATGTTGTTGCATGTGACAGGATTTCTTTCCTTTTTAACGGCTAAATAATATTCCATCATCATATGTATATACCACATTTTGTTTATCCATTCATTCATCCATCCATGGACATTGTTGCTTCACCTTTTGACTATTGTGACTATTGCTGCTGTGAACATAGGTGTGTAAATAGCTCTTTGAGGCCCTGCTTTCTGTTCTTTTGGACAAATGTCCAGAAGTAGGATTGCTGGATTATATGGTAATTCTATGTTAAAAATTCTTTTTTAGGAACCTCCATATTGTTTTCCATAGTAATTGCACCATTTTACATTCCTACCATCAGTGCACAAAGGTTCCAGTTTTGACACATCATTTCTAATACTTTTTATTTTCTGTTTTCTTGTTTTTTTTAATAGTAGCCATCCTAATGGATGTGAGATATCTCACTGTGGTTTTCATATGTATTTCTCTGATGATTAGTGATGTTGAGCATCTTTTCATATGCTTGTTGGTAGTTTCTATATCATCTTTGAAGAAATATCTGTTGAAATCCTTTGCCCATTTTAAAATCAGGTTTCAGATCCAAATTTTGTGTAACTTAATATTTTTGCTGTTAACTAATAGAGCATATTTAACATAGTCCTAAAGAGAATATCGTGTTACTCTAAACTGTGACTGGTAAGACTATCTGTGACGTAAATTTATTTTGTAATTCTTACAGGGCTATTTAGAAACCAAAAAATATTAAGAGAATACAGAGATTTCTTGGGAAATACCAAGGTAAGGATATCTTTCTAATAATGTGTATGTATGTGTTGCACAGCCAAATTCTAATAATCAGTCCATTTTGAAATTCTGGCAGTAATTCTATCCTATAGTAATTCTATCCCATAGTCTGTGATCTCAGTAATCTAAGATTTTCTTGAGTACATTGTCGTTCATTGAATTGCAGTGTATTCATTGCCATCTGATTTTTTTGAAATTTAAAATATTCGTACGTAAGTTTTCTTTAAAGTCATAACCATGTAATGAACCTTAAGCATGTAGATATAGATGAGGAAGAAGACTTTATTTTTTTAGGTTTTAGTGAGATTTATATCTGTCCATACACACTCTTAATTTCCTTTAGCATGTCTCTTTCTGCTCCTAACTCTGGTTTAACATTCAGATTGCCAACTCTGTGCTTGTATCCAAGAAGCTTAGCCCTTGGAGAAGAAAATTACACAGCCAATTTGATTGTTCTTTCTTCATTATTTGACTCTACAAAATCAATGGATACTCAATATTATTTGACAGTCTTACTAAACCTCCAAAGTATGTTCACCTTCCCACTCTTTGAAATAGCAATTGTGTATCTTTTTCTTTCTTCCCAAACTTCCTATGGCCTCACTCTTTACTGTTCAGCTATTGACCCTGCTTCATACTTTATTGAAAAAACAGGTGTAATTTAATAAAAGTACCTCACCTTTTCATCACCAAATTTACACATATGCCAAAATACTCTGCTTTCCTTCCTACTAGAAGGAAATTAATATTGAGACACATATAAAAAGTTTGCCTTTACTGTCCTACCTATTTTCTACTGAACCCAATCCAATTGGGCTTTCATCCCCACCACCCACTGAAATGACTTACCAAAGTCCCCAGCACCTTTAAGATGCCAAGCAGTCTATGTCCAAGTTGGCTTCCATTTAAACTTGGCTGGGAGGGATCTCCTATCAAGAAGTTAATGTCATTTTTGGATAAAAGGCTACCTATGCACATTTTCTTTTCTTTGGTGGCATTTGAGACATTGCACCCCTTTTGCAAAGTTTAGACATTGGCAGTGATGATAATTTTAGCCAAATCTTACTTGATATGCTTTGTTGTGGGATAACTTTGGCTGGTGAGACCTACCTCCTGAGAAGATTCACTCCTAGCCTTCACATCTGTTTCACATGGAGAATCACTCTCACCAGATTTTCTAATAGTAGCTGTTGACTTTTGAAGTCTGTTACTTGAGGCCTTTAGAAGATTAATACTGATCAGCTTTTAAATGTTCCACGTTTTGAATAGTTTTTTTTTTTTTTTTTGCTATTACAACCTTTTGCTGAGGAGCATTAGCATAAAACTAGTATTTCATTTCCTTCTACTGTACCCCTATTCCCTTTAGAAATGCTTTGTTCTCCCACTGAAGATGGTTGCTTTCCTTCTCTAAAACACAGGGCTAATCCTGTTTGCAAAAGTTAAATGCCTTTTTTTCTTTCTGACTCAGACTCTTGTTTTTCCATTATATTCTTATCTCATGAGAACTCCAATAGCGAGATATATGAAATCACAATGTTCTGGGTCTGCCCTTCTGATATTTAATTTCTTATATAATAGTTTCCCTATGCCTTCCCTTATATTTCTGATTCATGAGTTTCTTGGTATAGTACTTCAGAGAATTAGAAGTACCTTTATCTCTACTTAATATATTTAACTCCACAATAGTATCACCTTGAAATGCACCAATAATGCTTTGAACAATTTATGCTCCTTTTGCTGGTGGTCCTTTTTGAAATGTATCCAAATTTTCTGTACTTGGCCCAATATTAAAGAACCTTGTTTATTGTGAATGTTTTCGAAGACATATAAAAATAGAAAAAATAAATAGTAGATACATAGTTTCATTAATTTCTCACATTTTGCTGTCCTTGTCTTTAAAAAGGGGCAGTTCTCTGATTACGGAATTTTTTAATTTTTTATTTAATTTAATTTATTTATTTAGAGATGCAGTCTTGCTCTGTCGCCCACGATCTTGGCTCGCTACAACCTCCACCTCCCAGATTCGAGATTCTTGTGCCTCAGCCTTCTGACTAGCTGGGATTACAGGCACCAGCCACCACACCTGGCTGATTTTTTTGTTTTAGTAGAGATGGGGTTTTACCATGTTGTCCATGCTGGTCTCAAACTCCTGAGCTCGAGCAGTCCATCCATCTTGGCCTCTCAAAGTGCTAGGATTACAGACGTGAGCCACTGCGCCTGGCCTGATTATGGAATTTTTGAGTGGCTTTTACAGGATGCTTCCCAAGCAGGTTGTGGATCCTGGCTCCTTGTGATCTCTTGTTTTTCCAGATTTGTGTTGTCTTGTTAGAGTTCCTTGGGCCTTATCATTATTTCAAGTTACTACCAACACATCTTCCCTTTTTCTATAGCCTTCTTGATTAGAGTGGTTTGAGCCCAGTGAATCTTTTTCCTTATTATTTTCCTTATTATTTCTTATTCTGATCTTAAAGATCTCATTTCCTTTCCCTATCTGTTTTGCCCCTCCCATAAGTTCCCAAACCTTTCTTCTAAAGAAATCTTTTATTTATCACCTTAAGCAGCATTCTATTGTTCCTGTAATAATTTCATTGAGTTTTTTCTCTATTCAATCAAAGGATACAATATATTCTTATTATAACAAAACATACATTCTGTTTGTTATCAATAAACAGTGTAATTCAGAAATCTTGACCCATAGTCAGAGTTTATAGCTTACAAATCGAAGTAAAAGTTGAGACCACATGGACAAGGTTTATCCCTGTGTAGTTCCTTCTCTTAGCCCTGAAGGCAGGTCAATACAGAATTTGGGGTGTCTCATTTCACACAATCTTAGAGCATATGAATTTCAGCTCAGTGCATTTTTCTACTTTATTACTAGTTTTTATGTAGCCAACTCAGATCCTTTCTGGAAGTAGGCAGGACATGAATTATAAGGAAACAAAATAAATAAGGTTCTGGAAAGAGACCCAGATATATTTTCAATTTTAATCTTTCTACTTTCTCAACAAGAACTTCTAGAGAAAAATAAGTAAATCTAGCTCAGAAGTTTTGATAGAGGAGAAATTTTCTCATCTGTCAAAGCCACCAGTTAAGTGCTTCTCTGCAAAATTTTGGAGGTATTAAAAAAAGTATTTGTTTTTTTTTTACAGCCACGCTCCAGAACGGCATCAGTGTTTTTTAGGGACCGGGGAAAAGTGGTGATGGTTGCGATTTGCATGTAAGTACTGAAAAATAAGCTTTGTGAAATAGAATATATTTTTTTAAATGTGTATATCCTTGAATATATAAATTTATTACATGATAGCTAGCTATAGAGGTTGAGGTTTATATTCTTTTATGAGGAAATTGAGTAAGTCTTTATTATTGTCAGTAAAGTGATGGGGAAAGAGCATGAGTTCATATAGATACCCACCCTCATGCTCTGTATATTTTTGATGTGGTTAGATCCAAGAATAGTTGCTACCTGAAAATCCTTTCTTATTTTTATTGGAGTTGATAGAAGTCTTTTTTAAAGAAGTTAGATTGGCCAAGGGTATTTTTACAGTAGCTAAACCAACCTGGGTTACTGCTACTCAAGAATATGTTTATGGTTATTATCTTTGTCCCACTTATCTTGGAATAACATAATTGTTATTTTTGCTTCCTCCTTTTTTTTGTTTTTGAGACAGAGTGTTGCTTTGTCACCAGGCTGGAGTGCAGTGGTGCAATCTTGGCTCACTGCAATCTCCACCTCCCTAGTTCAAGCGATTCTCCTGCCTCAGCCTCCTGAGTAGTTGGGATTACAGATGTGCATTACCACACCCAACTAATTTTTATAGAGACAGGGTTTCACCATGTTGGCCAAGATGGTCTCAATCTCCTGACCTCGTGATCTGCCCCCCTTGGCCTTCCATCGTGCTAGGATTACAGGTGTGAGCCACCACACCCGGCCTTGCCTCCTCCTTTTTCCTTTATCGTCTTGATTCCTATTGTTTTGTTCATCTTTTAGCTATTTTTCTAATTAATCTATTTGAGGACGTATGAAGTCATTCTGTAATTCATTAGTTTTTTTATTCTTAAACATTTATATGTAAAATATGTATCAGATAGTGTGATATGATCTGGAAATATAAAGATATAATACATAATTCTCTAAGGATTGGAGGGACACTGAACTAGAGGAAGGCATTTATAATAATGACAAGGGATGATGATTTCATAACTAGAATAGTGGTGGTACAGATAAACATGGACAGTTTCAGGTTCTTAGAAGGTATGTTCAAGGATAGTGACCAGGTTTCTGGCTTGTACAGTTGGGTAAATAATGTACCATTCACTTGAAGGGAGCACTGGAAGGAGGATCAGGGTGGGAGCAGAGAAAATGAGTTCATTTTTGGGCTGGAGGTGTGTTTAGGGCACCCAGGTGGAGATATTCAACAGGGTTCTTTTCACCAGTAATACAGGGATAGTGATTATAGCTTTTCTCATTGGAGGAATGTATGTATGAAAAGTGCTTAACATAGTACCTGCTCTAAGATATGTACTTAAGTATTATCATTAATATATATTGGTCTGAAGCTCAGGAGGGAAATCTGGGTTAGAAGTTTAGAGTTGATAGTTTTGAATAGGTTTTTTTTTGCTATTACAAGCTTTTGCTGAGGAGCATTACAGGCAGGCACCTGTAATCCCAGCTACTCCAGAGGCTGAGGCAGGAGAATCGCTTGAATCTGGGAGGTAGAGGTTGCGGTGAGCTGAGATCCAAGATCACACTCCAGCCTGGCGACAGAGGGAGACTCCATCTCAAAAAAAAAAAAAAAAAAAAAAAAGAAAGACAAAAGTGGAGGAAAAGTCCTGCAGAGGAGATTGAGGAGGAGTAAGGAGAAAAGTAGAAAGAAAACCAAGAGCATATTACTGCGTTTTCATGCTGCTGATAAAGACATACTGGAGACTGGGCAGTTTACAAAAGAAAGAGGTTTAATTGGACTTAAAGTTCCATGTGGATGGGGAAGCCTCACAATCATGATGGAAGGCAAGGGAGGAGCAAGTCATGTCATATGGATGGCAGTAGCCAAATAGAACTTGTGCAGGGAAACTCCCTTTTTGAGAAACCATCAGATGTCATGAGCTCATGCACTATCATGAGAACAGCATGGGAAAGACCCACCCTCATGCTTTAGTCATCTCCTACCAAGTCCCTCCCACAACATGTGGGAATTATGGGAGCTACAAGATGAGATTTTGGTGGGGACACAGAGCCAACCATATCAAGGAATGTCATGAAAGCCAAGGGAAGACAGTGTTTTAAGAAAATAGCAGGCTTGGTATAGGCTCACACCTGGAATCCCTGTGCTTTGGGAGGCTGAGGCAGGAGGATTACTTCAGCTCAGGAGTTTGAGACCAGCCTGGGCAATATAGTGAGACCCTGTATCTACAAAAAAATTTTTTTTAATTAGCTTGGCATGGTGGGTGATGTGCACCTGTAGACCTAGCTATTCAGGAAGCTGAGGCAGGAGGATCATTTGAGCCCAGGAGTTTAAGGCTACAGTGAGCTGTGATTGCACAACTGCACTCCAGCAAGACCCTGTCTTTAAATAATAAAATAAATACCCAGCTGCAGAGTGACTGGCAAGATGGCCGACTAGGAATAGCTTTGGTCTGCAACTCCCAGCAAGATCAACACAGAAGGCAGGTAATTTCTGCATTTCCAGCTGAGGTACCTGGCTAGTCTCATTGGGACTGGTTAGGCAGTGGGTGCAGCCCACAGAGGGTGAACCGAAGCAGGGCGGGGCATCCCCTCACCTGGGAAGTGCAAGGGGTCTGGGAACTCCCTCCCCTAGCCAAGGGAAGCCGTGAGGGACGGTGCATTGCAGCCCAAATACTACACTTTTCCCGTGGTCTTCGAAACCCACAGACCGGGAGATTCTCTCGTGTGCCTACACCACCAGAGCCCTGGGTTTCAGGTACAAAACTGGGCAGCCATTTGGGAAGACACCTGAGCTAGGTGCAGGAGTTTTTCTTCATACTCCAGTGGTGCCTGAAACGGCAGTGAGACAGAACCATTCACTCCCCCTGGAAAGAGGGCTGAAGCCAGGGAGCCAAGTGATCTAGCTCAGTGGATCCCATGCACATGGAGCCCAGCAAGCTAAAATCCACTGGCTTGAAATTATTACAGCCAGCACAGCAGTCTGAAGTCAACCTGGGACACTGGAGCTTGGTATGGGGGAGGGGCATCCGCCATTACTGAGGCTTGAGTAGGTGGTTTCCCTCTCACAGTGTAAACAAAGCACTCAGGAAGTTTGAATTGGGTGGAGCCCACCACAGCTTGGCAAAGCCATTGTAGCCAGACTGCCTCTCTAGATTCCTCCTCTCTGAGCAGGGCATCTCAGAAAGAAAGGCAACAGTCCCAGTCAGGGGCTTGTAGATAAAACTGTTGTCTACCTGGGACAGACCACCTGGGGGGAAGGGGGCGGCTGTAGACGCAGCTTCAGCAAACTTAAACGTTCCTGCTTACTGGCTCTGAAGAGAGCAGTGGATCTCCTAACCCAGTGCTTGAGCTCTGCTAAGGGACAGACTGCCTCCTCAAGTGGGTCCCTGACCCCCATGCCTCCTGATGGCGAGACATCTCCCAGCAGGGGTTGACAGACATCTCATATAGGAGAGTTCTGGCTGGGTCTGGCACATGCCTCTCAGGGATGAATCTTCCAGAGGAAGGAACCGGCAGCAATCTTTGCTGTTCTGCAGCCTTGGCTGGTGAAAGCTAGGCAAACAGGGTCTGGAGTGGACCTCCAGCAAACTCCAGCATACCTGCAGAAGAGGGGCATGATGGTTAGAAGGAAAACTAACAAACAGAAAGGAATAGCATCAACATCAGCAAAAATGTCCATACCAAAACCTCATCCGAAGCTCACCAACATCAAAGACCAAGTAGATAAATCCATGAAGATGAGGAAAAACCAACGCAAAAAGGCTGAAAATTCCAAAATCCAGAACAGGTGTTCTCCTCTAAAAGATCACAACTCTTCACCAGCAAGGGAACAAAACTGGATGGAGAATGAGTTTGACAAATTGGCAGAAGTAGGCTTCAGAAGGTGAGTAATAACAAACTCCTCTGAGCTAAAGGAGCATGTTCTAACCCACTGCAATGGAGCTGAAAAACACAGCACAAGAACTTCATGAAGCATGCGCAAGTATCAATAGCCAAATTGATCAAGCTGAAGAAAGGATATCAGAGATTGAAGATCAACTTAATGAAATAAAGCATGAAGACAAGTTAGAGAAAAAAGAATGAAAAGGAATGAACAAAGCCTCCAAGAAATATGGCACTATGTGAAAAGACCAAGCCTACGTTTGATTGATGTACCTGAAAGTGATGGGAAGAATGGAACCAAGCTAGAAAATATTCTTCAAGATATTATCCGGTAGAACTTCCCCAACTTAGCAAGACAGGCTAACGTTCAAATTCAGGAAATACAGAGAGCACCACAAAGATACTCTTAAAGAAGAGCAACCCCAAGACACATAATCATCAGATTCACCAAGGTTGAAGTGAAGGAAAAAATGTTAAGGGCAGCCAGAAAGATCCAGTTACCCACAAAGGGAAGCCCATCAGACTAACAGTGGATCTCTCTGCAGAAACCCTACAAGCCAGAAGAGAGTGGGGGCCAATATTCAACATTCTTAAAGAAAAGAGTTTTCAACCCAAAATTTCATATCCAGCCAAACTAAGCTTCATAAGCAAAGGAGAAATAAAATCCTTTACAGACAAGCACATGCTGAGAGATTTTGTCACCACCAGGCCTGCCTTACAAGAGCTCCTGAAGGAATCACTAAATATGGAAAGGAAAAACTGGTACCAGCCACTGGAAGAACATACCAAATTGTAAAGACCATTGACACTATGAAGAAACTGCATCAACTAACAGGCAAAATAACCAGCTAGCAGCATAATGACAGCATCAAACTCATACATAATAATATTAACCTTAAATGTAAACAGGATAAATGCCTCAATTAAAAGACATAGACTGGAAAAATGGATAAAGAGTCAAGATGCATCAGTGTGCTATATTTAAGAGACCCATCTCATGTGCAAAGACACACATACACTCAAAATAAAGGGATGGAGGAATATTTACCAAGCAAATGGAAAGTTAAAAAAAAAAAAAAGCAGGGGTTGCAATCCTAGTCTCTGGTAAAACAGACTTTAAACCAACGAAGATCAAGAAAGACGAAGAGGGGCATTACATAATGGTAAAGGGATCAATGCAACAAGAAGAGCTAAATATCCTAAATATATATGCACCCAGTACAGGAGCACCCAGGTTCATAAGGCAGGTTCTTAGAGACCTACAAAGATACTTAGACTCCTACACAATAATAGTGGGAGACTTTAACACCCTGCTGTCAATATTAGACAGATCAACGAGACAGAAAATTAATAAGGATATTCAGGACTTGAACTCAGCTCTGGACCAAGTGGACCTAATAGACATCTACAGAGCTCTCCACCCCAAATCAACAGAATATACATTCTTCTCAGCACCATATCACACTTAATTCTAAAATTGACCACCTAATTGTATGTAAAACACTTCTCAGCAAATGCTAAAGAATGGGAATCATAACAAATAGTCTGTCAGACTGCATTCACTCTCTTCCACAATCAAATTAGAACTCAGGATTAGGAAACTCACTCAAAACTACACAACTACATGGAAACTGAACAACCTGCTCCTGAATGACTACTGGGTAAATAACAAAATTAAGGCAGAAATAAATAAGTTCTTTGAAACCAGTGAGAACAAAGACACAACATACCAGAATCTCTGGGACACAGCTAAAGCAGTGTTTAGAGGGAAATTTGTAGCACTAAATGCCCATAGGAGCAAGTGGGAAAGATCTAAAATCGACACCCTAACATCACAATTAAAAGAACTAGAGAAGCAAGAGCAAACAAATTCAAAAGCTAGCAGGAGACAAGAAATAACTAAGATCACCACAGAACTGAAGGAGATAGAGACACGAGGAACCCTTCAAAAACATCAATGAATCCAGAAGCTGGTTTTTTTGAAAAGATTAACAAAATAGATAGACTGCTAACCAGACTAATAAAGAAGAAAAGAGAGAAGAATCAAATAGACACAATAAAAAATGATAAAGGGATATCACCACTGATCCCACAGAAATACGAACTACCATCAGAGAATCTATAAACACCTCTACGCAAATAAACTGGAAAATCTAGAAGAAAAGGATAAATTCCTGGACATATACAACTTCCCAAGACTACACCAGGAAGAAGTTGAATCTCTGAATAGACCAATAATAAGTTCTGAAATTGAGGCAGTAACTAATAGCCTACCAACCAAAAAAACCCAGGACCAGACGGATTCACAGCCGAATTCTGCCAGAGGTACAACGAGGAGCTGGTACCATTACTTCTGAAACTATTCCAAACAATAGAAAAGAGGAACTCCTCCCTAACTCATTTTTTGAGGCCAGCATCATCCTGATACCAAAACCTGGCAGAGAGACACAACAGAAAAAGAAAATTTCAGGCCAATATCCCTGATGAACATCAATGCAAAATCCTCAACAAAATACTGGCAAACTGAATCCAGCATCACATCAAAAAGCCTATCTACCACAATCAAGTCGGCTTCATCCCTGGGATGCGGGACTGGTTCAATATATGCAAGTCAGTAAACGTAGTCCATCACATAAACAGAACCAATGGCAAAATCCACATGATTGTCTCAATAGATGCAGAAAAGGCCTTTGACAAAATTCAACACCCCTTCATGCTAAAAACTCTCAATAAACTAGGTATTGATGGAACATATCTCAAAATAATAAGAGCTATTTATGACAAACCCATAGCCAATATCATAGTGAATGGGCAAAAGCTGGAAGTATTCCCTTTGAAAACTGGCACAAGACAAGGATGCCCTCTCTCACCAATCCTATTCAATATACTATTGGAAGTGCTGGCCAGGGCAATCAGGCAAGAGAAAGTAATAAAGGGTATTCAAATAGGAAGACAGGAAGTCAAATTATCTCTGTTTGCAGATTACATGATTGTATATTTAGAAAATCCCATTGCCTAATCCAAAAAATCTCCTTAAACTGATAAGCAACTTCAGCAAAGTCTCAGGATACAAAATCAATGTGTAAAAATCACAAGCATTCCCATATACCAATAACGGAGAGCCAAATCATGAGTGAACTCCTATTGACAATTGCTACAAAGAGAGTAAAATACCTGGCAATACAACTTACAAGGGATGTGAAGGACCTATTAAAGGAGAACTACAAAGCACTGCTGAAGGAAATAAGACGGGGTACAAACAAATGGAAAACCATTCCATGCTCATGGATAGGAAGAATCCGTAGTGTGAAAATGGCCATACTGCCCAGAGTAATTTATAGATTCAGTGCTATCCCCATCAAGCTATCATTGACTTTCTTGACAGAATTAGAAAAAATTACTTTAAATTTCATATGGAAACAAAAAAGAGCTCCTATATCCAAGACAATCTTAAGCAAAAAGAATAAAGCTGGAGGCATCACACTACCTGACTTCAAACTGTACTACAAGGTACAGTAACCAAAACAGCATGGCAGTAGTCCCAAAAACAGATATATAGACCAATGGAACAGAACAGAGGCCTCAGAAACAATGCCGCACATCTACAACCATGTGATCTTTGACAAACCTAACAAAAACAAGCAATGGGGAAAAGATTCCCTATTTAATAAATGGTGTTGGGAAAACTGGCTAGCCATATGCAGAAAACTGAAACTGGACCCTCTCCTTACACCTTATACAAAAATTAACTCAAGATGGATTAAAGACTTAAATGTAAGATGTAAAACCATAAAAACTGTAGAAGAAAACCTGTCATTCAGGATATAGGCATGGGTGGTTCATGACTAAACCACCAAAAGCTATGGCAACAAAAGCCAAAATTGACAAATGGAATCTAATTAAATTAAAGTGCTACTGCACAGCAAAAGAAACTTATCATCAGAGTAAACTGGCAACCTATAGAATGGGAGAAATTTTTGCAATCCGTGCATCTGACAAATGGCTAATATCCAGAATCTACAAGGAACTTAAACAAATCTACAAGAAAAAAACAAACAACCCTGTCAAAAAGTGGGCGAAGGATCTGAACAGACACTTCTCAAAAGAAGACTTTGATGTGGCCAACAAACATGTGAATAAAAGCTCATCATCACTGGTCATTAGAGAAATGCAAATCAAGACCACAATGGGATACCATCTCATGCCAGTTAGAATGGCTATCATTAAAAAGTCAGGAAACGAGGTGTTGGAGAGGATGTGGAGAAATACGAACACTTTTACACTTATTGGTGGGTAAATTAGTTCAAGCATTGTGGAAGACAGTGTGGTGATTCCTGAAGGATCTAGAAACAGAAATACCGTTTGATCCCCCAATCCCATTACTGGGTATATACCCAAAGGATTATAAATCATTCTACTATAAAGACACATACATACATATGTTTATTGTAGCACTATTCACAATAGCAAAGAGTTGGAACCAACCCAAATGCCTATCAGTGATAGACTGGATAAAGAATATGTGGCACATATATAGCATGGAATACTATGCAGCCATAAAAAGGATGAGTTCATATCCTTTGCAGGGACATGGGTGAAGCTGGTAACCACCATTCTCAGCAAACTAACACAGGAACAGAAAACCAGACACTGCATGTTCTCACTCATAAGTGGGAGTTGAACAGTGAGAACACATGGACACACAGGGAGGGGAACATCACACACTAGGGCCTGTTGGGAGATGGGGGTCTCAGGGAAGGATAGCATTAGGAGAAATACCTAATGTAGATGATGTGTTGATGGATGCAGCAAGCCACCGTGACACATGTATACCTGTGTAACAAACCTGCATGTTCTGTACATGTACCCCAGAACTTAAAGTGTAATTTAAAAATAAATTAAAAATTGTTTAAAAAAAGAAGACAATAGTGTCAGATGCTCCCATGAGGTTAAGAGAAATGCTAAAATGTTTCCAGAAACTTAGTAGTAAGGAATAGTAGGTGGTATTGATAAGATGAAAACTGTGACAGTAAGAATAGATGTGATGTTTTCAATAAGTTATCTGAGGTGGAGGAGAGGGTTCAAGGGTAGCTAGAAGGGGATGTACGGTTCTCTCATTTATAAAATGGGAGTGTTAATATTTGTATAACAGAGTTGTAATATAACATCCAAGCTAAATCGTATTAGTCATTACTGTTGTTTTCTGAGCTGCTAGCTTCCTCAGAGTTAACAGAGTTTATTTTAGCATTTAGGGTCTTGTAGTATGACTCTGAGACTGCTTATTCTAGATTTAGCCTTACCTCTGGCATCTGCCTCCTTAAATAAACAGACTTCCACTGAAGTCTTGCCTTTGACACTGGCCCATTGGACAGTATCAGGTGCAGATCTGCTTTTATCTACCTAAAACACATAATTTTCTATTTAATTTAACTTGTCCAAATACAGAAGGCCCTCTTTTCTTGTCAGTTTTCAAAATGGACTTAAGTAATTTCCTTACACATAGCATGTCTCTTAATAGTACATAATTTATATTTTTTCAAATTGGCACTCTTGTTGCCTAAACAGAAAGTTTTTTAAGGCTAGGGATTCTTTTAAATTTTTTTTTTTTTTTAAAGAGGCAGGATCTTAACTCTGTTGCCTAGGCTGGAGTGCAGTGGCACCATCATAGCTCACTTCAGCCTCGAATTCCTGGCTCAGGTGATCTTTACACCTCAGCCTCCTGAGTAGCTGGGACTACAGGCATGTGCCACCACACCAGACTAAGTTTTTAAAATATTTTTTGTAAGGTGGGGTCTTGTTTTGTTGTCCAGCCTGGCCTTGAACTCCTGGCCTCAAGCAGTCCTCCCACCTTAGCCTCCCAAAGATTTGGGGTTATAGGTGTGAGCCACTGTGCTCAGCCTAATTTTACTTTCAACAGAATCTAGTATATAGGTATATCCAGGTGATTGAATATGCTTTTGGCTTAAGTTTTTATCCAGACCTATGCTAAATTGTTTTCTCTTTCTCTTCTAGCAATGGATTAAACTGCTTCTTTAAATTTCTTGCCTGGATTTATACTGGTTCAGCAAGTATGTTCTCAGAAGCTATACACTCATTATCTGATACTTGTAATCAGGTGAGGACTAAAGCTTTTTTAAAAATTGATTTTAAAGTAATAGTTTTAGGCTTTAATCTAGAAGTTGATCTATTTTAAAACTGACTGATTCCAGAAGTTGGCTGGTGGAAGAAAGTAAAAGTTTACTTTTCAGCAATGAAATGCATAGAAATATAATTACAGTATTTTTAAGCAGGTTGTTACGCTTTAACAATTTCTGACAATGAAATATGAAGTATAAGATTGTCAGTCACTGAGCAGAAATCTGGTCTCTGAATATGAGTTCTCAATGACTGTAATAGTCAATGAATTTAAGCTTTTGGAATAAAGTTATAAAATCATATGTAATTGGTTAAAATGCTTTCACATTAGATTAGTAATTTGAATTACTTTCCTTGGCTTTGCAAATGGAGAAACATTTTTGTATTAATAAAATTAAAATACCGTTTAAACCCCCTTTGGCCCAGATTGTGAAAAATAGAAACCCAATCCTTTTGTAAGAATATAATAAAAATTTCTATTGTGTGTCATATTACATTTTAAAGAGCGTGGTGTATTAAGAGGATACCTTTTCAATATTTACTTATTTTTAGTCCTGTTATGTAAAAATAGATTTGGAAGAACTTTCAGTGAAAGACACAGGTAAAATACCAATATTTAAGACAAGGTTAAAAATATGAAGATAAGGAGCAAGGAGAGCAATATTAATTAAAAATTAAGCCTGAGAACTTGTCTCACTCACTGTCAAATCAAATTGATTAAAACCCTTCATAAAAGTAAGGAAAGAAGACAAGCATTTGCCATTAGTACTAAGTATTTGCCTTGAACTTAAGTTTTATACTCAATATATACTTAATAAATACCATCTCTGTAAAATTTTACCATTCAGCTGTAGCATGTGGTGGGAGGAGAGGGGGTAGGGAGAGATATATGACTTATAATCTCTATTTTCTTGTAAGCTTATGGAGGAAAATTGAAATGCAGAAATATTTATACATATGGCAAGGAGATATGTATGATGTTTTTAGTTTCAATATTAGTTTCTATTTCAAACATTGAAGAAAATATTTAAGCGTTCATCCTTTATGCTATTCAGGCTTTTAAAAGAATGTGGTAAATATCTGTGTACTCACCTGGAATAATAACCATGATAAATTGAGTAGAAAATCAAGTTGCGAAATATTATGTTTAGAACTTCTGCTTTCACCCTTGACAGACTAACAGGGATGTCAAACAATTAAAAAACTAGACAGTATATTGGACAGTAGCAGCATAAGACCATGATCCCTGAGAGATAGGAAACAAATTATTTGAACTCTATAATTTGTCTGGCTTTTTCTTGAAGGCATATTTGGGATAGTGGAACAGGATGGGAATTAACAGTCTCATTGAATTCAGAAGACAGAAATCAGTGTTCAGGGAGTCTGAGGTGGCTACAACCAGAGTTCCACAGAGGAAGGAGCTACAAAGACAAAAAGCTATAGAAGTCTACACAGGGATTTCCTTGAATTGAATTTTGCTGAATGTTGAGTTACACATGTGTAAGATGTGAGTATGAGTTTGGGCAGAGAACTAGCAGGGAGCAGTAACTGACTAATTCCCAGCACTCACACAATGCTAGGATACATTCAAGTTCTGACCAGCTGAGATAAGAGAGTTCTCATTAATTATCAAGGCCAATAGAAGTCTCACCTTAGGAGTAGAGCTAAATTATTCTTAACGTAAAGGCTGTTCTAGAACCTTCCCTAACAAACCTTCTTAAAAGTTCTAAAGGATCAAGCTGATCTTCAAATTATTTAATCACTTGCCAGAACAAAGCTTCGCATTCTTTAATAAAGACAGCAAAATCCAAACACTCAGTATGACATTCACAGTGTTTAGCATCCAATAAAAAGACTAATAGCCAGTATAAGAAGCAAGAAAATTTGACTCATAACCAGGAGAAAAATCAGTCAGAAGCAGACTTAACAGATGATAGAATTAGCAGACAAGGATATTAAACAGCTATTTCAAGTACAGTTATGTATTGAAAGGAGAATCTGAGTATAGCAAGAAGAGAAATCAAAGGTATGAAAAATAAACCTACTGAAACTTTCAGAGCTGAAAATATGTATCTGATGTGAAAATTTCACTGTATAGAATTAACAGCTGGTTAGACGCTTCATGGAAAACAGTCAGTGAACCTGAATATGTAACAATAGAAAACATTCATACTAAAGCCACAGACAAAAAAGATTGACAAAAATGAAGGAACAGTATCAAGAGTATTCTATCAAGCATTTAAGGAAGAAACAATACTGAGTACACAGAGTTTCAGAAATAGAGAATGAAATGTTTTCTACTGCTCTAATGAGGCCAGTATAATCCTGATCCCAAAATTTTACAAAGTCATTACAAGAGGAAAAAAACCCTATAGGCCAGTTATTCCTCATGAATACAGATGTAAATCTCCTTAAAATATAATCAGATTGAATTATATAAAAAAACAAATATGATATATATAAAAACAATATACATCATAATTAAGATTTCAGGAGTGTAAAGTTGGTTTAACAAAGTCAGTAAGTATAGGAGATTAATATGAAGAAATTAATTGCATCTCTACTATCAGCAAATAAATGGAGAAGTAAATTTTGATAAATTCCATATACAGTTGTATCACAAAATATTAAATACTTAGAGATAAATCTAGCAAAAGACATACAAGACCTTTACACTGAAAACCATAAAATGTTGCTGAGAGAAATTAGAGAAGACCTAAAGAAATGGAGAGATATAATGCTGCATTCATAGACTGGATGTCATAGTGTTAATCTGTCAGATCTCCCTAAATTGATTTATAGATTTAATGCAATCCCAGTCATAAAATGAACAGACTTTTCTATACAATTGACAAACTGAATAAATTCTAAAATTTATATGGACATGCAAAGAACCTGGAATATTCAAAGCAATCTTGAAACAAGAAATTTGGAGAACTTTAAGACATCATAAAACTATAGAAATTAGAATAGTGAGGTACTGGCATAAGGATTGACAAGTCAGTGGAACAATCGAGGATCTAACAACAGAGCAACATTCACAGGGCCCATGACTTTTGGCAAAGGCACCAAAGCAATTGAGTGAAGAAGTGAAACTTTTTAAAACAAATAATGTTGGAAAAATTGGATCCATATGGAGAGAAAAAGTACCTTACTCCTACTTCACACATTGTATACAAGTTTGAAATGTATCATAGCCCAAATGTAAAACTATGAAGATTCTAGAAGAAAACCTGGGAGAATATCTTTTAGATCCGGTAGGCAAACATTTCTTAAGTAGGACACAGAAACAGTATCATAAAATAAGAAGATTTCCAGATTAAACTTCATCAAAATTTAAAACTTTTACTCATTGAAAGATATCCTTAAGGAAATAAATAGACCTAGATTGGGAGAAAATATTCACAAAGCATTCTGACAAGGGACTGGTATCCAGGATAAACTTCCACGATTCAGTAATAAAATGAGAACCCAGTTTTTTTCCCCCCCCCAAGGATAAAGATTTGAACAGGTACTTCACAAATAAAGATACATGAATGGTAGCCAGTGGACACTCGAAAAAGTGCTAATACCATTAATTATCAGGAAATGTATATTAATGCCACAAAACGTCTCTGCATATCCACTATAATGGCTAAAAGTAAAAACCCTGACAGCCAAATGTTGGTGAAGATGTGTAGCAGCCATATCTCCCAGACATTGCTGGTGGAGTGTATTAATAAAATGGTACAACCACTCTGGAAAACATTTGGCAGTCTCTTATAAACATATGCTTATCCTGTGACCCAGCAATTCCACTTCTAAGTACCCAAGGGAAATGGGAATGAATGGTCCCCAAAATCTGTAAGAATGTTGGCAGGGCGAAGTGACTCATGCCTGTAATCCCAGCACTTTAGGAGGCTGAGGTGGGCAGATTACCTGAGGTCAGGAGTTCGAGACCAGCCTGGCCAACATGGCGAAACCCCGTCTGTTTTAAAAGTACAAAAATTAGGCTGGACACGGTGGTGCATGCCTGTAATTCCAGCAATTTGGGAGGCCAAGGTGGGCAGATCACAAGGTCAAGAGATCAAGATATCCTGGCCAACATGGTGAAATCCTGTCTCTACTAAAAATACAAGAATTAGCTGGGTGTGGTGGTGCGCACCTGTAGTCCCAGCTACTCAGGAGCCTGAGGCAAGAGAATCGCTTGAACCCAGGAGGTGAAAGTTTCAGTGAGCCAAGATCGCACCACTGCAGTCCAGCCTAGGTGACAAGAGCGAGACTCGGTCTCAATAAAAAAAGAATGTTTATAGCAGCTTTACTTGTGATGGCTGAAAAAATTGGAATCAACCCAAATGTCTGTCAGTTGTACAGCAGATAAACAAATTGTGGTATACTCATACAATGGAATATTATCTGGCAATAAAAGAGAATGAACTCCTTTCTCACTGACAATATAGATGTATCTCCAGCAAGGAATTTATTTATTTATTTTTTCACATTTTAGAGCATTTATTAATTATATCTTATTTCTGATATAAATTCCTGGGAAAAGTTATCAGAAAAGAAGGACATCTGGGAAGATAAAACAATAGATAGTTTATTTAGTTACACAACACGTTCACAGTTTTTATCTTCATCCTCAGAGATAACGTTATAAAATTCATCTTAATTTGCCCTCATTTTCCTTTAGGTACTTAGAGGCTATGTTATTTGAGGTATACAAACTTAAAGCAATTATATCTTCTCAGTGAATTGCACATTTTATTATTACATAGTGACCAAACCTCCTTCCCCTATAATCCTTTTTGCCTAAAAATGTATTTTATCTGATATTAATATAGATGCACAAGAATCAGTGACTTCTGGTAACTGCTTACCTAGTTCACTTTTAGCTATTCATTTACTTTCAACTTCTCTGTGTATCTTTGTTTTGTGTCTCTTATAAACAACTTATAGATGGGTTTCATTGTTTTTAATCCCAACTGAAAATATATGTCTTTTGAATGGTAAGTTTGGTGTATTTAATTTTCTTGTAATTAATAACTTTTTTAGTTAATTACTATTATCTTGAGCTCTCTGCTTAGAATTCATAACGTTTTTATATCCATATTTAAGTTATATAATTTGTTTCCATTCATTTAGAGATTATCCTTAACATTTTAAAAATTTTTCATTGTAATTCTTTCCATTTTTAGTGGGTATCTCAGTAAGGATGTAAGGTCAAATGTTGTATTTTTAGATCACTCATATTTTCTGAGTGCTATTATGCAACCAACTTGAATCCTTAACATTTTAATATTCATTATTAACAAAATCTAAAATCAATATCTCCACTCTCTACCTAAACAACAGAAGAACTTTAAAACTGTCCACTTTGTCTCCTAATTTACATGTTAATTGTTTGTATTTTAGGTCAAACTTGGTCTTAACCCCCAAGTTGTTGTTATTATTGTATGCAGTTAGTTTTAATTTTTAATAGTTCAAAAAAATTCGAAAAATGGTTGCTTCTGATGTGGGGGAGGAACGAGGCACAGGGAGCTTTCTGGGAGTGATGGAAAGGTTCTATATCTTCATAAGAATATATGTTACAAGGGTATGTGTATCTGTTAACAACCAGCACTGGACATTCTGGGCTGGTATGGTGGCTCATGCCTGTAATTCCAGCACTTTGGGAGGCTGAGGTGGGCGGATCACTGCAGGACAGGAGTTCAAGACCCCAGCCTGGCCAATACGGTGAAACCCCATTCTACTAAAAATACAAAAACATTAGCTGAGCATAGTGGCGCATGCCTATAATCCTGACTACTCAGGAGGCTGAGACAGGAGAATCACTTGAACCTGGGAGGCAGAGGTTGCAGTGAGTCAAGATGGCGCCACTGTTACTTCAGTGTGGGCGGCAGAATTAGACTCCATCTCAAAACAAAAACTGTACATTCAGGAGTTATACATTTCATTGTATGTGAGTTTTACCTCAAAAAAATTCTCCATATGTGGAAATATGATTACTAAGTAGACACTTGATAATAGTAAATAATTAGTATTGATTTTTAAAAGTCTGATAATAGTCTTGTGGCTGTATTTTCTAAAAAGCCTAGTTTTTAAAGAGATCATCCAAAATATTTAAGGATGTAATGGTATGATGCTTGGAATTTACTTCAAAATATTCATGAGGTAGTAGTTATGGATGAAATGAAACATATTTGGTTACATATTTATAATTGTTAAAACTTAATGGTGGATGAATTGAATTTTTAAAAATGTTCTATCAGGGCCGGTCACAGTGGCTTATGCCTGTTATCCCAGCACTTTGGGAGGCTAAGGTGGGCGGATCATCTGAGGTCAGGAGTTCAAGACCAGCCTGACCAACATGGTGAAACCCCGTCTCTACTAAAAATACAAAAATTAGCTGGGCGTGGTGGCACATGCCTGTAATCCCAGCTACTCAGGAGGCTGAGACAGGAGAATCACTTAGACCTAGGAGGTGGAGGTTGCAGTGAGTCGAGATTGTGCCACTGCATTCCAGCCTGGTCAA
This sequence comes from Ateles fusciceps, assembly GCA_036589455.1. Taxonomy (NCBI): domain Eukaryota; kingdom Metazoa; phylum Chordata; class Mammalia; order Primates; family Atelidae; genus Ateles; species Ateles fusciceps. Next base: position 8,351,746 of record JAZHEH010000193.1, read on the forward strand.
CAGAGTAGGACTCTGTCTCAAAGAAGAAAAAATGTTCTGTCAGGTTTTAAAAATTACTCTATCCATGTTAGAAAATTTCTATCTGCATGTTAGAAAATTTTCATAAAACAAAGTGCAAAAAGACATTATGTACATTGTGGTCATATGTTTCTGTACATACAACCTCCTCTTTGAAATCTAGCACAAAAATATTTACAAAGAAATGTTAAGAGCTATATACAGGTATATGTAAAGACAATCTGAAATATACTCCAGACTCTTAAATAGTTCCCTCTCCTAGTGAGATATGGTCAACTATTTTATAAACTGAATATGGACTAATAAATATAGTTTATATTTATTCAGTTTATAAAATAGTTGACCATATCTCACACTTCAGTGCACAGCCAACCTGAATATTAAAGATTTTTAAAATAATTGAATGTTTATTGAATATTTTAAAAATAATACAAATATCTATGTATACATATATGCAACTATGTATACATGTATACGGCTCGTTCACTCAACTCATTCACATTGGGATCATCTCACCCTGAAACATCCCCTATGCTGCTTGAGTTTCTTTACAATGAGCATGTATTAGTTTTGGAACAGGAAAAGCAAATTTTTATAGAAGATTGAACAGTAAGACAAGAGGTAAATGAAAGCTTGAGACCATACTATATCAAGTGATTTGAAAATTCTTGGATGAAGAGTATGTCTCAGAGTTTTCAAAAAGGCTTTGATGAAAAATATTTCAGCTGACCTTTCTGAATAGATGGAAATTATATTTCAGAAAGTTGTTTCTTTTGAGACCTATAATATTTTAAATGTTTTAATTTATTATAATATTTTTATGCCATAATATTTTTTCCTTACTTCTTGAGAGACTCAACTTTTAAATTAGACCGATGTCTCTAATGAAAATGCAGTTTTTACAATTTCTGTTACAGTTCATTTAGAAAACTATTCTGTTAAATAATGCATTTCATATCATTTAATATCAACTCACATGAATTTATTGAGCACCTGAATTTGCAATATAGCAAGTGTTTAGAAGAAGACATGGTTCTTTCTCTGTTCCTCCCACTGGGTCCCTCCCACAACATGTGGGAATTCAAGATGAGAATTCTGTTAACAGGTTATATGTACATAAAACAACTAGAAAAATCTTCTAAGGTACCATTTATGCAGCTGCTGGATAGTATGATACTTAAGGGACACCAGAAAAGTGAAGGGTGATCATGGAGTAGAGAGCATTTGCAATACTTCTTAGCCACTAGATGTTAATGTTCATTATGCTGCAAACCAAACAAATGCTCTGTAGGTTATATATACTTAACTGATAAAGATTTATGTTGCAAATGTGTAGAAAAGGGTCTGGAAGGATACATATCAAACAGACCTATAATTCTATCTTATTTCTGAGGGAGAACAGGTTGGATGGTCTGATTTTTGTTAGAACTAATAAATATGGTCCATATTCAGTTTATAAAATAGTTGACCATATCTCACACTTTATGGCACAGCCAACCTGAATATTAAGGATTTTTAAAATAATTGAATGTTTATTGAGTATTTTAAAAATAATACAAATATATATCGATGTATACATATATACACATGATGTGAGTTAAAAATGACTGTCACTTTTAATGTACAGGTATGTATTAGTCCGTTTTCATGCTGCTGGTAAAGACATACCCGGGACTGGGCAATATACAAAAGAAAGAGGTTTAATGGACTTACGTGGTTAGGGGAGCCTCACAATCATGGCAGAAGGTAACAGGTACGTCTCACATGGCAACAGACGAGAAGAGAGCTTGTACAGGGGAAACTCCCCTTTTTAAAATCATTAGATCTCATGAGATTTATTCACTATCACGAGAACAGCACAAGAAAGACCTACCCCCATGATTCAGTTATCTCCCACTGGGTCTTTCCCATAATATGTGAGAATTCAACATGAGATTTGGGTGGGACACAGGCAAACCATATCATTCGCCCCTAGCCCCTCCCAAATCTCATGTCCTCACATTTCAAAACCAGTCATGCCTTCCCAACAATCCCCCAAAGTCTTAACTAATTTCGGCATTGACTCAGAAGTCCACAGTCCAAAGTCTCATCCAAGACAAGGCAAGTCCCTTTTGCCTATGAGCCTGTAAAATCAAAAGCAGGTTAGTTACTTCCTAGATACAATGGGAGTACAGGCATTGGGTAAATACAGTTATTCCAAAGGGGGAGACATTGACCAAAACAAAGGGGCTAAAGGCCCCATGCAAGTCTGAAATCCAGCAGAGCAGTCAAATCTTCAAGCTCCAAAATGATCTCCTTTGACTCCATGTCTCACCTCCAGATCATGCTGATGCAAGAGGTGGGCTCCCACAGTCTTGGGCAGCTTCACCTGTATAGTTTTGCAGGGTATAGCCCCACTCCCGGCTGCTTTCACGGGCTGGCGTTGAGTGTCTGCAGCTTTTCCAGGTGCGCAATGCAAGATGTCAGTGGATCTGGCATTCTGGGCATTGGACAGCAGTGGCCCTCATCTCACAACTCCACTAGGCGATGGCCCAGTAGGGATTCTGTGTGGGGGCTCCGACTCCACATTTCCCTCACACACTGCCCTAGCAGAGGTTCTCTATGAGAGCCCAGCCCCTGCAGCAAACTTCTGTGTGGGCATCCAGGTGTTTCCCATACATCATCTGAAATCTAGGCAGAGATTCCCAAACCTCAGTTCTTGATTTTGTGCACCCACAGGCTCAACACCACATGGAAGCTGCCAAGGCTTGGGGCTTCCACCCTCTGAAGCGATAGCTGGAGCTGTACCTTGGCCCCTTTTAGTCACAGCTGGAGTGGCTGGGACACAGCGCACCAAGTCCCTAGACTGCACACAGCAGAGGGACCCTGGACCCAGCCCAAGAAACCATTTTTTCTTCTTAAACTTGGGCCTGTGATGTGAGGGGCTGCTGCAAAGGTCTCTGACATGCCCTAGTGACGTTTTCCCCATTTTCTTGGTGATTAACATTCAGCTCCTAATTAGTTATGCAAATTTCTGTAGCTGGCTTGAATTTCTCCTCAGAAAATGGAATTTTCTTTTTATCACATTGTAAGGCTGCACATTTTTGAAACTTTTATGCTCTGTTTCTCTTTTAAAACTGAATGCCTGGGCCAGGCACAAAGGCTCACACCTATAATCCCAGCACTTTGGGAGACCAAGGTGGGCAAATCATGAGGTCAAGAGATTGAACCATCCTGGCCAACATGGTGAAACTCTTCTTTACTAAAAATACAGAAATTAGCTGGGCATGATGGCACATGCCTGTAGTCCCAGCTACTCGGGAGGCTGAGGCAGGAGAATCTCTTGAAACTGGGAGGCAGAGGTTGCAGTGAGCCAAGATTGCACCACGCACTCCACAATAAAGTGAAACTCTCTCTCAAGAAAGAGAAAAACTGAATGCCTTTAACAGCACCCAAATCACCTCTTGAATCTTTTGCTGCTGAGAAATTTCTTCTGCCAGATACTCTAAATCATCTCTCTCGAGTTCAGAGTTCCTCAGGGGCAAAATGCTACTAGTCTCTTTGCTTAAAACATAATAGGAGTCACCTTTGCTCCAATTTCCAACAAATTCCTCATTTCCATTTGAGACCACCTAAGCCTGGGCCTTATTATCCATATTGCTGTCAACATTTTGGGCAAAACCATTCAACAAGTCTCTAGGAAATTCCAAACTTTGTTACATTTTCCTGTCTTCTGAGCCCTCCAAACTGTTCCAACCCCTGCCTGTTACCCAGGTCCAAAGTTGCTTCCACACTTTCGGGTATCTAGAGCAGCATTCATTCGACTCTACTGGTACCAATTTACTGTATTAGTCCGTTTTCACGCTGCTGATAAAGACATACCCAAGACTGGGCAATTTATTTATTTATTTTTTTAAAAAGAGGCTTAATGGACTTACAAATTCATGTGGCTGGGGAAGCCTCACAATCATGGCAGAAGGTGAAAGTCATGTGTCACACGGCGGTAGACAAGAGAAGAGAGCTTGTGCAGAGCTTAAAACCATCAGATCTCGTGAGACTTATTCACTAGCATGAGAACGGCACGGGAAAGGCCTGCACATGATTCTGTTACATCCCACCAGGTCTCTCCCACAACACGTGAGAATTCAAGTTGAGAGTTGGGTGGGGACACAGCCAAACCATATCAGGTATAAGAGAGTTATAGCTTCCTTTTAATTTATTCTCATTCTCTTAGTTTAAGTCACTGAAAAATCATCTATGTTTTAGGTGGTTTGCTCCCTTTTCCCACAGAATCTAGTGGTAAAAGCTTATAACATTCTGTGTATTTAGGGCAGGGTTTCCAATATTAAAACCTAAAAATATATTTGTATTAATTATTTTCAAGGTTGTTTAATCTCTAGTTTATTAGAAAAAAAGTTTCTATTAAATGTAACCTATAGGGAAACCTCATCTATGAAGAAGTCATTATCTAGAAAGTTTACTTAGCTGATTATTTGGTACGATGCTGAAAAAAGGAAAAGCCTCAGATTAATCAAATAAAATTACATAGGGAATTCACTGAGAGGCTTTGTATTTTTATCAAATAGTTCTAATAAGGTGGTCTTATGATGGGATTTCTAGATTCACATCAAATTAGGATGGAAAGGACTTACTAGGGACAAACATACTACTACTGAGAGGTTCTAATGGATAACTCTTTAACAAAGGACAAAACCACGTAAGTGGAAATGAAAGAAACAAGGAAGAAATGATGAAAACAAGTGAGACAGAAGAAAGTGAGTAAGAAAGGAAGGAAAGAAAAGAATGTGATACATAATTCTTGTGCATGGTTTTGCAGTTTTACTAGAAATGTATGTGCCCATACACAAATATATATATATATATATATATTGCTTAAAGTTTTCATTATCTTTTATTTGTACATCTATACAAGTTATTCTTCCTATAAAAAGTCAAATATTACAGACTACCTTAATTCTGCCTCTCTTCAGAGATGTAAACATAGTTACATGCGTGTTCTTTTTAACCTTTTCTGTGCTTTATATTATATGTGGTTTATAAAAGCGACAAAGCATAAATTCTGTACTCTGCATACTGTTCCTAACTTGCTTTTTTCTCTTCTTCCACTTAATGGTATGTCTAGGAGCTTTATCTGTGTCAGTATAGAAAGATCTACTCTAACCCTATTTTTTTAACCTACTGTAGAAGTAATTTATGGTTTATCATTTATTTTGTCATTCCCAATTGATGGATTTGTTTTAAGTTGCTTTCATATTTCTCATCCTTATGAACAATGGTGTTTTGAACCCCTTTGAGTTCATCTTCATTTTTCTAAGGTAAGTACTAGAAACCAGAATTGCTGGGCCATTGGACATGCATATGTTGAGTGTTTCTTTATCAGCTTGCACCCTCCACATTGGCTTTACCATATTATACTCTCCATCTTGCTAATGATTATTTACCTTTTTTTCTTCTTCTTTGTAGGGTTTACTAGCATTGGGCATCAGTAAGTCTGTTCAAACACCAGATCCTTCTCATCCGTAAGGACATTGCCTTATTTTGTTTTTGTTTTGGCAAAAAGTCATTGAAATAAAAAATTTCAGAAATCTCCTGCAATTTATATACCTGCAGTTTGTTAAAGATTTGGTCATTTCTTCCACTGTAGTATCTAAAATGCAGAACTCACCACTGTGTCAAAGTAAATTCAAGGTATAATTTGAAAATGGAGTTATTTTTATGCTTTGCAGCACAGCATGGAGATCTTGTTTTCTTCATATTTGATAATAAAGCACATATTTTGATCTTAGAGGTCTGTTTTATTTTGGCCCAAGGAAACATATATTCTAGATTTAGACTCATAGGCTGCCCAATCTAAAATTTTGGTAAATTCTGTTACATACACACTTATTTTAGTCCTGTTTGTGATTAACAAAATAGTATTTTGTTAATATTTCAGAATTATTTATTTGTAAAATGAGTATACTTTTTAGAATGTATTATTTTGAATCATAGCCATTATTTGATGCAGAGATTTTTTTCTATTGCTTCTGTTAACATAACCATCTAAAACTTTTGAATTCCACATGCATCATTTTAAGACTAGCTTCAGTAATAGAATTTGATAAATCTTAAGGCCAAAAACCTGCAGTTTTATTTCTGTAAAGACATCTACCTCTGTTCTTTAGAAATGCTTTTCTTTACTTGAAAGCAATACTACTGTTTTCCTATAAATGATATGCTTGAATGTTTTGTAACTGTCAGTAAGCTAATGTAGAGAATAGTTCTCTAGTGTGTTTATTACACATCATTACAGTGTTCTACCATCTTAAGAAAAATTTTTTTTCTTGGTCAGTTTTATATATGAAAGATTTTTAAAAAGAAGATAAAATTTTTAAATTTTAGGTTGTGAAGATTTCTTCTCAAGGCATTTTTGTAGTCTACTTTAGTGCTGCCCAGCAGAAGTTTCTGCAATTGTGGAAATATTCTGTGTCTGTCCAGTATGGTAGTAGCTAACTACATGTAGCTATTGAGCACTTGAAATGTGGCTAGTGCAACTGAAGAACTAAATTTTAAACTATATTTAGTTTTAGTTTATTTAAATTTAAATTGCCACATGTGGCTAGTGGCTCATCATATCAGACAGTTTGGGTCTGCATAATTAAAATTTTCAGTAAGAATTCATAGTTTCTTGAAATCACCTAAAGTATAAGTCATGCCATTTATTGTGGATATTAATTTACTTTAAGTTAAATAAACATATATTCTGTATTACTTTGGGGGGAAACTTGAGAAGAAAGTAAATTTTTCTGAGTGAGCTGTCACATTGTCACATCTTTAAACTGGGAATTCCCTGTGGTAGGATTACATCTTTGCAAAAAGGAATTCCAAGAGCAGTTTGATTAAGCATTCTTGTTTAAATTTGTATTTCTCAGAAGAGTGCCACTGAGTTTGAGTTTGGAACTAAATTTTCCGGGAAATGTTTTTATTAATGAGTGATTTTTTTCCTCCTCTAATATGTTATTAATATATTTCGAATACCTTTAATACTAAGTATTGTGTCAGTTCTTACAATAATACAAAATAATGTACATATTGATGAAGCATCCTTCAAAAATAATTGAGATTTTTAACACTGTGAAAACACCCAGAAAACTGAAGATCTTAGTTCTAGTAATAGATGAAAGTTGCTGTGTGCTAACCTGTTCAGAACTAGCAATAAATTATGTGTTGTAAACTTCTGTATCCAGCATCAAATTATAGGTAATATAAATCATAGACTGGCTGCACAAAAAGATGAAAATATTCAATTAAAAGCTGCATTACAAGGAAATTTAAATGTTATCCTGTTCATTAAACATCTGAATGCATTTTTTAAAAGATTAATTTTACCAGGATATGTGGTACATAAGAGTAAAGTAGTTCTGTAAATCAAAATAGGCTGTTTGGAAAAGAGATTAGAAAATACCTGAATTAAATGGTATTCACTTTATTTTTATGTGTTTTCAAAGCTCTTACAGTTTTTTCCACTTTACATGTTGCTTTTCAAGCTTAGCACTTACATCTTAATATAAAATTATAACGTCTTGATATACCGAGTCTTTTTCTTTTCATTGACCTATTAAACTTATATTTTTAAAGGAAACCATTCATATTTCCTGCAACCTGTATTCTTTTCTATTTTTCAGGTACGGATTTTCGAATATGCGCTATATTTCTTCACTAATTAGTGGTGTTGGTATTTTCATGATGGGTGCAGGACTATCTTGGTACCATGGAGTCATGGGATTGCTTCATCCTCAACCAATAGAATCCCTTCTATGGGTAATCCTCTTTTTTTCTCTCCAATTTTGAAGTCTTATGACGTAGTGATTGTGTACAATAGAAGGCCTTTGTCATCTTGGTGTTAAAGAATGACATACACCTTCTTGACTGTGTAATACAGGATTATGTATCTGCAGTTTGTTTTTTAGAATGTGACTGGACATAACCTCTAAATCCATAAGATTCAATGATGTTGAACAAGATCTCTGGAGGTACCAGTTATCAAACCCTGCCTCCTCAGTTAAAATCTTGGGCAGTTGCATTAATTTCTCCAGTTACTATTGAGGAATAAGAAAACCCTCTGTTCACTTTTGGTCCCAAGAATAGTCTCATTTCAATAATTAAAATATCCAGTCCCATGTAGTAGGAAGCCTGCACTGGGGGAACAGGAGGATGGCAGGATGATCACCCATATGATCCCCTCTAGGGCTCTGCTCCTGTCTCCTATTCCCTAGGCAGTGTTGAAGGTTGGGATAGGGGATAAAATCATACTACTTTACTGACTACCCTGTTATTTCGCATTGGTTTCCTCTGGCCTTTGTAGATGTTTAAACCTGTCTTTTTTCCCCTGCCATGGGCACTTCTTGGAGATTACCCTGCTTGGCTGCTCTGGCTATGGCTGCCCAAATTGGTCACGTAGCCTACCCTCTCAGCGCTGCATCTCATGGTGTGGTTCCAGACATTGCTGAAGTTGTCTTGCATTTGGAAAGAATGCCCTTTGAGCAGTTGATCTCCTTATAAAAGACTCCTAGGGACCTGTGTGTTAAAACAGACATCTGTAATGCTCTTTCCATGGGAGTACAGGGTTTTGTTTTGTTTTTTTTTTTAATCAAGCCCAGTGATCTACTCTGCTGATACTAGACAATATCAGTTAGTAGACTTGCATATGGATGTATCACTCAGGTATGCATCAGACAGTTTGCTGTGATATCCAGTATCCAGGCGGCACACATCAAGCTTACTGAGCAATCTTAGCAGCTCAACAGCTTTCACCAAAGAAATCTTCACTTTTGGCCACCTCAACCTCTTCTTCTTATATGGTCTAGAGGATGTGAAGTTAGCATGTAGTCTAGTGGGTAGAGGCCCCAGGCTTGGGCTACCTTCTGTGCAAGGCTTGAATAGATGGTATAACACCTCTTTTGGAATGTGGGGGATCATTCGTACTTGTTTTCTTCTGTATTCTGGGTTGTAGTAGGAACTAGACAGAATTAATCTGTCTAGTTCTTTAATATCCTGTTATATCATGCAGATCTACTTAATAACAAGCCCATTAAACTAAGCTTATTTGTTATTCTCTAGTTTCCTATAGTTTTGATTGACTAGTTTCTTACCATAATACATTTCATATAATTAAAACAAACAAATGTATTTGCTCCATTCTGAAAAGATTTGGCCACATTATGGGTACTTCATTGTCCTAGCATTCTTCTGATTTGTACAGCATCACTTTACAGAGGCAAAGCAGTCTCTAGAGTTAGAGATTAGGTAATTAGTTAAATTTTCAGTTATGGATAAGTTTTAAAACTTGTAAACACTCTTGTGTCTTCTGTTAACGAAATGGGTTTCCATTAGACTGTGGCCCTGTTTAAAATAGTGTTGGACTGGGTTCCAAGTTTTCAAACATCTATTTTAGGAAAGCCTAGGGTTCTAAACATTGTTGAAAATTCTGTAGATGTTTGGTTCATATTTCATTAAAATAAAATTGTGTTGCTAGGTTAACTCTTTTTTTTTTTTTTCACCCAAGACTAAAGCTTTTCTTGCCATCTTTAATTGAAGAGTGTCCTGGGATTACAGGGAATGTGCTGTTACCAAAAAAAAAAAAATCGGTTACTGTTTATAACTACTTACCTTTCTGAATCAGGATTGTCTTGATGTTAGACATCCAAGTAAAATCCAGAAATTACTTGAGTTTGGGTGTGGCTCTTCTGTATCTGGTGTCCAAAACCCCTGATGTCAGATATTTGTGTTCATATCTCATTGTCTTCATCTGAGTTGTTTCCCATTAGTAACCTTATTGTCTGGCTTAGATTTGAATTTATGTTTTTGTTGTAGACATTACAGACTTTATATATGAACAGTTGTGATTGCAAGTACTTATGTATGCTTTATTTTAATATTTCTTTCCTAGGCCTATTGTATTTTAGCAGGATCATTATTATCTGAAGGAGGTATGTACTGTCACAAAGTATGTCTCTATTCTTAATTTAGTAATATATATTCAGCTGTCCATTATTACAGTTTGCTAAGTTCTGTTGATTAAAGAAAAGTAAGTGTGGGAATAGGCATCTAAGCTTTCTCTACTTTTAGAGAGTAAAGTCTTTGTATAATGTACTGTGGTTGTTCCTATAATGGATAGCTGTAGGGGTGTGTATAAGTATGCCCTGCCATGGGATGTCATCCTGGCCAGGGCTTATTTCTTCTTGTGTCCTGAGCTGCTAGGATAAGCTCAAGTAGGTGATAATCAGACAGATGCAGGACAATAACTGATGTGGTATGAAAGCACTCAGCAAGCCCACCATGTTTGTTGTTATCTTTGAACTCTGTGGTGTTAAGAGGTGTTCCTTACAATTTTCACGTTGTAAACATTATTCCTTGATTGAACCCACTACCACTACTATTGCCATTACTTACTGAGTCACTAAAAATTGGATAAATAATTATTTTACTTACTTAAACGGGAAAGTATGTTTATTTTTGACTATCATAATACTCAAAACATTTGAAGTGGAGTATAAAAAACATAACTAAACTGAACTTTTAAAAATCAGAGTTTAATAGTGTAAATCAGAAGAATCCTGGCTCTTGTCATACAAATATTTCAAAGTGTTTGAAATATGCAGCTATAGAAGAATGATGAGAGAACTGCTAATATCAGTATAAAACTGCGTAATTCACTGCTGTACTCATGTTTACTTCTGAAACACTTTAACTTTCTATGTATAATGTTCCCTTCATCTCTTTCTAAAATTAGTATTATTTTTAATTGACAGATCTTAGTTGTATATGTTTATGGGGCCCCTCATCTTTGAAAGTCTATAAAATGGTTGTAACACCACCTGCCTCGAAAGACTGGGAGGCTCAAAAGTGATTGTGGCTAGTGTGGTGCTGTCAAATAGAAGCTCTTTAATAAACTAAGGCTGTTGTTATTAGCAGTTATATTTAGTTATTATGGTTTAGAATTATGGGGTTCACTTTAGTATAATGATTAATTAATAATCACTAGTTAACATAGAACTTTTCCTTATTGCCAACCCTGGTTTTAAAATGTTGTGCCTATTTGTTTATCTGTTGAGATGCCATCTTTAAAGTTTGGAGCCATGAAGTTTCTGTCTTGCTGATATGAATGCTTTTCTTTTAGCAACACTTCTTGTTGCTGTAAATGAACTTCGTAGGAGTGCTCGGGCCAAAGGAATGTCGTTTTACAAATATGGTATGTATTTTAGAAATCAGGTGTTTGTTTCACTGCTTTTATTTGCTTAAAATTACTTAGTACTATTATTGCTTTGTTCCTAATAGATATGTACAAAATATATCTGAATATTGTCACTATGTGGCTCTTACATATCCTTCATCCCTTATCAAAATGTAGTATAGAAATTTGAACACGGATACCTTATATTTGGATTTGACTTAAGGGAACTAAGGTATTTCTTTATATAGTTATATAACTTGAGAAAGTAATTTGACTTTAGGTATCAGTTATTGTTGACATTTAAACCAAGAAATTATGTTTGCATTGAACAAGGTTTTGAAAATCATGATCTCTCATACACTTTTTAAATTTTAATCTATATCTTGATTTTTTAAATGGATACTTATTAAAATGTTACCTGATAGTATCAAGTTAAGATTTTAGAAATTTTCTTTTCTTGTCTCTTCCCCAATGACTCAGTAATGGAAAGTCGTGATCCTAGTACAAATGTTATATTATTGGAGGATACTGCTGCAGTCTTGGGAGTTATAATAGCAGCCACTTGCATGGGCCTTACTTCTATAACAGGTAAATATTTCCTAAATTATAGATGATTTGTTTGTCTTACTTAAATAATTCTCTAATATGTGGGAATTTTCTCTTATATCGTTGAATAATATTAAACCAATAAATTGTTAAATATTAATTCCATACTGATCATTGACTCATATAAGACATTTGGTCAGCAAAAGTATTCAGGTTTATTTGAATTAAAAATGTCTCTAAATTAGAAATAAGGAAGGCTATTAGTAGAGGATTTCTGTAATGCTGTAAGTCTTTCTAGCTGTGACTTAAATTGTGCAATCACTCTGAACTTTTTATATATTGAAAGTGTAGATAATATTTGCCTTGGTAACCTAATAGGTTTATTAAGAAAATATGAGAGCTTTAATGAACTCTAAAGTTCCAAACAAATGTACAGTAGGCCCTCAAATAACATTGTTTTCTTCAACTTGATTTTGTTATAACATTGTTGAGAAAAAACATCAGTTCCTAACTGGGGCCACCGTCTCTGTGGAGTTTGCTCATTCTTTCTTTATCTGTGTGGGTTTTCTTCAGGCACTCCAACTTCCTCCCAAATCACAATACTGTGCATGTTCAGTAAAATGGGGTGTCAAATAGTGCCAATCTAAGTGAGTGTGGGGGTGTGTGTAAGTGTGCCCTGCCATGGGATGGCATCCTGGCCAGGGCTGGTTAGGATAGGCTCAGGTGATAATCAGACAGATGCAGGACAGTAACTGATATATGAAAGCGCTCTGCAAGCCCACATATTTGTGATTATTTTTGAATTATGTGGTGGTAAGAGGTGTTCCTTAAAATTTTCACTTTGCAAACATTTATTCCTTGATTTAACCCACCACCACCATTACTGCCAGTACTCCCTGATTTGTCAAAAATTGGGTAATTATTTCACATAGTTTTTATTAAATTTTTAAAAATGTGTATGTAGCTCACATTTATTTCAGTGTTCAATATTAGACATGTTTTGGGTCTTAGAAGTTCAGTGATGTTTTTTTGACCAGAAATATGCCATAGGAACTTAACGCTTGTTTATATCAGTTAGCTTATGGTAAAATTGGTTTTGTTATATGTTGTTTCCTGTAAAGTCACAGTTTCTGAGAACCTATTGACAACATAAGTGAGGACTTACTGTATATTGTGACTCTTGTTCATTTGTCTTTTTCCACCCTTATTGCCAATAATAACTGCTGTTACCTTCCTATTTATTTAACTCTTAAGTTGGTTCTGTCTTCATTTTGGTAGCGAATTAAGTGTTTTGAGGGCACTACAATATAGGTAAAGAAAAGACAAAATCTATTTAATTTTATTTTCTAAAGCAAAAGAACCATTTAACATGAAAAGACTCAATTTATGAAGTTGGAATTCTCTTGGAAAGGAACTTCTTCCATTCTTCTCTACTTGTCCTTACATATTTAAAATAATTTTAAGTGACAGGCTTCCACAGTTCTGCAGTGTTTCTTCAAATAGTCTGAAATATGAACGCTTCTTTCTCATTCTGAGTGTGCATTTTAAGACCAAACCAGCATTCTCTGATGTTTATTGTGATCCAAAATATTTGTAAAAGTGTTGATTGTTTTTCTGGTTGACCATATAGTTTTAGACTGTTTTTGAATATAAATTATTAGCAAAATTTGAGGCTTAAGAAAATTGTGACTTGATGCAGAAGTCAACTTTGAATAATTTATTTTAGTTTACATAATAATAGAAACCAGTCAGATCAAACTTACAAAAATATGTAATGTATTTTAATGAATTAAATTTTACTTAATTAGCTAATTTATTCAAATGAAATTAAATAACAGGCCAAGAAATAAAAGTTTTCTTAAAAAAGGTATTTTCTTTCAGCTAATACTCCCGTGATTTCTGTAAGAGTACATAAATGTACATATTTAAATAAAAATAACTCTTTAAATTTGGATTTCTAAAGAGCAGTATTTGATTTTGAGCTCTATACTTACAAAACTTCTAATGGATAATGTTTTACAAGTGTATCATTTTTAGCACTTGGTATAGATAAACAAGTGTGCTTTTTAATGTTACAGCTTAGCAAAATGTATGTTTTATCAAGCATTTAAAGAGTTAAATATAATATTGATGACATTTCATCTTAGGAATAAAAAGACTTCTAGTCATAAAAGCCATGTGTAAAATTTATTATAAAGAATTTAAAATGTATGTATTAGTGTCTGTTATATAAATACTACCTATACCTTCATAGATGATAAACCAGCCTTTCTCATTGGTTCTGGGAGAGAAGCCCTAACAACCTAAGGCAAACATTAGCATCAGAATAACCTGAAGGGCTTGGGGGAAACACAGAATGTGAAAACCCACATCCAGAATTTTTGATTCAGAAGGCCTGAAATGAGGCCTGAGAATTTGCTTTTCTACCAAGTTTTCAAGTGATGCTGCTGGTCCAGGAACCACACTTTGAGAACCACCACCTTGAGGCACCTATGGCATGTAATGAATTAACTTCTCTCCTTTGTATCTAAAGTGATACCAGCTATATATCATCCTTGGTTGGATGAGAAGAGTCACCCATATTATTTTCTGTAGGGCTTGATTCTCTTACAGAACATTTGTAGGAAAAAGACACAGAAAATGGTTTCTTTCAGCTTTTGATTTCATTGTTATTTTTGTCTATATGGTATAGGAAAAGTGCTATTGATGTATCTAAAAGAAATGGACTCTTCATTATGTCATTTTTTGGTGTATAGCATCTCTAATCTGAATGTGCTCTGAAACTTCACATATGTAATGACAAATTACAAGTCAGAGATCTTAAACAATTATGTCGCATAATATTCTTATGTAATATGGAGCAAGTTGTAGCATCCTCATTTTATAGTATACTAAAATTATTAGTAGTCATTAAAAGAAGTAATTAGGAGAGAGATCCAAGATGGCCGATTAGCAGCAGCTCAGGATTGTAGCTCCCACTGAAAGCGCAGAGAGTGAGTGGACGCCACATTTTCAGACGAATTTTCATAGCCCACGGACCAAGAGATTCTTGGCGGAGGAGCCCCAAGGGTCGCCAGCGTGACCCTTTTGGAGGGCGCGGCCGTTTTGCAGGCGCCCCGACGCGGCGGTTCTCAGTCCGGAGTATACGGGACTGAGTGCCCTTTTGGTTGGCGTTGGAGCTCCGGGAAAGCAGAGTCTCCCATTCAGCTGATTGAAAAGCGGACTGAAGTGGGGAACCAGACCGGGAGAACCAGACGTGGCAGAAAAGCGCCACGAATCTTAACGCCGCTGTTTCAGCTGGCGTAGTGGGTCGCCGCAGGGGAAGGCTGGTACCCCCTCCACAAAAAAATAAAAATAAAAACAGCGGTTGGAACTGCTGAAGATTGAGAGTTTCACAGCAAGTGCAGCTGAACCCTGGAAGGTCCAGCTCTGTGGGGGGAGGGGCATCCGCCGAAGGAAAATTAAGAAATAGAGGAAACTTTATCACCAGCAAGCTGGACGTCCACTCAGAGACCTAGTCTGAAGGTCAGCAATTACACAGACGACAGGTGGATAAATCCACGAAGATGGGAAGAAACCAGCACAGAAAGGCTGAAAACACCCGAAATCAGAATGCCTCTCCTCCTACAGAGGATTGCAGTGCCTCATCACCAATTGAACAAGGCCTGATAGAAAATGAATGTGAGGAATCAACAGAATCAGGCTTCAGAAGGTGGATAATGAGAAACTTCTGTGAGCTAAAAGAACATGTTCTAGCCCAATGCAAGGAAACTAAGAACCTTGAAAAAAGGTTTCACGAAATGTTCATGAGAATGGACAATTTAAAGAGGAATATAAGTGAATTAATGGAGCTGAAAAACACAATACGAGAACTTCGAGAAGTATGCACAAGTTTTAACAGTCGAATTGATCAAGCAGAAGAAAGGATTTCAGAGGTCGAAGACCAACTTAACGAAATAAAACGAGAAGACAAGATTAGAGAAAAAAGGGTAAAAGGAATGAGCAAAGTCTCCAAGAAATATGGGACTATGTGAAAAGACCTAATCTACGTTTGATAGGTGTACCTGAATGTGACAAAGAGAATGAATCCAAGCTGGAAAATATTTTTCAGGATATTATCCAGGAAAACTTTCCTAACCTAGCAAGGCAAGACAATACCCAACTCCAGGTAATACAGAGAACACCACAAAGATATTCCTCAAAAAGAGCAACCCCAAGGCACATAATCATTAGATTCATCAGGGTTGAAACGAAGGAGAAAATACTACAGGCGGCCAGAGAGAAAGGTCAGGTTACCCACAAGGGGAAGCCTATCAGACTCACAGCTGATCTCTCAGCAGAAACCCTACAAGCCAGAAGAGAGGGGGGCCAATATTCAACATCCTTAAAGAAAAGAACTTTCAACCCAGAATTTCATATCCAGCCAAACTAAGTTTCATAAGTGAAGGAAAAATAAAATTTTTTGCAAACAAGCAAGTACTCAGAGATTTCATTACCACCAGGCCTGCTTTACAAGAGCTTCTGAAGGAGGCACTATGTATAGAGGGGAACAACCAGAGTCAGCCACTTCAAAGGACCCATCAGTAAGCTGCATCTAGATCCATCTTACATGCAAGGATATACAGAGACTCAAAACAAAGGGATGGAGGAAGATTTGCCAACCAAATGGAGAACAAAAAAAAAAAAAAAAAAGCAGTAGCTGCAATTCTCATCTCTGATAAAATAGACTTTAAAGTAATAGAAACCGAAAGAGATAAGAAGGGCATTGTATAATGGTAGAGGGATCAATGTAACGGGAAGAGCTAACGACCCTAAGTCTATGCGCACCCAATATAGGAGCACCCAGATACATACGGCAACTTCTTGGTGACTTACAAAGAGACTTGGACTCCCACACAGTAATAGTGGGAGACTTTAACATTACATTGTCAATATTGGACAAATTAATGAGACAGAAGGTTAAGAAGGATACCCGGGACTTGAACTTAAACCTCAAACAAGTAAACTTAATAAACATTTACAGAACTTTCTACTCCAAATCCACAAAATATACATTTTTTTTCAGTAACACATCACATTTATTCTAAAAGTGACCACATGGTTGGGAGTAAATCACTCCCTAGCAATTGCATAGCATTTCATAGGTTTAAATGAAATATTGGTTGGCTGTTTGTTTGTTATTTTCCTCCCTTATTCTTTCCTGTCTCCATTGTATAACACAATTATTAGTATAAAAAAAGCTTTTAATATCCATTTGTAGACTGCATTCTAGCCTGGGCAATAGAGCAAGATTCCCGTTCTCTCTCCTTTTTTTTTTTTCTTCTTTTTCTCTTTATTTCATTCTTTTTTTTCTTCCTTCTTTCTCTTTTTCTTTTTTAAAAAAAAAAAAAAAAAAAGAAAACCTCAGTCAGAGTCCTTTAGCTACATGCTATTAAGAAATAGTATTCCAAAATTGGAAATAAGGCAAAATAATGACTGCCTGTCTTTCATTGTCTAACAGGCCAAACCAAAGAGTATCTATCTAAATTATCTAAGAAAATGTACTTTTGTTTGACTTACAATTTACTATTGCTTCACTAAAGATAGATATTAACATGTAGAACATTAATAAATTGCAAGGAAGTCCTGTCTGATAAAAAAAAAAAGGAAGTAATTAAAGAAATTAGGACTAAATTTCAAGTGCCTTGATTTACTAGTTCTGGTTCTTTGCTCTCTATAAACGTCACTGAAATAATAGAAAATGTTAATTTACTGATTTTTTTAATGTGCTTTATTTAGGCAATCCACTGTATGACAGCCTAGGTTCTTTGGGTGTGGGCACCTTATTAGGCGTGGTCTCAGCATTCCTCATCTACACTAATACAGAAGCACTCTTAGGGCGGTCCATCCAGCCAGAACAAGTACAGCGGCTCACTGAACTCCTGGAGAATGACCCATCAGTAAGGTCAGCCTTATTCCAGTAATCCTGTTAAGGCTTACAAAAACATATTAAAAAACAGAAATGCTTGGTTTGTAAAAACTTCCAGAGAGAGTTTTGGATTTCTGGTCGTCGAGAACTTTTAATATTTTACTTTTCAGAATTATAATCTTGGAGGAAGAAAGAATACACTTAGGAAACTCCTTATAAGTTTACTTTTAAATTTTGTATACTTCTGAGTTTTAGAATAAAGAACAGTCAGATGATATAATGAGAATAGAAGTTTGCAAAGTAGTTGCCTTCTTAATGTGGACAAATGTGGAACCTGTAGAGTTGCCTTATATTTGTATTGTAATTACAAATTGAACATAATAAATTCAAAAAGATTTTTATTAATTGGGAAATGATTACCAAATTAAATATAATTTATATTTATTTTGAAAATAGACTGTTTTAGCTTATTTTAAATATTTTTCTTATAATCTTTCTCTTTTAAATTATGTAAAACTAAGGAACTGGATACAGGAGATAATCAGCAGAAACGATATAGAATTCTAGCAGTGCTTTTCAGTGAAATTCCAACAGCATTGTGGTTTTATAATGAAGTGAAAGAGACAAACCTTTAAAAACCCAATTTTCTACTAACTCGCCCTATATTTTTTTCAAACTTTAAAATAAGAAAATGTTTTGTGTTATACTTGAAATAATTGAAGTTAAATCTTTTTAAAATGACCTGTATATCTGAACTAGTAAAACATATTAATGATTACTAGATTTATATTTTATGCACTGTATGTTTAATCTTGAAAAGTAACTATCATTGGAACAAGATTAGAAGTTTAGAGATGGGCACAGTGGCACACGCCTATAGTTCCATCTACTCGGGAGGCTGAGGCAGGAGGATCACTTGAGGCCAGGAGTTTGAGACTTAAGTCTTCTGCTTATAGTATTCAGTGATCATGTCTGTGAATACCACCCACAGCACTATAGCCTGGGCAACTGAACATTCTTAAAATCAGTATTAGAGTTAGTAATATAATGCAAGATAATCCAAATTAATATCCTTCCCTTGTGATGTTTTGTCCGGTTTTGGTATTAAGATAATACTGGCTTCAGAGAATGAGTTGGGAAGTGTTCTCTCCTATTTTTTTGGAAGAGTTTGTGAATAATTGATGTTAGCTTCTTTAAATGGTAGAATTCAGCTATCTGGATGTGGGCTTTGCTGTGTGGGTAGTTTTTTGATTAGTAATTCTATCTCTTGTTATGGATCTGTTCAGATGGTCTGTTTCTTCTTTACCTAAAAGTTTAAGTTTGTATTCTAGGAATTGTCTTTTACTTCTAAATTACCTAATTTGCTGGTATATGGCTATTTATAATACTCCTTTGTAATCCATTTTATTTCTTTAGTGTTGGTACTGATGTCTCATCTTTCATTTCTGTAATTTGAATCTTCTCTTCTCTTGGTCAGTTTGGCTAAAGGTTTGTTCATTTTCTTGATTTTTCTAAAGAACCAGCTTATGGTTTAATTGACTTTCTCTATTTTTTTTCTATTTTCTTTTTCATGAATTTCTGCTTTAATCTTTAATTTTATTCCTTCTGCTTGCTTTCAGGTTAGTTTGCTCTTTTTCCAGTGTCTTAAGGTTAAGCTTTTAATTTGATGTTTCTTCTTTTTTAAAATAAACAATTATAGCTACAAATTTTCCTTTAAGTATTACACTCTATACATTTTGGTGTATTGTGCCATGTTCATTCATCTACCAGTATTTTCTAATTTCTTTTTTTCTTTTCAGTTATTTAGGGGAGTATGTTACTTAATTTTTACATATTTGCAAGTTTCACAGATTTCTTTCCATTATTGATTTATTATTTTGTTCTATTATGGTCTAAGAATATATATTATTTGTCTTTTTAAATGTACTGAGGTTTGTTCTATGGCCTTACATATAGTCCATCTTGGATAATATTCATGGGTACTTGGAAGAAAATATATTCTGTTGTTGTTCTGTAGAGCATTCTGTAGATGTTTGTTATGTCTAATTGGTTTATAGTGTTCAAGACTTCAATTTCCCTAATGATCTTCTTGTCCTCTTGTTCTATCCTTTTTTTTTTTTCTTTTTAAGATGGAGTTTTGCTCTTGTCACCCATGCTGGAGTGCAGTGGTGTGATCTTGGCTCATTGCAACCTCCGCCTCCTGGCCTCACCCTCCAAAGTAGCTGGGATTACAGGCACTCGCCACCATACTCAGCTAATTTTTGTATTTTTAGTAGAGACGGGGTTTCACCTTGTTGGCCAGGCTGATCTCAAACTCCTGCCTCAGGTGATCCACCCACCTTGGCTTCCCAAAGTGCTGGGTATGTGCACTGTGCTCGGCCTCTATCCATTAATTGAAAGTATTAAAGTCTCTAGTTATTGTTGTTGAATTATCTGTTTCTCCTTTCATTTCTTCTCAGTTTTGGCATCACATATTTTGGTGC
The DNA here is from genome assembly GCA_036589455.1 of Ateles fusciceps. Classification (NCBI taxonomy): domain Eukaryota; kingdom Metazoa; phylum Chordata; class Mammalia; order Primates; family Atelidae; genus Ateles; species Ateles fusciceps. The sequence goes on from JAZHEH010000193.1 coordinate 8,371,913, forward strand.
TCTGTTGTTGGTACATATATGTTTATAATTTTGCATATATCGTTTAATAAGCAGTGTCTAAAAAAAGAGCTACAAACTGAAAGACTGGCAAATTCGAAATTTTCTGGAAGAGTGAAAATCTATGGATTAAATTATTGGAAAAAATACATGCTAGTAATCCAGAAAATTTATGCAATTTTTTAAACAGTGTATTAGTTACCTACTGCTGTGTGACAAATTGGCCCAAAACTTAGTGGTTTAAACAACATATTATCATCTTATAGTTTCTGTGAGTCAGGAATCAGGGCACAGCTTATCTGAGTCTTGTGTTTCAGGGTTTCTCACAGACTGTAATCAAGGTGTTGACTGGGATTGTAGTCGTCTCCTGGGGGAAGGGGTTGCTTCTAACCTTATTCACATGATTGTTGGCAAGATTTAGCTCCTTGCCACATGGGCCTCTTCAACATGGCAGCTTGCTTAATCAAAGAGTACAAGCTGATAAGGCAATAGAGAGTGAATGTAAACAAGACAAAAGTCATAGATTAGTCACCTGGTCTTGGAAATGACAGCTCATCACTTTGTCTTATTTGGTAGGTCTAGCCCACATTCAGGGAGAAGGGATCACACAAGGGCTTGCGTATAGAAGGCAGGGATTGATCATTGGGAGCCATATGAGAAGCTGCCTGTCCCAAACAGTTATCTGTCTGTAGTTAGTTATGTGTAAGAATATAAGGAAAAGTATGTCTAAATATATTTATTAGTTGCTACTTACATATCAGCCAAATAATGAAATTTATTAATACTCTGTGAAGATTAAAGTAGAAGTGCTTTTTAAAAATGAAATAAATATGTTCTGTGAGTTACCAGGAGAGGAAAAAAAAGAATAAATGATATAGCCTCTTGCCAATCTGAACAAGTTTTGTTTTCACTTGAGCACATGTAACTATAAATATTAAAACATTAATTCTTGTTTCACCCTTGATGGTTGATTGAAATATAGCTTCATTATATGGATAAAAAATTAGGACTCAGTGTTTAGTAACCTCCTCAGGATCACTCAGAAATTAGAGTCTAATGTTTTAAGAACACTTGGAGTCTTACTTAGGATTGTTTTTCTAGTAGATCTCTATGTCCTCAGAATTCAGAGTGTTTAGTTATATATGCTGTACAGAAAAGATCTTATAGTGATCACTGTAGAAAGAAGAGAATTTCTCAACAGTTCCTAGGCAAGATTGATTTCTAAGGGTTAGGGCAGGAGGGATGAAAAGTAGTTATGCTTGAGTATATGCTTTCCTGTCTGGGAGGCAAAAGGGTATGATGCAAAGACCACTGGGCTTGGGTATCTGAAGAGCTGGGCTGGGGAGTCCTGGTCTGCTGTTTACTAGTTGAATTACTTTGAGCAAGTCACTTATGCCCCTCTGGGATGGTTTTGTCATCTGTAAAATAAAGATGTCACTGTACCCACTTTATGAAAGCCATTCATTAAATGCCTGCCTTATAGTTTGTACTATGTTAAACATTTTATATATATATTAGCTTATTATTCCTCACATCAATCCCATGTGGCAGTTATTATTAACCTCATTCTAATAGAAATAGTCACAGCAGTGTATGAAGACTTTTAAAGAAGCCAGTGAACATATACTTGGTTAGTATACTCTTATAAATTACTATTATAAATTAAAACAAATTTTTATATGACATGGAGGAAATTGTTAAGTGGATATATGGAGACAAAGGCTTATGAAATAAAATGACATTTTAGAAAAGTGATTTAGAGTTAATGAATTTTTTTTTTTTTGAAACAGTCTCATCCTGCCCAGGCTGGAGGGCAGTGGCACAATCTCAGCTCACTGCAACTTCTGCCTCCTGGGTTCAAGCGATTCTCCTGCCTCAGTCTCCCGAGTAGCTGGAATTACAGGCATGCGCCACCATGGCCGGCTAATTTTTGTAGTTTTAGTAGACGGGGTTTCACCATAATGGTTGGGCTGGTCTGAAACTCCTGACCTCAGGTGATCCACTTGCCTCGGCCTCCCAAAGTGCTGGGATTACAGGTGTGAGACACTGCACCTAGCTGAGTTAATGAATTTTTAATACACAAGCTTTACAACTCATATGTATACAAATTACCATAAAATAATATTTGTTAAATTTGTATCTTTCTATGATATGCAAAAAAAAAAAAAGCTAAATGGACAGCAGACCTTGGAAAATGATAAGTGGTACTTAATGGTGAATATTCTGAAACCATCTTAGTCCATTTTTGTCACTAGTGGAGAAAAAAACAAGAATTCAAGACTTTGTGCTATTAAAGTATATATATGTGTATGTATGTATAAATAAATCTGATGCATTGTTATTGATTGCAGGGCAATTCATGATGTTAAAGCCACAGATCTGGGATTAGGTAAAGTAAGATTTAAGGCAGAAGTAGATTTTGATGGGCGAGTTGTTACAAGATCATATTTGGAAAAACAAGATTTTGACCAAATGTTACAAGTAAGTTTATTTATTTATCATTTTCTTACATAACTGAGGGTTAGAAAAATACTTTTAAGGTAAACAAAATGAAATTTTTTTAATAGGTTGTAAAGACACTTGAGCTCTCAACTTCTTAGGTTCCAAAATTTGACGGAGACCTTTTTATTTACTGTGGAAGGGTTCAGAGGAGACAGCAGAACAACAAACTTACTATTAAGTGCTTGCTATGTGCATTTAATCTTTTTACTCTGATTTACTCTCAACAACCCTGTTCTTTCAACAATGAAATAACATTTTTATTTTAACATATAGGGAAATTGAGACACAGAGAGATTAAGTAGCTTACCTGAAGTTGCAGTGCCATAGAGATGAAGTCATATATGAATTTAGATCTGCCTGACTCCAGAATCCATTTTTTTAATTAAGAATAGTTTAAGAGAATTTATAAAAGAGAATATAATGAACAGCACAGAGGTTACCACTTGCTGCTATCAACTCTTAACATCTTGCTCTATAGTGTGTTTGCTTAAGGTCTTAAAGAAATAAATTACAAAAACAGTTCAAGCCCCTATTTTCTGTTTCTAGATCTCATTCTTCCCATCCCTAGAATTAAACATTATGCTGAATTTGGTACCTGTCTTTTCCATTCAGATTGTTAAATTTTTCAGCATTTTTAGTATAATATATAACATTTTGCATGTTTAAAAATGGATATAAATGGTATCAAAGTATATGCAATGCTACAATTTGCATAACAACACATTTTTTAGATTCCTCCGTGTTAATTTATACATCTCAAGTCAATTTACTTTTATTGTTATAGAGTATTTCATCCTGTGAATATGCTGTAATTTATTTATTTTGTCTCTAGTTATTATTTATGTTACATTTATATTACTTCCAGTGTAAAACGATTAGAAATAATACCATGATTGCATTCTCATACATTTCCTTGTTCACATATATGAAAGTTTCTTTAGTGTTTTGTATATATAGATAGCTAGATTTTAAATAGGTGGGCCATTGAATGTACTTATCTTCAGCTTGCCTAGATCTTACCAAATTATTTTCCAAAGTGTGTCAATTTAAATTCCGTCATTATATGTCAAAGTTCTTTGTTCGTAGTCTTACATGATTGTATTGATAGAGTTTTAAAATTTTTGCCAGTTTGTCAGGTGTGAAATAGTATCTTGTTCTAATTTAATTTCTTGGAGCATTGAGGTTAGTAAACATTGAAGTTCACTGACCAGTGGAGTTTCTTCTACATTGCTGCCTGATTTTTCATGATTTGTATTATTATTACGGATTTGAAAAACTCTTTATTTTTCATATCATGGATATTATATTTGTATATTTATATAATAATTATATAAATTATACAAAGAATGTAATTCTTTGTATAAATGTAATTTATAAATTTACATTCTTTGTATAAATGTAATTCTTTTTTTCCAGTTTGTAACTTCCTTTTTGTTGTTATACAAAAGATTTAATATTATTTTTAATTTTAATGTCAGATTTGTAATCTTTTCCCCTATGCTTTTTATTCTTTTGCATGAAAAATCCTTCCATATCCCATTATCATAAAAATATTATCTTCTCTTTTAGTAGTTTTTTGATTTGTTTTTTACCCTTATATCTTTCATCTACTTCGAACTATTTGTTTAATGGTCTGAGATAGGGATTAAAATTTTTTTTTATGGGAAAATAGTTATTCTAAAACTATTTATTTACTATGTTATCTCCCCCAGTAATTTGGTAGTGCTACCTCTGTGTAGTATTGTACTCAGTTTCCTTGATCTGAATCGTTTTGGAAATAGGTAATCCATTGCCTGTGGCTTCAAGTTTTAAAAATGTTCATTAAACTTAATGGTGTTTGTTATAAGGTTTTTTTTTTTTTTTAAGGAGTCATGAGTGTGCCAACTATGATTTAAAAAAAATTATTTTCCTGTTTTCATTTTCTTTACAGGAAATTCAAGAAGTGAAAACTCCTGAAGAACTAGAGATCTTTATGCTTAAACATGGAGAAAATATTATTGATACTTTAGGAGCTGAAGTAGATAGACTTGAGAAGGAACTGAAAGTAAGATGTATTCATAAAAATAACGTAATGATAATGCCAGCTATTTTTTTGAGTACTTACTCTACAGCAGACACTAAGTGCATCCATCACATGCATGCTTTCCCCTACTCAGTAACTCCATAATGTGTAGGTATTTATAAGCAAGAAAATGGGTTAAAGAATTGAATAATTTACCCAAGGAAATAGGGAAATTGTGATTTGAACCAGATTCTTTACTTTTAACCACTATTCTGTACTGGTTAGTTTCTAAAATAGTAAAAGGGTTTTTTTGTTTGTTTGTTTGTTTGTCATTAAATAAGCAATTTGGAAGTTCCTAGAGAAAGATGAAAAGGAAACTTTAGACTCTGGTCAAAAGTTAGAAAGAATAGAATGTATATCTTGCTTTTAGTCCATTTGACATTATTTTCTGTTTTTGTTTGTTTCTATTCAGTTGGAGGTTATTGTAATTTATTGGTTATGTTACAGAAATATTACCTGCTCCTGATCAGGTTGTCTTTTAAAATGTCTCAGTGTTCTCAAATTGCCATTTATTGGCATTTGAATTCAGTTTGCAATGAATAAAAACTTGTAAATGATCTTTAATGTATATAGTTTGTTGAAGGCTGTGCTTTTTCTTCAGTTGATATTGACCATTCTTTCATTTTGTAAAAATTGAAAGAAAAAACTCCTGTCTCTACCTTACAAGTTTTTCTTTGAGAATCTGGATATCTGATTAGATTAAAAGAAGTGCTTCAAATAAGATTTTGTTAATATTATAGTTCATGAGCTTTATCTGACATAATTTTTGAAGTTTATAGATGAGCATTTCTCAAATATTTTGGGTCTTAAGACTTTCATTTTTAACAATTATTGCAGACCCCAAAGAGATTTTGTTTATTTGAGTTATAGTTATTGATATTTACCAAACCATGCATGAAAACAGATAAATTTTAAAATATTTATCATTTATTTTTAAAAACATACACCTATTTAATATAAACAACTTTTTATTTGTTTGTTTGTTTTACTAAGACAGAATCTTGCTCTGTTGCCCAGGCTGGAGTGCAGTGGCATGATCATGGCTCACTGCAACCTCCGCCTCCCAGGTTCAAGCAATTCTTCTGCCTCAGCCTTCTGAGTAGCTGGGACTACAGGTGCCCACCACCATGCCTTTTTAGCAGAGATGGGGTTTCACGATGTTGGCCAGGCTGGTCTCAAACTCCTGACCTCAAGTGATCTGCCCGCCTTGGCCTTCCAAAGTGCTGGGATTATAGAAGGGAACCACTGCACCTGGCCACATTTTTATATAAATAGTTATATTTCCAAAATGAAAAAAAGTAGTAAAAAGAATATTATTTCACGTTTTTGCAAAAGTCTCTTATGCCTAGCTTAGTAGAAGACAGCTAGATTCCTATATCTGCTTCTGCCGTCAGTCTATAGTGATTTGACTGTTTGGTTGAAGAATATGAAGGAAAGGGAGGACTGTTCCTATAGCCTTTTGAGATAATTGCGATATTCTCTTTTGATGTTGTAACAGCTGGTAGAACCTAAATCAATGAAAGAAGTTTTTATATGCTACTTGTGAAGGTAGGGGGCACAGTCTACAAGACTCTTCTTCCTTCTGATACCAACTGTGAGTTCAGGAGGTTCCCTGGAGTACCTTCAGTTTTGATAATTCACTAGGACTCTTACAACTCACCAAATGATGTTAAACCTATCATGGTTTGGTTTATTATAGGTTATGGCTTATTACAGGGAAAGAATACTGACTGAAATCAGCCTACAGAAGAAGTGCATAGGGCAAAGTCCAGAAAAGTTCCAAATATGAAGTTTTAATTGTCTTTTCTGTATAATGTACAGTATTACTCTCTTGGTGGTAGTGAAGTATGACAGTAACATGATATGTTGCCAAACAGGAAGCTCATCTGAGACTTGATAACCAGAGATTTTATTGAGGCTCCATGGTTGACTGCCTGAGTGGCTGGCCTTTTGTCTCTAGCCCCTCTAGAGGTAGAGCAGATACTGTGTGGCCAAGGCCCCCATCATATATCACATTGTTAGACTGTCTAGTGGCTAATGCCCCAGATAAACAAAGGTACTCTTAGGCAGGACATGTCAAGGGCCTAGAATTTCCCTCCCAGTTACGGAGAACAAAAGCCAAACCTCTCTTTGGGTAAGACTAATTCTCTGCTATACACTATTATATTAAAATATGTTGGTCTGTCTTTATACTCTGAATGAATCTTTTACCCATGCATGATTCCATAACATTATGAATGAGTATTTTGGAAAATATTGATTCACTGAGGTACATAGATCTTTCAGATGTTGATATATTTCTAAATATGTGTAAGCTCTCAGGCTCATAGGGGTGGATATGTTTTTCAACTTAAATTTTCACTTAAAAGCTTGCATTTTATCATTAGCAACAAATACTGTTGTTTTCCTTGAAATAAGACTCATTTTGTTCATTTTTTAGAAGATGCCTGCCAAATACCCAAATTTCAATAAACCGAGTTTGTTAATCTTTCAAATAAAAGTGTATTCTGATAAAAAAGAGCAGTTTATTCGTCTCACAACTCAGGCAATTATAGAAGTACTTTTACATACTTGCCATTTTGTCACAGTTTTTTTTTGTTTGTTTTTTGTTTTTTTGAGATGGAGTCTCACTCTGTCACCCAGGCTGGAGTGTACTGGCGCGATCTCGGCTCACTGCAACCTCTGCCTCCTGGGTTCAAGCGATTCTCCTGCCTCAGCCTCCCGAGTACCTGGGACCACAGGCGCGTGCCACCACACCTGGCTAATTTTGTATTTTTAGTAGAGATAGGGTTTCACCAGGTTGGCCAGGCTGGTCTCGAACTCCTGACCTCAGGTGATCCACCCACCTTGGCCTCCCAAAGTGCTGGGATTACAGGCATGAGCCACTGCACCTGGCCTTGTCACAGTATTTTTAAAAGTGAACTCAAGGGTTGAGATTTAATAAAATGGATACATTTGCTATTTCATGAAAGACTTTTTAAAATGAAACTGGCTTTTTTTTCCCCTAATGTCAGGTGTGGGACAGTAAAGACAATGACTACTGGTAGGGTTTGATGCCATTTGCCTTGAATTGTGCAAAGGTGCCAGCAGTTTTACCCACTGTTGTTTTTATGCCATCAGGTAATGTCAGTATAACAAAAAAGGCAAAAAATGTCTTACAGTTACTATGAAAATAGTTCGGACCTTAGAGTCCCCATAAAAAGGTCTCAGGACCCCAGCAGTCCTTGCACTGCACTTTGCAAACAACTAATCTATATAAAATGTGAGATGATGGTTATTTTTGTACAAGGTAACACAAGATTGAATAAATTTAGCTCCTTATTCTATTTGTTTTAATTTCCTGGCAAGGAAAATAATGGACTAAGTCTTTATTTGCTTTACATTTTAATAGAAATTATAAATCAGAAGCCAGATTTAAGAATAATTAACAAATTGGTCATTCTCACCTGTATTTACTTTTACCACAGTCAGACCTCATTGTTTTTGTTTAGCTAACTTTGTTCTTTAACTAGAGGCTATTAAATCATTAATTATGTTTTTGAATTATGTAAGTCTTTCAAACCAGGAAGCTAAGTATAATCCACACATTCAGGTGGAAACATCTTTGGCTAAGGTAGTAAAGCATAATTAATCTTAAGTCAAAGGACACCTTCATAGCTGAGGTGCCAAACCAAAAAGGGAATGCATGAATGTAATTATTTTTCCTAGTCATGAAAATAAGCTGATTTTCTTTTGAGAACTAAACTTTCTTCACTGGCATATTCCTTCATTTTTAGTATCTCAGGGTTGCCTTCCAAGTTTAAATTGTAATTATTATTGGATTATTTTGGAAGGTCACACTCATTAATAATTCTGTATTAGTAGAGCCATCTCTATTGAGTAATGCCATGAGTGTTGAAATAGATATTTTTGGCTTAAAATTCTAGAACTTGTATAGTTCTATGTAAAGGTATTAAAAGTAATAGAGACTAATTCATAGATTCCCATATTACAAGACGGGAACTACAAAACTAATACAAAATTATACATTATATCTTGTTATTACAAGATGGGAACTACAAAACTAATACAAACTTATACAGTATATCTTGTTATTATTTTGAAGTTCTCTGACCTGTTAAACATTTGTTTTTTCCTACCTCTGTATTTCAGAGTATGTATGAACTTTTCTCCTATCCCTCTATTAAGTTTCATGTTTATGATGAAGTAATGGAAATTAATTCATTGGGAGGCTGCTGTAGCATTCAGAAATTCCTTATAAATAATGTCTGAATTAAATGCTCTGTTCTTTACTTTGCCTTTGTTTCTCCAGTTTCTCTTATAGCATTGTTTTTAACGAGTCTACAGCATTGCAAAATAAATTATGTAATTTGGTTTTTAACTCTCTGCAGGTATTGGAATAAAATCCTCATGGTATGTAAAATAGCCTAATTGGTATTGAGCAATACAAGGAATATAGTAGATTTTAAAGTATTTGTTGAATAAGTGAATGAAAATTTTAAGTTGGATACCAATTATTGGTTTTCAGTTTTATTCAATAAATACCAGTTTCTACTATACACATGAATATCTTGTTAGGTAGTAAATACTGAATTTTAAGGATATTAATCATATTTACATATTCATTCAGCAAACGTGTCTGCTTTGTATTGTGCACATATATTTTTACAAATGTGATTAGTCACTCTGAAAACGATTTTAAAAAGCAGAGCAAATTAACTTTTTAGGGTTTTTTGAGATAAAACTTTTATTAGTACACATTTATTTATATTGTGCTTTTGAGATAGAATGTCAGACTTTCCATGAACGGGTAAATTTTTCAAGTCATATTAGGATAGATAAAGGTTGACTGGAGTAGGAGGATAAAATTTAGTTTCATTTCTGTTTGGAGGAATATTGTTTAAATTCCATATGGAGTTTAAGGAGTTCTAGAGACGAGGAATAGTTTTAAGAAAGGAAAAGATTGAGAGCAAAAGTGTGCCCTCCTTGTTGAAAGGTCCCTGGTCATTCTTACATTAGGATCGAAGAGGAAAGTACCCCCCAGGCACACTTGAACGACACTAGTTATAAGAAAAATCCCTGTGTACACTCAGTAGGGTGTTCTTGCTGGAGCAAAACTCCAGTATTATGCCAGATTTTGTTTTTATAACTGGATACCTTTGATACAAGTAATATGTACATGGTCCTAGGACATTACTTTTTAATCTAGGAATTATTAATCCTAACTGAATCATTTACAAGAAATTTGCTCCCTTTGTGGTTTATTTTTGTAATTTTTATCAAATAATGCACAAAGTTTATAAAGTCAAATAGAACTGAAAAGATAACAGAAATAACAACCACTGCCTCACCTTCCTCGTTACTTATATTCTCAGTGATAACTATTTTTAATACTTTTAGTATATCTTTATTTACTGCCATGTTTCTACGTAAAAGTCTTATACGATTCCTCTTTATTTAACATTATTTCCCCTTTGATAGGTGTAGATTTAATTCTTTTATACACTACTTTCTGTCCTCCATTCTCACAGTAGTAATATATTACAGTTTATTACATTTGTGATTCCCCCTCAAGTTGATTTAGGTGCCCTTCCTTTGTGCACTCATAGGAAAAGGAAACCCAAAACTTTTACTTTGCTGTGTGGTAGCCGAGTATTGTAATTGCCTACTTAATTTACCTATGTCACCTCACTACCAAACTTAAATCCACTGAAGGCAAATACTGTGTGTTTCCAGCTCATTGTCATATATACTTCAGTGCCTGGCACAGAATAGGGATGTAATAATAGATAGTATTGAAGTTCCTTAAGCTAGCATGTAAGATTTTTAACAAACTGATTTCTGCCTGTCATTCCAGCCTCATTACCAACGCTACCCTTTTTGCAGCTTCTGTGCTAGCTATACCATAGTGCCAGTGCACACTTTGCAGGCTCTCTGACTTTGCCGATATTGTGTTTTCTGTCTGAACAATCTCATTATCTACCTGGAAGGCTCACCATATGCAAACCTAGCTTAGATGTTATATCCTCAGTGAAGTCTTTCTGGATCTCGTGAGCAAAAGTAATAGCTATCTCATTTTTGTTCCCAGTGTTATTATTTAGTACACTATAATAGTTAGGAGCTTGGGGTCTGGAGTCAAGCTTGGAATCAGTCCTGGCTCCATCAGTTACTAGCAGTGTGACTTCAGACAGGTTAATTTCTTCATATTTCAGTTTTCCCATGTATAAAATGGAAATAATAATTAGGTTATTATGGGGCTTTTAAAACACACGTATGTGTGCACATGTAACACAGTACTTGATAGTTGAGTGAATACCCAATAAATGTTAACTTTTTATTATTAGCTCCAATACTTTATCTTGTAGATGGTTACTGCTATGCTTGTCTCCCTGGCTAAATTGAGTCCCTCAGGGTCAGGAACTGTCTTACTTAGTAATCATAGTTCTGTTTTCTAGCACAGTGCCCAGCCTAAGAATATATGGATTGTTGCTAAAGTATGTAAAATGAGTGGTTGTCAATTTACTCTTTCTGATTATTTTTGTTTTGCAGTGATTTTCTTTTCACTGCACAAAAATGCATATTTCCCGTGTTTTGCAATGCTTGGTATGTACTAGATCCTTAGTGCATTTTTGTACTAATGGACACATGAACAAACTTAAGAACGTGGGACTACTTATTGTACTGTATATAGTGTGTCTTCTGTTTTTTTTTTTCTTATGCAACTATTTCTCTCATTAGTATGCTATAGTGAAGTAGTTTGCAAATGTTTTCATTGGCGCTAATGATCAAAAGGAATGAAAAGAAACAAGATACTATTTTGCTACAAATAACGTGGTGGTGATTTTTCTTTTCCAGAAACGAAATCCTGAAGTTCGACATGTAGATTTGGAGATACTATGAATTTGATGGAATGAATCACCTGGGCGGGGCCCTTGGAAACAAGTTTGTCAGCCCACTCTACAAAGTTTCCTCCTCTCACACTGAAGGGGAGTCAGCGCTGTGCAGAAGCCTTTTTTAAAAGATGAAGGAAATATTTTATGTAAAGAGCAGTTCAGTAGGCCACCGAACTGGAACTGCTTATTACATCTAAGAGACACACTACAAGTTGAATCAGTTTGAAAATCATGTTTTTATGCTTCCATAGGGAACATTTTGGTTATTTAAATTGTTCATAATGTCTGTTTTTCACCTGTTCAGTGTATACTGTACTTGCAATCACGTTTCCTTTCTTCATATTGGCAAAAGTCAGTGGCATCCATAGGATCATGATTTTTAATTTGTTGCCACTAAAGATTTCACTCCATCAAAATCTGCCAATCTTGGCTATTCTGGCTAAATTTTGGTATGTGGTTTTTAAATAGTCACTCCATTTCAAAGTCTGTCTTTCCTTATAGAATGTGTAAATTATTTCTCCATACCTTGTGATTTTGACCTCAGTGCTAAGAGAATCACTCTCCTTACCTGGTTATCTACAAATGTTCATTCCAGAAATGTTTAGTTACTGAATTGAAGGAAGACATCTCAGTACACTCTTTTCAGTCATAGTAGTTGCCATTTTGTAAAATTTCATTTTTCTTCTTTGCTTTTTTCCTCTTACTTGCTTTAATTTTTCTAATGTTAGGAGATAAATCCTAGATACTTCCATGGGCCAGTGTGATGACTTTTTTTTAAATGAGGTTCAGTTCCATGTTTATTTACTGGGAGATAATGCATTTATAAACATTTTAACATTCTGTAAAATGTGTTAGAAATATTTATAATTTTACAGGCAGGACAGCATTTGATTTTTAATTTATTTAAAAGGAGGCACTACTTATGTAAATCTGAGCTGTGGGATATTTCTTGCTTTAAGAGAGAGACAGAATCTCTCACTGAAGCTCATGGTCATGATTTTGTATGATACAGTTCATAGTGTGTCTGTGAGTTTGTTGCAGTTACAAATGGGCATTTAGCATAGTATATTGACTATAACATGTAAGTAAATAGCTTTCTACTGACCCTGAGTTATCAAGGTGAAAAAACAATTCAGTAATTGAAAATGCGGTGAAAAGCTACAGCTGTCTCCATCAAAACAACTTATAACGCACTTTAAAATGTTCAGGTAGCAGTGAGCATTGTTCATAGGAGAATGGCGGCTGGGTGATCTCTTTGCTGAATAAATGAGTTGTTAACATGGGGACCCAATTGCCTGTGTGAGATCTGTGTCTTAAAACTTACTGAAATGGGGTGCCTGTAATCTCAGCTGCTAGGGAAGCTGAGGCAGAGAATTGCTTGAACCCAGGAGGCAGAAGTTGCGGTGAGCCGAGATCACACCACTGCACTCCAGCCTGGGCGACAGAGTGAGACTCTGTCTTAAAAAAGACAAACCTTACTGGAATGGAAGTTTATGAATTACTGCAAACTGTAATGCTGGAAACAAAAATCCTTGGTTAAAGGGTTTGTAATGGTGATTTCTAATCTAGAAATGTCATTTACCAGAAAATTATGAGAATTTACATTGGTGTACTTTTTTTTTTTTTTTTTTACTATTACAGAGCATTTTGCATGCTGTACGTTTTAAGCGAAATAACATTCCAGTTTTATTTTTTAAGATAGAAAATTGTTTTGTATATATAATTTGATACTCAATTCTTATAGTTTCAAATTCCTTGCCCCTTCTTTACAAAAAAAAATTTTTTTTTCAATTCGTTATGATTTACTCTATACTTTTTTTGTCTTCCTTCCCCGTTCCCACCTGCCATTTGTTACTTCATGTCATTGCCATATGGGAAAGTACCAAATTATATTGTTTCCTCCCAGTGATATTACTCTGAAAAATTTCACAAAGCTAGACAAGAATAATTAACTCATTTTTTTTTCCAAGATGGCCCTTAATGTGTAGCAAGTGTTCCAAATGGTAGTTTTTTTAGGATTCCCTAAAAAAGGCCAATTTCTAATATTTCTTTTTAAATTTGATTTTGGTTACAGTCATACCGTTTTTAAATAATAATTGAAGGCTTATGTTGCTGTCTTTTCTAATTCTGTTCTGCACTGATAAACTTACACCTGTAATCCCAGCACTTTGGGAGGACGAGGCAGGAGGACTGCTTGAGCTCAGGAGTTCAAGACCAGCCTGGGCAACACAGGGAGACTTCATCTCTACTTAAAAAAAAAAAAAAATAGCCGGGTGTGGTGGGGCGCACCTGTATTGGTTCATTCTCACATTGCTATAAAGAAATAAGAAAAGAGCTTTAATTGGCTCATGGTTCTGCAGACTGAACAGAAAGCACAGCAGCTTCTGCTTTTAGGGAGGCCTCAGGAAACTTCTTCCATGGTGGAAGATGAAGGGGAAGCAGTCATAGCCAGAGGAAGAGCAGGTTGGTGGCGGCGGGGGAGGGGAGATAGGTGCCACACACTTGTAAACAACCAGATCTCGTGAGAACTCACCATACAGTACCAAGAGGGGAGGGTGATAAAGTATTCATGAGAACTCCGCCCCGATGATCCAGTCACCTCCCACCAGGCCCACCTCTGACACTGGGGATTACAATTTGATATGAGATTTGGTGGGGACACAGCACCTGTAGTCCCAGCTACTTGGGAGGTTGAGGTGGGAGGATCACTTGCGCTCCAGAGGTCGAGGCTGCCATGAGATATGATCATGCCACTCCAGCTTGGGTGACATAGTGAGATCCTGTCTCAAAAAAAATCAGAGAATGTGGATCTCTTTCTCCAAAAATAAGGTTATACTTTGTTTTTCAGGTTTCTTGTTATTGTATCCAAATTAATGTTTCTTACTTTATATCTCACTTTGGCATATGGCATTTGGGTATTTAAGCATATAAATCATTTTTAAGGAAAATATTCTCTGCAGGTAAATAATTTCAAAATTAATATTGGACAGAGAGGAGGGGCAGTCAAGGGTCTATGATTGATTCCTTCTTGCCCTAAACTAAAATCTAGGATTTATCAAAGGTGAGGTATATGGATGGTCCCTGACTTATAGTGGTTACTTACACTTATGAAATTTTGAGTTTGTGATGGCTTTATTGGTATATAACCTCAGAGAAGTCAAAGAGCATCTGTACCTACTTTTAGTTTTGCCTGAGAATGGATCTCCAATTCACTATAAGCAGCAGGCCCCAAACTATATAAGGTGGCACAGTTTTCATCAATGGCAGTGGGAGAATGAGGGGTGGAGATCTGTTTTTAAGTGGACTATCCTGGGGGCCTATAGTATCCAACTCCAAAGAGGTAGGTTCCTGAACATATATGAAAGAACCTGTGAGAAGATCAGTCAGCAAAATATTCAAAATTTTTCAAAAGCAAAGTTAATCCCTGCATACATCCCCCTAAAACACACACACACACACACACACACACACACACACACACACACACACACACACATGGCAAAATGAGTAACAATGTCATAGAGTAACAAAATGTCATAAGGCTTGAGTTTTTGATATATGGCTTTCACTGTTACCTTATCTCATAATTTAGATAATGATTTTTGCTAAAATGATACCATCTAAAGAGTGCCTAAGTTTTAATCTGATAACTTTTTGAGGAAGAATGCTGGGAACTACAGAAAACTGCATGGCCTTTGGAATTTGTATTATCTTCTTAGATTGCATTTGTCAAGCTTTCCCAGCATTTCTTTTAAATGTGATGAACCCCAATTTGCCAAACTGTCAGAAGTCAGTGAAGCAAAGAATTGAAGGTAAAATGTTGATTCAAAGATTGTCTCCCCTAAATCCTTCATTCCTGTCTCTGAAATGGAACTTTGGAAGGCATTTATATAGAAGATTGGTCTGACAGCCTTTATATTTGCATGTAAGTTTACTTGCATCCTTAGACTTGGTTTTATGCAAAAAGGAAATTTTCATTTGTTGTATTGTATTTCATCTGTCTGATTTCACTGGCACATTAAGATGGTCCTGGTCCCTCAAGATACTTTTTCCCATTATAAATGTCATATGTAAATAAGGGCAACTCCTTTATTAGTTTGGGATATTTTTTCCCTTGAGAAATAAATGTTGAACATAAACTCTTCTTTACCTCATGTGCTAAGAACTAAACTATATAATCTGATATATTTTACCCTAAAAATTATGCCTATGGTTTTGAACAGAATTTGTTACTCATTCAGTGTGCCTGTTAGTTTTTAAGGTTTTTTTTTTGGTTGTACAAAACCTAATCATAATAACTCTTAATCATTTTATAATTGGTTTCAGTTTAAAGAGAACTATTATTAAATTTTTTATTTTATAAAACCAAACTATAATAACTTAATCATTTTGTAATGTTTCAGTTTTAAAAGAACTATTAATATACTGTTTATTAACATATTAACTATTACTAATATAACAATTTGTCTTGGTAAAACAAAATCTAAAAAGTTATATTCCTTAGTGATATATATTATCAGTACATTTTGGCAGAATTAGATTATTAAACATTTTAATTAGGCTGTTTTGTTTGAGATCTGTCTACATGAATATATTTAGAGAAAAAATACAAAACATGGAAACCAAAACCCTCAACATAGGCCAGCCTGCACCGTGATCTAAATTGAACTCTATACTAATCTGTAGGAATTCCAACTGAATTTTCTTTTTCATGAGAAACTAAACCAAAGTAATTTGGTATTTTTGAGAAGGTATAATTCCCTCCCCAAATTCAAAACCTATTGAAAGTAGAACCACTACAGTTTATTATTTGCACAGCAAAATAGAGAACTGTGTGTGTCATTAGGGCCATATATATATATATATATATATATAACTATATATATATATATATAACCATATATATATATATATAACTATATATATATATAACTATATATATATATATAACTATATATATATATATAACTATATATATATATATAACTATATATATATATATATAACTATAACTATATATATATATATAGTTATCCCTTAGTATCTGTGGGAATACCCTGTGGGGGATGTCCCTGGGGTACTAAAATCCAAGGATGTTAAATCTCCTATATAAAATGACATGTTTGCATATGACCTAGACACATCCTCAAGTATACTTTAAATAATCTCTACTTACCTTAGAAGAAGGAAGATAATGAAAGTGTTGTCAACCAGATAATCATTCCTGATGGTCAAGTTGTAGGATGTCCCATCCTGATCATTCCCTCATCCAGTAACCAGGGACAGAATTACTCATGGTTGTGGCCTCTTGTCCGTCTTGAGGTCAGTTAGGCCTGCTTCAATCAGAACCAACCAATTGTTCATCCATCATGGGCCAGTGATTTCAAGTATTGAAGACGCTGGGATCCTAATTTGAGTCCACATAATGGGAGGTATCCTGGGAAATGCCCATAATTTATTTGTGTTTGCTTTCCCAGGTTTCCTTAAGGTTCCTAAGATTCATAATGTATATAATCTTTACAGAAGGACTTCTTTGTTTTTAAGGCATTTTGTGTGTGGGAAGGGAGATGTGGTGGTGTTTTAGTCTGTTTTCTAAGATGGGAGAAATAACAGCATTGTTTATAAAAATTTAGGAAATAGGGGGAGAATTCCTAAATTTTTATAAACATGCTGTTATTTCTCCCATCTTAGAAAAACAGACTAAAACACCACAACCTCTCCCTTCCCACACACAAAATGCCTTAAAAACAAAAAAGTCCTTCACTTACTTTCTTATTTCTTTACTTCCCTTTACAGCAAAACTCAAAGGAGTTGTCTGTATTTGCTGCCTCTCTTTCCTTTTCTCTGAAGCCCATTCTAGTCAGGCTTTTGCTACTCTCTCCACTAACCCTGTCCTTGACTTCATACTGCTAAATACAATGGTCAGTCTTAGGTTCTTATCATACTTGACCTGTCAGCAGCATTTGTCACAAAGAATCTGGCTTCCAGAATTCTTTCTGGTTCTCCACCTACCTCTCTGGCCAATCCTTTTCAGTCCTTTTTTTTTGTCGCCAGGCTGGTGACAGTACAGTGGCACAATTTTGGCTCACTGCAACCTCCATCTTCCGAGTTGAAGCGATTCTCCCACCTCAGCCTACCTGGTAGCTGGGAGTACAGCTGTGTACCACCACACCCAGCTACTTTTTGAATTTTTAGTAGAGACAGAGTTTCACTATGTTGGCCAAGCTGGTCTCAAACTCCTGACCTCAAGTGATCTGTCCACCTAGGCCTCCCAAAGTGCTGAGATTAACAGGTGTGAGCTACCATGCCTGGCCTTCCGCCTCTTTTTGTAGGTTTCTCCTCATTTCCGTTACGTCCAAACATTGGCATATCCCAGGACTATGTCTTTTCTTTATCTATATTCATTCCCTGAGTGATTCAGTCCCATGGATTAAAAAAAAATTATTTATTGAAACCCTGATTCTCTACTTTGAATCCCAGACTCAAATGTCCAGTTGCCTGCTTGACATCTCCAGGTTTGTGAGATAGGCACTCCAATATGCTGCTGATGGGAGTATGAAGTAGGGCCATCTATGTGGAGGGTACTTTAGCTGAAGATATTAAGAGTCTGGAAAAATATGGTTGGGTGTGGTGACCCACACCTATAATTCTAGCACTTTGGGAGGCAGAGGTGGATGGATTGCTTGAAGCCAAAAGTTACCAGCCTGGTCAATACAGCAACGCTTCAGCTGAAAAAAAAAAAGTCTGGAAAATAGTCATACCCTTTGACCTTGTTATTCCACTTTTAGGAATAGAGCCTAATAAAAGAGTTGCTTCACTATGAAAAAATTTGAAAACATTTAGAAGAATGTTTAAATAAATTATGGCAATTATGGCATAGTTATAAGGTAGGACAGAATACAGTCTTTGGAGGCATTTTTTGCAGGATATTTAATATGGCAAAATGCTTATGATAGAGAAAAATGTAAAAGTACACATCTTGGGCTGGGTGTGGTGGCCTGTAATCCCAGAACTTTGAGAGGCCATGGCAGGTGAATTGCTTGAGCCTGGGAGTTCGAGACCAGTCTGGCCAACATGGTAAAACCCAGCCTCTAAGACAAAAAAGTACAAAATTAACCAGGTGTGGTGGCACGCGCCTGTAGTCCCAGCTACCTGGGAGGCTGGGGTGGGAGGATGGCTTGAGGTGGGAGGAGGTGGAGGTTGCAGTGAACCAAGATGGCACCACTGTACTTCAGCCTGGGCAACAGAGCAAAATCCTGTCTGAAAAAAAAAAGAATATACATTTTGCAGTTCTAATTGTTCCTGCTAAGGTTCAAGATTGGAGTGGGACATAAAAAACATTTTTATAAACAGGTATTAGATTTTTAAATTTTAAAAAGTGCTTAAGATTCATTTTCTAGTGAAAAGACAGGATAGGATACATAACTATATTCAGAATAATTTCAATTTTGTGTACATGGAAAAAGGATTTAAAGCAAATACACTAAATATTAACAATTTCATACATAGGTAAATTTTATCTTCTTTTCTGTCGTTTACAGATTTTCTACAATGAGTTTTTCTTTTTTAATAAAAAGTTAATTTAAAAGGACAAGCAATTCAGGCTGAACGTGGTGGCTCACACCTGTAATCCCAGCACTTTGGGAGGCTGAGGTGGGTAGATAACCTGTGGTCAGGACTTCGAGACCAGCCTGGCCAACATGCTGAAACCCTGTCTCTAGTAAAAATACAAAAATTAGCCAGGCATGGTGGCGGGATCTCTAATCCCAGCTACTCAGGAGGCTGAGGCAGGAGAATCACTTGAACCTGGGAGGCAGAGGTTGCAGTGAGCTGAGATCGGCCACTGCACTCCAGCCTGGGTGACACAGTGAGACTCTGTCTCAAACACAACAACAACAACAAACGTCAAGCAATTCTTCAATCTTGGGATAGTTGAAGACATTGGAGTGTCATAAAACTAAGGTGTGGGAATCTTTGAATTAGAATTTTAATTTTAATACCTACTTTCGAGAGGAGGTAAGAACCAAAGAGAAAAGCCTGAAGATGAGCATGTTTCCTTGAAGTATAAAACTTGAGTCTGATACCACTAGACTCTAAATTTCCAACCCTAGTAATATGGCATATGCTCTTGGAACTCAATATGGTCGTTTGCTTAGCTTTTTGTTGATATAATCTGAAATGATCTTAAATCTCACTATGGATCATCATAAAAACAACATATTGTCAGAGAAGAGTAGGACAATTGTCCTGTTAAATTGGAAAACTGAAAAAGAAAATTTAAAAACAGACTTCCATTATTGCATTCATATAACAAATACTTTTTGAGTGTCTGTGTCACTGGGCACTGTACTACCTCATAACTACCTAAGCAGTCGGGGTGGGGAAGCCTCCTTGGGTAAGTACCCTTTTTAAGGCCAGGCACAGAGAAAAAGGAGGGTGAAGCGTGTGCTAGGTAATAGGTAGAGGACATGTACAAATAGATGGCTACTGATTTTCAGCTGATAACTATGTCTAATTAGGTGAATACCATCTTATTCTGGTAAGAGTAGCAGAGTGCATGTTCATTCCTGAGGACCCTTTCCCTGGTGTTAAAACAAATTATCTCTAGCCTTCAGTATGAAATAAATTCTGCTTTGCCACATTTTTGCCGAATCTGAAGAATCACAATGAATGAGTTTCATGTCTATTTCAAAACGGTATAGAGTCTCTGGCAGTTCAGTATATTTAACTTGTTTCCTCGTAAGTATGACTTCAAGATATTGTTTCATGCTGGAGTTGTAAATTGTGATTTATTCATTCTCTACAGAAATATTAAATAAATCTGAAAAATTCCAAAACCCATTCTTATTGTAATTTTTCTTACTGAATTTCAGATACAGCTTTAAGATTATTTGGTAAGAGATGAAAGGAAAGGTGGCTGTTAAACTCAGATTGAAGCAATTTAAAATTTTACGGGCAGTTATATTTGATATAGAACTCAGTTTATTCTACAGTGGAGAAAGCCTGGATCTCTAACAGGAAAAAATAGGTGTCGCAGCTGTTTCCATCTTATTTGTTCCATGGGACTCCCTTATGTCCCCAAACCTGCAAGATTCTTCCAGGGATCTTCAGCTACCTCCACTCCTATAAGGACTTGCTGTGTCCAAAAGACAAGCCTAGTGTTGCAATGGGATCTCCCATAGAGGCTTGGCAATGTTTTCAAATTAGAATTCAATTTTCTTTACTTAATTTATTTTACCTATGCCCAATCCAACTAAACTTAGCTATAATATTTTTGAAGATTTACATTCCTAAACACTTAATTCTGGAATTAATTTTTCCTTAATAAAGGTAAGCCTCACTATTTTTTATTTATTTATTTATTTTGAGACAGAGTCTCACTCTCTCGCCCAGTCTGGAGTGCAGTGGCACAATCTCGGCTCACTGCCACCTCCACCTCCCAGGTTCAGTTGATTCTCCTGCCTCAGCCTCCCGAGTAGCTGGGATTACAGGTGCCCGCCACCACGCCCAGCTAATTTTTGTATTTTTAGTAAAGACAGGGTTTCACCATGTTGGTCAGGCTGGTCTTGAACTCCTGACCTCGTGATCTGCCCTCCTCAGCCACCCAAAGTGCTGGGATTAGAGGTGTGAGCCACTGCACCTGGCCTAAATTTTATTTATAATCAACTCATAATTGAATACATTTATGGGTACTATATGATGTTTCAGTATATGTATACAACTATGTAATGATCAAATCAGGGTAATTAGCATAGCCATCACCTCAAACATTTATTGTTTCTTGGTGGTGAGAACATTCAAAATCCTCTTCTAGCAATTTTGAAATATACATTGCTAACTATAGTTATTACCCTATTTGCAATAGGACACCAGGACTTACTCCTCCTATCTAACTTTGCACCTGTTGATCAATTTCCCCCCAGCTCCTCCCCTCCCCTACCTCCCATTCTTCTCCCCCCAGCCTCTGATAACCATGGTTCTACCCTCTACTCCTATGAGATCAACTTTTTTAGATTCCACATATGAATGATATCGTGTGGTATTTGTCTTTCTCTGTCTGGCTTATTATGCTTAACATAATGTCCTCTAGTTTCATCCACGCTGTTGCAAATGACAGCATTTCCTGTTTTGTTATGGTGAAATAGTATTCCATTGTGAATATATACCATATTTTCTTTATCTATTCATCTGATGATGGGTACTTAAGTTGATTCCATACCTTGGCTACTGTGAATAGTGGTGAATAAACATGAGCATGCAGATGTCTCTTTTGCATGCTGATTCTAATTCCTTTGGATAAATAGCCAGTGGTAGGATTGCTGCGTCATGTGGTAGCTATATTTCTATTTTTTTGAGGAGCTCCAAACTGTTCTCCATAATTGCTATAATAATTAACATTCCCACCAACAGTGTGTTAGGGTTCTTTTTCTCCATGTCCTCACCAACACTTGTAATTTTTTGTCGTTTTGATAATAGCCATTCTTGCTGGAGTGAGGTGATATCTCATTGTGATTTCGACTTGCAGTTCCCTGATGACTAGTGATGTTGAGTATTTTTTCATATACTTGTTGGCTATTTGTGTGTCTTCTTTCAAGAAATGTCTATTCAGGTCTTTTGCTGAATTTTGATTGAATTATTATTATTATTTGCGATTGAACTCAATAGTTTGAGTTCCTTATATATTCTAGATGTTAACATCTTGTCAGATGTATGGTTTACAAATGTTTTCTCCCATTCTGTAGGTTGTCTCTTCACTCTGTTGATTGTTTCCTTTGTGGTGCAGAAGCTTTTTAGTTTGCTTTTGTTGCCTGTATTTTGAGGTCAGAAAAAATCCTTGCCCAGACCAAAGTCATGAAATATTTCTCCTATGTTTTCTTCTATTGGTGTCATAGTTTCAGGTCTTACAGTTAAGTCTTTAATCCATTTCAAGATAATAAAGGGCCTACGTGATGAGATGAAGTGAAGTAAATGACATAGGCATTGTGCTGTAGCGTTAGGCTACTATTGACCTTCTGAAGGTAGGTCAGATGGAAGACCATCTGCTTCAGTGATCCTGGATCATTAAGGCGCAACGATGTTGATGACAAATAGGCAGGTAACATATGGAGTATGGATACACTGGACAAAGGGATGATTCTTGTCCCTGATGGATGACATGAGATTTCACCACACTACTCAGAAGGGTGAGCAATTAAATCAAAATCACAATGAGATATCACCTTGTGCCAGTCAGAATGGTGATCATTAAAAAGTTGGGAAACAACAGATGCTGGAGAGGATGTAGAGAAATAGGAACACTTTTACATTGTTGCTGGGAGAGTAAATTAGTTCCACCTTTGTGGAAGACAGTGTGGTGATTCCTTGAGGATCTAGAACTGGAAATACCATTTGACCCAGCAATCCCATTACTGGGTATATACCCAAAGGATCATAAATCATTCTACTATAAAGACACATGCACACATATGTTTACTGCAGCCCTATTTACAATAGCAAAGACTTGGAACCAACCCAAATGCCCATCAATGATAGACGGATAAAGAAAATGTAGCATAAATACACCATGCAGCCACAAAAAGGAATGAGTTCATGTCCTTTGCAGGGACATGGATGAAGCTGGAAACCATCATTCTCAACAAACTAACACAGGAACAGAAAACCAAACACCACATGTTCTCACACCTAAGTGAGAGTTAAACAATGAGGACACATGGACACAGGGAGGGGAACATCATATACCTATACCGGGGCCTGTCAGTGAGTAGGGGAGAAGGGGGAGGGATAGCATTAGGACAAATACCTAATGTATGCTGGGCTTAAAACCTAGACGATGGGTTAATGGGTGTAGCAAACCACCGTGGCACATGTATAACTATGTAACAAACCTGCACATTCTACACATGTATCCCAGAACTTAAAGTATAGTAAAAAAAAAAAAATAAAAGTGTGCAATTTAAAACTTATGAATTACTTATTTCTGAAATTTTCCATGTAATATTTTCAGACTGTGTTTGACCATGAGTAACTGAAACCTCAGACAGGAAAACTGTGGATAAGGGGGAACTACTGTATATGGTGAGAGATAAGGGTCTAGTTTCATCCTTCTTCATGTGGGTGTCTAATTTTCCTAGCAACCATTTATTGGAAAGACTATCCTTTCCCCAGGGTGTGTTCTTGGCACCTTTGTTGAAAATCAGTTGGCTGTAGATGTGTGGATTTATTTCTGGACTTTGTTTTTATGCAAGTACTGTGCTGTTGTGGCTACTACAGTAGCTTTATAGTGTATTTTGAAGTAAGAACATTATCTTAACAATGTTCATAGAATGGTTAGAGCTTCTCCTGCAATGAAATGATGAGTCACAAACACAAAATAAATTTTATTATAGTGTTCCTTATTTTTAACCCAAAATAATAATAGCCAGTTTACCAATCTACCATATTCATTAATCATCGATCCAACTAGTTTTGACTGCTTCCAAAAAATCAGATTTATCCTCAAAAGATAAAGATATCCATTATTCCATCAAGCCTATTTTAAAAATTGGTCCCACATACTTCAGGTAACTCCCAAGCAGTATTCAGACATATCCTGAATATGATGACATTGTTAGAAAAAGATGATAGCCTCATAAGAGATTATTTTTAATGGAACACTTAGTTCCTCTTTAATGTTTGTTAAAAATACTTCTGATGTTATTTCATGATCATACTTTGGATATGATTACAGATTTACCCAAAATATAAAGTAGGTAAGAATGCATTCCTTCACAAGAGAATTCATACTGATCTTTCTTTAAAAAGTCGTTTCAGTTTTTTGTTGTTGTTTTTGTTTTTTGAGACAGAGTCTTGCTCTGTCGCCCAGGCTGGAGTGCAGTAGTGTGATCTTGGCTCACTGCAACTTCCGCCTCCCAGGTTCAAGTGATTCTCCTGCTTCAGCCTCCCAAGTAGCTGGGACTACAGGTGCATGCCACCACGCCCAGCTAATTCTTGTATTTTTAATAGAGACGAGGTTTCACCAAATTGGTCAGGCTGGTCTTGGACTCCTGACTTTGTGATCCACCTGCCTCGGCCTCCTAAAGTGCTGGGATTACAGGCGTGAACCACTGCACCCGGCCTCCCTACATCTTTAGAGATGCATCTATTGTAAAAGATGAGCTTTTCTTGAGCCAACAGGCTGAATATCCACACATTTGAAAATAATCTTAGTTCTTAACACTCAATGAGTTTGTCAGAAACATAGGATCTCAGACCCCACTCCACACCTACTGAATCAGAAAATCTGAGTTTAACAAGATTTGCAGGTGATTTGTAAGCAGGTTAAAATTTGAGGAACAGAGCTCTTGCTAATCTTATGGAGAGAAAACATAATTTATAACACCAATGAAACAACTACTAAAGATGAGAAAATTTTCTTCTGATAGACTAGACAATGACCTTAACAAAGTCATATAAATATAAATTTGCTCAAGAACGTAAATAAAGATATAAACACTCTCTCTCTCTCTCATACACTGGATGGAATTAATAGCAGATTAGGCACAGCAAAAGACAAGATCAGTGAGCAATACACACTATCCAAAATAAAGCATAGACAGAAAAGAAATAAACAGAGTCCATGTGATCTATGGGACGGTATCAATCAGTCTAATACATGTGTGTACTAGTTTTCTATGGCTACTGTAAAAAATTACAACAATCTTAGTCTCTTAAAATAACATAAATTTATTTTATACTTCTGTAGGTTAGAAGTCCAACTAAGTTTCACTAGTGTCAACAGGGCTGCATTTATTGCAGGAGGCTCTAGGAAAGAACCTATTTCCTTGTCTTTTAGAGACTGTCTGCATTCTGTGGCTTGTGGCCTCCCTCCTCCATCTTCAAACCCAGCATGAGTGGGTCTAGTCCTCACATTGCATCACTCAAACCTTCTCTTTTTAAGACCCTTGTGATTACTTTGGGCCCTCCCAGATAATCCAAGATAATCTTCCTATAAGGTCCCTTCTGCCCTGTAATCTAACATACTCACAAATTCTGGGAACTAACATGTGGACATCTTTGATGAGTCATTATTCTGCCTTCCACAACATGTAATTCGAATGCCAGAAAAAAAAGATGGAAGAAGGAAGACAGAAATTATATTTGAAGAAATAGTTACTGAAAACTTTTCCAAATATGATGAAAAATAGAAACGCACAGATCTGAGAGTTCAATGAACCCCAGTAAAAGAAATTCAGATAAAACCACACCAAGGTAGATCATAATCAAACTTGAAAAGCAATGATAAAGAGAGAAACTTAAAAGTAGTCAGAGAAAAAAAGGACAGAGATACTTAATAAATACTTAGATAAAAAATACAGGACACTTCATATCAGTAACTATGCAAGCCAGAAGAAAATAGAATGGCACCTTTAAAATGTTGAATGAGGAAAATTCTCAGCCTAGAATTTATACTAGGTGAAAATATCTTACAGAAATGAAGGTGAAATAAAGAAACTTTCAGACACACAAAGCTGGAAGAATTGATCAGTGGCAAACCTATACACAAGAAATTTTAAAGTACTTTACATAAATGTGCTACTTCATTTTCCTTCAGGCAGAAAGAAAATGAAGCCAGATGGAAATCTGCATTTACACAAAGGAATTAAAAGACCAACATGTGTGATTAAATATGAAATATTTTCTTATTTTAAAAATTACCTTAATAGTTAACTATTTAATGCAAAAATCATAATGATACATTAGATTGTGTGGCATATATCAAATATAAAAATAACATGTATGATAATAGCACTAGCAGAGAAGAAACATGTACTAGCAGAATCCTAGCAGAAGAAGAAACAGTATATTGTTAGAAGATCCTTATATTATACATGTAGTGGTATGATATTACTTGAAGGCAGACTGTGATAAGTTAAGGATATGTACTTTAATCTGTAAAGCAATAAGTAAAAAAAAAAAAAAGAAAACAAGAGGTATACCTTGTAAGTCTACAAAAAACATAAAATGGAATCATTAAAAGTATACCAAAACAAGGCAGAAAAAGAGGGAAAAAAGGAAACTAAGAAGGGATGGAACTAACAGAAAGCTAATAGCAATATGGTAGATTTAAATGGAACTATATCAATAATCACGTTAAATGTAGATGGTGTAAACACTTCAACTAAAAGGCAGAGATTGTCAGATTGGATTTAAAAATGCAAGACCCAATTATATGATGCCTGTGAAATTCATTGTAATTAAAAAGATGCACATAAGAGTAACAAGAAGGAATAAGTTATACCAGACCAACACCAATTAAAAGACAGCTGGGGTCAGGTACAGTGGCTCACACCTGTAATCTCAGCACTTTGGGAGGCCGAGGCAAGTGGATCATTTGAGGTCAGGGGTTCGAGACCAGCCTGGCCAACATGGTAACCCTGTCTCTACTAAAAATACAAAAATCAGCCAGTCATGGTGGTAGGTGCCTGTATCCCAGCTACTCAAAAGGCTGAGGCAGGAGAACCACTTGAACCTGGAACGTGGAGGTTGCAGTCAGTTGAGATTGCACCACTGCACTCCAGCCTGGGCGACTAGAGTGAGACTCCATCTAAAAAAAAAAAAAAAAAAGCAGGGGGGGGCTTAATTCCCCAAGAGGTCATAATAAACCTAAGTATCGTCTATTTAAAAACAGAGCTTCAAAATACATGAAGCAAAAACTGACAGAACTGAAAGGAGAAAAAGATAAACCAACACAACACTCCTTCACAATAATCAATAGAATAGAAAAATCAGTAAGTATAGAGAAGATGTGAACAATAAGATGTGATCAAACAGCTTGACCTTTTTGACAATTATAGTACCTTCCATCCACAAATATCAAAACACATATTCTTTTGAGGGGCCCTTGGAATATTTACTAGCAAAGACCATCTGCTTGGTCATAAAACAAGTCTCATAAAGTTAAAAGAATTTAAGTCTTACCAAACATGTTATTTAACAACAATGGAATTTAATTAAAAATCTATAGCATGGAAATTTAAAAGATATGACAACAACAGCATGAAGGACAGGAGGGAGAAAATTGATGAGCATTATTGTTAGATTCTTACACTATTCACAAATTGGTATAACTTTATTTCACGGTAGACTGCAATAAGTTAAAGATGTGCATTGTAAATCATAGGCAACCACTAACTAAAACACACACACTACCTGGCGTGGTGGTTCATGCCTGTAATCCCAGCACTTTGAAAGGCTGAGGTGGGCAGATCATGAGGTCAGGAGTTCGAGACCAGCCTGGCCAACACAGTGAAACCCCATCTTTACTAAAAATACAAAAATTAGTTAGGTGTGGTGGTGGGTGCCTGTAATCCCAACTACTCAGGAGGCTGAGGCAGGAGAATCACTTGAACCTGGGAGATGCAGGTTGCAGTGAGCTGAGATCGCACCATTGCACTCCAGCCTCAGTGACAAGAGTGAAACTCCAACTCAAAACAAACAAAAACACACACACGCACACACACACATGCACACACAAAGAAATAGCTAATAAGCCAACAGTGAAGATAAAAGGGAATCATCATAAATACTGAATTAATCCAAAGCAAGGAAATAAATAAGGAAGAGGGAAACAAAAAGGAGACAAAAAGCAAATAAGACGTTAGATTTCTTATATTAATCTAGAAATCATTTTACACAAGAGGCAACTGAGACTGACAGAGCTTTAAATAACTTTCCCAAGATGACACACCAAGGAGGTACTGAGGCTGGAAACTGAACTCAGGTTCCATATTCCACATGTCTTCTAAGTCTATGAACTTCATTTAAGGTCAAGGTATTGTACTCGTGTGTGTGTGTGCGTGTGTGTGTGTGCATGTGCCCATGTGTATTTTAGCTGCTTGTGTAAAATAATTTAGAAAACATATGTCTTTATCAATTGTGCATATGATTGACATTTAAATTTCTATGTGCAGATATAAGTATAATATATTCTCACTTTTCAGATTACATTGGAGCTGCATGGGAATTATGTTTTAAGTGTTTTCCCATCTCTCTTCACTCTCTTTCACAGGCCAGGATATGTGTGATTCTCTACAAATGAGGGAGAAGAATGAGATGGTGTTGGCAACCAGAAAGACTGCTGTACAGCATTGTCCTTCCACAGCTGGGGCAGCCTAAGTCATTTTTCACAAATCTCTTCAAACCTTCACTTGTTGCTTGTGCTCATAATCTTTGCACACACGCATATATTAGGCACAGTATACTATGAAAGTGTCAAAAATGTTTTGGCGCTCCATGCAATATGCTAGGTATTGTGCCAGGCAAAAGATATAAGGAAATAAAAAATTATGTCCCCTGATATCGTAAAATCTCATGGGGGGATCGGGCGTGGTGACTCAAGCCTGTAATCCCAGCACTTTGGGAGGGTGAGGCATGCAGATCATGAGGTCAAGAGATCGAGACCATCCTGGCCAACATTGTGAAACCCTGTCTCTACTAAAAATACAAAAATTAGCTGGGCATGGTGGCATGTGCCTGTAGTCCCAGCTACTCGGGAGGCTGAGGCAGGAGAATTGCTTGAACCTGGAAGGCGGAGGTTGCAGTGAGCCAATATGGGGCCACTGCACTCCAGCCTGAAGACAGAGCGAGACTCTGTCTCAACAACAACAACAACAACAACAACTCCTCATGGGGGATACATACTTAATATAAAGAATCATACAAATATATAATTATGTTGTCGTAAGTGCCATGAATAAAACAGAATACTATGACAGGTAACAGGATGACCTATTGGAATGATTTGAAGATAAATACAAACCTCCTCTGCCCCCATACACACACTTAAGATAACTGGTATCATGGTTATGTTGCTTATTTTCCTTTTAAATTTCCAGAATGTTCTTGTGGCTATTCACTGTTATCCACATAAGCACACAGCATACTGAAGACTTTGAAACTATCACAGAGCCACCAAGCCAGAAGCTGACAATAAGTAATATAGTTTAGTAATTTAAAGATCCCTTAAATTTTAGCATCCTTGGACTAGAGTTAGCTATTTATTGCCTTCATTTTTAAGAGCAGTTTTAGGTTCACAACAAAACTGAGAGAAAGATACAGAGATTACCCAGACACCCCTTCCCCTACCACAGACATAGCCTCCTCCATCATCAACATCCCCCACCAGAATGACACATTTGTTAGAACTGAAGAATCTATATTGTCATACCATTATCACCCAGACCATAGTTTACACTGGGTTCACTCTTCGTGTTGTACATTTTATAGGTTTAGCCAAATGTATCATGACATTTATCCATCATTATAGTTTCATACAGAGTAGTTTCAGTGCCCTAAAAATCCTCTGTGCTCTGCCATTTCATACCTCCCTATCCCCTACCCCCTGGCAACCACTGATCCTTTTCCTATCTCCATAGTTTTGTCTTTTCCAGACTGTCATACAGTTGGAATAATACAGTTATTTTCAGTTGGCTTCTTTCACATGTAGTATGTATTTAAGTTTCCTCCATGTCTTTTTATGGTTTGATAGCTCATTTGTTTTAATGATGAATAATATTCAATTTTCTAGATGTACCACAGTTTATTTATCCATTTACCTACTGAAGGACATCTTGGTTGCTTCCAAGTTTGGGCAATTATGAATAAAACTATTATAAACGTTTGTGTGTAGGTGTTTGTGTGGTTGTAAGTTTTCAATTCATTTGCATAAATACCAAGGAGCAGGATCACTGGATCATATGGTAAGTTGAATTTTGTAAGAAACTACCAAACTATCTTCCAAAATGGCTGTACCATTTTGCATTCTCACCAGCAACAAATGAGAGTTCTTACTAATGCACATCTTCACCAGCACTTAGTGTTTGCCATTCTGAACTATGGCCATTCTAGTTGGTATGTAGTGATATAAAATTGTTGTTTCAATTTGCATTTTCCTGATGACATATGATGTGAAGCATCTTTTCATGCATCTATTTACCATCTGTATATCTTCTTTGGTGAAGTGTCCATTGAAGTCTTTGGCCCATTTTCTAATTGAGTGGTTTGTTTTCTAACAGTTATTTTAAGGGTTCTTTATATATTTTGGATAACACTCTTGCAATTATTTATCAGATGTCTTTTGCAAATATTTTCTCCCAGTCTAAGGCTTATCTTTTCACAGTGCCGTTCACAGAGCATACAATTTTGTTTTTAATGAAATTCAGCTTATCAATTCTTTCTTTCAATGATCGTGTCTTTGGTGTTATTGCCAAACTCAAGTGCATCTAGATTATCTTAAATATTATTTTCTAGGGGTCTAACAGTTTTGTGTTTTGCATTTAGGCCTGTGATCTACTTTCAGCTAATTTTCATGAAGGATATAAGACATATCCAGATTCATTTTTTTGTATGTGCATGTCTGGTTGTTCTAGTGCCATTTGTTGAAAAGATTTTTATTTTTTTACACTGTATTGCCTTTGTCCCTTTGTCAAGGATCAGTTGACTATATTTAGGTGGGTCTATTTCTGGGTTCTCTATTCTGTTCTATTGATTTGTCTATTGTTTCACTAATATTACACTGTTATGATGACTGTAGCTTTATACTAAGTACTGAAGTCAGAAAGTGTCATCCTCCAACTTTGTTTGTCTCCTTCAGTGTTGACTACTTTGGGCATTTTGCCTTTCCGTATACACTAGACTCAGTTTGTCAATTTCTACAAAATAACTTGCTGGGATTTTAGTTGGAATGGATCAAGTTCGGAAGACTGACATCTTGGCGATACCGAGTCTTCCTATTCATGAACAATGATTTAGTTCTTTGCCATCTTTCATCAGAGTTTTATAGTTTTTCTTATATTGATCTTGTACATATTTTGTTTGACTTATACCCAAGTATTTCATTTTGGGGGTGCTAATAGAAATGATATTGTGTTATTAATTTCAAATCCCACTCGTTCATTTCTAGTACAAGTGATTTGTTTGTTTGTTTGTCTGTTTATTTTGAGATGGGAGTTTTGTTCTTGTTGCCCAAGCTGGAGTGCAATGGCACAATCTCAGCTCACTGCAACCTCCGTCTCTTGGTTCAAGTGATTCTCCTGCCTCAGCCTTCCAAATAGCTGGGATTGCAGACCCACACCACCATGCCTGGCCAATTTTTTGTATTTTTAGTAGAAATGGGATTTCACCATGTTAGCCCGGCTGGTCTTGAACTCCTGATCTCAGGTGATCCGCCCACCCAGGCCTCCCAAAGTGCTGGGATTACAGGTATGAGCCACCGCACCTGGCCACAAGTGATTTATTTATAAGCTATTTTAGTGTAGTCTCTTGAGCTGGAAGGGCTGCTACCTGCAATTATTTTGAAAGTTATTTATCCTTTCCTTTCCACACTGTTAAAAGAATAATGATTTTTAAGAATGAAGATTTACTGTGAACTTGTTGTTATAACACAGACTTTAGCCATAGAACTTCAGGAAAAAAAACCTTCACTTTAGGTACTGTTTACAATGGATGTGTATATATTTTTTACCAAGATAAGCTAAAACCAACGTAACCTACAGCCTGTAAAAGGCCCACTCAGATCCTCTTACATTTATCCTGAGATGTTCTGGGAGAAGCTGAGCCAGGCCTGCTACCAGGTGGAGGATCACTTCCCCTGTCTCACCAAGGCCTGAACTTATAGGGGCTGTTTCCGATCCTTCCCAACCAGAGACTGCTGGTCTGAACCCCAACTGTACCTGGTGTGAAAGGTGATCCAGTATTGTTCTGAAACAATCATGCTACTTTTCCTTCATGTCCATCTTTTTCCCAGTGATGGGAAAGAAGGGAAGGGAAGGGGAAGGGGAAGGGGGAGGGAAGGAAGGGAAAGGAAGGGGAAGAGGGAAGGAGGGAAGGAAGAGAAGGAAGGCAAGGAAGGGAAGGAAGGGAAGGAAGGGAAGGAACAGGCAAGGAGGGAAGAAAGGAAGGGAAGGAAGGCAAGGGAAGGAAGGAAGGAAGGAAGGAAAGAAAACAATAAAATATGTGTCTGGCTTCAGACAGCTTAAAAGGGGGATGGAACTAAAGTTTGTTTTTTTCATTGTTGGATAAGCAGGAAGAGACAAGAAACGATGATTTAAAGGCTACTTTACAAAAGCAATGGATTGTTACATGGTTACTTGTTTGACAAAATAGTTCTCTTTTAGGAACAAATTTAAGTGGGCAGATTTAAATATTCTCACCAAGTCTTTCCCTGGTTAGGCATCTAGTACCTAAGCAATAGAGACCTCTGCTCATTGAACAGATACCATTGCACAGGGTAAAGGCCCTCCAACAATTCCATTTGCTTTTCTGATAACAGCAATAGGGAGGGAGCAGAGGGCAGAAACACGCAGGGCATGATGTCAGTGGCTGAGCCTGCAATGTGTGCCTGTTTGCAATATAAATGGGCAAGCCTGTCTGGGTAACAAAATGGAAAGGATCGCTTCCAGTATGAAAAATCTGTCCTCAGAAACTGTTTCCTTACAAATATATTAGTTTACTGCTTTTAATATTAAAGAATTTACCAGATTAAGACTTGGCATAATTTTGAGAAGGTATATGCATCAGTTTTTAGGGCATTTGTGGGGGGGATAAAACTGCTTTATTTCAAGAAGGATGATAGTACATGCTTTTTTTTCTCTTCCATAGGTTATTGGGGTACAGGTGGTGTTTGGTTACATGAGTAAGTTCTTTAGTGGTGATTTGTGAGATTTTGGTGCACCCATCACCCGAACAGTATACACTGTAGTCTTTTATCCCTCACCCCCTTCCCATCATTTCCCTGATTCCCCAAAGTCCGCTGTGTCATTCTTATGCCTTCGCATCCTCATAGCTTAGCTCCCACTTATGAGTGAGAACATACGATGTCTGGTTTTCCATTCCTGAGTTGCTTCATTTAGAATAATAGTCTCCAATCTCATCCAGGTTGCTGAAAATGCCATTCATTCATTCCTTTTCATGGCTGAGTAGTATTCCATTGTGCATGCATCTATCTATCTATAATATATATATATGTAATATATATATAACTGTGATTTATATATATGTAATATATATATAACTGTGATTTATATATATATGTAATATATATATAACTGTGATTTATATATATATATATATATATATATATATATGCATATATAAATGCCAACCTAAATGCCCACCGACTGAGTGGATAAAGAAACTGTGATAAAGTTTCTTTATCCACTCAATCGGTGGGCATTTAGGTTGGTTCCACGTTTTTGCAGTGGCGAATTGTGCTGCTATAAACATGCATGTGTAGTCTCTTTTTCATTTAATGAGTTTTCTCTGAGTAGATATCCAGCAGTGGGACTCCTGGATCAAATGGTAGTTCTACTTTTAGTTCTTTAAGGAATCTCTACACTGTTTTTCATTGTAGTTCTAGTTTACATTCCCACCAGCAGTGTAGAAGTGCTCCCTGTTGCACAGTGCTTTTTTAATACAGGAATTTTCATTTTTTTGAACAGTTTCTTCCATTTGTCTTTCTGATACCTTCTTTCTAGAATAATAATTTAAGCATTTCATTTTAACAGTTGAGAACAGTGTATTCTGCCACAATGCCTTTCTATGTAGTCAATAAAGAAGAAATAAAGAACTGTAAGATAAACTGTCACGGAAAAAGTGACTCAGCAGAGAACTCTAGATTAGGAGTTCTTAACATGAGACCATGGGTAAGTATCAGGGCATTCAAGAATCCCTTGGAATTTCCTGGAAATCCTGAGTGTATATTCTTCTGGAGAAAGGTTCCCTAGTTTTGGTCTTGACTCAGAAGGTTAGAATCATTCTTGTAATATTTCTTAAGAGAAATTAAGTTATGCTGCAGTAACAAATTAACCCTGATCCAGTAGCTTAAAACTAAGTGCTTTCTCACTCCCTACGTTACTTCCTCTCCCAGCTTCTGTGAGTCAACAGACATTTGTTCAGACTTTGCTCTGCTCAAAGGCTCCAAGCTAAGACTCCAAGGAGGGAAGGATCAGGTCCCCTGAACTTCACATGACCTCATCTCGAAGCAAGTTCCTGGCTTTTCCTTATCCACGAGACTCTTACCTTCCTTACAAAGAAGCACCAGAACTCAGGTGGGAAAAAGATAGCATGAATCCAGATAGATAAGTGGAAACAAATAATTTGAAATGTTTCTGTTAGTGTGTGTGTGACAGGAGTAGGTGGCAGGGAGAGGTGGGGGAGATGTCTTATTTCTGAAGTTAGTTAGGAATTTGACTACTATAATTTATGTTCCAGGAAGCATGCTAATATGCTTATTTTCTATACTTCGCTGATTTCCAACAGGAAACAGGCAGCTTACAATAAGAAAGCACTGTTATAGCAAACTTTTAAAGATAAATGTAGAGACAAAAACAGAAAAACGTGGCTGACAGTGGTAGAGAATAAGAGTATCAGAAAAACTAAGCTTAGGAATGCAGCAGTTGACAATCAACCTGTATAACTTAACATTGGGCTTCCTAGCAGCCAGGGAAAAAAGGGAGACATGAATAAATTTGGGCAGAGGCGGTAAACACCTTATGGTTCTGGGGAACTATATTATTTTGATATTCATTTAGGCACTGTTAGTTAATAGCTGCATAAATGTGAACAGGTTACTCAAATTTTTTTTTTTTTTCCTTTTTGAGACAGAGTCTCACTCTGTCACCCAGGCTGGAGTGAAGTGGCACAATCTCGGCTCACTGCAACCTCCACCTCCTGGGTTCAAGCGATTCTCCTGCCTTATCCTCTCAGGTAGCTGGGACTACAGGCGCGCTACCACGCCCAGTTAATTTTTTTTGTAATTTTTTTTTTTAAGTAGAGATTGGGTTTCACCCTGTTGGCCAGGATGGTCTCGATCTCTTGACCTCATGATCCGCCCGCCTCGGCCTCCCAAAGTGCTGGGATTACAGGCGAGAGCCATCGTGCCCAGCCTCTGGGCCATACTTTCTTAAGTGATAGCAATTACTTGCTGAACTAGAAGATCTCTGAATTCCTCCAATCTAACTTCTCAATTACCGATACTGAGAAGGAATGGCTTCCTTTATTCTTTTCACCAGTATTATTAATTCTTCATTAAACAAATGTTTATAGTTCCCCATAGATTCATGAGGATTTTCCTCAATATGTATCCTTAAAGAGAAATATAAAAGGATTAGGAAAAGCCCAATCTTTACCTATTTTTAAGCTATCAAAGACATTCTTCTGCAAAAAAAAAGAAAAAAAAAGCACTGGGTGTGGTGGCTCATACCTGTAATCCCAGTACTTCAGGAGGCCAAGGCAGGAAGATCACTTGAAGCCAGGAGGTTGAAACCAGCCTGGGTAAGATAGTGAGACCTTGTCTCTCCTGAAAGAAAAAAAAATAACCAGGCAAGGTGGCACACATCGATAGTCCCAGCTATTCGGGAAGCTGAGGTGAGAATATCACTTAAGCCCAGGAGTTCAAGGCTGCAGTGAGCTACGATCATACCACTGCACTCCAGCCTGGGCAACAGAGCAAGACCGTCTCAAAACACAAACACACGCACAAGGTCTATCCAAATATATGCCAGAGAGTGAACGGGTAATTATTTAGCACAAAATGTTAATAGAAAACACAACATAAGCCACAATCAAACAGAATTGTTACATTTTTATGCTGAATTGAAAATGCTTCTGTGTTGCTAGGAAGGAGAAAGAATCATTGTCACTGGTACAAAAAAAAAAAAAAAAGACTAGAATACATGTTTATACCCCTTTCCTCATCTCTTGGCGGGGCCTGCAATTCTCCCCAGCGTCTGTGGAGAGTGAAGTCACTGTTTAAACCTTCTTTTTGTCTGGAAGCGAACCCTGGGTTTTTTTTTTTTTTTAAGCCTGTATCTCCAGTTACTTTTGCTGGTTCCTCTCCTCTATTCAAACACAGCGTACTGTTTATTATACAGTCATGCATTGCTCAATGATGAGGATAGATTCTGAGAAATGTGTCATTAGGTGATTTCGCAGCTGTACAAATACAGAGAGCACTGACACAAACCCGGATG
This sequence comes from Ateles fusciceps, assembly GCA_036589455.1. Lineage (NCBI taxonomy): Eukaryota > Metazoa > Chordata > Mammalia > Primates > Atelidae > Ateles > Ateles fusciceps. Next base: position 8,408,374 of record JAZHEH010000193.1, read on the forward strand.
GTATCGCCTACTGCATACCCAGACTCTATAGTAGACAAAGTGTATTGCTCCTAGGCTGTGAACCTGTACAGCAAGCTCGTCCAACTCATGGCCCATGGGCCACATGTGACCCAAGATGACTTTGAGTGCAGCCCAACACAAATTTGTAAACTTTCTTAAAACACTGTGAGAGTCTTTTTTAGCTCATCAGCTATGATTAGTGTATTTTATGTGTGACTCAAGGTAATTATTCTTCTTCCAATGTGGCTCAGAGAAGCCAAAGAATTAGACATCCCTGTACTGCGGGTGACTGTGCTGAACAATGCAGAGAACTGTAACAGTAACACGGTGGTATTTATGTATCTAAAAAAAGCAAAAGCACAGTAAAAACAGTCTCAGAATCTTGTGGGACCACTGTCATATGTAGTCTGTCATTGAATAAAATGTCACCATGTGATGTATGACTATATTTCTTCTTTCTCTTTCTTTTCTTTTCTTTTTTTTTGAGGCAGAGTCTCTCTCTACTGCCCAGGCTGAAGTGCAGTGCCGTGATCACGCTCTACTGCAACCTTAAACTCCTGGGCTCATGTGATCTTCCCGTATCAGCTTCCAGAATAAATGCGGCTACAGGTGTGTGCCCCCATGTCTAGTTAATTTTTTTTTTTTTTTTTTTTTTTTTTTTTTTTTGTAGAAACAGGGGTTTCCCTATCTCTGGTTTGACCAGGCTGGTTTTGAACTCCTGGCCTCAATTGATCTGTCCACCTTAGCCTCACAAAGTGCTGGGAGTACAGGCGTGAGCCACCGTGCCCAGCCTATATTTCATTTTTATTATGTTCTTAAACATTCTTAAACGAGAATGTTTTTAAGGATTCTCATGCCTCAAGAAATTTTTTTTTTGAGATGGAGCCTCGCTGAAGTGCAGTGGTGCAATCTCAGCTCACTGCAGCCTCCGCCTTCTGGGTTCAAGAAATTCTTCTGCCTCAGCCTCCTGAGTAGCTGAGATTACAGGCACACACCACCATACCTGGCTAAGAGTCTTTTGTATTTTTAGTATAGATGGGTTTTCACCATGCTGGCCAAGCTGGTCTCGAACTCCTGACCTCATGATCCTCCCGTCTCGGCCTCCCAAAGTGTTGGGATTACACGAGTGAGCCACTGTGTCCGGCTGAAATTTTTAATACTAAACAAGGTAAAAAAAAAAAATGGCATCAATTTGGTCTATAAAATGTTTGTGAAATGACAATGAATGTTTATCTTAAAGCTGTATTTCAAAGCCATGGTTTAACCCAATTTGTGAAAAATATACAACTGATAAGTACAAGCACTAAGATATTCTATTTTAGATGTATTTTATTCTACCCCGCTTTTTTATTTAAAACTGTAAGGATATTTCTTTTCTTAAAATATCAATTTTATTGCTTGTTTTTTAATTTACAGATAAAATGCAGGCATGTTTCTTAAACATCAGGACCAATACAGGCACTGAGACTGTATCTCTAAGCATTAGGACTAAATCAGAACCAAGAGATGGCCACATTTAACTGTCTTTGTCTGATAGAGACACAGATTCACTGGCACATACTTTTCTCTTCTTTTATGTCTGATTCAGCTTTTAAAAAAACTTTTTTTAGAGATGGCATCTCTAAAAATTAGCTTAGGCATCCAAGCTAATTCAAACTCCTGGGCTCAAGCCATCCTCCCAGCTCAACCTCACTGGGATTATAGGTGAGTCACCACACCCGACCTGATTCAGCTTTCTGAATACAGCTTTATATGAGGGAACAAGCTGTCCAGTTAAGCTTGGGATTTTCTCATAATTAATAGCTCTTTGTCATTTTTCTTCAAATAGTTGCCAAGCTGTTGGATGTATTACTTTGGTTCTTAGGCCATGGTGCCTGATAACAATGCCAGGCACATCAAGCTCTTGATAAATACATAGTATGAATGTACAATAAATTTAGAAGTGATTACATCATACTATATTTGATTCCTTCATTTATGTAAACTGTGCACTTAGCAGCACTCTCTAAAATTGCCTACATAGTATTTTGACTATTCTGGACTTTTCATATAAATGGAATCATACATCATACAATGCATGGCTTTTTGTGTCTGGCTTCTTTCACTTACCATAAATTTTCAAGGTTCATTCATGTTGTAGCATGTATTAATACCTCACTCCTTTTTAATGGCTGAATAATATTCCATTGCTTGAATATGTATTTTGTTTATCCATTCAATTGGTGGACATTTGGGTTATTTCCACTTTTTGACTATTATAAATAATGTTCCTATAAGCATTTATGTAGGCATATTTTTAATTGTTTTGAGTATGTACCCATGAGAAGAATTGCTAAGTCCCCTATTAACTCTATGATTAACTTGTTAAGGAACTGCCATGCATTTTCCAAAGTGACTGCACCAGTTTCCATTCCTACCAGCAATGTCTGAGGGTTTCACTCTCTCCACATCCTCAACATTTATTACTGTCTTTTTCATTTTAGCCATCCTAGTGAAGATCCTTTGCCCTTGTCTTTCTTTCTTTTTTGTTTTTGATATGGAGTCTTGCTCTGTCGTCCATGCTGGAGTGCAGTGGCTCGTTCTTGGCTCACTGCAACCTTCACCTCCTGGGTTCAAGCAATTCTCCCATCTCAGCCTCCTGAGTAGCTGGGATTACAGGTGTGAGCCACGGCGCCCGGCCTCCTTTCCCCATTTCTTACGGGGCTTTTTGTCCTTATTGTTGAGTCATAAGTTCTAGGTATTCTGGTATCGGCCTTTTATCAGGTATATGATCTGTAAGTGTTTTCTCCCATTCTGTGGGTTGTCTTTTTCATTTTTCATGGTGTTCTTTGAAGCACAAAAGTTTTTGTTAAAATCCAATTTATCTATTTTTTTTTTTGTCACTGAAGTGTTTGGTGTCATATTAAAGAAACCTCGCCTGATCCAAGATGAAGACTTACTCCTGTTTTAAGGGTTTTATAATTTTAGCTCTTAGAACCATTTAGAACTACTCATTTTGAGTTACTTTTTGAGGTTGAGGTAGGAATCCAACTTCATTCTTTAGGATATGAATATCTTGTCCCAGCACCATTTGCTGAAAAGACTATTCTTTCTCCATTGAATTGTCCTGGCACCCTTGATAAAAATCAACTGATCATAATTGTAAGGGTTTATTTCTGTTGGCTATCTGGGTTCCTTGAATTTCCATATAAATTTTAGGATCATCTTGCCAATTTTTGCAAAGAAGCCAGCTGTTTTGATAAAGATTGCATTGAATCTGTAGCTCAATTTGGGAAATACTGCCATCTTAACAATATTAAGTCTTCCACTCCATTATCATGGGATGTCTTTCCATTATTTAGGTTTAAAATTTCTTCCAATGATATTTTGTTTTCAATATACAAGTTTGGTGCTTATTTTGTTAAATTTATTCCTGTTTTATTCTTTCTGATGTGATTATAAATGTAATTATTTTCTTTCTTTTTTTTGAGACGGAGTCCTGCTCTGTCACCAGGCTGGAATGCAATGGCGTGATCTGAGCTCACTGCAACCTCCGACTCCCTGGTTCAAGCGATTCTCCCGCCTCAGCCTCCCGAGTAGCTGGGACTATAGGCACGAGCCACCACACCCAGCTGATTTTTGTATTTTTAGTAGAGATGGGGTTTCACCATGTTGGCCAGGACGGTCTCAATCTCCTGACCCCGTGATCCACCTGCCTCGGCCTCCCAAAGTGTTGAGATCATAGGCAGGAGCCTGTAATGTAATTAATATGATTGTGTATTGCTAGTGTCTAAAGGTACAATCGATTTTTGCATACTGATTTTGCGCTCTGCAGCCTAAATGAACTTGTTTCTAATTGTTTTTCTTGTGTTTGTGAGACAGGGTCTCACTCCGTCCCCCAGGATGGAGTGCAGTGGCACCATCATGGCTCATTGCAACCTCCACTGTTCAGGCTCAAGTGGTCCTCCCACCTCAGCCTCCCAAGTAGCTGGGACTATAGGCGTGCACCACCATGCCTGGCTAATTTTTGTACTGATATTTTTAGTGGAGACAGAGTTTCGCCATATTGCCCAGGCTGGTCTCAAACTCCTGGCCTCAAGTGATCCGCCCACCTCAGCCTCCCAAAGTGCTGAAATTACAGGTGTAAGCCACTGTGCCCAGCCTGTTTCTAATACTTCTAAATTGGTGGCTTTACTCTGTGTGTGCTTTGCTACAAAATATCCAACAGCTCATATTACTTAATAAACCTCTTTTAATGCTTCAGAATAACTTTAATTTCATTTTAACTGATATTCCAATTCTAACAAAAATTATTAGGACTAAAGTATTGCTTTTCCATTCAAAAACTACTTACTAGGCTGGGTATGGTGGCTCACACCTGTAATCCCAACACTTTGTGGAAGAATTGCTTGAACTCAGAAGTTCAAGACCAGCTCAGGCAACATGGCAAAATCCCGTCTCTGCAAAAAATATAAAAATTAGCTGAGTGTGGTGGTGTGTACCTGTGTCCCAGCTACTCAGGAGGCTGAGGTGGGAGGATCATTTGAGCCCAGGAAGGTCGAGGATGCAGTGAGCTATGATCTTAGCCACCGCGCTCCAGCCTGGGCAACAGAGTGAAGCCCTGTCTCAAAACAAAAACAAAACCAAAAACTATTATCTTAAGTTTGCATCTTCTAGGGCAAAAATAAAACACCTATTTTCCCTAAAATGCAAAAGTGTGTTGTCTTAGCTTTTACTTTGTCTGACTTTGAAATAACACTTAATTGTGCTGTTTGCTAATGATTATGTCAGATTTATATTTTAGGTAATAACTAGAAGTGGGAAGCCACAACCATGGCCCCTTATTCAGCCATAGCCATTCTGCTTTTGTACCCAGAACACTGTTCAAAAACCACAAATAATCACTATCTGTTTATTTTTTAAAGTCATAGGTAGAGCTATAGGGTTTTTTTCTTCCTGATGGAATGGTACCATGAATAGGAAGCATGTGTGCTTCCTGTGTGAATGTAGAAAATATTGCATGGAAATCCTCTCGGACCACATGTCACTCTCTGAGATTGTCACTGGCTATCCCTTTCATTCACTAGATCAAATGAATTTCTGGATGATTTTTGGTCACTTTCCTGACAAAGCTGAGTATGTTTTATTTGGCTGTTAAGCATATAACATTTTCCTGGTGTTCAGAGACAAGTAGAAAACCCTTAGCTTCAGGGAGAGAAAAGTCACCTATTCTTGGTTTTATTCTTTCTGATGTTATTATAAATGAAACAGAAAAGAAACAGAAAAGTATTTACAATGAGTTGGAAAGATGCAAAAAAGCAAGTTAAAACACTTAACAGAGACTTGACATTTATTGTGCAATTTTATCCCCAACAGAACATGTGGCATTCTAGAGGTATATGAGGTAATAAAATCAACACTCCAATTAGAACACCTGACCTGAAATAATTGGCTCCAGTAACAAATGTCTCTTATAATTAAAAATATTGAATGTTTAAAAAACTTTTATAACATTTTAAGTCCCTAAAAGAAATGAGCCTAACACTTAAAAAACAACTTACTTTTCTATATAAATTGTTCACAAAAAAATCTTGCTATTCTATATTACACTATGCATTTGTAGTTTTATTAACATATCCCTACTGGGTATTAACTCTACACAGTACAATCAAATAGAAATTATTCATAGAGAATCAACAAGACTCCAACAATAAAAATATCAGGATTGATGGATTTGTCACAGTTTCTCCACAAGTATTCATCATAGAAAATAGAGTAAAGGCAAGTCGGCCCCGGTGTTAGGCTGCTACATGAAGTTCCAGAGAGGAGAGACATAAAGGCAATGCTTAAATTGGGCAGGGTCAGGCTGGACCAGTGACCTTGAGAGCTCCATGACCCACTTCTGGCATGCCCTGTTCCCAAGCAGCACAAGCCAGGCCCCTCATGGCCTTGGCATGCTCTTGAACTTAAACACAGCCAAAGGGATGTTAAAGTCAAACTACAGGGAAGAATCCACAGAGTACTGTATTTTCTTACAAAATTTTCACAACAGTTCTCACAGTGACATCATAAAACTCTCTCTTCCAAACCAACCAGACTCATCAGCTCTAAAGCTACAGAGACAACGAACGTGAAAAGTGAATTCAACATTGGCTAGCTGATGCCCCGGTGCTATTTCTAACATCTGGGAGTTCCCAAAGACTCTCACTTCACTGAGTTCAAAGTTTGCTTTTATCTCCCTGCATTTTTGCACGAGGAACCTATGAGATAAATGTGAACATGCTAGTGATTTTAATTTATCCACGTTTTAAAAAAGTTTTCTGGTTTTCATCATAGGATCTTACATAGATCAAGCCTTATACAGAAACCTGGGCAATTCCCAGAAGATATATGGTTTGTATGTTCCTACTTAAGTACAGACATACTTTAGAAGTAGGTTTTAGTAACACAAATATCAACTTTCCTTTGATGGCATAAATAAAGCAACAAATCCATTCTAAAGTGTTGATGGGCTTTGAGAACTGTGCTCCAACTACTGAGGAGGACTGAACTGGTCATTCTGCTTCCTATGCCCAAAGGGATCCTCTTCGTAGCTAAGTACCTTGGGCAGTTTCATTATCAATACAATGGGGTAAGAACCGTAACAGCCACACAGGGTAGTTGTGAGGATTAAAATGAGGATGCATTAAAGTGCTTATCAAAGTAACTGGCACACAAGAACTCAATAGACAGATATTAGCTATAGTTGTTGTATATACTGTTGCAGCAATTAAGTGGTTCTGAATGGGCACAAATAGTTTTCCAATGTGGCCAGGATACATCTGGCCACTTGCACTAGCCCAATTATTCTAAGAATAAACAGGTTTTCAAATGAGTCTTACTAGCAGATGTGCTTTCATTGTAATTTGGGGATCTGTGATTCAATAAAAACATAGCCCTTTTATCAGACAGCTATAGAGAGTTACGAGGGAAATTAATATGGTTACCATTACTGCAAAGATTTGGTAAGTTAGTGTCCTCATAAGTCAAATTAACCAAGCTGGTCATTAGATGAGAGAAGTCTTGACCTCTCAGTGTTACCTGCAACTGAATATACTGTGGAGGGTGAAAGTGGTCTCTAATGTGTACACAGATCAGTTAAAATGTTACATTACACATTTAGAAGGCAAATATTGATGGGTTATTATTTTGGCTCTCCATATTGTTTGATGTCAATTCTTCACTCTCCTCTAAAAAAAAAACAAATCTACCATAAATGAAAGAACCAGTGCCACTGGCTGACAATGTAACTTTGCAGAGGACTATCCGCTGGGTGATATTTTCCTACATTATTCCAAGTGAAGTGGTTATTTTTATCCAGTACTTACATGACTGAAAGAAGCCATCACTATGTTTACAAAAATACATCATAATGATACACACTGCTGTTTAGACACATTTACATTAGAGTTCTGACTCAAGCACTCCATTTGACATGTTTTGCCAAACAGTTTTGGCACGTGTTGCCACATTAAACATACACCAGCAAGACTTGCACCATATGTGCGAAATCATTTTCTATTACATTTCTAAAAATCTGTATATATGAGCTGTCAAAAATTAACGCAGATCTGTACTGTGAAACGACATAGCACTGAATGAAGAAAGTCAGACATTTAAATCTTCTCTAAAATTGAAGCTATTATCCATGAATGAGATTTTTAAAGATAATTGAAATCTAAGAAACTCAGGAGGTAGTCAGTGGGCATTAGGTTTAGGTTCTAGAGCACATAGTGAAGAATGGAATGTAAGTGAGGGCAATGGATGTTTGCTTTTCTGAACATAGTGTACATTTCATCTTTACCTAATGCTCCATCCATTTTCTGAGAGCAACAGAAGGGAGGCAACAAGCCACTGAGAGTGGTAGGGCAATGCAGGAATCATAAACCCATAGATTCGAAGTCTGGATTATTGTCTAATTTAGGGTAAAATACCTGATATTGCAAGAATAGTTACTGGACTTTAAAAAATTCTATCAACATCAGTTACCTCTAGTTGATGCCACCTGGAGTAGTCGGATCAAATAATAAACAGTAATCATTTATATCTCCTTATAATCCTGATGAAGGACTCTCTTATGTCAATGTGTCTGTCACTGATGAAAGGTAAGAAACAACGCAGAACACACAGTCACCCACCAGCTCTACAGGTGTGATGTAGCTACATGTCTCAATTCCCCTACCAAAGGAGATGATAGCAATTTTCAGCAAACGCTCTAATATTATCCTTACATTCCTAGTGAAGCTTAATGAAACATACATGGTAACAGTCACCTAAATGCTGTGATGGAATGAGGACAATCAAAAAGTGATGCCCGGGTTCAGGGGCTGGAGGAAATATTTTCAAGTAAATAGGGAAGGTAGTTGTAAAATGTCCAAGTAAAGAAGAAAGTACTTGTGAAATTTAAATGGTTACAGTTTTTCTTGAAAGCATTTATCACTAAGGTTAAATCATGAGATTTTGAACGAAGCATTGTCAAAAGAGTCAGTGAGAAACGTGACTTTAGTATCTGCTTGCAAAGCACTGGTCCCTTCCGCAGGCTCCTGGCCTACACTATCCAGTTCAGATCATTCCAGGGTCATCCTGAGCCTGGCTGGAACTGAGCCTGGGGCTTCAGCTCACTGTGAAAAGCCAGCATGATCTTTGTGACAAGATTTTAATTTGGAAAACACTGTCACTTTTGGTAGGTATGGCTCTTCTGATAGCTGGGCTTATGGATCACACCTAGTCATTGACAAAAAAGCCACATTTAGTCTTTGCTGTCAGGCCAGCCCCGTGACCACCTCCTCTAACCAATGAAGTGGAGGCATAGCTGCATCCTGAGCTGTTTTAACTCCATCTATTTTACAAGTGCTAACATGACTCAAGGAGGACTCTAAAAGCTGACATGACTAAGTTTCTTGTAGAGCAATCTGTCCATTTGCCAGATAAAGATATAGAAAATCAAATCAAAATGATAAGCAACACCTTCCAGTCTCCAAGGATTTCAACCGAAAGGCTCACAGAGCAATGACAGCATCCGATCTTAGCAGCGAGCTTTTACCCTGGCTACATAGAGGCCCAATGAGCCTTAACCAAAAATAAATGAACATCCTTTGTAGGTCCTGATTTAAATATCAGGAAACCATGCAGACAACCACCATGAACTCAGGTACATACCAGCCTTAAAGATGAAGCTCATGTGGCAGTGTAGATACGTCCTAAGGAGAGGAGCCAGCAGTGTCTACACTGATGCTGTATCATAGCCTAGTGGCTGCTAGTGCCTTCGTCAGATGCTAGGTTTGGCTAAAGGAACCCAGCAGTTACACAAACAGTAGAAGTATAATGGACCATCTCACCAGGGGGCAAAAGTTGCAGGTCCTAGACCAGGGAGAGGAGTTAGGACTGGCTGTGTGATGCCGAGTATGGAGTCTGTCAGCCTCGGGGCAAAAGAGATGCTCAACAATCAGTCTCAACATTCAGAATTTGCTGATGGAGAAACAGCTGATAGAGAAACAATTCACCTAGAGTGGGTGTGAGGGAGGAAGGGACCATGTGTAACTTTGGAACAAAGGTGGTGTGCAAGCCTGGCACAGCAGCCTTCTCAGGAGGTGACGGTGACAGCCAAACCACAGGCTGCTGTCCCCTGCCCTTGCAGCAGTGGTGCAGGTGCGTCGTCATGTACGGCCATGGAGCGGGAGCGCAGAAAGTGCTCTCATTGGCCTCAGCGAAGACCAGCATGACAGGGCTCCAAGATGAAGAAATGTTCAGTACCCTCAAGCTTGCCGGAAAACAAGGGCTAGTGCATTTTTCTTAAAAGGAGTGATCAAATATTGTTGCTTTAGAAAACCAGAACAATGTGCTCAGCAGTATGGACAACTTCAGGCCAAGGCAAAATTAAGAAAAGGTAAGATGGAAAAACAGATGAGGCTATGGTGGGGTTTTTCTTCTAGCAAAGATGTCATGTTGTCAAAGATCTCATAAGAAAGACACCAACTTCTCGGACCTCTAAAAATGCTTTAAGAAGTATTTCTTCCTTGGATAGCGAAAGACACTGGTCTCCTGGTTGCCATAAGCACATGGCATTTGCCCATATCATTTCTTCTACTTCTACATTTTAGCTAATTTGCCCAAAATAGGTTTGTAATATTAGTTTTCCCTCTACCATTGAATAGATTTGACAAATTTTAGTTAATTTTCTCAAAATAGGATTGAAATATTACTTCCCTCTACATCATTGAACAGATCTGACAGATGACCATCTCTATAAACATTAAACTTTTGAATGGATGAAAGGTAGTAATACAAAAAAAGCTAATAAACAAAAGCTACAGAAAGACCTGCTTCTAGGACTTTGTATACAGTGAATGCAAACTAAATATTAAATCTAAAGGATAATTTATGAGTTTATGTTGACAAAAATAGCCAAAAACCCTTTATCAATGGGTGCTCATAAACTTCAATGTCCATCCAATTTTCAAAACCCTTGGTCATGTCTGTAGATGACTAGTAGCCTTCAATAAACGATGTCCATTTAGTCCTTTGCTCTACAAAGAATGCAGTAAGCTGGACTAGTTTGGTTAAGAAAGCCTCTCCTGACTCCAAACAGGAACCCCTCAGAAATGATGATTCTAGCACCTCTATAGCATTTGCCAATAAGGGAAAGTTCCAAAGGTACCACTAATTTCACATATGGAATTCAACAAATTAACCAGGGAATAGTGAGTGGGGAGAGGCACAGTGCTAACTTAGCCAAAGCTAAGGGGCACACTGGGGGGAAAGGAGGCACAGTGGGACTGAAACGTTTTCTTCAATGACAATGGGAAACAAGTTTCATACAAATGCTAAAGATCAAATCAGCAGAGAAAGACCCTCAAATTTCAGACTAACTACTGACAAGCCCATTGCATAGTTGTCAGAATGGCCTTGTAGCTGTGTGTATACAATGCCAGAGCACCTAGTCAGTTCAGGGAATACCATTAGTCACACCACTTGTTTGGTCTTCAGTGCACCAAACAACGAATTGATTGAAATTCTCACTGTTCTACCCATCACTTTGGCACTGTGTCAACAAAGCCTGATTTAAGGCTATGGAAACTATGAATTTATTAACCTAAAAACTGAGCATTTGAAAATGGTTTTGGATCTTTGGATGTTTCTTGACTAACAATGAAAAATGACTACTGTTTGTAAACTCCAGAGATCAAATAGTGCCTTCCTGATCAACACAGTGGATTTTTTTAACTAACAGAAAAATAGCTGACCTGTAATTAATCACTGTCTGTAGACGCTGCCTCTGTTCTCTGGCTTCTTTTTAGTAATAGACACTATTAATGTCGAAATAGTACATGATGTCATCTATCCTATGTCTTTGCCGAGAAATATGAAGTCAAGTCTTTGGACAACATAAAGACAACTTATTCGAACTGAGAGAATGTTTGTTCCTTGTCCCTTTGTCTCCATCTTCTCCCATGGGCAGAAACACTACCCCAGCCTTCCTGGGGGACTGTCTCTGTCCAGGTAGCAGAGTTTGAAGGTTTGAGAAAGGTAACTAGGAGCTCATCTATTTTTTCACCCTCACCATCTAGCTAGTAATCATTTAAAATCAAATGTATTTTTTTATTTTTATAATATAGTATTCCAAAAGTCTGTTGTAGGCGCCATAACTTCCCAAACAACCCTAAAATGGATTTCTATTGGGGTACTGTGGCAGCTGAGAATGTGTAGAGTGTGACAGAATGACATGCTTTGGACTCTCCGGTGACAGGAACAGGACATTCACAATTGGAACTCTTGAGAGGACCGGCTGCTACAACAGGAAGATTCTGTCCACTAATCCCCAGATCCATCCTGGGAACTTTTATTGAAGACTTCATCCTGCGAAGCCTGGTGATCGATCCCTTCATAAAACGAGCCACCGTTGTGCAGGAAAGTCCCCACCGCCCGCCCCTGTCGGGCGTGACCTACAGCATCGCTGAACACTTTGTTTATCTGCTCCTCCGAGGGCATCCACCAATCGGGGTTGGAGGTACAATGCATCCTAATGAATTCTGCAGGAATATACACAACATCAAAAAAAAGAGAGAGAGAGAGAAAAAACAACAGCTGGTTTTTGCAGAAGATGACAGGGCAGGCTGCTTAAACTTTAAGAGAAGCTCTATCAGAAAAGCTTTATGGGAAATCCAATGCAATGCCATGATGATGTCACTCATTAGACCCAATTTATTCCATACAAAAATTTTCTTCTCATGTGCAAAAGTTAAAAAAAAAAATCGCATAAGTCAGAGGGTAATCCCTCCAAGGAACATTTGCTGTTGAAATGAAAGGTAAATTTAATTTGTAAGGCACCGAATGTACCCTGTCTGGTAAAAGTCAAGGAGATTTCAAAACCCAAGTTGTTACCTGCTCACATTTTGAGAATGTTACTATCTCCAGAAGCACGGCAAATATCATTAGCATAGTATTCTTTAACTAGTTACTAATTTGAAGATGGAGTACAATAAAATAACAGAGTCTTAGTGACTGAGGAGGTGCCTGAGTGTTAGTTCAGAAAAGGTACCCATGTTCTTAGAATGTTGCATGATTAGCTATACTTATTTCCCAAAATGTAATTTCTATACATGGGCTGGCAAGTATTTTTTATATGCTGTCTCCTCTAAATATTTAATTTCACCAAAAAGCAATTAAAATGCCTGAAAGAGTGAAATGCTTTAGCTGCCTCCAACACAGACAATCACCATATCTTGCCCATGTATTCTCCACCCAAGAGCTGGATGGAGGTCCACGCATTGTGGCCCTAAGTGAAAAATGAGCTGGAGACAGCAGTCTCTGGTTAGGCAGCCTGGGCTGCATCAGGCATCAGTGTGACAGTGGCTCCTTCAGTGTTTCCAGAGCAGCAGCACTGGTTTTCTGGGATGTATTTTAATCCCTCAGTTCTACTGACTTGCTATAGAAATGTAAAATATTCAATAAGAATTTCTGGAAAAACAATACAGTGATGAGACTCCTTCTTTGACTCCTATAAATAAGTCTAAATGCAACTCCCTTAAGTACACATAGCCAGTGCACTCAGTCAAGCCCCCAAGCTCAACACTGCCTCTTGGTGAGTTAATTCCATCATCTCTTATGATGTCAAGAAATGCAGAAAATGATGGTTAGTTCAGTAGGACAGACCCTGCAAATTTCTACCACGTAGTCACTCTGAGTAAGTGGAATATTCAGACCAGCTAATAGCAGGTGCTCTGGAGCACCTGTGCCTAATAAATATAGGCATTTTTCTCTCAGGCGGTTTCCTGAATTGTGGGCCATGCGCATAAGCCTATAAGGTTGTCTCAATCTAGGAACCACACATGCCTGCCCCATCCCTTCTGAATCAGAATCTCTGGGCGAAGGCCTAGGGAATCTCAGCTGCTAACAAGTACTACATATGCACCCTAGGCACACGATGTCCAGAATTGCTGTGGGCATCTCAGGAGGGACTGCATAAGTATTCTTTCCAATAACCAGGGCCTTAGCAGTGATAATGTGGCTTTTTTTTTTAAACTGTGATTTCTTCACCAGGAAAAATTTTTATCCCTATTCAGAGTAAATCAATATTAAGTCTTTCCAGCCAATAAAACTGCCATTGAACTGTATAGGTTAATATTGAGCTTTCTGATATGGATTTTTCAGTTGTGAATGTTTTCTTGGCATTATAACACTTATATTTGTCTAAGTCTGTGTTTATTTGCACTTACTGAATCAACTGGACTCTACAATAGTGCAGATCAAGGGCAAAGAAATCGCTATTAATATTGCTTAAGTCGTATTATCTATGCAGTACATTTAATAGAGAACTTTTTTTTTTAACCAAAAGAAGAACGTTTTACTGGGCAAGGAATATTTTAGCATTAAGGAGAATTAATCCTAAACAAATTTAAGGGGTTTGGCCAAGTATTCTTGAGAAGGTACTAGAAGGGGACATAAACTAGAACTGGAAATGAGGTAACATTTTACCCATTAAAAAAAATTTCCATGCTTTCCCTTCCTCTGTGTGTTCCCCTGTGCTCCAGTTTTGCTGGAGATGGCTTTCTCTGGCAGCAAAGAAAATCTGAACTGGAAGTGTGAAACATGAGGTGCTATGTGATGCTTATGTACCACTAAGTGAGAACAACAATGCTAAGGCAAACGGAGATTTTTAAAAGAGCTTCCCAATACCGAGTAGATGGGCCACATGAAGCCTAGACGTTCTCGGCAGAAAGAAATCAAAATACAATAAGGCTGAACACTTGTACAGGGGAGAGCCACAGCCAATGCGGTGAAATGAGATCACAGATGGTGACACTGAGCGGAAGATGCAGTACCTCGGAGGCATGTTACTTTAACTGGATCCAGAGGGCGTCTTTCGGGACCTGTCTCTCCTGACTGCACTGACCTTTTCCTTTTCCCAAGGCCGCATGAGTACTTAAGCTCATCGGTTGTGAAAACAAATCTGATGAGGTAACGAAGGAGCCGTCTCCCATCTTTCTTTGAAGAATTTACAGCCTCGTCCCACTGTTTGCTCGTTATGTAGACAGGATAGTTGTTCAACAGCTGCTTGCTTCCCTGGAAAAAGCGAAATATTTTCTCATTACCCACGGAGCCAGCCAGCCAGAAGCCGAAGTGATCTCCATTTCAAAGGCAAACATGCTTTTTAACCAAGTGGCTATGCTGACAATGAACCAGGTATTGAAGTGCGGAAGTAATTGCTCAGACTCAGAAGGGGCACTTTTCAAATTACATTTGCATTTTCTATAACAAGAGCCAATGAGGTATAATGAACACCTTTGAAAGGGGGAGCTATTTATAACTTACATTTTAACAGGTAGGTTAAAATGTGTCAAGATCCAATGACAGGAAGCACTATTTAAACATAACCTGTAACTTTCCTTTTCAATCCATTGAAATATGCAAAAATGACTTTGAAGAGTATGATCAAACAGGTCTCTTCTTTCTTTGGTTACTTTTAAGTACTTTTAGAAATGCTGCTGGTGGTCTATTTTAATAAGGCATTACTTGTGTTTAACGCATCCAACATCTGGTAGTCACTGCATTACAATGGAAATGACATTAAAAAGCAAATTTTAAAAAGGGAGAGTTGTGGAAACTGAAAAAAAAATCATTAATAATCATGCAAAACAGGTTTCCTCAAATTATACCTTCTGCAAATGCCACTATGTCAACTCAAAATTTTTCTTACTTTTCACCTTCATAATTTATGTCTGCTATAAAATTCCCAGGCTAAATAGTTGCAGTGGGATTAATTACAGGAATTTCTGTAGTATTTATAAGCCATGTTTAATCAATTGCACCTACACAACCATTACTTTAGTTCTGGTTGTCCATAAAATTCTACAGTCCAGGACAAATTAATTAACCCATGATCTTAGTTTTAATGTACTCCCTCCCTAGTAATTAAGGTGTACAAAACAAAAAAGGGAAAACTCATTCATTTTACAACTCGGCAAATTTACTAGAGGTTATAAATGTGGCACCATTTGGATCTGCTAGGGTTTTATTTCAAAAAGTGCTCTGTTTAGTTAAACGCTGAGAAGGGGAAATGGCATAGGAGCCAACAAGAGGGAGGCAGCCCGATGCGCTCGGAAACTGGCACTACGTTCTGCACGTGGAGACTCATCACGGCAGCATTCATACTTTCCTCAACTAGCAACAGCGTGATGTAGTTTCCTTTCCTAAGGAGGACAGCTCAGGCACCTAGTTTGTGCTCTGAATTTACAGTCAGGCTGGGTTTGAATTGAATCTTGGTTCTATGTCTTACTAGACTAACTTGAGCAAGTTATGTCAAGTTGTTGGACCAAAGTTCCCCATCTGTAAAACTGAAAGAAACTAAATTATCATGAGTGCAAGATGTGACTATTTGGGAGCATGAGCCAAGCCTTGGCTGGGTACAGTGGAGGACCCTGTGTACAAGAGACAATCTAAAGATGGGCAAGAGCCCAGAGCTCCCCAAAAGTCCTCCAGCCCCAGGTGCTGTTTCATGGCAGGAGGTGAGAAACGGAGGTCTGAATCAGGTTTGTGCAGGACAGAGAGAGGTGGGAGTGAAAGTTGTCGATGGAAAAGGCCAGGCAACCAATTCAATCGGCCAGGCTACGTACAGGAGACTGAGGAGGTAAGATGATCCCCCAGGTGGCATCTTTCACAAAAATTAGGAACAGAGGCTATGGCCGGGAGGAGGAAAGCGGCAGCAAGGAAAATAATTCCACTGCTTCCCAAGCACTGGAGGAAAGGGCTCCTAAGGATTCTGACTGGTTGACACCTCGGCCCCCAAGGCAGCTGGGTGGGCCAGGGGTGGGTAAAATCCAGGGGCTGGCCCTCTCAAAACTACTCTCTGTGTCACCAGAACTTTTGTCGAGGAAGCTTAATGACTGTCACCATTTATTGAGCAACTGATGACAGCCCGAGGCACCTGCCCCAAGCACTGTGCACACTTGCCTCCTTCCTCCTCACAGGTGGAGGTACTAGGTCTACTCCACAGCTGGGCTCTGGGTTCAGCCTGAGGCAGGTGACTTTTCTAAACTTTACTCCTTTCTGTTAAAATAGAGATGAGAATCCCAGCTTGGTGGTTTGTGATGAGGAGTCCTGCCGTCTCTCCCACCAGAAGATACACTTATGAAGGCTGAGACTGTTACCTGTTTATTCAATGCCAGACTCTCAGGGCGGTGTACAGCACCTGACACCTGACACAATGCAGGCGCAGTGAACATTTGTTGAATGGCTGATGCAGTAGAGCACAGGCCTCTGTGGCTGGCTGGCACACAGCAGACACCCAGTAACGGTGGCTACAATGAAGAATTCTTACTTTTTCTTAATAACTGAACACAAATTTGCAAAGTTAAAGAACTTTAAGGAGACCAACGTAGATGAGGAGCCACTAAAAACGAGACTTCACCATCCTTAATTTAAAAAACGAGACTGCCACAATCCTCTTAGTGATGGTCCCTGTAAACAGTCTTGTCAGCCTTAGAAAAAACTGTCTAGCTGGTTTTTAAACTGTTTATTTAACACTATGTAATTTTTAAAAGCTGTTCTGCTCAGGAGTGAGCACACCTGTTAAGCCAGGATTACTGCTCTATTTTACCAAGGAGGTCAAATCCCTTTTCAAGGTTTCACAACTCAAAGGGGGTTCTGGGGATGCCATCCCTGAGTTCAGGGTTCACCCCATGCACGATGCTTTGCTGTGCCCCTGAAATCAGTCTATTTCAAGATGGGAGGGACTGGTGATTTGGTAGCCGACAATCCAGGAAAGGAGCTTTCTCAAAACCCTTGAAAAAATCCATTGAATGCAGGAGATCTACATAAAATGTTGGTCTCATAAAATGTAGAAATCCCAATTGGAGGTAATTTTCATGAAGGGAAAGGAGGAGAAAGTAATTTATAGCCTCAAACACAATTCAGAATGCTCTCTGGGTTATAGACAAGATTTATAAACCTGTTTTAGCATAGTTAATAGAAGTAAAATGTGATAAATAATAAAAACGAGAAAATACTCATATGCCTGAAATGACAATAAAAACATTAGTCATAATGATGATGATGAGTCATAAAAGTTTAAATAGTCCTATCCAGAGGAAATGTAGATTTTCCCCATCCTTTAATTTTTGTAGAATTCTGGTTGTATATTTTCTTCAATTAGCCACCCACAGGTTATTAACACTGACCTATTGTTGAGTCACTGAAAAAAACAAAGACGAATCACCCATAATTAATGGGTTCCTTAAGAGTAATCATCAAATGGAAGACATAGGTGTATATTTACTATTAAGCAAGGTAACTAGTGCTGAATTAGACTTATGAAAAGTGTGCTACGCAGACACAAAGTGGGGTGTGGCAATCAGGGAGAGCTTCCTGGAGGAAGTGGGCTTTTCAGCTGTGCTGTTTATATGACAGTAATGTCAAGTTAGGAAATCTGGACTTCATTCTAGGGAGCAAAGGATTTTAAGCATACAACATTTAGTTTGGATCTGTGATTCAGGAGAAAGAAAAAAACTTTCCAGTGTGGAGAATGGAGAAGATAGAAGCTGCTGCAATAGTTCAGGTGACAGAGTCAGCCCGGGAGAAGGGAGACAATTCAACGTGGCTATAGAATTATTGGATGTAGGAAATGAGGGGGTCAGCGATGTGCCAGAAATTTCTACCTGGGGTTGGTAGGACCTTTATTGAAAACAGGAGGAGTTGCAGATGGGTATTCAGAATAGGTGGTGAGAGCAAGTGGTGTGTGGCAGTCCACTGTGGGCCAGGCAGTTGACGTGGTGGTCTACAACGGAGCCACGGGGACTGGTGCTCTAGGTATGCGTGTGGGACTTGTTAACCCACAGGTAGTGAATGTTGTAAGAGACATAACTGGGCAGAGGCTCACGTCTATAATCGCATCGCTTTTGGAGGCTGAGGCAGGAGAATCACTTGAGCTCAGGAGTTCAAGACCAGCCTGGGCAACACAGTGAGGCCCTGCCTAACAAAAACTACAGAAATTAGCTGGGTGTGGGGGTGTGCACCTGTAGTCTCAGCTACTTGGGGGAATGAAATGGGAGGATCACCTGAGCCTGGGAGGGCGAGGATGCAGTGAGCCATGATCATGGCACTGCACTCCAGCCTAGGCAAGAAGGCGAGGCCCTGTCTCAAGTAAAAATAAATAAAAAAGAAACATAACTGATGAGAAAAGGCAGTAGAGAGTGAGAGAAAGAGACAAAGCACAACTCTGGAGAACAGCAGATGGAAAAACTCATGAAAGCGTCATAGAAGAGGGGCAAGGAACCAGGAGAAAGTACTGACACTAAGGCCAAGGGCAACAGCGAGCGCAGAGGAGGAGAGGTGAGGGCCTGGGGTGACCGGAGTGGAAAAAGGGCCACTGGACCACATAACTGGGAGAGTCACCAGGAGCCTCTTGCAGAAAACTCTGGTAGTAGTGGAAGAGAAGCCAGATCACAGGGTAAAAGAGCAAATGGAAACTAAGAGGGAGAAGATAATGAATACAGACCAGCCTTTCAAATGTTTGATCATTAGAACATGAGGTCACCATTCAGCAAGCATGAATCGAGTGCCTTCTATGACCCTTGAGATGAAACCTGGGCCCAACCTTCAAGGAGCAAGATATGCCATAGTGCAGAATGAAGGTGCTGACCCAGCATGCTTTGGGAGCCTGCAAGGAGATGGAAGTAGAAAGGAGGGCAATGATGGCGGAAGAGAGGGGGAATCCAAGGTAGGCTTATGGGGGAAACCTGAGAGCTTCCCCATGGGATTCTCATGGGGATGGCCCATGGTTCTCAAGTCTCGTATGAAAGTCATATATTGAAAACTGAGCCTTGAACATCTTATAAATATGTACCATGTTTATTACTATTAAAACACATCATTTCTTCTACCGATTGGGGAGAGACTGTGGTTTCTTCCACTGAGGTTCAGATGAAGAAAATAATCCATGTCCAGGAGCCCTGACATCTGGAGAATGCTTATCTGCATACTGGAGAATCTTGCCCAGTGTGTGAGGGGCCCAGAGCGAGGGGCATGTGGAACACAGGCTGTCTGAGGGAATGAGAAGTTGGTGTCTCTCACTTCAGGCATCTCTGTGCAAACAGAATGGTGGAAAAATTGCCCAGGCTATTTAAATTGCCATTACCTCTGTCTTTCCCCATTCACAGTACGAAGCTGAATCTCTGTAGTTAAATACATGCATGATCTTTCTCCACAGATTACATACTTACAGGTAACAGACCCATAAACCTTAGTCAAAAACTGTTATGCTAGCCAATCTGTTCTGGTATACACCTGGTAAGTTATCAAGAGTCTTCATCTTAAGGGAATTCCAAATGGAACATTTATCTTTTTACTAGAGACCTACCTCAGTCGGTTGGTCGGCTGGCTGTGGTATCAGGAGTTGGTTGTGGTGCTGCAGAACTGTCTTCAAGTAATCTAAAACGGTCTGGCAGGGCACTGGGGGGGAAGAAATGGCAACAATTACACATTGGCTATCCCACAACATCAAAATAAAAAAAAAGTTTTTTTTAAAAAAAACAAAAAAACAGAAGTCTCACTGGCACCCACACTGGAATGCAGTGGGCTGATCTTAGCTCACTGCAACCTTGAACTCCTGGGCTCAAGCAATTCTCCCACTTCAGCCTCCCCAGTAGCTCGGACTACAGGTGACACCACTGTACCCAGCGAATTATGTTAAATTTTTTTGCAGAGACAGGGTCTTGCTATGTTGCCCAGGATGGTCTTGAGCTCCTGGCCTCAAGTGATCCTCCTGCTTTGGCCTCCCAAAGTGCTGGGTTTACAGGCGCGAGTCACCGCACCCGGCCTCTAAAAAGATTTTTGATGCAAACTTCTAAAAAAAAAAAAAAAAAAGATTTTCTAAAGGAAATAGAATCTTCTTTCATTTGACATCCGTAGTTATTTCAGTTTGTAAATACAGAACAGATGCTATAGTTTGGAAAGAATTTTTAGGCTCAGCACAACTCACTGAGAACTTTCAAGTCAAACTTACTCCTAGATGAATTTGGGTCAACAATCCTGATCACAAGGAACTCACAAAAGAGACATGTCTTGACTTATTTGACTCGGATTGCAGCATTAGCACCCAATGACACTTTTTAAAATTCAAGTACTGAAAACTAACGTTTTGCTAATTATTAATCAATAATATAACTGTTTCTAATGATGGATTCATTCCTAGTTCTTCAGTAAGCAGAAATTCCATACAATTAGACCTGCTTCTCAGTGCACACACACTTGGCCCCACAGTTCTTTCTGTAAGTGTCCCAAAGAAGCTCAATTGATTTGATCCCTTTGATCATATATTTCACTAACTATACACTACTTTTCGAGGCTTAGTCTTATAGACTCATTGAATAATCAATCACAATAAAACTGAATAGATACTAACTGAACATAGAGCATGACATTTTTTTGTACCACTGCATAAATAATGCCTACATCTTAAGATTTATATTAGAACCCTTTTAGGAGTAGTAACTAATTGCCTTTAAAGGTCTTGGTAGCTTAGTTAATAACCTAATTTAAATGAATTGTTGCCACTATATTTCTTAGCTATGTGTTTTCTTAAGATGTTTTTGCCACGTTAGGAAAATAATAAATATTTAACCTAAGCCCTAATTTTAAACTATCACCACTGAGCTTTCTAAATTTTGTTTTTCTCACCATTTTTTAAGATCACAAACAGGAATTATTATTTTATGCAGTGCTAATAGCTTTGGATTTTTTAGGTGCCATCACAATGTAACATAATAAATCAAAAACTACTTCAACATCCTTTTGAAGAATTTGAGTAACAGGAAGTAGGAGTAAGTTAGAAAATTTTTCTTCTTGCCAAAAAAAGTATTTTCTTAAATAACCATCCTTACAGACCTGGGTTGTGGCCACTTGTGAACAGTTATATGCATATATTCTTCAAATTGAAGAAGCATTTGCTGAACAGTAAGAGGTTCAAACAAAATAAGTCACACATGTATCAGAAGTAGGCTTGTTATCAAACCAAAGTTTAATAAAATCTGTCAAATGGCCCTAATTTCACCAGCTTCTTAAAGACCAACCCTTTTTTACTGATGCCACAGTGAAGAAGAATGCATCTCCTGACAATGAGCATTAATTGCTGGAAAAAACCCTAAGTCTCAAGAAACAAATGGAGACAGGAAACAGGTCTGCATTTTAGTTCCAGTTTTTCACTGACTGTGTGACCTTTGGGACTTCATTTGCTTTCTATGTATGAATCTCTTCCACACAGGGCTGAGTATAAGGCTCCAAAGCAGCACTCTGTTCTTCACAGTTTATGGTTAGAATAAAATGCAAGGGTACATATGGCACTGCTTTGCCAAGTGACACGTGCAAGGTACTACCTTGGGTTTAGCTTGGAAGTTTTAGAGAAATTTGTAAAGACTCACTCATCGGGATTTGAATGAACTTTACCCATATTTGAATGATCCCTTACCCATATTTTAGAGTCATATTTTAGAGTCATTAAGATGTAGCCAGGCACAGTGGCTCACGCCTGTAATCCCAGCATTTGGGAGGCAAAGGTGGGAGGATCGTTTGAGCCCAGGAGATTGACACCAGCCTGGGAAACACAGCAAGAACATATCTCTACAAAAAAATCAAAAAATAGCTCGGTGTGGTGGCCTGTGCCAGCAATCCCAGCAACCCAGGAGTAAGCTGGGAGATCGTCTGAGTCCAGCATTTCGGGGCTGCAACAAGCATGCCTGTGCCACTGCACTCCAGCCTGGGCAACAGAGCAACACTCAGCCCCTAAAACAAACAAAAAGAGGTATATGGGTATATGAAAAAGCATTTATAGTTAAGAGTCATTTATGATAAACCTACAGCCAATATCATACTGCATGGGCAAAAGCTGGAAGCATTCCCCTTGAAAACTGGCACGAACAAGGATGCCCCCCTCACCACTGCTATTCAACATAGTATTGAAAGTTTTGGCCAGGGAAATCAGGCAAGAGAAAGAAAGAAAGGATATTCAAATAGGAAGAGAGGAAGCCAAACTGTCTCTGTTTGTAGATGACATGATCCCATATCTAGAAAACCCCATTGTCTCAGCCCAAAAGCTCCTTAAGCTAAGAAACTTCAGTAAAGTCTCAGAACACAAAATCAATGTGCAAAAAATCACACAAGCATTCCTATACACCAACAACAGGCAAGCAGAGAGCCAAATCATGAGTGAACTCCCATTCATAATTGCCACAGAGAATAAAATACCTAGGAATGCAACTAACGAAGGACATGAAGGACCTCTTCAAGGAGAACTGCAAACCACTGTTTAAGAAAATTAGAGAGAACACAAGCAAACAGAAAAAACATTCCCATGCTCCTGGATTGGAAGAATCAATATCATGAAAATGGTCATACTGCCCAAAGTAATTTATAGATTCAGTACTATTCCTATTAACTTACCATTGACATTCTTCACAGAATTAGAAAAAACTACTTTAAAATTCTTATGGAACAAAAAAAAAGCCCATATAGTCAAGACAATCCTAGGTAAAAAGAACACAGCTGGGGACTACAGTAAGCAAAACAGCATGGTACTGGTGCAAAAACAGACCAATGGAACAGAATAGAGAACTCAGAAATAAGACTGCACATCTATAACCATCTGATCTTTGACAAATCTGACAAAAATAAGCAATGGGGAAAGGATTCTCTATTTAATAAACGGTGCTGGGCGAACTGGCTAGCCATATGCAGAAAATTGAAACTCGGACCCCTTCCTTACACCTTACATAAGATGGATTAAAGACTTAAATGCAAAACCCAAAGCTATAGAAATTCTAGAAGAAAATCTAGGTGATACCATTCAGGACATAGGCACAAGCAAAGATTGCATGACAAAAATGTCAAAAGCAATTGCAACAAAAGCAAAAATTGACAAATAGGATCTAAGCAAACTAAAGAGCTTCTGCACAGCAGAAGAAACTATCATCAGGGTGAACAGACACAGAGTGTAAGAAAATTTTTGCAATGTATCCATCTGACAAAGGTCTAATATCCAGAATCTACAAGAAACTTAAACAAATTCATAAGAAAAAAGACTGTTAAAAAGTGGGCAAAAGACATGAACAGACACTTCTCAAAAGAATACATTTATGCAGCCAACAAACACGAAAAAAAGTGCATCATCACTAATCATTAGAGAAATGCAAATCAAAACCACAATGAGATACCATCTCATGATAGTCAGAACAGCAATTATTAAAAAGTCAAAAAAACAAACAGATGCTGGTGAGGCTGTGGAGAAATGGGAATGCTTTTACACTGTTGGTGGGGAAGGTAAATTAGTTCAACCATTATGGAAGACAATGTGGCCATTCCTCAAAGACCTAGAACGAGAAATTCCATTTGACCCAGCAATCCCATTTCTGGGTATATATCCAAAGGAATACAAATCATTCTGTTACAAAGATACATGCATGCATATGTTCACTGCAGCACTATTCACAATAGCAAAAACATGGAATCAACCCATATGCCCATCAATGATAGACTGCATAAAGAAAATGTGGTACATACACACCATGGAATACTATGCAGCCATAAAAAGGAAACGAGATCATGTCCTTTTCAGGGACATGGATATAACTGGAAGTCATTATTAGGGTAGTTATTACGACCTTTGAAAACCCAACTGTGGAGCCCAATTGTTTACACTGAGTATAATTACAGTTTTGTACTAATTTTAAAGTTGTGTGAAAAATGTCTACATCACTGTTGTCTCCCCCTTCCTTGCTATTACTTCAGTGTGGAGAGGATGGTCCTGGAAGGGCTTAGAGGCTGGCTCTTTCTTTCCATGCACAACATTTAGGCAGCAGTGCTAAGCTATGACCCAAGCCAGTGGATGCACACAGGTTAGAAGGAAATGCAGTGTTATGTGTATATACTGGCCATAGGGGGCTCTATTAAGAGAAGTGGGTCCTGTACATTGATACCTTGGCACAGGCTAAGGACCAGGAAGACTGAAGACAGGCTCACATTTGGTCAATTGTTTAAAAAAAAAAAATAACTGCGCCGGGA
Source organism: Ateles fusciceps (assembly GCA_036589455.1). Lineage (NCBI taxonomy): Eukaryota > Metazoa > Chordata > Mammalia > Primates > Atelidae > Ateles > Ateles fusciceps. The sequence continues at coordinate 8,432,938 of JAZHEH010000193.1, forward strand.
ACGGCGGCTCACGCCTGTAATCCTAGAGCTTTGGGAGGCCAAGGTGGGTGGATCACAAGGTCAGGAGACCATCCTGGCCAACATGGTGAAACCCTATCTCTACCAAAAATACAAAAATTAGCTGGTCGTGGCAGCACGCGACCGTAGTCCCAGCTACTAGGGGAGGTTGAGGGAGGAGAATGGCTTGAACCTGGAAGGCGGAGGTTATAATGAGCAGAGATCGGACCACTGCACTCCGGCCTGGTGACAGGCCAGACTGCATCTCAAAACAAAAAACAAAAACAAAAACTGAAATAGCCAAAACTACCTCCGGTGTTCTGAGTGCTCCGCTTCACTGGATGTCCTCCCACCCCCTGGTCCTACGAGGCAGGGACCTCCAGGCATCCCCAGCCAAAGCCTGCCGTGAAGGAGGTGGAACATCACTCTTGACGGGGGCTCTTCGAATATGTGCATAGATTTACACACAGGGAAGCTATGGAATCAAGTATGATATTTTCTGTTTAAAAAAAAAGTCAGTCAATCTGCAAAATGGAGATAGGTGCGTTAGAAAAGTGGGAGTGAAATTTGCGATCCTGACCCACAGCTACACCATGCTGCCTGCCTGGGAGGTACACGGTCACTGAAAAGGGAATTGTGGAAAACCTCCTGTCCTTGTGTTCCTCTGTTCTATTCACCTAAGGGTCTGTGGGGGGCTGTGGAGTTTCTGAGTGAGGACTGGCCTTCACGAGCGGCCAGTGCTGCAGGTGCAGCTGTGTGGAGCCCAGGCCACCACACTGCTCCTTTGGCCCCCAAAGGAAGGGAGAATGGGTCTGGCTCTCAGCAGCAAGAGGTCAAGGGGATCCTTGAGGAGCTGCTGATGCCCCCACGGCCAACTAACTGCCTTCTCATGCAAATTAGGAATTATTTTATTTTATTATTTATTTAATTTATTGAGACAGAGTTTCAGTTTTGTTGCACAGGCTGGAGTGCAATAATGCAATCTTGGCTCACTGCAACCTCCACCCCCTGGGTTCAAGTGATTCTCCTGCCTCAGCCTCCCAAGTAGCTGGGACTACAGGTGCCCACCACCATGCCTGGCTAATTTTTTGTATTTTTAGTAGAGAGGGGTTTTCACCATGATGGCCAGACTGGTCTTGAACTCCTGACCTCAGGTGGTCCACCCGCCTTGGCCTTCCAAAGTGCTGTGATTACAGGCGCCCGGCCTAAATTAGGAATTTTAATTAAGTCACTCTGATGGTGAAACTACTACTTCAGACCCATTGGGCAGGTTTTAGTCATTCATTTGTCCATGCTGCAGAAGAAAGTCCAATGAATCTGGCAGGTATAATGAAAAAGTAAATGAGGAAACAAAAAGGAAACTTCTATTAAAAGAAAAATGGATACAAAGGCACCCAAAACGTACCTACTACCTACCCTATTATTGATATTTATCATTTTTTCTCCTCTATGTAACAGAATTTCAAAATGCATCCTGGATAATCCTGGGAAACAGTAAAATACTTAAGAGGAAGAAAGGAAAGAAGGAAAGTCCTTTGTGTAAATAATACATGTAAAGCAAAAGGCACCCAATATATACTGCCCAATGTAAGCTATGTTCATTTCAAAGATTGGTTGTATATGAATTCGCCATAGAAGCCACTTCCCTGATTCTGTTGACTGTGCTGTTTTGGCAGCTGTATTGTCTAAGCAGCAATAGCCAATACTATCTAAGCAAAGTAAAAATGGAGAGGAATGGGTTACAAATGTTCCACTGGGTATGCAGAATATCTAAATGGACATCTGCTCAAAAAATGGAAAGCCCCCAGGGACGTCAGTTAAAGCTACACACATAGGGTCTTCAAGACATTCTACAATAACACTAGTAGACAACAGTTAACTGACAAAAAGCCTTGGGAATTTGTCCTAAAGTAACTCTTGGCTATTATTATTTTTCTATGTACTGACTCTGACACTTACTAACCATGTGATCCTGGGCAAGTTACTTAACCTCTCCCCAGCCTCTATGATCTCACCTGTAAAACTGGGATAATGACCTACTGTATACAGTTATTGTGAGGATTAATTCAAATAATACCATGTAAAGCAAAAGGCACCCCATAAATATTGCCTAATGTAAGCTACTGTCATTTTAAGATTGGGAGTCTAGTGATTTCTTCATAGAGGCCACTTAATTGACTCTGTTGACTGTGCTGTCTTGGCCGCTGTCTTGTATGAGCAGCCGGTAAATAAGACTACTGGAATAGTCTTCCTAAACAGTTTTCCTTGGGGAAACTGCATGACTTCTGGTTTTGCCCATCTTAAGGGTACTTGGGTCTCTAGTTCCTAATTTTCATTGTATTAAAATCTGGATCAGAATTTCTCTCTTCACTCCTCATGCACTACTAAATCTGCCTCACTATTTAGTTGTTTTCAAGGACTTAAAACATCTCAAAATACTCCACATACACTTTTATAGGGCAACTAAATTATTTACTGTCCTCTGACAACCACGGCCACCTGTGTGCTCAATCATTTTTACGTGCCCTATTCACATCATCTCTGTAAAGTATAAGAGCTCCTGAACTGTAAATATCTGGAAATAAACAATGAGCTTTTAGTATTGCTCAGCCTACAGATGTATAGTTATATTTTTGATCATATCAATATCCTCATTCCATTAATTCAATTCAACTGACATGTAGATGTTACAACATGCCTGACAGTGGGCTAGAGAAGTGGGGACACAAAGATGACTCTGAGCCTCTAACCTCAAGGACCTCTGTGGCCTGTCTCTCTTCATATCAGGACATCAGTAGACACAGACACATATAGAGTAAAAACTTCCCATGATAACAAAAACAGAATACGCATGACGTGCTACGAAAAGTGGTTAATTTTGCTTGGGAACTGCGGGAAGCATTTGTTACAGTGTCACCTCAGCTAGGTATTAAAGGATGAATAGGAGTTTCTCAAGTGGAGAAAAAGGAGTATATTCTTAGGTTGAAAAGAATAGCAGGAGTAAAGGAAGGCCAGAAGTATGGAAGTGTTTGGCTGCTCAGAGACTTAGGAACTGTCCAATGGGGTTGGAACACTTGGTGTCTGGTGGGCACTGAGGGCTGAGTCTCCAAAGGCAGAAAGGAAAAGATCAGGAATTGAAGAACCTTGTGCGCCACACTGAGGGTGCTACAACTTACTCCATATGCTATTTGAAGCCCTTAGAGGCTCTTTGGCAGTGGGTGACCTGGGGCTGTTTTGGGGGGAGAGACCAGAGTCGGCTGTAGGAAACACTGGAGTCTGGGACGGGAGCTGAGTGACTCTTGCAACAGCTCCTGTTATGAGATGGGCCTGGCTGACACCAGTGGAAATAAAGTAGGGGTCCAATTCATGGGTGTATAAGAGGTGGGACCCAGAGGAGTGGGGGCTCACTGGAGAGATGAGCTCTGGATGGATCTGAGGTACCCCACCTGGGCAACTAATTGAATGGCGACACCTTTACAAGGTAACAATACCACTTATGATAAGGAAAACAACTTATGATTTCTGTAGCACTAGGCACAGAATAATTTTCCTCTTTTTCTTAAAGTTTCCATTTATTGAGTGTTTACTAGAAAAATAATTTTTTTTCTTGAAGTTTCCATTTATTGAATGCTTCCTGGAAGACCTAGCAGGCACCCAACCATGACTTATTGCATTTGGTACTTTCAACATTCCTCCAGTATTAGCAATCTCACTTTATAGAAGGGGAAACTGAGGTTTGGCATAATCAAAGCGATTTGCCAAAACAATCACAACTATCAAGTAGCAGGAGAGGAGATTCAAATTCAGCTTTGCCTTGAAATCCATTATCTTTGCCTCCTGTTGCTCTGTCTCCCTCAGTGTCACTGATAGCTGTAACCAAGAGCCATGATGACTTTCCCCAAATTCTCAGTGAGAGAACTCAATTCTTTATTCCTCTGTCCCTATCATTCTCTCTAATTCTTTTTACTCAGAATGCATTACATTCTTTTCATCCACCTCAGAGCCCCGACTTTACACATAATCTATGAGTTTCTCAGGATCAGAAACTGACCTGAGCATTTTTCCACAGGCTTTTGTGGTTATATTCAAGTCTGGAGGGTGGTGAGGGCACTGGAGCATACTAGCACACATCTACACTGCATCTACTCTAAGGGCATTTTGTTCTTGCAAAATTCCTTTTATCCAAAAAGTGACATGATTCATCATTCTAAAACTTTCTTACTTAGAAAATGACAACAGTGGACTAACATGACTAGAACTGCAGAATCCACGGTTAGTTCTCTAGTTTGTAGCCTCTGGAGTTGGTACAGTCTATCCTCATCATTCAAGGATTCAGTATTTGCAAATTTGCTTTACTTGCCAAAATGTTATCTGTAACCCCCAAATCAGAATTTGTGGTGCTTTTGTAGTGGTTCACAGACACATGCAGAGTACTGAAAACCTGACAGGCACACATTCCCAGCTGAAGTTGAACAGGGCGATGCTTTGCCTTCTTGTTTCAGTTCTCATACTGTAAACACATGTCCTTATCATGGTCTATTTAATTGCTACAGTTTTTGTATTTTTGTGCCTTTTGTTGGTGATCTCACTGTTTCAAGTGGTCCCAACTGCAGCAATGAAGTGCTGTCTATCATTCCTCAGCACAAGAAGATTGTGATGTGCCTTATAGAGAAAACAGGCGTGTTCGCTATGCCCCATTCAGGCATGCGATATAGTGCTGTTACTCAACCAGCGATAAATATGAAATAAGGTCTCTTGAAATAAACACACACATAAAACAAGGTTATGTACTGATCAGCTGATGAAACTGTTGTGAACAGAGGCTCTTAGGAACCTAGCTCTGCATTTCCCCTAGGAAGAACGTTTTAATATTCTCAGTGTGGTGTTCACAGGGACTTTATACAACATAACGATGGTGAATAATGAGAATGAGCTGTTTTGAGGGTGGTGAGGGGTAACAAATTAGATCTGGAGTCAGAGGCTTGGATTATAATCCTACGTCTCCAACTGACCTCACCGTCTAGGTCTCAATCTCCTTGTCTATAAAATAGGAATGATATTAATATTTGCTGGGGCCCCATGGAGTTATGAGGATAAAACGAGATAATAAAAATGCACTTTTGGCTCTTTGCTCCTCCTGTTCAACAGACAGCCGCTTATTGTCTCCCATCGCCAGCCACATCCCTAGACACCATGCGGAAGGTGAAGGTTGAAGTCAATGGATTTGGTCGTATTGGGCGCCTGGTCACCAGGGTTGCTTTAACTCTGGTAAAGTGGATACTGTTGCCATCAATGATCCCTTCATTGACCTCAACTACATGGTCTACATGTTCCAGTATGATCCCACCCATGGCAAATTCCATGGCACTGTCAAGGCTGAGAACGGGAAGCTTGTCATCAATGGAAATCCCATCACCATCTTCCAGGAGTGAGATCCCTCCGAAATCAAGTGGGGCGATGCTGGCACTGAGTACGTGGTGGAGTCCACTGGTGTCTTCACCACCATGGAGAAGGCTGGAGCTCACTTGCACAGGGGGAGCCAAAGGGTCATCATCTCTGCCCCCTCTGCTGATGCCCCCATGTTCATGATGGGCGTGAACCATGAGAAGTATGACAACAGCCTCAAGATCGTCAGCAATGCCTCCTGCACCACCAACTGCTTAGCGCCCCTGGCCAAGGTCATCCATGACAACTTTGGTATCGTGGAAGGACTCATGACCACCGTCCATGCCATCACTGCCACCCAGAAGACCGTGGATGGCCCCTCTGGGAAACTGTGGTGTGATGGCCTCAGGGCTCTCCAGAACATCATCCCTGCCTCTACTGGCGCTGCCAAGGCCGTGGGCAAGGTCATCCCTGAGCTGAACGGGAAGCTCACTGGCATGGCCTTCCGTGTCCCCACTGCCAATATGTCAGTGGTGGACCTGATCTGCCATCTGGAAAAACCTGCCAAATATGATGACATCAAGAAGGTGGTGAAGCAGCCGTCGGAGGAACCCCTCAAAGGCATCCTGGGCTACACTGAGCACCAGGTGGTGTCCTCTGACTTCAACAGTGACACCCATTCTTCCACCTTCAATGCTGGGGCTGGCACTGCCCTCAACGACCACTTTGTCAAGTTCATTTCCTGGTATGATAATGAATTTGGCTACACCAACAGGGTGGTGGACCTCATGTCCCACATGGCCTCCAAGGACTAAGACCCCTGGACCACCAGCCCCAGCGAGAGCACGAGAGGAAGATAGGCCCGCACTGCTGGGGGAGTCCCTGCCACACTGAGTCCCCCACCACACTGAACTGCCCCCTCCTCACAGTTTCCATGCAGACCCCTTGAAGGGAGAGGTGCCTAAGGAGCCCCACCTTGTCGTGTACCATCAATAAAGTCCCCTGTGCTCAGCCAAAAAAAAAAAAAAAAAAAAAAAAATGCACTTTTAGAAAGTAGAAGGTCCTATAAAAATATTAACAATACCCTTCAATTAAGGGTGTGCGAAACTGGATTTCTACATGCAAAAGAATGAAATTAGACCCTTGCCTTACAGCATACACAAAAATAAACTCAAACTAGATAAAAGACCCAAATGTAAGACCAGAAACTATAAAAGTCCCAGATGAAAAGAACATAGGGGTACTGCTCCTGGACACTGGCCTTGGAAATAACTTTTTAGACATCACAGCAAAAAGCTCAAGCCACAAAAGCAAAAATTTTAAAAATGGAACTACGTCACACTAAAAAGTTTCTGCATAGCAATCAACAAGATTAAATAGCAATCTGTGGTCTGGAAAGAAATTTTGCAATCTGTAATTCTGACAAGGAGTTAATATCTAAAATATATCAAGAACTCATACACTTCCACAGTAGACAAACAAATAACCCAATTACAAAATGGGTGAAAGACCTGAATAGACAGTTCTCCAAAGAATACCAACAGGTATATAAAAGTGTACTCAACATCATGAATCATCAGGGAAATGCAAGTCAAAACCACTAGGAGACATCACTTTACACCAGTTAGGATGGCTATTAGCAAAAGGTCAAAAGACAACAAGTGTTGGTGAGTGTGTGGGAAAAAGGAAACCCTTGTACACTGTTAGGGGAAATGTAGAACGGTACAGACACTATGGAAAACAGTATTGGAAGTTTCCTAAAAAACTGAAAATAGGACCCAGCAAACCTTCTCCTGGACATATACCAAAAGGAAATGAAATCAACACCTTGTAAAGATGTCTACACGACCACATTCATTGCAGCGTCATTTCCAATAACCAAGACATGGAAACAGCCTAAGTGTCTGTCAACAGACAAGTGGATAAAGAAACTGTGGTACATGATTGGATAGAATATTATTCTGACCTAAAAAAGAACAAGATTTTGCCACTGCCACAACATGAGTGAGCCTGGAGGGCATTACATTAAGCCAGACACAGAAAGAAAAATACTGCAAGATCTCACTTACATGTGGAACCTGAAACACAGAAAAGTTCAAATATACGGAGCTAGAGAACAAAATAGTGGGTACAAGGGGTGGGGAGTTGGAGTGGAAATAGGGAGATATAGACCAGAGTTTATGAAGTAGCACAGATGTGGGGATGAATAGGTCTAGAGACCCAATACAACATGAGGAATACAGGTGACAAATCTGTACCATACTTGAGATTAAGGTTATTGAGTAGATTTGAGCAGCTTTTACTACAAGAACAACAAAATGGGTAACTATATGAGATGATAGATATGTTAATTAGCTTCACTACAGTAACCTTTCAACTGTCTATATCCTATAACTTCATGTTGTATACTTTACAAAACAAAGTTTATTTAAAATATCAACGATAAATAGATCTTCCCTATATTTGGCCCTTAGAAAATTTCAAAGTATTTTTAATGTGTTATAATTATTTCACTTTGGAACTTTCTTAGCAAAAATCACCATTTTATGATTCTAAGACCCACAGTTTTTCATATTTTAAAACCTATGGACTTTGTGTTCAAATATAATTATAATGTACAATTATGATTTCTTCTTTCTTAGTGGAACATAGAGATTGGTGTGTCTTACATCCACTGGCATCTCAGATTAGATGAAATAGGGCATTTTATATTTGCCCTCCTTTTTGATTTCTCCTTAGTGTTGACTAAGCTTCCTAAGTAAATGTGACTACTCTAAACTGACACTCTTCCCAAGTTCCATGTGCCATTTTCCTTCTTTTAATAACCTCTCATCCCTTCATAGTCCTAATCCAGAAGTTGTCTGCTTTTGTGGCTTTTTTCTTTTAACCTAATTTCACTTTCATTTAAAAAAATTTAACTTCTAAAGAGACTTTCTAATTTTCTAGTGTGGTGATCTAATACAAAAGAAAAGGTACCAATGCTATTTCCTTGGGATAAAATAGCGAATTCCCTATACCTGCAACTGACTTTGGAAAGTTACAGAGAATTTTCCAGAAACACCTGCCTTGCATGTAGCTGACCATCAAAAGACTGTTGGATATTTTACAAATAATACAGTAACATTGGCCCTCTTGGAGTAGTGTCAGAAATAGTGCCTGCCCACAGATTCTTTCTCTTTGGTATGGTCTCTCACGTCTTCCCTTGAGAGCTGCCCAAGTGAAATCATTTTTTTCTTGCAGACTGATAGGCTTGTTTATTTTTAACTCTCATTTCAAGAACTGCTCCCAGGTATAAAGGCTTTATTTCAGAAAAAAAAACAAAAAAAACAAAAAAAAACAACAAATCCTCAACAGCACTCCTCCGGAGAAATGACCGAGGAATGCTGCCTGGGCTCTGGCCTGCAGCAGCTGACCCATCTCCTTTTCAACCTTATTTTCTGTGCTAACTGCTGAGTGCTATCTTCTCCTTTGTACTTATCCATCCTGACTGGCTGTAAAAAAGTGATTCCCACAGCACAGGTGGACTCTACTGGAAGAAAGCTCCAGGTCCTTCCACAGAAATGTTATTGGCCTCTAGAACGGTGAGGGCCTGCTGCTTAGGGAAAATCCATCCCAAGCTATAGAGGAGAGTTACTGCATGACAAAACATTTTTATTTTTATTCCATGCAAAACTGGTGTACCACTTAGCACACTTTTCTTCAAATGATAACAGATATCTCCTCCACCAAAAATGCACAGCTAATTGAGTAAAAAGTGGATTCTTGGATGTCACTCACAGGCTGGTTTATTGAGAGGTAAGGGCAAGAGGGCAGCTTTGATCAAGTTTTCATCTCCAAGTGACAGTTTAACCTGTTTTGCAATATTAAGGTGTCCCTAGATCATAAATACATGTGATAAGTAATCACAAATAAGCTAATATTTTCTTCATTGTATACTATTTTTGCTATGCATAATTAATAAACTGGCTTTTCATCCATATTGTTGGATGTATTACTTAATATAATCACACATGGTTCCATGTGAAATGGTTGCTGGTTCAAGTTCAGGGAGGGGACTGTCAGCAGGGTTGAATGTGTACAGTAATAGGACTGATCATTAGCCTAATTGCAACCTCTGTCAATTCAATGTTTGATCATCAAGAAGGCTCAAGAAATTGCAGCATTTCCATCTTTCTGGGAAGTACAAAAGACAATGATTAGTGGCAGGCCAACATTGAGTTAACCCCTGACACAGGCACCTGACTTGCTATGGGTTCAGTAAGTGAAAGGGGGACTGAGTTTGCTTAGGACACATCAAGGACATACAGTTTGCCAAATATTTAGGATCAGGAATTAGACAGTAATACCTGGGACATTTGTGTCACCTCTCCTTGCACTCTGAAACTCTTTCCCAAGATGAGATCAAGGAGTGCCACGAAGTACTTCAGAAGCTAGGAAGGCTCCTTTGGTTATGGTTCTGAGTGGCTGATGGAAGTCTCTGTAGCTGGATGACCTCTAGGACACTATTTTCTGCCCCAGTTAAAGAGGCAGTGAGGGTGACAACAGAAATACCCCTATGAGATAAACCCATAGTGAACTACGCAGTTTACATAGCTGTGAGACTTGTAAAATCCTACAGTGTGCTGGCTGCAACCACGTTCCGACTTGGGGAAACCAGGAGCGATCTGGTTCTATTACATCCTTCTGGGTTCTACCCAGTGTCTCTCCTGTAGTTAGTGCCTGCCTGGGTGGGAAAACACTACGCCTCTGCATCTAACCCCAGGGCTCCAACACAAAAGGAGAGAATGAATTTGCTGCACCTCTTACTTCCCTTCCACAAGACAACTGTACTTAATCTAATTCCAAAATGTTCTGAACCAAACCTCAGCTCTATTTGAGGAATTCTTTTAAATGATTAACACTTCTTTTTGCTTCATTTGTCTACTAATAAACAAGTGGGTAGCTTTTTTTTTTTTTTTTTTTTTTTGAGACGGAGTTTCCCTCTGTTGCCCAGGCTGGAGGACAGTGGCGTGATCTCGGCTCACTGCAACCTCCACCTCCTGGGTTCAAACGAATCTCCTGCCTCAGCCGCCTGAATAGCTGGGACTACAGGCATGCCACATCCGGCTAATTTTTGCATTTTTAGTAGAGACAGGGTTTCACCATGTTGGCCATGCTGGTTTCAAACTCCTGAACTCGTGATCAAACCACCTTGGTCTCCCAAAGTGCTGAGATTACAGGTGTGAGCCACTGACCCAGCCAACAAGTGGGTAGCTTTCTTTAACATTCCCTTCTTTCTAGATCAGCTGCCAAATTGAGTGATACAAAGACACTATATTAGGAAAAGGATATAGTTTATATTGGCAGGGTGTGGTGGCTCCTGCAGTCCCAGCACTTTGGGGGGAGCTGAGGCAGGCGAATCACCCGAGGTAGGCGAATCACCTGAGGTCAGGAGTTTGAGACCAGCCTGGCCAACATGGCAAAACCCTGTCTGTAATAAAAATACAAAAAATAATAATAATAATTAGCTAGGCATGGTCGTGCGCACCTGTAGTCCCAGCTATTCAGGGGGCTGAGGCAGGAGAATTGCTTAAACCTGGGCAGCAGAGGTTGCAATGAGCCAAAATCACACCACTGCACTCCAGCCTGGGTGACAGAGTGAGACTCCCTCTCAATTAAAAAAAAAAAAGAAAAAAAAAGACTATAACTTACATTTATCTATATGTATTGACATTAAATTTTAATATTTCCTATGTATGATTTATTTTGAACCCCATATATTAGAACAATAGTATATGTATGCAATTAATCAATAAATGTGTAGATTGGTGGGCACAAGCTTAAACACTTTTTACCAACAACTGCACAATTAAAAAGGTCTGAAGAGACTGTTCTTGTTAATGATCTTAATGTCTTCTGTAAGCCACAGATATATAGGAATGAATTCAAAGATAAAAGTAAAATCAGTACTTTACCAAATAACAAAAAAAAAAACAAAAGACAAAAAACTTTGCAACCCAGAGAATGTCTTTCCAGAAAGATGATTTTACTACCCTGAAAATCCAGTCTAAGAGGCAGGAAATGCCTCATATCTAGCCAGGGCCACAGTCTGGGGCCAGCTTAATTACTGGTCTCTCTCTGACCTATTAGTTTTAGTTTACAGTTTCTTAATAACCTTAAAGGACAGTGTGTATGCTAAAGAGCCTAAGTGTGTTGAAACTTGAAAGGCAGGGAAAATTAATGAAGCAGAAGAGACCATTTCATTTGTTCAGTACTACTTGAGTCCTGCCTCTGAAAGTATTTCACTTTAATTTCTATCATTGACTGATAAAATGCATACAATCAAAGTCTGAAAAATTCAAAAGCCATTTTAAAGGAACAGGACCACTTTTTAAGAAAACAGGCTTATAGCACTTGACCTATTTCAACGTCAAAGCAGCACATCTAGAAATCACTTTTATATTGATAGAGATACCTTTTAATAGGACTACAGTGTTTAGGCCTACACATAAGAACATGGCAGCTGGAAGTAAACTGGCTCGTGGCTCATCCTAAACTTTCTGTTTGGCACTGGACAGGCTAAGAAGCCCCTCTGCAAGTCTGGTTTTCTTCCAGCTTTTCTACATCACTGACCGAAAAACAAAAAAAGCCCACACATACATATACACATCCACATATGTGAGTACAGAAATACAGACAGACAGATGAGACAAGCGAAAGGAGTAAGAGGTGCAGTTGTCTTGCAAGGAATATGGCAGGATACCTGGAATGCTCTCTAATTTCCTTCTGAGCTCTTCATTTTCTTGTTGCAGTGAAATGACCTCCTGCTCCAGCTCTTGGCATCGAGGACAATACCCTTCCTCTTCCTCCTCCTCTTCCTCTTCTGGCAGTGTAGACGAAGATGGATGACCATGGGATTCGGACGTTGCTGGGGAAGTCCAGCCACCTAGTGTATGCACAGGAGAGGTTGACAGAGGATCCACTTCGGCCAGGTGGCCATATTCACTGACGGACGAGGGGTTTGCAGTCGGAAAGCTCCCCCGAGAGCAGGTAATTTTGTAGAGAGTCAGTGAAAACCCTCAAAAAGGCAGAAGTTTGTTGTTTCCTTTGCATATATTGCATCTCTATGTCTACATTGTCTGAGGTCTGACTGTGGACCCCTTTCCCAATGTGACAGTGCTCCTGTCTTTCGTTATAACTTGAGCCTTCCTGCTTTACGCAAGAAATCATGGACTGAGAATGGTTGGAGTCCAGAAGTTTTCCTCCACAATTTAAGAGACTGAGAACTCGACTGCACTGCTGGGCAAAGGCATCCAAGATCATTCGGCTCTCTGAAACAAATGAAAAGGCACGTCAGTGACCAACAGCCAATGGCAAGAGATAAATAAAGTTCTTAATTTTGAGCTTAACATTCAAACACGTTAAAAATACGTATTTCTACTCCCTGTCATAAACCAAGATGACACAGTAAATCCACTATGAATAGAATGCATAGCTTCCTGTTGTTCTGTGACTGGCGGGGTGCTTGATGAGTCACACTCAGTCTCTTACTCTAGGAAATGGCTGGACTGTGACTTTGGGCACCATATAGAGATTTCCCTCTCTGTGGCATTAACTGGCTGCACAGGTCTGAACTCACACCTTTGGTTTCATTAATATCCTTACTCTAATGAATTGAGCCAGCCACTGCAGACTCAATTCCTCATTGATAGGAGGGCTTAAAGCAATCATTACTTCTATTTCTGGAGTGCCCTCATGCCCTTGCTATTAATCAGCTGATACAATCCCTGCTGAGAGTACATAGCTCCCAGATGCAAACTGGAGAAGAAAGATAAGTCTTTTTGAAGAGCTCACTAGAAATCTAAGGTAAAACAAAGAGTGGGCCTATGGGCACAGGATGAGCACAAACTGTATGGGTCTTCTAACATCTGTGTTCACTATTCCTTCTTTTCATTTATTTGCTAACTTGGATTTCTCATCAAGGCCAAAGTTTAGGCTGACCTGTATCATCTGAAAATCAGTAGTATCACTTCTTAGAACCTCTTCCAGTAGATTACCAAATATCCTAAAATGGCACGTGGCATGGGTACCTCTTGGCCTAAGTACATGAATTCTAAAGCATATTAACTGTCAATCATTGAAAGGAAAAAGCAACAAAAGCAATCAACTCACTGCAAAAACAAACAGGGCAAAAACCCAAATTGCGAAAATGTAATTTAATGTTGTGTAAGGGTCTTGAAATTTTGCCCTAAATATAGATATCATCGGTAGATTCGCTTCTTTCCTGATTGCCACCTAGAATGGGCTATTATAAATAGAGACGCGGGGCACTTTTCAGAGCTGACACAGAAGCATGAGGACATCTCTTATTTCCTCTCCCCTTTCACAGACTAATGGCAACAAACAAAATATTCAAGATTTTAGATGCCTATAACAATTGTTTAAGATAAAAATGCAATCAGCACTAGCTCTCTCTGAAAATGTTGACTAGCTGCATTTCTTTTCTGGACAAAAAAACTTTTAGAATTAACAAAGGTGAGATGTTTAAGGGCTGCTATGGGGATGATGAGCTAGAACAGCTTCAATAAGAAATCCTCTACAACACCCGGAATGTAAGACCAAGGAAGCTACACTTCAGGAGAACTCCATGCAGTACTCAACACTCCACTGTGCTCTTTTATCTACTATTCTTTCATGAAATAACTAAGATACTGAGAGGAGAGGGGGCCTACTGCCCTTTTCCAACTTTTTAATAAGAATATATATGTAAAGCAGCCGGGTGTGGTGGCTCACTCCTGTAATCCCAGCACTTTGGGAGGCCAAGGCGGGTGGATCATGAGGTCGGTCACGTGATTGAGACCATCCTGGCCAACATGGTGAATCCCTGTCTCTACTAAAAATACAAACATTAGCTGGGCATGGTGGCGTGCACCTATAGTCCCAGCTACTCAGGAGGCTGATGCAGGACAATCACTTGAACCCAGGAGGCAGAGATTGCAGTGAGCCAAGATCATGCCACTGCACTCCAGCATGGCAACAGAGTGAGACCCCATCTCTAAATAAATAAATAATAATATATGTAAAGCCCATACATCTCCCAAATCCTGAATCCCTCTGAAAAACTGCAAGTCAGAACAGAGGCCAGATCTCTTCTACTCAGTAGAGGATCATAAACTGTACCTGAGTGTGAAGGCCAGCATGATGCCTCAAGAAATAGTTACTGAAGACATAGCAGGGGCTCTTGTACGTACATAGAACATCTCAGTTTATAGCATCTTCAGATTTACTTGACTCGGGTAGCGGTAGCAAGTCTACCCTAGGCAGGCTGAGAGTCCACAGGACTATTTTCTTCTTCGAATAGTACTTTCTTACTCTTAGGAGTAGTGTTACCCTCAGACTTTGGCAACAGGACCCCCACCTGATCCTCCTCCAGCCAATCCTGTCCCTATGGTCAAGTACTCCAAGTTCCAGGAATTCCCCACTCAAACTGCTTTAAGGATCTATGCTGCCATCTTCTCTGAGCCATGAATCCAAAGACAGACCATGGTGCCAGATCCTGCAAATGTTGACTGGGACCTCCACATATGTGTACCTGACGTCCCTCCTAGTGGAAGATAAAGCTGAGAGTAGGGGAGAGAAAGACATGGGTTGGCTGTAAATGCCAAACCTGGTTACTATGTCGGTGTATTTGTCAAAGTAGGTGTATGGAATATATTTTATTAAACAGTTTGTAAGCTTGATTTATACTTTGTAATTATCTGGTATATGCTCTGTGAGGCAGCATTTGTACTCTTATCTGGAGTCTCATGAAAATATCTGGGTGCCATTTCTTTACAATGACCAAAACCAAGTAACAAGAAAGTCAACAGTTGAACTATACAAGTAAGAGGTTTAAGATGTTACACTCATTTTTTTTTTTTACTTCCTGGTTTCTGTTCTTTTATTAGTAAAATCAAAGGATGATATTGATCGGGAATTTTCAATTCTAGCACAACAGCAGTTTTCATTCATTTTAATCCTATAATCCCATTCTAGACCTGAAGTTGTATTTACTGCTTGCATTTTAATCAGTATAGTCCCAATTGATTTACAGCCTATACACCTTTAACATAACCGTGATGAAAGGGACAAAATATGAAAGTCTAAAACAGAATTGCCTAACAAGAACTGCTTGAATATATTTGTTCAGTGTCCTACAGCATGCTCAGTAGTTTTAATCATACTGATAAATCACATTAGAACATAGATTTTAAGGGAAAAAAATCTGACTTAGGGACAAGCGTGATTTGTTTTCTTAAATGAAGGGTAAACTTGTAACATGCTAGAAAAAATCATTATGTAATATATTACATTATGAAGATAATCTATTAAAGTGCACTCAGAATATGAGAGATTAGCTACAATTACAAAGTAGTTCTTGCCTGCAGTTTTTTAAATGCTTCAGTCTGAATTTGCTTTCAGAATTTATATGTACGAAAATGGCTATTGTCTCCTTTACAGTTGAATTTTTTCTCAATACCTTGAATTACTTGAATATTATTTTAACACGGAGACACAGAAGAGTGTGATGAAAAATATTACCATTACATTTGGTGGAAAACAGCAAATCTTTCCACTTAACACATATGGCATCTAGGTTAGCCTTCTAGATAGAATACAATTAGAAATGCAAGTACTGTGTGATGCCCATTATCACTAAGAAATGGAGAAAAGTTCTGTTTTCATATGAATGCAATTGAATAGTTACTGATCCATGATTCTTAACTGAGCAAAGTGTGAACATGTATTATGATTTTTTTAACTGTTTTTTTTTTTTTAAGTCATAGAATGCTCCACTCAAGTGATGGCAGGGAAAGAGAAAGTCAACAGTTTACAGAAGGGCTACTTTATCCCTTATCTACTTTATTCCTAACTTCCCTAAAATTAAACACCATAAAATGTTAATAAATCACAATGACAAAGCCCTCTAAAATGCCCACTTCTCCCTAATTTATTTTGCTTTATTGTACAGCCTACTGGGAGATAATATCATGCTGCAAATTGTGCCTCGTCGGATTCCAAAATCTGAACCCATGATTATTTTTTTAATTAAAAAATTCATTCTGGGAAATTCGTTTGAATTTAAGAGGTTTAATCCATCCTAAATCTGATAAGTGAATAAGAAGAGGGATAGGAAATAGGCAATCAAACACAGTCTCCCTACTTTACTGCCCTTCTTTGTAAGTAAAGCCTTGAATGGAATTTGCCCATCACAGCAGATCCCCCAAGAGAATTCTGTTTCTATGAAGGAGATCATAGTAGTCAAGATTAGTGGTAACCTTTTG
This sequence comes from Ateles fusciceps, assembly GCA_036589455.1. Taxonomy (NCBI): domain Eukaryota; kingdom Metazoa; phylum Chordata; class Mammalia; order Primates; family Atelidae; genus Ateles; species Ateles fusciceps. The sequence goes on from JAZHEH010000193.1 coordinate 8,449,623, forward strand.
ATTTTAGCCCAGCGAAGGGTGAAATATATTAATATTAAAAATACAGAAGCAGAAATTTTTTTAGTGACCTACTATCATGTATTCATATATTATATCTACCCAAGGATTTCTAACTAGTTCAAAATAGATGATTTCCTTAAAACACTAATTTAACTTCTTTTTAAGAAAGGACTTCATGACATAGAAAATAGAAGTTAGAAAAGGAAAGCGTCTTTGGAAGCACCACCCTTGTCTTAAATCAATGAACTATGTCTTTTTTTTAAAAAATGCCATCCAATTTTTTTCATAATGGCAAACATCAACACAGCAAAACAGGATGCAATTTTTCTAAATAAATAAATCAATGATGTGTCAAAAATTAACAGATGAGTTAATATACTCGGTGCTATCAAAACCAGATGGTGCTTCCTAATATTCATCCTGCTCAGTCAATCCCTGAATATTTTCTGGACCATCGGTATATAAAATAGGATGCTGCTATTTGTGATGGCAAACAAAAGCAATCATGCCTGCCAAGCACATACTATAACAGGCAGCATTTCAGCTCTGCTAGACAGAAAGTAATTAGAATGCTTTTAATGTCCAAAAGAATGATGCTGATAGGCTGCCACAGATGTGTAGATTTATGAATATTTATATGGTGGTTTATAGCTGACACTTTTATCAGTTGAAGAAGATAAAATATCTGCCTGACTCAAAAGCTTGACAGTCAGGTTAATAAAATCTCATTAAAGAGAATGACCTATGCAATTATATAGGATTTATTGTAATTCATTTTTGATTGTACTCTGCTTAAAGATGCAATTTCCCATTTCCTGATGCCAAATTTAGGCTGCATATCAAGATCTACGTGGGTTTTAACTCTAAGCCTCCCACAGAGGAAAAATATGCTTTTAAAACCATGGTGTATTACCCCTTTTAAGGAAAATTATACTCTTCATGAGATTTTATAAGAATGTAGAAAAAAAATCTATTTTTAATCACATATTTCTCTTCTCAGTTATGGCCCTTAATGGCAAATAAGATTCACTTCAACCCTTTCATCTTTTCACTGCATTTACTCTGGAACTCAGTTATGTCTCTTCTTCTGTCCTTGACTCATTTCATCACATGGATGTTTTGACTATTTTCAGTTTACAAGGTAGCCTGAGACACTGCAATTACACTTTTGCAAGGGTGTAACAGGCAAAGCGCCACTCCCACGCCTACCCCACCCAATATGCTTAAATGGTCATGGGTCTGTGCACACATGCTCATTGGTTCAAAGTGGAACAACTAGTTTCGCAAAGAACCAATCAGCTCTTCAGGTGGCTGTTCCTCTGATGGCCACTCACATCACTGTGCCTGTTAAGAGATGGCTTTGTTCATCAGTGATTAATATTATGACCACAAGTCATGATGTCTAATTCTACGGCTTTTTCCCCCTCCAGACTATTTTCCTAACTGCATGGAAGAAACGTACCATCCAATTCCCATCTTTCCAAAAAGCATAAGGCATCCAGCCCTTGGTGCTATCAAGCTCACCCCTCTCTATGACCTCCCTTAAAAACAACAAAGGCAGCCGTGATAATAAAAGGAAATATAGGGAAGTCTGAAGGGCATCAAAAAAGTCTCTCTTCACTCCTTTAAATTTAGTGATGTTATGATTTCCATCTGGGGACAGAGACAAAATAAACTAAACAGGACATCAGAAGAAACACTGAAAGAGTACATTTATAACAAGGTGAGAAAGGGAGGAAAAAAACACCCACTCCCCATGAATGAAAGACAGCAAAGAAACTTCCGGGGTAGAAGTGACCAAGGAAAGGACAGCAAGTGACTGGAGCAGAAAAAGCAGCAATACAGAAAATATAGCCCGTTAAAACTATGGATGAAAATGGAAATGAGACGGGGTTAGATTTATAGTGTATAACGGGAAGTAAAATGTGGAAAGACAGTCAGCAAAGACCGGAAGGAGAAAGCAAGAGGAGATCAAAGACTGACCTAGGCAGATAACGCGGGGGAAAACCTCAATGAAAATGGTGGAACTGAGGCTACGCAAAAGAGTAAGCAAAACACAGAAAATGGGAAAAGGACCCAAATTGCTGGAAAACGACATAAAAATAAAGAATGATAAAGCTGAGCCTGGGAATAAACATAAGCCTGAACAAGTAGTTTAGGAGAAAATAAGATCCCAAGCCAGAAAGAAAGAAACCGAACCTCACTAAGAAGTGGGAGAAAAGAAGTAAGGAGGAAAACCAAGTGAGCCAACAACCTAACAAATAATATAAAAACACAATGGAATACTGGGGCAAGAGCAACTGAAAAAAATACACCCCACAAACAATAAGGAAGCCCACCTAACAACCCCACTGAAAGCCATCAAACATCTTCAAATCAGTGAGATGTGACAAATCAAGTCTTAACTATAACCTGTAATTAGATTTTCTTTTCCAAAACCAATCCTTCATGTGTCAAAATATTGACAAACAACAGAATTATTAGTGGAGGCAGCTATAACTCATTTAGACACAACACTCTTCTATTTTTCACAAGGGGAAAAAGGAGCCTTAGATTCACTGACATGCAGGATTTGGGGGGCTCCAAAGTGCCATAAAAAGCTTTGACAGTAACTTTTAATTCTAATGAGCGGATAAACGTGGCTGCCACCGGGAGCTGATGGAGAGCTCCCTTGGGCGCAGGCCTCAGACTGTGGCCTTGTCACCAGCCCGTCTCGCTTCCTGCAGGCAGACAGTGGGGTGCTTTGGTTGGGCAGCGCCAGCAGAGTCGGGGATAAAGGAGTCACGGACCCCAGAGTGGGTGCTCCTCTGGAAGCGTTTTTGCAGGGCTCGGGTCGAGATGCTTGGGAGGGGCAAGATCCTACGGCGCGGCGGTGTCCCACGGACGGGGACGAGGGGGATGGCGGGATCGACGACGTGGGCGGTGGGGGCAGAGTACCCGTTGCTCCCGGGGCAGGGAGGAGGGGTAACATAGCTCCCCGTGCCCGAAGTCCACCGCGTGGCTGGCGCGGAGGAGCCCCGAGTCTCACAACCACGGGCTGGAAGGGGAAAGGAGCAGAGCAAGGCAGAGCGCGCACGAGAAAAACGGGCGCATAGAAAGACAGGAGAAACGGAGCCGAGAGCCGGCAGGCGTGGTCCGCGATAGCGTGAGAGTGCATCAGAGAGGTGGCGAAGAAAGCACCAGAAAGCAAAGGAGAAGTTGAGAGAAGGAAAAACAAATGGAGGAGGGGAGGGGAAAGGGAAGAAGCGAAAGGAAAAAGTGAAGCAATACGAGGGCGTCCCCCGCGGAGGGGCCTGAGCAGCTCTAGCTTCTCCCCCGAGCGGCCGCCGCTGCCACTCCGACCCCCCACTCCGTCCAGCCCCCCACTCCGACCCCGCCCGAGCGATCTCGGCCGACGACCGTTACAGTCGCGCTTCCCGGAGCGGGTTCCAAGCCGCGGAGCCACCTGTTAAGAGCGCGCCGTCGGAAGCCCGGCGCGGCGGCGCTGGGGAATCCTCCAGAAGTTTCCGGGCGCACGGGGAGGCCTAAGGGTGCGCCCCGACTCAGCCGAACGCGGGAAGGTGTCGGCGGCCCCCTGCTTCTCCTTCCCGGGTCCCCTCCCGCTGCCCCCAGCCGTGGCGGAAAGGAAAGTTGCGCCGAGAGTTGGTACCTGCGCTGAGCTCCAGGCTGGCGCCGTCGCTAGCCGTGCTGCTGCTGCCGGTGGCCGCCGCCGGGCCTGGGCCGTACCTGACGACGGCGGCGAACGAGGACGACGAGGACGCGGCGGGGGACGCGGGCGGCGGCGGCGCCGGAGTCCTCAGGTGGCCCTGGGACGCGGCGGGCGTGCAGGACGGCGACGACGACGAGGCGGCGGCGGCGGCCCCGGCCCGGCCGGGCCCGGGGGGTAGGAGCTCTGCGCCGGGAACTGCTGCTGCGGCGGCTCGCTGCTGCTGATGGAGACGGCGGCGTGCGGCGCGAAGGGCGGCGGGGGCGGCGGGGGCGCCCGCACGTGCGGTAGCTCCACCAGGGTGGGTCTCTCGTAGCGCTTGGCCAGCGCCGGTCTCTTGCTGGGGAACGTCTTGAGGACGCTGTAGGGGCTGCGCTGCTTGTAGATTTTGGGGACGCTGGGCCCCTCCTCCGCCGGCTGCATCTCCTCCTCCATCCGGCGCCTCCGGGCCGGTCCCCCCGGAGCACGTCCCCCTCCCCGCCGGGCGCCGGGCTCCGAGGGTGTCTCCGCCGCTTGCCCGCCGGCTCTGCCCCGGTGCGCGCGTGTGGGAAGGTGTGTGTCTGTGCCGTGGCCGCCGCCGCCGCCGCCGCCGCCTGTCGCTGAGGCTGGCATCGCCGAGCCCCCGCGCGGGGGCTGCCGCCCGAGCGCCTGATTGACAGGCCGCCTCGCCAATGCCTGGAGGGGAGAAAGGAGGTAAAGAGCAAGTGTTTAGGGTAATATCTGCTAATGATAATGGGGGCGGGGCGGGGCCTGGCGCCGGCGCCGCCAGCGGGGTCGGCCCGCCAGCTCAGCGCCTCCGACGGGGAGGGGGGGTAAGGGGAGAGCGAAGATCTGGAGGGCGCCCGGGTAACCAGTGAAGAAGGTGGGGATCCGGATCCGGCTACGACGAGACTTTAGAGCCGCAGATGTGGACCCGCGGCTTCTGCAGCTGCGGACAGGGTCCGGCTTCCGAAACGAGCTCCTGGCGCCCCCCTGATTGACCCCAAACTCTCGGGATTGCACAGAGGAGGGGTTAGTCATTGGGCGGGGTCGTCAGAGTATATGTGTATTACAGGAAGTTCTCTGCCAATCGGGAATTGCTCCCGATCATTCTGAAAGGACCTCTTGTCCCCGGTGGTCGCGCGGTGTTTACCCGGCCCTGGGGTCCTGCTCTCCTGGAGCCTCGCGGCCTCTGAGCTAATTCGGAACATAAAAGTGCGCAGGACGTAGAATTTTTTCACGTTTTCATTTGTTTCCTGTAAGGGCCCTTTGAAAGTGCATGACACCATCATTTTCCCCCATTATAAAGATGAGAAAACCGAGGCTCTGCGAGGTTGAAGGAAACTGCCCAAAGTCAGACACTCGGGAGCCTGTGGCTGTTTTGCACTGATGGATCCGGGTTATTTGAATTCAACTCCTCACTTCTCATAGCCAGTAGACTCTGTGCAATTGAGGGAGAAAATGACCTGACACCTCCCTTTGGGAGTGGTGATTACTTTCAACAGTGTCATTTTTAATATATGTATATGTACTTGCAAGACCAAGGTAACCCGAGAACTCACTCCTTGCATTGGCTTACTCACTGCAACTGGCGCCATCGGCGAGGGTCTGGAGGACACACAATTTCAGTAGCGGTTTGAATGAGAGATCTCAGTGGTTTGGAGGAGATCCTCCATGGGGTACAGATGTCCTGCCCTCTCCCAGTCACTTTTTGGAGCAGAGGGTCCATTGCTCCCTATCTCAAATCACCTCTCCTCTAGGCCAACCAGCATACCCCGTCCCAGGGTTGCTTTTCAGCCTGCCTTCATCGTTCTCCAGGTCAGAGTTCTGGGTGCTCCTTGATGTAGGACCCTCATCTCTGCACTCTCAAGTGTGTTTCCTTTTCAGAACCTTCCTTTTATTTTTGGGATAGTGACCCATTTTCTTCTGGGGGTTCACCTGTTTTGGCCTCTCCTTTCCCTGGTCTCCTTCCCTTTGGAAGCTTTCTCTCTCTCCCTTGCTGGTTCAGCTTCTTTATGTATTCTTCCACCCTAGATTGTCTCCCTCTCTCTTGCAGCCTCCTTAGATGGTTCTGTGTTCCCCCCCATCCATTTATTAGAGATGAAATAAATAATGCCATAAATAAAAGTATTTGGGAGTCCAGGAACTGTCAGGGCTGATTAGGGCATAGAGGACATTTTCTTTCTCATTATGCAAAAGCATTTCATGGGGAAATAAAAGAGGTTTCATTGTAACTCATGCATGTCATATTTCAAGGAATTCAAGATATTAATCATATTTAACATTATTTGCAATGTTTCTCCCTGGCTTCTGAAAACTGCTAAATGAGGACACGTGGATCACTAGGAAAAAGGGAGACAAGCATGAGAGGGACAGTTAAGAAATAATGAAATGCTGGTGAAAGACAGAGAAAGAGAATGAGATGCCAGTGAGATGTTTCTTAGGCACATAAGTGAGAAATGGGGGAGCTACTGCTGAGACATGAGACAGCTGAAATTGAATGATATACTGGAGGAAATAAATGATAACAAACCTCCCCACATTTTCTATAAAGCAGTTCTGAATTTTGCATTGAAATGTTTCCCTCCCACTTTACTCCCAGATAATTTGCCAATAAGTCCTGGCTTTTGAAAAGAAATTGGGGTGGTGGCAGTGTGGGAAGTTTAGAGGGGGAGAAATCCTTTAGTTCTTCTGAAGAAGTAATTTCCTGCACCTGGGGGCTTTCTCTTCTATGTCGGTTTTTTGTTTTCTGTTTTTTGTTTTTTTTTTTTTTTTTGAGACAGAGTCTTGCTCTGTTGCCCAGGCTGGAGTGCAGTGGTGCAGTCTCTGCTCACTGCGACCTCTGCCTCCCAGGTTCAAGCGATTCTTCTGCCTCAGCCTCCGGAGTAGCTGGGACTACAGGCACATGCCATCACGCCTGGCTAATTTTTTGTGTTTTTAGTAGAGACAGGGTTCCACCATATTGGCCAGGCTGGTCTCGAACACTTGACTTAGTGATCTGCCTGCCTCCACCTCCCAAAGTGCTGGGATTACAGGCGTGAGCCACCACACCTGGCTCTTCTGTGTAGTTTTAAATGTATATTCTCTTCGCCACTTAAACACCCTAACAGACTAGGAATAATACTTCTATTGTATATTTTCCAATGAAAAGGACCTGCTCTCCTTTACATCAAAAAGTGATCATTTCTATAAAACAGAAATAATCGAATTAGTGGTTTAGCTTTTTAAAAGGGGTGGGGAGGGGAAGATTCCCAGAGGGAAAAAATAAAATATTTTTAAATGATCAGCTTTCAGATTCTCATGTGGGCAGTCACCTATGTCTGGGTCCTGCGTTCATAGAAAAATGAAGTGTTTAAGAATCAGTCTTAAAAAATAAAATGAGCATTTACTCTAAGTGTGGAGTTGAACACAATTTTAAAATTGTAACTGACCACTTATCCCTGCCTGAGATTGTATTTAACTGAGTATTGTACATAAATGTAATGTATTTAAGTGTTTATAAAATTACTGGTAGCACTCTATGAGCATCTTGCTCTAAACTGTGGCCTAAATTATCAGATAGTGACTTTGTGGATATCTTCTCTTGGGTGTCCCAAAGGGACTGATAGAATAGTAATTACACCCTTGCTTTAAATCTTTTTAGATATTTACTCTTATCTCAAAACAAAACAAACAAAAAAAAAAAGGATGAGAGTGAACTTTTAAAAGCCAAGTGGCTATTTATGGCCAGGGTGATTTTTTGATTGGCAGCATGTCAATTCCTTGAGCCATCCAGAATATAGCTTTTAAATAATAACTCAGCCATGGGAAATGCTTTTTATTGCACCAATTTCAATGATATTTAATGAGCTTCTGATTGACTGTTTGATCTCCTAATGTTTTGTGCTACCTTTAATTCATTTCGTATAATAGAAAAAAAAGTAATTGGAATAAAATTTTGTGACAACATAATGACCTTCCACTTTGAAATTAAATGTCTGATTAGCTTCAACATTTTAATGCCAAGATGATATTGCAGCAGGAACAGGAGTATGCATACTATCATTTGGTACAAAGTGACTGAGGAATACTCCTTTGCTTTTCCCATTGCATAGCAAAAAAGTTGTGGTGGCCCTATAATCATAGGTACATAGGACTAGAGGGGACCTTAGCAGTCTTTTATTCTTGTGGCCGAGCCTCTGCCCATGGTTTTCCCATGGCCCTGGCAAGTGGTTGTGCAAACCATGTCTAAACACTTCCAGTGATGAGGATCTTGCTACCTCAAGGCACCTCATTTTCCCAGGTATTTATTCAACAAATATATATTGAGTGTCTACCATGTGCTAGGTACCTTTCTAAGCACTGGGGGATATAATGGTAACCCAGATAACAAGGCCTTACTATTATGGATTGGGGGAGAGCAGATAAACAAACTAGTAACTAACTTAAAATATTATTTTAAATGGAAATAACTATGATGAGGGACAGGCACAGTGGTTAATTCCGGTAATCTCAGCACTTTGGGAGGCTGAGTGGGGAGGATCACTTGAGCCCAGGAGTTTGAGACCAGATCTCTACAAAAAAATAATAATAACTGGACGTGGTGGTGTGCACCTGTGGTTCTATTTGCCTGGGAGGCTGAGGCAGGAGGATCACTTAAGCCCAGGAGTCCAAGGCTGTAGTGAACTATGATTGTACCACTGTACTCCAACCTGTAGGACAGAGCCAGGCCCGTCTCTAAACATACAAACTATGATGAAAAACCAGGGTGGGAGACTGGGCACGGTGGCTCATGCCTATAATCTCAGCACTTTGGAAGGCCGATATGGGAGAATCAATTGCATCCATGTATTTGGGACCAGCCTGGGCAACATAGTGAGACCTTGTCTCTATAGAAAATAAGAAATTAGCCAGGTATGGTGGCTAATAGCATCTGTTGTCTCAGCCCCTCAGGAGGCTAAGGCTGGAGGATCACTTGAGCCTGGGAGGTTAAGGCTGCATTGAGCCAAGATCATGCCATTGCACTCAGCCTGGGCAACAGAGTGATACCTTTTCTGAAAAAAAAAAAAAAAAATAGGGTGAGGATGTTACTTTTGATAGAGTGTGGCTGAGATGATCTCTCTGAGGTGGAACAATAGAGCTGAGAGAGTTCACGCATGAGAAAAAGCCACCCATGAGCAAAGCAGTCCCGGCTAAGGTGCAAGAGTCATAAGGTGGAAACAAGCTTGATAATCTCAGGACACTGAAAGAGGGCAAGCCGTGGGAATTGTCCTGGCAAGGGACAGAGTGAGGAGGGGGAAGAGAGGCGAGCTGGACCTAGGCTGTGCGGGCCCTTCTACATCATGGGACACCTGGGGGATTTATTCTAAAGGCAGTGGGAAGCCTTGGAGGTAGTCACACGGAGGGAGTGACATGACCAGATTTATGTTCTTAAAAAACGACATTTTCAGGAAAGGTAAAATTGTGACTCTCATACAGACATAAAAATGAACACGTGTTAAAGATTTTATTGAACCTAATTATGCAGGGCCCTTATTCAAAGGGAAGCGCAAATTGTATGGAATAAAGGAACGTTGAATTGAATGTGTAAATGGTGTTTCCATGGGGTGTGCAGGTGGAGAAAAGGCAACCTCTACCAGATGGGACAGTTTGCATGTCTATCAGTTTTTTAAACTTGCAGAGTTTAGAACTTGTAAAAATAGTTCAAAGACAATGGGAGAGTAGAATCAGGTAACTGAGAAGGGTGTGCTGCATGTAGACAGTGCATAGTTTTCCACTGAAACACAATTTATTTTCTACAGTGCTTTCTTTAAAACAACTTTTTATTTTGAAGTAAGTACGGATTCACAGGAAGTTGCAGGAGGTCCCAGGTACTCTTCATCCGTATCCTCTGATGGGTACTTCTTATGTCACTGTAGTTGTATGAATGGAATCATGCATCCTTTGAAATTTTTCACTTAGTTGAATGTCCCTGAGATCCACCCATGTTGTTGTGTGTATGGGTAGTTTGTTCCTTTTAATTACTGAGTAGATTCCATGGTCTGGATGTACCACAAGCTCTTTAATTATTCACCTATTGGAGGATATTTTGGTTGTTTCCAGTGTTGAACTCTTATAACAATTTCTGCTCTGAACAATCACATACAGGTTTTTATGTGAACATGAGTTTTATTCTGGGGGGAATAAAAATAAATGTCCGGGAGTGGATTGCTGGGTCATTTCATAGTATTTTAATTTTCTTTCTTTTTTTTTTTTTTTTTTTTGAGATGAAGTCTTGCTCTGTCGCCCAGGCTGGAGTGATGTGGTGTGATCTCAGCTCACTGCAACCTCCACCTCCCAGGTTCAAGCAATTCTCCTGCCTCAGCTTCCTGAGTAGCTGGGATTACAGGCGCACGCCACTATGCCTGACTAATTTTTGTACTTTTTTAGTAGAGACGGGAGTTTCACCATGTTGGCCAGGCTGGTCTCAAACTCCTGACCTCAAGTGATCTGCCAGCCTCAGCCTCCCAAAGTGTTGGGATTACAGGCATGAGCCACTGCACCCGGTCCATCCTATAGTATTTTAAAAGATTCATTCTGCTCTGTGGACAATGAACTTTAGAGGATCAGATTGGCAGCAGGGAGACAATTTATTTTCAAAACAGCAGCTGAGTGATCCTTTTAAATATAATCATGTGGTCCCCAATCTGCTTTCTCTTGTCTTCTTCCTCCTTAGAGTAAAATGCAGAGTCCTTAAAATTGACAGCTTAAGGCCTTTCACGATCTGCAGCTACCCCTTGCCTCTGGGACCTCGTTTCTTGTACTCCTTCCCTCCTTCACTATTCTCCAGCCCCACTGGTCTTGAACAGACTAAAAATGTCCTGTCTCATGCAAGATTCTTGCTGTCACTACTCCTTCTGCTTGAAATTCTATTTTCCCAGATACCTATATAGCTCTTGCCCTCATGTCTGTTGAGTCTTTGCTCTTATATCCCTTTCACAGGGAGGCCTGCACTGATCACCTATTTACAGCTGATTACATGCCCCTCCCTGTCCCCCCATATCCTTTCCTGTCTGGCACCTATCACCATCTGTCATGCTGTGTATTTACTTGTTTATTATTTGCTTCCATTGACTAGAATGCAAACTCCTTCAGGGCAGAGATTTTATCTGCTTGTTTCTCTATGGAGTCCACAGCATCTAAAATAATTCTTAGTACACGGTAGAGGGTCCATAAATATTTGTTGACTGAGTGGCATGATGAAGCCCTGGCAGCAGTCTAAATGAGAGCTAAGACTGCTTGGACCAGTGTAGCAGCAGTGACGATGGAAGGAAGTGGGCAGATCCGGAATGCATTCAAGAAGCAACCTGTTCCGCTTTATATAGCTCTGAACAGTGGAAATTTTTTCCTTGTGTTGAACACAAGTTTACTTCTTTGCTTCTCAGAACTGTCGGCCCTTGCGGCTATTCAGAGGAAGCTTAATCCCCTCCATCTTTGCTTCTTTCCTTCTCGGTTGGGGAAAACTCTAACTGTGTTTGTCCTCTGCTCTCATATGACACAGAAGACTTCTGTGACCAAACGTCGGGGGCAGGGGTGGGGGTGGCGGTTCTCTACCACCCAGCACAGGACACCAGATGGTGTCAATTAAATTCTGACACCATCTACCTGGAGATAGCATCAGATTACACAGGATGAAGGCTCAGTCCACAAGACTGCCCCTTCCTCAGACACCAGTCGAAAATCTGGGCCTCTGGAATTTCTGACCTACTGGCGTCACATTGGGGTTCCTATGACTCCCTCTTTGGTTTCAATTAATTTGCTGGAGCAGCTCACAGAACTCAGGGGAACAGTTACTTACCTTTGCCAGTTTACTATAAAGGATATTCCAAAGGATACAGATGAAGAGACGTGTAGGGTGAGAATTGAGGGAAGAGGCTGAGGGCTTCCATGCCCTACCTGGGCATGCCACCCTCCAGTAACCTCCACGTGTTCAACTATCCAAAAGCTCTTGGAACCCAGTCCTCTTGGGTTTTTATAGAAGCTTCATGATGTCAGCATTCCTTCTCCCAGGGTATAGGGTAGGACCCTCTCTGGCAAGGATATTAAGACCCACAACCATGCTTTTCAGAATAGGGGATTTGAAAGAAAAAAAAGACTTAGAGTCATAAAGGTGGAGGGAAGATTAAAGTTCCGCCTTGGGGCGGGTGAGAGGACGGCAGGAGAGAGTTTCTGTTTCCTGAGGCCTGCCCCTGAGGCCTAACATACTCAACATTATAACAAAAGACTGTAACAAGGGCTATGAGAGTTATGAACCTGGAATAGTGGATGAAAACCAACATACATCACAACACTACACCTTCCTATGATGGTTTCTAAAACATTTTTGGAATCCTTTAAAAGAATAGAAGAGGACAGTCATCTTTGATCTACTTTTTTTTTTCCCACTAATAGAATACTAGAACCATTAGGACTCTTTTAGCAGCAAGTGACAGAAATCCACTCAAATGGACTTAAGCAAACATGTTTATGGCTCAAATACCCATGAAGACGAGAGATATATCTGCAGGCATGGGTGCTCACATGGTGTTATTAGTCATCTACCCCTGTCCATTCTTGCCTCCAGTTTTTTTGTGTTGATTTATTCTCTGGCAGGTCTTTCCTTTACAGTGTCCATTTGGCCACCAGAAGCTGTCAACTGTGTGCAAGATATTATCTTCCTTTCTCATTGGCTCCAGAAGTAACTATTGGCTAATTGGGTCTTGTTAATGGATTAGTTTATTTATCCATTGACCCTTCCAGTATTATGATGTTGTGGCTATTTCTTTTCAGGGAAATGAAGAAATTTCCCCAAAATCACCAAGCAAATCATTGAAGAAGTTAGCTCAATATTCTTCTGTTTATCAGTGTAGCAAATATACCTTGTCACGTTTCGTAAATTTAACCTTTATTCTCTATTCTTCACTTTCTTTCAATTTGTAAAGGAACATTCCTCCAAAGAGCTGAAAGCACCATAGACATAAGTATGAGCTTAAGATATTTAATTTAATTTATTTTTTTTTGAGACGGAGTCTCGCTCTGTTGCCAGGCTGGAGTGCAGTGGCTTACTCGGAGTGCAGAGCAATCTCGGCTTACTGCAACCTCTGTCTCCTGGGTTCAAGTGATTCTCCTGCCTCAGCCTCCCAAGTAGCTGGGACTGCAGGCACATGCCACCACACCCAGCTAATTTTTGTATTTTTAGTAGAGATGAGATTTCACCATGGTTGGCCAGGATGGTCTCAATCTCTTGACGTCATGATCTGCCCGCCTCAGCCTCCCAAAGTGCTGGGATTACAGGCATAAGCCACTGTAGCCTGCTGTAATTTTTTTTTTTTTTTTTTTTTGATACAGGGTCTCGCTCTGTCACCCAGGCTGTAGTGCAGTGGTGCAAGACCAGGAGCTCACTGAAGCTTTGACCTCCTGGGTCAGGCAGTCCTCCTGCCTCAGCCTCACATATAGCTGGAATCACAGGTTTGAGCCACCATGCTCAGCTATTTTTGTTTGTTTGTTTGTTTGTTTGTAGAAATAGGGTCTCACTTCGTTGCCCAGTGTGGTCTTGAAATCCTGGGCTCAAGTGATCTTCCTACTTTGGCCTCCCAAAGTGCTGAGATTCCAAGCATGAGCCACTGCACCCAGCCACTTGAGATATTTAAGAGAATAAAGTTGGATACTAAAACCAGGAAGAAAAAAAGAGAAAACAGTAAGAGAAAGTTGAGAAGATATGGTAACAGCAAGTCAAACTGTTGGGGATTTAATTTCTAAGAAGAGTTTGCAGTCTTTGCCAGCAAGATCCATTTCCATCCTGCCCACTCTTAACTTTCGCTGGGTACTGTGCTGCAACAGGAAGTGGTCAGTTCATAATGGCAATTGTGTTTAAACCAAGGTTTTATTCCATATCGTCACAGGAGGACCACTTCCATAGAGAAGCTTCTGAAATGAGCCACTGAAATATAATCTTAAATATTGGCAACTTGGGATTTTGTAACATCACATATTATACACTTTATTAGAATTTTTACAAATTAATGCATGCCATTTGCCCCCAGCCAAGAAAGCAACTGGATTTGTCTGGTGTTCTGGGTGCCTGGAGTATTTTGCGGTTTACTAACAAAGCTTCTGTAAGCACTAGTTTTTGGAAACCAATAGAAGTGTGATTTTACTTCAAAAATTGTGGTGTCTAACTGACTTATATAAGAAATGTCCAGGCAGCTGGACTTTTTGGATCTGTTTTCTAGTCTAGGAAAGAACAAAGACTTTTTTTTTAACCTCTTCTTTGGTCTCCAAAAAGTAACTGGTAACAGACTTTATATATTGCCTGAAGATCAACAGTGACCCTTTAACTTATTGTTTTCAGGTCATTCAAACCTGTGGGCCTTTCTCCCAACCACTCCATCATCAAAGGTGAACGATTTTTCTTTTCCATACGAGAAAAGAAAAGACTGCCATAACAAAATATCACAAACTGAATGGCTTACACGGAAATTTATTGTCTCAGAGTTCTAGAGGCTACAAATCCAAGATCCAGCAAAGATTCAATCAAATGGTCTCAGCAGGATTGGTTCCTTCCAAGAGCCATGAAAAAGAATACATTCCATGACTCTTTCTTACTTTCTGATGTTGGCTGGCTGGCAATCTCTGGTGTTCCTCAGTTTGTAGAAATACCATGTCAATCTCCGTCTTCATCTTCCGTTGCATTCTTCCTATATGCCTGTCTTTGTCCAAATTTCTGTTGTTTCAGCCACCCAGTTTGTGGCACTTCTTCTTTTTCTTTTTTTTTTATGGAGTTTCACTCTTGTCGCCAAGGCTGGAGTGCAGTGGTATGATCTCAGCTCACTACAACCTCCGCCTCCCGGGTTCAAGCGATTCTCCTGCCTCAGCCTCCCAAGTTACTGGGATTACAGGCAAGCACCACCAAGCCCAGCTAATTTTTGTATTTTTAGTAGAGACAGGGTTTCACCATGTTGGCCAGGATGGTCTTGATCTCTTGACCTTTTGATCTGCCCACCTTGGCCTCCCAAAGTGCTGGGATTATAGGCGTGAGCCACCGCACCTGGCTGATGTGATACTTCTTATTGCAGCATTAACAAACTAATATATATACCATATACGTAGGTGTATGATATATGTACATATATGATGATCATGTGTACCATATATAGCTTATATGATAATCTGTTTATCAGAATGAGTTATGCCAAGAAGGTCAAGTATTTTATTTTTTTGCAAGTCTATCAGAACTTGTATGGTTTCATATATACTGATAGAAGACTTAAATATGCACAACAAATATGTACACTTGGACACAAACAGTGGGCTCTTAGGAGGCCACAGAACACAAGGCCAATGTGTGGCCACTAAGAACAGAGTCTGTACTTTGGGATGCCAAGGTGGGCACATTGCTTGAGCTCAGGAGCTGAGCTAGCCTGGGCAACATGGCAACACAGTGTCTCTACAAAAAATAAAAAATAGTAGGGCATGGTGGCATGTACCTGTGGTCCCAGCAACTCCCAGACTGAGATGGGAGGATCACTTGAGCCCAGGAGTTTGAGGCTGCAGTGACCTGTGATCGTGCCCCTGCACACCAGCCTGGGAAACAGAGTAAGACCCTGTCTCAGGAAAAAAGAACAGGGTCCCTTGCTTATTTCCATCACATCTCTAGAAATGTCCAATATGCTTTAATGAATTCAAGCACATCCCAGGAAATGGGAAGGACAGTTACAAAGGGCTAGTGCCTCCAAGCTTTTTCTGATACCACCACCAAAAGCATGGACAGAGAACAAGTTATTCTAGTTGAATCACTTATAAAAAATTATTAAAGACATATATGAACATATTTTTAGTCAGCCAATCTTAACCTTGGCTGACTTAACCTTGGCTGGAAGAATTTTGAAAAATACTGTTAATTGGGCCCCTCTCTTGAGCAATTAACACAGAATTTCTGAGATGAGACTTTGATATTGGTGTTTTAAACATCTCTTCAGGTGATTTTAATATACAACTATCTTGAAAACGATTGCTTAAAGCACTGGCAATGTCACTAGAATAAACACATAATGGTATCAAGGTTACCACGTGGAAAATAAGTACACATTGGGATGCCTAAGCTTTTTGCTATTTATCAGCAAACTGAGTATCTCCCTGTCTCCCCAGAGACAAAGTAAGTTACTGCAGTTAGAAAGCAATCACATATGCTTAACGTCTGGGCTAAGTGGGAAGTGAAAATGAAAGAAATGGATTTAATACAAAGAGGACTGAAGCTAGCAAGATGACAAGTTTACTGGGTATAAAAGAAACTCACTCCTTTTTAAGAGAGGGAAATACTTTTAACTTAGGCAGACACCTTCTCTGAGATCAAGGCAGAGATGTAAACTTTTAGTCTTTTATATTCTCACTCTTGGTTGCAAGACAGAAAGCCAGCTCAAAAACAAAGGGAAATTTATTGGCTCATTCAATTTGGAAGAATGCTAAGTTTTCTCACAGGAAAAGAGGACTGCAGGAATTAGAGTCTTTGAGATGAAAAATGGGCTCACTGATTCCAGAATTTTCTCTCTCCTCATCCAATTCTCACCTCTCCATGTTGCAGGAAAGATGGGCTCCAGCAGCCATAAAGTGTCTTCTTCCCACAACAGAAAGACAACTGTCACATGCTATCCTTGGATCAGGCATCACTGCCTGGGAGAACTGGTCCTGTTACAAGCTACGCTTAGGGCACAAGACACCTCCAGAACTGCATATGGGAGGAAATGGTTCTCTAAGGAAGGGATGCTGAACAGACAAGAGCAACTGCTCTTTATTGCATCTTTGAGAGTGAGTGAACTAATAGCTCTTCTTTCAGTCTTTTAATAAAAGTCATTTTTGTGGGATAAATATATTCCTAAGTCAACTATAAAACTTTCTGTGGAATTGAAAGGGAAAAGTGAAAGGACAAAGTCAGACAGACAATCTTGAATGTCAAAAGTGATAGATGATTTTATGCTTTGCTATCTCTCTTTCTAGTTGGTGAAATTTAGAAGGATTGCTCTGGACAGATATACCTGCACAAAAAGTGACTTGAGATACACTGTGCACTGTGAAGCAAGTCATGTATTTTCTTTCATTAAAGGGAAAGTAACCTAAGTAAAGCTATTGTGACAATAGCTTTACTTAGGTTACTTTCCCTTTAATGAAAGATCTAGTGTTTACTTTTTTCCCAAGTGGACTCCAGGCTTTCCAAGGACGGTCATCCATGAATTCGGGAGATAAGGAAAGATCCATGGGTATGACCCTTGCCATGGGGAGCCCAGTTCTTGAACCTGTGAGGGCTTGCATTTTCAGCCTGTTGAAACTTTCATAACCATTCTGGATGTCCAAGAACACAGATCTGGTTTCAAGTATAGATTTTTTTTAATTGAATAAAGTTGAGAGAGATCCTATTATTATTATTTTTTTTAGAAACTTGTAAGCTGCTTGTGTCCTAAGTGTCTCATTATTGCCAATAGGAGAGTAACATGAGTGTTCTAAATGAAAGTCCAGGTCGTGCGATCTGGAATTACAAGGTTGTGGACTGTGTTAACCACTCATTACACATGTGTCTGAGAAACAGGAACACTTAGAGGTTAAGGGCATGGATTCTGGAGCCAGTTGCTTGGATTTTTGATGTGTTTTTGTTTTTTTGAGGCAGGGTCTCATTCTGTTACCCAGGCTGGAGTGCAGTGGTGCAATTGTAGCTCACTGCAGCCTTGACCTCTTGGGCTCAAGCAATCCTCCTGCCCTAAGCAATCCTCTTGCCCCAGCCTCCTGAGTAGCTAGGACTAAAGGGGCAAGCCTATGTCCAGGTAATTTTTTAATTTTTATAGAGGTGGTGGTTCTCCTATGTTGCCCAGGCTGGTCTCAAACCTAGGCTCAAGCAATTTTCCCACTTGAGTTCTAATCAAAGTGCTGGAATTACAGCCTAGTTGTTGGGTTTTATGTTGACTCTTTCACCTACCATTTATGTATCCCTGTGTCAGTAAGTAGGCTTCCCCATCCAAAGAATAGGAATAATAATAGTGCCTACTTAGCAGCATTGCTCTGAGAATTAAAAGGATTAATATGTGTACACAAACCATGCCTGTCATACAGGAAACACTTGGTAAAGATTGGCTTTTATCATCATCATTTGGTAGAATCAGATTAAGTCCTCTGTATATATCTTTTTTTTTTTTTTTTTTTTTTTTTTGAGATAGAGTCTTGCTGTGTCACCCAGGCTAGAGTGCAGTGGTGTGATCTTGGCTCACTGCAACATCCACCTCCCTGGTTCAAGTGATTCTCATGTGTCAGCCTCCCAAGTAGCTGGGATTACGGATGCACGCCATCATGCCCAACTAATTTTTGTATTTTTAATAGAGACAGGGTTTCGCCACATTGGCCAGGCTGGTCTGGAACTCCTGACCTCAAGTAATTCAACCAGCTCAGCCTCCCAAAGTGTTGGGATTACAGGCATGAGCCACCACCCCTGGCCCCTCTGTATATGTCTTAATTCAAAATGAACAACTACCCACAAGAGCGATCGTCAAAGCTTGGTGTTCTCTACTGGCCTCTCCCCCAAGTCACATGAAGAGCACAGACCTTGGAACCCTGGATGCAAATTTTGTCTCCACCATTATGTGTGAGACCGTAGGCAAGTTGTGTACCTTGGGCCAATTAGGCACACCTCTGAGTCTCATTTTCCCCAGCTGTAAAAACAGGATAATCACAACAAACTCATTCCTCTGCCAGGTGGGCAGATCAAGCAGGCCAGGTTTGCCAGCTGCCCCAGGCCTGGCCTTGGCATTGGTGGGTAAGCACAGGGAAGGTGAACCAGCCAAGGAGTGGCTGTGGTGCACCCCAGTCTCTCCTTCTCCCCACTGACAATGATTCAGTAAATTCACTGTGACTTATTCTTAACTTTCCTGTTTTTTTCCCTGTCTCTTTCTCAGGTTTTTGCTATTCTGGATTTCAGAAATCGTTTGGTTGCCAAAACTGGTTGAATTGAGCTACTTTTGAAATTAATCAACTGATACAAAGTACTGCTTTGCACAGTAGTTCTAGCAATTCCCCTTCTCAGAACCATCCTATAATAGAATGTTTTGACAAAATGGGAAGATTTCTAAAATTCACATTATGAGAACTAATTTTACCATCCACACCCAGGAAAATACCAATGTTACATACATCTTTCATCCTAAACTAGAGCAGCAAGATAATCAAGACATGGATCATCATCGAAGAATCTAACGTGGTGGTATCCAAAGACAGGCATTTTAAATTTGTTATTATTCACACCAACAGCAAGGTCCTCCTTGGGCTACTGGTTTAGTCCTAGTTGGATGGCCTCAGACTTTAACCTTAGCTATTTAATTTAAAGTTGGCCCAGTAGCTCATGTTTATGGATAAATGAGCGAAACAGTAAAGATCAAAAGCAAAACATAAAATTACTATGGAATTCAGTATTTCAGAAGATGGAGCCGGGTAAATGTTAGTGAAGTGTGGCATTCAGAACGAAAGGCCCCCCATTTATGATAATGCACCTAACAAGGAAATGAGATTGACACAGCAATTCTCTGTTTTGTTGTCCCCTGAGGTTAGAGATTATGCAGTGCATGTTTCTGTTTTTAGTTTCTTTGGTAATTCCTATGGTGAGAGACTACACTGTGCATGTTTGTCACGGTTGCACTTCTCTGAGGTGCTGGGGTCTTTGAGGTAGCACAGGAAATGCTGTTCTCATCTGAGCCTTGAATTCCATTTCTCCCCCACCTCAGTCACCCCAGGATGTGCCCCTCCTATGGCTGATTTATTTATGTTCAGTTGCCAGGGGATTCCACAGGGGAAACATAAGTCTATCTTAACAACAATTGTTGCTGTGAGACATGTTGTTCAAATGGGGGGGCCCAATAACAAAATGTTTATATTCTTTATTTGACACCCCATTGTAATCCTGAGGCCTTTCAACACCAATCAAAGGTAAA
Source organism: Ateles fusciceps (assembly GCA_036589455.1). Lineage (NCBI taxonomy): Eukaryota > Metazoa > Chordata > Mammalia > Primates > Atelidae > Ateles > Ateles fusciceps. The sequence continues at coordinate 8,469,267 of JAZHEH010000193.1, forward strand.
TTAAGAACAGGCAGCTGTGGATAATCAGCATGGAGTTGAATGAAAAATAAACTAGTTAGGTTTCTTTTATGACAAAGAAACATGAGTTGGGATCCATTGCCTTTTTGGTAATGTTTATTGTAGCTGAACCCTTGGGTACATGTGTTATCAGTAAACCCAACTGTATTAGGGCTTTCTAAAGAAATAGAACATAGATAGATAGATACATCTATTGTAAGGAATTGGCTCACATGATAATGAAATTGAGTAGTTCTGTGATCTGCTGTCTGCAAGCTGGAGACTCAGGAAAGCTGGTAGTGTAGTTTCAATATGAGTCCATAGGCTTGAGAACCAGGAGACCCAATGGTGTAAGATCCAGTTCAAGTGCAAGAGAAGACCAGTGTCAGACCCCAAAAATAGGCAGAGAAAGTGAATTCTTCCTTACTCCCTATACATATATATATATATTTTTTTCAAGATGGAGTTTCACTCTTTTTGCCAAGGCTGGAGTGCAATGGCACAATCTTGGCTCACCACAACCTGTGCCTCCCGGGTTCAGGCAATTCTTCTGCCTCAGCCTCCTGAGTAGCTGGATTACAGGCATGTGCCATCATGCCCAGCTAATTTTGTATTTTTAGTAGAGGCAGAGTGTCTGCATGTTTGTCAGGCTAGTCTTGAACTTCTGATCTGCCCACCTTGGCCTCCCAAAGTGCTGGGATTACAGATGTGAGCCACTGTGCCTGGCCCTTACTCCCTATTTTTATTCTATTGAGGGCTCCAATGGATTAGATGGAGCCTACTCTTATTAGGGATAACAACCTGCTTTACTCAATTATTGACTCAAATGCTAATCTCAGCCAGAAACATCCTCACAGATACACCCAGAATAATGTTTAACCAAGTATCTGGGCACCCTGTGGCCCAGTCAGGTCAACATGTAAAACTGACCATCACACCAACTCAGACCAGCTTAAGGAGAAGGGAATGTTTTGACTGATATAACTGGGATAAATGCATGGCTAACAATCACTATAGCAATCGAGGAAGTAGCAACTGAAACCAAGGGCTTGGTGCTGACATCCACTCCTCCTCCCTGCTTGCCTTAGTTTGTCTTTCAGAATCCATCTCAGCCTCTCCTACTGCAGATTAACCCTGTCCACATGTCAGAGTCCACAGCTTCAACTTAGTAGCCTAGCACAAGAGAATTCTTTCATCACAGGCTTGTATATAAATTCCAGGGAAGGACACTGATTTGCTATCCTTTGGGACATATGACTACCCTGGGACCAATTAATCTCTGTTGATAAAGAATGGATATTATGATTGATTGACCTGAGTCCAACGTTTACCACTCCAGCTGGGGTGGGGAGTGTATTTCCAGAAGCAGGGGATGCAATCATTGTCATTAGAGGCCAGGACAATCCACCCCTTGGCTGCCTGGCACACATAGGCATACAATCAGAAGAATGCATTTATTTCTCATAACTGTCCCATGTTCAACCAAAACAACTCACCCATTTCCTATAGAGAGACAACTTAATATCACATCCAGTAATTGCATCTAGCTCCAAGGGTAGGATTTCTGGGCTATGCCTTTTCCTCTTGGTCAAGTTCAAATGTGGCTCTTTATGGTCTGCCAATATACGGCTAATTATCTCCAAAATATCCAGCATATAATAATGGAGGTGAAGGTGGATAAATACAATTAAATCCTCCATTTAGGCCTCAGTGCAGTGGCTCATGCCTGTAATCCCAGCACTTTGGGAGGCCGAGGCAGGAGGATCATTTGGGCCCAGGAGTTTGAGACCAGTCTATGCAACATAGTGAGACCTCATCTCTACAAAAAATAGCCAAGTGTGGTAGTGCTTGCCTGTATTCCTAGCTACTTGGGAGCCTGAGATGGAAGGATCCCTTGAGCCTAGGAGGTTGAGGCTGCAGTGGGCGGTGATTGCACTACGCTGCACTCCAGCCTGGGCAACAGAGTGAGACTTTGTCTCAAAAAAAATAAAAAAACAAAAATGCCTGTGCAACATAGAGGGACCTTGCCTCTACTAAAAACCAAAAAATTAAGCCAGGTGTGGTGGCATGTACCTGTGATCCCAGTTACTCAGGAGGCTGAGGTGGGAGAATTGTTTGAGCCCAGGAGGTCGAGGCTGCAGTGAGCCGTGAATTCACCACTGCATTCCAGCCTGAGTGACAGAACAAGACCCTGTCTCCAGGAAAACAACAACAACAACAACAAAAACCCAGTTAGAAAAAGGAGCAGATGGAAAGCAAAATGTAACAATCAACTTTTCTGAATCTTGCTAGACAGGGATAGCAAGGAGTTCTTTCTCTAGCAGTGAAACTCTTCCAAAAATCTAGGTACTTGATTTGAAGTAGTTTTACTGGCTAGCTTATAATGAAACAACAGGGTGGACATAGCATATTGTCTTAAAAAGATTTGGAAGACATGCTCCCGTCCCTGATGCCCGTGTTGTGCTCAAACCAGTCTGTTTAGGGTTGGGTGACATGCTGGCCATGCATTCCAAAACCCAAACCAGACTTCAAGTCTGACTAGAGATTCAAGAACTGCTTCCATGCATGTTGTTTAGGTGACAAAACACTAGCTTTTTAGGGACTTTCTCATTTGGACTCCTGGAATCCTTTTGGAATCCTTTCTACCATATAACACGTACTTCCCTGCCTTGAAAGAAATATGAGTAATCCACATTCATTGTTTTAAAAGGAAAAAAATACAGATGGACAACAACAAAGAGATAGTGACTGTTAACACTTCGACTTACATTCTTCTTAATGTTCTTTTTTAGTATGTGATGTGTATTTGTGTATATGCATGTGTGTGTTTTAGTATATGCATGTGTGTTTGTGTGTTTTAGTGTATGCATGTGTGTTTGTGTATGTGTATGTGTTTTTAGTATATATACATGTGTGTTTTAGTATATGCATGCGTGTGTGTATGTTTTTTAGTGTATGCATGTGTGTTTGTGTATATGCGTGTGGGTGTGTTTTTTATTATGTGTGTGTTTTAGTATATGCATGTGTGTTTGTGTGTATGCGTGTGTGTGTATGTTTTTTAGTGTGTGCATGTGTGTTTGTATGTGTTTGAAACATGGAATTATATCATGCAACTTGTCTAAAGCCTACTTTTCTCCTCCTGCCTTCCTAAAAGTTGATCATAGATGGCTCAGGGGTGAGGCCAGGGAGTTGGCCTTTTTGAGTGCCGGGGCACTGGGGAGCATTATGTGCATATATTCTCTTTTAAAATCAGGATCACCAACACAGAAACATAGAAATAGTGGTCCCAGCCACTTGATGCCCTTGCACTACCCAAACCTTTCCTTGTCCCCCTCCTCATCACCCTGAGGGTTGATTCCTCTTGATAGAAACTCTCTTCTTCCAGCCTCCCTTCTCTTTTTTTCTCTCTGTGGCAGAGACTCCTGTTTGCAACTTTGAAGGAAGTTCTTCATGAACACAAACATTCGATGGTTTGTGGGACCAATGAGACATAATATATGAAATCACGACTGTCCTGGCATCTCTAGCGCCAGAGGTCACCATCAGACATCAGAGTAATATTTAGATCCTGGCAGATCGTCCCTGGACCAGGACCTAAACACTTACTGTGATGTCTGATGGCGACCCCACACTTGCATCTGTGGGCAATAACTGCAAGTTCTTTCATGAAGACTGAATTTTAGGATTAGGGTCAGGCCAGTTCTTTTGTTTCTTCCTTTCTTCTTCCCTCATGTTCCCTTTGTCCCAAACCTCCAGTGGGACAAACTGAGGAGTTTGAAGCATGGCCCAGAAGCTGCAGACTCGGCCAGTGTACGTACCCTGACCTGTCGTGGGGGAGACAGCACTTTATCCCATCCCGCACTTCCTCATGTGTCTCTGCTGTGCATCTCTGTTGTATGTTTAAAGTGACGGAAATGCTGTTTTATGCATTTTCACAAAATGATCTCTCAGCCCAGTTTTTAAAATCTTAGTGGGAATGTTGAAGGTAAGTCAGTGGATGGGTAGGAACTCTTTGGAAGTTTAAGTCTTAATCTTGTTTTTTTTCGTGGCTTCGAGTCAAATAATACCCAGCACCTGTAGTGCTACCTCTCTAGAGTGATTCTTTTTAAAAGTGAGTCTGCTTTTGTCACTTCTCTGCTCAGATCCGGTCAGTGGATTCCCCCTCTCACCAAGGCCAAAGCTCACATCCACCGCAGAGACCCTTATGATTGCCTCTCTTTCCCCACCTGTGCCATCTCACTCTCCTGCACTTACCCTACTCCATCCACACCACTCGGGCTGTTTCTTGAGACCTCAAGGGACAGCCTCTTTTCAGGGTCTCTGAGCTTGTTGCTTCCTCTGCCTGGAACTTTCATCCCCCTCAGATCCACGGGAGTTGCTTCTTCAGCTCCTTTACGTCTCTGATCAAATTCTCAGTGTGAACAAGTGTGCCCTGAATGAGAGATCACAATGTCGCCTTCTCAGTGAGACCCTCCTTCCCCAGCCCCTACGCTCACTAACACCTTCCGCTTTCTCTCTGCAGCCTTCATCACTTCACAGTATCCCTTCTGCTTGTTTCCTTTGTTCATTGTCTACCTCTCGCTAGAATGTAGACTCCGTGGAGGCAGAGACTTTTGCTCGCTGCAGTATCCCCATTGCAGACAATGGTGCCTGGCTGGATAAATATTTTTCAAGTAAATAAATTGAAGGCAATTTCCTCAGAGGCTAAATGATCATCATCTAGAACTCCTTCTCTTTGTAAGTATAGGTGCCAACTCATTAATGCAATAGATATCTCATAAGTTGGCCATAACATAAAATCTGGTTGTCTCTTTCTTTTCATTAAGGAATTAAAGATGCAGTTCGATGGAAAAAAAAAAACTCCCAGGAGATTAAACAAGGATTAGGAAAACTTCCAAGCCTGTAACATTCTGGGCGTCATTGTCATGTGTATACTTGCTGCCTTGGCATCCACCTACCAGCTCCTGCTCCTTTGTAACATTGCAGCCCCTAGTAGCAATTCTAATGCTATCTTGGTTTCCAAAGAGGCATTTTTTTTAGATGCCAGGATCCCCTTACTCCATACTTACCATGTTCTGAACCTCTGTCTCTTTTCCTTCTCCTTGTGCCTAATGTGTAATTATCCAAAGGTTACAAAGCATACCACCTTATAGATACAGATGAAGCAGAACATTAGAAATGCAGATTTCCTGTTTTATCTTCATACTCTGCAGCATCTCTTGCCCTGAAAATACCTCACCTAACAAAGATTTCTTGGAGTCCTCAAAGGGCTCCAAACTTGGATGTCACCTATGGACACCATTTGGTGTCTACCATATTCTTTTCTCCTGCTTTGGCTCTTCTTAGTTGGTACCCAGTGCCAAAAACACCACCTGGAGGCTCTCATCATCATCCATGGTGGTGCTGTCTACTGGGAGCATGCCACAGTGTATAGGCTAAGGGTGCCATCTCCTGATGCTCCCAAGGCTGCCAGTTCTCCAGGCATCACTCTGAGAGGTGGAAAAATGTCCCAGTGCCAAGCGCATTGCTGCATTTGGTCCTCTGGGCATGGAGGAGCAGCACTGCTTGTTGTTTTTTTTCTGTTTGGTTATTTGTTGTCTGTCTGAAGCTTTGGAATGGCAGTTGACCTGACTTCTACCATTTCTACCAAAGTTTCAAAAATCTCAAGGTCAAGTTTTGATTAGTACTCTAGCCCAACAGTCCACTGGCTTCCTGACCCTGTAGGTACCACTGCAAGGATTTGAATTATTCCCAGAGGGAGGTTTGGGAATGGGAGTCTTGAGAAAATGATCTACATCTTGCTGCAAGTTTCACCGTTTTGTTCTTTTTTCTTTTTTACTCGAACAAAGCTGTTCTCTACGAGTATTCATGTGGTACCAACACAGTCCAGGTTGTGTTCCATTGATTGATTCCTTTATGCACTCGATTTACTGAGCACTTACTTGCTGCTAGTTGTTGAGGATACAATAGTGACCAATGCAAATTTGGCTTTGCCCACCTAGAGCTCACCCCCTAGACAGAAGTAGGAGAGACAGATATTAAATAGGTGAATGTACATTGATTACAGATGAGTTAAGAGGATTGAAGGCAAAGTCTAGGTTGTGTGAGACTGTATGGAGAGGGGGCAGTGAGGTGTGGGAGAAGAATCAGATGCAGAGAGAAGCTGAGACCTGTAAGATGAGTAAGAGTTTTCTAGGAGCAAAGAGAAGAATGTTCCAGGCAGAGGAAACAACTCAAAGTTTTTTTTGAGATCAAGAGTCCTGTACATATGTCAAACCTTGATTTAGGGCAGGTGCAGTGGCTCACACCTGTAATCCCAACACTTTGGGAGGCCGAGGTGGGCAGATCACCTTAGTCAGAAGTTTGAGACCAGTCTGGCCAACATGGTGAAACCCTGTCTCTACTAAAATTACAAAAACGAGCTGGGTGTGTTGGCACGTACCTGTAGTCCCAGCTACTTGGGAGGTGGAGGCAGGATAATCTTTTGAACCCAGTGGGGTAGAGGGTGCTGTGAGCCTAGATCATGCCACTGCCCTCCAGCCTGGGAGACAGAGCAACACTCCATCCCAACAAAACCCCAAAACCTTGATTTATCAATAGCAAAATGGTAAATTCCAGCATATTAACCTCATTTTAAACATGAGTTGTAGTAACGTCCAAAATAATCCATTTTATTCTTAGTGACTGTGGCCACATTTCTTTGGACCTGACTCCCATTCTGGTAAGACCTGTATTAAGTGACTGTTAATATGCCCTCCAGGACTCCTAGGCTGAGCCATTTTTGTGTGCCTAATTTTGTTTATTTAAATCATTTCCAGAACCAGTTTTTTGCTTAAGCCATGGGATTTTCTGGTATCTGTGTGTTTTCAAAGTAGTCCTCAGCTTCAGGCTTTGGTGGGCTGGATCAGTCAATGGATAGCCCTTAAGTGTATATATAAGGGGTGATCTGTGGATCCTGAGACACAGGGGAAAGAAATAGGATATTTCATAAGAATCATGCTGCAAGAATATCAGGATGGAGATTCTTGTGTGTCAGGCCTGGGGGATGCAGATTGATGGTGACTATAATTAATGTTCTGTACATGCTGTGAACTGTTCCGGAAGCGAACATGTAGTTTATTTGGGCTGCTATCACAAAATACCATAAACTGGGTGGCTTAGAAACAACCAACATTTTATTTCTCATGGTTCTAGAGGCTGGGAGGTTCAAGATCAAGGCACTGGCAAATTCGGTGTCTGATGAGAGCCCACTTTCTGGTTCACAGATGGCACCTTTTCACTGTGTCCTCATGTAGTGGAAGGGGCTAGCTAGCTCTTTGGGGTTTCTTTTTATAAGGACACTAATCCCATTCATAAGGGCTTTGTTCTTATAATCCAATCACCTCCCCAAGACCCCACCTCCTAATGCCATCACCTTGGGGTTTAGGATTTTAACATATTAACTTCGGAAGGTTACAGATATTCAGACCATAGCATCACATGACCTGTCTGGCAGGGAATGGTATAGAAGCAAGAGCTAGGAACCCTTTTTGCATGGGGAATCTTTGGACCTGATGGGTTTTTCATACCTGATGGACCACTGTCTTGGAGGATGCCAGAAAGACACATCTAGCAGTAGCCTACGAATCTATCATTCTTACGTCCTTTTTGATGCCTCGTGAAGCATGTAATTAAAAATAATCTGCATTTATGAGATCAATTTTATAACCCATTCACAAACTCATCTGTGCTTCTCCTAAATCTAGGCCTAAGACACAAAATTTGTATATTCAAACAACTTGTACTTTTGGGTGTTATCTGACACCTTCAGTCACCGTTTATTTTGTTAGTTTTGACAGTGTTCCCATAATTGTCTATAGAATAGTACAGGCATACCTCATATTGTGGGTACAGCTCCAGACCACTGCAATGAAGCAAATGTTGCAATAAGGTGAATCACATGAATTTTTTGGTTTCCTATTATATATAAAAGTTATGTCAACACTATAGTCTATTAAGTGTCCAATAGTCTTATGTTTAAAAAAGCAATGTACATCCTTAATTTAAAAAATATGGGCTGGACACAGTGGCTCACACGTGTAATCTCAGCAGTTTGGGAGACCTAGGTGGGTAGATTGTAGCCTAGGAATTTGAGACCAGCCTGGGCAACAAGGTAAAATCCCATCTCTACAAAAAATACAACAAATTAGCTGGGCATGGTGGCATGTACCTGTGGTCTCGGCTACTTAGGAGGCTGAGGCAGGAGAATCACTTGAACCTGGGAAGGTTGAGGCTGCAGTGAGCCCTGAATGTAACACTGCACTCCTGCCTAGACAACAGTGTGAGGCTCTGTCCCAAAAAAAAAAAAATACTGCCATGTGCAGTGGCTCAGATCTGTAATACTCCTCGGTACTCAGGAGGCTGAAGCAGGAGGGGCCCTGGAGCCCAGGAGTTTGAGAACTGCCTGGACAACATAGTCAGACCCCATTTTAAAAAATTTTACTTGATTGCTAAAAAATACTAACAATCATGTGAGCCTTTAGTAAGTCATAATCTTTTTGCTGGTGGAGAATCTTGCCTCAATGTCGATGGCTGCTGAGTGATCAGGGTAGTGGCTGCCAAAGGTTGGGGTGGCTGTGGTAATTTCTTTTTCTTTTTTTTTTTTTTTTTTTGAGACAGAGTCTCACTCTGTCACCAAGCGCCAGGCTGGAGTGCAGTGGCAGGACCTCGGCTCACTGCAACCTCCGCCTCCCGGGTTCAAGCAATTCTCCTGCCTCATCCTCCCAAGTAGCTGGGACTACAGGTGCGTGCCACCACGCCCAGCTAATTTTTTTGTATTTTTAGTAGAGACAGGGTTTCACCGTGTTGGCCAGGGTGGTCTTGATCTATTGACCTCGTGATCTGCCCTCCTCGGCCTCCCAGAGTGCTGGGATTACAGGCGTGAGCCACCGCGCCCTGCCAGCTGTGGTAATTTCTTATAGTAAGACAATGAAATTTGCTGCATCAATTGACTCTTCCTTTCATTAAAGATTCTCCATAGCATGAGATGCTGTTTGATAGCATTTTACCCACATTAGAACTTCTTTCAAATTTGGAATCAATCTCCTTAAACCCTGCCACTGCTTTATCAACTAAGTTTATGTAATATTCTAAATTCTTTGTTGTCATTTCAACAGTGTTCACAGTATCTTCACCAGGAGTAGACTCCATCTCAAGAAACCATTTTTAAGCTAGGTATGGTGGCACATGCCTGTAGTTCCACCTACTTGGGAGGCTGAGGTGGGAGAGCCGCTTGAACCCAGGAGTTTGAGACTAGCCTGAGCAACATAGTGAGACCCTGTCTCTTAAAAAAATTAAAAAAACAAAAACACTCTTTGCTACTCCATAAGAAGCAAGTCTTCCTTCCTTAAAATTTTATCATGCAATTACAGAAATTCTGTCATATCTTCAGACTTCTCTTCTAAATCTAGTTCTCTTGCTATTTACACATTTGCAGTTGCTTCCTTCACTGAAGTCTTGAACCTCTCAAAGTCATCTTTGAGGATTAGGATTAACTTCCGAAGTTCTCTTAATGTTGATATTTTTACCTCCTCTCATGAATCACAAATGTTCTTAATGGCATCTAGAATGGTGAATCCTTTCCAGGAGGTTTTCAATTTAGTTTGCCAAGATCCATCAGAGGAATCACTATCTATGGCAGCTACAGCCTTACAAAATGTGTTTCTTAAATGATAAGACTTGAAAGTCAGAATTACTCTTTGATTTATGTCTTGTAGAATGGATATTGTGTTAGCAGGCATGAAAACATTAATCACCTTGTACATCTCCATCAGAACTCTTGGGTGACTAGGTGCATTGTCAATGAGCAGTAATATTTTGAAAGGAATCTTTTTTTTTTTCTTTTCTGAGCAGTAGGTCTCAACAGTGGGCTTAAAATATTTAGTAAACGGTGCTGTAAATAGAGGTGCTGTCATCCAGGCTTTGTGGTTCCACTTATGGAGCACAGGCACAGTAGATTTAACATAATTCTTAAGGGCCCTAGGATTTTTGCAATAGTAACTGAGCATGGTTTTCAACTTAAAGTTACCAGCAGCATTAACCCCTAACAGTCAGCCTGCCCTTTGAAGCTTTGAACCCAGGCATTGACTTCTACTCTCTAGCTAGCAAAGTCCTAGATGGTCTCTTCTTCTAAGAGAAGGCTATTTCATCTACATTGAAAAACCCATTGTTTAGTGTAGCCGCCTTCATCAATGACCTTCACTAGATCTTCTGGATAACTTTCTGTACCTTTTTCATCAGAACTTGCTTCTTCACATTGTACTTTTATGTTATGGAGATGGTTTCTTTTCTTAAATCTTGTAAACCAACCTCTAGTAGCTTCATACTTTTCTTCTGTAGCTTCCTCACCTCTCTCATCCTTCATGGGATTGAAGAGGGTTAGGGCCTTACCCTGGATTAGGCTTTGGCTTTAGAGAATGTTGTGGCTTGTCTTATATTCCATCCAGACCACTCAAACTTTCTCTGCACAACAATAAGGCTGTTTTGCTTTCCTATCATCGTTGTGTTCCCTAGAGTAGCACTTTTAATTTCCTTCAAGAACTTTTTCTTTGCATTCGCAACTTGTCTAACTGGTGCAAGGGGCCTAGCTTTTGGCCTGTTTTGGCTTTTGACATGTTTTCCTCATTAAGCTAATCATTTCTAGCTTTTTTTTTAAAGTGAGAGATGTGAGATTCTTCCTTTCACTTGAGCTCTTAGAGGCCGTTGAATGGTTATTAATTGGCCTAATTTCAAATACTGTGTCTCAGGGAGTAGGCAGGTCCAAGGAGAGGGAGAGAAATGGGCCAGTCAGTGGAGCAGTCAGAACACATTTATCAATTAAGTTTGTCATCTTATATGGGCATGGTTTGTGGCACCTCAAAACAATTACAATATTAACGTCAAAGATCACTGATCACAGATCACCATAATAGGTATAATAATAATGAAAAGGTTTCAACTATTGCAGGAATACCAAAATGTGACCCAGAGTCATGAAATGAGCACATACTGTTGGAAAAGTGGCACTAATAGACATGCCTAATGCAGTATTCCCACAAATCTTCAATTCATAACAAATGCAATATCTGCAAAGCACAATAAAGCAAATCGCAATTAGATGAGGTATACTTGCATTCGCTCACACACATACCTGAATTTTCACTGTAGAGATTTAGAATTGCCTCAAGAACCATGCATAGGTATCTCACTCATTTATTCAACCTGCAGTATTTATTGAGCACGTACTATGTGTCAGGCATTGTATTTGAGTAGGTGGTGAACAAAACATTTTCTATCCTAGTGAGTTCACATGGAACTGGGAGAAACAGGCCGTAAACAAGTATGTATGTGTAAATAGAGAAATGTTTCAATAATAGTGCCCAAAGAAAAATTGGTAAGGGGTGGAGTAATGGGGATTGGAGTGTACTACTTTGTACAGTGCAGCCAGCCAGGAAAACTTTTCTGAGGAAATAACATTTTCATAGAGATGTAAAAGAAATAAGGGAAAGAACTATGGGTTTTATGGGAGAAGAGCCTTTAGATAGAGGAACAATAAATGCAGAGGAACTGAGGAACAAGAATGTTTGTCTTGTTCAAGAAATAATTAGGGCAGTAGTAGTAGTGGTATTGTTACCTGTAGAGGGTTTTGACTGCAAGTTGTTCAGGTTATTGGCGTTTTGAACAGAGAATTGAACAAAACACATAGCAAAGCAAAGAAAGAATGAAGCAATGAAAGCAGAGATTTATTAAAAATAAAAGTACACTTCATAGTGTGGGAGCTGGCTGAGCAGCAGCTCAAGGGCCCTAATACAGAATCTTCTGGGGTCCAGATACCCCTAGAGGTTTCCCACTGGCCACTTGGTGTTCACCCCATGTAAATGAAGTGATGGCTTGCAATCAGGTTGATTGGTTGCTGCTCACAATCAATCAGAGGCTGAAGTGAAGTTACAAAGGTTACACTCCTATGCAAACATCTGATTGGTTGCAGAAGGCAATTAATCAGAGCTAAAGTGAAGTTACAAAGTTGCACTCCTATGCAAATGAAGACTGGCCTGCAATCAGTCTAACTGGTTGCTGTCTGCCACCAATCAGAGGCTGAAGTGAAGTTACAAAGTTACACCCCTATGCAACCAATCAGAGGTACTTTCAATCTTCCGTGCTTCAGGCAGAAAAAGGTGGAAGTTTGCAAAGTGAGTAGCTCTGGTACTTTTGTTACTGAGGCGTGGGAAGTTGGTGGGAGGGGGTCCTTTTGTTTTAGTTCTAGAAAGTCAGGGTGAATCAGCCTTAGGTTCCCTGCCTCCAGACCCTATCTCCTGCTTCAGTGTGGGGTAACAGGATGGTGGCAGGAATGAGATAGCAGTGGGTGGGAAGGAATATCTGTTAGGACATCAAAGATTGAGAGGTAGTAGGAGTCCAGAACAAGTTGGGCAAGGCAGGGATTTTGGGTTTTATTCTGTGTGATGGGAAGCCATTGGAGGGTCTTGAGCCAGGTGTGACCTGATCTGATCTATGTTTTATTTCAGAGATCTCGGTGGTGGCAGAGACCTCGCCTGTTGGGCTGGGGTTGGTTGCTACTTGAAGGCTTCTAGGTTTCCCAACTCCTTTCAATCTGGGCAGCTTCACCTTGATCTATTTTGCATATTGGGCTTCTGGATAGATTTTTTTTTTTTTTTTTAAAGAAAGATTTCTACCACTTTGAAAACTTTGGAAAATTACTGTTTTATATTACCTGTTATATTTATAAAAACCAGTGGGAAGTGGAAAAATTAAAGTGATAGGAAGTGATTATCTCATAAGTTTTACTCCATTGAAACAAAGATGGAAAACACAATAGGGCAGGAGGCGGTAAATCTTAACCTCAGCCGAAACGTCTGTGTTTAAACTAGGTCAGTTCTTCCTTCGTGTTCACTAGAAAGGAAAAGGAAATCAAAGATGAGGATCATTTGGGAATTTACAGTACTTTTTAGCTGGATGGGAATAGAAGTCTGTTCAAAGTGGTATATTATTCACACCCATCTTTTGGAACATGCTATATAGTCAAGGCAGGATTGCCTGTACAATGCAAAACTGAGGTTTAAAAACATACATCCTAAATTTATTTACCATTTTAAATGAAACTTTTTATTTTTGCTTATTTCCCTTTGCATTACATTGGTGAATGGGAAAATATATATATATATATATATATATATAATGTATATGTATATATAATGTATATGTATATATAAAATGTTTGAATTTTTAAGAATTCATGTTGTTAGATGTTTTCATGAATCTTAAAATTTTTATGCCACAGAGTCATTACCTTATTAAGTTGTTGCATGACATTTATTCAATGACAACATTGTGCTAGGGCTTTTGTTTTAAATATGATTTATCTTAAAATTATCTTAAATTATTTTTAAAAATAGGATTTATTTAAACATCATTATTCCTTTAAAGCTCAAAACCTCATCCCATTCCAGCAGGTATAGCTAAAACAACAACAAAAACACCTCAAAACTTCAGTAAAAGTATGTGAAAGTATGTGAATGCTCTATGTTGAGCATTTTGCAGGCATTTACTCTTTTAATGTCCACAACAACTCCAAAACCTGGCATTGTTTTACCCATTTCGTAGATAAGGAAACTGAGTCATAGTGAAGCAGTTGACTCAGTGTCATAAAGCAAAGTGGAAGAGCTGAGCTTGGCAGGTGGATCTTTTGGTTTCAAGGCCTGCTCTTTGGCTGTTGTGGGGAAGGGGGAACCATCTCCCAGGATGGGGAAGGTGGTTTATCTGGAATGATCTAGGTGGAAGTCTACATCTAGGTGGCAAAGAGAAATTTCACATCTTTTACCCCTTCTGTGAAAACACATCTACTTTCTATTTGAGCCCATTGTCTGGCAACCCCACAAAAACTCTTTCTAATGCTGTGAATTACAGAACCTTAACTTATCTGCATTTTTGTGTTCTTTTGGGGATGGATTTACTACTTGAAATATATATATATTTTTAAATTACACAATAAAACTTCAAAACTTTGATATCCATAAAATAATATAAACGGTGCTTGTCAGCAAAGTGTGTCCCTGGATGTGAATCCCTAATTATAAGTTATTTATTAAAGTCTTTTTCCTTCTCAAGGAATGGAGAAGTCTAGGAATATTGGTCCTTAGGATGATCACTAATAAATTTATTTTGTAGTTCTGAACACATAAAAGCTTTGTCTGTATTCTTTGGATGTTAAAGTGTAAAAAAATTGTAATTGATTAAAAGTTGGATATTGACACTAAAGGGGAAGAAACTGACATAATTTATGTGAATGTGCTTAGGTCACTTACAATGCAGTCAGTAAATGATAATGGAATCTAAAGATCTTCAGCTGGAGAAAATGAGGCTAAGGAGGAACTTAAATGGCCAAGTTTGTCTTCAGTGTCTTCTCTTTGCCTTTTCACTGTCTCTTTTGTCTCTCTGTGTTGCTCTTCCTTACTCTAAAAAAATAAAGGCAATAGGGTAACAAACAACATTTCAGAAAAGTAAGATTAAAAGTATAGTCTTAGCCCAGCAGATTTTAAAACATATTGTAAGGTTACAAATATTCAAACAATGCTTGGCCAGCAAGTAGGCCAAGCAGATGATAAAGCAGACTAGAAGGTCAAGAAACAGACTTGCTTCCCATTAATAAAGGGGAACAGAATCAATTTGGGAGAGACTGGATGGATTATTCAAAAACTAATTTTTGTATAATTTTCTAATTACTTAGAAAAGAATACCAAAGTATTCCCTTAGTGCTTATGTCAAAATAAATTCTATGTAGATTAAGATTTTAATGTAAAAACAAAATTCCATAAAATACTAGAACAAAAATAATAATCTTAGGATGACATAGGGCTTTTCAAAGCATATTCTAAAGCAGAAATAAGAAGTGTTGGCTGATTTTATTAAATTTTAACTAAGAACTTCTATATGATTAAAGATATAATATGCAATTGAAAGGTTCATAAACTTGGACCAAAATGTGCAATCATATATAAAGAGTTAATAATTACTAAATAGTGAGGCCTTACAAATAGAAAAGGTCATCACCCCAATATCATAAATGAAGTTTATGAATAGATAGTTCAGTGAAGAAACATAACTGTTTAGTAATTGTTTAAAAAAACACCTTTCATGTCACAGCTAATCAAATATATACATAGTGAAACAAAGAAATGCCTTTTTTTTTGCCTATTAGACTTTCAGAGATTACAAAGCACCCCATAAGTCTGGAGTAGGGTATAGGGAAATTGGCAGGAGAGGGTTATACATTTCTAATAAACATTTAGCAGTGGGCATCAGAAACTAAAAATGTTTATAGCTTTGGACCTAGTTGTTTCACTTAAAGTGTTTAAGGAAACCACTGGAAATACAGACAAAAACTTTTGTACAATAATATTAACTATGGCACTAACAATCACAAATATTTAATGCTATAGGAGATTGCTCATGATAAAAGTATAGGTAAACAAAGATGATCTCAGTTTTGATTAAGAAAAAATATGTATCAATTATACCTCAATAAAGTGTTAAAAAAGAACATATATACATGTAATGACAAATACATACAGATACAGAAAGAAAATACATCAAATTGTTAATAGTGGTTATCTGTGGCATTATATAGATAATTTTTATTTCTGTCTTTAAACTTTCATGACATCTCTGAAATTTCTACAATGCTTATGTATTTTCTTTACATCTAAAAGAGAAGATTCAATAAAATTTTTTTAAAAGGGCCTTCTCTTTGACTTTAAACAAATTTGAAGCAAATCGTCTAGTTGGCTGCCTAGTTAAATGATCAACCTTTGGTGCTGCAGTGTGAGCAAATTTGTGTATCTTTTCCTACTGTAGCTAAGAGAAGGGCCATGGGCAAGGTAGTGAGAGAGGGAAGGCAGACCTAGGCAAGCTGCTGTATGCCCTGAGCACTTTTGCTTTTGTGGGCCACCTCTCCAAACAACAAACAATCAAAAAATCAAAAATTACGTTTTACAATTGTGTTGGTGTATAGATCAATATAATCCAGACTCTAGTTATATTTATTTTTTTCTTCTGATTTTAAAATAAAACCTTTTAGTGGGCTCTTAAAAGGAACATGGCCTAGGCACTGTGCTAACCAGGCCCAGTGGGGGAGCTGGCTCTGGGCCCAGGTGGGAGGCTTAGGGACAGGCCAGAGATTAAGGAGATACCACAGTGGAGGAGTAGGATTCTAGAAGGCAGGATGGAACAATGCCCTCTACTCCACCTGTGGCCTTGAGCAGCTGTTTATTGTTCGCCCTTGTGAGTACAATCAAATTTCAGGTTATTAGGGAGTCGTCTCCAAACCCTGCTCTTACTTGTGTGTCACATTTCCAAGGCCTTTTATGGAAGGCGTGTTAGAAATCTATGTGACTCTCTGTTTGGAGGTAAGAGGGCTTGACAAGAGGCAAGGTGACTCCCAGGTTTCTGATAAGGGCACCTGAGTCAGTGGTGGGGCCATTCTCCAATGAACACATCACAGAGGAAGATTTCTATTTAGATACCTTGAATTGTAGGTGATTTGAGCACATGAAGGAGGTAGGAAATAAAGCCCTGGGGGTGTTGTAGAACTCAGAGGAGAGGCGTATGCTCAACTGGTGGACTTGGGACATCCATGTGCAGGAAGTGGTTGATGCCATGAGCATGGATGAGTGAAGGGAGGTGGCAGGAGGCAGGATTCCTGGAATGTTTTCAGAAGTTGTGGCCAAAGAGACCTGGCAGCAGAGGAGGAAAACCTCAAGACAGTGATGTCGACACCAAGAAAGGATGTAATTTCTGAAGGAGGATGTGATTTACAGTTTCAAAGGCCATAGGGAGGTTTATAAAGATCAAGATTAGAAAGTAAGATGATTTAAAAGTTAGGCAGCTGTTGGTGAACTTACTGAGAACATATTGTGGCAAGCCAGATTAAAGTGTGTCTAGGAATAAATGGATGGAGAAACAAAAGAGAAAAGATGCTCTTTTCGGAAGCTGGCTGTGAAAGGGCAGCAAGTATCAAGGTCATAGTAAATGTTATTATTCTTTAGCTTTATAGTCATGTGCTGCAGAATGACATCTTGGTCAGTGACCTACCACATATACAACATTAGTCCCATAAGATTATAATACTGTATTTTTAATGTACCTTTTTATGTTTGATATGGTTTTCTCTGTGTCCCCATCAAATTTCATGTCAAATTGTAATCCCCAGTGTTGGAGATGGGGGCTGGTGGGAGGTGATTGGCTCATGGCAGTGGTCCTTCATGAATGGTTTTAGCACTATCCCCTTGGTGCTGTTCTTGTGACAGTGAGTTATCTTGCAATCTGGTTGTTTAAAAGTGTGAGCACCAGCCGGGCGCAGTGACACATGCCTGTAATCCCAGCACTTTGGGAGGCTGAGGGGGCAGATCACAAGGTCAAGGGATCAAGACCATCCTGGCCAACATGGTGAAACCTCATCTTTGCTAAAAATGAAAAAATTAGCTGGGTGTGGTGGTGCGCACCTGTAGTCCCAGCTACTTGCGAGGCTGAGGCAGGAGAATTGCTTGAACCTGGGAGGCGGAGGTTGCAGTAAGCCGAGATTCCGCCTGGCAACAGAGTGAGACTCTGTCTCAAACACAAAAAACAAACAAAAAAGGTGTGAGCACCTTCCCCATCTCTCTATCTCATCTCTCTCTCATGGCTCCAGCCATGTAAGACGTGCCTGCTCCCCCTTCCCCTTCAGCCATGATTGTAAGTTTCCTGAAGCAGCCCCAGCAGTAGAAGCCATTATGCTTTTCTGAACAGCCTGCAGAACCGTGAGGCAATTAAACCTCTTTTCTTTATAAATTACCCAACCTTGGGTATTTCTTTATAGCAATGGGAGAACAGACTAATACAATGTTTACTCAAATACTTACCTTTGTTACAGTTGTCTGTAGTATTTGGTACATTCACCTGTAGTACAGGTTTGCAGCTTAGATGCTGTATGCTCTACCATATAGTCTACTGTGTAGTGGGCTCTGCATTTAGGTTTGTGTAAGTACAATTAAATCACCTAATGATGGGTTTCTCAGAACACATCCTCATCATTAAGTGAAGTATGACTGCATTTATAAGAAAGGAGGCAATAGAGCATGTTTGTATGTTGAAGGGTATGAAAGTATATGGGTTGAATGCTGTCACCCAAAATTCATTCGTTGAAGTCTTAACACCTGGTATTTCAGAATGTGACCTTATTTGGAAATAAAGACTTTGCAGATGTAATTAGTTGAGATGAGGTGAAATTGAAATAGGGTAGGCCTCTAATTCAACATGACTGCTCTTCTTATTTTAAAGCGGGCGAGAATTTGGACACACACATGCAAATAGAGAGAAGGCCATATGAACATGAAGACAGAACCTGGAGTCATGTGTCTAGAAGCCAAGGAATGCCAAAGATTGCCAGCAACCACCAGGAGCCAGGAGAGAGGCCTAGAAGACACCCTTCCCTGGCACCTTCGGAGGGAACTTGGCCTTGGGGATGTCTTGATTTTCTTTTTAGTCTCCATAATTGTGAGACAATACATTTCTGATGTTTAAACCACTCCATTTGTGATACTTTGTTACATCAGCCCTAGCCGACTATCAGAGAGAGAGAGAGAGAGAGAGAGAGAGAGAGAGAGAGAGAGAAAGAGAGTTCTGAATAAATCCCAATCTCAGGATCTAAGTGAGATTGTTGGTGCAGCTAACTGCTTAGTGACCACCATAGGAAATGGATTAAAAAATACATGGAAATATCAACACACCAGACTAGGTAACACTAAAAGGGTCCTACCAGTTTTTTGGTTGTATCTTTTCAACCTGGAAGCCATTGCTATACACTGCCTGCTGGAGACAAAAATCACTGTGAGCTTTTAAAAAAATTGATCACTTCTCCATTACATAAGTCCAATAAAATCTAACATCACAAGGCATAATTCATAGTGCTCTCAGAGCCAACAGTTACAGTAACTTGGCGATATAAATCTTGGTAGTATTGACAGAAAGTGTTTATATAGATATTTCCAAATACCTCAACTTAGGCAGAAAAGTGAAAGTGAAAAAGTAACAAATTGCACTCAGCAATAGTTTAACAAATTGATTTCCACTAAAATGAAAGTGAAAAAGGATTCATATCTTGGCTGAATATTAATTTGTATGTTCTTTATAGAGGGGTCAAATTAATCTTTAGGGTAAATAGTCAACCCAATGAAAACTATATACATCAAGAAGAGCTAGAAATTTATTCCCTGCAATGAAGCTGTTGCTTACCTCTAACTTGATCTTCATTTATTTGTTTTCTGGGAGCAAATGCATCATCAGATAATTGCTATCTTATTTACTTTGTAAATGATTTTAAATGATGTTGATTGTGCTAAAGGGATATAAGTTTTACAGTAAATGGCAGAAAGACTGTTTTGTGTTTATGGATTGCCTAGGATAAGTGGATATAAGATGTGGGAACGTTCAATGGTGACGTGTAGTGTGAGGAGAAGGAGAAAGTGGGAAAGGGGCAGTAAATGGACAGCTTGAGCTGGGTGGCCTTGGGTAAACCTCTCAGGGCCTGTTTCCTCCTCCCTAACGGAGTTAATAAGACCTAGCTCACTGTTGTTTGTGAAAGCACCTGGAAGAATGTCTGAGGCAGAGTAAAAGCACGGTTGATGTTAGTGGTGTCGCTTTAAATTGGGATTTGCAGTGGGAAGCAGTGTGGTGGAGTAGGAAACCTGGATTTTGGTAAACTCTGATCTGCAAGCAAATTTCAGCTCAGCTTCTTGCCAGTGTGTGGTTGACTTTTTTTTTTTTTTGACAGGGAGTCTTGCTCTGTCACCCAGGCTGCAGTGCAGTGGTGCAATCTTGGCTCACTGCAGCCTTTGCCTCCCAGGTTCAAGTGATTCTCCTGCCTCAGCCTCCCGAGTAGCTGGGATTACAGGCACATGCTACCATGCCTGGCTAATTTTTTGTATTTTTAGTAGAGATGGGTTTTCATCATGTTAGCCAGGATGGTCTCAATCTCCTGACCTTGTGATCCGCCAGCCTCAGTCTCCCAGATTGCTGGGATTATAGGCATAAGCCACTGTGCCCAGCCATGTGGTTGACTCTTAACCAGTTACTGAACTTCCCTAAGCTTCATTTTCTTCATCTTATGATCTTGTAAGGTTTTATGTTGATCCAATGAGATAATATAAAAGAAAGCGTCTGGCTTTGCAATTATCAGGGCCACTGCTGGTCTATACGGCAACTTTATGTGAATTACAAAAAACCCACTCTTTCTTCAAGTGATTTTACTTCTGCTTATTAGAAAATTGTCCTAATATACTGAAAATTAGAACAAGACACTTAACTGCCATCTGCCAGAAAACTGTTAAAATATATGTACAAATCAAGAAGTAACCTAAGTGTCCACCAGCAGACAAATGGATACAAAAAATGTGGTACATATACACAATGGAGCCAATTCAGCCATAAAAAGGAATGAGATCCTGCCATTTGCAACAACATGGATGAAAATTTGGAATTATGTTAAGTGAAATAAGTTAGGCATAGAAAGACAGACTTTACATATTCTCACTCATTTGTGGGAGCTAAAAATTAAGACAATTGAACTCATAGAGATAGAGAGCAGAATCATGGTTACCAGAGGCTGGGGAAGGTAGTGGGGTGGCGGGGGTTGGAGATTGTTAATGGATACAAAAATACAATTAGATAGGATGAATAAGATCTAGTATTTGAGGCCAGGGGCAGTGGCTCATGCCTGCATTCCTAGCACTTTGGGAGGCTGAGGTGGGCAGATCGTGAGGTCAGGAGATAGAGACCATCCTGGCTAACACGGTGAAATCTAGTCTCTACTAAAAATACAAAAAATTAACTGGATATGATGGCGTGTGCCTGTAATCCCAGCTACTCAGGAGTCTGAGGCAGGAGAATTGCTTGAACCTGGGAGGCAGAGGTCGCAGTGAGCCGAGATAACCCCACTGCACTCCAGCCTGGGCAACAGAGTGAGACTCCATCTCAAAAAAAAGAAAAAAAAAAAAGAGCTAGTAGTTGGTAGCACAACAGGGTGATTATAAACAGGGTAATTATAGTCAACAATAATTTATTGTACATTTTTAAATAGCTAAAAGAATCTAATTGGAAATGTTTGTAACACAAATGACAAATGCTATAGGTAATGGACACACCATTTACCCCGATGTGATTATGACATATTGTATGCTGGTATGAAAATATCTCATGTACCTCATAAATATATGCATCTACTATGTACCCATAAAAATTAAAGACAAAAACAAAAAACAAATCTCTGGTGTCTACATGTAGAATGTGGTTCCTTTGTGGAATACACAATCTATAGAGACTTAAATGGCAAACAGCCCAAAATATGGCACAAAATAGGTGATGGTTTAATGCGTATTTCCTCCTCTTCTCTCTTCCTCTTTCTGTCTCTTTCTTCCATTATTTTTACAGGCAGGTTACTCCCATTGGCAGATCTTACAACTTTAACTGGGCAGTCTGCATCCTAAATGGTGTTGCCACAACTCCTAATGAAGGGTCTCCATGGGGAGCAAAAGTTATCAAGTCATCAAGACTGTTCCCATTCAGTAGTTGACTTTTCCGGTCCCCACCCTTACTCAGGGTTAACAACTCTCCTTATCTTCTTGAGGAGATAAGAAGATGGCGGGATAATGAGAAACCCATTTTCTACTGAGGAGCTCTTTTTGATTTCCTGAGGTTTTCAGAGTGAAATCTGAGGAAACCTGAGGAAATCAAAGAAGCTCCTCAGTAGAAAAAGGCAGTTGAATGCTGGGTGACAGTGGCTGACCAAGGAAGCAGTCGGGCAAAGGCAAAATGAGGCTGGACGAGTGCTACCAAGCCCTTTAATCATACCCGTGATCCCTCCTCATTCGTTGGAGGTTTTTGTCCACAGCCAACAGTCTTCCTAGTCACCCCAATGCTTGCACCCATAATTGATGACTTCAACTTGCAGGAGTTGACCCGTCTAACACCTAGCTCAGTGACTTTCATCTCCATTCTGTTGCAGCGACCACACTCATCATCAAATACTGCAACATTTTCAAAATCCCTGCTCCACTCACCACACTCTCCAGTTGAAACCTCCTCTACTTCCAGTTGTCATGTTTAATTCTCTACTATAACAATTCCTTGGTGTCATTAAGACTTCTGGTCCACGAACCACCCTCTTTTCTCTGTATCTTACAGTCCCCTTCTGTCCTTTCCTTCCCTCACTATCCAACTCAGTGGTCATATCACATTATTACAATCTGTTGACTTATAGATAATCTGAATTCCCTTGATTCTTTCATCTTTTGTACCATTTACCTGGCAAAATCCTAACCCAGGATGAGACAGCATTCACCTGAGCACTTGGGCACTGCCACATTTATAATGTGTTGCAGTCCTACCTCAGACCTCAGACAAGGCGCTTTCCCCACACTCCCATTGACTTTTGTGTGACTTGCTTGTTAAACTTCCCACCCCTTCCTTCATTTCTCTCAACTGATTTTCAGCTGGTGAACTTATCTTCTTCTTTTTTTTTTTTTGAGACGTAGTCTTGCTTTGTCACCCAAGCTGGAGTGCAGTCTTGGCTCACTGCAACCTCTGCCTCCCGGGTTCAAGTGATTCTCCTGCCTCAGCCTCCCAAGTAGCTGGGACTACAGGTGCATGCCACCATGCCCAGCTAATTTTTGTATTTTTAGTAGAGGCAGGGTTTCACCATGTTAACCAGGATGGTCTCAATCTCCTGACCTTGTGATCTGCCCGCTTACCTCCCGAAGTGCTGGGATTACAGGCGTGAGGCACCAAACCTGGCCGAACTTGTCTTCTTTGAGAAAACAGAAGCCATTTGATGGAAAACACCTTCATCTTTCCATCACCATATCTACAGGCCTTCCTCTGTCTTCATTCACCTCTTTGCTGTTCTCTTCTAAACACCCCCCTTCACATGTCATCTTTGTGCCTTCTCCTCTTTCCTTACCTTACTCTCATCCCCCACCCCCCACTACCAGATCATACAAGCATCCTCAAATTCCTCTCTTGGCCCAATCTTTTTTTAGTAATTGCTCCATTTCTCTGCTTCTCGTTTATTGTCAAACTTCTTAAAAGAGCTTTCTGGCTTTTATCTCTACAGAAAAAGAGTATTTTACCCTTGTCAGTTTTCACTGCCCAGCACATGGGCCCTCCTCAGTCCTCATTTTAATTAGCTTGGTAGCAGCAGTCAGCAAAGTAGGAAACTCTTCTTAAAGCACTTTCTTCTTTTGGCTTCCGGGGCACCACCTTCTCCTAGTTTTATAGCAACCTCCCTAGATCCTTCTGCTCTATTCTACTCCTAAGTATTAGATTTTTCTCTTGGATTGATCATAGGCCTCTTTTTTCAACACTCTCCTCTAGTTTATCCTCGACATTCCCATGTTTTAAAATACCACGTGTGCAATGATGATTCCAGCCCCAACTTCTCTTCTGAGCTCAAGATCTAATGACTTCCCCAGCCCGGCCAGTCACATGGGCACACCCAACCACAGGAGAGAGAGTAGAACGATTCTACCATGTGCCTTGAAGAGTAGAAAATCAGATATATTTGGCTAATTTATCCATGACTTAAAAGGTGATAATGACAAGATTTTACCTCATGTGTGGTGATCAGTTTTGCATACACAGGCTATTTGACCACCCTCAAGGTTTACTGCATGGATGACTACATAGAGCAGCTTCCATGTAAAAAATGTTAATGCTTTAGAGCCCCATGATGATATCCTGGGATGTCAAAGGAAGAGAAGGAGAAGCAATTGCAAAAAAAAGAGAAAAAGACTGAATGACTTACTTAACATCTCTGCTTGGATGTTTAACAGATATCTTAGACATAAAATGTCTATAAAATTCTTAATAGCCACTTCACTTCCCAAAATGTTTGTCCCAAAGCCTTCACCATTTCAGTATATGGGATCATGCCATAGCCCAAGCCAGAAACCAGAGAGTCATCCTTTATTTTTCTCTCTCCCTTACCTCTCAAATATAATCCATCGCTAACATTTTGGACCTTACTTCCAAAATATCTTTCCAGTTCGTGCACTTGTCTCCATTTCTACTGCCATCAGCCAGGTTCCATCAGCATCATCTCTCTCCTGGGCAACTGCTCCTAACCTGGCTTCCCAATTCTACTCTTGTAGTCTTTCAAACTACATTCCACCCAGCAGCCATAGTGGCTGTTATACAATGCAAATCTCATTATGCCATTTCCCTGGTGAAGACTGTTCAGAAATTTTCCATTGCTCTTGGAATAAAAGCTTTAACCATTCCATGTCCACACAAGCCTGCCCTTTAATTTGTCTCTTTTCATCTTTCCACCCTCATTTCATCCCCCTTGCCCCTCACTCACTATTCCTATGTCCTCTTCATGTTCCCCTGAATGCCAAGTCTTCTCCTTCCTTGGGGCTTTTGTATGTGCCCTCTGTTTGGAATTTTCTTCCATTTAATCTTTGTAAGTCTGGTTCCTTCCCAACTTTGGGGTCTTCTTTTAAATGTCACCTTTCCTGTCCACTCTATGTCAAGTGGGCCTCCACCTCTGATATTCTCTCTCTCTCCTAGTGCCCTGTTCTTTTTCTTCACAGCATTCATCACTATTACAATTTCATGTTTATTTCTTTGTTCATGTTTTTATGCCTTGTTCTCCCACTAGTCTGGCAGCCCCACGAAGGCAGGTACCATGTTGGGTTGTCCTCCACTGTAAACCCAACACTTAGCATAATGCTTAGCACCTAGCAGCCACGTTTGCTAAATTTTTTATTGAATGAACCAGTTGTTAGATTTTGGTTAAGTCCATTATTACTTCTAGCCTTTAGCTTACTCACCTGGATTATCTAAAGTATCACTCTAAGATTAATAAAATGATATAAGAAATGTTATGACTGATTGCGTTTTTAAAACTATATATTTCCATTTTAATTAGTACCTACTAATTCCCTGCTGGGAAAAATGAGAAAATTAGCACTCCCACTTCCTTCCATTTTCCTCCCCCTCCTGTTTTTGTTATACGATTTTATTAAGTATTGGGAAAGTGTATAACATTAACACCTGTTTTGTGGCTCTTATTCCCTCAACTGCTTAATCTTAATTTTCTACTTAAATGGATTAGTTGCTTGCCATCTGTATACATTTAGGTTCTTGGTTTTATGCAATGAAAATCAGCTTTGGTTAACTTAGACAGAAGAGGAATTGATCAGAGGCTATTGGTGGTTCACAAGTGGGAAGACCAGGAAATCCTATTCAGAAGATGGGCAGGAACCAAGGATGACTAAGCAGTGGGAAAACTCCACTGGGAACCTGCCATGTGATTCTCTGGTTGGGCCACACCCAGGGCCCACCCACTGGGCACTCTGTCCCAGTCTTTCTCCCTCTGTCTCCTTCCTTCATCCTTCCTCCTTTTCTCCCTTCTTCCCTTGCATTTCTTCTGCCTCCTCCTTTGTTGTAGTATGTTTGGATGGTTTCTTGTCATCTTGTTTCCTTTTTGTCATGCTTAGCGTGAGTAGATTTTACAAAGTCTGCTCTAATAGAGTGTGAATGCATCCCTGTTGATCCTTCCACTGCATCTGAGCCCTCATCTTTTCCCACTCTGAGTTGTTAGAAGACTGGATGTTTTGTTTTCCTTCTGCTTTTTGTTTTTTGATTGGCCCTTGGGAATGGGTAAAGCAGAGGGAGATGGGGAAGGGGCAGCTGAAGCTCTGGAGACCATCAGGAGACCCATGCTCTGTTCCATATTCTGATTTTATCAAGTGTCTTCTATGAGAATTTACCCCAGCTAATTGGGGTGGATCATATTCCATGTGCCAGAGTCCCCCAGGCTCCAGATTACCCCATACCCTCTCACCTCACCCCACTCTCGGCCCTGGATTCACTGAATGGCCTTGAAACCTTCATTTCTGGCAGAGAAAAATGAACCTTTGGTGTCTCCTCTCATGTCATCCATCTCAACTTATAAGCCATTTCTATTCTTTCCCAACTGAAAGACAGAAAATGTAAAGATATATCCTCAAGTCACTGCTTTTTAGATTTGGAATAAAGTAGTTGCAGTTTAGGATTTTTTCACTCCTCCGTGTTACTGCATCTGATGGGCCGGGGTCGGGGGAGGGGTCTGAAGTGGGGCTGAGGTCAAAAGTCAGGCTCAGGGCTGTGCTAGGTCAGAAACTTCTGCTTTGTTCCTTAACTGCCCCTTGCTTGGTTGTCACTGATGAAATTTCTGCTAACTGCTTGACTTTAAACATCAGAGGAGGGAGATTCTGTGTTTACCTTTATTGGTCTAAGCATTCTGATAATAGACCCCCTATTTGCTTATTCTGTTTCCAGTTGGATTTCAATCACTGTGAGCCAAACAGTGCTAACAAACACAATGCCATAGATGTAGGCTTTTCTGCTGAAAACTGGGAAGCCCAAGTTGTATCTTATCAAGTCCCCTACATTTTCTGCACAGAGGAGGGCAATAAGGGGTCTATAGCTAGGCGTGTTTCTTTCTCTAGGGACAACATTAGGTCTATGATTTTGCAATCTCATAAAACTGTATTGTTAAATGTCAGATCCAGTTTAGACTGGATAATTTTAAGAATAGTGTGATGGTTAATTTTATTGTCAACTTGACTAGGCTATGGTACCCAGGTATTTGGTAAAACACTAGTCTCCATGTCGCTGTGAAGCTATTTTAAATATGTGATTAACACTTAAATCAGTGGACTTTGAGTAAAGCAGATTACTCTTCAATGTGGATGGGCCTCATACAAGCAGTTAAAGGCCCTAAGAGAAAAAAGACTGACTCTCCCAAGGACAAGGGAATTCTCCCTGAAGGCTGCCCTTGGACTTGAGCTACAACATCAGCTCTTCTCTGGATCTCTAGCCTGCTGATCTGTCCTGCAGATTTTGGATTTGCCAGCCCCCAAAGTCACATGAACCAGTTCCTTACAATTAATCTCTTTTTTTTTTTTTTTTTTTGAGACAGAGTCTCACTCTCCTGCCTAGGCTGGAGTGCAGTGGTGTGATCTTGGCTCACTGCGACCTCCGCCTCCCACATTCAAGTGATTCTCCTGCCTCAGCCTCCCAAGTGGCTGGGACTACAGGCACTCGCCACCATGCCCGGCTAATTTTTTGTATTTTAGTAGAGACAGGGTTTCACCATGTTGGCCAGGATGGTCTCAATCTCCTGACCTTCGATCCACCTGCCTCGGCCTCCCAAAGTGCTGAGATTACAGGTGTGAGCCACTGCGTCCAGCCTCTTTCTCTTTCTCTCTCTCTGTTGCTGACCTCCAAGGTCAGCATATATAGGGTAAGTTTGTGGCAAAGGAAGGAGGCAGATTCTGGAGCCAGACTGCCTGGTTTCAATCCCCAGCTTCACCACTTACTTGCTATATGACAGGCAAGTTACATACCCTCCATGTGCCTCAACTTCCTCATTTATAAAATGGTACAGAAGTTGACATGTATCTCCTAAGAGTATGTGAGAATTAATTGAGATAATAGATGCAGATCATTTAGAATATTTTCTGATACATAGCAATTCCTTAATAAATGTTGGCTATTATCAGAGGTCCACATAATCTCATATCTGAAGCCTTAAGGATCATGTACTATAGCTAGCTATATAGCACTACCATCAGGGTCTTGGTAGTCCCTGATAATCACACACAGTCATATGTATGCAGTGAAATGCACTAGGAGAGCCAAATAAACATACATAAACAACCTCATACGGGTTCAGGTCAGGTTTTGCTATCAACCGAGTTAGGGAAAAAACTTGGTTTTCAGAGCTTTCTGGATTTTGGAGTTGTGGATAAGGGATTGCAGACTTGCATCATATGGTTATGCTTTTAAGACACCTGAAAACAAGTTGGCTTGCTGGGTGAGCTTAGTTAACATTTCACACTTGAACACTAAAGCATATCTATCATAAAAATAATTTTTGTTTATGCATAATTGATGAAGAGCTATTTTTTAGACTCAATTAGGCAACGACATCAGTTGCTTCTGAGACTTCCCTGGGTTTTTGCGACTAAAGCCATGACATCAGGGCAGAGAGAATTCTTGCTGTGCTGCTTGTCACAGCAGGGGCTGTGCCCCCCACATCCCACTACAACCTGCTTGTTCCTTACACTACTTGCTAGTTTGAGAGACCCAGACTGACTATGTGCTGGAAGGAAGCCAGGGGCCATAGACTCTTGTTGGAATGGGGGGAATGATCATATTCTTATATCCATTCAACATATTTTTTGAGCACTTACTCTTTGCCCAGTATTATAAACTTTATCTGTGTAGCATTTTATTGTTTATGCAGTGTTTCATGCGCATTGCCTTTTTAAATAACCCTATGGGGAAGGTAGTACATATTGTTATCCATGTTTTACTGGTGAAGAAGCAAAGTCTTACATAGTTTAAGTGTCACTTTAAGACACAGAAGTAGCTGACCTGGGACAAAAACCCACTTCTTTACTTTCCTCTGTGCCACGAGTAATAGATGTTTGCACCTTATGAAAATAGGGATGGATATACTTTTTAATAAAAGCCATAAGGAATAAACTGTTTAGTAGTGATTGGTATCAACCATCAGATAGGATTTAAATAGCTCTGGCAAAAGATCTTCTCAAGGAACATGTTTCAGCTTAAGGTGGTTAATCAGATATTTCCTATTACGAAGGGTTTCCGTGTGTCTGGGTGCTGTGAGCCATCACTCAGATCTCCCTTTTAGGACTAAGGGACTTACTCCCTTTACTGCTGGGAAGGTTGTTGGCTGACGTCTTTCTCTGGGAATTGCCATCAGGTGGAGAGACAGCATTCTTGTTCAAGGTCATCCTCCTTACTTGGGGCAGCCTGTGTCCAATGATTGGCCACTACTGAGGTATAAAAGCCCAGCCCCCTTGTCCAGACTGGGGACAACTCTGGAGAGCCATGCCTGCTCCAGACCTCCCTGTGGGGTTGGCTGAGGCCATGTTGTGGCGGCATTGCAGTCCAGTCTCTCTCACTGCCACTTCCTTTCCTCTGCCCCACTGGTGTTGAGTCAAGAACACTCCCCAATACACCTCTGCACAGAAATCATCGGAGTTCAACTTGCAAAACTAGGTGTCAGTGTGAGGTGGAAAGGAATTCATTCTCAGGTCTTCATTGTGTGAGAAAAGACTCACTTTTGAGATCTTCTTTCTTTGATCCTTAAAAAGGAAACCCCTCAAAATTGACCCCCTTTGAAATTCACTCCATCCTTTTGCTGAACAAGACACTCTGCCATTTGTTATTTCCCTTTATTTACTAGCGTTCACTCTAGTTTTAATTTATCTCAAAATGTGAATAGCCAAGCCTACTTGAACCAATTTTGCAATTGAAATTTGTTGCAGAACAGAAAATTACGTGAGGAACTTGAAGGACGAGGCATTTGTTGGAAGAGGAAACGCAGAACATTATAGCAGACTGGAGTACTTTTGGTAATGATGCATGAGGCTGAAATGATGTGAAAGGGAAATCATTTAACCATGTAAATTGAACAAAGGAGAATTCCGTGATAATGACCCAAGGCCCAAGTATTCAGGAAAAGAAAATGGTGGGTGTTGGAATGAGGTCACCCTGATGCATGTGGCATTGGGTCTATCAGGTTGCTTTGGTTTGGCAACCTGGTTTGATTCTTTGCCAGAGCATAAGTTGGTTTTCATCTCAACAGTCCTTTTGCTCCTTGAAGGGTGAGAAAATAGGCCCATTTTACAATATGCCACAAAATATTTTAGGGTGAGCTATTTTAGGGAAGGAGGATTTTAACAAACAAGTTGGCAGCTCAATTTGATCTGGAGTTTCCAGGTTGAAGCAGTTGCATTTGCTAGAGAAAAGGAAGAGGAGGAAGGGCTGTTATTGTTGTCACTGTTTTTTCTAATATTTCCTACCAAGCAACTGCTTTGGGATAATAACAAAATGATTTTGCTATGGAAAAAATGCAGAGAAAAGAAACTGGGGCTGTTTGATTGGTTAATAATGAACATAAAGGACTTCATGCTTGTTGAATGGCAGATTGAAATTCAGTGTGTATTCATGCAGATCTTATGGGGGTGGTATTGGATTGGACCACAAATTAGTGCTGGCATTAATGAGATGGAAGCTGTAAAATACTGAGAGTTCCAATAACCATGATCTCTGATAAGGCCCAATTGAAAGCACCCAGACCGTTCAGACAAGTTCTGTGTGAAAGCAGAGCAATAAACAACAAAGAGACATTCAAAATGCTGGAAAAAAAACTGGGGATTATATAACTGACTAAACTGGTATTAGAGTGCTTGGTTAAAACATTAATGCACAGCTGAGTGACAAACATAGACTTGCATAGAATAATGATTGTTAGAAACAGACAGTGTTAGGCCGGGCGTGGTGGCTCACATCTGTATTCACATCCGTAATCCCAGAACTTCGAGAGGCTGGGGTGGATGGATCATGAGGTCAGGAGTTCAAGACCGCCTGGCCAATATGGTGAAACCCTGTCTCCACTAAAAAATACAAAAATTAGCCAGGCGTGGTGACACATGCCTGTCGTACCAGCTACCCAGGAGGCTGAGGCACTGTACTCCAGCTTGGGCAACAGAGTGAGACTCTATCTCAAAAAAAAAAAGAAAAGAAAAGAAAAGAAAACAGACACTGTTTAGATGCTACTCAAATGATCAGACGAAAGAGTATACCTCTTCATTATAGGGAAGTTAGTCTAAATCTGGAACTGCTCTGTGACAATACCACTACTTCTAGCACTAACACTGATATGCCTTCTGTGTGGTAGGTGTCATGATTTATGGATTACAGCCCCTTTTCATGTGTGTTATCCATTTGATCCTCATGGTATTTTCATATTGATATCTGCATACATGTTTGTGCACTCAATTAGCTTCTGAATTCCATGGCTGCAGGAACTGAAGTCTTATTCCTTTTATGAGCACCTCCTCTTTCCATTTAATTGTTCATGAATTCTCCTAGGCAATTTGTTTCAAAGAACATTGCCAGATGGCAGACACCCTTTTCCCAGCATTTCTAGGATTACCTGGCATATAGAACAAGCACCATTCTGGAAAAATTATATAATTATGTTAAGAAATGAATAGAAGATACCACATAACACATTAACATGGGTGGATGGTATTTGGATGACACTGGAATTCTTGGATGGCCACAGTCTGCAAAACTCGTCTTCAACCACTGTCACTGTATTCCATTATCCAAGTAGGCTAACAAAGTCTTGGTGAGTATATGGGTGTCTCTGTCAAACCACTTGGCTTGCTGGAACTCCATTGATAAGCTTTCAGGAATTCCTTCTTCAGTTTTGTCTGAAGGTGAACCAGTTGGTACCTCTCCTCTTGGTGCCACCCATTCTTATTTTTTGCTCAGTCTCCAATCTCTTCTTTTCTGTCCTAGTGAAACCCTGGGTCGTGAAGCAGCTGTTGTCTGACCAGCCTGCTTTTTGTTCAAGGTACACACAGTGGTCTAAATATCCGGTTGCTGTGGTGCTATGGATGACAAGATTGGTGGGAGACTTTATTTCACTTTTTCCGATTGTCACCATCTTGGTTTTATCCTTCTACATGCTCATTTTCCATATAACCTGAGAGTTACTTCCTGGAAATGCTGTCCTTTCTCCTTGCCTTGTTGTAGTCTGTCCTTTCTACTACAGTTTGATACATTTGTGTCGAGCACAGAGCCTGACATACAGCAAGTACTTGGACAATGTTGGAAAGGAAACTGTCCTGCAAGAGAGAGGCCCGTCTGTATTCATTGCATATGTGAAGAGCAGTACAATGAAGAAAAGTTTTACATCTACAATTTTAGATTGATAAAAGTGTGCAGCTGAGAAGATGCTTAGAGATCAACCAAGCCTCCCCCTTCATTCCCACTGTTTGTACTGAGAAGAAAATTAAATCAGAGATGAATCAACTTTTTTAGAATCTAGTAGTTAGTGGGTAGTTGACTGAACACTGGGACTCTGAGTTGTGGTCAGTGTCTGTCTCCTCACATGTTTTTCTTTTAAAAAAAAATTATTAAATTTAGAGATAGGGTCTTGCTCTGTCACTCAGGCTGGGATGCATTAGCACAATCCTAGCTCACTGTAACCTCAAACTCGTGGCTCCAGTGATCCTTCTGCCTCAGCCGTCTGAGTAACTGGAATTATGGGTGTGTCCCATGCCCAGCTAATAGTTAAAATTTTTTTTTGTAGAGAGGGTGTCTTGCTGTGTTTCCCAAGTTGGTCTTGAACGCCTGACATAAAACGTTCTCCTGGCTCGGCCTCCCAAAGTGTTGGGATTACAAGAGTGAGCCACCATGCCCGATCCTCTTATTTTTCTTACAGGTAAAGGCAGTAGTGATGCTGCTGTGTGCATAATCTTGATCTGATGTCCCAGTATTTCTGCCAGGCATGGTATCTGGATGGCTTCTTATTTACAGTGCTTGATGACTTCTGTCTCTCCATGCTGAGAATTTAAGAGATGTCGTTGCAGGAGAGGCTGGAAGTCTTCCTGAACTGGTTGGGACAGAATCATAGGATCTAAAGATTAGGGAGAGTTTATAGCTTCCTGAGGCCAGTCATCCTATGAAGTTTAAATCTTCATCTACAACAAATGATCAGCCGGCCTCTGTCAGAACCCTCTTTATAGTGTATAATTATAAGAAAATAAAATACAAAATATTATGAAAGATGTTAAATATTGAATTTGTATAAAACTTCCAAATAAAATCTTTTCAAATGTTTGAAAGCAAAACTTAGCTTGCTTCCATGAACATAGCTTTTAATACCAGGTTTTATGCTTAAAATGGCTGCATGAAATTCCTAGTGAAGACTTGTTAATGAAGATTTATTCAAATTCTTGGTAGTCATGATGGTCAAGAAGCTATGATTAAAAATTACATTACCATTTTTACAACCTTTCAAAAATGTGTAATAGTTGAAGTTATAGTTGAAGACTCTAATTACTCTTTCTTTACTTTCATTGACAAATGTAATGTTGAAAAAATTTCTAGTGTTCATGAGAAAGGATTTCTAATCCAATTCAACTTTTTAATATTAAGTATTCCAAGGCCAGGAATGGTGGCTTATGTCTGTAATCCCAGCACTTTGGGAGGCCAAGGCAGATGGATCATTTGAGCTCAAGATTTGAGACCAGCTTGAGCAACATGGCAAAACCTCATTTCTCCAAAAAAAAAATAAATTAGTTGGGCATGGTGGTGTGTGCCTATAGTCCCAGCTATTCAGGAGGCTGAGGTGGGAAGATCGCTGGAGTCCAGGAGGTAGAGTGTATTAGTCCATTTTCATGCTGCTGATAAAGACATACCCAAGACAGGGAAGAAAAATAGGTTTAATGGATTCACAGTCCCACATGGCTGGGGAGGCCTCACAATCATGGCTGAAGTCGAAAGGCACTTCTTACATGGTGGCAGCAAGAGAGAATGAGGCAGAAGTGAAAGCGGAAACCCCTTATAAAACCATCAGATTTCATGAGACTTATTTACTGCCACTGTATGAGGGAAACTGCTCCTGTGATTCAGTTATGTCCCCACCGGCTCCCTCCCACAACACAAGGAATTATGGGAGTACAATTCAAGATGAGATTTGAATGGGGAGACAGAATCAAACCATTTCACGGAGGTTGCAGTGAGCTGAAATGACACCACTGCACTCTAGTCTGGGTGACAAGAGTGAGACCTTGTCTCAAAAAAAAAATAAGAATATTTCAAAATATGCTGAAGCTCTGTTTTTCAGAATGCATGCGTGTTGTTAAAGCAGTGTATGGATGCCTCCTGTATGGCTGCATAAGTCACATATGTTGGAAGCAGACTTACTGTGTACCGGTTACCTTTTTTAGCCCACCGCATCTTGGGCAGCAACTTCTGCTACTTGCAAAAGTCTAGTGAGACAGAACACGTTTTGCACAAGTTAAGCAAAGCAACTTCATTTATTTATTTGTTTTAGAGACAGTGTCTTGCTCTGTAGCTCAGGTTGGAGTGCAATAGCACAATCATAGCTCACTGCAGCCTTAAACTCCTAGATTCAAGCAATCCTCCTGCCTCCACTTCCTAAATAGCTGGGATTATAGGCATGAGCCACTGGGTCCATTATGCAAAGGAACTTTATTACTTACAGACAGGCAGCAAGAGCCTAAGCCTAGCATTCATGGTGAAGCAGTCCCTCAAGGCTCAGGAAATCTGCACAGAATAGATGGGATCTTGTCTGCATGGTCCCCACATCACATTAGAGCAGAGGGTCTCCAAAAGCAGTCCATTCTGGGTTTTATACCTGGAGACAACAGATCTCACTGAGCTAAAACATTGCAGGACACCCTGTTTTAGTGGGGACATGAACAGAACCCAGGCTGTTCTGGACAGTTACTGGTTATCTCGCGATGTTGTGTTCCCGGCATATTCTGCAGTTATTTTGAAAACCACAAGCCAGAAAGTGGGGAAAGAGCTGGGTCTCTAAGGGGACTTGCCCTGCAACATGGAGAGAGATATCGATACCTGTGAAGAATGAGACTCTGGACAGCACCAGAATCATATTTCTGCCCCGTTTCCTTTCCCACCTGCACCCTCTAACCAGCAGCAACACCTATGGTGACACATTGTGCTCTTTGGGCCCCTGGAATATGAACTACTTCAGCAATAGCTCCTTGGCCCCACTTTCAAGATGGGCAGGAGTGCCTTTTGTTGCTTTTTGCTAAGGTACATGTCTTAGTTGGTAGAGCATCTTCTTGTCCATGATCGGGACATCCAAGTGGAGCAGGTGCTTTCCCCTTGGAGAACCATGAAGGGCATCCTCAGACCCCACTATCCTTGGATAAACCCCTACTAAAACCACCTGGGCCAGATCTGGCTGGCATAGGGTCTTTGGTTGTCCCAGGTCCTACTGAAGGGCTGAGGGATCCAGCAGCTCCAGGCAAAGCTCTCAACTATTCAGAGCACGTGAGGATGCCAAGGTACATGCACTGGGAAGATCTGCTTTCAGCCATTGCCTCCATGATGCAGATTCAAGTTTTTCATCATCATTATATTTCTCTGATGGTCATGTCTGCTTCATATATACCCTTTCCAAAGTATAACGTTCATACCTGAACCCCAGGTGCAGCCTAATCAGCAAACAAGACCACCGGGAGCTCTCACCTCTCTTGACATAGATATTGTACTTCTGCGGTACAATTCCTGGCATCCACACAACGCTGCTGACTTGTGTTACACTTCTTGAATTTTATAGACTTTAAGTGGATAAACTTTTATGCAAAAAAAGCTTCAGAGGGTGCGTTTTCATCTGGCTTGTTGCCATATTCTGATGGGCAAGAAAGCTTTCAATAAGGATTACAGTGTGTAAAAGCAGACCCCACATGTTGAATGAATAAATGACACCTTTATTCCCCAAATAAACTTAATGAATATACCTTGAGCAGCCCTGGACAATGTTGACCATTCCATTCTTTTTTAATCTTTCATTTCCTTTGGCTGTCCTGGCACTGTCCTCTTCTGGTTTCATCCTACCTTTCTAAGATTCCTTATTCTTTGCCCACCTGTTGAATACTGATGGTTTCTATCTCTGCTCTTGTGCTTTTGTTCACCTGCACCCTCTTTCCCCCATGCCCACCATTTCTACCACCATTTATGTGTGGCGAATTCCTGAACCTGTCTCCTGTCAAAAACTCTGCTGTGGGCTCCAGACTCATTTATTCAGCTGTTCATTTTTACCTGGAGGTCTCACAAGCCCCTCAAACTCACCATGTCTAAAATTGAACTCATGATATTTCACCAACCCAAAAATATTTTACCTCAGCTCATTTCTAAATTGATAAAAAGATACTGCCATCACAAAAACAGGGAAATCATCCTCCATTCCTTTCTCTCCCTCACCTCTCCACAGTCAGTCACTAGGGATATTAACCCTTCCTCCTTTATGTCTTTCAAACCCCTTCTCCTCTCTTGGCCTTGGTCCCTGAGTTCAGTAAGATAATACATGCAAAGTGTTGGCCCTGTGCCTGGCACATGGTATGCACAGCATACCTGACATCTGTTCCTGCTATTAGTAGTTGCTCCAAGCCTGTGTTACCATTCACCTATACTGTCAAGAATGTCTCCTGTTCTCATGCTTCCAGTCTTATCCCCATCAAACCCATACCTTAAATTCCTTCAATCACTGTTAATTTTTCTCATAGCACACATCTTATGATCTCTCTTCCCTGCTTACAAACCTTCAGTGGCTCCCTATTGCCCACTGATAGAGTTTTTATGCCCAGCATACAAGGTCCTCCAGGATCTGGCTGTTATCCACAGTTGAATCCATCTTTGGCTGTTTCCCCATTTGAGCCCTGTATTCTAGCTGGAGCAAATGCCTAGCACTTCCTGAACACACCAGACAGCTTCGTGCATTTATGGAGTTGCACACACTCCTCTGTCTGTATGCAATGTGTTCATGCCTCCTTGTCTCTAACCCCGGCTCATCCTTCAAGACCTCACTAAGTGACTTCTGTTACCCATCGCCTTTCCTCACCTCAGATTTTCCAGGATGGCTGACCAGCCCCTCATTTGCACTACTGCTATTTGCACATTATTACAGGGAATCCAGGTCTCCCATCAATAAGGTAGAAACTGCTCACAGCATTTTAAATGCAAGTTTTTCCAGCACTGAAAATAAAATCAAATTGTAAGGTCCAGCCTCCAGAAATCCTGTCATAGTATCATTTTTTCCCAGATTGCTTTGTAATTATTTATTTAAATGTCTGCCTTCCCATTAATGTGATGTGTGGGGGAAAGGCCTAGTCAGTCTTTGTCTTCACAGTGCCTGGCATGGTGTCTGATGCTAGGTATTTATTGAGCACCATTTGTGTACCAAGCACTGCTCTAGGGGATGTGGAAACCATAAGGAACAAAATTCCTGCTCTCCTTCAAGGAAGCCTGTGCACTACCCACCACTTTCCAGCCTCTTTCCTACCCAAAGGCTGATGTTATTCACTGCATTTTCTGTGATTAGTAACACAAAGGGGGAAAAATCATTCAGAGAGAAAATATGAACTGTCAGATGAGAATGAAATTATAAGTGGTAAGAGGAGAATTAAATTAAGAGCACTAAGCATCATGGATTTATAAAAACAAGTCATGTCAGACAAACTTAATTGCTTTTCCAGATAGAATTACCAAATTAAGGGATGGCGGGGTACAGTATCCTGAGAGCAGTTTCCTTCAACGACCAGGTAATGAATATTATTTTTGAAGTTAGCAGAGCCTTTTGAAATGGAATCTGTTGAAATTGTACCAAATGAATTCAAATTGACTTTGATGTGAGTCTGGTTCACTGACTTGACAGCAGATTGGAGAGGAGAAAAACTATGGCAACTACAAACAATATGGCGTGAGCTTCAAGACACTGCCTAGGAGAAGCGTGGGGGATCCTTATTCAGATGGATTTATCACAATCATTAGTGGAATCAAAGAATGATTTTTATGGCATTTAAAAGACATCAAGAGAAAATCACAGTACTTGGGGGAAATCACTGCATGGAGCACAGAAATGAGTTGCTTCTACACTATCATTATAATAGTATGGCCCTTGGAGTGATCATAACCAATATTTTCCATAGTGCTTTAAACCTCTGCTACCCAACGTGTAGGTCTGCAGACAACAGGAGCATGGGGGAGCATCTGGGAGCTTCTTAGAAATGCAGATTCTCAGGCCTTGCCCCAGTGACTCTGACTCTGCTTTGTAACAAAATCCCCAGGTGATTTGTATGCATGTTGAAGTTTGAGATGAATTGCTGGGTTTATTTTCTATTATCTTGTACAATTTGATTTTTAGATCCTTCTCACAGGGGTGAGACTTTGTGTTGATCTAAGAAAACAGGATTCAGCCAAAGTCTCAGCAATTCTACAATTTACTCTTTTCACCTTCTTTAAAATCAGGCATGTGAAGCTGACAAAATTGGTCCATTGAGGAAGTTACTTAACCTCAGTGGGCCACACTGTGTTCATTTGTAAAGAGGAGATAACAACCTGGGCACCATTACAGTGTTTTTACACACCACATGTGTATATAATATTTTTGTATCTTTTAACATCATGTCACTGAGTATATTATTATTCCCATTGCACACATGTGGACACTGGCATTTGGAGTGTTTATGTAATTGGCCTGAATTCATATTTTAGTAGACAGCAGAGCCAGGATTTAAACCAGGTCTATCCGATTCCCAAAGCCTTATTTCAAATACAGTATGAAAAGGGCTGTATCATAGCTATGTGTGACAGAGATTTCAGAAGCTGGGGCCAAGAGAGGGATTTAGTTAAGAAATATTTGTTGAGGACCTATGATGTTGAAAGAACCACTGAGAATATGCATTAGGGAATAAAACAGAACTGGACCCTGCTTTGTGAAGTTTATAATCTAATGGGGATAGAAAATTTGTGTGTGTGTGTGTGTGTGTGTGTGTGTGTGTGTCTGTGTGTGTCTGTGTGTGTGTGTGTGTGTTTTGAGGCAGGAGATATTGCTTCCAAACTTTTTTGTTGGGATAATGCAGACATTAAAGATGATGGAAAATTGCTGTAAGTCTAAGATCAACTGGATGATTTTTACAAATGAAGGCATGGAGACAGATAAAAACATACCACATGCTATTGAACTGTTAATGACAAACTTTTAACCAACCACTTTGCCTCTTTAAAGTTTCTTCCAGACTTATTTATAAAAAACCTTATTGGGTCCTTAGAGAATTCTATTATTCCCTATATGCCAATAAGAGCTTTGGAAAGAAAAGATAAAGCAAGAGATTAAAATGCCATCTCTTTTATCACTGATCTTGGCCTAGTGTCTAGGTCCCACTCTCTTTGTTACTCAGATTGAATTAAGAGAAAGATATTTGTCTTCTGTATGAGTTTGGTCTCCGGTAAACTTCTTGATGACAAGCATTACAGAAAGCCAAGGGCCCAGAGAGTTCTTAGTGGAGAGATGGTACGTTGAAAAATCTGAAACTGATTGGGCACCATAGCTCACTTCTGTGATCCCAGCACTTTAGGAGGTCAAGTGGGTGGATCACTTGAGCCCAGGAGTTCAAGACCAGCTTGAGCAACATGGCAAAACCCCATCTCTACAACAAATACAAAAAACTAGCTGGACATGGTGGTGCATGCCTGTAGCCCCAGCCACTCAGAAGGCTGAGGTGGGAGGGGGGATCACCTGAGCCCTGGGAGGTCAAGGCTACCATAAGCCATGATTGCACCACTACACTTCAGCCTGGGTAACAGAGCAAGATCCTGTCACAAACGAAAAGAAAAAAAAAATGAAAAATCTGAAAGCAAGCATCACCCTGAAGCTTCTCTTCTAGTAAACTCTCCATCATCCCTCCAGTTTTAGGCTAAATGGTTCTGTGCAGCCTTTGCTTTTCCTTCGAAGCCCTCATCTAATTGTAATAGGCTTTTTATATCCCTCTGTCTCTCCTAACTCTCAGCTCTGCGAGGGTAGAGCCTTGTCTCTTGTAATAAACGCTGTATGTCCAGGATCTAGCAGAGTTCGAGGCGTATAGTATGTGCTTAGAGTGTTACATCAATGATTCAATAGTTACTATTCACATTTGAACATCTGATATTTTTTGTCTTTTTTTTTTGTTTGTTTTTTGAGACAGAGTCTCGCTGTATCTCCCAGCCTGGAGAGCTGTGGTGTAATCTCAGCTCACTGCAACCTCCACCTCCTGGATTTAAGCGATTCTCCTGCCTCAGCCTCCCGAGTAGCTGGGATTATAGGTGCCTACCACCACACCTGGTTAATTTTTCTATTTTCAGTACAGACAGGGCTTTACTATGTTGGCCAGGCTGGTCTCAAACTCCTGACCTCAAGTGATCTTCCTGCCTCAGTCTCCCAAAGTGCTGGTATTAAGGCGTGAGCCACCATGGCTGGCTCATCATCTGATATTTTTTAAAGATACATTTTCACTCATTTTAAATGGGGCACAATAAATCTCTTTTATTATTATTATTTTCATGTGATAAAACATATATAACATAAAATTTACCATCTTCACTATTTTAAAGCATGCAGTTCAGTGATATTAAATATACTCACATTGTTGTGCAACCATCACCACCATTCACCCACAGAACTCTTTTCATTTTCCAAAACTGACACTCTGTACCTATTAAAAAAATAACTCCCCATTTCCTTCTCCCCACCCCCTGGCAACCAGCATTCTACTTTCTTTCTGTCTCTATGGATTTGAATACTCTAGGTACCACATCTAAGTGGAATCATACAGTATTTTTTCTTTTCTTTTTTTGAGATGGAGTCTCTCTGTTGACCAGGCTGGAGTGCAGTGGTGCCATCTCGGCTCACTGCAACCTCTGCCTCCTGGGTTCAAAGGATTCTCATGCCTCAGCCTCCCAAATCGCTGGGATTACAGGCACCCAACTCCACACGTGGCTAATTTTTTGTATTTTTTAGTAGAGGTGGGGTTTTGCCAAGTTGACCAGGCTGGTCTTGAACTCCTAACCTCAGGTGATCCACCCGCCTTGACCTCCCAAAGTTCTGGGATTACAGACTTGAGCTACCATGCCCAGCCACAGTATTTTTTCTTTAAAGGCCTTTTATCTTTCTGAATTGGTAAGGGACACAAACTTATGCAGTCTTGTTTTTAGAGTGAGGTTTTTAAGAATCTAATTCAAAGAGAACTCTGATTATTCTTGGCCTATTTATATTTGTAAAATCAGATATTAATAGAAGAGGAAGAGATATAACAGA
Source organism: Ateles fusciceps (assembly GCA_036589455.1). NCBI lineage: Eukaryota > Metazoa > Chordata > Mammalia > Primates > Atelidae > Ateles > Ateles fusciceps. The sequence continues at coordinate 8,510,044 of JAZHEH010000193.1, forward strand.
TCATCTGCTTCAAACTCCTGACTTTTAAGCCCCAAGTATAAGATTTATTGGTAGACTAAAATTCAAATGGTGCATGAATGGTGAACCCAGTATTCCTGCCTGTCTGTCGACACACAGAATGTGATAATCCAAGACAATGCAATTAATACAGTGTTTCACCCAAACATTACTTATTTTTACATCTTACCAAAGCTGCCAGTATAATATTTAAGGGAAAGCACAGAATCAACCTAAGACATGCAAATAAGAAATAAAAACAGGATGAATGTGGCAGACATTTAATACCTGAATCTGGGTCACAGTGAAGGGATTGGCTCTAGTCTGTGAACTAACAAGCCTGGTCAGGTTACATGATTTCTGTCTCTGCTTTAGCTGGAAGATACCAAAAACAAAAACAAAAACAAACAATGACTCTTGATGGCTTGGAGGTGACAGAGGGAGAGGGCTTGCAAAAATTCACATCCACTTATGCAACATCTCTTGACAGGTCAATGAATTGGCAACTAATAGCAGTATGGGTAAGACTTCTGAGACAAATATTCAAGTTAGCTATGGATACAACTCAAATGACCCTCCTCTGTATTGCAGGGAGGAGAAGGGGGAGAGGTAGAAGCGTTCATGGTGGTTTAGTAACATGGGCAGTCTCCTTTGAGGCTTTAAGCATCACCAGATTCTGAGGAGCATGCAAAGAGCTGAGTAAGACCCCAATTCTTGCAACCTAGTTTGGGACATGGGAAGGGGGTGCAAAATTTAAGGAGGGATGCAGATCATTATTGGAACCAATAATTTGAAAAGTAAGGGATTAGAAAGCAGCAATTCAAGCATAAGCAGGGAGAGTTATGGGACAAGAGCCAGGCGTGGGGTGTTTATGACCATGGCCCAGGTATGGGCCATTCCGATAGGCTTAAAAGGCTAGGCATAGGAAGACATACGTTGTGCAAATTGCTAAACAGATTGCATTTATTGGACTATATAGATTTGTTTATGTAGACTATGTAGGTTTAACTATGTAGATTTGTTGCCTAAAACCTGCTTCCTCCATATCTTAGATGTTGGCCAAAATTTTGTGGCCAGTCTGGTATCCTGATTACAGATCAACCACCTGGATGCCAAACAATGTACCTGTGTCACTTTTAGGGAACTTCTTGCAAGGTGTGTTCTCTACTCCCAGTGATTTTGCCTGGAATTAGAAATGTGCATTCCATTTGAGAAGTTGAGAATTTTGCAGGTGTCTCAGAAGCGTTGGGTTCTCTACAAAACCATTCTCATATCTTCAACACACATTCTCTTTTACTTATGCAGAGGTGATAATGGGCTGCCATTTTTTTCCTTAAACTTCCTTTGACTATTGAAATAAATAATTCTATTACAGAGTTTGCTGAGAATCTTTGTAGTCCGAGTTCAAGTAAAAACACATATGGATAAAATGCTATCAGAAATCAGTGGATAAGTTTGTGTTAGTTTTTGCAACCTGGGGTCCTACTGCCAGGCCAGGTAATGTTTTCCTTCTTGGATCACATGTTATGTGCTTCAGTCTGAATAACATTAAAAATATTTCTCTTAGCAGGATGTGGTGGGGTTATTTTCTTTTTTAATTTCAAATAGCACCACTCCTTGAACTGGGAACAAACAATTCACTTGCAGCTAGGCTCTGCATTTATTTGTAATTTTCACATAAATCAACTTATATGAAAATGTATTCATAATTTGAGCTTTCTCTATAGCGATAAAATGTTTCTGCTTCTGTGGTAGAAAATAGCTTATTATGCAAACAACATTGCCACTCTTACATTATGCATGGGATTTACCTGGAGAACATCACAAAAGCTTCAGGAAAAAAAAAAGGCCAGGGAGGGTGTAGGGTGCTTCATTTACTGCACCATTTACCTATAATAATTAGCTACAAATGAACTAATATCTGTATTTAGCAACATATTTAATATTGCTTTGGTTAATTCAGTGAAACAATGGAGAAAAAGAAAAAAATACAAGGGAGGTCTCCTGACAAATGATGCCTTTCAGGATGTCAGCCTCATGAAAAATGAGATCTGGTGGTTTCAAACTTAGGTCAGTGGTGGTGAGTAATTAATGGCCAACTCATTTGAACTTGTGTGCTTGATCTAATTTGGGATATTGGGAGTTCGCACTGATTTGCCTTTAAAAAGAATGTCACTGTCAAATAAGGTGATTGTATAAGATTGATATGTAGAACTTGGACTTGGATGTAGAGCACATTTTATATTTAGAGAGGCAGCAGCAAACAGTGATTACTGAACTTGTGTGCAATGGGACCACCATCCCGGAGGAAAAGATGGTGTCCTTTCTGCATAGGATTCAAGCAGGGATCACTTTAGGCATAAATGGTTTATGGTATTTACTTTTTAAATCATAGTTCATGTATGTTTTTGGTGTCTTTTCATTGTATTCAGGCCTGTGGATAAAACAATAATGCAATATGGCCCCTGCTCTTCTGTTGCCTCCATTCTAGTTGGGGAGTGGGGTTGGCAAGCAAAGAACAAGTAGCACAAATAAATAAAATAATTGCAATAAGAATGATAAATGCTATGAAGGAAATACATAAGGAGCATAATTCAAGGGGTTATGGAGTGGTCCAGTACTCCTGGGATATAGCGTATAATGTTCAACAAATTTAACCTACCTAAATTAGTCATGTGTAAATTATAAAGGAATATATGTGCATGAATTATCGTTACTTTTGGTGTTCTCAACCCACACACAGTTGCCCCTTGTGAATCTGCCATCTTGAATCACTGGCAGTGGTCTGTTTGTTCCATCTGGACCATCCCATTTCAAAGGATCAAATACCAAGGAGACTATTCTGTAGTTGTAGCTTTCCGGCAATTCATAGTTCTTTGCAAGGCTTGTGACTGCTCTATTGTGTGTTCTCCAAAAGACGGCTTTCTTCTGTTGGTCCTGCTGCAGGACTTCTGCTCACTCTTGTTTAGGTCAGGATTTCAGGATCATCCCTGAAAAGATGCAGTAGTAAATGGTAGACCAAGCATCAGGCCTGGAATCAGAATCCTAGTGTTCCACTCCCAGCTTTATTTCTTAATGGGTGCCTGACTTTAGTTAAGTTACATACTTTTCAGAAAACCAGCTCCTTGTCATGATTAAAAGGTATATAACAATATCTTCTCTAATAATATGTAGTAATACCTCTCTAAGTTAATATGAAGTAAAATGAAAATTCTTAAATTATTTAAATAATTTCAGGCCACAGAAAAAACAAAAGACAGTTCATTTGTTCACTTTACAAACCTAGGATAATCTGATAATTGTATGTTCACATACAAATGTGGATGCAAAAAGTCTGACTAAAACATTAGTTTACTGAATATAGCATTGTATAAAACGAATGACACATCATGACTAGGAGAGTTTATTTTTGTAAGTAAAGATATTTTGATATAAGAAAATCTACAAGTTAATAATTCTTCAAATTAACAAACTAAAAGAGGAAAAGAGTCATAGAATTAAATTGTTAGATGTTATAATTTTGTAAAATTAAATAGTCATTCTTTTTTAAAAAAGTTATTTCACCTTTTATTTTAGATTTAGGGGGAACATGTGCAGGTTTGTTGCATGGGTACATTGCATGATGCTGAGATTGGGATATGAGTGATCCTGTCACTCAGGTAGTGAGCATTGCAGCCAATAGGTAGTTTTGCAGCCCAATCCTCCCTCCCTCCCTCTTCTAGTAGTCCCCAGTGTCTCCTGTTGCCATCTTTATGTCCATGTGTACCCATTGTTGAGCTCCCACTTATAAGTGAGAATATGTGATATTTGATTTTCTGTTCCTGAGTTAATTTACTTAGGACAATGGCCTCCAGCTGCATCCACGTTGTAAAGGACATGATTTTGTTCTTTTTCATGGCTGTGTAGTATTCCATGGTGAAAATGTGCCATATTTTCTTTAATCCACCATTGATGGACATCTAGGTTGATTCCGTGTCTTTGCTACCATAAATAGTGCCATGATGAACATATGAGTGCATGTGTCTTTTTGGTAGAATGATTTATTTTCTTTTGGATATATTAGCCAGTAATGGAATTGCTGGGTCAACTAATAGTTCTGTTTTAAGTTCTTTAAGAAATCTCCAAAATCCTTTCCACAGTGACTGAACAAATTTACATTCCAAGCAACAGTATATTCATGACTAGTGTGAGATTGTATCTTGTTGTGTTTTGATTTGCATTTCTCTGATGACTATGATGTTGAACATTTTTTCATATGTTTGTTGGCCATTTGTATGTCTTCTTTTCAGAAGTGTCCGTTTATGTCTGTTGCCCTTTTTTTTTTCTTTTTCCAAGTTACATGAGAAAGGAAATGTTCATTTTTAAATGTTTTTTTTTTGTTGTTGTTGATTTGTCTACGTTCTTTACAGATTCTGGATATTAGACTTTTTTTTGAGACAGGGTCTTACTCCATTGCCCAGGCTGTAGTGCAGTGATGTGATCTCAACTTACTGCAACCTCTGCCTCCTGGGCTCAAACTATCATCCCACCTTAGCTTCCCCAGTAGCTAGGACTACAGGTGCATGCCACCATGCCCAGCTAATTTTTGTATTTATTTTTTGATAGAGATGGAGTTTTGCCATGTTGCCAAGGCTGGTCTTGAACTCCTGGGCTCAAGGGATCCTTCAGCCTCAGCCTCCCAAAGTGCTGAGATTACAGATATGAGCCACCATGCCCAACAAAATTCATGGAAATAATTTGATAAGATTCGTAATCCCCCCCCCCCGCCGGGCGGCGTAGCTCACACGTGTAATCCTAGCACTGGGAGGCCGAGGTGGGTGGATCACCTGAGGTCAGGAGTTCGAGACCAGCCTGGTCAACATGGTGAAACCCTGTCTCTACTGAAAATACAAAAAATTAGCCAGGCATGGTGGTGGGTGGCTGTAATCCCTGCTACTTGGGAGCCTGAAGTAGGAGAATCACTTGAACCTGGGAAGAGGATGCAGTGAGCCAAGATTGCACCGTTGAATTCTAGCCTGGGCAACAAGAGTGAAACTTCAACTCAAAAAAAAAAAAAAAACAAAAAAAAACCAAATTGTACCCCCTTAAAAAAACTTTAAAAATTATGTTGAATAAATAGAGAAATGTATAATCATTGACATGGATTGCTCAAAATGGTAGAATTTTCAGTTTTTTCAAAATCAGTAAATACATATTTGAAGTTGCATTGAAAATCTTAATGGAAATCTTAAAATAGTTAAGAAAATTCTGCAAAAGAGGAATAAGAAATACCTTACTGGGTATTAAAAGTAACTTTAGAACCACTATAATCAAAATTGTTTGGTACTGGCATCAAATCAGATAAATCGAACAGAGGAGTAGAGTTGAGACTCCAGAAAAAGACCCAGGTGTTTATGAGACCATACTGTAGATCAAAAGCAACATGGCAGTTTATTAAAAGATAGTTAATTTAAGAAATTACACCGGAAAAATTGGCTACATATGGGAAAGAGAACAAAATTATGCCCCTACCTCATCATACATAAAGTCCAGGTAGATTAAAGAAAGTAATATGTTGACATCTATTAAAATGAATAATGTGGCTGAGCCCAGTGGCTCACACCTGTATTCCCAACACTTTGGGAGGCTGAGGAGGGAGGATTTCTTGAGTCCAAGAGTTTGAGGCCAGCCTGGACAACATAGGGAGACTCTATATCTTCAAGTAAGTAAAAATTAGGCAGGCATGGTGGCACATGCCTGTCGTCCCAGCTACTCAGTTCACTTGAGCCTGGGAGGTCAAGGCTGCAGTGAGCTGTGATCATGCCACTGGACTCCAGCCTGGGCAAGAAAGCAAGATGCTGTTTCAAAAAATAAAGAATAATATACTTAAGCTCGGACTCTGTCAGTGGGATTCTAGCCAATAGAAATAAAGCACCCATATATAAGAACATGCATACTAGGATATTTATTACAACATTTTATTGGCAAGCAAAAAAAAAAAAGAAGAAGAAGAAAAAGGAAACAACCTCACTGTCCATCAGCAGAACCATTGAATAACAAGATCCATATGTTGGAATTTTGTGCAGCCATTTAAAAGAATGAATTCACCTATGTCTGTTAGCTTGGAGGGATGTCCATGAGGTAATTAAAGAGACAAAAGTAAGCTACAAAATTATGTAAAGAGGATGATCTGAGTTTCGTATTTGTGTTTCACGTGCACAGAAAAGCATCTGAAAGTGTACATACAGGCTGTTAATGTTGGTTTTCTCTGGAAACAGAATGAGAATGAAGGGAGGTGGAGCAGAAGATGCCTGACTTTTTCTTTATTTGTTGTTAGATTGTGTCATTTGTTTACAATGAGCACATATTTGTTTTAAAATTAAGAAAATCATTAGAAATGTTAAAATGCCCAAATGAGATAATGGATGTGAGGTGCCTTGTCTGATTGGCATTGGCATTCTTTCTTTTCTTTTTTTTTTTGGTTGAGACAGGGTCTTACTCTGTTGCCCAGGCTGGAATGCAGTGACTCGATCATGGCTCACTGCAGCCTTGACCTTGAGGTGATCCTCCCACATCAGCCTCCTAGGTAGCTGAGACTACAGGCCACATGCCACCAAGCTAGGCTAATTTCCTTTTTTTTTTTTTTTTTTTTTTTTTTTTTTTAGTAGAGACAAGGTCTCACTATGTTGCCCATGCTGGGATTGAATTGGCATTATTTCCTTCCTCTGGTGATTTTTACTTATTTGCCCAAGAATTAGGAAATCAGCTTTTTGAGAATGGGCAAATTCTTCTCTAATCAGGTGATATTTTTCCAAATATACTCCAGGAACTAAGCCTTCAGGGCCCTAAACACCCAGATCTTCACATCCCAAGTATTTCTCTTTAAACTTAAATGATCAATGTCAAAAAAAAATTACATTAGACAATGAGAACAATTTATAAAACTTAGATTTAAAAGCCCCTTGGTTGTGAAGTGATGTGATCCAAGCCCCTTGGATGTGAAGTTAGCCTCCACAAGGAAGAAACCCAGGACCTGTGAAATTCTTAAAGGACACCAGCCTTATAGCTTGTGATGCTGCGATGTAAGAAGACTCACATCTCCTGAACTAAAACTCAGCTCTTTCCACTGCCCCCATGCTGCCTCTCAATACAGGCAACAGAGGCCAAGCTTATTCTGAAAGGAAATGTTTCTTTCTCCTGTGAATTTATTTACAGGCTATTGTAATGAACCATAGGTATCACACAGTCCTGAAAACATTCTGCCGTTTTAAACTTTTAGTTTTCAAGATAGAGTAAACAGAAATTTTCACAGGCTGGTCCTGACCACTTCTTGCAAGACCTGGCATGACTCTTAAAGTTAAACTGATGCCAACTTCTATTCATTTCATTTTACATTTTACTGGCATCCAAACCAAAATTAGGGACGGTTTGCAGTCCATTGTGAACTAGAAGCCTCCTGGTCCAATGCCGTTATTCCCTAGGTATCTGACGGAAGGCAAGTTATTTAGGAGAGGCAAGCTGGAGGAATGGACAAAGAACACACTTAGGAATTAGAGAGCAGCTGTAGCTCATGCCTTTGTGTGTCTGTGTTTGCAGGCTTAGAATTGTGTAGATAATGATCACAAGCACTTTCTGTCGTTTGCAACCTGTGAACAAATGCCAACAACTGACTGGCTGGCTGAGCTGGATGGGTCCCCCAGAGGATGGGTCGCTGGCAGCTGTTCTTGGTGTATCTTCATGCATAGTTACTTGTGATAGAGGAAATAAAATTGGAGCAAGAGAACAGCTTGGCTTCATTCCTTTGGTGCTGGAAAAGGGTTGTGTCTTGAACTCATCTGTCTGTATCCTGTTAAGAGTAGCTCAGATGTAAATTTCAAATTAAATAAGAATGTCTAAGAGAATGCATTATGAACTCAGTGCTCAATGAACAAAATAAAAATTATTTCAGTCAACGGAGTTAATTTTACTCTGGGGATGAGTTTATATTTTTTTCTCTTTTAGCATGCTTGGAATTCAGTCCTGGGGGTCAAATATTGACATTTACAGAATGACTTCTTATACTCTATGGCAATGAGAATAAGTGACTCTAACTATACACAACAGTTGGAACAAATCTCACAAAGATAATGTTTCACCAAAGAAGCCAGACGCAAAAGAGTACATTCTGTGATTACGTTTACAGAAGATCCCAAAACAGGCAAAGCTCATCAATGGTGTGAGAAGTCAGGAAAATGGTTGCCCATGGGGGCAGGAGTGACATAGGAAGGAAGAGGGAGGGCTAGGGGTGCTGAACAGCTGAATGTGATCAATTTCTTTTTCTTTTTTTGAGAGGGAGTCTTGCTCTGTTGCCCAGGCTGGAGTGCAGTGGCACGATCTCAGCTCACTGCAACATCTGCCTCCTGGATTCAAGCAATTTTCCTGTCTTAGCCTCTTGAGCAGCTGGGATTACAGGTGCCCACCACCACATCCGGCTAAATTTTGTATTTTTAGTAGAGACAGAGTTTCATCATGTTGCCCAGGTTGGTCTGGAACTCCTGACCTCAAGTCATCTCCCCACTTTGGCCTCCCAAAGTGCTGGGATTACAGGTGTGAGTCCCCGCACCCAGCCAATTTATTGATTGAGGTGCTGAGTACACAAGCATGTTCAGTGTTTGAAAATCTCATCAGCCTGTACACTTATGGTGAGTATACTTTTCTTTTGTATGTCAATAAAAAGTAAAAACAAAAAAAAAATCAATTTATTGTGCCCTTCTTACCCTCTTTTCCTTTAATTGGCCTATCAAGTGTCCTTGGTAGATGGCAACCATTCTTCGTTCTCCATCCCACTTCCATCCTATGGGTAAATCTTTAATAAGGACTATAATTGATTAATATTAAACCGTTTGGAGACCTTGACTGCTTAGAGAGAGTTCATTTATTATAGTCTTTTCTACCTAATATTTACTGAAGGGACAGCCTGATAGAACATGTGCAGACAACTTGAAATAAATGTTAGGCATTAGGCAAATAAGCCCCATTAACCCCACACAGTGAAGGGTGCTGTAATTGTAAGTAAAAAGTCAACTTTCACCCTCTTCACAAATTTGCGGAGGGCCTGATCATCTAACCAAGTGTTTAACCTCTGTTGTGGGTAGTTTGTTCATTTATTCTCTTTAGAGGCAGAACATTGATTGGGAAACCTCTGGAGATCTTTTCTGGCCTTTTGATTTCAGATAATTATATCTATTAGGGGTGATACACATGAATAGCCAAGCTGTACAACTTTTCAAGCACAGTTAGGAGATGAGGACAATGTTCCCAAATAAGTAAGACCTTCAGCCTCCTGGGGTTGCTGGTAAGACCACTGCTGCTTGTTCTTCAGGATCAGGGACAAAGCAGAGATGACACAGGGATGAAAGAAGGTACAATCTGCATGGTTGACCCCTAAGAACATCTTCAGGCTCAGTGGTGTCTCTTCAGCTCCTGTCCCTCCACCTTCCTTCTGAGGCCACATCTGCTGTTCATGGCCACACAAATCTCTTATTTCATGCCGGCTTCTATTGTGATCTCCTGGTGCCCTCCCCCTGAACTGAACCATCTCTTGCCATTGAATTTCATTCCCAGGTGCCATTTTGGAACACTGCTCTCTGTGAGGGATGGCGTCCATCATTTGGCACTTGCTGAATATTACCTTGTCTCCTTTCTCTAAGAAGACTCTACCCCAGATTACCTTGAAAAGTTTCCTCAGTGGGGATCTTACTGCCTCTTTTCCATGGATCGTTGACTTTTAGCTGGCCTTAAAAGGACAAAGAAAGTCCGGGTGCCATGGCTCACGCCTGTAATCCCAGTCCTTTGGGAGGCTGAGGCGGGCTGATCACTTGAAGTCAAAAGTTTGAGACCAGCCTGGCCAACATGGCAAAACCCCGTCTCTACTAAAAATACGAAAATTAGCCAGATGTGGTGGCATACACATGTAATCCCAACTACTTGGGAGGCTGAGGCACAAGGATTGCTTGAACTCAGGAAGTGGAGGTTGCAGTGAGCTGAGACCACACCACTACACTTGAGCCTGGGCAACAGAGTAAGACCCTGTCTCAAAAAAAAAAAAAACAAAAAAAAAAACAAAGAAAAGACAAGACAATACCCTTTCTCATTAAAAAAATAATGCTAGTCTTTCTTTAGCATGCCTCAGCTCAAATGTTACTTCCTTCTAGAACACTCTCTAACCTCCCTGTCCAAAGTGAGTTCATCATTTTCCATTATATCACCTCATTTTATTTTCCTCATTACTACTAAATTGATCTTATTTGTTTACATGTTTGCTGTCTAATTCTCTACTTTCTCAAGAATGTCATCTCTATAAAGAGACCCTTACCTGTCTTACTCGTGGTAACATCCTAATGTGAACAGGACTTTGCACCATGGTAGGACTCAATTAATATTCTTTTTTTTTTTTTTTTTTTTTGAGACAAGGTTTTGCTGGGTCACCCAGGCTAGAGGGCAGTGGCACAATCGCAATTGCAGCTCACTGCAAACTTGAACTCCTAGACTCCAGCAATCCTCCCACCTCAGCCTCCCAAGTAGCTGGGACCACACGCATGAACCACCATAACTGGCTAATTTTTTTTTTTATTTTTCGTAGAAATTTCCCAGACTGGTCTTAAACTCCTGGCCTCAAGCGATCCTCCCACCTCAGCCTCCCAAAGTTGGAGTTACAGGTGTGAGCCACTCTGCTTGGCCAATGTTCTTTAAATGAGCAAATGAGTCATTAAATGCACTCTAAAACTTCAAGAAAGTTTGGTTGACTCCCACTTGGAGTATAATATATGAAAGTTAAAATGGCCTTAATTAGTGAGATAAGTTCCTAGACAAGTGATTTTCTTGCAAAATCCATCTGGCCAAAGACCACAGAACACCCACGTGGATTAGCTACACTGTGATGCTGATGTGAACTTGTCAATAATTGGCCTGTGATGGAGGGAAATGTTACTTCCAAAGTCCAGCTTCTGGTTCCTCACTCTGGACAGAAGAGTGGTTTTTAGCTAACCGAGTGGGGAAGGCCTGCAAAGTTAATTCTGAGTTAAGCTTTAGAATCTGACTCCCCCAGGGAGACCTAGGGAAAGCTAAGATCTTACATTAATATGTAACCAAAACTTAAACTCATATTTCAGCAACAAAGAATAGTAAATAATGTATTGCTTCATGAAGATTTGCTTAGTTTATTTACTTACATTATTTATAAGTTATGTTGGGAATAGACTTGGCCTGCTCTGCTTTGTTCACAGTAACATTCCATAAATATAACAGCAAGCAATAAAATAGCATTGATTCTGAAGTGAGCTCATAGCTTCCTATAACATCAAACATAAAAGCTGTGTTACAATGATAAATACTAAATCTTTAAAATATCATTGGTTTTTTACTACTATTACTTATGCAGTATGTATTTTAGATTTTCATATTCAGCATTGTACTTTTTTCCATGTGAATTATGTCCTGAAGCTTTTGGTGCCATCTATATAAAACAGACGTTTTGAACTTTCGGATGAGTGGCAGAAGAACTTGATTCTGGTTCAAAACGTCATTCTAAGTTGTCTACAAAATTTCAGGAAGAGAATAAATGGAACCAAAAAAAAAAAAAATACTTGGCCTTTTTCTTTTCTATGAGTGTGAAGTTCAAGCAATCCAGGCAAAAAAAAGTGGTAGTCGAACAGAAAAGTCTTTCATTCTTCCTGTGATAAGAAATGTCCTTGTTTTCTTGCTTGACTTGTCCTATTTTTTTTTGAGACGGAGTCTTGCTCTGTTGTCCAGGTTGGAGAGCAGTGCTGGGATCTTGGCTCACTGCAACCTCTGCTTCCCGTGATTCTGCTGCCTCAGCCTTCTGAGTAGCTGGGATTACAGGCACATGCCACCATGCCTGGCTAATTTTTGTATTTTTAATAGAGACTGAGTTTCACCATGTTGGTCAGGCTGGTCTCAAACTCCTGACCTTGTGATCCGCCCACCTCAGCCTCCCAAAGTGCTGGGATTACGGGCGTGAGCCACTGCACCCTGCCAAGTTTTCTTAAGGTTCTGAAGTCTCTGCATGGCCTCATATTGGTCTGATGGAATCCAAGATGGGGATACTTTGCAGTCGATGGGGATATAGGTATGGAGTAATGTTAAGGTCTGGACCTTGGAATTAAGTAGATTTGGGCTCAAGTTCTGGCTCTGTTATTAACAAGCTGTGTGTTCTTGGGCAGTTAACCATTTGTGTCTCAATTTTCTTGTCTGTAAAATAGAGACACAAATGTAGGTATAAGGCAAAGCATGTTATACCTAATACTGTAGTGAGGATCTAATAAGATAATATTTATCAAGCACAGTCTCTAACACATACTGAGGGCCTGTAAATGGGCTGATACAGAGGAGGTAAAGGAATCCTGGCTGTGTAACTAAAACAAGATTTGCAAATTACCTGACATTTATGATGGAAATAGCTTATTTGAAATGGTGGTAATTATACCTTGAAACCTCACCCTAACACTGTTTAGTATAAGGCATGTCTGTCTTGGACCCTTTTCAAGGAAATATTTTTAAACTGGTTTAACAAAAAGACCTTGTCAGAAAGCGGATTTATGCCTGTCTGTTTCTATGGCAAAGGCTTGAGAACAGTGTGAATATATTTTAAAAACACAATCTGTGATCTAGGTGAGTCTGAGTGTTGGATGATTCTCTCTCTCTTTTTTCCACTCTGAAGGCACAGTTGTGTTTTCAGTGTAGCTGTAGACTGGAATAGGGATGAGATGGGGGGATACAAGCCCAGGGAGAGGTGGAAAGTGAGGAGGGCTGCAAGTGGCTCCAAATGGAACCAGTTAAAACAAGCCTCACTTTATGGGCCACCACTCTCTACCCTGCACATCATGGGAGTCTGTTTTTGACAGGCAGATTGGAAAGCAGTCACTTAGACAGTTAGATCCCCTTGTGAGGTGACCTAAATTATAGCCTCCGTGTGCTGAGGCACAGGGGATTTGTTACAAAATTATTTTCTATCTCTTATGACATCCTCAAGACTTATTTAATCCTCTCTCAAAGTTTCAAGAATTCATAAGAATTATGATATCTTGTTGGGTAGGATCTTTTATTTTTTTAATTTAACCTTTAATTTGAAATTTTTCAGCCCTACTGAAAAGTTGCAAGAGTGATCAAATGTCTTCACCCAGATCGATCCATTGTTAGTGTTTTGCCACATTTGCTCTATATATGCATGTCTATGGTATGGTACATGGTATGTAACAAATTCTATTTTTTGCACAACCCTTTGACACTAAATTGCAGAGATCACGATGTTGTCATCAAATATTTCCTAAGAATATTAAGTGCATCAACTGGGCACGGTGGCTCATGCCTGTAATCCCAGCACTTTGGGAGGCCAAGGCGGGCAGATCACCTAAGGCCAGGAGTTTGAGACCAGCCTGGCCAACATGGTGAGACTCTGTCTCTACTAAAAATGCAAAAGTTAGCCAGACCTGGTGGCGGGCATCTGTAATCCCAGCAGCTACTTGGGAGGCTGAGGCAGGAGAATTGCTTGAACCCAGGCGAAGGTTGCAGTGAGCTGAGATTGAGCCATTGCACTGCAGCCTGGGCAACAAGGGTGAACCTCCATCTCAAAAAAAAAAAAAAAATATTAAGTGCATCAACATCATAAACTTAACAGATGTAGGAAATTTCACATTGATACAAGGCTATTCTTTAATATACCTTTAGTATACTTTTCATATTCAAATTTTTACCAGTTATGCCAGAAGTGTCCTTTCTAGCAACTGTTTCTTTCCATTCCAGGGACATACATTCTTTTTTTCCTTCTCTTTTGAGATAGAGTTTCCCTGTGCCACCCAGGTTGGAGTACAGTGGTATGAACTTGCCTCACTACAACCTCTGCCTTTCAAGTTCAAGCAATTCTCCTGCCTCAGCCTCCCATGTAGCTGGGATTATAGGTGTGCACCACCACACCTGGCTAATTTTTGTATTTTTAGTAGAGATGGGGTTTCGCTGTATTGATCAGGCTGGTCTCGAACTCCTGTCCTCAAGTGATCCAACCGCCTCGGCCTCTCAAAGTGCTGGGATTACAGGTTTGAGCCACTGTGCCGGGCCCCAGGATCATACATTCTTCAGTCTCCTTTAATCTGCAACCACCTCTTGATCTTTCTTTCTTTGTATTTCATGAGATTTGACACTTTTGAAGAGTACAGGCCCCAGAGGTTCCCCCCAGTTCTGGTTTGTCTGATTGTTTCCTTATGATTTGTTTCAAGTTATGCATTCTTGCCAGAAGTACCACAGGAAAAATGCGTCCTTCTCAGTGCCACAATGCAGGGAATATGCAATGTCAGTTCGAAAATGTGCATGAGCATTAGAATATATCTTGTTTTCCTTCTTATTTGTTAAAGTGAAGACTACAGCGTATTTCTTAGCTGGAAATTCTCCTTGAAAATCTTACTACATGAGACAATAGAGCCCTATAACCTGCCACATTTTTTGGAAAATGGTCATAGATTCTAGATTCAGCTTTCTAGTCTTTATCACAAAATACGACGGTGCTGATGTGTTTGAATGTTTCAATATTTCAGGTACTTCTCTAAGAGTCCTTGTTATCAGGAGAATTCAATTGTCTTGGAGATCTGAGGGTGCTAATTAATCACGCTTCCTCTATAGGCTCTTAACCAACTGAGATGCTGATCAGCTTTATTAGTTGCAATGCTGGAGAATGTGGCAAAGCCTTCTGCCTCCTCCAAACTACAACCCTCCTTACCCTCCCATTCCTGACCTAACCATTCTCAGACCATCTTGGAAAGGTGAAGACCTGGTGAGACCTGCCAGAAGAAGGCCGCATTTGACTGCTTACTAGCTAGGAGAGGAAACACAGTTATTCATCTGCTTGGGCACATGCAGATCTGTGAAGCTGAGTGCAAATGTGAAGGAGTGAGCCAAAGCTGGTCTCCGCTTCCTGGAGGGGGCCCTGTCTCCCAGATGACATGACCTGTGACTGCCCTGCCCTTTCCCATCTCTCTGTCCCACGGAATGAGCCAGTGACAGAGGAGAGGGAGAATGTACAGATATTCTCAATTCTCTCACCTAGCAGACGGAGATGGCGTCTTATCTGTGGTTCAGGGTAAGAACATGGGGGTGGAAACAAAAGTGCTCTTCCTATGACATTGCCCACATTTATTTCTTGAGATGCACCAAGCGGGAAGGAAAATAGGAAGTCGCTTGCAAAGCGAGGTTATCTTTCTGTTGAATGCTGCATATTACCAGGGATGTTAACTTCCCTTTTCAACTATGGAAGAGAAAAACATTTGTCACTTTGCCAACTTCGTTAGACAGTGACTGAGACAGTCTCTCCTGCAGTTTTTTTTTTTTTTGTCTTTTTTAAAACATAGATTTTAAAGTTACAAATTTTACAAAAAAATTATTTTCAGCTTTTTCCTCTGCCACTCTGAGGCACCAAAGTTAACTGTTTCTTGCCCTGTGCCATTAAAAAAAAAAATCTATTGCCAAGTATCTGTGGCTCAAGCATTCATCTTTCAAACACATCATGATCGCCTGGAGCCTCTTCACCCTTCCATCCCTGCTGTCCTCCTTGGCCCCAGTCCTTTGATATTCCAGCCAGGTCCTTAAGAGAGGTTAGTACTACATGAGGGGAAGATTCTAGGTGGATGCGGGTGTACATTTATGTGCCTGTATTTCAAAGTCCAATATAAATGATTTAAGAATTCCTCATTTAGTCAATAAATCAATCGCATTTATTATTCACTTATTCTGTGCCAAGGTTGACACAAAGAAGTACAAAGAGGGGTTCTCTGAATTTAGAAAGCTTGAGAGTTTAGCTGGGTAGGCAAAATGAATACAACCATTTGAAAACAACTTCTGAACTGTGTGGCCTTGACTATGTGTACTGAGGCAGTCCAGCGAGTGGAAAGATGAATGTGGACTGGAGTATCTGGGGAGAGCTTCGTGGAGGAGGCAGCATTTGGACTGGGCTTTGAAGGACAGGTGGGGTTCAGCAGGTGCTGGAGAGGGCTGGTGTCCTAGGCACGGCTTTGTAAGTCATACCGGACTTCTCCCTGTTTCTTCCACACCGGGCTCATTCCTGGCTCTGGCCGCTCCCTCTGCCTGGATGTTATCCCCATGTCTGCCTAGTTAGTGCCTCACCTCCGAGTCACTGTTCTAATGCCACCTGCTTCGTGAGACTTATTCTGACCATCCTATTTAAAAATGGAATCCCCCTCCATGCTTCAAATGTCCCTTATTCTGCTCTTTTCTTCAGTGTCTAAAATGAATCATTTAATTTTTTTTTTTTTTTTGAAACAGAGTTTTGCTTTTGTTGCCCAGGCTGGAGTGTAATGGCACCATCTCCACCTCCCAGGTTCAAGTGATGCTCCTGCCTCAGCCTCCCAAGTAGCAGGGATTACAGGCATGTGCCACCATGCCCAGCTAATTTTGTATTTTTAGTAGAGACAGGATTTCACCATGTTGGCCAGGCTGGTCTTGAACTCCTGACCTCTCGATCACCTCCAGGTGATCCACTTGCCTTGGCCTCCCAAAATGCTGGGATTACAGGCGTGAGCCACTGCGCCAGCCTCATTTAATTTTTAAAATGATGTTTGTTGTTTGTTTCCTGTCTCCCCCTCCAGCCTTTTCCGTTTCTAAGACATTTTATCATTTAATTTTAAAAATGATATTTGTTGTTTATTTTCTGTCTCCCCCACCTAGAAGGTAAGTTCTATAAGGGCAGATATTTTTGTCTGTTTTCTACCCCAGCACCTAGAAATTGGTCCAGAGTTGGTAATCAGTAAATACTTTTTGAATATGTGAATGAATAAAGCTATTTCTTCCTTTCCCAAGATAGAAGTTGAGGGAGAGAGGGGCGCCATGGGAAAAAAATCAGGTCACCCCCATGAGCTCCAGACTTTTCTTTGCATTTCTAAGGGAACAGCCATTAAAGGGATACGGCTCAGAGCTGGGACTCTTTCTTATTTTCTTCAGGCCTGAAGATACACAGTTTGGAAGTAGGAAATGAAGGAAAGAAACTAAACAGTGTTCTGCATGTTAATGTGACACGCTGACTCTGTTGAGAGAGCAGCACTTTGAAATATGAGCAGTTAGAAAATGATGTCTCGTCACCTTCCCAGGTTTAGATGGTGCAGATGAACTGCATTGCCTCCCTCCACCAGCTTGTCCAGCTCCTCTGCGATAAGTCCCTCTCTACATGAGGATGATGCCTGCATTGGTATCTCTGATGCTGGCAGCTGTACTTGGATGTCTTCTCTAATCTTCCCTCCTCTCCCTCACCCCCACTGCTGTCCCAGTCTTTACCATCCCTGTCAGTGGTGCCATTGCATGTGCAGCTGCTCAAGTCCCGAACCTCCCTGTCATCCTTGATTCCTCTTCTTTCCATTCCTCACATCTCACTCCCCAGCAAGTCTTGTTAGTTCTTCCTCCGATATATATTACACCCAACACTGTTGTTCACTGTCCATCTCCATCCTAGTCCGAGTCCCCATCCTCTCCACTCCGGATGCTCCCAGAGGCGCCAATGGATCTTCCTGCTTCCTCTCTTGTCCCCAAGAATCCATTCTCACAGATTGGCCCAAGGGAGTGCTTTGGAGATGTAGAGCTGATCATGCCACCTTCCTACTTAAACCCCCTTCACGCCTTCGCATTGCCCCACAACAAAATCTCAAATCCTTCTGAGATGGTTTGGATTTGTGTCCCCGCCCAAATCTCAGGTCGAATTGTAACCCCAGTGTTAGAGGAGAGGACTGGTGGAGGAGAGGTGATTGGATCATGGAGGTGGATTTCTCTTTGCTGTTCTCTTGATAGTGATTGAGTTCTCACGAGATCTAGTTGTTTAAAAGTTTGCAGCCCTTTACCCTTCCCTCTTTTCCTCCTGCTTTGGCCATGTAAGATGGACTAGCTTCGCCTTCTGCCATGATTGTAAGTTTCCTGAGGCCTCCCCAGAAGAAGAGGCCTACACAGCCTGCAGAACCGTGAGCCAATTAAACCTCTTTTCTTTATAAGTTATCCAGTCTCAGGGTAGTTCTGTGTAGCTGTGTAGGAATGGATTAATACATGTTTCCACAGCCAAGGCTTCACCAGGACTGGCTCTTGCCTGCTTTTCCACCTCATCATGTATCATACTCCTCCTCCTTCTCTACATTGGCCTCATTTCCTTCTTTTTTTTTTTTTTTTTAGACAGAGTCTCGCTCTGTCACACAGGCTGGAGTACAGTGGCACAATCTCGGCTCACTGCAACCTCCAACTCCTGGGTTCAAGAGATTCTCCTGCCTCAGCCTCCCAGGTAGCTAGGACCACAGGCATGTGCCACTATGCCTGACTAATTTTTTGTATTTTTAGTAGAGATGGGGTTTCACTGTGTTAGCCGGGATGGTCTCGATCTCCTGACCACATGATCCTCCTGCCTCGGCCTCCCAAAGTGCTGGGATTACAGGTGTGAGCCACTGTGCCCAGCCAGCCTCATTTCCTTCTTAGATGATGAAGAACTCATTCCTGCTTCTGGTCTTTTGCACTTGTTTTTCCTTCTGTCTGGAATGATTTCCCTCAGATAATTTCTGAACCCTGTTATTCGTAGGTAACCTACTCAAAGAACCTTACCTAATCACTCTTATAGTGCCTTCCCCCTCCACAGGCTATCTTGTCTTACAATAACTAGATTTTATATTATGAATCATTTTGATTATACATCTATCTCCCTACATCAGTGAAGTCACAGTAGAAAACAACCCACTCAAATGTGATAGTTGAGGAGAGGCTGATAAAGTGCCTGTTTACAAAGATGTGGGCAGGTAAGGGAATGCATCAGAGCTGATGATGCTCCTTTTAACAACAACAAGAAACTCTTACCATCCTAGGCCTGAATGGGGCAGGGTAGTGAGCAGTTCCTGAGCCTGGCAAGAATAGTGAGTTTATAGGAAAGCCTACCTGCAAGGGCTGTGGCCCATCAAGGAGCGTGTGGGGGAATAAACAAACAAACCTCATGCTCCTGCTTTAGTCCAGTCTTCTGCTAGTGCTTCTCATTAGCCTTACCCAACCAGAGACCAAAGGGCAAGGCTCCCAGTGGATATAGTGCATAAAGGTCAGTCTCCCAAGACACAGAGTAGGGTTGGAAAGAGTGGTGAGGGGATCTGGCCAAGCACACAGAAGATATGCAGCACACGCCTCTACTAGAATGCAAGCTTCACAAGAGGAGCAACGGTCCGCAAAGTTTAAGAGCATTCTTGACACACATAATAACCCAATACAGGCCAGGTGCAGTGGCTCATGCCTATAATCCCAGCACTTTGGGAGGCCAAGGTGGGTAGATCGCTTGAGGCTAGGAGTTCAAGACCAGACTCACCAACATGGTGAAACTCTGTCTCTACTTAAAAAATTAGCTGGGTGTAGTGGCACACACCTGTAATCCCAGTTACTTGGGAGGCTGATTTGGGAGGATCTCTTGAACCTGGGAAGGAGAGGTTGCAGTGAGCAGAGATTGTGTCACTGCATGCCAGCCTAGGCAACACAGTGAGACTCTATCTCAAAAAAAAAAAAATGACCCAATATATGTTTGCAGAATAAATGAATAAACAAATGAGATTTTTTTTGTCTTTGGGGGGATGTGTTTATTTAGGCCAAACAGTTTTAGCTATAAAATTGGGGGAATACATAGATGTGCCTTTAGTTTACACTGATGGGATTGGTGAAATCACACATGGACTTGCTTTGCAAGGTCTGTGCCCTCCCTGTCCTGGGCTGTGCTATTAATATGCAGTTAGGAGTCTCTCCCTTCTAGCCCTCCTGGTTGAGGTGTTACTATGTAGTTAACTACTGAGACTTGCAGAAATGTACCTTAGATTGGGGCGTGAGAGGGTATTGATATGGGATTGAGGACCATCTCCAAGAGGAGAGGCTGAGGTTTCCCAAACGATGGGTTGAGATTCATGAGGTGGAAGCATGAAGAAGGTACTTTGATAGGAATGTGCAAACTTGAAGATAGAAGGTTCCCCAGGAAAGATTTTCTTTTGAGATGGAGTCTTGCTATGTCACCCAGGCTGGAGTGCAGTGGCGCAGTCTTGGCTCACTGCAACCTCCGCCTCCCGGATGCAAGCAATTCTCGACTCTCAGCCTCCTGAGTAGCTGGGATTACAGGTGCATACTTCCAAGCCCAGCTGATTTTTGTAGCTTTAATAGAGACGGGATTTCACCACGTTAGCCAGGCTGGTCTCGAACACCTGACCTCAAGTGATTCACCCACCTCAGCCTCCCGAAGTACTGGGATTAAAGGTGTGACACTGTACCCGGCCCCCCAGGAAAGATTTAACTTCTCATGTTAACCTCTGGTCAGGGCACCTGAAACCTCTTAATGGCCTGTTATGCAATACTTTTTCTTTTAAGTCAGGAGAGAGGGTATTAATATTAAAACCATTTTTATTCATGATGATATGCCAAGGGTCACTGCATGCATACTTTCATTAAGGGATAATAAATATTATATGCAGATTTGTTATTAGGAATTCTTCTCTTGATGGCCTCCCGGTAGATTTAATGAGATACTTGTCCTTTTGTTTAAGATCTAATGGAATTTCACCTGGGCAATGTCTAATGGAGCTTTGGCATAGACAGAGGCCTAATGGAACATTTCTTGGGCAAAGAAAGGTTCGTTGTGGGCATCTCAGTCTTTGCCTGGGGAAAGGATAGAAGTGATGGGCTGGGAAGAGAGGAAAAGGAGAGAGGAGAGGAAGAGTGTGATGAACAACCTTTTCCGGAAGGGGAGATAAATGTTAAATATCTTCTTTGTGCTGTTTCATGTATATATTTTTGCTTATTCCTTACAACAATCTTACTATGTTGGCAGTATTATTGTTTCCTTTCTAGAGATTGGTAGATGGAGACCCAAGGTATTAAGTATATTGTCCAACTTACGTAGCTGAGAAGTTGTGGAACCAGCCCCCCTGCCCCTAGGCTTATACCCCTCAAATCCTTTTTTTCCCACTAGAAAAAAATAGATTAGCTATAAAGAATTAGAATGAAAGGGTGCTGGGAACTTGACTGTGACATGGAGGAATTTTCCTTTCCTTCCCCTTTGCCTTGACTTTCCTCTATTGCATTAGACTATTCCCTGAACCTGCTTTCAAAAGAAAATGAAGGATTGATGGGGCCACTGAACCCAGAAGGTGGGGAAGGAAGGGAGAGACTTCTGGCCATGAGTAGCGAAGGGAGCTAGTACCTTTTTGCTTCATAATCTTTCTAATATGAAGAACATGAACTCTGTTTTAGGGTTAAGAAAAATCTTCCTTAAGAAAAGTTTCTGCTTTTAAAGAAGGGATAGTGAATTAGGGTGAAAAATATCTTCCTAACCCAATTATGTCAACAATGATTAAGAAACAATATGGATAATGCACTGGTGAGTAATCATGAGTGAGTATTGCATAAGTCCCTGGAATGATCATCATTGCTTAAATTTCAAACAGCAGACAGGAGAGAACTTCTTAGTGATCACAGAAATATTGGCTCATAGGATCCTCCCCCATTGCATGATGTTTTTGCAGTCAGAAAACACACTCTGTGGAAAGGAAACTTGGGGGTGGGGGTAGGGGAGGAATATGCTGACCTAATACCTTTCTAAATTAATGGATAAAAAGAAGAAAGAAAGCATGAGAGGAAAAATTGTTGGGAGAAAGCTTAGGTCTGTGCAGAAAGGAGCACAATGGCACCATTAGATAAATCTGGGTGATATCGAATGTTGAGGATGCATTTACCTCAGTCCGACCATGTCTACAGAGCACAAGGCAAGGGAAGCCAACCTATGTATCATGACACTCTTGTTCTGTGCTCTATCACATTGTCTTTGAGGTCTAAAGAAGATTCTGGTCGGGCACAGTGGCTCATGCCTGTAATCCCAGCACTTTGAGAGGCTGAGGTGGGCTGATCACTTGAAGTCAGAAGTTCGAGACCAGCATGGCCAACATGGTGAAACCCCATCTCTACTAAAAATACAAAAATTAGCTGCACATGGTGGAGCACCCCTGTAATCCCAGCCACTCGGGAGGCTGAGGCAGGAGAATCGCTTGAACCCAGGAGGTGGAGGTTGCAGTGAGTGGAGATCATACCACAGCACTCCAACCTGGGCAACACAGCAAGACTCCATCTCAAAAAAAAAAAAAAAAAAAAAATTCCACTGGTCCCAAACTGAGGCAGCACTTAATAGTTGCAGCCTACTTGCTAATGTTCACTAACATTTCCAGTTCTCCTCCCCTGGAACATATAGAGGACTGTGTCTTCCTGCCCTCCACTAGCTGGATGGCCAATGTGACAAGTTCTAGCCAACAGGCTGGGAATAAATGATATGTGTTATTTCTGGGGAAAGTATATGAGCTGGGACATTGCCTTCCACCTTATTTCCTACCGTGGTGAACCAGGAAGGATCGTGTTGAGATGGAGATGTCCAAGATTGAAGCCTGCAATGGTGAGCCACCACATGGAGGACAAGTGTCCCCAAGAACTACCTGGACTTGTTCTGAAGCTGGGGTGAAGGTACTTACAATTCCTGGGTCAGGATCATTTATAGGCAGCCAGAATTTTGCCCCCTCCCCCATCAAGATGGCTTCCTCTTAGTAGGGATTCTGATATGAGGCTGAAATGGATTTAGTATGAACAACAAGTAAACGACTGTGGTGTCAACACCTTGAGAGTGTTTGGTGATGTTTACTACCACAGCCTAACTTAGCCTATCTCAACTAATACCAGTGTGTGGGTAAACACATGCTTACACTCCCAGAGAAACTCAAGAGGAGTGAAAAAATGGGCCATTGGTTCTGGTTCTAATTCTATTATATCTTCCAATACAGACAAATTACATAAAGAATAGGAGTTCAGGCCGGGTGCGGCGGTTCACATCTGGAACCACGACACTTTAGGAGGCTGAGGCAGGTGGATCACCTGAGGTCAGGAGTTTGAGACCAGCCTGGCCAAAATGGTGAAAGCTTGTCTCTAATAAAAATACAAAAAAATTAGCTGGGTGTGGTGGTGCACATCTATAATCCCAGCTACTCAGGAGGCTGAGGCACGAGATTCTCTTGAATCCAGGAGGCAAAAGTTGCAGTGACCCAAGATCACGCCACTAGACTCCAGCCAGGGCGACAGAGTGAGACTCTATCTCAAAAAAAAAAAAAGAGAGAGAGAAAGAATAGGAGTTCAAGGGTGACTCCTCTCCTCTGCCTGTCCCCACCAGCCACTCAACTGGGGCACTTGTAACTTTGGTTCGTAGGGACCCCTGTGGTTGCCTCTCAGGTCACTGCTCACACTCAATCTCATTGATACTCAACGTTCAATTGAGTATGAGCAACTCAGTGTCAGACCCTTACCTAGGGTCTGACAGTGTGTCCTTCCCAGTTCCTGGTGTGCACTGTCAGCCATTCCGTTTTGCTCCGAGGATGGGGTGGAAGTACTTGCAATTCCTGTGCCAGGATCACGGATAGGACAACCAGAATTATCCCTCTGTGAAGATGGCTTCCTCTTAGCAGGGGATCTAAGAGCTTAAGGCTAAAAAAATCTAGTATTCTGGATTGTCTACACTGTGTCTCCGGAAGAGGGGTTCGTGTGTATGAGGAGAGGTAGTAGGAGGAAGGAACAGCCCACCTTTCCCATCACACTGAAAGGCAAGAAAATAAGGCATCTCTGCATCTCTGGCAGGCCCCTGTGGACGCCCAGTAAATGCCGGTAATGATGGCGCGTGACTTCTCATTTATGCGGTCTCTTTTAGTTTCTGCCCTAGCCTGAATGTGGTGTCAAGGGAACTATTAATGGCTGCTATTCAGAGACATGTGACTTGGTATTTATATATTACCTGCCCACTTCATAAAATGTTAATGAATGTTTGCAAAGCTCTTTGAAATCCTCTGGTGAAAGGTGCAACATTAAGTGAAAAATATTATTATTATTATTAGAAGGTAATAGACAGCTTTGAGTGATTGGTCATAAGAATAATTGACATAGCATTAAAAGAAGTGCCAGAAATCATTCAGACAGATTCAGCTCCTCCAGCCCCATCAGCCCCCACATTACATATATTACACTGTTTCCCTGACACCCATTCTAATAACCATATAATTCACATATTAAATCACCACTTCTAGGGAAAGGTTGAACTCACTCATAGCTCTACTGATAGTGACACTGAGAGGGTATTAAATGTTGAAAGGTCTAAAATGGAGCAGAAGTGCTCTTAGATGGAGAGGCCAGATCCAGCTGCTGAATGGCCACCACATTTAAGAGGGCGTGAGAGAGGAATGAGTCAGAAACACTTTGGAAACAGAGAGGAAACTTTAAAATAGATGTGCGATTAGAAAGCCATGAATACAATAAAAATCTAAAGTAAGATGGGCCAATATCTGGCAGTAGTCTTTATTTATTTATTAATTATTATTAATTTTTTTGAGATGGAGTCTCACTCTGTTGCCTAGGCTGGAGTGCAGTGGCTCGATCTCGGCTCACTGCAACCTCTGCCTCCTGGGTTCAAGCGATTCTCCTGCCTCAG
This sequence comes from Ateles fusciceps, assembly GCA_036589455.1. NCBI lineage: Eukaryota > Metazoa > Chordata > Mammalia > Primates > Atelidae > Ateles > Ateles fusciceps. The sequence goes on from JAZHEH010000193.1 coordinate 8,534,570, forward strand.
CCTTCTGTGTAGGTGGGATTACAGGCACTTGCCACCATGCCCAGCTAATTTTTGTATTTTTAGTAGAGACGGGGTTTCACCATGTTGGCTAAGATGGTCTTGATCTCCTGACCTTGTGATCTGCCCGCCTTGGCCTCCCAAAGTGCTGGGATTACAGGTGTGAGCCACCACACCTGGCCAATGGTCCTTAGTTTTATCATATACTCTCTCTGGTTTGAAAAATAGTGGTGCACAAACTGATTATGGTTTTCTAACTCCTTTAATTTGGAGTTGTTTAGTATTTCTCAGTCTACTGCATAAAATTCAGTGTCCATCAGGGTTGGCAAATTGGGTTGAACTTATTTGCTAACTCTAGTAGGATGACAGTAGCTGCCCGAAGTTTAATGTTGAGAATTGTGGGGCTCACTGGACTCAGCAGGACAGTGTCCATGCCACACAGTGGCTCTCAGAATGGCATCCAGGAGATCTGTGAACCTCTTTTGGATACAAGGTTGCTTCTTGAAGTCTAATTGATTGTCATAAAGGAGTTCCTATGACAAATAATTTTGTTTCTAGAAGTTCAGCATTTCTGATTTTCATTTGGCTTAGAAAAGTGGGATCACCTCAACACTGTTTTATCAGTGGAGAAAGGAAGAAGTGGGGCAGGTGGCTCTTTGGGATCATTTGCTCAATAAACCTTCACAATAATGGTAATTGCTAACATTTGTTGAGCACTTGCTATGCATGAACCATTGTCCATTTTATAGACAAAGACTCTGAGGCTTAGGAGAGATTACTTTCCCAAGGACACGCAAATAGAAAGTTAGGATTAGATCTGAAACAAAGCCAGTTGGATTGCAGCACCTACACCCTCACTCCCTGCTCTGCACTCCTCCCGGTGTTGTGCGGATATGAATAATTGTTCCAGCAGATAAGGCCAAATCCTTTTGATCCCTCCTGGTGGTCTGTTAAACGGTCTTCATAGAGAACTAAAATAAAATATTTTGATTGTCCATTCTCTTCCTTTCAATTCTCATGTGACCTTCAGATAATGTGACCACTCCAAATGTCACATTTACAGATTATTCAAAGGGTTTAAAATATTGGATAACATTTCCTCTCTACTTTTATTTGATTTAGGAAAAAAACTCATAATGAGACAAAAGAAGAAATTGGTAACATTTAGCATCAATAAACTTTTACTTGACGCCAGATGTCTCTTTTATTTAGGCTAATATATAGAAGCAATAGATATGTTAATTCTTTTCCTCCTTTAGGTAATATATTGTGGTTTAAACTACAAGAGTTCAGTATCCACTCTTATTAACATCTTGGATTCTTTGTCAGTTGACTTTGTTGCCGCAGCAGGCAGCCTCTCACGTAACTCTGTGTTCTTGGGTTTTATTGCTAGAAATGCACTGAGCACTTTTATAGTTTTACTGTGTATTCTCTTCAAGGAAAAACTCTTATGTTTATACTGACATGCATTGTGTATAGGACATACCATTAAAAATCAACTTGTCACTGAATCTGGGAATAGAATTACTAATAAATATTTCAGAATTCTAGTGAGGACGGTGGAATTAAATTTGGTGATTTAAAATTTGGGTTATGAAATGGTTGAAATTTGATAGTGTAAGAAGTCACTGGTTTATTAAAAATGAATTTCTACTAGGACTCTCCTTGATTGGGTCAATTCCATTAGAAAATCATTAGCTGTTTACATAAATAATTGCCAACTGCTAGTAGGTAATGTGGAGATCTTAATTTTTTTTTTTTTAAGTGGAACTTAAAATGTCTGTCTTGGTAAATTTTTCTCTTCTTTTCTCCCATCCACAGTCCCTGCCCCATTTGCCTACTTTAGACAGACAGCAAGAAGAAACAAAACCAGAGGAGAATGGAGCTGGATTGTCTGTGAAGACCTTGCCTGGCTGCAGAGAAGCCGCAGTCTTATGCAGAGAATGCAGCTGGAGGAGCTCTTTGATTTAACTGTTGTTACTGAAATCTGTGTAGCATCAAGTGATTTAGAGCAGGGAGTTATCTTAGAATTCTGGAAAGATTCAAGGTGATTAGACAGTTGAAGAGTAAGGGTTCAAAGCCGGGACCACTCATTTCAGGCAAGGTTTGGGCAGTGACATAAATCCTTAGCCAAGAGCTGTAATAGTCTCCTTGAAGATAGGAGCCAGATCTTAATCCTTTCTGCATCTACAGTGAACTGTATAGAACAATAGTAGGTGTTTCATGAACAGCTGTCAGATGATGGCTTTGTCTATCACGAAAGAATGGGACTCTCTGTCCCCTTGTAACTCTGGTGCCCATGGATTGAATTGTTTGGTCCCTTTCAGTTCTTTCTACATCCAGCTTATTGGATGCTCTCAACTACGTAGCTGGAGCCCTCCTTTTCCTCCTCAGTAGTTTCTTCCATAAAGACTTTTTGGCTAGATTCTAAAACTTGTCAGCCATTTTTATTACAAGAATGGTTCTTATTCTATTATTCAAGACTATGCCTCTTCATTTTTAAGCCAGGCATGGTGGCTCATGCCTGTAATCCCAGCACTTTGGGAGGCTGAGGCGGGTGGATCACCTGAGGTCAGGAGATCAAGACCAGCCTGGCCAACATGGTGAAACCCCGTCTCTACTAAAAATGCAAAAATTAGCCAGGCGTAGTGGTGGGCACCTGTAGTCCCAGCTACTTAGGAGCTTGAACCTGGGAGGTGGAGGTTGCAGTGAGCCAAGATTGCGCCATTTCACTGTAGCCTGGGCAACAAGAGTGAAACTCCGTCTCAAAAAAAAAAAAAAAAAAAAAAGACTCATGTATCTTCATTTTTGAAATTCAGTTTTGTGTGTGATTCAGATCTTGAGCCTGCCCCTCTCTTCAGCACAGGCTAGTGCTATGTTCTAAATGTTCGTGTCCTCCTGAAATTAATATGTTGAAACCTAATCTCCAGTGCAACAGTATTAAGGGGTTAAGGGGTAGGGTTTTAGGAGGAGTTCATTTGCCCCTTTCCCCATGTGAGGACACAGCTACAAGTGCCATTTATGAAGCAGAGAGCGAGCCCTCCCTAGACACCAGATCTGCTGACCTCTTGATCTTGGACTCCCCCAGCCTCCAGAACTGTGAGCAATAAATTGCTATTGTTTATAAATTACCCATTTGCTAGAGCACTCAAAAAGATTAAGACAGCTAGAGTTGTGGTTCTAATGACTTCAAGTGTGTGTATGTGTGTCTGTGGATACACATGCATGTGTGTAAGTGTGCATGTGTATAAGTGTGAGACTTTGCATGTAAGTATGTTTGCATGTGACTATATATTTATGGCCGGGAGTTGGTCTGGTTTACAGACATCCCCTCCATCTCCTAAGAACTAACTTCTCCAAGGAACTGGGGGAGGGGAGAAGAAAAGGGCAAACATCTCTCTGCCATCCTGCATAAGTTTGCATGCTCCACTTGACTGGCTGTGTTGCTGTTTTTTCTCAATGTGTATCTAGGAGTGATATGGATGATGGTCATTGTCATTTTCCACTGACCAGGAGCTTGCTTCCAAGTAGTTCCCCAAGTGTTAGCAGGTCCTTTCATGATACAGCTGGATCTTGCAGCAAACCCCTGGCTGGTTCTGTTCCACTACATTTCTCTGATATATGCACCTTATTGTCCTTCTTGCTGTGACAGTCCCCAATCTTTGCTATCATCTGGAGCTAACTCAGTGCAAGATCCATCCTCTCTACCTTTCTCCTGGAATTCAAGGGAGGAGATCTTGGCTTCCTCTTCCTTGGCAGTGTCATGCCTGCCTCTCTTGCCCTGTCATGTCACATCTCCATAATTCTCTTTTACATGGTCACATGCACTGGTGACAGATCATCACGTCTTCTAGCTATGCTTTAATCTAACCAAGGAATGAAAGGCTGATCTCCTCTTCAGTCATTCCTGTGTTGACCAGTGAGTCTCTTGAGGCCCCGGATTGAATGAGCAGAGGGGAATAGCCTCAAACACTTCACTGCCCCTAGTGCCACATTCCTGCTCTAAATACCGCCTTTATACTGACTGGGGGGATTGCAAGGGAGGCAGTTAGTGATGGACCAGTCCAGAGGGACTTCTGGAGTAAGCTCTGGAGTGAGATGACCAGCCCTAAATAATGGCACACTTAGAATGTGATAGATTAAGTACCTTTGGATCTAAGTGTTGGGCCTTAGCTGCAATTGTAGGACAATAAGAAAAGTTCTGGTATATTTCTACACAGACTTTAGATGTGCATTCTAACTATTTGTAGCCAAACTACCCTTACCTAACAAAGAGCAAAATAAGACCTAAAATAAGACCTAAAATAAGACGCAAAAGATAGATAAAGAATAAAATGAAACAAATACAAAATGAAAAGCAAAATATTAATATGTTATTTTGTTCCCTTTTAATGATAATAATAGCTTATTATATGTCAAGCACTGTTCTAAGTGCTTGACACGAATGATCTCATTTAATCCTTGCAACAATACTATAAGTTCATTTACTTTATTTATTTAATTTTTTGAGACAGAGTCTTTCTTTGTTGCCCAGGCTGGAGTGTAGTGGCACAATCTCAGCTCACTGTAACCTCTGCCTCCCCCTGTTCCAGTGATTCTCCTGCCTCAGCCTCCCGAGTAGCTGGGACTATAGATGCATGCTACCATGCCTGGCTAGTTTTTGTATTTTTTTAAGTAGAGATGGAATTTTACCATATTGGCCAGGCTGGTCTTGGACTTCTGACCCGCTGATCTGCCCGCCTCAGCCTCCCAAAGTGCTGGGATTGCAGGTGTGAGCCACCACGCCTGGCTCGGTAAGTTCATTTATTATTAGCATTAAAAAGATGAGAAGATGGAGACGCAAAAGATAACCTGCACTTGGATGCCAAAGAGTGCATCAGCAGCAAATATAGTAAAAAGTTATTAAGCTGCTTTTCCTAATTAGCACTCTATGGGTGTGTAATGGTTAATTTTATGTGTCAACTTGACAAACATGGGATGCTCAAGTGTCTTGCTGGGCACTATTTCTGGGTGTGTCTGTAAGGGGTTTTGGAAAATAATAGCATCTGAATCAGACTTAGTGGAGTCTATTGCCCTCTCCAATGTGGATGAACAATGTGCAATCTATTGAGGGCCTAAATAGAACAAAAGGCAGAAGGAGGGAGGATTTGTTTCATTTCTTCCTTCCTGCTTGAGCTGGGACCTTGGTCTTCTCCTGCCCTTAGACTGGGACTTATACCAATGGTTCCCCGGGTTCTCGGGTCTTTAGACTCAGACTGAAACTATATCATTAGTTTCCTGGGTCTCCAGCTCATAGACAACAGATTATGGGATGTTTAGCCTCCATAATTATGTGAGACAATTCTTCATTAAATATGTGTATATGCATATATTCTATATCTTATATAATATGTAAATGTATATATATTATATATAATATAATATGTATATAATTTTGGTTCTTTCCAAAGAACCTGACTATTACAGTGTGCCAATTTCCAAAACAGCTTTTAGGTCATTGTAGCAAAATCTAAAAATTTTAGTTGTTTAGCATTAAATCCTTCCAAAAGACAGTGTGAGTTAGTGGTTAGGAGCATAGATTCTGGAACTGGACTATATGAGAGCAAATCTTAGCTCATCTTCTACTAGCTGGGTGGCCATTGATAGCTGGGGTTCCACCACCTCAGTTTCCAGTAAGTAGTGTTAATATTTAGCCTAAAGTATTGTTGGCAGAATTAAGAGAATTGGTATGTCTAGAGCTGCCTGTCAAAAGTAGCGTATGAGCCACAGATGTAATTTAAAATTATCTAAAGTAGCCACATTAAAAAATAAAAGAGGGAAGAAGAAACAGATAAAATGAATTATAATATGTTTTACTTAACCCAATATAGGCATACCTCATTTTATTGTGCTTCACAGATACTGTGTTTTTTTGCAAATTGAGGGTTTACAGCAACTCTGTGTCAAACAAGTCTACTGGCACCATTTTTCTAACAGCATGTACTCACTTAGCATCTCTGGCTCACATTTTGGTAATTTTCGTAATATTTCTAACCTTTTAATTATTATTATATCTGTTATGGTGATCTGTGATCTTCGTTATTATTATTGTAATTGTTTTTTTTTTTGTTGTTGTTGTTTGAGACAGTCTTACTCTGTCATCCAGGCTGGAGTGCAGTGGCGCCATCTCAGCTCACTCCAACCTGCATCTCCCGTTTCACGTGAGTCTCCTGCCTCAGCCTCCTGAGTAGCTGGGATTACAGACATGTGACACCATACCCTGCTAATTTTTGTAATTTTAGTAGAGACAAGATTTCACCATGTTAATCAGGCTGGTCTCAAACTCCTGACCTCAAGTGATCCACCAAAGTGCTGAGATTACAGGCGTAAGCCACCACACCTGGCCACTATTATAATTGTTTGAGAGCACCACAAACTGCACTTTCATAAGATGGGAACTTAATTGATCAATGTTATGTGTGCTCTGACTGCTCTACCAACCGGCCATTCCTCCATCTCTCTGTCCTTTACCTTGTGCCTCTCTATTCCCTGAGATACAACAAAATTGAAATTAGTCTAATTAATAACCCTATAATGGCCCTTGAGTGTTTAAGTGAAAGGAAGAATTGCATGTCTCTTACTTTAAATCAAAATCTAGAAATAATTAGGCTTAGCGAGGAAGGCATATCAAAAGCCAAGACAGGCCAAAAGTGAGACCTCCTGTGCCAATCAGTCAAGATATTAATGCAAAGAAAAAGTTCTTGAAGGAAACTGAAAGTGCTACTCTAGTGGATACAAAATGATAGCAAAGTCAAGCAGCCTTCTTGCTGATACGGAGAAAGTTTGAGTGGTCTGGATAGAAGATCAAACTAGTCACAACATTCCCTTAGGACAAAGCCTAATCTAGAACAAAATCCTAAGTCTTCAATTAGGTGAGGAAGCTGCAGAAGAAAAGTTTCATGCTAGCAGAGGTTGGTTCATGAAGTTTTAGAAAAGAAGCTGTCTCTATACCATCAAGGTGCAAGGGAAGCAGCAAGTGCTGATATAGAAGCTGCAGCAAGTTATCCAGAAGATCTAGCTAAGATCAGTGATGAAGGTGGCTACACTCATCAACAGATTTCCAATGTAGACAAAACAGCCTTCTATTGGAAAAAGATGCCATCTAGGACTTTCACAGCTAGAGAGGAGAAGTCAATGCATTTCTTTGAAGTTTCAAAGGACAGGTTGACTGTTTTGTTAGGGGCTAATGCAGCTGATGACTTTACATTGAAGCCAGTGCTCAGTTGCTATTGCAAAAATTCTGTGGCCCTTAGGAGTAATGATAAATCTACTTTGCCTGTGCTCTATAAATGGAATAAAATACCTTAGATGACAACACATCTATTTAGAGACCTACCACTCAGAAGAAAAGATTGCTTTCAAAATATTATTAGTCATTGACAATGTACCTGGTCACCTAAAATTTCTGACGATGTACAGGAAGATTAATGTTGTTTTCGTGCCTGCAAATACAACATCCATTGTCTGGGAACAGCACGTCTGCTGGGGACTCTTGTCCAGCAAGAGGGTCCCAATACCTGGAGGAGAGAGTGCGCGGAAGAAAAGATAGACAGAGAAGCGGGGTCTGGAGGACTGAATAGGCAATGCCTAAACAGCAATGCCCAAACAGCAAGTTTATTCGTGCATTAAGTCCCGTTATATAGTGTCAGCTTTCAGTAGCTGACGTCAACCCACATTGTTAGTTCTACACAATAAAGGGGAACAGAAAGTTACAACACCACAATTTTGGGGGAAAGATAAGTAACTAATCTAAACAGCAATGCATAACTTGAGATCAAAGAAGAACATGAGGGTCATAAAATAAGCAGATACAATCAAACGTTTATTCTAACGTCTAGCATGGATTTGCAAAACATTCCTCAAAAGGTTAGTCAGAGTCATAAACCCTAGAGACAATAGTCTCTCGGGGTTGCGTGAGTAATCAGAGCTCAAGCTGTGCTCGGTAAACAGAGTCACAAAACTAGTAGCCCAGAACAGGAACTAAAAGGAGACGTGATGTCTTAAGAAAACCACAGAGCCGTCGATAAGCCATTGAATCAAAGGCAGAAAGTTACAAAATAACTTCTCCAAATCATTTATCTTGAGTTTTCTTCCCCATAGCTCGACTGCCTCCAGGAGGGAAAAATGTATCCGGGCTCAAGCTCACATTATGGCGGAGGCACAGTTAAAGGGGCCTCTATGCTGGAGCGATTCCTACAATCCATTCTTCAGCCCATGGATCAAGGAGTCATTTTGACTTTCAAGTCTTATTATTTAAGAAATACAGGCTGGGCACGGTGGCTCATACCTGTAATCCCAGCACTTTGGGAGGCTGAGGGGTATGGATCACAAGGTCAGGAGTTTGAGACTAGCCTCGCTATTATGGTGAAATCCCATCTCTACTAAAAATACAAAAATTAGCTGGGCATTGTGGTATGTGTTCCAACTACTCAGGAAGCTGAGGCAGAAGAATTACTTGAACCCAAGAGGCGGAGGTTGCAGTGAGCTGAGATCATGCCACTGCACTCCAGCTTAGGTGACAGCAAGACTCCATCTCAAAAAAAGAAGAAAAGGAAAAAAAAAAAAAGAAATACATTTTGTAAGGCTGTAGCTACCATAGATCATGATTCTTCTGATAGATCTGGACATAGTAAATTGAAAACCTTCTGGAAAAGGTTTACCATTCTAGATGCCATTAAGAACACTCGTGAATCATGGGAGAAGGTCAAAATATCAACATTAAGAGAAGTTTGGAAGAAGTTAATTCCAGTCCTCAAGGATGACTTTGAGGGGTTCAAGACTTTAGTAGAGAAGGTAACTACAGATGTGGTGGAAATAGCAAGAGAACTAGAATTAGAAGTGGAGCCCGGGCTGGGCGTGGTGGCTCATGCCTGTAATCCCAGCACTTTGAGAAGCCAAGGCGGACAGATCACAAGGTCAAGAAATCGAGACCATCCAGGCCAACATGGTGAAAGCCCATCTCTACTAAAAAATACAAAAAATTAGCTGGGTGTGGTGGCACGTGCCTGTAGTTCCAGCTACTCAGGAGGCTGAGGCAGGAGAATTGCTTGAACCCAGGAGGCGGAGGTTGCAGTGAGCCAAGATCACACCACTGCACTCCAGCCTGGGGCCTGGTGACAGAGTGAGATGGAGTCTCAAAAAAAAAAGGAAGTGGAACCCGAAGATGGGACTGAATTTCTGTAATCTCATGATAAAACTTGAACAGATTAGTGTCAGGACTGACTTGCAGACTTTGACTTAGCGACGGATGAACAAATGCACTCAGACACAGATATCTAGTGAACGAGTGGGCTTAGGGGTCTGGGCCACTCACAGACACTAAGGAGGGTGCTATAAAGAGTCTGCAGCCATGGCCTTTACTAACTGGCACTGCAGGCATTTATTCCATGTAGATTTAATGACAGAGGCTTTGAGTCAACACACTTGTGGAATGATTAAAGACCAGGTTCTGAGGCCTAAAGCAAATGCCATTTGTGGGTAATAACATTGTTGACCCCCTGAGTAGAGAGCAGTCATGCACCTGTGGATGTTCAAAGGTTGGTCTTAGGACCACATGAATAAACATGCTCTTTAGATAAACTGCTTTACATTTCTTTTTGCCCAGTTGCCTCTGGGTGAGAACCACCGTCTTCAGCTCATTCCTTCCTGAGGCTTTTGCAAAAACCTCCCCAACCTTCCAAGAAGGTTTGTGTCCTTTTCTCTCTAATTTCTCCCAGCACCCTGGTGGAACCCCTACAGCTTAGGAGTTGCTTCTTATAGTTGAGCAAAGGTAGTGGTTTCTTGAGATGAAGTCTACCACTGATGAAGATGCTGTGAACATTGTTGAAATGACAACAAAGGATTTAGGATATTCCATAAACTTAGTTGATAAAGCAGTGGCAGGGTTTGAGAAAAATGACTACAATTTTGGAATAAGTTCCACTGTGAGAAAAATGCTGTCAAACAGCATTACATGCCACAGAGAAATCTTGTGTGAAAACAGAGTCAATTGATGCAGCAAACTTTGCTGGTTTTTTTCTTTTTTTGGAGACACAGTCTCATTCTGTCACCCAGGCTGGAGTGCAATGGCACTCACTGCAACCTCTCCCTCTCAGATTCAAATGATTCTCCTGCCTCAGCCTCCCAAGTAGCAGGGATTACAGGCATTTGCCACTGCACCTGGCTAATTTTTGTGTTTTTAGTGGAGATGTAATTTCACTATGTTGGCCAGGCTGGTCTTGAACTCCTGACCTCAAGTAATCTGCCCACTGTGTCCTCCCAAAGTGCTGGGATTACAGGTGTGAGCCACTGTGCCTAGCCTAAAGTATTTTTTTACATTAAGGTATGTACATTGTTTTTTTTTTTTTAAACGTAATGCTATTGCACACTTAATATGACAGTAAAGCAATAGGAAAGTATAGACTAGCATAGTATAATCAATGTTTATATCCACTGGGAAACCAAAAAATTTATGTGACTTTCTTTATTGTAATATTCACTTTATTGTGGTGGTCTGGAATCAAATCTGCAATATCTCTGAGGTATGCCTGTATATATGAAATATTATCATATCAATGCATAATTAATGTAAAGTTATTAATGAGGCCAGGTGTGGTGGCTCACGCTGTAATCCCAGCACTTTAGGGGGCTGAGGCTGGCAGATCACTTGAGGCCAGGAGTTGGAGACTAGTCTGGCCAACATGGTGAAACCCCATCTCTACTAAAAATACAAAAATTAGCTGGGCATGGTGGTGGGCGCCTGTAATCCCAGCTACTTGGAAGGCTGAGGCAGGAGAATCACTTGAACCCAGGAGGTGGAGGTTGCAGTGTGCGGAGCTCTGCCACTGCACTCCAGCCTAGGTGACAGACCAAGACTCCATCTCAGAAAAGAAAATAATTATTAATGAGTTATTTTAAGTTCTTGTTATGTGCTGAGTTTTTGGAATCTGGTGTGCATTTCACATTCAAAGCATGCTTCAACTTGCATGAGTCTCAGTGCATATGCCTAATAGCCACATGTGGCTGGTGGCTGCCCCGGCAGAGCACATGGTGAGTGTTATAAGAGGGTTAACTATTATTTTACCTTCCAATCCTTAACAATTGATTGTTTCTTTTTCTCCACTGCCTCACCTTAGACGAGTTTTTCATCATCTTTGCCTGGAGAGATGTATTAACCTCCTCACTTGGCCTCCCCCACACTCACTAGCCACAGCTCCCTGCCATCTATTCTTCATACTGAAGTCCAGGAATTCCTTCCAAAATACATGGCTGGTCCTATCCCTGCCCCAGGGCCCCTAAGCCTTCCGTAAACCACTCTCCTGCCTCTGTGGGCTTCAGGTGCTAACCTTCCTTCAGCTCCATTCTCCTTCTCCAGTACTTGGAGATGCCCCATTCATACCTCCTTTCTATCTGCCTCAGGAAGCATTTCCTAGTGGTTTCCAGTCCCTTGTCAAATGATTTTGTTAAAATCATGTTTTTTTCTCCAAACCTCTTATCTCTAGTTGTAATTTTGCTTTCATTGGTGGAATCAATTAATTAGCCCATCTCCTGCCCCTCCTAGACTGTAAATTCCTTCAGGGCAGGGAATGAGTTTGTTTTGTTCACCATTTTATCCCCTCCACCTAGCCCTATGCCTGGCGTCTTGCAGGCTGTTGTGAAATAATTTGAATAAATAATTGAAATCAGAAAATATGTAACTATTGTTACAAGACCTTACAAAACAGAATGAAGGGAATTTAAAACAAGGAGGGGAAATGCCACATTGTCAGCTTTTAATTTAATTTGAAATTGTAAAGGGTAAGAACAGAGGGATTCTAGAATAGAATAATGCACCATGTAATAAGATTCAGAAAACTTCACAAACATGGAAATATGAACATTTAGAATGACATAAGGCACAGGCATGAGCAGACTGTGCCCTTTACCACCCCAACCATATAAAACAAAAGGAGATGGGGGAAGAGGAAGAATATTGTGAGCCATATTCTACTACTCTCATCCTTGAAAAATTATTTGATGAGCATGGAGAAATCTGGGTGGTAAAGAAAGAATGATGTCTCTCTAACACAGATTCTTATATGATAGTCTTGCTTCCAAATATTCTGTACTCTTTTCTCTGTAACAGTTGAACTCTTATGGAAATTCCAGTTTCTCAACAAATCAACAACATATACTTATGTTTTCCATATGCCATGTGCTGGAATACAGTAGAAAACAATATAGCTATCATCTCTGTCTTCTATAGTGTGGGTTTAGGGATGTTATTAATCTCTTATTTCCTTCCCTTGTAGTTCTATGTTAGTTGAGCTCAGATTCCAAGAACTAGGTGAGGATTAAAGTACAATATCAGGACATGTAAGACAAGTGACAGTAAAGGTAGTTCAATGAATCTCACTAATAAGATAAGAAACTCATTCTTCCCTAAAGAGAGAAAGGGTAGTGACAATGGAAAGAAAAGCAGACGAATGCTCCCATATTTGTTCTTTCTGGAGTGTGGAGTGGATAACTGTTCATTTCTAAGAAAGTATGAAGAATCCATGAGAACTTCCACTCACTGCTAACATGAAGCTCTGGCTCATCAGTGGAGTAGAAAGAGAACACTAGAAAGAGTAGTAGGTTGGAGTGAGCCAGAGAGAGGATGAATTTCTATTATTGGAGGAGCTAAATTCTGGTACCATAGTACATTCCCACTAAAATCTCAGGGACTTAACCCCACAAAGGTTTAGTTCTTGTTTCTTGTGCACACAACATCTATTGTGTGTTTGGCAGCAACCTTCCAAGCAGTGAAAGAAATCCACTCACCTTCATCTGTTACTGTCACCAGGGCTTCCAGATTGCGAGGAGCTATGAGATCCTTGAACTTCACAGCCTCTGCATGGAAGGGATATCTCTCTCTCTTATTCACAGTCCATTGGGCAGGGCTAGTCACGTGACTCTGCGTAACCGTGAGCGGGCTTATGGTGTTATTCTGTGTGCTCAAGAAGGAGGACAGCTGTATGTTAGTGAGCCTAAGAATGTCCATCACATATATGGTGCATTTACAGTACTTGCAAAATATCCACGTAGAACTATTCCCTAGGCAGTTGGATAGATGGGTCTGCAATGGCGCATCTCAAACGTGTTGGTGTATAACACTCATCTCCAGGACACTGTAAAAGATTCAGATTCCTTGGTCCAACTCAGAAATTCTAATTCAGTAGGCTTCAAGTGAGGCTCTAGAATCTGAATTTTCAGACTCTGTAGAGACCATAATTTGATAAACACTTGTCTGGAAAATTCAGCTACACATGGATGGTTCTTGCTGCCACTGGGGGAGATGCGATCATCTATGGAAAGAATAGAAGAGGGCGGGGGAGAAAAGAGAAGAACCAGACTGAGGCCTGGGAAATACTAAGGGGAGAGTCTGTTTCAAGAATTAGAATGGGATGCCCATTTACAGCAAATGCTGCTGAGACATCTTATAGGATGAAGACTGTAAAGGATGCATTGCCTTCCCCCTCCCAACCCCTCCCCCCCACCACCCTGAGATGGACTCTTGCTCTGTCACTCAGGCTGGAGTGCAGTGGCGCGATCTTGGCTTACTGCAACCTCCACCTCCCTGGTTCAAGCAATTCTTCTGCCTCAGCCTCCTGAGTAGCTGGGATTTCAGCCACCTACCACCATGCCTGGCTAATTTTCACATTTTTAGTAGAGATGGGGTTTCACCATGTTGGCCAGGCTGGTCTCAAATGCCTGACCTCACGATCTGCCCACCTCAGCCTCCCAAAGTGCTAGGATTACAGGCATGAGCCACCGCGCCCAGCTGGATGCATTGTCTTTAATGAAAAGAGGTTACCCATAACCTTAACAGGAGCTGAACATTAGGTCCTGTTTGTTGAAGAGTGGGTGGGAATAGACAACCCATGTGGCCCATTCTTGGAGGATGTTTGGCTATAAAGAAGAGAAGGGAGGGAGGTACCTAAAGTGGGTGGGGTGGGATCGGGAGGATTTTTCTTTTTTAAAATATGAGACTAGAAAATGATTAAATGCTAATAGGAAAGAGAAGTTGAAGAAAGAGAAGACAAGAGATTGTCACTAGATTTCCCGAGAAGATAGGAGGGAATAGAATATTGAGAACACTTTGGAAGGATTTGCTCTAGTTTGGCAGGGGAACACTCCATCATCAAAGGAGGGAAAGAGGAAATAATGGTTTTGGAGTGCTCACTAGAATCACCTAGGAACCTTAAAAATATATATACTGTTGCCTACTCTCAGCCCTAAGATTCTACTTTAATTGATCTGCATTATCAGCCTGGATGTCAGGATTTTAAACAAGCTCTCCCAGATGGTTCTAATGAATAACCAAGCCTCCAAGGTTTTCACTGGGTTAGAAACAGGTCTGCTTAGGGTTCTTGTAGATTCTTAGGCCACAGCTTAGACAGCACTTCCTTAGAGAAGACATCCAGATCACTCATTAAGTTAGGCCCCTGGATGTATGGTCCTATGGCACTATACTTACTATCTTTACTTCTAATTTCTTACAGAATGCATGTCTTCCTACTAGATTGTAAGCTTGTCAGGGCCACGTCTGTCCTATTTACTGCTGAATCCCAGCTGGCAGAAAGTAGGTATTTCATAACATTTTTGGAGCAAATGCATGAGTCGGACTATCATGTGTAAAGGAGGGCACAGGATGAAGGAACAGTGTGGTGACTCGGGATGCCATGCCATGTTGCTGCAGCCATGTCTGTCTGTGGCTGTGTGTGTGTGCTCTGCACCTCTAGATGAACTCACCAAACAGCATCTATGGAAAAGCCCATGGAACTGTTGCTGCCAGGCCAAGGTGATTACAATATGAGGTGATAACAATAGTGTTTCTTGTATCATCAAGCATATCAAAGGTGTTTAAAGTATAAAATTACAGCTGGGCACGGTGGCTCACGCCTGTAATGCCAGCATTTTGGGAGGCTGAGGCAGGCGGATCACCTGAGCTCAGGAGTTCGAGACCACCCTGGGCAACATGGTGAAACCCTGTCTCTACTAAAATACAAAAAAATTAGCTAGGTGTGGCTGCGGGCGCCTGTAGTCTCAGATACTCAGGAGGCTGAAGCATGACAATTGCTTGAGCCTGGGAGGTGGAGGTTGCAGTGAGTCGAGATCTTGCTACTGCACTCCAGCTTGGGCTACAAAGTGAGACTCTGTCTCAAAAAAAAAAAAAAGAAAAGAAAAAAAAGAAGTACAAAATTACTTAAAATTTGATTTGTTGCAAAATGAGTACAGGTGCTAGAAAAGGAGGTTTTTCGTGAGACTATTTAATGGAATATGTCTCCTTGAAGACCCATCACAATCTGCACTTGTTTGTGTACCTACATCAGTATGAAAAGCTTTGCTTATAGCAAGAAATCTTATTTATTCAGCCTTCATCCAATTGTGTGTAACCACAGGCTCATTCTTATTATACAGATACAGGATGGTTGAGTACGTGTGATTCTAGGTTATTTCTACAACCTAGGTGTTTACATGTTCTTGGTAAATATTTTACATGTTGTGGGCTATGTTGAGTATGTTTCACAGCTGGTCCACTCCACCATTGTAGCCCCAAAGTAGCCATAGACAATACTTACACAAATGAGCATGGCTCATTTTATTAATTTTATTGCTGTGTGGTAAGTTACCACAAACTTAGGGGCTTAAAGCAACATTCATTTATCTCACAGTTTCCATGGCCGGGAGTCCTAAGCTGAGTCCTGTGCTCAGGACCTCTCAAGGCTGCAGTCAAGGTGTCGGTAAGGGCTGCGGTCTCGTCTGATGTTTGTGATCCTCTTCCAAACCCCAGGACTTATTGCAGAATTTATTTCCTTGCAGCTGGATAACTTGTGATAGCTTGCTTCTTTAAAACCAGCAGGAGAGCACATCGCAGTAGAAGGCTCAGATAGGCCCCAGCCCATCTTTTACCGGCTCTCCTGATTAGATCAGGCCTACTCAGAATCATCTTTCTTTGGTTACTCAAAGTCAACTGATTACGAACTTTAATTCCATCTGCAAAATCTCATCAGATTTGCTATACAAAGTAACATAATCACGGGAGCGACACCCTGTCATATTCTCCGTCCCATCCACACTTGAGGGGAGGAAAGATTATGCAGAGTGTCTACCTTAGAATTGGGGTACCTTAGAATTTTGTCTGCCACATCGGTGTTCAAATAAAACAACAGATGGATGCTGAAATGTAAATAGCAGATAATTTTTCACCTGTCACAAAACTGTTTTCTTGTTTTGATTATTTTTCAATTATTTAAAACTGTTATAACCATTTTTAATTTGTGGGCTTGGAGGAAAAACAAACAAACCATGCATTGGACTGTATTTTGCTTGTGGGCTGTAGTTTGCCATTCCCTGATATAACCTGAAAAATGGAAGGAAATAGCCCAGATCGCCTGGTCAGAAGTAGTTCCCATAACCAGACGTTAGATCCAGGTGACATGGCTTTGCAATATGTGGGGAGCAATGCTGAAGTTTAAGGGTGGCTTCTCTTGCAAGTTGCTTTCTGTGACCTGGCAGGATCTAACCTTAAACAGACAAGAGACAAAAGTCACTGACCTAAAGGTTTCTCCTGTATGAGGACATGGGGACATCTAGGAAGCTGTGCTCACCAAACACACCCCAGCTGGGAAGGCTCTAGATGCTTTCTGAAGTTGCCATCTTTGTGCTTATTGATGCAAGCTGTAGCTTCTTTGCATGTGTCTGTTCCAGTGCTTATTTTCTTCAAGCCTACAAACGAATCCTCTATAGGGCTACTGCAGCTTCAGATAGTCAATCAAAGATCAGAGCGTTCTTTAGTTTTACCGGAAATGTAATTCTGCAGAAATGGAATTTAGGAACAACCATTAGGAACAACCATTGCTTTTCATATCACAAGGTAAATCATTATTTCAGATATTTGGATTGTACATCCAGGTAATGTTCATATTATTTAAATCCAGATTTTCGTCAGCACAAGTAAAAAGATTAACAACAGTGGAAAATGTCCTTCTTCCAGGGGCACGACAAAACCATAATAGTATTTTGTATAACATTAGATCTTAGAATCATAATATATTTGTCTAGTCATAAATGTATTTGAACAATGTTTAAATGATGCTTGTGGCATGTATTTCTTCCTAAGGTTTCTGTATTAGAAAGTCTGGGCCGGGAGCAGTGGCTCACACCTGTAATCCCAGCATTTTGGGAGGCCAAGGTGGGTGGATCACCTGAGGCTAGGAGTTTGAGACCAGCCTGGCTAACATGGCGAAACTCCATCTCTACTAAAAATACAAAAATTAGCCGGGTGTAGTGGCGGGTGCCTGTAAACCCAGCCGGGTGTTGTGGCTGAGGCAAGAGAATCACTTGAACCCCGGAAGCGCAGGCTGCAGTGAACCGAGATCGCACCTTTGCACTCCAGCATGGACAACAAGAGCGAATCTCCATTTCAAAAAAAAAAAAAAAAATTGGTGCTTGCCTATCTGTCAGGCACTATACAAATATTAATTTGTTCAAACCTCACAGTAGCCTTTTAAAGACAGTATTAATATATATCATCCTTGATAAGAAAACTGAGACACTGAGCACAATTATATAACTTGGCAAGGATTTCCTGACTAGTAACTGACCAAACTCAGATTTGAACCCCACCAATTTCATTCCAGGTTCTGTGTTCTCAACCATTATCTTCTGCTACCTCTCTAGTATATACTACTAGTAAAAAATCTTTTCTGACTATGCTGACATAGCTTATGATGTACAAATAATAAGATATCTTAAGGAAAACACGGAAATTAAAAATTCTTGAAGGTGACATCCCTCCAGGTGACTAACGTGCCCAATTAAATGACCAGCTTTCCTCTGGTCTAAGCCTCAGCAGGCTTGTTGATTATCTTGTCAGTGTGTCATCCAATATTTCTTTTTTTATTTCCATCCAGGATTTCTAATGCTAGCTTTGAGATTCTTTTCTAATAATGGCAATATCAGAATCTTGGTAGGGATCAGTTGCATGGTACAGATTTACAACAATTGTATTAATAATTCATCAGATTTTTTCAATTGATGTAGAAGTTGTTATTGTAAAATTATTCAAAATTTGTTACATTTTTATAATATGAGTGAAGACACTGAAATAATCGTGCAATTGTATCAAAGACAAATTTGGTTCTATTCAAACATAAGATTTCTGATACAGATGCCTGTTCTCAGAAGAATACTAATAACGTTTCAACCATCACATGCTTAGTTTTTATCAGTTGAAAAAGTTCCATTGTCAAGACATTTTCCAATGACATTAAATCAAAACAGTGCCATTGCAATTTTCCATGACACTTTTTCCTCGAAATGGAGGGACAGAATATTTCTCCATGCGAATCTTCGCATTTTAATCAGAATTAAGGAGAAAGATAAAAATGTGAATGGTTTCACTCTAAAAATAAAAAAAAATTAGAATACAATTGCTAATAATGTTAAATATTTATTGTGTTGTAGATTTAGTGAAACTAATTAAAGGCAATGGGAATTGAATTACCTACTTGTAGAGGCATATATTGAAAAGCCTTTAACAGTTTTGCTTTATTTGAAACAAACAAGCCAACAAAGAAAAATTTGTTAAAAGGCTGTGAAAAGGACGCTCTGAAGAAGGAAGGCATGGAATAATTTCTAGGATATTTTATTTTCTGTTGTTATGGAGACTTTTAAAAACAAAATTCTTATCATTACTTAAATATTTGCTTACCAAATCGAAGCAGAAGAAAACAAAATCCTCTATAAAGATTTTCATGAAACAATATATTACTATACGAATATTTCATACCACCTGGTATGACTGATTTATCGGATCATTTTTACTAACAACTTTTGGGGATTACTAAAGAAATTGATATAAAATCTTCACACAATTCAAATGAATTACTCAGACTTTCCAAGACATGTTTGGAAACAAAAAAGAACAACTTCTCACTTTATAAATTGAATTCTACAAATGAGCACAAAAGTGGAACACCCTGCCATCCACTTCAACAGGAATTATGAAAATGACAAGACAAAAATTGTATCAGCCCCTCTGTAATTTTTGGCAGAATTTTGTACTTATTCTCGTGTACCTATTTTCTTCTCCATAGTAAGTGGTGGTCAAATGTATAACTCATAAAATTTGATTTTCTAATTTTTGAGGCTTTCTAAAAATAAATTCACAAATTAAAAGTATAATTTGTCAGAATATGAAGTCAAATTTGGGCTCTGGAAATATGGTCACCATGTGAGTGTTCTGGATCAGAAAGAGCACGCGGAGTCAGAAAGAGTGAAGCACAGAAAGTCACAGTGGATGTAAATGAAAGAAATACGAGCTATGGGTAATCTGAGGATTAATGGGGGCTTTTCTGTCCAGAAGAAATGCATTGCAGACAAGATGATTCTTGATAAGGTAATAATCACTTACTATAGTCAAACTTTAAGTACTTCAGCCAGAAACTACTGAGCACCGGGAGAGAGCTATTAGGCATTGTTAAAGCAATTGATCGCTTCCATCATTATTTGTGTGGCTGGAATTTCACAGTCAGAACTTATCATGCTGCATTATGAGGCTTGCTGAAATTCACAGATTTGTAGGGACAAATTGGTTGGATGTTTACAAAACTGTAGGGCTATCATTTGTGAATTGAACATCGACAGAGAGTAAAAAAACATCATAATGCACATATATTATCTAGGCACCCTGTGTTGGGATAATGCTTGTAAAGCTGACATTAGGCATGAAGAAAAGAAATAAATAGTCTAAGAGATCTGGTAGTTAGTGTTTTGGAACAACCAAAGGTTTCTGGCTGGGAGGATGGAGAACACTCTTATTTCCTGAATAGGAAGTTATGAAATGGTTCATTCATTCATCCATCAAAGATTTAATGAGTGTATGCTATCTACCAGGCACTGTCAAGGTATGAAGAATATACTAGCAAACAAGACAAATTGCAGAGCTGAGTTACAGCAAAGGCACAGAGAGAGAAAAAATACTATTTTGTGACAGTTGGATTGACTATATGTAAAAAACACCCATACATTTTATGAAGAAGAGATGTCTAATAATAGTGCTACTAGTAAATATCTTCATTAACTATATGTAAAAAATACCCATACATTTTATAAAGCAGAGATGTCCAATAATACTGACACTGTTAAATACCATCATGTGTCATGTAAATATATAGTCAAACTTTAAATTTCTTTTGCATGAAAGTGATATCTGATTGAGTGTGCTACGTTTTTTTTTTGTTTTTTTTTTTTTTTTTTGAGGTGGAGTCTCACTCTGTCGCCAGGCTGGAGTTCAGTGGTGTGATCTCAGCTCACTGTAACCTCTGCCTCCCGGGTTCAAGCGATTCTCCTCCCTCAGCCTCCTGAGTAGCTGAAACTACATGTGCCTGCCACCATGCCCAGCTAATTTTTGTATTTTCAGTAGAGACAAGGTTTCACCATGTTGGCCAGGATGGTCTTGAACTCCTGACCTAAAGTGATCTGCCTGCCTTGGCCTCCCAAAGTGCTGGGATTACAGGTGTGAGCCACCGCACCCTGCCGAGTATGCTTCTTTTAAAAAAAGTAATATTTAACCTTTGCACACTCCCAGAAGTTTGTTCACCTAGTTTTCAAGAAAATTTAGGTCCATATACATGATCAACCAAATTAAAACTGATATGCAAAAAAGGTGGCTTTAACATTTACAGCCTAGAGAAATTTCAGCTTTGAGGAAAACACAAGGAAACTCTAACATTCCACTTGATACCTTCTTATAGTTAAAAGCGTTTCCAAGGAATCCTCCACAATTTAAAAAAATATATTTCTGTTTTTGTTTGTTTGTAGTTTTTTTGTTTTGTTTTGTTTTGAGACAGGATCTCACTTTGTCACCCAGGTTGGAGTGCAGTGGCACGAACATGGCTCACTACAGCCTTGACCTTCCAGGCTCAGGCAATCCTCCCACCTCAGCCTCCCAAGTAGTTGGACTTCAGGTGTACACCACCACACTCACACACTCAGCTTTTTTTTTTTTTTTTTTTGCAGAGACAGGGTTTTGCCATGTTGACCAGGCTGGTCTTGAACTCCTGAGCTCAAGTGATGCACACACCTCAGCCTCCCAAAGAGTTGGAATTACAGGCATGATCCACCATGCCCAGCCTATATTTCTAATGTACTGAACTCTAGATGTTGGCATTATTTGTCAGAGGCACCCAGAAAATGTTCTGATAGTCTAAAAAGAACTAACCCTGAAAAACAAATAAAAATCTCTAAGCACTTCACGCAGTGCTTGGTACATAATAAGTATTTATTAAGTATTTGTAGACATGAGCAAGCAAATTGGATATGACAAATTAGCATCACAATAACTAGGTAGTAGGGGCAGATCCAGTTTTGTGGAACCTGAAGCTTATGAAATTTAGAACCCCCCTTTGTAAAAGGAATACAAAATCATCCACATAAAGTTAGGCATAAGGCCGGGCACAATGGCTCATGCCTCTAATCCCAGCACTTTGGGAGTCTGAGGTAGGATTGCTTGAGTCCAGTTTGTGGCCATCCTGAGCAACATAGCAAGACCTTGTTGTCTAAAAAATAAAAAATTTAAAAAAGTTAGCCAGGCATTGGTGGCACGTGTTGCTAGTCCTACCTACTGGAGAGGCTGAGATGGGAGGATTGCCTGAGCCCAAAAGTTCAAGGCTGCAGTGAGCTATGATTGTGCCACTGGACTCCAGCCTGGATGACACAGGGATACCCTCTGCCTACAAAAATAAATAAAATAAGTAAAATAAAATAGAATTGGACATGAAAGTGAGTATTTATTTAGAATGAGAAAATAAATCACTATAAAATTTTTTTCGGCTTTATTTGAAGTATAATTGACAAACATTGAATGATTATATTTACTGTATATAACATGATGTGTTGATATATGTATATGCTGTATGTCATTCTCTTCTGCCTAACGCACACCTTCTCACCTTCTTCATCTAACCAATCATTCATCTTTCAAAATGCTGATCTATCACCCCTTCAAAGAAGCCTTCCCTGACACCCCCAAAGGCTGGGTTAGGTCCCCACCGCGTGTGCTCCCAAGACATCACCTGTACCATGACACTAACTGCATTGAAACTGGCTGGCTATTCATCATCTGAATTCCAAACAGCTGCAGCATCTAAAGAGAGGACCTATGTCTTTTATCTTTATATTTCAGTGCTTAGTGCCCAGTAAACATACAATAGCTGTTTGTTGAATGAATAAATGAGATTTATTGACTTTTTTTGGCATCAAACAAGTCCAGACCCTAGTGATCTCAAATCCGTCATCATATTCTGCACAAACTGATTGAATATCAATCCCTTGCCATTGCTTCAAGTTAAAAAAATTTTTTTTTTTTGAAAATATGATGTGCAGGGCCAGGCGCGGCGGCTCACGCCTGTAATCTCAGCACTTTGGGAGGCCAAGGCAGGCCAGTTGCCTGAACTCAGGAATTCCAGACCAGCATGGGCAACACAGTGAAACTCCGTCTCTACTAAAATACAAAAAAATTAGCAGGGCATGGCAACACGCACCTGTAGTCCCAGCTACTTGGGAGACTGAGGCAGGAGAATTGCTTTAACCCAGGAGGCGGAGGTTTCAGTGAGCCGAGATCGTGCCACTGCACTCCAGCCTGGGAGCAAGATTCCATCTCAAAAAAAACAAAAAAGAAAATATTGTTTGCAGCTATAAAACAATCAAACCGATTCTATAAGACATACATAAGTATCAGGCCCATTATTTTATAATCATCCTTTACAAGTGAAAATTTGAAATGACTGAGTTGCAATCAGACTTGAACACAGGCTTCAAGAATTATAACTTAATTTTCTACTATAAAACTAATTGTTTCCATTGAAAATGTTGTAAAGAAACAGGCTGGTCTAGAGAAGACCTGAAAAAAGTATTTGATTTCGTTTCTGTCAAAACTTTACCTGGTTTGTTCCTATGTCTTAATCTCCAAGTTCTGTTTTTAGTGGAACCCATATCTGTGTCATTCTAGACTTACTGTTGACATAAACCTGCTGCATACATAAGACTCTGCTCAATTTATTTAATTCCACAAAAGTTTACTGAATATTTTCTATTCTAATTGTGCCAGCATTATGATCAGGTCACAGGAGTCAACGTTTTGTATGCAATATTTTGTTTTCTAGTCATTCATTTCTTTTTTTTTTTTTTTTGAGATGGAGTTTTGCTCTTGTTGCCCAGGCTGGAGTGCAGTGTTGCAATGTCAGCTCATTGCAACCTCTACCTCCCAGGTTCAAGCAATTCTCTTGCCTCAGCCTTCTAAGTAGTGGGGGCTACAGGCTCCCACCACCACGCCTGGCTAGTTTTTGTATTTTTAATAGAAATAAGTTTCACCGTGTTGGCCAGACTGGCCTCAAACTCCTGACCTCAGGTGATCCCGCCCACCTCGGCCTCCCAAATTGCTGAGATTACAGGCATGAGCCACCTAGCCTGGACCATTTCTTTATTCAACAAATAATGTGAAGCTTTCACTGTAAGTTCGTAAGACATTGCTCTAACCGCCATAGAAGGAAAAAGTGATCAATAGATTTCTGATTTTATAGGAATTATAATTTAATTAGGGAGAAAAGATATGCAGACATAACATGTTTACCATCAACACTGAAGTTTAATAGCAACATGAGCCAATTATATAAGAACTCTCCTATGATCACATCATCCTGGGCTCTACTGGGCTCTCCCTGGGTTGGTGGTTTCACCCTCACAGGAAGCCAGGTTGTGCTTCCTGTGAGGGTGAAACCTTCAGAGACAGGCTAGTGTTTGAAAATGGGGCAAGTTTCTAGCCTCAGTTGCTTCATTTTATGTACTCATAGAATTATGGGGAAATGTATGTCTCCCTCTTAACTCTCCCTTCTGCATAGAAAACGCCCTCAGTGGGCTCAGTGGGTGAGTACCACAGGCGAGCATAGTAACCCTGACAGTCCCTTACAAGGTTGGCAGAGAGACATAGCTACTACCACTGCTGTGCTCTCAGAGTCTGTTTGTTTGACATTTCCAACAGATATTTTATTTTATTTCATTTATTTGTTTTGAGATGGAGTCTGGCTCTGTTGCCTAGGCTGGAGTACAGTAGCAAGATCTCAGCTCACTGCAACCTCTGCCTCCCAGCTTCAAGCAATTCTCCTGCCTCAGCCTCCTAAGTAGCTGGGCTTACAGGCACCTGCCACAACAGCTGACTAATTTTTGTACTTTTAGTAGAAACAGGGTTTCACCATGTTGGCCAGGCTGGTCTCGAACTCCTGACCTCAAGTGATCCACCTGCCTAGGCCTCCGAAAGTGCTGGGATTAAAAGCGTGAGCCACCACGCCCGGCCCAGATTTATTTTTTTAAACGGATGGATTTTGAGAGGAAACAATATGGGGCAGAAATGTGGAATAGAATATAAATACAAATGTAAGCTGCTTTGCTAGCTGTTTTATAACCACAACAAACTAGTTCAGAGAATGCCCTGTACAAAACACAATAAAGGTTCAAAGATGAAGGTGTTCCCTTAGCAAGGCTGCAAATGTCCATCTCTGGTATTTGGAACTGAGGCTGCAGTCCTTGTTTTTGGATGGATCACTGGGTGTGTGGCACAGTCCATGCTTTGGGGAGTTGAGAGAGGAGTCACCAGATTTCTCAGTCTGGAGAGTATGGTGTTGGTGATGACAAGATTTCCAGTCTTTTCTGTGGGATCAGGAAGGGAGTGTATTCTCCACCCACCACCAAGCTTAACTGAGGGGAATATTTCAAGAAGTTTTGTAGCTTGAGGGTGTCTGCAGCAAAAGGAGAATAGCATCGTGCTGCCTGGTTAAGCCGTCCCTGGCCACCCTGGAGCTGCTATTAGAGAAGAATGGGGTGTGTTGAGTGAGTTATTGGGGGAACCTGAGCTGAGGGTGGTACTCAACCATAGATATTAGTGCCGCTTCTGGCTCATGCCTGGAATCCCAGCACTTTGGGAGGCCGAGGCTGGCAGATCGCTTGAGGTCAGGAGTTTGAGACCAGCCTGGCCAACATGCTGAAACCCCATCTCTACTAAAAATACAAAAATTAGTTGGGCATGGTGGCCTATAATCCCAGCTACTCAGGAGGTTGAAGCAGGAGAATTGCTTGAACCCAGGAGGTGGTGGTTGCAGTGAGCTGAGATGGTGCCACTGGGCAACAGAGTGAGATTCAGGATCAAAAAAAAAAAAAAAAGGAAAAGAAAAGAAATTAGTGCCACTTCTCTTCAACAAGTGGGGATAGTAGTGCCAAAACCAGCCGAGGGAAAGATGTAGGGAAACACCCACATTCCCAGAGGCTCCTGGAAGAAGTGGAGGAGGACCTCAGTGCTTCCATGCTTGCTGGAAAGAGCAGAATGTTGGAGGGGGAGCCAGGGCAGAGTGGCCCTGGTGAGTTCAGGCAGACAACGCTTTAGAGAAGTGGCTGAAGGCATGGATTCCTGGTGGCGCCCCCTTTTGAGTTGATCTTTAGAAGCAGTAGTGCTGGGGTGAAGGTGAGCTTTGCTTCGGGAAACCACTTCCATCATCAGCACAAGAAACTACCCCATAAAACCAGACCCAGTCAGAATGAGGCCTGAGAGCCTCCTGCTGTGGCACCCTTTCCCACCAGAGAAGCCAACCTTGAGGGTGGGGGCTGGAGATGTATCAGAGCAACAAGCCTGCACCCTAGTGCCTGTGCTAGGGCAATGAAAGGGCAAGACATGAGATTTGAAGCACCTTTGGGATAAGCGTGGCTGAAATTTTAATAATCAAAAATGATTGCAAGTTATGAAGTCTGCCCAAAATGTCACTGAGGAATGAGGAAGGGAATTAACACCACAAAGTTGGAAGTAGTCATAGGAAAATATGAAATGATTCCATATTTATACCCCTATTGTGAGTCCTTAACAGACTACAGGCCCACCTGGGAGACACACCTAGGAGCAGAACTGCTCATCTTCAGGGAATGAGTGAGTTTGGGCAAGGAGTGCATCAGCAGGGACAGTGCTGGCCAAAGACCAGAGCTGCCTCCCCCACCTCCACTCCACCCTATGGGCTTCTCCGAATCCAACTCCCAGGATCCCTCTACAACCCAAGTAGAAAGAAGAGTCTCCAGTCTGGGCGCGGTGGCTCATGCCTGTAATCTCAGCACTTTGGGAGCCTGAGGTGGGTGGATCACAAGGTCAGATCGAGACCATCCTGGCTAACATGGTGAAACCCCATCTCTACTAAAAATGCAAAAAATTAGCTGGGCGTGTTAGCACATGACTGTAGTCCCAGCTACTCAAGAGGCTGAGGCAGGAGAGTTGAGTCCCTTGAACCCAGGAGGCGGAAGTTGCAGTGAGCCAAGATCGCACCACTGTACTCTAGCCTGGGCAACAGAGCAAGACTCCATCTCAAAAAAAAAAAAAAAAGAGACTCCAGTTTAGGAGGATGAGCACTTAGTTCAAATCAAATTAAGCTGAATTTTAAAAGGATGCCTGCGTAGTGTCTGGAGCCAGAATCCTGTGTTCTCTTGGCCAATTTTTTCTACCTCAATTTCTTCACCTATGAATTGAGGATGACAAAAGAACGTTCTTTGTGGGGTTGTTATGAAGAAAATGAGTTTATGTTTATAGAGCACTTTGATATGGTTTGGCTTTGTGTCTCCACCCAAATCTCATGTTAAACTGTACTCCTGAGTGTTGAAGGAGGGGCCTGGTGGGAGGTGATCGGATCCTGGGGCAGACGTCCCCCCTTGCTGTTCTTGAGATAGAGAGTGAGTTTTCATGAGGTCTGGTTGTTTAAGTGTGTAGCACCTCCCCTTTAGTTCTCTTCCTCCTGATCTGGACATTAAGATATGCCTGCTTTCCCTGTGCCATCCACCATGATTGTGGGTTTCCTGAGGCCTCTCCAGCCATGCTTCCTATAGAGCCTGTGGAACCGTGAACCAATGAAACCTCTTTTCTTTATAAATTACCCAGTCTCAGGTAGTTCTTTATAGCAGTACGAGAATGTAGTAATACACACTTAAAACAATACCTTGCATATAGTAAAATGAAAGGTATGAAATATACCTATTTTGTAAGTAAAAGAAATATAAATGTAGGCCAGGCATGTGGCTCATGCCTCTAATTCCAGCATTTTGGGAGGCTGAGACAGGCAGATCACTTGAGATCAGGAGGTTGAGACCAGTGTGGTCAACATGGTGAAACCCTGTCTCTACTAAAAATACAAAAATTAGCCAGGTGTGGTGGTGCGTGCCTGTAATCCCAGTTACTCAGAAGGCTGAGGCATGAGAGTCGTTTGAACCCAGAAGGCAGAGGTTGCAGTGATCTGAGATCGTGCCACTGCACTCTAGCCTCAGCCTGGGTGACAGAGTGAGACTCCGTCTCAAAAAAAAACCCATAAACATAAAGTAATGGGATGTTCCTTGCCTGCCCAAATTCGTATAAGTAAAAATCATGCCTGCAACGTCTGATTGTAAGGAGCTTAGAAATTGCCACTCTATCCTAACAACATGTGAAAAACTGAACAAACTAAAAAACTATCAACTCTACTTAGATCCATCAGAGAACTGAGGTCACAGGGCAAACCACTGCCCCCAGAATTGGAGAGACAGATGGGTGAAGACAGAGAACCACAACTTCTCAGAGCAGAAGCACACAAATGGAAACCTCTGCAGAAACCAGGGCTGAGGGGGGAAGACCTAAAATGTAATTTATGAATTTTCTGGAGACTCAGTGCAGACCATACCCAGGGTTAAAAACTCCAGCGGCCTCCTTTCAAAGGAGACCCCCCACATTTTTGCGAGTTTTACCTCCAAGAGGTCTACCAGGTCCTCACAGTAAATACTGGAGAAAATTCCCTCATGCTTCCAGCTAGGGGTGGGGAAAAGAGACCATTTTGAAATACATGAGCGTTCTGTTCCTCTGAAAAAACTCTGACCAGAGCCTAACCCGTTGGGGATTTATCTATCAGAGCCAAATCTACTCGGGCAGGGGGGAGAAACAGTCAACGCAGGCTCCCTCAAGCCTTCCAAGTGGGGGAAGGGAAATACCTAAGTCCAGCCCCCTCTAGCCTTCCTTTCCCACTGTCAGTATTAGTCAGGGTTCTCCAGAGAAATAGAACTAATAGGATAGACGCATATATAAAGGGGAGTTTATTAAGAAGTATTGACTCACATGTTCACAAGGTGAGGTCCCACAATAAGCCCTCTGCAAGCTGGAGAGCCAGGAAGCCAGTCCAAGTCCCAAAACCTCAAAAGGAGGGGAAGCCGACAGGGCAGCCTTCAGTCTGTGGTCGAAAGGCCTGAGAGTCCAAAAGCTTCACCTCCTGTTACAAATCTTCAAAAAAATTTCTTCATAGTCTTGATCCTACTTGTTTAAAATTTTCATTAAAAGGGCCAGGCATGGTGGCTCATGCCTGTAATCCAGCACTTTGGGAGGCTGAGGCTGGTGGATCACGAGGTCAGGAGATCGAGACCATTCTGGCCAACATGGTGAAACCCTGTCTCTACTGAAAATATAAAAATTAGCTGGACGTGCTGGCACGCGCCTGTAATCTCAGCTACTCAGGAGGCTGAGACAGGAGAGTTGCTTGAACCAAGGAGTCAGAGGTTGCAGTGAGCCAAGCCTGGTGACAAAGCAAGGACTCATCTCAAAAAAAAAAAAAAAAAAAAAATCCATTAAAAGCTCTGCCCTTGTCTGCACCTGATTTGGTGCAATGGTTTTGGCCCTCATTGAATGAAAAGTTTATTCTACTTAATTTTTTAGTCGTAATTTTGTAAACTGAGCCCATTGATACATCTATCATGTTGGCAGTTATTTCTGCTGTTACTCATCAGTTCTTTACAATTAGGGCACAAAGATTAAATTTTTTCTCTCAGAATGACATAGATGGTATGCTACTATGGGCTTCATCTTCAACATCATCTCATCTCTTTTTTTCCTTTTTGAGATGGAGTCTAGCTGTCTTGCCCAGGCTGGAGTGCAGTGGCACAATCTCAGCTCACTGAAACTTCCACCTCCTGGGTTCAAGCAATTCTCCTGCCTCAGCCTCCCAAGTAATGGGGACTACAGACGTGCACTACCATGCCCAGCTAATTTTTGTAGTTTTACTAGAGATGGGGTTTCAACATGTTGACCAGGTTGGTCTTGAACTCCTGACCTCAGGTGATCTGCCTGCCTTAGCCTCCCAAAGTGCTGGGATTACACGTGTGAGCCACCACGCTTAGCCTCATCTCTTCTTACAATGAGTTATCTATTTGTAAACTGCTGACTTATTTGGGGTTTTGTCCCCATACACTTTTCATAATACATCAATGATTTCACCATTCTTCCATCCAAACTTCACCACAACTTTGATGTTTGTTCTTCAATTTTAGCAGAACTCACGTCGCTCTGATAGAGGACCTTTTCAAACTGATGTTTGTCCTTCTTAGTGCCTCAAACTAGATCCTGTTCAGGCATTTAATAACAAGTTAGTACTAGTTTATTTTGGTTCAAAAAAATTGAAATCCTTGCATAGTTTTTTCATAATACAAAATTTCCCTGAACTTTTTTCTTTTGGAGACTAAGTCTTGCTCTTGTCATCCAGGCTGGAGTACAGTGGCACAAACTTGGCTCACTGCAACCTCTGCCTCCCAGGTTCAAGCAATTCTCCTGCTTCAGCCTCCCAACTAGCTAGGATTACAGGTGTGCGCCACCATGGCTGGTTAATTTTTGCATTTTAGTAGAGATGGAGTTTCACTGTGTTGGCCAGGCTGGTCTTGACCTCTCTAACCTCTGGTGATCTGCCTGCGTTGGCCTCCCAAAGTGCTGGGATTACAGGCATGAGCCACTGCATCCAGTCTCCATGAACTTTTAAAGACCCCACGTGGTGTCATTTAAAAATGAACTTGGATTAGTGTTAATATATATTGTAAATCCTAGGGCCTCAACAGTACATAAATATAGTCTCTTCATCAAATGCTGCTGGAACAACTGAATATTCATGTGCAAAAAATGAATCTAGACATAGACCTTACACCATCCACAAAAATTATTTTAAAGTGTATCATGGAGCTAGATGTAAAATGCAAAACTATAGAACTCCTAGAAGGTAACATAAGAGAAAACCTAGATGTCTTGGATATAAAGATGACTTTTAAAGATTGAAAATCCAAGCCACAATCCATGAAGGAAAGAATTGATAAGTTATACTTTCTTGAAGTTAAAAACTACTTCTGCTCTGAAAAAGGCAATGCCAAGGTAACAAGAAGACAAGTCTCTAACTGGGAGAAAATATTTGTAAAAGACATATTTGATAAAAGATTGTTATCCAACATATACAAAGAACTCTTAAAACCCAACAGTGAGGCACAGTCAGGTGGCTCACGCCTGTAATCCCAGCACTTTGCGGGCCAAGGTGGGCGGATCACCTGAGGTCGGGAGTTCGAGACCAGACTGACCAACATGGAGAAATCCCGTCTCTACTAAAAAAGACAAAATTAGCCAGGCGTGGTGGTGCATGCCTATAATCCCAGCTACTCTGGAGGCTGAGGCAGAAGAATCACTTTAACCTGTGAAGCGGAGGTTACGTTGAGCCAAGATCGCACCATTGTACTCCATCCTGGGCAACAAGAGCGAAACTCCATCTCACAAAAAAAAGAAAAAAAAAATTACAAAATCAGCTCGGCATGGTGGTGGGCCCCTGTAATCTCAGCTACTCAGGAGGCTGAGACAGGAGAATCGCTTGAACCCAGGAGGCGGAGGTTGCAGTGAGCTGAGTTTGCACCACTGCACTCCAGCCTGGGTGACAGAGCAAGATTCTGTTTCAAAAAAAAAAAACAAAACAAAACCAACAACGAGAAAACAACCCAACTTAAAAATGGGCAAAAGACCTGAATGGGTGTCTCACAAAGGAAGATACACAGGTGGTAATTATGCATATGAAAAGATGTTCAGCATTCTATGGCATTAGGGAATTGTAAATTACAACTATAGGAGAGTACTATACAACTATTAGAATGGCCAAAATCTAAAACATTGACATCAAATGCTAGTGAGGGTGTGAAGCAATAACTCTCATTTCATTGCTGGTGGGAATGCACAATGGAATAGACATTTTAGAAAACAGTTTGGCAGTTTCTCATAAAACTAAACATACAATTTATCATATAATATTGTATGGCAATGTATTCTTACCATACACTCCAGCAGTCATGCTCCTTGATATTTATCCAAATGAACTGAAAAGTATGTCCACACAAATCATGCACATGGATGCTTATAGCAAGTTTATCCATACTTGTTCAAACTTGAAAGCAACCAAGATGTCCTTCAATAGGAGAATGAATAAACAAACTGTGATACATCCAGAAGATGGAATATTATTCAGTACAAAATGAAATGAGCTATCAAGCCCTGAAAAGACACAGAGGAACCTTAAATGCATATTACTATGTGAAAGAATCCAATCTGAAAAGGCTACGTATGTTATGAGTCCAACTGTGTGACACTCTGGAAAAGGCAAACTATGAAGCCGGAAAAAGGATCAGGGTGCAGGAAGGGGGATGAATTTTTAGGGCATGGAGAATTGTTAGGGCAATTAAACTATTTTGTATAATTATACAATAATGGATACATGTCATACGTCTGTAAAAACACAGACAACTTACAATACTGAGAATGAACCCTCGTGTAAACAGACGATGGACTTAAGTTGATAATGATGTGTCAGTGTAGGTTCATTGATTGCAACAAATCTACCAATGTGGCGCAGGTGTTCCAGGAAAATGGTCTGGATCCAGAACACAAAAGAGAGTTCTTGGACCTCCCATCTTGCACAAGAAAGAACTTGGCACGGCCAACAAAATACAGTGAAAGCAAGTTTACTGGAGAAGTAAAGAAACAAAGGAATGACTACTCCATAGGCAGAACAGGATGTTCCCAAAAGCAAGAGGAAGAAACTGCCCACCTTTATCTACAATGCTTGTTTATATATGACAAAGGAAAAAAGTTATGGGGGAGGTGTGCTGTACTCCAAGGGCTTGTGAGGAAGGATTCTTAATCTTTGTGGAACTACTGACTTTTGCAAGAATCTGTATTATCATCTTTAAAGCGAAACTTAGTTTCAAACGAAGAATGCTTTTGTGCTTAAGATATGGAACATCAGGACGTTTCTTTGGTCTCTATTAAGTCCTGGGTCTGTTCAGTAAACATTATTAAGCTGTTCCCTTAACTGTAAACATCTTGTGACTAAGAATGCCTACTCCTGGGAATGGAGCTCAGTAAGTCTCAGCCTCATTTTATCCAGGCCCCCATTTAAGATGAAGTCGCTGTGGTTGGAAGGCCTCTGACACAGGAGGTCAGTAGTGGGGGGAAGGGATGGGGGTGGGGAACAAGTGGTGTACAGGACCTCTCTGTACTTTATGTTCAACTTTGCTGTGAACCTAAAAGTGCTCTAAAAAAATAAAGTTTATTAGTTGTTAAAAATCACGCCTGCTACAATTCCTTTAGGCTTAATTCCTAGAAGTGGACTTGTTAGAACAA
Source organism: Ateles fusciceps (assembly GCA_036589455.1). Taxonomy (NCBI): domain Eukaryota; kingdom Metazoa; phylum Chordata; class Mammalia; order Primates; family Atelidae; genus Ateles; species Ateles fusciceps. The sequence goes on from JAZHEH010000193.1 coordinate 8,567,121, forward strand.
AATAATTTGGTTTTTAAAAATTTCTGATAGGCTGGGTGCACTGGCTCACACCTATAATCACAGCACTTTGGAAGGCTGAGGCGGGTGAATCACTTGAGGTCAGGAGTTCAAGACCAGCCTGGTCAACATGGTAAAACCCCATCTCTACTAAAAATACAAAAATCAGCCAGGCGTGGTGGCATGCACCTGTAATCCTAGCTATTTGGAAGGCTGTGGAATGAGAATCACTTGAACCAGTGGAGGTTGCAGTGAGCTGAGATGGTGCCATTGCACTCCAGCCTGGTGACAGAGCAAGACTTGGTCTCAAAAAGAAAAATTCTGATACATGTTGTAAATTGCCCTTCGGTAAAAGACATGGGTCCTAAATTACATATAATTTTTCACTTCAAAACCCTGATTCACGTCTATGTATCCATGTATCTTAGCCATGATCCATGTATCTTAGCCATGATCAAGGCAACTTTTGATTTTCACAGGGAAGGAGGAAAATCATGGGAGAGAAAGTAACCCATAGAGGAGCCCACCCTGCATTGTGAGGTAATTAACAAAAACACCTTTCAGCAGAGCTAGCCTTAAGAGATGGTGAAGCGATGAAGTGTGCCTGTGGTGTTTCAAAGTCCTCTTAAAGTCATTTCTACTGCCTGGTCCCTCCCATCCAGTCCCTTCCCCCTTTCTTAACTGCATCATTACTCTTGTTCCCATTCCCGACAGGACTGGCACCCCATTAAGGCATTCGTCAATAATAGATAATAGTGATTAGAATGTTAACTCCAAGGTGGCTGGGCCTGGTGGCTGTAATCACAGCACTTTGGGAGACCAAGGCGGATGGATCATCTTAGGTCGGGAGTTCAAGCAGCCTGGGCAACATGGTGAAACCCCATCTCTACTAAAAATACAAAAATTAGCCAGGCATGGTGGCGCTTGCCTGTAATCCCAGCTACTTGGGAGGCTGAGGCACAAAAATCGCTTGAACCCGGGAGGAGGAGGTTGCAGTGAGCTGAGATGGTACCATTGCACTCCAGCCTAAGCAAGACACCATCTCAAAAAAAAAAAAAAAAAAAAAAAGAGAAAAAAAATTTAACTCCAAGGCGTATTTAAATTTTCAGACTTTTGGACTTTTGAAGATCCAAAGGTATGTATTTCTAATGTTGGGGATTTGGGAATTCTTGCTGTTGGACATTTAGGGCTAATGGAGATTTCCTGCCACCTCCACAATTGCACAATGTAGGAGGCCCTGATTGCCTCCAAGACCAGATATAAGGTTGGGACTTCCTAGGTAAGATGGTGGGCCTGGTGGTTTCTGGGTGAGACATGTGGGCGGCATTTGCATCTTTCCTTAAACAGCATGTTAGAGAGATCCTTTTCTCCAAGTCTGGTCCTTAATCCCTCTGCTCAGAATCACTCTGGGAACTTTTGTTTAAAATACAGAACCCGAGGTCCTTCTACATACCTGGATTTTAACACTTTTTTGGGTAATCCTTAGGGATATTAAATTGACTCCTCAAATAATTTTTATGAACACTGAAGTTTAAGAACCAGAGCTATAGAGCTTTGTCTCTCAACCCTGGTTGTACATTGAAATCACTGGAGTACTTTAAAAAAAATCTTTTTGTGATTCCCAGGTTGTATTCCCAGAGATTCTGGTTCTGTTGGTCTGGAGTAGGTGCCAGGTATTAGTATATCTTAAATTTTCCTGGGTTATTCTAATGTGGGGTTATCAAATCTTCTGGCTTCACCAGGCCACATTGAAAAAAGGATTGTCTTGGGCCACACATAAAATACATTAACACTATTGATAGCTAATGAGCTTTAAAAAAACAACAACAACAACTCATGTTTTAGGAAAGTTTACGAATTTGTGTTGGGCCACATTCAAAGCTGTCCTGGGCTGCAGGCAGCCCATAGGTTGTGGGTTGGACAAGCCTGTTTTGTTTTGTTTTGTTTTGTTTTGTTTTGAGATGGAGTCTTGCTCTGTCCTCCAGGCCGGAGTGCAGTGGCACAATATTGGCTCACTGCAACCTCCTCCTCCCAGGTTCAAGCAATTCTCCTGCCTCAGCCTCCTGAGTGTTGGGACAACAGGCACCCACCACCACGCCTGGCTAATTTTTGTATTTTTAGTAGAGACGGGGTTTCACCATATTGGCCAGGCTGGTTTCAAACTCCTGATCTTGTGATCTGCCAGCCTTGGACTCCCAAAGTGCTGGGATTACAGGTGTGAGCCACCACGCCCAGCTGGACAAGCTTGTTCTAATGCATAGCTGAGAACTAAACATCCATCCCCGCTGAGAACAGAAAGCACATTGGCCCCCTCATCCTTCACTCTTTACATTGACATAGCTCTGCTTTTCATGGGATTTCTTGGCCTGGCAAATGGCTAGTTCATTACAGGAATTTCCCTAACGACACAAGTCTTCAATAAAAAAGCATCTCCAGATAGTTTGTGTCCTAAGAGTCTTTGAATCCTGTACCTCAAAATCCTTGCCTTGCTGTTTTCATTAATTTCGGGCTTTTATTTCACAGTCCTTACCTGACACTAACTCACTATTATGAAGAACTCATCTGTAAACCAAAAATAACATTCCAAGGTCCTCCAACAACCTGCATGGTCTTTCTCTTAGGGCAGGGCACTCTAAAATCTAACCTGAAAGACTGGTTCAGGCCACGCTGGGAAGCAGGAGTTGGGCATGCATCGTTTACACCTCCGGCATTCACATCAACACAGACTTTAAAGAGAAACATTTCCAATCTATTCTCTAAAACCTGCTGCCCGAAGGCCTCATCCACATGGAAAAACTGTAGTCTCCACAACCCAGACATTCCTTTTTATTAGTAACTCTTTCAACTAATTGCCAATTAGAAAAAATTTACATCTACCTATAACCTGGAACTACCCGACTCCCCAACCCTGACAGTGTCCCACCTTCCTGGAATGAGCCAATATATTTCTTGAATGTATTTGCTTGAAATCTCATGTCTCCCTAAAACGTATAAAACCAAGTCCCACCCGACCACCTTGGGCATATTGTTCTCAGGATCTCCTGAGGGCTGTGTCACAGGCCGTGGTCACTCACATTTGACTCAGAATGAACCTCTTCAAATATTTTACAGAGTTTGACTCTTTTTGTTGGCACATCTGAATCAAATTTCCAATTCTCTAGGAATTCTGCCCTCACGTTCTCTCTATTTGAGATGCTGATTTCGAACATCTGACCTTGTGATCTGCTGGCCTTGGCCTCCCAAAGTGCTGGGATTACAGGTGTGAGCCACGGTGCCCAGCTGGACAAGATTGTTCTAATGCGTAGCTGAGAACTAAAAGAGCCACCCCCGCTGAGAACAGAAAGCACAAAGCACTGTCAAATATTGCTTTCTCTTAGCACAGTAAGCAATTAGCTCAGCCTTGTCTTGTCAACAGGTTGTACTGATGACATTTCGTAGCCAAAAAGTTTGGCATGGGGGAATTGAGACTCGCTGAGATTTTAGCGGGAATGCTGAAGTTGATGTCAGATGGCTTATTATGATTTTAATTTAATTATCTGGGTCCTGGCTCTATTGCTTATGAACTAAGTGACCTTGGTCAAGTTCCTTAGCCTCTCTGACTCTTAGTCTTTTGTAAAAACAAGAGTTTGTGATACCTCACCTTTGCCTCAGGATCATTATAGGCCTCAAGGGAAATGATGTCTCTCAACGTGGTCTGCAACCTGGAAAATTCTTTCTAAATATAATGTAATATATATAAACTGACAATCATAGTTTACTTTTTTTTTTCCATTTAGTCTTTACTTGAAATGCATAGCTTATCGTTTTTGAGCACCTGCTGTAGGGTCAGAAAATACATGGCTCTTGGACCCTGCCCCCATTTCTACTGCCTAAAGCAGACATTTTGACTCAAGTGCAGTGGCCATTCCTGTAGCAGGCCTGATGACCTCAGATTCCTCCCTGTCACAGCACTCTAATGTCACCAGTAATTTATTCTGGCTGGCACTCTTGCTAAAACCTATTTGTCATCCTGGCCAATGTAGAGGCAAGGAGAATTTCTTCTCTATACTGAAGGTTAGAGTTGAAGACATTGAAATGAATTGACAATAGACACATTAGCAGGAAACAAAGTTATACAAATGTGTTAACATGAACATGGACATAAGAGTCCTGCAAATATAGGACTCAAAGAAGAGCCAGATGACTAAAATGTTTATACTGTGCAGAAAGGAATACAGAAGCTTGAAGTGCAGCAACAGGTTATGGGAAGGAAAGGTTGGAAAGGCATGACAAGCAAAGGCTGTCTTGTTATGCAGTTGACAGTCTCTCTCCGCCAGGTGCGATGGCTTATGCCTGTAATTCCAGCACTTTGGGAAGCTGAGGCGGGCAGTTTACAAGGTCAGGAGATTGAGACCATTCTGGCTAACACAGTGAAACCCCGTCTCTACTAAAAAAATACAAAAAAATTAGCTGTGCGTGGTGGCACATGCCTGTAGTCCCAGCTACTCAGGAGGCTGAGACAGGAGAATTGCATGAACCTGGGAGGCAGAGGTTGCAGTGAGCTGAGATCACACCACTGCACTCCAGCCTGGGCGACAGAGTGTGAGACTCCGTCTCAAAAAAAAAAAAAAAAGGAAAAAAGAAAATCTCCCAGGTAATCTCAGAGGTGTCCTCACAGAATAGATGGTATCCTGTGGTCAAAGTTTCTGTTTCAGACCTTTATAAGTGGCAGACTTTCAGTCTCTTTCTCCTGTGAGTTCATTTTTCCCAGATCCAGATAATGGAGAAAACAGGGTCCTCGGAGAAAACCTGTTTGCATTGCTGTTTCTTTCTCTAATGTAGATTTCCTCATGGATGCAAATCTCCCCCCAAAAAGACAGATTTGCAGAGCTATTTCTGTGTCTGCAGCCCCTGTAAAGGCACATTGAAATATAGCAAAGAAATATGTGTGTGTGTGTGTGTGTGTGTGTGTGTGTGTGTATGAGTCTCGCTCTGTCTCCTAGCCTGGAGTGCAGTGGCACGATCTCGGCTCACTGCAACCTCTGTCTCCCAGGTTCAAGCAATTCTCCTGCCTCAGCTTCCCAAGTATCTGGGACTACAGGCATGTGCCATCACACCTGGTTAATTTTTTTGCATTTTTAGTAGAGGCAGTGTTTCACCATATTGGTCAGGCCGGTCTTGAACTTCTGATCTCAAGTGATCCACCCACTTTGGCCTCCCAAAGAAATATCTTTTGGGGTGGCGTATTTTGGTTTTCTTTACCAACTACCTATGAGGCACTATGCTAAGTGCTTTATTAAGCTTCTTTTATTTAATCTTCACTACAATCTAATATGGAAGATTTTATTGTCCTTATTTTCAGATAAGGAAATGAGCTCAGAGAAGTAAACTAACATGCATTTAGTAAGTAGCAGAGGTTTGTTTTGAACCCAGGTGTCTCTACACAAAACATGTTGGATTTATACAATGGTCATTTATTCATTATGTACCGTAAGTTCCAAGCTCTTTGATACAACAAAAGTTAAAATGGTTATGCTTTTACCTTACCTACATGGTCAGTGACCTTGATGTTAGGTAGGCAAAATTTTACCTCTACTCTCTTAGGGCGGTTTTGGCTGGGCCTGAGAATTAAGCTGACATAATGAGGCAGGAGGATCGTGTGAACCCAGAAGTTCAAGGATGTAGTAAGCTGTGATAATCCCCCCTGCCTCCAGCCTGAACAACAGAGTGAGGCCCCCATCTCTAAAAATAAAAAATAAGTTAAATTTAAAAACTAAACTAACATAAGACAGATTAACAGGATAAACACATATACATTTATTTAACATAAGTTTTATGTGACATGAGAAGCCTCATAAGAAAATGAAGACCAAAGAAGTGGCAAAACGGGGGTGGGGAGTTGGGGAGGGATAGCATGGGGAGAAATGCCAGATAAAGGTGATGGGGGAGGAAGGCAGCAAATCACACTGCCATGTGTGTACTTATGCAACAATCTTCCATGTTCTTCACATGTACCCCCAAACCTAAAATGCAATAAAAAAAAAAAAAAAAAAGAAGTGGCAAAACCTGGGCCAGATGTAGTGGCTCACGCCTGTAATCCCAGCACTTTGGGAGGCCGAGGTGGGCGGATCATGAGGTCAAGAGATCGAGACCATCCTGGCCAACATGTTGAAACCCCATCTCTACTAAAAATACAAAAATTAGCTGGGGGTGGTAGCGCGCACCTGTAGTCCTAGGCTACTTGGAAGGCTGAGGCAGGAGAATTGCTGGAACCCGGGAGGTGAAGGTTACAGTAAGTTGAGATTGTGCCATTGCACTCCAGTTCTGGGCGACAGAGCAAGACTCCATCTCGGGAAAAAAAAAAAAAAAAAGATATTCAATTGTGGAGAAGTAACTAAACTATGTGAGGAGGCTAAAGGAATATAAGGATTATTTTAACAAGGTCTGTCTGTGCAGAATTCTCTTGGTCTCAACTTCCCGTTCTTGATGATGTGGGAAACCAAAATATGCCACCCCAAAATATACATCTTTGGCATATTTTGAGTTGGTTATTCAGAGAAACTGTAGAAAGAAATAGCTCAGAAAAACTATCCTTTTGTAAAAGAAAAATTTACATCTACCCAAATTAGTAAAGCAAATGGGGGATGCAAGAAGAGGCTTTCTCTGAGGTCCTCTTATCTGGATCTAGAAAAGATAAACTTGCCGGAAAAGAAGCCCTATGGTTTGAAAGGGAAATCTTTTCCACAGGCTACCATCCATTCTTTCTGAGGGCTGCTACCTGAAAGGTTTCATCTGCATAACAAGCCAGTCTTTGCTCACTGTGTGTTTCTTTCCCCTCACCCTCCTAATACCTGTTGCCACCACCCCGCGGGAGCTACTGCTATTTCCTTGTGTACAGTGTAAAAACTTCAGTCACCTGGCTGGGCACGATGGCTCACGCTTGTAATCCCAGCACTTTGGGAGGCGGAGGTGGGCGGATCACGAGGTCAACAGATTGAGACCATCCGGGCCAACATGGTGAAACTCCGTCTGTACTAAAAAAATATGTATGTATACAAAAATTAGCTGGGCATGTTGGCGCATGCCTGTAGTCCCAGCTCTTCAAGAGGCTGAGGCAGGAGAATTGCTTGAACCCAGGAGGTGGAAGTTGCAGTGAGCCGAGATCTTGCCACTGCACTCCAGCCTGGTGACAGAGTGAAAAAAAAAATGTATTATATGAATAAGCATGGGAGTCACACAGAATATGAGAACTCAAAGAAGAGCCTGGTGACTGAAGTTTTCTTTTTCTTTTTTTTTGAGACAAAGTCTCGCTCTGTCACAAAGTCACTGCTCAGTCTGGAGCGCAGTGGCGGGATCTCAGCTCACTACAACCTCCACCTCCCAGGTTCACTGGGCCAAGCTAATTTTTGGTTTTTAGTAGAGACGGGGTTTTACCATGTTGGCCAGGATGGTGTCGATCTCCTGACCTCGTGATCTGCCTGCCTCGGTCCCCCAAAGTGTTGGAATTACAGTGAGCCACTGCACCCAGACATCTTTCCTTTTTTGATTAAAAAGAGAGATGGGGTTTTACTTTGTTGCCCAGGCTAGTCCCGGACTCCTGGGCTCAAGTGATCCTCCTCTTGGCCTCCCAAAGTGCTGGGATTACAGGCATAAACCACTGCACCCGGCCATCAGTTTGTGTTACAGACTCAAATTATCATACTTTCAGAGGGATGGGGAAAAATTCCCTTCATTTTTATAATGATGGGAATGTTGCTTTCCTTGATATATGATGGACATTTTTCACATGGGGATTTTGTCTCCTGCTTTTGGGAAGACAAAGGAAAGAGTCAGAGCACTCTTCTTGCACCTGCTTTTGCACGCCTGTAATCCCAACTACTCAGGAGGTTGAGGCAGGAGAATTACTTGAACCTGGGAGGCGGAGATTGCAGTGAGTTGAGATTGCACCATGAACTCCAGGCTGACTGACAGAGCAAGACTCCGTCTCAAAAAAAAAAAAAAAAAAAAGTGCCTTTAGCTCAAAATAATTTATATGCCAAAGTGGCATCTTTTGGGGTGGGATATTCCACCACCTCTCACTGTTTATCCTGGGAAATCCTGGAGGGGCTATGTTTCCTGAATTCACAGATTAAACTCTTGAATAAACACAGAGTAAATTCTGTGTTTAAACAAGAAAGTAAGAAAAGCAGGTGGAGATACTAGCCACATGCTCTCACCCCTCTTAGAAGTGAGGTCTGCCTGATTCCCAGGACTGCAAATACACAGGCTGATGTCCTTGTGTGAGAGACTTCTCCCTTCTGCTTGTCTCACTCAACCTAAAGGGCATGGCTATAATGGAGAAAATGAGTGTCTGCCCTGAACAGCCAAGATAACCTTGAAGGGAGTAAATGAACATGCATATTGATGGAGCAATTTGAGTACATATTGATTCCTGGTAGCTGATGTCTGTATTCTTAGCTCATATAATAGGTAGTAGGACTTCTTATAAATACACCTACAGAATACTTAAAAAAACAAAAAACAAAAAAAAACCCTAACCAACCCTTGGGGGGATCTTGTTATTTTTATTTACAAATAATTGACGGAGAATGCAGTGTGGTCTATGGCTTGGTGGTTATCGATTTTCAGGCATGATTAACAGAGCTCAAAACCTATAGGTGGCTACAGAAACAACCTTAAGCAAACATGATTCCCTACTGGGAAATTAATAATGCAAAGAGAAATTCTCCTAGTGGGTGTGCCTGTTGGAAAGGAACCATGTTGATTTTTCTTCTGGAAGGAGGGGAATACGGTTCTGGAAATTCCTGCTTCATTCTAAACTGGATCAAGTGCAAAAACCAGGGGCAAGAGTGAATATGATGGTTTATGGGATTGTGCTTATATTTCTCTTCAATCAGAAGAGCAATTGTTAAGTCACTTGCATTCATTTAATAATTGCTCACAGAATAGCCTTTCAAGATCTTCTTTTTTCTATCACTGTTATGTCATGAGGGGACAGCAAAGTCGTATTCTTGACTGTGTATGTGAACAGGAGGCTGAGTCCATTGGTGTATTCCAGGGGAATAGATTCCTAGTGATACTGAAACCCACACATCCATTGTACCTTTGCTGAGTGCCAGCACTTGTTTGCATCTGCAGATAGATAGATAAATAAATCACAAGCCCCTGGCTTAGGAGCTCACAATCTTACAGGGGAGAAGGAAAGACAGTCGTGGGTAAATGTAGGCATTCTTATCATCCAAATCTAGTCTTAAAACTCCACGCCTGTAATCCCAGCACACTGGGAGGCTGAGGCAGGAGGATCACAAGGTCAGGAGATTGAGACCATCCTGGCTAACACAGTGAAACCCTGTCTCTGCTAAAAATACAAAAAGTTAGCTGGGTGTGGTGGCAGGCACCTGTAGTCCCAGCTACGCTGGAGGCTGAGGCAGAGAATCGCTTCAACCTGGGAGGCGGAGGTTGCAGTGAGCTGAGATCCTGCCATTGCATTTCAGCCTTGGTGACAGAGTGAGACTCCATCTCAAAAAAAAAAGAAAAGAAAAGAAAAAGAAAAAAAGAAAATCCTCCCAAAATGTTGGATTGCATATTTTCAGATAGAATAACCTGTACTTTATTGCTTGTTTGTTTGCTTATGTATTTATTTTTGAGACAGATTCTCTCACTCTTCACCCAGGCTGGAGTGCAGTGGTGCAACCTTGGCTCACTGCAGCCTCTGCTCCTGGGTTCAAGCGATTCTCTTGCCTCAGCCTCCAGAGAAGCTGAGATTAGAGGCAACTGGCACCACGCTCAGCTAATTGTGGTATTTTTAGTAGAGACAGGGTTTCACTATATTGGCCAGGCTGGTTTTGAACTCCTGACCTTAGGTGATCATCCTGCCTCTGCCTCCCGAAGTGCTGGGATTACAGGCATGAGCCACTGTGCCCAGCCCATGCTATTGTTTTAAATTGGAAAAAATAATGTGTCCTTATCCCACCCCAAAATTCCAAACAATTTCTCCAAGAATCTCTCAAAACACTTGTAAGCACCTATACCACTAGCCACCCAAGACTATTGTTTAACATATGTAAAAATTTTAAAGATGAATTATCTGATTTTTTAAGCACTTAACGAACTCCTTGTGGTTTTGCACAGCATATGAAGATACTGAAGAGTATTGCATATGAATTATTTTTACTTCTGTTGCAAGGAACACTACCTCAACACATCGCACTCTGATTGTGGTTATCAATGGACTATGCACAGTACTTCTCTAGTATGTCATGTCCAGTGAAGCTTTCCAGAACCCACAACACTTTTGAAATTTTTCTGCATTTTCTCATGCATAGAAAAAGTCGATGGAGATGAGAACATGGCCAGGCTGGGTCTTTTGCATGTTTACCTTTCTCAATACACTCTGTCACTTCTAAAGTGTAGACTTGCCCAGTCATCTTATATTCATCTGTCTGTCTCGGATATATTTTTTCTTTTTTTTTTGAGACAGGGTCTCACTCTGTCACCCAGGCTGCTGGAGTGCACTAGCACAATCTTTGCTCATTGTGACCTCCGCCTCCCGAGTTCAAGCAATTCTCCTGCCTTAGCCTCCTGAGTAGCTGGGACTCCAGGTGCACACCAGGCCCAGCAAACTTTTCTATTTTTAGTACAAACAGGGTTTCACCATGTTGGCCAGGCTGGTCTCAAATTCCTTACCTCAAGTTATCAGCCTGCTTCGGCCTCCCAAAATGCTGGGATTACAGGCGGTGAGCCACCACATGGGGCTTTGGATGCATTTTTGGTAGACATTTTCACTTAACATTCTGGGATCTCTGTGCATGATAATGCATGATATGGAAAAACAGAAGCTTGAGATAGTGTCCTTTTGGGAGAACAGCTGACATTGAGTAAAATGTGGGGGCACTACGTTTTTGCCTGCATTTGCGTGCAACCTAAATATATAGCTCTATTGTGATGCATTTCTGATTTGGATAAAGATTGTTGGGTGAAAAATTTTGCAAGTCATTATAGCAAATGTTTATAAATTGAGTCCTCAGATAACAGAGGATATCCATACTTTCAAGAGGGATGAGTATAAGGTAATGTGGTCACACAGATTGATGAACTCTGCTTAGAAAGGTTGGGAAAGAGTACCCAGAAGGGAGGGAGGAGCAAGGAAGAGCCGCAGGATGCCAGTTCACTAGACAGGCCAGGCAGAGAGGCAAAGTGGAGGGCATTTTAGGCAGAGAGAAAAATGTGTGTAAAGTCAGAGAGGCAAAACATTCCATCATATTGTGTTCAGGGGGAGTGAAAGCAGATCCACATGACTGAAGTATAAGGAGCAAGGAAGATGAAATGGAGAGAGGCATGGGCCCGAGAGGGAAGGGCGTTGTTGGGTTTTTATTGTGGAAGACATGATGGGCCATAACTGAAGGCCTTTAAGCAAGAGCATGTTAACATCCCATCTGAAGTTTAGAGAAATACTCTAGCAATAAAATAGAAACAGGATCTGGGGACAGACATTAGCAACCAGAGATGATAAGGACCCGAGGAAGGGTAGCTGCAGTGCTGATAAAGAGGACAGAATAGACTGGAGAGAAGGCTGAGAGGCATAACTGATGGCAGTTTATGGTCTCTGTGATAGACAGCAGCTCCTTTGATCCCAATGTCTAGATTAGGAAATCAAGATCAGGGGTTCTTTTGTCATTTAGCATCTCCCAAATCGAACACAATTCTTAGCAGACACTCAACATTGGTAAATGGATAAATTCCACTGTTTAGCCAACACATCTTCAGCCAGGAGCTAAGTGAATGAGTCAAGAAATGAATCAGTGAATGGGTTAATAAATCAAATGACTATTTCCTGAGTAGGTTCTGATGTTCCTCCAAAGCAATTAAAGACTTCTCCTTCATTTCTTCCACCGTCCCCATCATATGGAGAGCAGAAGTCACATTTGGAATACTGCAATATCCTCCGAACTGATTCTGCAGTCTCTATTCTTTTGCCAAAAGTCCCAAAGCTAGAATGGTTGTGAAATGAGGCTCTCAGTTCAGGCTTGATTTGTCCTCAGCTAAGCCTCAGCCCCTCAACTTTTACCATCATTTCTCTCTCCTCAATGGAAATAATGATTCTTATTCATCTACCTCACACAGATATTGGACAGATTGATTAGTTAATGTTCAAAAATTGCTTGGAGGATGAAAAGTGCTGATTATTATTATTATGTTGTCTAAGAGAGATTCCCCTGCCTTTTAAAGGGAGCCACAGAATGGTCACTGATATTTAATTTGAATGCTCTGCATCTCACAGGTGGAATATTTATTTACCAATAAAGAAAAATGTCTCTACATGGAATAGCTCCTTGAAGCCCATTCATCTGTTTTTAAAAGATGGAACGGAATTACCATGATGGAATGTAATCTGGGCAACATGGTCAAGGTTGATGTCTGGGTCTGTGTCAGCAAGGGGTTTGCCCTATTATCCAGAGGCACTGATGGTAAAAAAAAAATGGGGTTGCCTTTTGTAAGCCAAATGTCACCTCAAATGCTACTGATATTAACCTAGATCATATGCAGAGTACTAGAGATATATGCTGTGTGTATAATTGTTTTTCTTCCTTCCAGAATACTCTGAACTTACAACTTTTCATCTTGGCCAGAAATGAATAATGGTTTCTTAGAAGTATCTCTTTTTTTCATTTACTTGTTGGCTTACAAAGGTGATTTTTATGCATATACCCCAGAAAGTTCAATATTGTATAACAATAGCAGCAAAAAAGCAAGTGAACCTTTTGACTTTTCCTTTTTTTTTTTGATTTGGAGCTTGATAGGAAGTAAGGAAAAGTTGTAAGAAAAGTTTGCATTTAAATAATGGGGGAGGGAACCCTGAATTTGAAGTGTGTAAATGTAGAATTGATGCTGGTGTCTTGATATTCCAATCTTGATTTGCTGCGAGTTTTCTTCAGTAACTTGGGCTTTTACTGTGATTTATGCCTGAACTTTTAGAGTAAAATTTATGAACTGCATTAAGTGCTAAGGAAGAAGCATAAAAATCAGCAATTTGAGGGTCTGGAGCAGTGAAGTGCTGTGTACAAATAGGCTAAATGGAAATGATAAGCTAATAGATGCACTGGAGAAAAACAAATGGCTTTCTGACATCAAGGAACCAGAGCTTTGAGAAATTCTTTAATTATCGTGTAATTGGCTGGGTGAGATAGTGTTGCTAAAGATGTATGAAATCAAGAAGTGAGGAGTATCATTTTAAAGTGAAACAAGTTTCTGTAGGGGAACGGTGAAATGTATGGCAGGGTTTTACCAACACAGTCAATTGGACCAGCTTAGAACATCACAGAAGCCACATCTTAGGACTTTGCCCAGCAGGTGGCAGAAGCGAAGCTTCCCGACGAGGTGCCTGGGCCTGCGGAGCCATGATCTGCCTCCTAAACCCTGCCCCTGTGGCTACCCAAGCATTATGGGGATGGATGGATCTGGCTGAGCAGGCCTCTGGGGCTGTCTGCCTGAGATGCTGAATGTCCTGTGTGTGGCTGGAATAGCCCTCGGTTGGGGACCTGGTCACTTTGCACTTTTTTTCCTGGGATACACCTTGACTTTTCCCAGTTGCGTGCCTGGGTTCTCGTCTTCCCACGTTCCATTTCCAAGATTCTTCTGCCAGTCATGGGGTCACCAGGGAGGGCGTCCATGTACTTTTCCTCCTGCCTTTTTTCTTTATTCGAGAGCCGTTGCTGCAGACACTCAGCCCTCTGATTTCTTTTCTATCCAAGAGTGCTAAGAGACAGCACGAGTGGGGCCTGGGAAGCGGGGGTTATTATCTAAGCCTCCCAGCCAAGAGTTTAACATTTACCCTTCTCCACAACCCTATGTGGTAGACGCCATTTTCCCCTCTGGCTTGATGAAGCAGCCGAGGCTCAGGGGAGAATCAGGAGCTTGCCGAACGTCCTCAGGAAGTTTTCAGAGCAGCAATGGACTCTTTCTGCTCAATATTTCTGGTAACTCTTGACGCTTCCAAATTCTGTTTGTTTTTTTTTTTATTTTTTGAGACTGACTTTCACCCTTATTGCCCAGGCTGGAGTGCAATGGCGCTATCTCAGCTCACTGCAACCTCTGCCTCCAGGGTTCAACCAATTATCCCACCTCAGCCTCCCAAACAGCTGGGATTACAGGCATGCACCACCACACCTGACTAATTTTGTATTTTTAGTAGAGACGGGGTTTCTCCACGTTGGTCAGGCTGGTCTCGAACTCCCGACCTCAGGTGATCCACCCACCTCAGCCTCCCAAAGTGCTGGCATTACAGGCGTGAGCCACCGCACCCTGCTGACCCTTCCAAATTCTTATGATGTAAATTCCCTGGTGTCATGTGGATCTATGACCTCTGGAAAGGGTAGTTACAGGAACTGTAAAGAGATCTCAGAACATAGAAAACCTTGATGACTCAGGGCAAGGTGAACTCCCACCCCAGTCCTCCCAGACCAGAGTGTCTCGGTCAGGGTGAGAGGAGCTGCAGGAGGGGCCGCCATGAGGAGACATTGTGGGTCTCTGAGAGAGGGATGCCTATAGCCTTACCTTCCAGGTGGGCTGGGGGCTAGGATCAGGTGGAAATGAAAGCCTAGCTGGTTTTAAGGGGCGGGGGAGGCCCTGAGGAGCGTGGCTGGTGTGGCTCCCAGTGGGACCTGGGGCAGCCTCTGCAGCTCAGGAGAGCCCCAAGCCACAGCAGAGGAACTCCAGCCAGAAGGAGCTGTGGAGATTCCAGCCAATGTTCCTCCAGACTTCTCAGGTGGTGCAGCTGAAGACACGCTGGGAAGGGGGAGATCTCCGTGGATGTGCCGGAGTGCAGAGGGAAAGATCCAGACCACAGCTCCTTTCCAGTCCCCCTTGCCCTGCATCACTGCTGCTGCTAAATGCAGACCACAGTTTGCTGACAAGAAAAGGTTCTAGGCAAATGCGTAATATTTTAGCATGTAATGGGCGGGGTGGGAGGACTCAGTAATCTCGGATTAAGAACATGTCATAATTACTTGAAACTACCTTTGATCTATTTATCATGATATATATTAAATAAAATTATTGACCTATCAGAAAACCCAGAGTGGTTCTAAATATAGATTCTCATTTTCCAAAAAAGAGAAAAATTAAGTCAGATGCCAGTCTGCAACACTGTAACCCCACACAGTCCCCATTAAGTGTCAATCTGGAGAAACGAGGAGGAACCGTGATTGACTCAGCTAACCTTTCTGCCCCCTAGTAGAATGGGGGCTCACTACAGAAATTGAGTTAAGTTAGGGAAACTTTAGTTTTTATAATTACTTATTTTTGAGACAGGGTCTTGCTCTGTCGCCCAGGCTGGAGTGCAGTGTGCAATCTCAATTCACTGCAACCTCTGATCTCTCCGCCTCAACCTCCCTACTACAGCTGTGCACCACCACATTCGGCTGATTTTAAAATATTTTGTAATGGAGGTCTCACTATGCTGCCCAGGCTGGTCTCGAACTCGTGTGCTCAAGGGATCCTTTCGCCTCGGCTTTCCAAAGTCCTGGGATTACAGGAGTGAGCCACCACCTGGCTGAGTTAGGGAAACCTGAAGTTTTGGTTTTAGGTTTGAGGATGGGGATCTGTACCCTCAAGCAGCATTGAACTGAGGCTTTTCTGCCTCCCCAAACGGCTCATTTCACTGCACGAGGAGGAAGCAGCACTGGTAAATCAAGAAGTGGACAATTTTAGCAACTGCTATCTCTGTATTATCTAGATGCCTAATATATGTTTTTTTAAATTGCACCATTCAAGCCCACTTAATTCAAGGTTCATTTTCCCTACTAATTTCCACTCAGTTTAATGAGATTTTACTCAGTATTACATTAAGGCAAATCATTAGGGATCCAGTGATCTCCTTTCAAATATTTTCAGTGCCTTATACAAAAAAGACACTCTCTGTAAGTAAAAGATCACGAAGACGTGAATGACTTCAAGATAAGGCATACTTCCAGTCATCCCATACATGAGAGCTTCTCACATATGAATCATTCATCTATTTGAAGTGAGTTTTCACACTTTGGTGTAACCTAGTTGTTCTCAAGCCTCAGCATCATATTCGTAAAAAGAAAGAGTTCAAAGGGCATTTATAGCAAGATTTTCCAGGTGTATGTCCCCTGACTTCATAATGACTGATGCAAAATTTCCAGGAGTTCCTCAGCCTTCATTTAAAAAAGTGACATGACTTCCCTGGGGTCACATGGCTTGCTGGTGGCCTGAATGGTATTGACTGGACTTCTTCTGTAGTTTGTGAAACCTCAGGGAAAGGGCAGTGAGGCTGTTTTGTGGCAGTTTCGGAGATTCACCTTCCTGGCGATAATGGTTCTCACTAGCACAGAGCTGTGGGTTTGTGAGGCCTTTTTCTGGTTGAATTCTTTCAGGGTAACTGAGCTGTCTTCTGCCCTGAGGACCGCTCAGCAAGAAATGCATCTTCTCAAGGGTTAATAAGGCTCACTAAACTTCATCCTGCCCAGCTCTGACTCTCACAGCAGCACTGGCTTTGGTTCTGATTTGCAAATCACATGCATCGAAAAGAGAAGCCGGCACGGTGGCTCACGCCTGTAATTCCAACACTTTGGGAGGCCGAGGCAGGTGGATCACCTGAGGTCGGGAGTTTGAGACCAGCCTGACCAAAATGGAGAAACTCTTGTCTCTACTAAAAATACAAAACAAAACAAATAGCCGGGCGTGGTGGTGCGTGCCTGTAACCCCAGCTACTTGGGAAGCTGAGGCAGGAGAATCGCTTGAACCCTGGCGATGGAGGTTGTGGTGAGCTGAGATCACGCCATTCACTCCAGCCTGGGCAACAAGAGAGAAACTCTGTCTTCCACTCCCCTCTCTCAAAAAAAAAAATACCAGAAGCCGAAAATGTACTTAACGGTGCATACATATCCTGAGAAACTGATGCTTTCCAGAAGTCAGCCCGGACAAGAGCAGCCCTAGTGTACCCTTTTCACCTGCGTGTAGATGCAAAAGAGAGAAAATTCCTCTAGAGGGCGCTCGTAGATTCTTCATGAATGAAGTGCTGGCGAAAATGAAGTTCTTCAAAAACGGCACAGACTGCATGGGAGCGAAACGGGATTTATATAAATAGATGGATGTGGATATGCAGATATTTTTCATCTGCAAATAATGCCTCTTTGTATTTTTTGTGATCAGCGTCAGTGAAAATCATGCACATGTGGGAAAGTGAAATATGGAGGATTTCTTTTGTTTCCTTTGTGAATGACTAGTGAACCCCCACCTCTAGGGGAGTTTGCTGTAGTTCACTGCAGTGTCATATTTATAATTATCAGGAGAGGGAGGGAAATTAAAAGATTTGACTGCTTTACTCTTCAGCGGTTGAGCTGTCTGCCCTGGGGACACGCCGGGAACTTCATGTTCTGGCTCAACGCTGTGGAAATCCTCGGGAATGGCTATTTGACCTCTCATTCAGTCACCTGAGGAAATCTGCTTTGGTTAGATTAGATGGACCATAATTGGCTTTGGAGTTGTTAAAGCACACTCTGGGTACACATTTCTCCATGTTTTGAAAAGTGTGTATTTTCCTTGGATCAGATCAGCATGGAGGAGAGTCAATCACAGCTTGGGTGGGTAGTTGGATTAGAATGCTGTTTCCCAAGACCTGCTCTGCCTCTCAGCCTCCCCCAGTGACAGGGTGCCTGCCCGGCCCGCTGGGCCCTTCTCTTCCTCCCCTTCCAGCCCAGGGTCAGGGAGAGGACTGAGTCTGCAACCTCAGCCTCCTGGGCTCAAGCGATCTTTCAACTGCAACCGGAGTAGCTGGTATAGTTTGCAAGGGAAGTAGGGGTCTGGGTGATTTTAAAGGTTCTTTTCAACCCTTAGTTTCTGTGACTCCATGAATGTGTGGATTCTGAAGTGAGAGGAATATAAATATGAATCAGTGTGACTTCAGCCTTATAAATGGTATAACTGTTTTCTCTGCCTCTAGTCATGCCCCTCCCCATATCCTTCACCAGCACCAGGATGATCCCTTACAAATGTGCATTGGATTATGGTTATCTTTTCTGCTGAAAAGTCTTCAGTGGCTCCACACTGCTCTTCATGAAAATGTCCAACTCCTTAGTACACAAAACTTACGAGGCTTGTCCTGGTCTGTCCTACAACCTCAGCCCTTCCTCCCGGATAACAGGCAGCTCTCCAGTGCACACTGTCTCCCTCTCACCTCCAGGCCCATGCTGCCCCTTGTACCTAGAACACAGCCTCCAGGCTGACTTGCACACCCCTTTGCCTGGCTGATGTTTTTCATCCTTTAGGTCTCAGCATAGGTGCTGCTTCCTCTGAGAAGCCTGACCCGACTCTTAAAGACTGGACAACACACCGCTTCTTATGTTATTTTAGCATCCTGTTCTATCCTTAGCCCTGGAGACACAGTTTTTGTTCTTAGAAGCTGAAAGAGCATCCACGAGGATATTTGACAGTCCTGTCTGAATATTCAAGCCCATTGAGAGCAAACTTGAGGAAGTCTTTAATCTACCAGAGAACCCAAACTGCCCATCCTGACACTCAGCCTTGTTAAATCAGCTTTAGCCTAAAGCAGCCTCCTTACATATTTTAAGTTAGGCCTAAAGGTTTCTCTTTATTGTAACTGTAACCAGTGGAGGTATAAATAGACCAGAGCCTACACTTGTGCCAATCATGCGAGTCTTAGCCAATCAAATGTAGCTAACTGTTCACACCTGTTCAAATAAGGCAAACACCCGACCTGTAACCAATCTGGCTGTTTTTGTTCCTCATTTCCGTTTTCTGTACATCACTTTCCTTTTTTTGTCCATAAATCTTCCACCACATGGCTGTGCCGGAGTTTCTGAGCCTAATCGTTCGTTGCTCAGTTAAACGCCTTTAAATTTAATTCGGCTGAAGTTTTTCTTTTATCAGGCCAAACACCAGTCCTGGAACCTGTTAAATCATCCTAAATTTGGCCTGAGACCACCTACTATACCTTGAGTATCACTAAGTAATAAACTACAACCTCGTAAACAAATGAGAATCCAATGAGGAGTATATTCTGTAGCGAATAGCTGGGTGTCCAGCTTCTGCCAATCACAGGCTGCCATCTGAAAGACCACACCCAAATTAAGCAAATATCAGGCTGTAACCAATCTAGCTGTTTGTGTACCTCACTTCCATTTTTCTGACTATAAATACTCCCTGCAAAGTGCCTGCTTTGCAAAGGGGGAGCTCTCCTAACCTTTTCTGCTTCTGAGGACTACTTGATTTGTGAATCCTTTGCTCAAATAAGCCCTATTAGGTTTAATTTGTTTAAAGTTTTTCCTTTAGTCCACACCTTTTTTCTTTTCTTTTTTCTAGACAGAGTCTTGCTTTGTTGCCCAGGCTGGAGGGCAGTGGCTCTGGCATGATCTGGCTCACTGCAACTGCAACCTCCGCCTCCTGGGTTCAAGTGATTCTGGTGCCTCAGCCTCCTGAGTAGCTGGGATTACAGGCGTGCAGCCCTGGGTAATTTTTGTGGTTTTAGTAGAGATGGGAATTTTTGCTATGTTGGCCAGGCTGGTCTCGAACCCCTGACCTCAAGTGATCTGCCTGCTTTTCAGTCTCCCTGTCCTGGGGATTACAGGTGTGAGCCAATGTGCCAGGCCATACAGTTCATAGCTTTCTGTCTCCATTAGCAGAACACTGCACCACTCTTCTGTCTTCACTAGTGTGACTTTATTTTCCCAGAAGCCGCCTATCCAGGCAAATGGATTAATTGTTCATTACAGGAATTTCCCAAAGATTCTTCTAAACTCTTCAGTGGAAAGCATCAACAGACAATTTGTGCCCTAAATTTCTGAATCCTTTGCTTCCAAATTCTTGCCTTGCTGTTTCCACCAATTCTGGTCTGTTGTATCGTGATACTTACCCAAATTTTCCCATTATGTTACCCCCCTTGGAGACACTGCCAAACCTTTGCAAGGTGGTGTTCTCCCTTAGCGTGCACTCAGCTTTGTCTAACAGGCTGTGTTGGTGATGCTAGGGGAGCTGACTTTTGACACGCTTCTGTAGTCAGGAGAGCTGGGTGCTTCCGTCAGAGGCATTTGAACCAAAGCAACTTCATCTTGAATAGGAGCTGGGTAAAATGAGGCTGAGACCTACTGGGCTGCATTCTCAGATGGTTAAGGCATTTTAAGTCACAGGATGAGAGAGGTGGTTGGCACAAGATACAGGTCATAGAGACCTTGCTAGTGAAAGAGGTTGCAGTAAAGAAGCCGGCCAAAACCCACCAAAACTAAGAGGGTGAAGAGAGTAACCTCCTGTCGTCCTCACTGCTGCACTCCCACCATCACCATGACAGTTTACAAATGCCATGGCAACATCAGGAAGTTACCACATATGATCTAAAAAGTAATCCACTCCCTGTTTAGCATATCGTCAAGAAATAACCATAAAAATGGGCAATTTGTGTGGTTATAAAATTTGCTACTCTGTCGGGGGCTGCTCCATGAGCAGCCCTTTTTTATTCCTTTACTTTCTAATAAACTTGCTTTCACTTTACTCTATGGACTCGACTTCAATTCTTTCTTGCGTGAGCTCCAAGGACCCTCTCTTGGGAGTCTGGATCTGGACCTTTCCTCAAACACTTCCTCCTTAAGAAAGTATGATGAACTTTATTGAACTTCTGGAGAGGAATTTGCCTGGACTTGGGTGTTTGAGTTCTGAATCTACACCTCCCAAAAGATGGTTCAGGAAATGAGAATTTGGTAAGGCAAAAGACTCCAAGGTCACTGTCACCTTCAGAAGCTTGTTTTTTACTCACTCACTCACCTGGCCCTGTCTTTTTCCAATGTCTCAGTCAGGGATCATTAAGAAGGGACATGGGTTCATACAACTCACTTATATTGAAAGTATGAAAGGGAATCTCTTGAAAATTAAAGTCA
The DNA here is from genome assembly GCA_036589455.1 of Ateles fusciceps. Lineage (NCBI taxonomy): Eukaryota > Metazoa > Chordata > Mammalia > Primates > Atelidae > Ateles > Ateles fusciceps. Next base: position 8,588,006 of record JAZHEH010000193.1, read on the forward strand.
ATCAAGAAGTACATCCAGGCCTCAAGGACTCTAGAAAGTTGCTAAACAGCTATTGAGACCATCTCGTGGTCCCTAAGATCATGTGGGCTTTGGGCTTTGCTTTCCTTTGCACATCTGTTTCACTCTTCCTCCACTTTGTTTTGGTGCCAGGGTAGCTGCTCATAACTTTATCTTGCCATGATGCTGACTTTGGCCCTCACTCTACTCGACATTGTGGGACTGGTATCCACCAAGAACTGGCTCTCATTTCCATATCTTTGGATCATACTCATGAGAACCTCTGATTAACCACTGGCCATCCAGTAGTGGAGGCTGGAGTCCAGGCTGTTTCAATCCTATCTGTACAGGAGTTTGGGTCGTCTGAACTTTTCCTCTCCCAGCGGGGGTTCAGAAGGGAGCAGACTGTGAAGGTTTTATGGTTTGGACAGTTAAATTTGCTGATGTAACAGAGATTCTACTTGTTGAAATGTGTGAATGTCCTTGAACAGGGCCTTCTCGTATTCAGCCAGAAGCATCTTAGCAGGATTCCAAAAGAAAGAATCAGACTACAGAGTTGACTTTAAAATAGGTTTTTGAATTCTGTAATGAAACAATAGTCTTGAAATCCAGACTTTGTGGAGAGAAAATACGGATTTGTGAATTACAGAAGCCGCTTTTACATATCAAGAGCAGAAGGGGAATGCATTCAAATTAGTGTTCTGAACAGAGTATTTTATGAGAAACCAAAGATAGAGACTCGGGTTATGCTGTAAGAAAAGTCCCTTCCAGCCTTGTGGGCGCAGGGGACAGGCAAAGAATATGAGAAAAGCGAGAGAGAACCAGGAAAGCTACAGATTTCACGGGAGGGGAATCTGCCCTCCCCCAGGGGAGGGGAAATGAGCAAGGGGTGGTGAAATAACGTACAGATGGGTGTGTGGCATCCTACTGCAACAGGGCTTAGCCCTTGTTTCTGACGGATAACTTGGGGAATTGTCAGCCCCTTAGGGTAGCCCTGCATCTAGCCTGGAGCTGGAACTTTATGAAGCCCTCAGGGGGTAATTTGAAAATGCCTAAGTGAGTTACTCGGTGATGGGCCTGAGAAACCAGGGAACGTGTGCAGGGAATCCGTAAGTTCTTAAATGATGGGGTAGAGGGATGAAGAAGAGTCGGGGGGTCAGAATGAGTCTGCAGCAGTTGGGGCCACACCATACTCAACATGACCAGGTGGAGCCAGCTATACCTCAGTGAGGACCCATGCAGGACCTGCAGGGACAAGAGTAGAACAGCCACACCACATCAGGGATCTGCAGAGACCATGGCCATTATGAAGATGTATGAGCTTTTCCCTTGTACCCAAGGGGGGCCTTTTGGAGAAGACAAATAGCCCTGAGAAGGAATTTGATATTTGAACCAAGTGAACATTTACTCAGAGGAGACAGAGTTAGACCCAAAGGATCTGTTTTAAATGAGAAGAAATTGACTTATCTTTAATTTTTAAGTTTTTTTCTACAGTCAACAGGAATGGGACTTAAGAACGTGATGTGAACAGTTAGGGTCACAAAATAGCCCTCACCTTTTTTTGCAAGTCTGAACCATTGTGTTCACTGTGCTTTTATTACAGTGTTGGGTCTACTAAGCCCACAGCCTTCCACCCATCATTTAAAACACACACACACACACACACACACACACACACACACACACACATCTATATATAAAACGAGGTAGGCAAGGAGTGTGTACTTAAACATATTTGTTGAATCAATATTTGTTGAACAAGTACTATTAAGTGCGCTCTGGTGGCATAGCGTGGAACAAGACAGGCATGGTCTCTTCCCTAAGCAGTGATTAGTCTTTGGGATAAGGGAAGTGGGTCATGTTTCTGTCCAGATGAAGATTTGTCATTGTTTGTTGCCCTCTGTGGCCAGTTGGAGGTATTTTCTACCCACATCATATAAGCAGTTAGTACAATTTGTGTACTGGGCAACATGGTTAGTGGTGAGTTAAAATTCATTCTAGTTTGAATTTGTTCTTTTTGCAAAGTTTCCCAGTGCCTACTGCTTTCTGAACCATTTCAGCATATATTCACTGATTGATCATCATTTGTCTAGTAAATATTTATTCTGCACGAGTTTATAGATCCTCTATTTGTTGCCAAAGATTCTGGGATAGATAGATGAAGACCTTTCAACTTGCTGACTGTTTACTGGTGAGATGTGAATAAATCAATAAACACGAGGAGGGAATGAAGCTAACTCTGCCTGAGTTTGTGTAGACAAGGCAGGTTTGCCACTTATGTTGCACAGAGTGTGCAATGCACACAGGTGCCAGGTCAGAAGAACAGAAAGCTAGCTCATGGGCCTTGGCATAGGGCTGCATACATCCAGGGGAAACATTGCATTTCTACCTATACAGGGTGCCATTTGCTCACCAACTACTGAGGCTCTTATCCATTGGACTAGCAGGAGGAAGCAACATTACCTCATTTGCAAAAGAGTGCTGTAAAATCTGACAAGCAGTCATGAGAGAAAATGGGATGGTTGAACTGAGTTTAAAAGAAATTGGCCAAAGGACCAGGCATGGTGGCTCATGCCTGTAATTATAGCACTTTGCGAGGTCGAGGAGGATTCATTGAGCCCAGGAATTGGAGACCAGCCTGGGCAACACAGTGAGACCTTGTCTCTAAAAAAAAATTTAAAAATTAGCCAGGCATGGTGGTGCCTATAGTCCCAGCTACTCAGGTGGCTGAGACAGGAGGATTGCTTGAACCCAGGAGGTGGACACTCCAGTGAGCTAAGATCATGCCACTATACTTCAGCCTGGGTGACAGAGACCCTGTCTTAAAACAAAAAGAAAAGAAATTGGCCAGGCTGGGCACAGTGGCTCATGCCTGTAATCCCAGCACTTGGGAGGCTGAGGTCAGTGGATCACCTGAGGTCAGGAGTTCAAGATCAACCTGAGCAACCTGGAGAAACCCTGTCTCTACTAAAAATACAAAAATCAGCCAGGCATGGTGGTGCATGCCTGTAATCCCATATATTTGGGAGGCTGAGGCAGGAGAATCACTTGAACCCGGAAGGCGGAAGTTGCAGTGAGCCAAGATCACGCCATTGCACTTCAGCCGGGGCGACAAGAGCGAAACTCCATCAACAAAATAAAAAATAAAAATAAAGATATTGGCCATAAGGGCTGGGTGCAGTGACTGATTCCTGTAATCCCAGCACGTTCGGATGCCAAGGTGGGAGGATCTCTTGAGGGTGTGAGTTCGAGGCCAGCCTGGGCAACGTAGTGAAACCCCATCTCTACTAAAATAATAATAATAATAAAGAAATTGGCCAAAGACAGAGTGTTGGAGAGTTGGAGGAATGTGAGTGGATGTTCTGAGGAGGGAGAGAAGATGGTGAATTTGGGGAAGAATAAGCAGTTTGTAAAAGAGACTATCCAGGAAAAGGCTGGGAGATTAGCACACAAGGATGGACAGAGGCCAGCGATGAGGGGGCAGGTGTGTTGAGAAATTGGCCATTTGTCCTGTAACTTTGGGGGAGCCTTTGGAGAGTTAAATGTAACCTCTAAATCAATACATTTAGCATGGCCTGTCAGCCCCTCTCTCCCCCACTGGGGTCTCTATTTTTCTGACCTCTCACTTTCTTTCCGGCCTTGGCCACATGCTTTGGGATTTAACTATAGTCTTCCTTGTTCACCATGTATCCATCTGCTGTGAAATCTTCCTCTCCTTTGTCTCTTACCAGATGTAAAGCTCTGTGACAGCAATGATTGTACCTTATACTCCTAAAAAATATGAGATCATTGGGCAACAATTCTAAAGTGTGGCATATGCACCATCTGTGATAAGTGAGGTGATTTTAAGTAGCACACAACATTTTTCTTTGGATATATTCACAGTATTATATGTTTTATAAATATATTTAACATATATTTTGATGTGTAATAGAAATACAAGTGACCAAAATCAGTAAAATGTGATTTTACTGATGTGTCTATTTATAATGAACTTTTTTTTTTAGACAGAGTCTTGCTGTGTTGCCCAGGCTGGAGTACAGTGGTGTTACCTCGGCTCACTGCAACCTCTGCCTCCCGGGTTCAAGTGATCCTCCCGCCTCAGCCTCCTGAGTAACTAGGATTACAGGTGCATGCCACCATGCTTGGTGAAGTTTTGTATATTTAGTAAACACGGGGTTTTAGCATGTTGGCCAGGCTGGTCTCGAACTCCTAAGCTCAAGTAATCCACCCACCTCAGCCTCCCAAAGTGCTGAGATCACAGGCGTGAGCCACAGCACCCAGCCAGGATGAAGCTTAAAGAGGGTTTAAGTTAAAGAATTAGTTGATTTATAGAAAGGAATACTGGTGGCCCACAGAATAAGAAAAAATTGCATAGTAGGTATGCAAGTGACGAAAATTTGAGATCTTGTGTAAGCTTAACAAATAGCAGGGAAATTGACTTCATTTTCAATAGTTTATTCTACATATTCAGGATGTTTTGCCTAAAAGGTAATAGTCAGTATAAATCTTGGAAGGAAGAAGGAATTAAGGGAGGAAAAGAAAGGAGAGAGAGAAAGAAAATGTTGAGAGAGAACAAGTGCCCATCGTGAGCCTCACGGTCTGAGGTTTCCACGCTGCTGGGTTGGGATATGCAATGCACTCATAGTTCTGTGTTTCAAGACTCTGAGCCTATCCCAGGGAGATCACCAGATGTCCAGGAAGAGACTGGAGTTCCGTATCCTCAGAGATGAGAAGATTACCTGGGTAGGAGGCAGAATTGTATCATCATCTGGTTGTCTTCCCAGAGTCTAGTTTTGCTTTGATATCTTTTTGTCCTCAATGCCACCTGGTGAAAAACAACTTTTACTCTTCTATATTGTCGCAATTCCGGTCACCAAAATGTATGTGTTCTCCCTCCACACCATGCAATTCTCCAATTTGTGGAAGACACTGACTGGATATCATACAATGTAACTCAATTTGATGCTATTGGCTGGGCATGGTGGCTCATGCCTGTAATCCCAACACTTTGGCAGGCTGAGGTAGGAGAACTGCTTAAGCCCTGGAGTTCAAGACCAGTCTGGGCAACATAGCAAGATCCCGTTTCTACAAAACTTTTTTTTTTTTAATTAGCTGGGTGTGATGATGTGCACCTGTGGTCTCAGCTACTTGGGAGGCTGAGGGGGCAGAATCCCTGGAACCTGGGGAGTTGAGGCTGCAGTAAACTATGATGGTGCCACTGCACTCCAGCCTGGCCTGGCAAAAAAGAAGGAAGGAAGGAAGGAAGGAGGGAAGGAGGGAGGGAGGGAGAGAGGGAGGGGAAAGGAAGGAAGGAAGGAAGGAAAGAAAAGAAAGTAAAAAAGAAAGAAAGGAAAGAAAGAAAGAAAAAGAAAGGAGAAAGAGAGAAAGAAAGAAAGAAAGAAACTAAAAGGATGTGATCCACCTGGAAATAGTGTCAGATCCCACAGATTAGGGACTCAGTCCCACAAGACTGCCCTTACTTCAGACACAAATCCAAGTTGTTACCTATGTTTCTTTTCTTCTTTTGAGTCAGAGTCTTGCTCTGTCACCCAGGCTGGAGTGCAGTGGCGTGATCTCGGCTCACTGTAACCTCTGCCTCTCGGGTTCAAGCAATTCTCCTCTCAGCCTCCTGAGTACCTGGGATTACAGGCACTCGCCATCATGCCCAGGTAATTTTTGTATTTTTGTAGAGATGGGGTTTTTACCATATTGTCCAGGCTGGTCTCTTGGCTAGGCTGGTCTCAAACTCCTGACCTAGTGATCCGCTCACCTTTGATTTGACATCATAATTAGTATAGGATGACCTAAAGGATAAACACGCCGTAGAAGGTCTGGGACGCACAACAGTGATGTCACCCCAGCCTCTTGATTCTCTCTCTTGGTTCCCATACTCACAAATACAAAGGATCCTAGGCTCATTTTCATGTGACCTCTTGGATCAGTCAGATCACACAGGGGACATCTGACACTCTCAGAGGGTCTAATGGAAAAGGCTTTAGTGACGAGGTTATTTACTGAGAGGAGTTGGTGGGGGAGGGGTATGAAGCTCTCCAGGTGTAGCCACAGTGGGGCTGGTGCTTCCCCAGGCCTGATGAAGCTGGGCTGGGGTTGATGTTACAGAATTGGGAAGGCAGGAGCCGTGGTCATATTAGAATGCAGCCACTGCCAAGAAGTGGCCAGGCAGGGAGGAAACAGAGGCCTCAGCACTCCAATGTCTCTTCCGGTCCTTTGATTTCCGGCCAGTGCCACCCAGTGGTGAAATAAAAATGGAAGCCAAAGATCAAGCAGCTTGGGTGATGCGATACACACAGATCAGCCCCTGGGGCAAAGAGAAGGGGAGAGAAGAGGGCTGGGAACTGACCTCACAGGTGAAGAGAATAACTGGCTGTCCTCTCTCCCTCATCCAGTTCCTGGGGACCCCCCAGCCAGCCCCATTCCCTGCTTGGAAATCATGATGCTCCCAGAAGTCAGATTTGCAGGATATTATAAACAGAAAGATAGAAAATAAAGGACACTTTTATACTTTATGTTCTGTAGATTTCAGTGACATTTTTGCACCTTTTGTTTATTTCAAAACAACTTTGTGAAATATGTATTATGGAAACTAAGTAGGTGTGTCTTACTCAAATCACAATTAATGGAATCAGGACTTGACTTGACCCTCATGTCTCTAAGCTGTTCTCTTTCTTTTAGGCTGGTGTCTTTTAAAACTGTGAGTCTCAAAGCATCGGTGGGCCTTGAACCAATTCCGTGGATTATGACCCACATTTGGAAAATAACGAAATAGAACTGAAGAGAACAGATTGGATGTCAGAGTGTGTTACCCATAATACAGGTTAATATTGTTTCTTGAAACTTAAACACACATAAGTGTGTGTATGTCCTTTTGTGTACTAGGCTGTGATGTACTATATCACAACTATACACATAAAAATACAATACAGATTTCTTCCTAAGGTTCTGTTTAAGAAAGTCCAGGCCGGCCACAGTGACTCAGACCTGTAATCCCAGCACTTTGTGGGTCCGAGGTGGGTGGATCACTTGAGCTCAGGAGTTCGAGACCAGCCTGGATAACATGGGAAAAACCTGTCTCTACTAAAAATACAAAATAATTAGCTGGGCACGATGGCGGGGGCCTGTAATCCCAGCTACTCAAGAGGCTGAGGCAGGAGAATTGCTTGAACCCGGGAGGCGGAGGTTGCAGTGAGCTGAGATAGCACCACTGCACTACAGCCTGGGCAACAGAGTGAGACTCTGTCTCAAAAAAAAAAGAAAAGAAAAGAAAAGAAATTCTGAAAGCATTGTGTTAGACCATCTTCTCTTTTTACTGTTTATTGTTTCACTCATTTGTTCATTCGTTCTCATTTATTGAACACCTTTTATGTGGCAGATCCTGAACTCAAAACATCACCAGATTTTTAATTTGATATCATCATCTCATGCATTTGTTCAGTACAAATTCTTTCTCCATTCTCCTTACATGCCCTGCTTCACCACCTTCACTTTCCTAAGCAATCCATGCCTTCCTTCATCTTGGAGACCTTTGCAAAACTCCACCTATCCTTTTCCCCCTTCTCTGCAAGCTAATTCTTAGTCATCCTTCAGCCTATAGAATCCTGCCTCTATTCTCAAAGCCTGGCTTTGGTTCTTGAGGCAATTTTTAAATAAGGCTGCAAGTTATTTGACACTCACTCCAAAGAGGCAGAAACTATGCCACGTCTCCTTGACGTGTACTCATGACTGCTTCAAGCAATAAAGTATGGTGGAAGTGCAATGGTGTGACTTCTAAAGCTTGGTCATCAAAGGTCATGCAATTTCCACCTTACTTGCTGGAACACTCACTTTTGGAGCCCTGAGCTGCTGTGTAACACATCCAAGTACCCAAGGTCACCATGGTAGAGAGGCCATATGTAGGTGCTCCAGGGGAAAATTCCAGTTAGATCCAGCATTCCAGCCATCTCTGCCAGGGAGCAAGGCATGTAACTGGGTTATCTTGTACTCTCTAGACCAGCCCACCCACAAAGTGGATGACACTGAGTGACCTCCATTGATGCCAGGGTTAACACAAAAATCACCCAGCTGAATCCTGCCTGAATTTGTGATCTACAAAATTTATGAGATATAAAATTGTTATTGCTTTAAGCCACCATGTTTTGGGATGGTATTTTGTGCAGCAATAGATAAGTGCAACAATTCTCTCTCTATGTGCGTCCATGGCATCCTATTTTGTCCCCCACTGTGAAGTTTATTGCACTGTAGCTTAACTTTCTGCTATCTATTTGTCTGTGTTTTCCAGCAGAAAATATGAAGCCTAAAATGTTATTTTGCTGCCAATTGTATTTCTAATATCTACCATCAGTTCTGCACAAAATATGGACTTAATGATTTTTTTTAAATTTGGGTTCAAATTTTTAAAAGTTTGGGAACAGAGCTTATTACAGGAAAGGTGTTAATATGTCTGCATCTGCCTGGACCTATTGATCTAATGTGAGTATTAACAGAGTCCTCTTTCAGTCTCGAAATGTGAAGGATAAATGATATGAGCACTCTAATTAGAGGGGTCCTCGTGGGACCAGGGGAAGGATTCGGAGTGATGCCCATAAGATTCATTAGAGTTTGGATTTGGCTCTGGTTGGATGAGAATGTTGAATTTTTAGATGAGCAATTTTAAAAGAGTGACTGTTATTACCCTTGTCACCATTATATTTTGATTATGTGCTCTATAATTAGATGTTGAAAATGCTAATGCATATTAATACTTGATTGATTTGATTACCCATCATAATTATACTTTGATCACTTTTGATAAATATATTGATTCATAGTTTATTTACTTCACAGTATTCTTTGTATGACTGCTTTGATAATATCTGATTACATCTTAATATTTGATTGCTTTGAGTAGCTCTTGTTTTAACCATTGGGAAGTTGGATCGTATTAGCTATGATGAACCTGACTAGTGGTTATATGAGCGTCGATTTTGCAGAGAAACATGCCTGGGTTTGATGTTCTTCCTTACTTACCTGGGTAACCTCTTAACCTCACTTAACCTCTCTGGCCTTTAGTTTCCCCATCTCTAAAATGAGATGATAAAAATTACTCATAAGGGTGCCAGGTGGAATAATCAGAAAATCATGTATTAGTAGGGTATTCTGGCTGGTCCCTAACTGACATTCTGGGTAATTCTCATGTGTAGATGGATGATATTCCCTACTCCCACCCAAGTATCTATTTGCATGAGCTAATACACATTAATGCTTTTTGTTGATGTTGTTTCAGGAGGGGGCTCAGGGAGAAGGGAGAAGTTGTTCTGGGTGGGGTACTGATGAGGGAGAGAGGAAGAGAAGAGGAATAAAGGGAAGGCCATGTCATGGGCTCCATTCTGCCATTCAGGCCCCAGGTGTTCAGAGTACAAGAGGGCCTGGCCGAAGGGGCAAGTGGGCTGGCATCCTGCCACAGGGTTGCATTTGCTTGGGTGGTGTATCATTTTTCTTTTTCTTTCTTTCTTTCTTCTTTATTTTCTCTTTCTTTTTTGTTTTTGAGACAGAGTCTTGCTCTGTCACCCAGGCTGTAGTGCAGTGGCGCAATCTTGGCTCACTGCAACCTCCTCCTCCTGGGTTCAAGCGTTTCTCCTGCCTCAGCCTCCAAAGTAGCTGGGACTACAGGTGTGTGCCACCGCGTCCAGCTATTTTTTTGTAGTTTTAGTAGAGACAAGTTTTCACCGTGTTAGGCAGGAGGGTCTCCATCTCCTGACCTCGTGATCCACATGCCTCGGCCTCCGAAAGTATTGGGATTACAGGCATCAACCACTGGCCGAGTGGTGTATCTTTTCTAATTCACAAAGAGGAGCCATGAACCCTCAGAGGTGTCACATGAAAGAAGAACTTGTTTGAGATTCAGTAGAAGTGAAGAGAGAGAGTGAGAGAGAGAGACTGAGCACAAACTCTGAAGTTCCCATGTGTGTGGAGGGTTTTGTGAGACTCTGGGCACAGGAACAACAGTGTAGGTCCGGGAGGGCATCTCTTCCTCCCGGGCTGCAGTTTGTATCCTGGATCCGAGAGTGCTCTGTGGGAGATGGCTGTGCCTGGCAGATCAGACTTCTCATGGGGTTTGGGGAACTTGGGGTGTGTGTGTGTGCATGTGTGTGTGTATGTGCATGCATATGCTGAGATGAAGGGAACATGGACAGTACGTGTGTGGGGGTGACCCTTAACTACTGTAATAGCAAGAAATTACAGAGCTTTTAGCTCCAGGTGATTTGCCAAACACTTTACATACATTATAATTTTTAATGGTTGCAACAACCCTGTGACAATAACCAATAGTACTTTTATTATCCTCATTCTACAGATGAGAAATAGAGGCAAAGAGAACTTAAGGAATTTCTCCCAATGTTACAGACAGTAGAGCTGGGATTTCAATCCAGACGGTCAGATGCCAGAGTCGCTGCTCTTAGCCATGACCATTTATTGCCTCCTTTCCAGGGAAAATGGAACTGTTCCAGACAGTAGGTGAGCCCCCTACTGCTACCCCTGGGGACTCCCGGCGCAGGGAGGAACTCAGCTGCTGCATAAGCCCGTGATCCTCAACTCACTGAAATCTGTGTTAATGGGATCCATCTCTTCCCTCAGCCTGGGGGCACTGTGTTTTGGATATAAAGCACATTTGCCCAGGACCTGGCTCTGGCTTAGGACTCAGTCGAGAATTGTATTTTTAGTGTTTGGGATGAGTGGCTTAGCAGTTAGTTCCCTTCTTGAGTCATGTTTTTACAGATGAAAGCACAGAGACCCTCTTAGCCAAGTCAGGGTTCACTTTGACCTTCTGTTGTGCCTGTCCTTGTCTCTGACTCAAATTGAAGTCCACAGTGCAGTGGGATGACCTGCCTTGTCTCCAGCTGTGGGGAGACTCAGGCTTGGGTAATGGTCCCCTGGCACTGGGCCACTGGAGAAGAAAAGCTACTAACTGCCCATCTGCTGGCTGCTGTCGCTGGCTGCCATCCAAATGACCCACAAACCCTGGGAACGTTCAGTGACTAGACACAGCCATGTGCTCCTGGAACACCAGAGCAACCACCCCATACTGAAAGGAAGGACACCTTTCCAGAATCCCATATGAGTCCCCACACATTAGCAAGTCTCTTCTCTTAATCCTTCCTTCCTTTGCAGAAAACTGATTTATCTACATCCCATTTCTGAAACTGTGAGATGTTATCTTTTTCTTTTCTATCCCTCTGTTTTATAATTTTTTGAGTGTAATACAGTGATATTTTTAATATGCTAGGGATTTCCAAAATTGAGATGTTGCTTTTTTCCCTTTATGCATAAAGTTACATTTTTTGGTCATGCATGGATTAAAAAAAAAATCCCTGGAGGAAATAAAGTAAAATGCTAACAAGTCTGTGGGTGATGCAGTTATGGGTTATTTTAATTTTCTTCTCTATACTTCTCCTTAAGTATGTGCTGGTTTTACGATATGAAAGAAAGCGGATTTTGTTTGTATAGGTTTTTCTTTTTGAGATTAGTTGCCTCTTTCAATATTTTTATTCTATCTAGTGCAAACTATAGTGCAACTTTATTTCAAGTAGGCATGATATTTTTTGTTTTTACTCCATTTTGCTCCCTGAAATTTCTCTAGGATGGATCTGTTCTGCTAAGGAGGAGGTGGATTAGAAACCGTAAGTACAGACCCAAGCAGCGTCGTACAGATGGAAAGAGCTCTGAACCGAGAGTCAGAAGGGTGAGTCCTCCTTCTGGCTCCACCAAACATTGAGCGCCTTGGTCTTTTTTTTTTTTTGAAACAGAGTCACACTCTGTCACCCAGGCAAGAGTGCCGTGGTGCTGTCTCAGCTCACTGCAACCTCTGCCTCCCAGGTTCAAGCGATTCTACTCCCTCAGCCTCCCAAGTAGCTGGGATTACAGGCGTGCGCCACCACACCCAGCTAATTTTTGTATTTTTAGTAGAGATGGGGTTTCGCCATGTTGGCCAGGCTGGTATCAAACTCCTGACCTCAAGTGATCTGCCTGTGTTGGCCTCCCAAGGTGCTGGGATTACAGGTGTGAGCCACCATGCCTGGTAGTCTTTTCATTGATAAAGCGACTTGGACTCCATGGCCTTTGCCACCTCTTCCAGGCCTGCACCTCAGTGAATCTTTCGCTGTCTCTGGGAGTCAGTTGGAAAATAGGGCAACAATTAGCCTACAGCTGACTTCATTAGACTATAATGATCTAATTTCTTGAAGATTCTGGTAGTTCAAATTAAGTATGAGAATGGCTCTTCTGGTGCTGAGCAAAGGAAGAAAACTCAAGTAGTAGCAATCTGGCAGGGTTTTCCTGGAACTGGTACTTGACATGCTTTTTTTTTTGAGACGGGGTCTCGCTCTGTCACCAGGCTGGAGTGCATGACCGTGTATTGCCTCCTTTAGCCATGACCGTGGCTAAATCATAGCTCACTGTAGCCTTGAACTCCTGGGCTCGAATTTCTTTCTCCTCTTTTTATATACACATATATGTAAAATTTTCTGAACTATTTGGGACTAAGTTGCATACATCCAGAGCCGTTTCCCTGGCCCTCAGTGCAGTCCAGTCCTGGCCTGGATGTCCCTCAAGCCTGGTGCCACATCTTCCCTCCCATCACTCCCCCTCCTGCCACCACACCCTCAGACTGGGACCTTGCATTTTTCCTTTATCAGAAAGCCCTCCTTCTACCCATCCAGAACAGAACTCCACTGTATGTGCCCCTCCTTGATTGTTAAAAGATCACTTAACTAGATTGGCTTGCTTGGGCGAAGAGGCAGGCTCCTCACTAGAGTGCAGTGGCATGATCATAGCTCACTGCAGCCTCGAACCCTCAGCCTTCCAAGTAGCCGGCACTACAATTATGCACCACTACACCTGGCTAATTTTTTTTTTGTATTTTTTGTAGAGACTGGTTTTTGCCGTGTTGCCCAGGCTGGTCTTGAACTCCTGTACTCAAGCGATCTGCCCTCCTTGGTCTCCCAAAGTGCTGGGATTACATGCATGAGCCACCACACCCGGCCTGCTTGGCCTATTTTTAAGGTAAAGAAGAACCCACATGGGAAAGAGAGAAAGAGGACGGTCTAGCATCTACAGGCAAAGGTATGGGGGTGAAAACAAGCCCATCCCATGTGGACAACGGACGAGACACAAAAAATCAAAAACACGAAGAGAAAGCCAGAAATGTCCCCAGCTGGGGAGAGTACAAAGCGTCTTGTGCCTCTTTTCCCATTCGTGGTGCTGTGTGGCGGCATCCCAACAGCAGCCTTCATGTATGCCGTGACAGTTAACTAATCAGTTTTGTTTTCCTTTAGTTTAACTGTAAATTTAAAGTAAATATTGATATTTTCTAAGATACAAAAGCAGTCACTCATCACAAAGCATTTCGACAAAACCAGTTTGGTGACCGAGACTCACAGAGATTTCTCCTAATTGGATAAAAAGATGAGGTCTGTGCTTTTTCATTTGCCTGATTAATTACTGCTCTGAAACCCTTGAAAACAGACATGGCCTGTAAGTGGTATCTGTTGTTTAATCGAGGACAGATGTTTTTGAAAACCTTTTAAATAGGCCTAGAGAGTTACTGACTCTGAAGTGAATCATTGAACTGTATGTTTTTACAAGTAACATGCCAGCAAAAAACAATTTTTACTAATATTCAAGTTAGAGTCACCATAATTGCGGTTTGCCCTAAACCTCCCAGCATCTAGAAGCAGTTCCAAGGTTATGGTAGTGAATGGCATCATCATCAACCCAGGGGACTAGGCTAAAAATCCAATAATCACTCACAACTTCTTGCCTGTACTTCTCTCCCTCATCCCTGCTCTGTCCAAGCCCCGTTGTCAATTTCATTGCCTAAGAGCAGTATCTCTCTGTAGCAGGACAAGTCGCAGACAGAACCTCTGGACACCAGGTTTGTGAAGGAAGTAGCTTTTTATTCCGCGGGAGTCTCGGCAACTCGCGTCTCAAGAACCGAGCTCCCCAACTAGAAAATCCTGGCCTCTTTTAAAGGCTCATAATCTTAGAGGGTACATGTGAGAGGGTCGTGGTGATCAATGAGGTAAGCGAGGGGGTATGTGACTTAGGGGGGCGTCTAATTGTGATTAAGCAAGAACAATGACTTCCTGGGAAGATTCCTCCATACCATGCCTGTGATCTACGGATAGGATAGGAACTAGGGTGGAGGGTTTAATCTTTAACCTCCAAGTCCAGTTAGTGGCCCGGTTTTGTCTCCTCCACTGACCTCGTGCCTTCTACTTTCAACTTTTACTACTCCTTTTGAAATGCAATGTAGAAGGCTAAGGGGAAGCGGTCTTAGAAGCTTAAGTGGAAGGTCTCCCTTCCTCATCTCCAGATGTTTCCTGGTGTCTGTTCCTACCACAGCTTATGTTAAGGCAACTATGTGATATGGGCCTGGTGACGGGAGGAACACCAGGGTCCTTAGCCTCATGCTGATTTAGATAAAACCACATGGACATGGACACACACAGAGTGGTTTTAAGGAGTGGAGAGTTTAATTGGTAAGAAAGAAGGAAGAAGCTCCCCCATACAGAGATGGAGAGGGGTTCCAAGCCAAAAGAGGAAACCCTGTGCGCAGAAAAGTCTCTGCTTATATGAGGAGACTGGAGGAGGCAGTGACTGATTTGCACAGGGCTCCGGATTGGTTTGACCTGGCATGTCACTCAAGGAGCCCGTGGAAAAACTGGCCCTCCCACCCTAGTCTTTAATATGCAAATACAGGGTGCCATGATATTCGACACACGTGGGAATATGTGGGAGTGGCAAGAGCAAGAGGACCAGGGAGGGAATCGCCATGTTTGGGTGGACCTAGTTGCTAATGACCTATATTTGCATATCAAAGCCTGCCAGCACAGCTGGGGCTTTCCTGCTAGACAAGAAACTTTCTGGAGCTGCTTTCAAAGAAACAAAAACTTCCCAAGGACCCCTTTTCCTCTCTATTTGCCTAAAATAATTTCTTAATAACTCCTATAACAACTATATCTATTAGGCCTGGTAGAAAACTGAATGCACCCCAGATGGGTGAAGTGAAGAGACTTTCATGAGGAGACTATTTGAGAAGCGTAGCCAAGGTGAATGGAATAAGCAAGGGTCAGTGGGTACCGGGATAACAAGCACAGTGATGCCCTTACTACTCCTAGGGCTAGAGGCAGTGGGAGGATACTGTGTTTCCAAGACTGCGTGAGAGCCAGTGGAAGAGGCCATGGGCCGTGGCCGCCCAGTGGTTGCTGTGGTGAAGAGAGCGTGTGGATGAGGATGTGGCTTGTGTAGCACCGAAGTTGGGAAGTTGGGGTGAAGGGATAAATACGCCAACCCTTCCTCCTCCTGTCTTCTAGTCTTGTCGGTACCTCCAATTGGCCAAACCCAACTAACACCAAAGGGCAGGGGAGACCAGGAGATGCAGTCCTTGGGCGTCCGCCTCCTCCCTCCTGCACTAAGCACCAAATGCTGGTAGGGGTGTAGAGCAACGGGGTCTCTCATTCATTGCTGGTGGGAATTCAAAAGGTACAGCACTTTGGAAGACAGACGTTTCTCACAAAGCTGACGTGATCTTACCACACATTCCAGCAATCATACTCCTTGATATGTCTTCAGTGGGTTGGAAACTTATATCCACACTAAAATTCTCACACGAATGTTTGTAGCAGTTTTATCCTCAATTGCTGAAACTTGATCACAACCGTTTCTCTGCACAAAGTAGGGGGCACAGCAGAGTGGGTCTGGAGGCTCAAATGAAAAATAACTCGCACAGTAATAGCTCCCTGCACTTGAACTATTGCAAGAGCCTCTTAAAGGCTTCCCTGCCTCCAGGCTTATTTTCTCTCCTAATGATTCTCCATAATGCGACAAGAATGCTCTTTCTAAAGCAAAAATCTCCAGGTCACTCCCTTCTTACAACCCTTGAGTAACTTCCCCGTGCTCCCAGGATAAAATTAGAACTACCCAGCATGGTGTCCAGTGTCCTGTGAGCCGCATTCTCTATCCAGCCCCCTATCCCTTTGCACTCCATGCAGTGCTGGGAATATGAACCCGGTCTCTCATCACTCGCCTTAGCCCCTGCTTAGCCACGCCCTCTGCCTGCAATATTTTTTATTCCAGTGTGTCTTGCTTGCCACGCCTTTTCCCCAGCTGGCTAAATTCTGCTACCCCACCTTTAGTTTCATTTTTATTTTAAGATGGCACAGGGTTCCCCCCAACTTTTGTTTTTTGCATTTTTAAATAGACTTTATTTTTTCCAGTAGCTTTAGGTTTATAGAAGAATTGAGCAGGAAGTGTAGAGTTCTTATGTACTTCCTTTCCACCCCCTCCACAGTTGCACCTGTTATTAACATCTTATATTAGTGTGGTGGTACATTTGTTATTATTGACAAATCAATATACATTCTTATTAACCAAAGTCCATTGTTTACATTAGGGCTCACTCTTTACGTTGTATAGTTCTGTGGTTTCAACAATTGCATGATGTCAAGTATCCACCATTACAGCATCTTGAAGAATAATTTCACTGCCCTAAAAGTCCCCAGTGTTTCACCTGTTCCTCTATTCCTCCCTCCCCTTAAACCTGTGGCAACCACTGATTTTTTTAACTGTGTTCATAGTTTTGCCTTTTCCAGAGTGTCATATAGTTGCAGTCACACAGTATGTATCTTTTTCAGACTGGCTTCTTTCACTTAGCAATATGCATGCATATCTTTCCATGGCTTGAAACTCTTTTTTTTTTAATTGACAATAATATTCCATGGTGCGGATGTACTGCAGTTTGTTACCCATTCCCCATCTGAAGGACATCTTGGTTGCTTCCAAGTTTGAGCAATTAGGGATACAGCTGCAGTAAGCATTTCATGTGAGGGTTTTTTTTTTTGGGGATTCTAGGTTTTCAACCCATTTGGAGAATACTGAGGAGTATGATTGCTAGGACGTATGGTAAGACCCATGTTCAGCTTTGTAAGAAACTGTCTTCTGAAGTGCTGTACCATTTTGCATTCCTACCAGTAATATGTGAGAGATCCCATAGCTCCATACCCTCACCAGCATTTGGTGCTATGTCTTGGATTTTGGCCGTTCTAATAGGTGTGCAGTGGTATCTCCTTGTTGTTTTAATATTTCAATTTCCTAATGACATATGCCATTGAGCATCTTTTCATTTGCTTAGGTGCCACTTCTGCTCCAGTTTTAACTATTGGCTTAGTTGATGGTTTCTGCAGGGAAAACATTCTCCCCATTGTATCAGAGAGCCTTTGCTGTGTAATAGATGAGCTCAAAACTTGGTAGCTGAAAATAGCTATCACTTATCTGTGGGTCATGTGGAGTTCAGCTGATTAGGCGAGGTTGTTCTGGGTGGCCCAGCTTTGGGCTTGTGGATCTCCTGGGTCTGCTGGGTCTGCTAGCTGGCCCTGTTCCACAGGTCTCCAACCTTGTTTGAACCAGGGATATGGCCATCATATGTTCTCATGACAAAGGCAGAGGCACAACAGAGTAAGTGGGAAACAAGACATTTCCTAAAGTCTGGACCCACTGAGACATACCTGCAATTAGTTATAGTAAGTCACAGGGCCAACTCTAAATTCAAGGGGCAGTGTGAGGCCATAGCAAGGATGTGGATGTGTAATGGGGAAGAAGGAAGAATTAAGACCAACAAGTCCATCCACCACAGTGTATCACTTCGATCATAACTATTCACTTTCCTCCAACATGCAAATGCCCTTACCCCCATCCCTGGGCCCCAAAGGGCTTGATTTGATCCGCAGGATGTCATGGAGACCTGTAGACTAAAATGGCAAGTCTTTGCACCTTAAATACCCAACACTCAGAGGTGAGACAGGGAAGTAAATAACCAAAATAAAAATTTCCATCTGTAATTCTCCTTATTCTTCCCATATGCCACTGGTCACAGCAAGTCACATGGCCAAACCCAAAGCCAAGAGATACTCATGATGAGGCCATGACAAAGGACGGATAAGGAACTGGGGGATAATACTGTACCCCAGTATAAATGGAAATGGAAGGATGGTTGTCTTTCCATTTACATCATCTGCCTTGACCACCACTTTTGAAAGAGGCTTTAGAAAAAAGCCCTTTTTTTCATCTGAGCAAGTTTTTTAGAATACTTTCAGCCTGGAGAAAGCTTGGGGGCTGAGGGGTCTTTCTACTTTTCAAAGAGCCACAGTCCTTTATATTCAAGGCCAGAAGTATTTTTGCCAATAATACTCTCAAAAAAACTTTCTGAGTTTTACAAATAAAGACAAAGAATTTTTAAAATGGCAAGAAAATACATTTTTGCCCTAAAAAGGTGAGATAAAGGGACACATTTTTCCTAATTATTATCTGAAAAAACAATTTTGAAGATGTGGTTGAAAAGATCAAATAGGAATGTATCCCATACATATTTTCTTATCAATAGTTTTGGGTTTAAGTAATTCAAGATTTAGACCGAAATTTATGTAAACTAATGTATAACAAACATTATCTTGGTAGCAGTGTATTGAAATTGATACTTTAATTTCCCCCAAATCTTTGTGAGGATGGCAGATTAAACAGGGTGGTTTTCAGGTGAAAACATAATTTGCATATTTAGTGGTTAATGCATAACTTTTGAGAAAGTCTTTTTAAAAGATGTTTACATTGAGAAAGTAAATGATTATATTGCCTGAGTTCAACCTTTATGCAAGTCTGATGGTTTCTAATTCTTTGTATTTAAAAAAATTATAATAGGATTTAACTGAGTTTTAAATTGATAGAACTTTTAAAATTAAAGAAGATAAATGCTTATCCGGTGATTTTGTTTTGTTTTGTTTTTGAGATGGAGTCTCACTCTGTTGCCCAGGCTGGAGTGCAGTGGTGCGATCTTGGCTCACTACAGCCTCCACCTCCTGGGTTCAGGCGATTCTTCTGCCTCGGCCTCCCAAGTAGCTGGGCCTACAGGCGCGTGCCACCATGACCGGCTTATTTTTTTTTTTTTTTTTTTTTAGTAGAGACAGGGCTTCACCATCTTGGCCAGGCTGTTCTCGAACTCCTGACCTTGTGATCCACCTACCTCGGCCTCTTAAAGTGCTGAGATTACAGGCGTAAGCCACTGCGTTTGGCCTAGCCTGTGATTTTATCATTTCTCTAAGAAGTTCAAAGAATTGAGTGTTGTAGAAGGGACCAGATTTCTTTCATTTTTATTAACTTATGTATAAGGACAAAAATTCTCAGCACAAACCATGCAACAGAAGGAATAAAATTTGGGGGGAAAATCCTTTATGAGTTCTTTTTCTTTATTTTATTTTAAGTTCCAGGGTACATGTGCAGTATATGCAGGTTTGTTACATAGATAAACATGCGCTATAGTGGTTTGCTGCACCCATCAACCCATTACCTAGATATTAAGCCTGGTATGCATTAGCTATTTTTCCTGATGACTTTATGAGTTTTTAACTTTTCTTTTTTTTTTTTGAGACGGAGTCTCGCTTTGTCACCCAGACTGGAGTGCAGTGGCACCATCTTAGCTCACTGCAGCCTCTGCCTCCCGAGTTCAATCGATTCTCCTGCCTCAGCCTCCCGAGTAACCCTTGCCTTGGCACTTGCGGGGTCTCCCACCCACATCTGGGACTACAGGCACGCGTCAACACGCCCAGCTATTTTTTGTATTTTTAGTAGAAACGGGGTTTCACTGTGTTGGCCAGGCTAGTCTTGATCTCTTGACCTTATGATCCCCCCACCTTAGCCTCCCAAAGTGTTGGGATTACAGGCATGAGCCACTGTGCCCAGCCTAGTTTTTAACATATTTTATTCTAGTCTACCCATTTGTCAAAATTCATTTGGGATATATCTCTCAGTCTATCACTCCATGGTTCCTACTAATTGGGGTATAACAGGTTGTTGTGGGCCTATTCCTTTAAGTTTTCTAGGAACCTGGTTGTGCAGCTGGAAGGCTTTCCTAGACCAGGGCTACTCACAGACACATAAGTACCACTTGGGAGCTTGTTCAAGGTACAAGCTCTTGGGCCTCTTCCTGTAACTGTTGAATTGGAATCTCTGAAGGTGGTGCTCAGGTAGCTGTGTTAACAAGCCTCCAGGTGATTCTGAAGCAAGCGAAAGTTTGAGAAATGATGGGGCTATCCTATTTCTCCTGGAGTCTGGTCTTTACCCTGGGGACTTGGCTTAACTGGCAGTGCCCTGAGTTGGTTGTTTCTAAGCTGTATCTTAATGGCCACACCCTTGATTTGATCTTTGTTTCCAGGTTGTATTTTATTTGGGAGTCTTTTACTGGCTGGAAAGGCTGGGATAAAAAAACAGTTCTATTTTCCAACCCAGCTAGTTTGGGCTGTCTATATTCCCTCTAAATTCTGCTTGCAAGTTGACCAGTTCTCCTCTAAGCTATACTATATCATATGTACTGCAGTCTTCCAGTTGTAACCTTCTGCCTGGCAATCTTCTTTCCCAAGTTCATAGGTTTATTAGGCACATTTTCTATCTTCCAGGTTAGCTCAGGTGACAGTTTTACCAGATACTTTATTACTGCAAAGTGTAGATCTCAGTTCTCCAGCTTCCTATAACAGTTTCCTTTCTTCAGCCTCTACTGCTTCCTAGGCCCAAAATAAATGCCACATATTTTAGGATTTGACTGCAGTACCAGTTTCTGTAAGGGTTGGATATTGCTGCATAACAAACCACTCCAAAACTTGTGGCTTAAAACAATAATTATTTATGACTGCTCACAGGTCCATGAGTTAACTGGGGTTCTGCTGAAAGGCTGGGTGGCTCTGCTGCAGGACATGGTGGCTGCAGAAATAGGTTGCCATACTTGGAACTTAAATGAGAGAGAAATGGAAAGAAGAAGGAAGGAAGGAGCAAGGAGGAAAAATGAAGGAAGGATGAAGGAAGGAAGGAAAGAAGGATGAAGGAAGAAAGGATCATTTGAGGTCAGGAGTTCGAGACCAGCCCGGTCAACTTGGTGAAACCCCCATCTCTGCTAAAAATACGAAAATTAACTGGGCGTGGTGGCAGGCACCTATACTCCCAGCTACTCAGGAGGCCGAGGTATGAGAATCACTGCAGGCCTGTGGATTCACTTGGGTGGCTCCACTCCTCAGACCAGTGGGCAAGCCAGGTCATGTTCTCATCGCCATGGTAAAGGTGCAAGAAGACAAGTGGAAATATGTGGTGCTTCTTAAGTCCTAGTCTCAGAACTGGCCTTCTCTCACTTCTGCCCATGTGCCACTGGCCATAGCAAGTCACATAATCAAGCCCAAAGCCATGAGGAAGCCATGACAAAGGTATAAATGCAGGGAAGGGTAAAGAATTAGGAAGAATACTTCAATCTGGAATCCTCCCCAACACAAAAATAGGAATCTCTCTTATGTGTTATCATAACATTTTTTTTTTTTTTTGAGATGGAGTCTCACTCTGTCGCCCAGGCTGGAGTACAGTGGTGTGATCTTGGCTCACTGCAACCTCCGGCTTCCGGGTTCAAGCAATTCTCCTGCCTCAGCCTCCTGAGTAGCTGGGGTTACAGGCGCGTGCCACCACACTCGGCTAATTTTTTGTATTTTTAGTAGAGATGGGATTTAACTATGTTAGCAGGCTGGTCTCGATCTCCGGACCTTGTGATACGCCCGTCTCGGCACCCCAAAGTGCTGGGATTACAGGTATGAGCCACCATGCCTGCCCCATAACTTTTTAAATGCATACTCCCAGAACGTTTCTGTCATTGTCTCAGAAAAGCAGACATTGTGCCTCCAGAGCCTAGACGGTGCCTGACGCACAGTAGATATCCAATAACTACCTGCTGAACAAGTGACTGACAGCATGAGTGAATGCTTTCCCAATGGAAAGTTTTCCAAGTTAGATGTGTAGAGACCAAGAATTAAGGGATGGTTTGGAATCTTATCTGGACGTTTAATTCAAAACTTCAAGCTTTTCATCAGTATGTCTTCTTAGGAAAGTAAAATCTTACCTTTGTGTTTGAACTTCATAGGAGCAAAGCAATGCTTAGCATTTGGAAGACACCATAAATGAAAAAAGAGTAATAAAGGTAAAAAAATGGAACCAAAGGGAAATTGCTGACAGGGAAGAGCTGATGAAATACTTATGGGGGGTTTTGTGCTACTTTATTTTTCTCTAACTCTTTCTTTAGAGGGATGAGTGAGGGAGTTCTAAGTGGCTGTCCCATGGGTGCCCAGCCCATCACTGCCTGTGTTTTGTAATCAGAGCCAAGAATCAAGTGGAGAGAAGATAGCAGTGTAGTAAAACCTCCCTGTGCAATCTTGTTGGCAGGCTGTGTGACAACCTCAGTGAACCGCACGGGACGGGCTGATGTTGGCTGACCTTGTTCACACCTTCCTTCTGTCTGTGCTCATGGTCTGGCTGTTGCTGCACATGACAGTGGCAATATTTCTCCCCTTCAGAACTCACCTCTCTGCTCTACTTTTCCAGAATTTTATTTTTACAAATACATTGCGGTGCTTGGGACTAAAAGGAGAGAGAAAAGGAAGGAAGGAAGGAAGGAAGGAGGGAAGGAAGAAGGAGGGGACAGAAGAAAGGAAGGAACAAAGGAAGGAAGGACAGACAAGGGAAGGAAGAAAAAAGTAAAGAGGAAAAATGAAGGCAGGATGAAGGAAGGATGGAGGAAGGAAGGAAGGAGAGAAGGAAGGAAGGAACAAAGGACAAAGGATGGAAGGAAGGAGAGAAGGAAGGAAGGAACAAAGGACAAAGGATGGAAGGAAGGAGAAACAAAGGAAGGAAGGAAGGAAGGAAAGAAGGAAGAAAGGACCTGGAGAAGAGCTCTGGGAGGCCTGGGCATTATGGAAGTAGTAACTCCTCCTGTGTTTTTCTTCTGTGAATAGGCTGCTCAGAGGTCATACACAAATCTGCGGGCCAGGTGCTGTGGCTCACGCCTGTAATTCCAGCACTTTGGGAGGCCAAGGCAGGCAGATCACGAGGTCAGCAGTTCGAGATCAGCCCTGCCAACACGGTGAAACTCTGTCTCTACTAAAAATGCAAAATCAGACAGATGTGGTGGGGCACACTTTAATCTCAGCTACTCAGGAGGCTGAAGCAGGAGAATCACTTGAACCTGGAAGGCAGAGGTTGCAGTGAGCTAAGATCGCACCACTGCACTCCAGCCTACGCGACAGAACAAGACTCCATCTCAAAAACAAAAACAAAACAAATCTGGGGCCATGCCTGAGAAGATTCAGTTTGGGCTCTGGTGGCTGGTGTCAAACTCATCTTGAAACAAGTTTTGCCTCAAGCCCTATGCCTATTCTCAGGAATGGCCGGCTCTCTTTTCCTGCCTGGGTTTCAGTGCTGTTGAAATCAGCTCAGGCTCTGCAGACTCCAAACTCCACAGCAGAGCAGTTTTTGAGCCTGGTGAGGTGTGAGGGTAATAAGAGGTTGTTAATCTAAGGCAATAACCTTTCCCTGCAAAAGTGTGGAAATGCTCATTGGAGGTCTCCTAGCAGTTGTCACAACCTGGCCTGGGATAAGGCTGGTCAGTGGGACAGCAAACAGATGCGCATGAAAGGCCAAGCCCGTAGCCTTCCCAGAGGCCCTTGCAGACCGCGGGCTCTCAGGCAGCCCTGGGAACCTCAGGCTCAAAAGTTGTAAGGGTTTCAGTCTCCTCAGTTTTCCCTTGAAATAGGATGGCCATTGTGGGGCTTAGGATGAGGGGGTGTTTGGAATGAAACCACCTCTTAGAACACACCACCAGGCTGAGATGTGTGTCGACTGTTTGGCCCATAGGAAAGGTAGGCTTCGCCTGGGCTGCATTTCAGGAGACCCAAGGACCTCCGCATGCAGCCTCTGCCTTGGCAGGTGCCAAGTTCTAGATTAAGTTTCTGCCTTTTGGAAATCTGTAGGACTGAAGAGAGTTCTTGACCACAGATTGATGCCCTCAGAGAGTAAGAGATATCCACACTGCCAGAGCAGCTTGTTGCCAGCTTTATGCATTTTTATTTAACCAACCAGCACTAGCTATGGGACAGATCTTTTCTCTGGTGTTTTACACATTTTAACTCCTATAATTATCTGATCAACCTCCTGCGATATCTATTCCATTGTATAGATAAGGAAGCTGAGGCACAGAGAGGTTGAGTAACTTGGCCCAGGTGACGCAGCCTGGAAGGAAGAGGTGTTGCCAGACAATCCATGTTAAGTCAGTTCTAACCGTCATGCTCTGCTGTCCCTCCATGTTTACCACGAGATAGAATATGGAGGGAAGACATGGAAAGTCCAACAGAAGGTCCTTCTGTGGCTCCGGCTTTCAGAGCTGCAACTTCTGGTGTCATCTCACAGATGCACAGAGCATTACAAAAGCAGCCTCTGCTTGAGCACTGAAGTCTTGCTTTTCTGAGGCTCAGCACACTCTAAGTCCTCCTTCTGAGTAAAAGGCTGCCAGGCACGATCTACTTAGGTCACGCTTTAGGGGAGCAAAGACATAAGCATCTTGGAGCTGGTGGATTTATCTACAGGGATGCCTGGTGTGGGGATTAGCACCAACCTAAAACATGAATCCCCAGATGGCAAATATGAGATGGGCTTCTTGAAGGATTTCCTCAATTTCTTGCAAAAGGAAACTCATATAATGGAAAAAAACCACAAGTTTTGGAGCCAGAGACTCAGATGTGTGACACTGGGTAAGTCATTTGTCTCTCCAAGCCTGGTTTCCTTGTCTGCAGAGTGAACCGGATGAGACCTTCTCATGGGGTGTTTATAGAGGCTGCATGAGGTAATATATAGCCCATCTACATGGGTCCAATCATTAACTAAGAGAAGGGACATTCCCAGAGGATGCACCATACGGAGGCTGGGAATCAGGAGGTGTGCTCTGGGATGGACACATTCTCTTGATTGCTGAAGATGAGCTCCCTGGCTGGGTGGTGCAGCTGAAAGGTCAGGGACTTAGGAGTCAGTTGGCTCTGGGTTCAACTCTTACCTCCGTCACTTACTAGTGACCTTGGAAAATCACCTAAGCTTTCTCAATTCAGCTTTTTTCACTAATAAAATTGGAATTTTGACACACATCTCTTAGGACTGTCAAATTTGTATGAGCTAATGAATGCAGAGGGTGTTAAAATAAAGCTAACTTTCTCTAACCTTACAGGCTATCGCTTTATGTGTCAGACGGCAGTCATGATACTCATCTCCCTAGGTCTGCAATAGAAAAACATCAATCCCAGTGTTCACTGGGCCCTTTATTGCTATTATTTTTAGCCATAAACCTTGTTAAATCACTTACAGTTACAGAAGGAGGGAGGGGCATGACAGTGACTGGGCCCCACTGGAGAATCACTCTAGTAACCAAAGAGTGGGGGAGTTTTTCCAGTTTCCCCTTTGTTAAAGTCATTCCTACATGTCATTTACATATACTTAACCTTTGTAATGTGACTTGGCAGGGCTAGGTTTTGAGAAGGACAGAGTTTTCTTCCAGGAAAGTCTCTCTTCCCTTCTCTCCCATCTTTCTCTCTATAAAATCACTTCTTGACAACATCCACCAGTTCTGACTCAACAGTGAGCCACTTTTATTCCAACAATACAAAGCTCTCTAGTGGGTCGCTGAATGAGTTTTAAATGGGGTGTATGACACCCCTGAAATGGTGTTACATTTCCTCCATTAGAGGGTCAACACACTCACAAGGCTCCACGACCCTCCCTCCCCTACAAAGGCTAAGAAACATTGTTCTGCAGGAAGACAGATGCAGAAACGCCACTCCATTTGGAGCCTAAGTACAATTTATTTCCGCCAAAAGGATGGGAGGCAGATTTCCTTGGAACTTGTCCCACTTTCTCTAACACAGAAGTTATAACAGTAAAAAAGATGTAAATCTTCTGTTCAGTTTCTTCCCCCAAGTATTTATCTTTGCTCTTGGGGGAGGAAGTCCTGTGTCTTTGGCCCTTCCGTGTCAGGGAACCCCATCTCTGGACCTGCCCATAGAACAGGTAAACTTGCCTTTTCTAGAAGACCTTTGTCCTTGAAACCCTTTACTCGTTGATGGATGTTGTCATTAAAAGTCCGCGGCTGAGCAGAAGCCCTCCTGGACTCTGAGTGATGGAGTCTCCCTGCCTCTGTGAGCTGGTGACTGGTTCGATGGTGCTGCGTGACCCCATGAACTTCCCTTACTACTACAAACGGCCTTGCCCAACATTCACGAGCACCAGATGCCAGAAACCCAGTTGTGCCATTTAATTTCTTCTTATTTAGTTTCGAGAGGGTCCTAATTTGTGGCTTTTAAAGTAATTTGTCCCAAAACAAGCACCACAGACTGATCAACTCTCTTGGGCATTTGTTTCCCATAAATCCAGCTCTCCTTAGATGAGCTTTGACTTGGGCTGGAAGGAGAATTTGTTTAGTTATGCTGGGTTGTAGGCACTAAATTGGGCCATATTGTCACTTCTCTTTGGTAATATAAACAAGCCCACAGACTGCTCACTCTCGTCAGTGAATGTAATCGGTCAAGTCGGCTTGCTGTGCTATAACTCAGAAGGAAAAAGTCCGATAACTTAGTCTGAGCTTCACCTTTCATGAGCCATCAGTTCATACATCACCGTGACATAAAAAGGGCCTCATTCCCACAGAGTTAGTCCCAGAAGGTTTTTCCCGGTGTTAAGTTCTTAAAAATAGCATCTGTGCTTAGGACATTATTTTCCAAAATTTTACACAAGTGCCAATGATTCTACTAAATCAGCCTTGCAGGATAATTCCTAAGGGCTCCTTCTATTTATGCAGGCCAGAGTGAATATTCAAGAAAGTAATATTTTGCAGGTCAGTCTTTTATTGCTCCATCCAACCTACAGTATGTACCACACCTTGCACACCAGTCAACGGGGCTCCGAGGATAAAGGTTCACCAGCTTGTCATTTAGACCATTCATCATTTGACACATATTTTATTGGGCATCTACTCTGTGCCAGGCACAGTATCAGAATGGGGGCTAAAGCAGAGAAGAGGATGGGTAAGGCTCTTGGTTTTCTGAAGCTTCTATTTGTATGAACAAGAAGGATCAAACATATAAAATGTAATGGATAGATAGTAGAAATATGAAGGAAATAGCTAGGATGGTGTAATGAAGATGAAGATGGTCAGGGAATGGGTCTCTACAAACAAACAAACAAAAAAAACCATTTCAGCTGAAAGAATAAGTAGCCAGAGGGACCAGAGGGGGAGAAGACCCAGGCAAAAGACCCTCCCTTCGTCTTAATGTTGTTGGACAATTGCTCACAGTTTTGTATCCACTGGAATGTTAGAAACCTGAGATTTTGGCCTGGGACAGTGTCTTACACCTGTAATCCCAACACTTTGGGAGGCCAAGGCAGGTGGATCACTTGAGGTCAGGAGTTTAAGATGATTCTGGCCAACATGGTGAAACCCCGTCTCTACTAAAAATACAAAAATTAGCCAGGCATGCTGGTGCATGCCTGTAATCTTAGCCACGTGGGAGGTTGAGGCACGAGAAATCGCTTGAACCCAGGAGGCAGAGGTTGGAGTGAGCTGAGATTGCGCCACTGCACTCCAGCCTGGGCAACAGAGTGAGACTCTGTCTCCAAAAAAACCCCAAACCTGAACTTTTGTCTCTTAAAATATTGCATGAGACTAGCTCGTTGTGATGTTTTGAGAGTTGAAGCATTATCGTGAATAATTGAGTGGCTTGATTTCAAAAGAACCCTCCCACTGTAGACCCCCTGCAGGAACTTGGGCGGTGCTCTGCCCATGGGAAGAGTGAGCCCAGATCACCCCCTGCCTGGTTCACTACAACCCTGGGAGAACACCAAGAACTCACTCTGTTGATACACAGTCTCCCAATGGAAAAATTACTTCCTGCTTGTAAATGAGTCACCAGGGGGAGTTGGTTTTCCTTCCAGAGGTCAGGCGTGCTATTTAGTGCCGTGATTCCTAACTTGGGAGAACTGGGACACCCTCATGTCATTTGTTAGATTTCTTGATGACCTCATCCTCCAAAAGTGCTATGAGACATATGTGCTTGTTTTAAACATTTAACTGGACATGTAATTCATTTCACTTTGAGTAGTTTTGAAAAATTGATGAAATCCCAGGTGTTGGAAACCCATTGTTAGGAATTCAATAATATGATGATTTGTTCAGGATCCTAATAGCCAGAAAGAAAAACTAGTTTCTTAAGATGCTTTTGTTGCTCAGGAAGGGGAGGCAAGCTAATGATCTGAAACAAGAAAAACTGAAAAAGAAAAGGTGAGGCTGGCATTTGGATATCTACTCGGGTAAAGTGGATGATTTGCCTTACTTTTGAGAGAGATGATTCCTGAGTTTATCGTCATTACCCTGGAGCATTCTCAGAGCTCCAGCTCTCGGAGATGGCAGTGGCTATGCTGGAGCCCCCATTTCTCCTTCCATGGACCTAGAGATGCTGAGACGTTCTCTCCCTCCCCTTCCTGAAGCCTGTCCCGATATTTCAGTGGGAGATGCTTAGTGAAAATTTTCATTTATTGTTTCATGTTGAATTGTGTCCCCTCAAAAGATGTTGAAATCCTAACTCCCAGTACTAACGAATGTGACCTTATTTGAAAACAGGGTCTTGCAGATGATCGAGTCAAGGTGCGGCCATTAAGTTGGGTCCTAATCCAATATGACGTATTTCTTATAAAAGTGGAAAATTTGGTCAGAGAGACACACAAGTACAGAGGGAGGATGAGGTGAAGATGCAGCAAGAATGCCATCTACAAGCCAAGGAATGCCTGAGGCTACCAGAAACTAGGAGAAGGACAGGGAACAGAGTCTCCTTCACCGCCCTCAGAAGGAACCAACAGTGTTAATACCTTGACATCAGACTTCCTGCTTCCAGAACTGTGAGATGATGAATTCCTGTGGTTTAAGCCACCCAGTACTTCGTGATGGCAGTGTCAGGAAACCAATACACTCAGCATGCATTTTCTCAATAAATAGAAGGTGAACACATACGTGAGACATGAAACAACTTCTTAGGCCTTTCTTTTTTTTAATTTTAATTTTTATTTCTTACTTTTTGTTAAGGTCTTTCTTTATCTTAGGTACAGTGGGGCCTAAATCTTAAAAGTCTTTCTCATTACTATCACCATAGTCATTATTATGATTTATTTTGTGCCAAGCTCTGTATTAATAGCATTACTTTCATTATTTCATATATCTCTTAAAAGGTAGCCAATAGTATACCCATTTTATAGGAGAGAATACATTGAGATCACCCATCTGACTAATGATGGGACTTGAGTTTTAACTATGCTATGGGGCTCAGGATCCTGGCTTAGGGGCTTCTGAAGGACTGGTATTTAGTCAGCGTTCTCCAGAGGGACAGGACTAATAGGATAGATGTATATATGAAAGGAAATTTATTAAGGAGTATTGACTCACATGATCACAAGGTAAAGTCCCACAATAGGTCGTCGGCAAGCTGAGGACCATGGAAGCCAGTCAGAGTCCCAAAACCTCAAAAGTAGGGAAGCCGAAAGTGTAGCCTTCAGTCTGTGGCTGAAGGCCCAAGAGCCCCTGGCAAACCACTGGGGTAGGGCCAAGAGTCCAAAAGCTGAAGAACTTGGAATCTGATGTTTTAGGACAGGAAGCATCCAGCACAGTAGAAAGATGGAGGCCAGAAGACTTAGCTAGTCTAGTCCTTCCATGTTCCTCTGCCTGCTTTTATCCTAGCCGTGCTGGCAGCTGATTAGAGGGTGCCCACCCAGATTGATGGTGGCTCTGCTTCTCCCAGTCCACTGACTCAGATGTTAACCTGAGTTAACATTTCTCTTTGACAACACCCTCACAGACACACTCAGGAATAATACTTTGCATCCTTCAATTAATCAAGTTATACTAAGCATCACAACTGGGAACCATCACAACTAAAGCATAGCTTCTTAGTTAACTGAAAACTCTAGCACTTCCAAATAAAATATCCCGATGTCCCCAGATGGTACTTGACCCTCATCATGTGTCTGAAAATGGCCAGCTTTGATGGGATTGCATTTGAATTGCATAATTCTTGAAGGCATTTTACTGACATATTGAACTCTTGTGGGCAAGAGAAGGCCTCCTCTCTCTACCTTCTTCTTAGGCTGATGAATATCTCATTAAGGTGGTGTGAGTTTTACATTTATGTCCCCCACATGCTGGGATGAGGCCTAACCTCCCTGCCGTAGATTAAGATGAGTTGTAAGGAGTAGTAAAGGTTGGTCTAAGAATCTGTCCACCAACAATAAGACCATGTGTTTAGGAAAATGTGCTCTGAGTTTCACGTAACTGACTTGAATTTTTGAGACATATTCTTTAGTTAGTTGGTTATATTTATGGGTTGCCTGTGGCATTAAGTTGAAATGTTGTCTTACTAATAACAATTGTTTGGAACTTTTAAAAAATGTACAGAGGTGTGCTATATTTTCTTTGTTAAATGATATCAGAATATTTAAAATGCATCTTTTCTCCTAGCTGAATGAAGGGGGTTATTTATGGGGTTATTTGATTATAGATTAGCAGAATGGAAATGAAATTGAGGGGAAATGAGTAAATCAGAGTGAGAGATTTATGTTTTAGCACAGTCACTAACTTTTACAAATTAAAAATAGGGATGATAAGATAAACAATTCCCCAGAAATCAAATAACCACACTTTTTGGATTAATGAAGATGGCCCTCTCTACTCCCTTTTTCCTCCATAAACGTTTTGTTCAGAAAAAGGAGTATAATCATGGTAAATGAATGTACAAAATAAGTTTTTCATAAAAAAACTTTTGAAACCTTATAACTAGAATTAGTTGAGAAAATTATAATTATAAATTTGGCACTGATTCATTATAAAAGTTACTTAATAGATAATCAAAACAGTGATTTTCTAATTTCTTGGTCAACATATTTTTTGAGATACTCTATTAATCAGATCTCAGTTGGATGCAAATATCAGAAACTAAAATTAAACAGCTTAAAAAGTGGGATGGGATTTTAAAAGTCACCTAATTGCAAAGTCTAGTGTGATCTCTATTAGTCAATAAAGATGGATATATGAACATAAAACGGAACCAGTCTCACTTGTTGATATTAAAAATGCGGTGTGGGCAGAGTGCAGTGGTTCACATGTGTAATCCCAGCACTTTGGGAAGCCCAGGCAGGAGGATGGCTTGAACCCAGGAATTCTAGACCAGCCTGGGCAACATAGTGAGACCGTGTTTCTACAGAGAAAAACATTTCTTTTTTTGAGACAGAGTCTCGCTCTGTCACAAGATGCCAGGCTGGAGTACAGGGGTGTGATCTCTGCTCACTGCAACCTCCGCCTCCTAAGTAGCTGGGACTACAGGCGCGTGCCACCATGCCGAGCTAATTTTTGTATTTTAGTAGAGATAGGGTTTCATTATGTTGGCCAGGATGGTCTCGAGCTCTTGATCTCGTGATACACTCGCCTTGGCCTCCCAAAGTGCTGGGATTATAGATGTGAGCCACCAAGCCTGGCCTGTACAGAAAATTTTAAAAATTAGTCTGGTGTGATGGGGCACACCTGTAGTCCCAGATACTCAGGAGGCTGAGGTGGACGATGGCTTAATCCTGGGAGGTGGAGGCATGGTTGTGCCACTATATTCCAGCTTGGGCAACACAGTGAGACTCTGTTTCAAAAAAAAAAAAAGAGGGGGGGGGGTGAAAGTGTGACTATAGATCTAAATCTTAGCCTGGTGCAGTAGCTCACACTTATAATCCCAATGCTTTGGGAGGCCAAGGCAGGCAGGTCACCTGAGGTCAGGAGTTCGAGATCAGCCTGGCCAACATGGTCTCTATTAAAAATACAAAAAGTTAGCTAGGCATGATGGCACATGCCTGTAGTCTCAGCTACTCGGGAGGCTGAGGCAGGAGAATGTTTGAACCAGGGAGGCAGAGGTTGCAGTGAGCCGAGATTGCGCCACTGGACTCCAGCCTGGGAAACAGTGCCAGACTCCATCTCAAAATAGATAAATAAATAAATAAAATAAACAAGTAAATCTAAACTTCATAGTTCCTGATACATTGTCCTTAGATTCTAAGAGTTTGAAACCACCCAATGTCAGTGAATGAATGACAGCTCAAAGACAGACTGTCGATTTTGTGTCATTTTTACATTACCACAGATGTGTTGGTTGCTTTTGAGTGTCTGGAGAGGCATTTTTACCCTGGAAAACTTTAAAGTTTGCTTATAAAGGTTATTTTATTCTGAACTCCTAAGAATGGAAAAAAGGATTCAAAGTTAACTGAAGAACTCTAGCACTTCCAAATAAAATATCCGTGATGTCCCCAGATAGTACTTGACCCTCATCAAATGCCTGAAAATGGCCATCTTTGATGGGATTGCATTTCAATTGCATAATTCTTTGAAGACATCTTACTGATATATTGAACTCTTGTGGGCAAGAGAAGGCCTCCTCTCTTTACCTTCTTCCTAGGCTGATGAATGCCCCATTAAGGTGGTGTGAGTTTTACATTTATGACCCCATATGCTGGGATGAGGCCTAACTTCCATGCTGTAGATTAAGATGAGGAGGTGTGTGCTAATTGGTAGATATTGTAGTTTGATGGGGGAGAAATTCCTTTCCTGAGTAAAGATATTGTTCTTTTTTTAGAATCATAGAATCATGGAGTCTAAAGACTCTATTTTGCACGTATTTTGCTGACGACAGATAAACCCCTTATGAGTTAATGAGAGACAGTGGGTGATGTGGAAAGAGCATGAGAATGGGAGCCAGGTACTGCAACAGTCTGGGTTTTAATTCCCAGTGGCGATCAGAGGAAAGCTGCCTGGGTCCCAAATTGCTACTCCTCACTCAATAATCATGCACCCACGGTCAATTACACCAGAGGAAATGCCCACTTCTGACGGCTGTGTTGGGTTTGGGGATCCGCTCATGCAGAGACTTCTGATCGCTCAGGTTTTGGTGAGGACTCTGATGTTTGGATGGAAGCTTTCTGAGCAGAAACCACATAGTAGCTTTCAATAAGCCGGTTTCAGTTAGCCCTGAGACTAGTCCCTTGTTTTGTAGTTTCCTGATAATGAGAACAGGGACTTGGGGTCTAAATTCCTTTTCTCCCAGGAAGTTCAAGCATTTTAGGAAATCTGTATAGGTACATACCTATGTGTTAAGAAAAAAAGGTGCCTGTCTTCACTCACCATTGAGCATCCAAGTCCCCAGTGAACATGGTCAAGTTGTGAGAGATAATTTCCAAATCCACCACGGGGGCCACCAGTGGCCCCAAGTGTAGGAAAAATGTCCTCTTACATTTGAAATTCCTGAAATTTGGCAAATGTCATGCTGATGAGAAGGGCTAACAGACTCTTCCAGGAGAGGCAGCACTATCACTGCAACGTGGCTACTCGGAACGTCTCATCTAGCTGTCTACCTACACACTCTGGCGTGTGCAGAGCTTACAGCATCTTGTAGAGTCAATAATGTCTGTAACGCTGTAAAGCCCAAGCTGGATTGACAGAAACAAAAAAGCACTGTCTTCAATAGGACACAGGGAACATGATCACTCAGAGATGAGCCCACAGTGTGAGGCGTATGCAAAGACCAAGAATGTAACTGCTCATTGAACGGATTACTCAAAATCTCCCTTCTCTATTTCTGTGCTCGGGCACACTTGCTGTGCACTGTTTTTACTCCAGACCACTGCGTAAGATGGTGAGCGGCGTGGTTGTACCTTCTGTTTTTGTTGTTGCTGTTGTTCTTTTTTAAAAATTCTAGTTCCATGATCCTGTTACATTTCGAAAGGGTGCTCAGGAAACAAAGTACCAGGGTGACAGGAGAATAGAGTTGAAGTCACGTTTACTGACGGAAGCCAGGAGTGTGAGCACTGCCACTTATTAGCTTTGTGACTTTGAGCCAGCCATGTAATCACCCCTGCAAAGCAGAGGTGTTGGTGTTAAACAGCCCATGTGGTTGTATCAAATGAGATTATGGATGAGGAAGTGCTTGTAAAATGGAAAGCACTGAACAAATACTACTTGAGATTATTGGTCAACTTGCAATGGAAAATGATTCTGTGTCCTTAGATCCCTTTGGCTTTCCTGGGCTCTCCGCTGGGATCACTAACTTCTAGTAGCCACAGCAAGGTGTGCCCAAGCATAGAAATAATCTCATCATCACCTACCATAGAAACAGTGGGAGGGCATGCAGGCACTCAAGGACACACTCGTAGTAACATTTCTGGCTTCACATCAAGTTGAAAATGCATGTCAAAAGGACTGCGCTTGACCAAACTGTTTTTTCTCACTCTTCCCAGTACCTAAAAAGGATCATATAGTCCTAATTAGGCCTAGAGAGGCCCACAAAAGAAACTTGTTTCCAAGAGCTGTGGATTTATGGACTGAAAACTGTAGGCTACTGTGTATTTTAATATATTCAGAGAGACAATTAAGATAACTTTAGTTATGGTTTTGGAAAACAGTCTGGGCAGCATTCAACTGAACATATAGGCCTTCTCTGTCAAAAGCCAAACTGAAATGACATTTTTGGAATCAACTCACTCTGTTAAAAGCAACCAACCATCTGAAAACACTCAATGAATTGGAATAAAGTTGTACAAAGTTTTGTGATCCTCAGGAGAGGAACAAAAGTTTGGAGAAAACTTAGCTGCCAAACTGCAGAAACAGACAACTCACAAGGAAGGGAGTTCAAGGGCTTACACGTGTGAAAAAGATATTCAACTTCGCTGAACAAAGAAATGTCAGTAAAAACAACAACAAAATGCTATCGACGGGAATAAAAGTAAATTCCAACACTCAGTGTCAGCCAGGTTCTGGAAAAATGGGCATTCTTCTACCCCATGGGGGGGCATGTAAATTGGTATAATCTTTTTGGATAGTGACTTTGGCCAGATATTAAGTACAACTTTAACTTTGTAATTCTGCCTCTAGAAATGTATTCTAAGAAATTTACCATAATTCTGAAAGTCATGAGTGAATGAGGACGTTCATTGCAATCTTATTTATCATAAAGAAGATGGGGAAAACCTAAATGTTCAATAATAGGGGAATAATTAAATAACTTGGGATATAATCATTTATATGTAACATGTTATACAGTCATTACATTTTATTATTTTGAACTTTATTTAATAACACAAAGAATATTGTTATGTAACGTTAATTAGAATAAAGGAAGATGCAAAACTGCACACAGTGTGGAAAGCCTACCTCGGAAATTTACATATAGAAACAGTGAAGAGAATATAATATTAATGATAGTTACCACTGTGTACTGAGAATATTCACTGCTTCTATTTTCTTTATATATTTTTGTGTTTTCCAAATTATAGAAATTACATATAATTAACATGTATATATTATTTAAACAATCAATAAAAATGTAATTTTATTTATTTATTTATTTTTTTAGATACAGGGTCTCTCTGTTGCCCAGGCTGGAGTGCAGTGGTGTGATCATAGCTCACTGCAGCCTTGAACTCCTGGGCTCAAGCCATCCTCCTGCCTCAGCCTCCTAGGTAGCTTACATTTGAAATTTCTGAAATTTGGCAAATGTCATGCTGATGAGAAGGGCTAGCAGACTCTTCCAGGAGAGGCAGCACTATCACTGCAACGTGGCTACTCGGAACGTCTCATCTAGCTGTCTACCTACACACTCTGGCGTGTGCAGAGCTTACAGCATCTTGTAGAGTCAATAATGTCTGTAACGCTGTAAAGCCCAAGCTGGATTGACAGAAAAAAAAAAAAAAAGCACTGTCTTCAATAGGACACAGGGAAAATGATTACTCAGAGATGAGCCCACAATGTGAGGCGTATGCAAAGACCAAGAATGTAGCTGCTCATTGAACAGATTACTCAAAGTCTTCCTTCTTATTTCTGTGCTTGGGCACACCTTGGATTACAGTCAGTGTCACCATGCACTGCTAATTTTTGTTTTGTAGAGATAGGGTCTTGCTATGTTGCCCAGGATGCTTTTAAACCCCTGGCCTCAAGTGATCCTCCCACCTGCATCTTTCAAAGCTCTGGGATTACATGTATGAGCCACTCTACCCAGCCTAATAAAAATGTAATTTTAAAAGAGTAAATATTTGGTGTTTTCAAGAAAACTTTCAAATGAACTAACTTTAAATGCAAATAGAGCTCCTATCTGCCCAGCAAGGAGGGGGAGGTCATTCTGACCTCTGCTCCTTTCTCCAGGAGAGATTCCAGCTGGAGCAGGAGTGGCATCATCAAAGTGAACGCACAGGACTTTTAGTTCTGTCAACCATCAAAATCCTCTTGAATATGCATGACAAGAATTAAAAAGGAAGGGGGGGGAAATCTAGTATTTCTGTTCTTTCTTAAGTTTTTTCACTCCCCATCAGTTTAAATTCTGTTAAGTTTTATCCTTACCGTCTATCCAATTGATAATCTGAAAATGAAGAAAAGAGAGTGAGACATTCAGAATTTTCTCAAGAAAGTGAATTAAAATGGCCTGGGAAGTGACTGAGATCTCTTTTTATTTAGGTTTGAGATGAAGCGGTATAGTTCTACGGTTTAGTTGGACCTCTGTCAGTCTAGTTGTTTCTAGCTTTAGCTGATAAAAAAAGAGCTTTCTCTTTCGACCAAATAGGAAATAACTCAAATCCTGTCCAGTACATCTGAAAAATAGAATTCACAACATGGAATGGAAGGAGCTAGCTGACATCAGTGCTGGATGTTTTCTGCTTGTCCCTCTAGATAACACTTTGCATCTCTCACTCTGCCCTCTGTCCCAGAAGACTGGCCATTCTGAACTGCATCTATGACCTCTGCCACTGAATTCCAGTTTGGTTTGGCCGGTGGGAGGCATGGGCAGGGGAAGGGGAGAAGGACTTTGAAGCATTATTCCGCTGGCTCACTTCATGCTGGGCTGGGGCTTGTCAGCGGCTTTATCCTGTAGGCAGCCTCTTCCTACAGCTGCAATTCTCTCTGGGCTCCAGCAACCGACTCCTGGCCCTCCCCTTTGTGCTAAGGGAAGTAGGTAGCTGCAGCTTCTGGGTAGTGCTAGCCCTTGGGTGCTTTACCATCCCTTGTTGATTTCCCCCTAAACCTCACCAAGCCTTTGTAAATTGTCCTTTTCTTCAACTCTATTTAATCTATCCTTTTGAATTTGCCATCTCTTTCCTGCCAGGACCCTGAGCTTTAAAATTTTTATGGCACAGTTCAGCTTCATTCCATGTCATGTCTACCTATGAGAATATCTTGATGGCACATTTGACAGAGCCCATGTTTCATCATCATTATGGTGAGTGGAAAGTTTGCAAACATGTCATAGTGTGACAATGGTCAGCTTTAGAACCCCATGGTCTACAATAATGTATCTTAACAACTGAGTTTTGTTACGAACACCAGTGTGCCAAAACAGAGGTATGCTGGAGTGATTTATTAGTAATAATGAAGAATTGAGTTTTCATTCATAATAATGAAAAAACATTTTTTTATTAAAAACTAAACAAGAGATGTGCATTTTTATAATTATGCCATTCTTTCTCACACATATTCCAGTGT
Organism: Ateles fusciceps; assembly: GCA_036589455.1. NCBI lineage: Eukaryota > Metazoa > Chordata > Mammalia > Primates > Atelidae > Ateles > Ateles fusciceps. The sequence goes on from JAZHEH010000193.1 coordinate 8,625,486, forward strand.
GCTTTCTTGAGATAGAAGGAAAGGAGATAGGGAGTTCCAGCAAATGCACCAGACTTTGCCCACAGTCTGCATGAATCCATATGCCAGTCCACAGAAGTGACCCTGGGAGCATGTACCACATGTGCTATCACTCGTCTCTATGCAGTGGTGGAATAAAGGTAGAGGACTATCGTTGGATCACATAACAATCCATTAAGGGAATGCTCTTGACTTGGTAGCTCTACTATTTGTCATCCAAATTTTCTCATCAGTCTGTGTAGTAATAAAATTACTAATATTTCACTAATGAGTGCCTTAGTTGCATCATCTTATTTAACCCTTAAAACAATTCCCATTGTACTAATTAAGAGTTCATTAATAGGCTGAAAGGGAGGTAGGGTACCGAGGACATTCCACACTTTCACAAGGGGAGCTCTAGCTAGGGTATCTTGGGATAAATGTGAGCTGGGTAATAGTTATATCACTGCTTTCCACTGAGGCTATGACTAAATAGATCTCAAACAGTGAATAGAAAAAAAAGTTCAAATCTCTTCCTCTGGTCAATTTAACTCAATTAAATTGCTAGATCTTGAGGGTGCTCAGATGAATGAAACACAGTTCTGCCCTCCAGGAATCTGAAATGTAGCTGGAAGACAGAGATATAAACAAATAATGATGGAACAGTAATAAAACATGATTAAAATGATAATAGAAGCATGTTTAAAATTTAGTAGGAAAACAGATGAGAAAGCGATTACTTCTTTAAAAGATAGAGGGCTCTCATGAAAAATTAAGTACTGAAGGTGACGGTTAAGCTTGACCTTGAGGGGTGTTTAGATGTTCAACATTGAAACTGGTGAAGAAAGAGGTTTTATAGGCAAAGGACCCAGTAGGGGTCTTTCTTCTCATTCCTGCCAAAGGCTTAAAGTCTCCAATTGCTATTCAGCATTGCATTTCCTATGACCTGTCCAGATTTCTCACTTGTTCCTCTGTGGGTCTGGGGGATTAAAGTACTATTGGAAGAGAGGCATTAGGAAAGGATTGCCGGCTGGTTTTCAGCAAAATCCAACCAGTGGTCTTGGTCTCAGCAGGACCATGTACCAACCACCTGAGAAACTAGCTAAATACCCCTGAGTCTGAAATCAGGCAGAAAGGTACAATCTGAGATGTGGTTCAGTTTATGAGGCGCGCCTCTAACTTGGCTTCACAGATAGCCTTGGAGACAACTATCTGTCAGAGAGTCTTGTGGCCACATAGAGTTTGGATCTTGAAAGTATTAGGAAAATATTAGGAAAGGAGAATTTATAGTAGAGATTTATCAACTCAATACTATTACTCAAAGGTATACTGTATTATATCAGACCAAGAAGAGGAAAGAAGATTTGGAAGATTGTCCAAGATGTCACAATGATGGATAGAGTTTACTTGACGGAGAAAAGCAGACTTTAAAATATGTGAGTCCTACGCTTTCTTATCTTTGCCCCCGACATATGCAAATTTTTTCTTGCTAAGATCTGAAAGCCTTATTCACCACTGTCTTATGTCATCTGTCTTAAACCCTAGGCTCACTGTTGGCTCTTGTTCTTCTGACATGGTCAGTATAGATACCCTTAAAGCCTGAAAAAGAGACTAATGGATTGGGCAAAAGAAAACCAAAATACAGGTGGAAAAGAATATGTTACTCTTTAAATAGAACCAGAAATCAAGTGCCAAGATCCACTTGGCTTCAAAAAGTAATAGGATGCAGCAAAAAAAAGATGCAATACTTAAGAGTAAATTTAACAATAAATATGTGTGTTTTATACGGGAAAAAAAACAAACTTTAAAACACTCTGAAAGACACAAAGATAGGCTTGAACATGTGGAAAGATATCCAAGAACATATCCCCGTTCTTGGTAGAATGACTTAGTACCATAAGTATCATAAAAATATCAGTTCTTCCCAGTTAATGCGATCCCAGCAAAAATACAAATAAGCCTTTATCTGGAGCCAGACAAGCAGACACTAAAGTTCATACAGAAAAACAAAACAAAATTTAAAAAGCATGCAAGAATATTTGGGGAAACACAGGAAAAAAAGAGCTACCTAACATCTATTATAATGTACTATATAAAACTGCTGTAATTCAAGGTTTTATTCTGGCACATGCATAGACATTCAGACCAACAGAATAGAACAGAAAGTCCAGGAATAGACCCACATGTGTGTGGAAATTTAGTACATGATAAAGGTGGTAACTACAATCACTGAGGCTTTTAAATGAATGGTGTGGGGGACCACTAGACAACCATATACAGGAATAAACTCCATATGGATCAAGGATGAAAACAGCCTGGGTGCGATGGCTTACGCCTGTGATTCCAGTACTTTGGGAGGCCAAAAAAAGGACGATTGCTTCAGCTCAGGAGTTTAAGACCAGCCTGGGCAACACAGGGAGACCGCATCTCGACTTAAAAAAAAAAAAAAAATGCATCAGGCATGATGTGCACCTGTAGACCCACGTACTAGGGAGGCTGAGATGGGAGAATTGCTTGAGCCTGGGAGGTCATGGCTGCAATGAGCGTGCCACTGCACTCCAGTCTGGGTGACAGAGCAAGACCCTGTCTCAAAGAAGAAGAAGAAAATAATGAAATCTACCAGTGTTAGGAGAAAATGTGGGTGACTTTATAGCATAGATGTGGGGGAGATGCTATCTAAATACAACTCAAAATCCAGATGCAACAAAAGACCTATAATTTGAACCAACTAAAAATAAGACATATTTGCATGGGAAACTAAAAAAAATCATGGCAAAGTCATAAGATAACTGACAACTGGGAAGAAAACATTTGTAACATGTATCACACAGGACCAATACTCCTAATATATAAAAAGTAGCAGGATGTGGGAGGTGAGAACGCTCCTCTGGTTTTTTTCTTAGCTTATCATTTCAGTCTTCACTTCTGGGCTTTCTATAGGGGCCACTGTAATTAGTTTGCTGTTGGGTTGGTCTGATTTAACACTTCATGGCTACTTTGTTGTTATTTTTTGCTAACTTGTACTTTTACTCCTGGGAACATGCTTGATTTATAAGTGTTTTCCCAGTTCACATTCTGTGCTGGATTCTGCACCTGGTGTTTTCCCTGGGCCGGCAGCAATGACTGGTTTGCTGGGCTCTCATTTCGGTGAGGGTTCCCAGTGAGACCCGAGCCTGTGTGGGCGGCAGGGGGTTCAGGAAAGGAGGCTGGGTGGAGGGGGATCCTTTAGCAGAGATTAATACACTTCAAAATACACTTAGTTTACAGTCGTGGGGACTTCCAGGTGTTATTAGACACAGAGTTCTTTATGGTATCCCAACAGGGATGGATAAGTTTTCAAAGGTGGGGGGTAAAATAAACAAGGTTTAGGTTATAGATACCTAAACCGGATCCTCATTTTCATCTTTGTTACTTGAGGAATCACAGTTGAATGCACACAGACAATTTGATTGTCTTCAAATTCATTAAAGTGTCATGGATGGGCAGCAGGAAGATAATGATATTCTGGAATAAGGGAATGTTCTGGAAAATTAAGGGAATGGTGCCCAGATTGCTTCCAACCTCTCACCCCCAATACCCTCCATGTTACTGGGGAGCAGCTTTAACCAGAGGTTCACACTCAGATGAAGACAGACGAATGCATTTCCTAAAAGTGCATTATTGTAGAACTTTGGTCTGGGTTCTGAGCTAGACTGACTCACAATGGACCGGTAATTACTACTACAACAGCACTTTGCATTAGTAGAGAACTTTCTGCTTTTGAAAGCATTTCCACATTACTTTTCTCATTTGATCTTCACATGGCACTGTGACATAGGCAGGGCAGATTTTATTCCCCATTTTACAGATGAGGTAACTGGGGCTGACAGAGGTTAAGAGAGGTAGAGAGACAGACCAATGGAGGACTCTGGACTAGAACCCAGGGGACTTGGGAATAGATTCCAACCTGGCCATTCACCAGATGTCTTGAGCACATCTTGAGCGAGTCAGTTCCATAAAGCTTTCTGAGCCTCCACCCCAGCTTCAGTTAAATTAGAGGTTTGCACAAGGGTGTTGATCCTTGAGGACCCTCCTAGTGTTACTGTTACAAGATTTTACCACTTACCTGACTTCACCAGGAATTACTCAGTGGATGGGAAACAGAATACAAGACCCCTGACCCACAGAATCCTTCCCCGTCCTCTACCCCACACTGTGCAGAACCAAGGACTCACTTGGGATGGTGGGGAGTGTAGACTTTTTTCTTCAGCAGGCTACAAATGGAAAGAAAGAGCTTTCCTGTCTGATTACAGGAAATTTCTTAAGTTCATTTTATTTTCTTGTAATTTTCAATTCCTCCTATGTATTTTTTCATTAACATTTTCCAGCTTTATTGAAGTGTAATTTTACATACTATAAAATTCACCTATTGTAATTATGTAAATCACCGCTTTCAGTAAATATATAGAGTTGTGCAGTCATCATCACTATCTAAGTTTAGAGCATTTTCTTCACCCGAAAAAGTTCCTTTGTGTCCATTTACATTAGTCTCCATCCCCTTCACCAGCCGGAGGCAACCACTAAGCTGCTTTCTGTCTCTATAAATTTGCCTTTTTTGGACCTTTCATGTGAATGGAGTTACAAAGTATGTAGTCCTTTCCATCCGACTTTTAAACCTAGCATTCCAAGTTACGGCAGCGGCAGCCGTCTGGAGCGGCCACTGTGAAGACGCTGGTTACAGCGGGGAAGGCACGGCCAGGGCTGTAACTCCATGTAGTCGGCAGGAGCCGGGAACAGGCGGCAGCCCTGCCCCGTTAGGAGTTGGCGTGGAGGAAGCCCCGCCCTTCTGGGTGCAGCCTCCCCCACACGCTTGGAAATGCCTGCTCCTGCTGCTTGGCCTCTAACTGTTCCTGGTGCCTGCTCTGATTTCGCAGAAAAGTTGAGGCCGAATCCGGATGCTTTTGTTAACCTGACCAGGTATGTGTGTGCTCGGGGTGGGGCTAACACACCAGCCCCCCGCCACCTCGGCCCCATCTGGACTTTGGGCACCGACTAACACGGAAGGGAGGCCAAGGGAGGGCCTGCCGGCTCCTCAGCGGGGAGCAGCTTGAGTGCCCTAAACTGCATGATTGACGGCGGGAGGAGGCAGGCAGGCTCCTGGGCAGAAAGGGGCAGGTTCTGGCGAAGCCCCACCTTCGACTTAGGACCGGCCTGAAGCATGGGGGCTAGGCTCTCAGTTCTGGGTGGAATCTGAGGCCCAGAGCGAGAACTTACAGTGCTTTTTCCAGGCCCACCCGTGGTTGCCCATGGACCAGTCAGCACATACTTCCTCCCTTCTGAATCCCATAGAAACCCCCAGACTCAGCCAGACTCACAGAAGCTTCAGGACTACCAGCTACACGAAGGATCTACCCAATTCAGGTCTCCTCAACTCATTGAGACAACCTGCCTGTGGATAGGAGCTACTCACTCCAGGTCTCCTGTCCACTGAGAAATGGACACTCATCAGGATGACCTGCCAGTGGAAAGGAGCTACCCACTCCTGGTCTCCTGAGAGCTGTTCTGTGGCTCAATGAAGCTCCTTCAACTTGCTCACCCTCCAGTTATCCATATACCTCATTATTCTTGGAGGCAGGAGAAGAACTTAGGATCTGCCGAATGGCGGGACTGAAAGAGCTGTAACACAAACAGGGCTGAAACACGCTCCTCCTCTTGCCATGTTGTGAGCTACAAGAAGTAGAGAAGAGCTGTGGCCCTTTGGGGACCCAGTCCTAGAGGCTCCCTGAACCATGGTTGTGACACCTTCTTTGGGGCTCTGTGGTTTCTGGTGTCTCTAAACTTCCAGGCGCCACTGAGTTCCCTTTATCCAGACCTGGGTGGCACCAGCGGAAGCCACTTGTGGTGCATCAGATCCAGCTGCAGGCTTGCATGAAGCTGTCGCCTGTGCCAGCACCTGATGCTGCCAGCCCCACTGCAGCAGCTGGAGTGCCTGGCTGCCTGCAGTGACCGGACCCTGTGCTCGATCACTCATGCACCCCTCACCACTCTGGGCCTGGCTCGCCCTTGGCAGACATGGGATCTGGGCTGGGAGCCCTAGCCAAGTACAGCCTGCCAGGCCAAGTGGGCGAAATGAACCCAGCCAGCGGGAGCAAAACTCAGGCAAAGGCGCCACTGGCCACAGGGGTTTCTGGCTGGAAAAGCAACACCTCAAGAATCCTGTGACACAAACACTTCCTTCCTTTGTATGGCCCAACAATATTCTACTGTGTGGCTATACCACATTTCATTTATTTGCATAACAGCTGATAGTTCAGTTGTTTCCACATTTTAGATATTATGAGTAAAGCTGCTGTTAACATTTGTGTTCACAGATCTGTGTAGACATTTTTCTTTCTTTTCTTTTTTTTTTTTTTTAATTTCTCCTGGGTAAATTCCCAGGAGTGGAAATGCAGATTGTTTTTCTTAAGGTCTTATGCAGTGTTTGAATCTCCACCTTTAACTTTTATACTTGAATAAAAGATTCATAGAAAAATGTGTAGGACAAGTAAATATGTAATTGGCTCATATTATATCTGGCGACCTTTTTTTTTTTTTTTCTAAGACAGAGTTTCCCTCTTGGAGTGCAGTAGCATTATCTGGGCTCACTGCAACCTTCACTTCTCGGGTTCCAATGATTCTCCTGCCTCAGCCTCCCGAGTAGCTGGGATTTCAGGCAGTGCCACTGTGCCTGGGTTATTTTTGTATTTTTAATAAGAGACGGGGTTTTACCATGTTGACCAGTCTGGTCTCGAACTCCTGATCTCAGGTGATCCACCTGCCTTGGCCTCTCAAAGTGCTGGGATTACAAGCGTGAGCCACCTGCCCGGCCACCTGGTGGATAAAAGTGTTATCTGTCTTAAAGTAAGACTACGCAGTTTCAATCACATAGACAAGGATCTGCTATGAACTAAATTTTGTACCCCCCAAAAAATTCATATGTTGAAGTTCTACTTAATATCTCAAAATGTGACAAATTCATAGGTTGAAGCCCTAACCCCTAATACCTGAAGGATGTGACTGTATTTGGAGATTGGGCTTTTAAAGAGGCCTTTAAAGAGGTGATGAAGGTTAAATGAGGTCATATGGGTGGAGCCCTAATTCAATATGACTGATGTCCTCATAAGAAGAACAGGATACACCCGAGATGTGTACAGAGGAAAGGCCATGTGAGGACACTCTGAGAAGATGACCATCTGGAAGCCAAGGACAGAGGCCTCAGGAGAAGCCGGCGCTGCTGGCATATTGATCTCAGCCCCAGAAGGGTGAGGAAATAAGTTTCGCTATTTAAGCCACCTAGTCTGTGGTATTTTGTTATGGCAGCTCTAGCAAACGAATAGTGTTACTGTATGTTAAGAAATCTGCCTTAAGTGCCATTGGCAGGGTGTTTCTGTCATTCTAATCCCCTTCACATGTTATATTCTCTATTGAGACCAAACAGTCTGCTGTCCTGGGTGAATCTTTCACAGCCTCCCCTTATTCTGTCTCTTCCACGTGGGTGGCCTCCTCCCTGCGTTACCCTGGTTCATGGTCACATCTGCAGTTATTACCCACAGTGGCCAAAAGCCACATCCTCTGTGAGTACTGCCTCCCACTGGAAGCAATTCTCTTCCAACCCCCACCGTTTCATCTCTGCATTTCTATGGCACAAGCTCCTTTTACCCTGTGTGTCAGCTGTTGGGTACATCTTATCCTTGTGCTGGACTAAGAATCCTTGTGGACAGGAAAAGTGGTGTTCGTATTTATTTTCCTCCTAACCTAACCTAACCTCTGGCTCAATGCCTGACACAATGTAAGAATTGTTTCAACTAATTAAAAATGAAAATTCAAGCTACCAAGAAACTTAAGAAGTTTCAGAGCTTTATGAAGACTTGGAATGCTAATAGTGAAGTACTAGTAGAAAAGGAATGCCTATAAATGTGGGACTAGGCCGGGCGCAGTGGCTCACATCCGTCATCCTAGCACTTTGGGAGGCCGAGGCAAGTGGCTCGCTTGAGCTCAGTTCGAGACCAGCCTGGACAACATGGTGAAACCCTTTCTCTACCAAAAAAATACAAAAATTAGCTGGGTGTGGTGGCAAGCACCTATAGTCCCAGTTACTCAGGAGATTGAGATGGGAGGATCACTTGACCCTGGGAGGTCAAGGTTGCTGTGAACCGAGACTGTGCCACTGCACTCTGGCCTGGACAACAGAGTGAGACCCTGTCTCAAAAAAAAAAAAAAAAAGTGGGAATAATGGAGTACATGCATTGGAAAGTCACTGCTAGTGACCATCAGCCAAACCACTTCTCTCAAAACCTCAGCTTCCTTGTCCTCGAGTGCAATGGTTGACCTAGCAGTGGATGATCTGTGGCTAACATTATCTATTTCTATAGATTATGGTGAGTTCTACAGGATTTCTGTTTCTGAAGTGCCTTTTTGAAGGGTGGAAGAAGTTTAAGGTCTAAATTATATTACAACTAAATTAAATAAAGCTTAAAATGAATTTTGAGGCCAGGCACAGTTGTCCATGCCTGTAATCCCAGCACTTTGGGAGGGCAAGGCAGGAGGGTGACTTGAAGCCAGGAGTTCAACACCAGTTTGGGCAACATCGCAAGATCCCATCTCTATTTAAGAAATTTTTAAAAAATTTTAATGAATAAATAAAATGAATTTTGAGTTTGTTTTCCCAGTAAAGCTTCTCCAAATACATATAATTTAGAAGTGCTAGTCCATGCTTTCTGGGGACTCAAACCTTAAAGAAGGAAAGAAGGCACAGGAACCCATGTTCCCCTCCTTTTGACAATGAACAATTTTGAAGAAACATGCGTGTGCACACATACACACACACACACTCTCACTGTCACTCTCACACAACTGGATTGAAACTATACAGCATCATTTTCAAATCAAACTCCACCAGGAGAATGCTTTGTGTGGGAATTCCACCATAAAATGAAATACAAAAATTCCCTAAATGACAAGAAAAAAAGAGCTTGTGTGGTAAACAGCCCCAGAAGGGGCAAGTACTTCTGTGTAAGTGGCCTCTGACTTTCCTGGCCCGAGTTTTCACTTCTCCCTTGGGTTTCTTTAAGTTTTTCTTTCACTCTCCCTACCACACTCTGTCTCCAAGGATTTGCAGATTTTTATTTCTTTAGGCTGATGCACAGACAAAAATTCTTTTCTTTTCCTCCCTTTGCTCAACAAATTTCTGAAAAACAAAAAAACTGGGAGAGAGCAAGGGAGGAATGGAGGATGGGCGTGAGTACCACCTGGTTGAACCAGCAGCATGCACGCTTCTGATTCCCAACCTATTCAATCCCGAACCCAGGCTGGCTGGCACTGCTAGCCAGCCCGTAGACACTGGTCTTCTCCCTCCTCTAGTCTTCAGCTGGTCGATAACATTGTCTTCCTGCTTAAGGCTTAGTCCACCCAATTATCCTGCACCACCAAGGACAGAGGAAGGTCAGTTATGTGGCCTTTAGGAAGTCCCCTAATCCTCTGAGATCTCCCACTGGGTTGGCTTTTAGGTTCTAGTGATAGGTCTTCTTTCATTCACTTGAGCATCAATAATGAACACTGCTAAAGCCCAACCCCTTTCAGGCTGTTTCTCAACTTTCTGATTTCATGAATTCTAGCCATGATAGTTATGACAAAAAGCTTGATTTCCTCTTTCCCCTTACCCTGGTTTTCCTTCTCTCTTTCTATCTGATGGGAAGGGGCTCTTTGGTGGAATAAAAAGTCTGGAGATTTGTTAGTAAAATAATACACTGAAGTTAAAATAAATAGATGGCCAACATTAGCAGAGAAAAAAATGCTTTTCAGGCTGGGCATGGAGGCTCAGGCCTGTAATCCCGGCACTTTGGGAGGCCAAGGTGGGCAGATCATTTGAAGCCAGGAGTTCAAGACCAGCCTGGTCAACATGGTGAAACCCCGTCTCCACTAAAAATACAAAAGTTAGCTAGGCATGGTGGTGCATGCCTGTAATCCCAGCTACTAGGGAGGCTGAGGTGGGAGGATCGCTTGAACCTGGGAGGCCAAGGCCACAGTGAGCCAAGATTGTGCAATTGTACACAGTGTTGTGCCTGGGCAACAGAGTGAGACTCTGTTTCAAAAAAAAAAGAAAAAAAAAGGAAATAGAAAAAAAAGTTTTTCTGAAGGAAATGCTAGTGGATCTTCAAATTCTTTACATATGGCCCCCCTTCCAGCAGCTTCGGCATCACCTGGAGGCTCGCGAGACATACAAATTCTCAGGATCCTACCCAGACATCTCGGTCAGAATCTCCAGGGACACAGCAGTCTGGACAGTTGTCCCCCGTTTAGCCAAGGTTTTGCTTTCTGTAGTTTTGGTCACCCATGTTCAACCACAGTCTGAAAACATTAAATGAAAAATTTCAGACATAAAAAATTCATAAGTAAGTTTTAAATTGTGTGCCATTGTGAATATTGTTATAATTGTTCTATTTTATTATTACTTATTATTGTTCATTTCTTATTGTGCCTAATTTATAAATTAAACTTTATCATAAGTATGTATGTATAGGATAAAACACAGAAAACAGGCTGGGCATAGTGACTCAAGCCTGTAATCCCAGCACTTTGGGAGGCTGAGGCGGGTGGATCACAAGATCAGGAGTTCAAGACCAGTCTGGCCAACAGAGTGAAACCCCTTCTCTACTAAAAATACAAAAATTAGCTGGATGTGGTGGTGTGTGCCTGTAACCCCAGCTACTCAGGAGGCTGAGGCAGGAGAATCATGTGAACCCTGGGGGCAGAGGTTGCAGTGAGCCGAGATTGTGCCATTGAACTCCAGCCCAGGAGACAAAGCGAGACTCCGTCTTGAAAACATAGGATGTATATCATTCAGTACTATCTGTGGTTTTAGACATCCACTGGGGGTCTTGGAATGGATCACCTGTGAATGAGGGGGGGACTACCATATCTCAATAAGGCCACCAGAAGATTCTGATGCATGCACCAAGCCTCTGGGTTACGCAACATCCATTTTCCTCTTATTTTCATGGTAATAGAACACAGGGTAGCAATGTGCTCAACTAAAATAAAATATTTCTTATCATTTTTGCAGATAGAGTTGGCCAGTGAGTGCAAGCAGAAATCAGAGGTTGGGGTTTCTGGAAATCTCACCGAGCCAGCCTCGGTGCTGGCTTCATGTTCACCACACCCTTGTTGCCTTTGCCCACTTCCTCTACTTCCTGCTTGGAACTAGAGGTCCAGCAGCCATCTTGGATCATGAGGTCTAAGGCTGAAGGTGAGAGAGCAGAGAGATTGAAGGAGCCTTGGCCCCTGATAATGTAGTGCTGCCCCATCAGCCTGGGACCTCCTTCCTCCAGTTTCTTTAGAAGAGAAATAAATGTCTCTCTTTAAGCCACTGTGGGGCTTTATATTATATGCAGTTGAATCCAGTGCTAACACATCTTATAAATACAATACTCTGAAAAAAATTAAGAGATAAAAGCCTATTCTAGCAACACATGGTAAAGATTGGGTATCACACTCCAGATTGAGACATAAACCCGGGAAGAAAGACTGGAGAACAAAAGACACAAACAACAGTGGGGAGATCACCGAGTGGTGAAACCAGAGACACAGGGTCATTCTCAGATATCCATCGAAGATGAACTCTTTATGGACTAAGTTAACTCCGTAAAGAAAACAAGGATTATTTCTCACCATCCTCTGGACTTTGTGTATATCAGCTAATAATAAGAATTTGCTTCTAGTAATGGAGCATACCTACAAATATAACTAGGGGGACATGTATTTTTATCATATCTGTGTTTTCTTGTGCATATACTCCTATGCCAGGGATTGTGATTGAGAAATAAAGATGAATGTTTTAAAGTATCTACCTTTCAGAAACTCAAGATTTAAAAAAATAGCCGAAAGAGAAGATTTTGAATGCTCACAGCAGAGAGAAGTGATAAATGTTTGTGGTGATGGTATGCCTTTGCTGGTGTGATTACACATTGTATATATGTATTAAATATCAGTCTGTACCCCATAAATATGTGCAAGTGTTACATGACAAATAAAATAGTGACAAAAATTACAAATGCTCAATAAGAGGAAAACCATCATCTTTTGCAGCTGTTCAGAGACTTAGCCTCAAGAATATTTAACATTAATTTTTTTCTTTTCTATTCTAGGCTAAGGGCAGTGCCCCATCTTAATAAGGCTGGCATGATGCCTCTAAGGTTTCCTATGCATGGGTTATGTGTCATTTTTTTTTGTTTAACTAAAGTGGTTTGCTTTGAGCTATCTATATTAGACACCTGATTCAATTTGAGTATATTTTCTTCACTAAAAAAAATTCAGGCATTGTTTCAGTCTGTCCTGTTTTCCTTGGGGTGACTTCTGGATCTGACCATAGAAATAGTCCTCCCTAGAACTCTTGTTGAGCAGGGTTTGGAATCAAAGCAGGGAAGAGTTTCTCAGAGTAGCTTCGTGAACTGGGTCATTCTGGAGAGGATAGTCCATTCATTCATTCATGCTTTCACTCACTAAATGGATGTTCATTAAGTACCTATCATGCACCAGCTATTATCCCTGGAGCTATGGATTCAACTGGTAAGGCCTAGTCCCTACCCACTACACTCACAATCAGAGTGGGAGATAGACCAGAAGAAAAACCAAAGGCAAACAGAAAGAGAAATCAAGACACAGAAAGTAAAGGAGACAATTACACACTGTGACATGAGCCATGAAGAAACAAACAGTATACTGACAGAGAAAAACCAGGGTGGGGGGATATAGACCCTCTTTAAAAGGCCTCTAAGAGGAGGCAAAATTTGAGCTGAAGCTGAAAGATTAAGAAGGAGGCAGCCACGCTGAGAGCCAGCAGTGAGGTGTCCTGGTAGAGGGAACAGTGTGCTCAGAGGCTGGGAAAGGGTCGCAAATCTCAGGAAGGGAAGGAAAGACAGTGTGAGGGACAATGGGGAGGAGGTGATGGGGTAGCATTTGAGGGTAAAGGACTGGGTCATCTCAGGGCAGAGGGGCTGCTGTGCAAGCTGTTCAATTGCCTGAGGACCTAAAGTTGAAATGACTTCTCTTTCTCTAGCTCCCTGCACTTCTCCCTTTGAGTCTTATTTTAGATACACTTATTAAAAGTTACTGAAAGATCTTCAAGTGCACACATGAGGAGACAAAGGATGAAAAAGAAAACTGGAGATGAGGAGAGAAGGCAGGCAAGAATAATTGGAAGCAGAGGGGCATATGGCTTCTTTGTCTTAGAGAAATCACAAGCATAGCCCTTTGAAGGTAGATGCAAAGTTATAAATCTTATTTTATTATCTTACTTTCTTAAAGCTCAATTTGTAAAGTAAGCAATTAAAATGTTCAAATTAAAAAGCCAAAGTAAATCACAATTGAGTCAGCTCTTAATCTACTTAGATTTTTTTTCCTCTCTCAAAATGATGAATTACATTTCATGTCAACTTCCACTAAAATCCCAGCAATGAAATTGTTTTCCATGGAGTGAAGGAAAGGAGGGGTCTTGTCACATAATGTCCTCTCAGCGAGAAGTCCTGAAAAGATCACATATGGGACAGTCCAATTGTTCATATTGGCATACAGTTATACAAGAGTCTTCAAATTAATTACAAGTAGAAGAAAAAACAACCAACAAGGAAAGGGCATCTCCTTACTCTGGCCAGGGCAAGATGTCAATCTTGTGATTCATCCAGTCTATAAACAAACAGCCCAAGTCCTCATTAGAGGTTTTAATGGGGTAAGTTCCAATTGCCAGGGGCAGATGAGAGGTTCAGGTAGAAGATGATTTTACCAGCGGTCCAGGAGGAAAGGGGGAGCAGGGTCTCTTTCAGTTACTCACCAATCAGATGCATGTATAAGAGGAAAATTATAAGCTGTAATCTCCATTGTGGTTGCTGACATTAGATGGTTGGGCTCAGGAAGGAGCAGCATGACTGTCTTTATGTGTTTTTTTTCACCAGCAACAAGCTGGATTCAAGCTGGTCATTACAATCCAGTCACCTAAGGCGTTTCAAGATCCCTGTGACTTAATTTCTGAATGTCCTTTTAATCAAACCAAACTCTCAAATGCTGGAAATTTAGACTGTGCTGTCTTCCTCTCTACTATTCTAATTAAACTGTTTTAATTAGATATCTCCCATCTTAGAGCAGGTGGCCTGAGACTCAGATTTAATTTGATTTACTAAAATAATGTGATGTTAGAGGAAATTCCTAGCTGTTTCGTGAGGTTTATTTGTCTATAGATGGTTCACTCAAGTCTGCACAGCAGAGTACGTTTCCTTTCATTCTTTCCTCATAAGCACAGATTATGTAGCTCTGTGCCCCAGCTTCATCAGGGGAAACCTGAATGGAAGCCAGTGTGAGAAGAGTGGGGGAGGAGGGTTGGAGGAGGGAACAGAAAAAGCCAGGGATGGACCGGGTCTGGTGGTTCACGCCTGTAATCCTAGCACTTTGGGAGGCTGAGGTGGGTGGATCAGGAGTTTGAGACCAGCCTGGCTAACATGGTGAAACCCTGTCTCTATTGAAAATACAAAAAAAAAAAAAAAAAAATTAGCTGGGTGTGGTGGCACACACCTGTAGTCCCAGCTACTTGGGAGGCTGAGGCAGGGGAATCACTTGAACCCAGGAGGTGGAGGTTACAATGAGCCATGATCGCACCACTGCACTCCAGCCTGGGCAAGAGTGAGACTCCATCTCAGAAAAAAAAAAAATAAAGAAAAGAAAAAAAAAAGAAAAAGCCGGGATGGAGGAGGAGAGCCAAAAGACTTAAAGGACTATGAAGGGAGGAGGAGAGTGAAGGAAACCAGAGGGATAAGGTTAAAAACCAAGAAATGAGTCAAGACCTCTTCCATCATCTTCTAAATTTTGTGTTCATGCTGAGCATCTCATAGGAAGATTCTCTGTCTGCTAATGGACTATACCTTTCCTTTCCAGCCTTACAGCCATTAGGGTGATATTGGGTTAAATGCCAACCCCTGGAGCCAGGCGGCTGGGGTCTATTGTCAAGCCTCTCCATTGCTTTCCTGTGCATGTTGGCCTTCTCTTCTCTTCGATTTGGCTCTTGTAGCTTAGCAGCACCAGTGGGAGAAAATTGCACTCTTCTAATATCCATCTTCTAATTCCAGGGAAGCATTCTGATTGACCTTCCTTGCCAGAGACAATAGTTCCCAAAGCCATTGAACCCAGTGAGGACAATGGCATATTTAGTATGGGGGGGTAGTGGAGAATAAAGTGGGTTGAGTAGGGAAGCCCCAGAGAACAGAGGCTGAGAAATGTTAGGTGCTAGTGGGAGGCAGCAGGTAGCCATGCTAAGTTCTGAGTAGAAGAAGTCATGATAAAATGATGCTTGGGAAGATAATTTTGACAGAAGTATGCAGGTTTTATTAGAGGAAGAAATAATTGGATGTCCACATGCAAAAAAAAAAAAAAGAACTTTTTTCTTTTTTTTTATTTGTGAGACTCGTAAGTCTCACTTTATACAAAAATTAACTCAAAATGCATCATAGACCTGATGGTAAAACTTAAAACTATATAACTTCTAGGAAAACCAAAAGGAAATATTTCTTACCTATAACACCAAAAATAAGACCCATAAAAGAAAAAAACTGATAGATTGGACTTTGTCAAAATAAAAAATTTCTGATCCAGAGAAGACACTAAGAGAATGTAAAGAAAAGCCACAGACTTTGAGAAAGTATTTGCAAACACATATCTGGCAAAAGATTTGTATCTATAACATATACAAATTTCTCATAACTCTATAATAAAAAGACAAGCAACTGAATTTAAAAAATGAGTAAAAGATTTGAACAGACATTTTCCCAAAGGAGATATACATGCATAGTAAATAGGCATCTATGAAAAATACTCACCATTTTTACTCACTAGAGTTATGCAAATTAAAACCAAATTAAGGCTGGGCGCGGTGGCTCATACCTGTAATTCCAGCACTTTTCGAGACCAAGGCAGGCAAATCACCAGAGCCCAGGAGTTCGAGACCAGCCTGGGCAACATAGGGAAACTGATGTTTTGTATTTTTTCTACAAAAAATACAAAAACTAGCCAGGCATGGTGGCACACACCTATAGTCCCAGCTACTAGGGAGGCTTACATGGGAGGATCGCTTGAGCCTGGGAGTTTAAGGCTGCAAAAAAGCTGTGAACATGCCACTGCGCTCCAGCCTAGGTGACAGAGCAAGACCCTGTCTCTAAAAATAAAAGAAAATAAAACAAAACATTAAAATCAAAATGAGATACTACTACATACCTATTAGAATGGGAAGGCAGGCAGGCAAAGAAGACAGAAAGAAGAAAGAAGAAAGAAGAATGCATGCTCCTGGTAGCCATGCTCTGGGTCCAAGAATGAAGATCTAAGGTGAAGACCCAAACTCAACCTGAAGCCCAGCCTAGTCTATCCCATTCCAGATGAGGTCAACTGAGTTGTAACTCATTGACAGACTCTAAATATAAAATCAATGCTTATTGTAAGCTGCTGAAATATGGAGATGTTTGTTAGATAGATTATTACAGAAGAAATCTAAGTAATACACAAAGATTGAGATCAAGCTTTACAACTTGGATGACTGGGAGAATGAAGGACTGATTGGAAAGAGGGAAACAGTTGGAAAACAGAGGAACAGAGCACATTTGGAGGACAAAGAAGTGTGGTATGTTTTTGCTTTGCTTTGTTGCTTCGCTTTACAAATAATTTGATAAAATTTTAAATTCTACTGAGCTTTCAGCTCTTTGAGAGAAATGGTATATTTTGATCATCACTTCAGGGCTGAGCATAGTACTAGGCACATTGTAATATGCAAGAAATATTTGCAAAATAAATGAATAAGTGAAATATGAGATGTGGCTGAGTGTGGTGGCTCACGCCTGTAATCCCAGCACTTTGGGAGGCCGAGGCAGGCAGATCATCTGAAGTCAGGAGTTCGAGTCCAGCCTGATCAATATGGAGAAGCCCTGTCTCTGTTAAAAATACAAAACTAGCTGGGGGTGGTGGCGCATGCCTGTAATCCTAGCTACTCGGGAGACTGAGGCAGGAGAATTGCTGAGATTATACCATTACACTCCAGCCTGGGCAACAAGAGTGAAACTTCATCTCAAAAAAAAGAAAGAAAAGAAAAGAAAGAAATATGAGATGATAACAGAGTATCCAGGAGGAAATTCTCTAAACAAAAATGTGAGTCAGAACTCAGGTGGGAGAACAGAGCTTAGAGGTAATGGAATCAGTCAGTACTAAGGTGATCAGTAAAGCTGTAGGAGGCCATGCATTCTGGAGGGAAAGTGTAGGGACAGAGGAATTAAAGGCGAAGACAGGCCTTTGGAGTGGTCTAGGGTTAGAAGATGGGAGGATGAGGAGGGGATCGGTGGAGGAGACAGAAGAAGAATGATTGAAGAGGGAGGAGGAGTGTTAGGACCTTGTAGGGTCATGTAAGCCAAGGGAGGAATGGGGTTCCAGAAGGGGTGAAGGATCAAAAGTATCAATTGCAGTAGAGAGGTCAAAAAGAATGAGTTAGAGGACAACACCTAGAATTTCTCCCAAAAGGAAGTCATTGGTGACCTTAGAGAGAGATACTTTCTTCCATGTGTGAAATGTCTGTTAACATCTAACAGATATTTGAAGCAGGATACACAAATCAATCAATGTAAAGGCAGGTGTCAGTTGATTGAAGGCATCAAACAAAACTGAGAGCAAGCTTTGACTTTTAGTGTCATTGTCAAGAAAATGTCCTATGGAACTGGATGGGCAAAAATCATTTTAGAAATAGAAAGAAATTGACACTGTCACTTCACTGTAATATTCTGCATTGTTTCTTTTTTCATTCTTTTCTCTGTGGTAGCAAATAAAACAGATGCAGAGAATTCTAGCAGAGAAAGCATATATTTCCTTCTAATTGAAGTATTTGGAAAACCGAGGCCATCTAGACTAGGTTAGCAGTGCACTAATTCATAACAGCAGCAGCCTCATAAATAATATCTGGATATCAAGAAGAACCTCTGACATGAACTAGAACCTGGATAGCAAGTTGATAGTACAGAAAATAAAACTTGTTAGTAAAAGTGAACTTGGAGTTCCATCTTAAAACTGGTATTATTTACTTGGCCAAATGAGGTAATTAACCAAAGAATGATTAATGAGTCTAAGGGATTAATTTATTTGATGGTACAAAGACAAGGTTCACTGAGCTTAGTGATAGATGTTAATGAAGCGATAAGAACACCCTGTGTTTGAAGCAAACCGAAGCCAAACTGTCTTAGTGAGCTGCTGACTTCAGATATACAAGCAGAAGACTCAGAGAAAGGACTTCACTGAAACAATGAGAAATTCTACAGTATAAGAAATACTGCAGGGAGAAAGGGAGTTACAAATAGTGATAGTTTAAAATTCAATTAAAACTAAATTATTAGTAACTTAATGGTAATAGGGAAGGAAACAAAACAGTAACTCCTTAAAAAGGATTGACCAAAATATCCCAGAAGAGCAATATAAAATGCCCATTTGTTGGTTTCTTATCATTATAAATGATGGACTATCAAAGCAACAGCAAACCCATTAATCAAGACTGTAAACAATTAAAATCTTTTCCAGATCCGGGAAAGCATCAGAATTATCAAGACAGTGCCAAAAAAAAGGAACATAAATTTCAGCCAGCCCTTTGGATCTGGGAAGTGTTTAGGCTACCCAGCCAAAAAGTCAGAGAGCAAACAGTCTAAACTAAGCTGATAACAACTGATCATTAATTAGAACTGAAGCCAACTATCTCAGTTTAGAGAAATATCTTGGCTACTCTGCTAAGAGCCAGAAAGCCAAAGGTCCAAGTTGGGTTCATTATCATTAATCACAGGCAAAGCCAGTGCCCAGAAAGGCCCCTATTAGTGAAGGGGCGCCTATGAGAAGAAGCAGCCCCAAGAGAAGCTGGCAGGGATGCTCCTGGGGGAAAGTGAAGAGAAGATGGAGGCCCTGCCCACTGTGTTTGGGGGCCTGAATGCAAGGTTCGAGTCCCTGGAATTAATCACATAGAACAAATTATAGCATTAGAGGACAAACTGATCATCTGGTAACTTGCCTTTACTGCAAAGACTTTTTTAAAAAGGAAATTTTTGGTCTTGGAATCCCATTGAAGTAGGAGGAAGAAGGTACAGTAGAGGTGGAGGAAGGGAGCAATAATGGAGATGATTGGATCAAAGGTGACCCAAGGGAAATTAAATGCTGATAGCACCAAAGTCAGCCACCAAATGGAAATACGAAAGAGGACAGTGAGTGATCACGGCAAGTGACGACATAGGGATAGTGTTGAGGGGATTTAAGAATTGGATGCCATTTACAAGTTCATGCATACTCATATTTAATGCCCGTCCACATCCGTAAGAAAACTTGTTTTTCTATCTAATTAGAGAAAGCTCTAGGTGTCTTTTCATACATGTATCTATTTTCTGCATAATAATACTGTATTTCATGGGTTCTAGGTTGTACACTATTTTTGCATTTTAGTATCTGAAGTCAGAATGTATCTTAAAATCAATGACATGTCATAGTATAATTGGGATGTTTTTATTATTGGTGCCTAAAACAGCGATGTTTCTTACCGTTGTTGCCATTTAGATGTGATGTAGTTCACAAACAGCTCTCACTTATTCAATGGTTACGCTGTATTTCACTGGGTGGTATGTCTGTGCTGTAAGGAAGAATATGGGTGTGGCCAAGGTGGAACGGCAGATCAGTACCAACCAGGGAAGAGACCAGTGCATGATTCAGGTTTCTGAGAACAGATGACATGCAAACCAGGCTCAATTAGCACAGCATTTACTCACAGCAAGAGGAAAGAGGATGTGCACAGGATCCAGCCCCTTGTAATGCTTTGGTCCCCCGTGGCTGGCAGATCTGTTCCACAGCCAACTTCAGCTTCATGCTGCAGTAGAAGGACTGCAACCCTTGTCCCATGTGGTTTGAAATACAGAAAGTGGGGTGCATGCCGGAGGGCCACTGAAGCATGAATAGCTAAGCAGTTCCAGGAGAGGTTTGCATGTGCCAAACGCAGCAGGAACAGGGACACACTGGGTGAGCTCTGAGCTCTTTGCATGTAATGCTATTAGTTTACTTGCCAGCATATCCTGTATGGAGTACAGTGTTCTTCTTGGAAACAGAAGGGAGGCACCCCGGCTGCACTTGGACCCTTCCCTCACACTATACACATATTTTGTGCTAACTCTTCATTAAAGCCTTGTAACAGCACAGGGCAAGTTTGGCTCTATAGTAGTTTTCTCCATTTCACAAATGAGGAAACTGAGGTTCTAACATGGTAAATAACCTGCCCAAGGTCACACTGCTAATAAGTAAGGCGGCCAGGACCTGAACACAGGACCATGCAGCTTCAGAGCCTGTGCACTTAACCGGAATGCTTATCCCTCCCTGTCTCTTCCAAGAAGATGGACTTTGGAGAAGAAATAGTATTGATAATTTACTTGGATAGGGTAGGTGTAGAGGAGGTGGAAGAAAATGGAAAAAGTTCTTTTTAAGCAAGAGGAATACTACAGGTAAGCAGACTCTCACCCTTGTTGTTTGATGCCTTCTATAATTGAAGGTGTTCGTTCCAGGAAGATGGCTTTGTGAATGGTGACACTGGCATCTCCAAGCCTGCTCTTTCTATATCCATTCATACAGGGCCTCAGAAGCCTGAATGAGTAAGATATTTAGCCCCTGGGGTTCAGATAGTGTGCAAGAAACTTGTACCACTTTACCACCACTGAAAGATGCAGGTTGTATTCCTGGAATAGTTGATTAAATTTCTCAGTGTCTTAATCATCTAAAGAAGGAACCACACAAACACTATATTCAAACCTGAACTCTGGACTCTGTACATATGCATGTGGAGTGTGTGTGTGCATGTACCTGTTTATGTGTGTGTATGTGAAATGTGTGTGTATGTGGAGTATGTATGTATGTGGTGTGCGTGTGTTCAGAGATACGTATCATTTTAAAAGCTGTAAAACATAATTACTTGGGTAAGCTTTGAACACATGTGATATTTTACAAATACCGCTCTGATAGATCTAGGGCATGTTTACATATTTTAAAACACATTAGGATAATTTCCATTCAAAAACGTGTATTTCACCCCCCAAATGCTATGTAAACAGTAATTTTGAACCCATAAGTACATTTTTAAAGAGAACATCATCATCACTTAATATGTTACTGGAGATATACACAGATGTTGTTTATGCTTATGTTTATGTAAATTGCCTTTCAGTGGGGGAGTATACATGAGATTTAAACTTGCTATTTCTTATATATTTAGTGTATGTAGTTTGTTTACATTTCACAGAAAGCAAATATAGAAAAGCAATAGAAACCAGCATATTGTACCAAGCTATCTGACAATGTTGAATTAAATGCCCTTAATTTGTTAACCTTCAGAAATGCTGACAAATTAAGAGAACTTTTAAGAAGGGTGTATTTTCCCATTGTGCTCCATGTACACCAGCTTCAGTAGGAAATTCGTCTTTTTCATGTTTCCTGAGGGCACAGTCATTTGCACCATCCTTTCTTTGCTCGTGATGACCCTTCAGACCCTATGCCCATCTTGGAATGTGCTTCATGTGGCTTTGTTCAATCCTACTCGTGTTAGTATCCTGTGGCTGCTGTAACAAGTTACTACAAACCCAGTGGCTTAAAACAACAAAAATGTATTATCTCTCAGTTCTGGAGGCCAGAAACCTGACATCTATTTCATGGGCTGAATGAAGGGGTCAGAAGGGCCTGTTCTCTCTGGAGGCTTAGTGGAGAATCTGCTCCTTTGTTTTTTCCAACTTCTGGTGGCTGTCAGTCATCCTTGACTCGTGGTTGCACCACTCCACTCTCTACCTCCATGGTCACCTTGCCTCCTCCTCTTCTGTCTGTGCCATCTGTCTCTCCTTGTCTCTTATAGGACACCTGTGATTAGAATTAGGACCCACCCAGATAATCCAGGATAATCTCTCCATGTCAGGATTCTTGCTATGGACTGAATGTTTGTGTCTGCCCCAGATTCACATGTTGAAACCCAATCCCCAGTGTAATGGTATTTGGGAATAATTAGGGTTGGATGAGGTCATGAAGATGGGTGCCTCATGATGGCATTAGTGCTCTTATAAAATGAGAAAGAGATGTGAGAGCTGTCTCTTCCACCTGAGGATACATCAAGAAGGCAGCCATCTGCAGACCAGGAAGAGGGCCCTTACCAGGCCCCAAGTCTATTGGCACCTTGATCTTGGACCTCCCAACCCCTAAATAGATGTTTGCTGTTTAAGCCACGCAGTTTATGGTATTTTGTTACAGCTGCCCCAAACGGAGTAGCACAATCCTTGATCTCATCTGCAAAGACCCTTTTCCTTTATAAGGTAAAGGGTACAGGTTACAGGGATCCAGACCTGATATCTTTGCGTGGTCATTTTTCAGCCTACCTTACTACCATTCTCCTAACCAACCTCAAGTCTCAGCTTTTCCATGAAGTAGGAAAATGGAGACAGTGCTGAACTAGGAATTAGGGAACTAGACTCCAGTTTTGACTTAGAACTAACTTGCTTCTTTACCTCAGGCTATCCCTTCTCTGGATCTCAATCTCCTTGATGTAAAACAGATGAGGCTGATGCAACTTTGTCAATAAGGCTGCCATAATATTTTGGGTGGGATAATTCTTTGCTGTGAAGGACTTTAATATCATTAGCATATCTGGCCCTAAATGCCTGATCAAGATGACAACCCTCACCCACATTTCACAGAGTCACTGAAATAGAACATCTCTCAGATGCCTTTAAAAAGAATACTCCATTTATTGATGAGATTGTCCCCTGATTTAGAAGTAACGCATGTCATGATAGTTAAAGAAATATTGCAATAATTTTAAGTACCAACAAGAAAGAAAATCACCCAAGATTATTGCTGCCAGCATTTTGACGTTATCCCTCCAGTCTTTTCCATGCATTTCTTTTCTTTCTTTCTCTCTCTTTCTTTTTCTTTCTTTTACAGGTTCTTGCTCTGTCACCCAGGCCGGCGTGCAATGGCATGATCTCGGCTCACTGCAGCTTTGACTTCCCAGACTCAAGCAATCTGCCTGCCTTGGCCTCCCAAGTGGCTAGAACTAACGGTGTCCACCACCATGGCCAACTAATTTTGTATTTTTTGTAGAGACAGGATTTCGTCATGTTGTCCAGCCTGGTCTCATTTTGTCATCAGGCTGGAGTGCAGAGGAGTGATCTCGGCTCTCTGCAACCTCCGCCTCCTGGGTTCAAGCAATTCTCTTGAACTCAGCCTCCTAAGGCTTGAACTATAGGCATGTGCCACCAGGCCAAGCTAATTTTTGTATTTTTAGTAGAGATGGGGTTTCACCATGTTGGCCAGCATGGTCTTGATCTCCTGACCTCATGATCTGCCCGCCTCGGCCTCCCAAAGTGCTGGGATTACAGGCTTGAGTCACTGCGTCCAGCTCTCTATACGTTTTAAAATTCAAATTAGATCTCGCTATACATTCTGTTTCATAATTTCCTTGTTATTCTAAATAATACACTATTAATATTCCTTTACATTATGAAATATTCTTCTATGAGTTGATTTTTTAATGAAATTCAGTATTTCACATGGGTCACTGATCTAAAACACTGTGAGTCATACCACTCTGACCCCTATAAATACAGTATATCTTTTTCATCTCCTGGTTTTGATATCACCATTTTGGCACCAGATTATATTATGCTTTTATTCTCCTTTTTATTATTATTATCATTTTTTTTTTTTTTTTTTTTTTTTTGAGACGGGATCTTGCTCTGTTGCCTAGGCTGGAATGCAGTCGTGTGATCTTGGTTCACTGCAACTTCCACCTCCCAGGTTCAAGCAATTCTCTCGCTTCAGCCTCCCAAGTAGCTGGGACTACAGGTGCGTGCCACCATGCCCGGCTAGCTTTTGTATTTCTAGTAGAGACAGGGTTTCACAATATTGGCCAGGCTGGTCTTGAACTCCTCACCTTGTGATCTGCCCGCCTTGGCCTCCCAAACTGCTGGGATTGCAGGCATGAGCCACTGCAGCTGGCCAACATATATTAATTCATTTAATCCTCACAGAAAGCATATTAGGTAGGTACTCTTAGAAGGAAACTGAGGCACAGAGAAACCAATTAACTTGCCTAAGTCCACACAGCTAATAAATGGCAAAGCTGGTATTTCAGCTATGGTAGCATCACTCCTGAAGTCTGTATTCTTAACCCTTCTACCCTGTTGACTCTTTTTTTTTTTTTTTTTTTTTTTTTTAGACAGAGTCTTGCTCTGTCGCCAGGCTGGAGTGTGGTAGCATGATCCTGGCTCACTGCAACTTCTGTTTTCCGGTTTCAAGAAATTCTCTGCCTGGCTATATATATATATATATATATATATATATATATATATTTGTATTTTTAATAGAGACAGGGTTTCACCATGTTGGCCAGGATGGTCTCGAGCTTTTGACCTTGTGATCTGCCTGCCTCAGCCTCCCAAAGTGCTGGGATTACAGACAGGAGCCACCACACCTGGCCCCATGTTGACTCTTAAAAGGGCAAAAAGGAGAACTGGTTATGGTGGTAGCAGTAGTCTTCATCTCTGAGGAGTCTAGGAGCGGGGTCAACCTGTGTCACATGGGTGATGGTTAATCACCTGGTACCCCTTCCAAGGAAAGCACCTACTCTTTAGGTGCTTCTTCTATATTGATTTAGCTGTGTTAGATGAGATCAGCAAAGGATGTCCTGTTATTTCTACTCTAGAGCACTATCTGTTTCTGAGGGAAGAGGATACATTCATATTGCTAGTTAAATCTGAAGTCCTACTTGCAGACCTGAGTGCTGATATGTCAGTACACTTTAAAGACTGGCACCCCAGGCATTGTGCAGCTGCCTGGCACTTTGTCTAGCTCTGACTGGAAGCTGGAGGCAGGCAGTGCCCCTTGGCTGCCTCTGGCATCTGAGGGAGTGGGTGTTCCTACTTCCCTCTGTCATCAGCTGTTAACTGATAGGAAGAGTGACATTCTCCAAACCAGAGAAATGATCATGCCAAATGTTATGTAAATGCTGACAAAATGATTCAAAACACTCATTAAACAATGTTATTCATGTCATTATTATGTATATCATTTACATATTATTCATGAATAATTATTTAATAGTTAATGAGAGAGTCCATGTGCCAGGCATAGTTCTGTGTGCTGGAGACACCACATTTTGTAAACAGATGAAATAAAGAAACTTACCAAGTTCTGCCCTCATGGAGTTTACTTCCTAAAGGGGAAGCCAGACAATACCAGACAGACATAGGCTAGGCTCTCAGGCAGTGATGGCTGCTAGGAAGAAAAAGCAATGGCAAGAGGACTGAGTGGATTGGGATGGGTACAGAGGAGGGAAGCTGTGGGGGATGGTGCAGGCTTAATATGATAAAGAAAGCCAGGGCAGGCTGGGCACAGTGGCTCATGCCCGTAATCCCGGCACTTTGGGAGGATGAGGCAGGCGGATCACGAGGTCAAGAGATCAAGACCATCCTGGTCAACATGGTGAAACCCTTTCTCTACTAAAAATACAAAAATTAGCTGGGCGTCATGGTGCATGCCTGTAATCCCAGCTACTTGGGAAGTGAGGCAGGAGAATTGCTTGAACCCGGGAGGCGGAGATTGCAGTGAGCCCAGATCACACCACTGCACTCTAGCCTGGTGACAGAGCAAGACTCTGTCTCAAAAAAAAAAAAAAAGAAAGAAAGAAAGAAAGAAAGCCAGTGCAACTAATAAGGAACAGGTAAGGTGTAGAGTGATCAGAGGCGATGCTGAACACGAGACGGGCCAGGTCATGGGGGTCCTGAATGTGTTATTAAAGGCAGGACAGGAAGATAGCGATGGATTTTTTTTTCCCTTGAGAAGAGGGTAAGGAGTATTGGGGATTTGTGGTGGGTGGGAGATGTTGTCTCGTTATGCTGCCCAGTCTGGTCTCCAACTCCTGGGCTCAAGTGATCCTCCCATCTCAGCCTCCTGAGTAACTGGGATTATAGGCATCAGCCACTGCACTGGGCTGTCACTGACACGGATTTTGAATCAGGAAGAGATATCTTTGGATTTTCATTGTCAACACCTATTATGGAGCCATGTGGAAGACAGATCCTAGGACGAGAATAGGAGAGGCTGGGAGGCTGGTTAGGAGCTGCTGCAGAAAGATGATGGGGGCTTAACCAGGTGGTAATGTAAGGGGTTAAAAATGTCAGATTTGGAACGTAATTTTGAAAGTGGAGTTGATGGATTAGTTGTGGGGTGGAGAGAAAGAAAGCAAAGAAGACTTCTACTTTTTCCCCTTCAGGGGTAGGCATGGGGGGCAGTAAGTGCCAAAACAAAAGAAAATATTAAATTTGCCTTATTAGATATCTAAGTAACACGTTTAATTGAATAAATGAGTCAGTGGGGGAGTTCCATGCTAAAGGTCTAATTGGGGGTTACCAGCGTATACATGTTATTTAAATTTATGGGAATAAACAATCATTTAGAGCTGTGCTATTCAACGCAGTAGCTACTGGTAGTTACGTTTCCTATGACAATGTAGCATCTGAATTGAGATGTACTGTAAATGTAAAATATATATTGGCTTACAAAGACTTAGCATTAAAAATATAAAATAGCTCATTAACAGTTTTTAATATTGATTAACATGTTGAAAAGATAGTACTTTTGATATCCTTGGTTAATGAATATGTTATTAAAATTAGGCTGGACGCAGTGGCTCATGCCTGTAATTCCAGCACTTTGAGAGGCCGAGGTGGGTGGATCAGTTGAGGTCAGGAGTTTGAGACCAGGCTGGGAAGCATGGTGAAACCCCATCTCTACAGAAAATACAAAAATTACCTGCACATGGTGGCATGTACTGTAGTCCTAGCTATGAGGGAGGCTGAAGCTTGAGGATTGCTTGAGCCTAGGAAGCAGAGGTTGCAGTCAGTCAAGATCATGCCATTGCACTCCAGCCTGCGCGATGGGAGTAAGACCCTGTCTCAAATAATAATGATAATAAAATTTAATTAATCTCACCAGTTTCTTTTCATTTTTTAAAAACCGTGGCTAGTAGAGAGCTAAAAATTACATATGTGGCCCATGTTATGTTTCTACCAGATAGGGCTTAGCTTTAGACAAAGGGCGAGTATAGTAAAAAAGAAATTTTTGAGGATTGAACTCATGGGGCATTCCATGACGTAGCAGTTGGGAAGAGAGGGACCGTGGTGTAAAAAAGACTATAAAAAGGAAGCAGCCTCAGAGGCAGAACACCCAGGAGGATGTGGTTTTCTGGAAACCAAGTGAAAAAATATGTTAAGAAAGAGGGAGCAAGCGTCTTAGAGACTGCTGAGAGGAGACATACAATGTGGACTGGAAAGTGACTGTTGGACTTAGCAACACTGTTGGTGTCCTTGTTGGTTTCAGTGTGTACGTATGTGGTGGGGTGGGAATGGGAATGGCATGAAAACCTAATCAGAGTTGCGTAAAAAGGGAATTCAGGTGGGGATTAGAGCATCAGTTATAGAAATTTGGCCCTGCAGAGGAGCAGAATAATGGAGGTGCCAAGGAGTAGGAGCTCAAGGGAAATGTTTGTTTAAGGGAAATATAATTTTAAACTAGCTGTTAACTTACTTTTTATTCTCCATTAAGCTTTTGACCTAAATAAATCATCTTGCAAATATCTATTAGCTTGCAGTCAGCTTCTAAATTTATTTTATCAGAAATAAGAAATGCTAAGAATTTTAAAGGAGTACCTGTATTTGGATTGGCCCACAAAATCATTGTGAACAAAGTGGTCTAGGATTACAAAAATCTGTTTTTAGGGTAACTAACGTTACTAACACAATGGATTGTACACGGTTCCCTAAAACACAGAACTGTGACATTATCTATGTTGCAGTACAAGTGTGTGAAATTCTTGAACTTTGGAATAGAACATAAATTCCAGACTTCTTGTATTACACGATGATTGGTCATCATATCTTATCAAACTTAACAGTGCAGCTCATGGCACAAAAAAAGTGCTTAATATAATTGAATGAATGAATGAAGATAATCTCAGCATCCAAAATACCAAAAAGCCTAGCAATATCCAAGAATTCACCAACAGATGGCACCATGCTGTTTCCCATAAGAGCATATATAGAAACAATGTTAATGGGACGTTCAATTTCAATTTCAAGTGCTGGTTAGGGGTAGAAATGGAATCCTCAGGAATATATTTTATTACTTTAAATTTTATAGCTGAATTATTAAAACATGTTCATATGTGTCTATTTGCTTATAAATAGCTAAATTCTCTAAGTTAGGCCCTTTCCTTGGGTCAGAGCTTGAAAAGAAAGTCAGATTGATTTGTAGATCAGAGAAAGAAAGTACCCACAAGTTATTATTATTAAAATATTTATGAATACAAACAAGTCGGGTTGCCCAATCCATTCTCCCTGAGAGATTAAAATCCTTCAATGGCAATAAAAGCAAGGATGTTTTGCATACATCGGAGCACTGGCATGATGCTTTAGAGCAAATGTTGCACTTTGCAGTTCCAATGTGTTTAGACTGGAGGTGACAAGGACCAACCTAAACACTCAGTGTGCTAGACAAACCAATATGGTCTTCACAGACCACATGTAAATATTCTCTGGAGGACCACATGTAAACAGAGCTCCCACTGTGACCCTCATTACTTTTTCTGTAGAAGTGCTTATGGCTTTTCCTATGCCCATTATTTAACCTGCAGATCTAAGAAGTGGATGAATGTGTTTTAAGAAACAGTGTGGTGAAAAGGCCACAACCTGGCAGCTCCTGTAGCATGGGGAGTCACACACAGTATAGACAGGGGAACAGCAGCGGCATGAGCAACCTCATAGTATTAATCATTTACTTAACCGTTTGAGAAGAGTGCCTGCTGTCACTTCTCTCTCTCTCTCGCTCTCTCTCTCTGTCTCTCTACCTAGTCTCATCATGAAGTCTCTATCTCAGATGCAGATACAACCTGCAGATAAATGCACCTGGCCAAAGCTAAGAAAGTAGGTGCTTTTGGATTGGCTGGGCCCTGCCACAATGGAGCAAGACAGGAGATACCCAGAGGTCCAGGCCCCTCCTTGCTCTCTCTTCCTTCATGAACCTGGTGACTAAGGTTTCAGGAAGAGTCAAGCAGGGTTCGTTTGGGTCCCCCCCTGGAGGGTTACTAAGATCTACTCAAGTACTGGTATGTCTGATATAGCACATACCCTGCTAGTAGGATTATCAGTGAATTTCTTGAGAATAACACCACTCTGAACTTTCAAAGGTATGCCCATAAATGACTAAACATTTAAATGATACCTTAGTTATTCTCTTCATTCTCTCCATGTTCTCTTCTACCTGAGTACACTCCTTAATTGCTTTTGTGGGCTTTTCCCATCTTTATTTTACTGGGGCTCCACCCCAGGGATTGGTCACCAATCCACTCTAATTCACCCATTGACTCAGTTACTACCTGGAGGATGAAGATTCTAGACTTCTTTCGTGAGCCACCGCCTCCTCCCTCTGGTATCTGAACCTCTCTTCCTAAATGTTCCATTAGTATCTCAAAAGCAGTACTTGAGGGGAAAAACACCTCATCATTCACTTCCCACATTTACTGCTTTTTTGCATTGACGTTTCGTGTGTACGTACTATATGTGAAAGGTTTCCAGTATCATATTTGTACTTAAAGAAAAAACATGCATAACTGTAAAACAGAAATTCATGAAGACTTCATCAACTTAGGAATGAGCACATTAATCAATATGATTGCATCTGTGTAGAGCTTCACTCCCTCAACCTCTTGACTCCTTCAAGGAGACGTATTAGTTTCCTATTGCCTCCGTGACAAATTCCCACAAACGTAATGGCTTAAACAGCAGAAATTTATTATCTTGCAGTACTGGAGAGCAGAAGTGTAAAGTGGGTCAGCAGGGCTGCATTCCTTCTGGGGGCTCTGGAGTTTATATCTAAGAGAGAAGCCATTTCCTTGCCTTTTCTTGCTTTAGAGGCTGAAGCATTCCTTGGCTCATTGCCCCTTCCGCCATCTTCAAAGCCAGCATCACATCTTCAAATCCCTCTTTCTCAATCTCTGACCTCTGCTTCTGAAACAAGCCCAATTTTCCCATAGAACTGTTTCAGGTTTCTTTTGAATAAACATAGAAATTGACCCTCTCAGTCTTAAAACTTGAGAAAGTTATATTTTTCTTACCTGAGTTGCTTTCTCAGGAAACCAAGCATCAGGACTCCCATATAATATCAAGGAGCTGAAACTGACCAAATCACTGCATCTGGACGATGGAACACCAGACCCCCCCCCACCTGTGACGGTTGCCTAATCAACTACCTGCTGCCTGTTGACAACTTCTCTTCCTTACTCCTCCCTAATTCCTGTTTTCCCACACATGCTTACATTTCTTCCCTGCTATATAAACGCCTGATTTTAGTCAGTCAGGGACATAGATTTCAGACTCTCATCTCCCATCTCCTGGGATGGATTTAGATTTGGATTTATCAGGAGATAGATTTCCAACTGATCTCCCGTCTCCTTGGCTGCAGCACCCAATTAAAACCTTTTTCCCTGGCAATATTTATTGTATCAGTGATTGGCTTTTTGTGTGGCTAGCAGCAGGACCTAGACTGAACCCCTGGCATTTCAGTAACACTCCCATGATCATCTATCCTCTCTGACTCTGACCATCTTGCCTCCCTCTTAGATTACAATGGTTCACCCATGTAATCCAGGATAATCGTCCCATCTCAAGGTCCTTAATCTAATCACATCTGCAAAGTCCATTTGCCATGTAAGTTCAGATTGTCACAGGTTCTGGGGATTTGGACATGGACATCTTTGGAGAGTCATTATTCTCTTACGACATGTAGTAATTACCACTATCCTGAATTGTGTTACAATTTCTTTGTTTAATACAGCATTGCCAAATAGGGAAGTATCCGAATATTTTTTCTTGAGATGGAGTCTCGCTCTGTCGCCAGGCTGGAGTGCAGTGGCGCGATCTCAGCTCAATGCAGCCTCTGCCTCCTGAGTTCATGCGATTCTTCTGCCTCTGCCTCCCAAGTAGCTAGGACTACAGGCAGGTGCCAGCACACCCAGCTAATTTTTGTATTTTTAGTAGAGACGGGGTTTCACCATGTTGGCCAGAATGGTCTTGATCTGTGGACCTCATGACCCACCTGCCTCGCCTCCCAAAGTGCTGGTGTTACAGATATGCACCATTGCACCTGGCTGTGTCTTAACATTTTATTATTACATTTGTATATTTTAGAACTTTATAAGAATGATAAAATACAATATGTAATCTTCTATTTATTTACTTAATATTATGAGTCTAAGATTCACTCACATTACATGTAGTACATGTATTTATATTACTGTTTAAAGCATTCTGTTAATGTACCTAAAATTATTTATCCGTTCTGTAGTTGCTATAAATAGTACATCAAAAATATTCTTGTCTCCTGGAGCAAGAATGTGTATGGGTTTCTCTAGAGTTTATATCTAGAAGTGGAATTTCTGGGTTATAAGGTATACTAAAGGATAAAATTACTTTTTCAGTTATTTGACACCCCTACCAACAGTGTATAAATATTACAGTTTCTCCATGTCTTTGCCAACAAGTAATAGAGTAAGTCATTGCTGTATAGTAAGTCATTTAATTTTTAAAAATTTGAATATTTCTATTACAGGAGTAAGCATCTTTTCATATGTTTCAGCCTATTGTGATTCCTCTTTGGTAAGTGCTTATTCACGTAGTTTGCCTATTTCCCACTTTTAGGCCTTCTTTATATATTTGTTAGATGAATCCTTCATTGGTTAGTTGTATTGTGAATAAATAGCCAGACTGTGGCTTGTCTTTTTTTTCTTAACTTTCTTTATAGTGTCTGAAATAAAGAATCAGATTGTCAAATCACACTCACACAAGTCAGAGGTCTTACCCAGTATTAAGCTTTACTGATACAGGATACAGGTAATTTTAAGATGAAGCAAGGGAGGTCTAGAACCCTCAGTGTCACTCTTCAGATCCTTAACTGCCCCACTGGATGCACTCTGTGCCCATAATTAATACCTGAGGTCTTCAGGCAATGCATGAGGGTCATTTCTCTTATATAGAAAGAGGCTATTTGGAAAATAAAATGTATCCAATAATGCACCACAAATCTATAAATCTCAAATTTTGTTTATCATGATTAGTTCTAGATAGCCAGATACATCCTGCTAAAAGCACCCAATAGATAAGGAGCATTCTATTCACAAATTCCATTCGTTTGCCAAGATGTCTGTCAGTAGCATGTTTATAAGAGTAGACCCTCTTTCCTGGTCCCTGCTCCCCCATTCCCCGGTTGGAGAGAATGGATTGCAGCCCTGCTGTTTAACCCTTTATTTCCCAATGTCTTTGATTAATATGTGTAATGTAAGGTAAGAATCCAATGTGCTTTTTTCTGTGTTGGTAACCAGATGTCTCAGTAACATTCATGGAATTCTATGAAATCTTTTATTTAGAAACTGTAATCTATATGATATCCAATATTTGAAATAGACAATAGTTAGGGACTTGCTTTATGAATTAGTATGTGGTCAAGATTTGAAATATTTCATTTGTGTTGGGGAAGATTGTGTATTCTTTCTAAAAGTTATTATTAATTTATTTTTTAATTGATATATACAAATTGTATCTATTTATGGTTACAATGGATTTTGAGATATGTATACATTGTGGAATGGCTAAATCAAGCTAATTAACATATGAGTCACATCATATACCTTTTTTGTGGTGAAAATACTTAAAATCTATTTTTTTTAGCAATTTTCACATATACAATATATTGTTGTTAACTATAGTCCCTGTGTTGTACAATAGATAACTTGAAGACTGTACTCAACTGTTAGAGGCAGGGTTCTATAACTGTCTAATAAATCAAGCTGATCAATCCTGTATTTTTTGAATTGTTACTTCACAAATCTTCACAAGATTTATTGTGTTCTTAACTTATGAATAATTGAGATAGATGCATTGAAATCTCTCAGTATGTTTACTATTTGCCAATATTTCTCTGTGATTCTATTGATTTTTCTCTCTATATATGAAGGTTTCATTATTGAGTGCATACAAGTTTAAAATTATTCTTTATCTTGGGTGAATTTCTTATAATGTACTGATACTTTCAATCCTGAATAATGCCTTTTGTCTCTGAGTTTAGTTTTCTGCTATCAATATAACTACATCAGCTTATCAGCTTTTTAAAATTAATGTTGGTCTAATCTTTTCTTTCCCTTTTACATTCAACATTTCTGAGTCCTGTGTTTTTAGTGTGTCTCTTATAAAGGAGCTTTTATATGTATTTTCTGTCTTTCTTCCAGTCAGAAAATATTCAGTTTGTTTAATCAATTTACATTTATTGTGATTACTGCCATATATAGAGCATGGCGTGATTTAGCTAACTGCAACCTCCACCTTCAGGACTCAACAGATTCTCTCACCTCAGCCTCCCAGAGTAGCTGGGACCACAGGTATGTGACATCACGCCTGGCTAATTTTTGTATTTTTTGTAGAGATAGAGTTTTGCCATGTTGCAGAGGCTGGTCTTGAACTCCTGGCCTCAAGCAATCTGCCCACCTCAGCCTCCCCAAAATTCTGAGATTATTGGCCAGAGCCACTGTGCTGGCCTTGAACTTGTTTTTATCTTTTTTTTTCTTCCTGTTTTTCTTTAAAAAATTGATTGAATTTTGTTTTATTATAGTTTTCTATTTAATTTCTTTCCCACCTACTGGATTGAAAGTATAGACACAATTTCTATTCTTTAGATAGTGTATTTGAAATATTTTTACTCATATTTAGCAAGTATGAATAAGTAGTGGCAAAGTTCATATCTTAGCCCATCTCCTGGAACAGTAAGATTACTTTAGGACATTTTGACTTCAATCACCTGATTTTCTTTTTCTTAGGATGTCTTGATTCTTCCTTATTCTTGAAGTATAGTTTTGCTGGCTACATAACTTTAGATTGACAGTCATTTTCTCTAGACATTTTTGAGATTTTACTTCACTGTCTTTTGGCTTCTGTTATTGCTTCTAGTTGAGAAATTGGCTGTAAGTCTAATTGTCCTTTCTTTGTAGGTCATCTGCTTTTTCTCTCTGCCTGCTTTTAAGTTCTCTTTTTCTTTTATGTTCTGCAGCACCATTACTATATGTGTCAGCACTGATTTTTTGTTTGTTTGTTTTTGAGACAGAGTCTTGCTCTGTCACCAGGCTGGAGTGCAGTGGCACAACCTTGGCTCACTGCAACTTCTGCCTCCTGGGTTTAAGTGATTCACCTGCCTCAGCCTCCCAAGTAGCTGGGACTACAGGTGCGTGTAGACCACACCAGCTAATTTTTGTATTTTTAGTAGAGATGGAGTTTCACCATGTTGGCCAGGATGGTCTTGATCTCTTGACTTCATGATCTGCCCACCTCGGCCTCCCAAAGTGCTGGGATTACAGGTGTGAGCCACTGTACCTGGCCAATTTTTGTTTGTTTATTTTGCTTAGCATGTTTTTATTTTTATTTTTTTTTGTACATGTAAACTTATATCTTCCACTATCTTTTTGGAAAATTCTCGCCCTTTATACCTTTAAATATTGCCTCTCTTTCATTATTTCTAGTTTTTCTTTCTGGAACTCAAAATAGGTATATGTAACATCTCTCATTCTATCTTTAATGTCTCTTAAACTCTTGTTCAGATTATCATCTCATTATCTCTCTGTACTATATTCTAAAAAATGTTTTAAAATTCACCTTCCTGGCCAGGCATGGTGGCTCACATCTGTAATCTTGGCACTCTGGGAGTCCGAGGTAGACAGATTGCTTGAGTCCAGCACATGTTTGACACCAGCCGGGGCAACATGGTGAAACCCCGTCTGTACAAAAAATACAAACATTAGTCAGGTATGGTGGTGCATGCTTGTAGTCTCAGCTACTCAGGAGGCTGAGGAGGAAGGATCAATTGAGCCCAGTAGGTCGAGGCTGCAATGAGCCCATGATTGTACCACTGCACTCCAGCCTAGGCTACAGAGTGAGATTGTCTCAAAAAAAGAAAAAAAGGAAAAATCCATCTTCCAGTTTATTATTTTCTCTTCACCTGTGTCTACTCTACTATTGAATACATGTATTGTGTTTCATATTTTGACAATTATAATTTCTACTTTAAAAAAGTTATTCGGTTATTTAATTTTACTTAATTATTTTAATACACTTTTCTCGTTATGCACACTCATTTTTTTATTCCATCTTTTTTTAAAGCTATAATACACAATTTTTAAATACCCCTCTGTATCAGATAATTTCAGCTTCTGAAGTCTTTGGGATTTTAAATCTATATTTTATATGCCTGCTGTCTCATTTATGGCATTTTCCCCTCAATGTGTTTATCTCTGATTGTGAGTTCTTATTTGCTTGAAGACATTATTTCTGAGAAGACATGCATTTGCTTCTTCTAGTTACCAGCGTATCTGAAGTCCCTGTGATAAATTCACCTCCTTCCAGTTTTCCTGGCCTGTTGTGAGAGTTTCAGTTTCCACTCTAACACCCTGCAGCTAGCCCAAGGCTTGAATTCACCAAGACAGTAAATCAGGGTGAGGTTTGCATGTGGTTATTGCTAAAGTTTTCTTTTCTTGATTTTGAGAATTGTCCTTCATCTTGAGATCCCAGTAATGCATGAAGCATTTTGTATTCATGTATGATCTACTTGTTTGTAGTGGGGGGACCTTGCAGAGTATTTGACAGACTATTTAGGACATGGGCTTGCATTTTCTTTTTCAGAAAACGCCACTAAATCTGGATGCTATTCTAGAAACACTTGCAAACATATCTACCTCAGCCTTTCCAGGTCTGGCCTAAGTAATTTCTAGTGGATTATTCAGAATCTTCCATCTAGACTCTGCTTTTTGACTCTACACCTTCTAATGTACCCTCTTCAATGTCACTAGACGTAGGGTCTAGATTGACCTTTTAAAAAATGTAAACCTCATCATGCCATTTCCCTGATAAACATCATTCAATGGCTTCCCATCACATTCTAAATAAAGATAAAATTTCTTAGCATGATACACAGGTCATCATCTCTCTCTAGCCTCCCATTAAAACTGGCACAATTGTCTCACAGAACTGATTTCAATCATCCAGTAGAACTTATGTTTATGGTTTCTTTCAATAAACATAGAAATGGACTCACCCAGTATTAAAATTAAAGAAAGTTACATTTGCTTTATCTGAATTCAAGTTACATCAGGAAACCAGTCATCAGGTTCCCCAGATCATATCAAGGAACTGAAACTCACCAGATCACTGCATCTGGACAATGAGATGCCAGACCCCTCACCCTTCATGATTGCCTACCCAACCACCTGCTTCTTGTTGACCAACTCATCTTTCTTACTCCTCCCTAATTCCTGTTTTCCCACAATGGTTACATTTCTTTTCTGCTATATAAACTCCTGATTTTAGTTGGTGAAAGAGATGGATTTAAGACTATCTCCCATCTCCTCAGCTGCAGCACTTGATTAATGCCTTCTTGCCTGGCAATACTCATTGTCTCAGGGATTGGCTTTGTGTGGTCAGTGACAGGACCTAGATGGAAACCCTGTCATTTTGGTAACATTATGTGTCTGATGCACCCCTTCAGCCAGCATTACCAACCTCATAGCCTTTCCAGAGTGGTCTCTGCTATTCCAGGGCCCAGTGACGTCTCACTAGCTGTACGTTATCAGATCCCTTTGTTTGGAAGTCTGTTTATTCTTCCTCCTAAGTAATGACTCTGCTTTGAAGGCCAATTATTTTTCAACTCACAACATTTGTGAAAGCTGAATATTACAGAAGTGGAAATGAAAGAAGAAATCCCCAAAGTCAATTTTAATATTCTCTATAACCAATCTATTACTGAAAAAAATTTTAATTGCAGGAAGAACTACCCAAGGATGAAAGCTTAATTAAATTGTGATCCTGGAAGTCTAAGCTTTTTAATTAAAAAAATGAAACTCTGAAATAACACTCAAACATTTAGATTGTTAGCCAGGGTAAGGTGTGTGTAATGTGCAGTGTGAAGGGGCTGTTTGAGATGCCTAATTCTTTTGCTTACTGCAAATCTGTCAAGTAAGTTAAAAACTGTGTGGGCTCCTGGACTCCCCAAAGTAGAATGTAATCAATAAATTCAATGTAAAACCCAGTTAGATTTAATAAGGATGTTTGGTCAATCGAGCAAAAACAAAAAAGATTATTTATTGAGAAAAATCTATCAACTTGAGTTTTTGTATCACAGAAATAAAACAGTCAATTGATTATTAGATATTTCCCATTGTTCTCATTGTGCAGCAGTCTCAGGGTAAATAGACAACTCAGGTGATGGATTTGAACTCTGAAGTCATGAGAACAAGAGCACAGAATCAGTAGGTTTGACTGGATGACCTTGAGCTAGTTACTTATATTCTAAGTCTTCTCCTAGGGTTGATGTGACAATTAAACAAGGTAACACATAGCAAACACCTACCATCATACCTAACACAAAGTGGTAACTTAAAAAATGATTTAGAGTCCTGGTGGATGGCTCACACCTGTAATCCCAGCACTTTGGGAAGCTGAGGAGGGGGGGATCACTTGAGGTCAGGAGTTCCAGACCAGCCTAGCCAACATGGCGAAACCTCCTCTCTACTAAAAACAAAAACAAAAACAAACACACACACACACACACACACACATAAACAAAAAAACCTAACCAGATGTGGTGGTGGGCACCTGTAACTCCAGCTACTTGGGAGGCTGAGGCAGAAGAATCACTTGAGGCCGGGAGGCAGAGGTTGCAGCGAGCAGAGATTGTGCCACTGCACTCCAGCCTGGGCAACAGAGGGAGACTCTGTCTCAAATACTTAAAAAAAAAAAAAAAAAAAGATTTAGAAACATCTTCCACTCTAAGGAGTGTAATACAAAATTAACTGCCATTTATGAACTCTCTTTGAAAGGAAATCTTTTTTTTTTTTTTTGAGACAGTCTCGCTCTGTCACCCAGGCTGGAGTGCAATGGCGCTATCTTGGCTCACTGCAAACTCTGCTTCCTGGGTTCAA
Source organism: Ateles fusciceps (assembly GCA_036589455.1). Classification (NCBI taxonomy): domain Eukaryota; kingdom Metazoa; phylum Chordata; class Mammalia; order Primates; family Atelidae; genus Ateles; species Ateles fusciceps. Next base: position 8,663,626 of record JAZHEH010000193.1, read on the forward strand.
GAGATTCTCCTGCCTCAGCTTCCCGAGTAGCTGGGACTACAGGCGCCCTTCACCACACCTGGCTAATTTTGCATTTTAGTAGAGATGGGGTTTCACTATATTGGCCAGGCTGGTCTTGAACTCCTGAACTGGTGATTCATCCTCCTCAGCCTCCCAAAGAGCTGGGGTTATAGGCGTGAGCCACTGAGCCCAGCCTGGGGAAATCATTTTTTTTTTTTAACCATAGAAACAACTTGGCTTGATGCAAATTTAAAAAGTGATCACAAGGTTACCGTAAATGAATCAAAAACACCAATGTTCATTAATTATCGCCATTTTATATGAAGTTCTTCTAAAAAGAGTGTTTCCTGTATGAATAAGTTATTTTTCCTTCTTATAATGAAACCTCTGAGGTCTAGCCATACCATCAAAATGTTAAAATATTTTCATTCAGTTAAATTATGTAATGTGAAAATGAATGATGGCCAGGAGACTGATGGCCAGTGTAATTCTGGTGAGAAATTATGTTGCACACTTTGGTTTATTTAGTTAGAATTCGGGGGGGGGGGGGGTAATAAAAATAGTGTTATATAAAAACTAGTTGTATCTAACCTCATGTAGACTGCCATAAATGACTCTTGCAAATTCGACATTCTGAGCGACTGTGACAAATCCCACTGAAGGCAATCTTACAGTAAGCCAGGGCTACCCCAGACCTGATGGGCATGAGTTGTGTATGACTGAAGGCTACAGATAGCTGACATAAAACAGCAAAACAATGAATACTTTAACTATTTGAATCGGAACATTTTCTAACAACTGTATCATACATTTCTTTCTTTCTTTCTTTTTTTTTTTTTTTTTTTTGAGACAGAGTCTCCCGTTGTTGCCCAGGCTGGAGTGCAAAGGCGCTATTTCGGCTCACTGCAACCTCCCCCTCCCGGATTCAAGTGATTCTGCCTCAGCCTCCCGACTAGCTGGGATTACAGGCATGCACTACCATGCCAGGCTAATGTTTTGTATCTTTAGTAAAGATGGAGTTTCACCATGTTGGCTAGGCTGGTCTTGAACTCCTGACCTCTTGATCACCCCACCACCGCCTCCCAAAGTGCTGGGATTACAGATGTGAAGCCACTGTCTCCAGCCTCTTTTCTATTCTGTTTTGTTTTGTTTTTGAGACAGGATCTTGCTCTGTCACCTAGGCTAGGGTGCAGTGATGGAATCATCGCTCACTGCCGCTTCAACCTCCTGGGCTCAATGGGTCCTTACTCCCTCAGCCTCTCAGGTTGCTGGGACTACAGGCACACACCACCACACCCAGCTGATTTTTTAATTTTTATTTTTTATTTTGTTCATGGAGACAGGGTCTCGCTATGTTGCCCAGGCTGTTCTTGAACTCCTGGGCTCAAGCAATCCTCCCACCTCAGCCTCCCAAAGTGCTGGGATTACAGGCGTGAGCCACTGCGCCCAGCCTATGTTTTTTAATTCTTAGACAGATCATATATGGATTATAATGCAAATTTTTCTGGATGACTCATGATGTATCCTTTTTTGGCTGGGATGCCAAGGAATCAGACCTTGATCCTGGTATTTGAATTATTCCCACCATGTCACTCATGGGTTCACTTCTCTTCTTACAACCCGCCAAAAGCACAAGACATTAATTCCAATGACTTGTCACAGAGTATTGTTTTGGCAGGAATACTACCCAGGTCTGCAAATATGACCGCTAGAGCAGGTCCCTCACACACCATCTTCTCCTCTTGCTGTTTATCCATAGTCTATCATCTGGCCTCTGTGTTTATACTGTGTTCAACCAGAAAAAGAACTCAGGGGACTGGGGAGGAGGCATAAAGAACTATGGTCCTTGTCTTCACCAATTTCTTCAGGTCAGATGAATGCATTTTGCAAATATGGAAGGATGTCACTCAAAATGCCCAGGTCACATATTCATTGTTTAGCTTAGATGTATGATGCCATTTCTCCTCTAAGTGCTGGCAAGCTGGGTGTGGTGGTGAGGTCAGTATGTTAGAAGTGGCCTTGGTTGCTGCCATTGCTATATCAACTTGCGTGATAAATGAGCATGAAGGACAGATAAACGAAGCTACCTAAATTTTTTAATGGGACAGGAGTTTGGAAACTGTGGCTTGTGGGCCAAACCCAGTCAGCTGTCTGTTTCATATTGCCCACAAATTATGAATGATTTTTACATGGTTGAAAAAAATTAACGTTTGGTGGCCGGGTGAGGTGGCTCATGCCTGTAATTCCAGCACTTTGGGAGGCCAAGGCAAGTGGATCACTTGAGGTCAGGAGTTCAAGACCAGCCTAGCCAACATGGTGAAACCTCGTCGCTACTAAAAATACAAAAAAATTAGTTGGGCGTGGTGCCGGGAGCCTGGAGTCCCAGCTACCTGGGAGGCTGAGGCAGGAGAATTGCTTGAGCCCGGGAGGCAGAAGTTGCAGTGAGCCGAGCTTGTACCACTGCACTCCAGCCTGGGTGACAAAGTGAGACTCTGTCTAAAAAAAAAGAACAACCATTTTGTGACAAGTGAAAATTATATGAAATTCAAGTTTCAGTATCCATAAATAAAGTTTTATTGGAACACAGACATGTCCATTCACTTACGCATCATCCATGGCTGCTTTTATATCATAACGTCAGAGTTGAGTGATTGTGACAGAGACCATACGGCTGGCCAGGCCTAAAATGTTTACTTTCTGGCTTTTTACAGAAAAAGTTTTCTGACTACTGATCTTGAAGGATAAATTTTCTTTGTTTTCTGCTTAGAAATTCCTGTTTTGGACTGAGAAGTAGGGCTATTTCCATGCTTATACAGGCCCATCCACTTTTATAAATAATAGTGAACAACTGTCTTCACATCTCATGGTAGAAATACCAAGCATATTTGTGCATGTGTGAATTTATGTATACAGGCGCTAAGTATTTACAATACCTAAGTTTATTTCAAGCTGACCATCACATGTGATGATAATTATTAACATAAATTATTCTCGTGAAAGGATAATGTTTATTAAATTATGTCAACAATTTTAACAATACAATTTTCATAACCTTTCCCCTATTCCATCAAGGGCAACTACTTGTCTCCAGATGTTCAGAATTTGTTAAAACAGGAAAGAAAGAGGAAGAAAAGGCCAATGCTCACGTTTTGGCTACCAATTTGGAATTTCTTTTAGAAATTCGTAGGGAGACAATGGTCTTGAGAATGTTGAAGATTTTCTCAATTCCTTAAGCTCTCCTTTATGTACTAAGAGCTATGCCTATGTGACTTTGGGTTTATTAAAAGTCATAGGTAGCACGCCTGTAATCCCAGCACTTTGGGAGGCCGAGGAGGGTGGATCACTTGAGGTCAGGAGTTTGAGACCAGCTTGACCAACATGCTGAAAACCTGTCTCTACTAAAAATACAAAATTAGCCAAGCGTGGTGGCATGCCCCTGTAGTCCCAGCTACTCGGGAGGCTGAGGTGGAAGAATCACTTGAACCCTGGAGGCAGAGGTTGCAGTGATCTGAAATTGTGCCACTGCACTCCAGCTTGAGCTACAGAAACACCATGTCAAAAAAAAAAAAAAAAAAATCATAAGAACTCAGTAAATGATGTCAGGGAAGTCCCTGACCCATGGAAAGAAAAGGGAAAGCCTGTCCCTGCTAGCCCCAGTGCAGTGTGTGGTAAAAGAAGGGGTACAAGGTTGAGAAGGAATTGGTGAGCCAAGTGTATTCTGGTTACTTCTTTCCAAGTCCATGTGAGATGGGAGAGTGGCAGAAACTTCATGGTAAAATTAAAAGCAGAGCGCAGTTTGCCTGTTTCTCTATTTGGGCTCTTGCAGGGGTCGGGGGTGTCAGCTCATGCCTGTAATCCCAGCACTTTGGGAGGCTGAGGTGGGTGGATCACTAGGTCAACAGATTGAGACCATCCTGGCCAACATGGTAAAACCCCGTCTTTACTAAAAATATAAAAATTATCTGGGCGTGTGGCACACACCTGTAGTCCCAGCTACTCAGGAGGCTAAGGCAGGAGAATTACTTGAACCTGGGAGGAGGAGGTTGCAGTGAGCTGAGATTGCACCACTGCACTCCAGCCTGGGTGACAGCAACACTCCATCTGAAAAATAAATAAATAAAAGAGATTGAGCTAGCACTTTGGAACCTGTCTAGGTTTGTGTGGCTTGTTGAGGGATGTGAAGGGTTCCTTAAGCTGTATGGGGAAACACAGAAGATAGCCGATGGTGCTGGCTGGCAGCTTTGTCATGGTGTATTAGTACATTTTCATGCTGTTGATACAGACATACCCAAGAACGGGAAGAATAATAGGTTTGATGGGCTTACAGTTCCACGTGGCTGGGGAAGCCTTACAATCATGGCAGAAGGTGAAAGGTAGTCTCACTTGGCAGCAGACAAGAGAAGAAAGCTTGTGCAGGGGAACTCCCCCTTTATAAAACCATCAGATCTGGTGAGACTTATTCACTATCAGGAGAATAGCATAGGAAAGACCCACCCCCATGATTCAATTACCTCCCACTGGGTCCCTCCCACAACACGTGGGAATTGTAAGAGTTATATATAATTCAAGATGAAATTTGGGTGGGGACACAGCCAAACCATATCACATGGTGAGGGCGATTTACCCTGTGGTCATTGACAAGATAGACAGGGGTGCAGGGAGGATAGTGAGATTCACAGCACCAGTGAGAGCCAGAGTGGGGGCAGGCTGCGAAGGGAGGGTCATGGGCCCTTTCCAAGCCTAGAGAATAAACCAAGTGCTTGCCAGCCACAGACTTCTTCAGTGGATCCTCCCAGAAACCAGCTCCTGCACAGGCAACAGTGAGATCCAGAGAAGAGCAGGGGCAGTCAGACTCCCTTGCCCTCTCAGGGCGAGGTAAGCTATTTCTCTCCCCCTAGCCCTCATACTCAGGGGTGAAGATCAGGGGGCAAAGCAGCCCTCATAAAGAGATGAGCTTCAAACTAACTGAATAAATAATCCAGAGAAGCAGTCTAAAACTAGAAGAGTCTGATACACTTTTAATTAACTACTTTAATTCCAAGCATGTGTCCCAACCATCTCTCACATACTCAAATGCCTAGCAAGAAGAGACAAATCAGTAGTGGAAAAAAAAATTTTTTTAAAGAACCTATGAATAATAACATGTTAAATTTTTTGACACTCCTACTCTATTCAAATCTGTCATGCAGTTTTGTTCTAAGCAGTGACTTTCAAATGTTTTGATCATGTCCCTCAGTAAAACATCACTACCAAGAACATATGTTCTTACACATATGCCTGAAATAAAACATCATGAAATCAAATATATCTTTAATTTGTTGTGTGATGTAGGCTCTATTTTCTAGTCTTCCCCACATTAGAAAAAAAATGTCATTTATGTCCCATTAAATTGATTATTTAATCAGCAGCCATTTATTGAAGCTCTCCAGCCTGGGTGACAGAGTGAGTCCCTTTTAGGACGAGGGGGAAGGGTGTATCACATAAACTAAAGAGTTACTGAGTCTCAGTCTTTGACATGCTGAACTGGAATAGCATTGCAGACAGCTACAACTATGGTAGATACTTCAATTGCAATTCAAGTAGAGAAGCCAAGAAAGATGCTAAGAACAAGTTTTCTTTTTGTCTTTAATGACAAAAAGTACATTAAAGAAGTACAGGCTGGGCGCGGTGGCTCACACCTGTAATCCCAGCCCTCTGGGAGGCCGAGGTAGGTGGATCATGAGATCAATACCATCCTGGCTAACATGTTGAAACCCTGTCTCTACTAAAAATACAAAAAATTAGCCAGGTGTGGTAGCACACGCCTTAATCCCAGCTACTTGGGAGGCTGAGGCGGGAGAATCGCTTGAACCCGGGAGGCGGAGGTTGCAGTGAACCGAGATCGTGCCACTGCACTCCAGCCTGGGCGACAGAGCAAGACTTCATCTAACAAAAAAACAAAATACAAAATGAGGGTGATTACAGAATGAGTGGTTGAACAAAATCAGAAGGTGGAACATATGAAGCAGAAAGAATCCTCAAAGTACAATTCTGATGATAGGATGAAGGGCATGCCGGGTATTCAGCGTTTTGTAGCGTCATTTATGAAGAGAGCACTGTTGATGCATTTGCTGTGGGGAGAGTATCATGCTGACTTCATTTGCCACACTGCATATTTGATTGTATCTTTTACATTCAACTTTTCCGGCTGATGTCCTTGAATAACTCACAGCAGGTGTTTGCAAGCCAGGGTCAAGTGGGCATTCTGTACTGATACAGAGGAAACGTAGTTGACCCACAGGAACGGAAATCAAGACCTTTGCCTTATTGGCCCTTTAAGTTACCAACAGAGCTAACCAAACCCAGACTACCTGAGAAGGAGAAAAATTAAAATAAAAGATACCTTTTGCAAGCAATTACATAACAGCTTTCAAAAAAAAAAAAGCTGCAAAAAGTGTAAATCATTTCCACATGATTTACAAACTTTCAAGGTGACTTAAAAATTCTCAAAACATTCTGTTATGGCTGGTAAAGGTGAAAAGGAAAGTAAGAAGACAGAAACAAGACAAGAACCCTCTATGTTTTCTTTCTCCTCCATAAAATCTTTCCCCCACCAAAAGAACACATGGCCTCTGAGCAGCAACTTACCATTTTTCCAGGGTCAGTTCACTTTTCGTGCTGCTCTAAACCCTGCTGAAAGCCAGCTCCCCGGGGAGCCGCAGGAATGGGGGCTGGCCTCTCTTAGTCTGCAGGCACTCAGAAGGAAATACCCCATGCCAAGAAAGGGGTGGTGTTAGGGGAGAATCCATCTACTGTCAAGGAAGTTTCAATTAAGTATGGATGCCAATTAATTTAATTTATATTTCTGCATGAAAAATGTCATTCTATTATACATGCACTGGAAGGATGCCAGGAGCCCATGTTAATAAATTACATCTCTACTGACATAATATGGAATCACAGACTAATCGGATACTTATTAAATGCCCACCTGTGCTTGGGGCTACACCTTGTAGAAATCCAGCTGAAATAAGGTCTGTCCAGTAAGGCTTGTCCTTACACTGTGATCATCTGACACCCACTCTTATCTTCCTCTTCTTCTAGCCTTGGGCATGTCTCAGGAGAACCACTGTAAAAATGAATAATCAACATTCAGTTGCCAGTTATGAATGGGCATATTTAATGACTAAGGGAATGAATGAAGGGGAACTGTAAATAATCTATTCAAGTTAATTGGGGAACAGGCCTACTCCGGTTAGCAGGAAACTTGCCATGATTATTCGACTACAGATTCAAGTCAGCTGATGGTAGGTAATAATAATAATACCTTCTGGTTATTAAGTGCCAACTCTGTGCCACACTCCATGTTTTATTTTGCGTTCTTGCTATATATTTTATTTTGAATCCCTACAACAATCCTTCAAGGTAAGAATAACTCCTTCCCACACCCCTCATTTTAGAGACACAAAAGCTGAAGTTCAGTACCGTGCAATGATCTTGGTCAAGGTCACGTGACTAGTAGGAGGCACACTCTCCTGTGCTGGCCGATTTCCACTGCATCATACCTCTATTCTCTATGACAAGTGACATCACTGTCTCCATGGGGGATGGGCTGGTGACTGCCCTATTCTGGCAGTGCTGACACACTGGAGAGTTCTTGATGCACTACAGTTACAATTGAATCACCAGGAGGTGACTCTGTAATACCTGCTGTCCAGGAATTCATCCTGTTCTCCTCTGCTACAGTTCTGTATAGTTGTGAAACGGATGTCGCTCAGTTGCAACAAGTTCTCAAGTAGTCATGCATTGTTTGCAGCCAGTTATTTATTCAATATTTACTAAGCACCCACTACGTGCTATGTCCTAGGATACAATAAAGTAAAAGGAGGTCAGACTAATGGGGAAGACAGATGCCTTAACACAAAATTGTAATGTGTGTGGTTTAATACTACGGAATTGCTAAGGAAAAATGTTCCTTTTGTTATTTATTCAATCAATCCCTTATTCCCTCTATGATCACTTACATAGTCTCTGTGATATACTGGACAGCAGGCCCGTTCTCACATTTTCAAGCCAGGGCAGGAAAAGACATGAAAGCCACCAGCCTGAGTCTGTTCCCCTGATTTCCTCTTCTTCCCATACCTGACTTCATCTTGCACTGCAAGGGGCCTCTCATATACGTGTCTGGGCATCCCAGCCTATGTGTACACATTTTGAAACACCTCCTGTTAGAATCTCTTAAAATCAGGAAGAGGCTTCCGTGCAGCCTAGAAGCAATTTTTGGCCTCTTTGAGTAGGGAGTGCTGGGATCCGGGATCCAGAGAGTGGTACAAAATGGGAGGGGAATGGGCTTTGTGTGGGCCGAGCCCTCTGGCTCTATTCACTCCTTCCCCTGTGGCTGCAGGTAAGGGCAGAGGAAGGCCAGAGGGCCTCAGAGTTTGGTCCTCAAAGCAGCCACTTGGCATCACCTGGAAACTCATTAGAAATGCAGAATCACAGGCCCCACTGCAGACTTTGTGAGTCAAGTTGGCATTATTTTTTCATTTTTATTTTTTTTTTTGAGATGGGGTCTGTCACCCAGGTTGCAGTGCAGTGGCGCGATCTCAGCTCACTGTAACCTCTGCCTCCTGGGTACAAGCAATTCTGCCTCAGCCTCCTGAGTAGCTGGGATTACAGGTGCGAGCCACCACACCCGGCTAATTCGGTATTTTTAGTAGAGATGAGGTCTCACCATGTTGGCCAGGCTGGTCTCGAACTCCTGACCTCCTTCATCCACCTGCTGTGGCCTCCAAAAGTGCTGGGATTATAGGCATGAGCCACTGCACCCGTCCAGTTCTGCATTTTAACAAGATTTTCAGGTACTTCATGACCTTTTGAGAAACACTGCTGTAAGGGCTCTAGCTGAATCCCCTCTTTTGGTACATGAAGAAACTGAGGCTGCCTGAAGCCCAGGGCAGAAGGAGGGGCCTGGCCCAGGGCCAGGTGGCCCAGGTTTGAGAGTGTCCTTCTGGGCACTTACTATTCTCTAGGGTAAACATGCACCACAGCAAATTTCAGAAAAAAACATCTTTTGAGTAACTCAGATTATGAGAGGCCTGGAGTAAGAGATTTACAGCAAGGGATCCAAGGAAGAGAATCCCATGAAGTCATGGGCAAAGTAACTAAAGGAAAATTAAAGTGCTTTTTCTGAATTAAAGGAAAGTGATAACAAGTTACCCCACAAGCGAATTTGAGGGAGGGCTGAGGAACTCCTTTGTTTTTCACTTTGTTTCTGAGTCCAATGCAAATGAGCTGGAGTAGACTTCCATAGTCCAGTGAATTGTCATTTTTTTGTTTTGTTTTCTGTGTTCCTTTAGCCTTCCCCCTTTTCCCTCAGTATATTTAGTTCCCAGACCTTTCTGATTCATGTGGCCTTTCACTCCACTGCTTTTGGTTTTCTCAGATCATTTACTCTGCTCCAAAGAATATAAAAAAGAGAAGTCGGCGGGGTGCAGTGGCTCATGCCTATAATTCCAGCCCTTTGGGAGGCTCGGGAGGGCAGATCACGAGGTCAGGAGTTCGAGACCAGCATGACCAACATGGTGAAACCCCTTCTCTACTAAAAAAACAAAAAAATTTAGCCGGGTGTGGTGGTGCGTGCCTGTAATCCCAGCTACTCAGGAGGCTGAGGCAGTAGAATCACTTTAACCCAGGAGGCAGAGGTTGCAGTAAGCTGAGATCATGCCACTACACTCCAGCCTGGATGACAGATCGAGACTCCTTCTCACAAAAGAAGAAAGGGAAGAAGAAGAAGAAGAAGAAGAAGTCATCAAGAAGTCAACAGAACCTATTTTTTTTTGAGACAGGGCCTTGCTGTTCACCCAAGCTGGAGTGCAGTGGTGTCACTGCTGCTCACTGCAGCTTCCACCTCTTTGGCTGAAGCGATCCTCCCACTTCAGCTGCCTGAGTAGCTAGCCGGGCCTACAGACATGTGCCATCATGCCCAGCTAATTATTTTTTTATTTGTAGAGACAGGGTCTCACTATGTTGTCCAGGCTGGCCTCAAACTCCTGAGCTCAAGCGATCCTCCCTCCTCGCCCTCCCAAAGTGCCAGAATTACAGGCATGAGCCACCATGTCTGGCCAGCACAAAGTTTAAAATATGGTCCATGATGGGAGTGGATCACCTGAGGTCAGAAGTTCAAGACCAGTCTGGCCAACATGGTGAAACCCCACCTCTACTAAAAATACAAAAATTAGCTGGGTGTGGTGGCGAGCGCCTGTAGTCCCAGCTACTTGGGAGGCTGAGACAGGAGAATTGCTTGAACCCAGGAGATGGAGGCTGCAGTAAGCCAAGATCACACCACTGCACTCCAGACTGAAGACAGAGCAAGACCCTTTCTCAAAAAAAAAAAGTCCAATGTTCATTTCCTGCTGCCACTGATTTCTATCAATTTTTTAAAAAAAAAATTACTGTAATTTACATTCATACATAAAAATAGAGATGCATTTTGATCTTACAAGCTCCGTTTAGCCAGCTACAGTTATCAACATGTGGCCAGTTGTGTTTCAGTTCTGCCTAGCCCATCTTCTCATCTCTATTGCTCACCTATCTTTTCTTTTTCCTCCTACCCTCCCTCTTTTCTTTCCCTTTCTTTCTTACTGGTGTTTATTAAAGCATATTCCAGACATCATGTCATTTAACTCACTTCCTATAGAGTTTCCTTGAGGCAGGGCTACAAGATAATGTAGGCTGGGGGAATGATCTCTTATGATTATGTTCCTCACCAAAATATGGAATTTGTGGCATTAAGAGACAATAAAGAATTTCTAAAACTTCTTCATAATACCCAGATATTGTGGACTTTATTTCATGGCCTTTTGAGAAACTTTATTTTCAGGGGGTGTCTGTGAGAACTTTTAAATTTTCCTTTACTATTAAAATAGTAACAGAATAACAGAAACTTTGGATGTTTATTAATCTAAAAAGAGGTGAATATTTTCTTTCTGTTGGTGAGGAGCATTTTCAGGGCATCACTTTTGAAGTTAAAATTTGACAATGGAAAGTTTGCAGAGATCTTCTATGACAAGAAGCCAAACATATCATTGCCCCCAGCTCTAAACCCTCACCCAGGCAATCTCCTGGAGCTGATCATTGTAATGGTTTTAGAAAGGCACTTAGGACAAGGATTTAGATCTGAAGCATGGTACACAGTTGTTTAATGTTTGCACAAGTCAGATCTATAAAGGATCAAGTAATTTGGAGGTTTGGTTACTTTCCACTAGTAAATATCATCCAACTGAATTTGGGTAAAATGTCCTCTAAATAAGTCAAGTAGACAGGAGCTTTGAATGAGGGAATTAATTATAGCTGGTGTCTTAAGGAGAAAGAATCCCACAGTGGCATGCAGAATGTAATTAACGGGAGGTAAGTGCCAACAAATCACTCTTTAAAATATTAATGCTATCAAAGAACAGCTGGATAATGAGAGAAACTTGACCCTTGGGGGACTAGCAAAGGTTGCTGCTGCTGCTGCTGCTGCTGCAGAACTTTATGCAGTCATGACGTAATGAAATTCCTCTGAATTTTAACAAAAACTAATATTGAGAGGTGTGGTTCTGGGAAAGTTATTAGCAGTAAACATGTCGTAATTTTTATCATCTTATTATAATCATTATATCTAATTTTTGCTGTGGTTCTAAGTGATATTTTCCTGTAATTGCTCAGGATATATGTACAATCCAAACAACACTCGTAAAAAACAACTAGATTTTTTTAAAAAGTTTAAGCCTGGCAAGAACTTTTTTTTTTTTGTAAATAAAAAACCCAATATCTAAGAAATTTCTGCAAAGCAATTTCCCATATGTTTAAATTATTTAACTAAACCAAGAAGAAAAAAAACCTGTTTCAGTGGTTGTTAGTGAAAACTCCAACTTAATTTGGTTTTACTTCATAGCTTAGTATTGTCCTAAGAAATATGTATTTCTAAGAGAACAATAAAGTTAAATATTTACACAGTCCCACTTAACAAATGTGAAATGTTGGGGCATGTATTTACAACAGCCTCATAACTAAATGCTAATCACAATACTTAAAATTAGAAATCAGAAGTAATTATTTACTTGGAGTATAGTTTAACTTAGATTTTAAAAAAGATAAATCGTTTTAATACGAGATTTTAAAAATAGTTTCTCCGGAATGGACTCGGACCATCAGGAGGCTGCCAGAGTGATCAATGCGTTTGACCGCGCACCTTGTATAGCTGCAGCTGAGAACACTTTGTTCCTTTTGTTTCACTCAACTTGCCGACATCTAACTCAGGGACACGGGTATGCAGCGTGTTTGACAAATAAGCCGGGATACGCCGAACATATTCACACATACCAATAGACGGTGACTGGAAGTTCAGGATGCAGTCAAAATAAATGCTTGCGTTTGGCCCAGGTTTCACATAACACCAGTTTCATAAGGCACTTACGCCGCTAACGGAGCAGTGCCCCTGAAAATAGCCCACAGGGGACACATCATTTAAATAAATGTGTTTCTTTCCCCTGAACAGAAGTTCAGTTCTGCTCAATTATCATTCATTTTGCTCTTTTATTTCCTTTGCGAGCGTAAACGGAGAAGTCGTGCTCTTTGAGGTTTTGCGAGCTGGCCTTGGCTGGCAGAGGTGACCGGCGATTCTTCACCCAGAGGAGAGATTGCGAGTGTGTGTGCTTGTGAAAATGCGCCGTTCCTCCCAGAAAAAATGGAAACGTAGGTGTAAAGCTCAGCGCACACGTTGGCGACACCTAAAAACCATGTTCTCGGTCCTGAACCTTTAGAAGCAGTGTCCCAGGAACGAGTCTGAGTCTGTGCAACAGGGCACAGATGATTTGACTAACTTCAGTGACTGAACCGCGTTCGCGCATTAAATCCATTGAAAAGTAAATCCAACGTCTCCACTCGCGCGCCCACGCGCGTGGATAAACGCTGGAATCTGGCAGCCCTCACCGTCACTCTGCAGAATTTTCCCCGCCGTGAGAGAGTTGGGGTGTGCGGGTGGGGGGGAGAGTTTGATATCCTCAGGTTGAGAGTCAAGTCCTAGGGGAGCGGCAGGGGCGGGGGTGGCCGGGGGAGAGGCGGAGGATGGCGCGCGAACCAGAAAGCGCAGAGGACCCGCGGCCCGCTCCGCACCCGCCGTGATTAGCTCCGGCGGCACGACCCGGGGAGGGCGGACTCTTTCTTAACCCTCGTTGTCTCCTCCTCCCTCTTCCTTTTTAAAGGACGACTTGCGGGCAGAGCTGTCAGCAATCGGGCAGCCGTTTGTACTTGGCCGCGGCGGAGCTGACTCTTGCTCCTGTGACAGATAGGGGCGGGGGCTGAGCGGCCTGCCCGGGGTACTCGCACGTGGGGGAACAAATTCTTTTCTTCCGGCTCCTCTCGGGACCCGGCGATCGCCACAAGTTGGGGCTCGTGCGGCGCTGGAGTTGGCAGCCCCGGGCGCGAGGGCTCTCTTGAGGAGTGGGGGAGGGAGGTGGCCGGGGGGTTGGCGCGCCCCTCGCGAGGGGGAGCGCTATGAGCCGGGCAAAGGGCGGCAGCGACAACCCCAGCAACAGCCTCGGCTAGCGCCTCCCGCGGGCCCTCGCCAACTCGCCCCGCGCACCATGCTGACTCCCGGCCTGAGGAACTCGTAGTGCAGCCCCTGTCGCCTCCCCCGGCCCCTGCTATCCCAGGCAGGGGCTGACTTCGGCCGCCGGGGCCAGTCGCTTGCGACGCGTCCCTGGGGAGGCGGAATCGCGGTGAGCCACGAGCCCAGGCTCAACCCTTCACTCTCCATCTGCGTCCTGCTCCCTGCCGCCCAGGGCGCCCAGTGGCGATGGGGGCGCTGCTGGCGCTTTGCCTTCTCGGCTGGCTGCGCTGGGGCCCGGTGGGCGCCCAGCAGTCCGGAGAGTACTGCCACGGCTGGGTGGATGTGCAAGGCAACTACCACGAGGGCTTCCAGTGCCCGGAGGACTTCGACACGCTGGACGCTACCATCTGCTGCGGCTCCTGCGGGCTCCGCTACTGTTGCGCTGCGGCCGACGCCAGGTTGGAGCAGGGCGGCTGCACCAACGACCGCGGCGAGCTGGAGCACCCAGGCATCACCGCGCGTAAGTGCAGGGCCCTAGGGGACAGATACCCGTCCGCCTAACGGCGGCGGCTGCCTGTGTGCGCGGGAAGGTCTGTGCGCCTTCCTGGGTCTGTGCGCCAAGGGGACGCGGCCGAGTGGGGGAGAATCAAGGGAGTAGTGGGTGGTCGGGTTTCAGCTCATGGTCCTCTATTCATTTGCAGTCCCGCTTCCCGCCACTTGCGGTCTCTGCGGGTCGGCCCCAGAGAAAGTTTGCCAGGGACAGTGAGGAGCGAGGGGCTTGTGCCTGGTGGCCCGGGGGAGCGGGGGAGGGAACAGCTGGAGCTCCCGAGAGAAGGATCGTGCGGGTAGAGTCAGGGTAGACTTGGGTTTTAGGGGGCGGCGAGGGTGTCTCATTGTGCGCCCTTGTCACTTCGGGAGCTTTGGGAAGTGAAATGCCGAAGGCACGGAAACGCGACTCTTGCAGCGCGCTCATCTGCAGCCCTTAAGGGCTAAGAAACCCCAGTCACTTTTTTTTTCTTTTCTTTTCTTTTTTTTTTTTTTTTTGTTCTATGATAGCGTTTCTAAGCCACTACCCTGTTCTGCAGACTTCCTTTCAATTCTCTGCATCGAATTACCCTCTCCGGCCCACCCCCTATTGTCACGCCTTTCAGAAATGCCCAGGTCTTCGGGGTGGAGATTTAGAAACAGGGGTCGAAGGGGCTTCCCCGCCTCCTATTCTCACGTCGGAAAACACGGGTCAAATTTCCGCTCACTTCAGAGCGGAATAAATCACGACCCCAGCAGAGGAAATTTACACCTTGAAAAAAGGTTTTCCACCTGAATCGGAACATCAGGGGAACCCTTTAGAGCTTGAGGCGAGGGTTTTATGGCCGAGGAAACCGGAGAAGCGGGCGGAGCTGAGAGCGGGTGACACCCCAGGACTCCAGAGCCGAGGTCTGGAGCCGACACGAGAAGGTTGCCGGAAAGGAAGGAGAAGCTGGAGAGATCATTAAGAGTGCTCCAACGACCCCTCCCTGCAAGGTGATGACCCAAAGACAGGGGAGTCTGCCCTTCGTTAGTGCTCCACTAGAGGGTCAATACTGGGGGTCAACATTTCCAGTCTAGAGGATTCGAGAAGTAGTTTCTGGAGAAAGACGCTCAGTTGAAAGAAGGGAAACCTAGGCCGTCCTGGCCTGTTAGAAAAACACAGACTCTTCCCCGCGGCTGCCCTCTGGGAGTAAGCGCAATTGCCCCAGTTGCCCTCCGGGGTCCCTACTGGTGTCTGATGCCAGAGGGCTGCCGAGGAGAGAGGCAGTCTCCACACTCACTGAGTCTGGGATCAGGCAAACCCTGATGGACCTTGGCTCTGTCACTTGCCGGCGGTGTAACTTGGGCCAGTTACGTAACTGCTCTGGACCTCTTCTCAGTTCTAAAGTGGGCATATTGCTCTCAAAGGAGGTAAGTTGCTGGTTATGTGAGAGTGTATGAATGCTGGAGCTCAGGGCTTGGTAACTGGTAGTTATTCACCTTTGCCTTGCCTTGCACACTGGTGCTAGTAAACAGGGGGAGAACGGGAGGGACACAGAAGAGCTTATGCCTAGGAGCCCACAAATAGTTGATAGTTAACTGTCCCTCACTGGCCGTGTCTGTGGGAATGCACACACTTCTCTGATGTATTTCCACATGTAGAAAATGGAGTTTATTATGCCCATCTCACAGGATGTCCATGAGACTTTAACCAGATAATGAATAAGAAAGAGCCAGGCACACAGTAGGGCCTTAGTCAATGCAGGTTTTCTTTCTTCTGCCTATAAGCTGGAGGCTGTGTCTATCGCGGCTCTATTAGTGGGGATACCTGGGAGAACTGCCCAAGGAGATGCCTCTGGGCTGGGGAATTCTGTGTCTGCCTTGTAGAGAGGGAAGGAAATTGGAGTTTGCTCTGTTTGAGGGATGCTTTTATAGAAAGTCTGGGCTGTGGACACCAAGAATTGCATCATGATCGATATTTAAAGTTGTCTGACTTCCCAGACTTGAATGGGAATTCAGAGGCATGGCAGCTGGAGTGGGTATTCCAAATCTTTTCTGGAAAGAGGCAGGCAGAGCTGGCAATTTGTGGTATGGTAGGAGACACAGTAATTGGGGCCCTCTGTGAATTTCCTCATACTGTTTCTTCTGGAGTCTTATAAAATCATGGGTCTGTTTGTGGAGGGGGGTCTCATTTAACAGGCCTGGTTCTCTTTGCTTAGAATGGATATTCTTGGATGGGAGATGGATTGCCAGCCTAAGGGAGGGGGTCAAATCTCTAACTGCCCCACTGTGATCAAACTACTAAAATCTACATTTAAACCCAGAATTATTGTAATCCCTAAAACTCACCCTTTCCCTCCAGTGCCTGAACAGGAGAACAGATTCTGTTTTTTTCTGACTTCCAGATGTGCAATATGATGGTTAATTGCTAACAGAGGTTACAGTATCAGTTTGCTTCCTCCCCCTCTAGGAGTAGCGAGAATATTCTATCATCACAGTTTGCATTGCATTTTGGAGGTTACTATCTATTAACAAGCTCTGAAAAGTTGAGCTGACAACAGTGATAATACTGAGTCTCCCCACCTCTCAACCCTCAGCTGCCCAAGCAGAGCTCAGAGTTTGGGAGATCCTCATCTGAGCATCTGTTTATGTCTGTTTTTGCCTTTTAGAGCCTGTCTACGTCCCTTTCTCATCGTGGGCTCCATCTTCATTGCGTTCATCATCCTGGGCTCTGTAGTGGCTATTTATTGTTGCACCTGTTTGAGACCCAAGGAGCCCTCACAGCAGCCAATCCGCTTCTCGCTCCGAAGCTATCAGACAGAGACCCTGCCCATGATCCTGACCTCCACCAGCCCCAGAGCACCCTCCCGGCAGTCCAGCACGGCCACGAGCTCCAGCTCCACAGGCGGCTCCATCCGCAGGTTCTCCTTTGCCAGGGCTGAGCCAGGTTGCCTGGTGCCCTCATCTCCCCCACCATACACCACGAACCACTCAATCCACCTGGCTCAGCCATCCGGTTTTCTGGTGTCACCCCAGTATTTTGCTTACCCCCCTCCAGCACGAGCCCCCGCTGCCTGGGAAGAGCTGTCCAGACTTCAGTTCCAGTTGATGCGCCCAGGCCATGAATCCACAACTCAGTCAAATGGCAGATAGATGGAGCCCTACTGCCATCGCTACATGCAATTCTGAGAAAATTTCCCTTGTAACTGATCAATGTCATGGGGGATCATGCTAGGAAAACACAGCACCTTCTAATTTGAAAGTTCCTGGCTCAAATCACAGAATGGCTGAACTAGAGAACTGTTTTCTGGTTTTGCAAACATGTAGTCACTACAATTTATGCTGCTTTTATTCAAAATATGCAGCAGTTTGATTTTAAAGTTGCAAGTTGGCTGAAACTGTTTTACTGGACATTCAGCTATACTGCTTTGAAAGATCGACGTGTTTCTTTTTCATATAAGTTGTTCATTGAGTTATGAACAAATATATACATAAATAAACAAAGAAAAATGCCTAGTTGTAATTATCGAAGGTTCACTTAAAATTTAACTATTAGATAAACTTGAGGGGGCAGTGAACAATCTGTTTATGATTTCGGGAGTAACCTAACCATGAATAATACTAGCATATGAGAACATTACTTTTTAAATAAATAACTAAATTTTGTTTAAAATACGAATATTTTTCCCAAAATGCAAGGTTTCAATAATCACGAGTTTAAAGTTTTAAGTATATACTCAGACATTCATTGTAACACAGATTCTATGTAAAATCATTTCCCCCACTCACTGAAGGTAGTATTTATTGCGAACTTTTTGTTTAGCAACATTTAATGTTTCAATGAAAGTTGGACAGTTGGGGCTTAAAACATTTATTTGAGGCTGGGCGTGGTGGCTCCCGCCTATAATCCTAGCACTTTGAGAGGCCGAGGCAAGCAGATCACCTGAGTTTAGGAGTTCGAGACCAGCTTGACCAACATGGTGAAACCCTGTCTCTACTAAAAATACAAAATTAGCTTGGCGTGGTGGTGCATGCCCATAATCCCAGCTACTTGGGAGGCTGAGGCAGGAGAATTGCTTGAACCTGGGAGGTGGAGGTTGCGGTGAGCCGAGATTGCGCCATTGCACTCTGGCCTGGGCAACAAGAGCAAAACTCTGTCTCAAAAAAAATAAAAAAATTGTTTGTAAAATGAGCTATGTACAAATGTAAATATTTTAATTTAATGTATTTACCACATTGACTGTACTAATTATTTAGTAGTCATACTGTAATTTTTATGTTAATAATAACTGTGGAGTTCAAAGTCTAGCTATTGGTATAATCATCTAATATTATATATCTGCAGTGCCACTGAATTTTATGTCTGATGACTACATATTGGGCATATATCTTATTGGATTAGAATAAATAAAATATGTTTCCATGAACTCTATTGAAATTTTAAAGTGCTTCATTTTATCTCTTTAGTGATGTTTTTGCTACTCAGTAAAGGAAATGTCTTTAACACATACTTCATATTTTAAAGTTAAAAAAATTCTCTATCAGGGCTAGTGAAAGCAGCAAAGGAAGTGAATTTTTACAGGGGTCTCAGTCTGCAGCCCTCTGATGTGTTATTTGGCCTGTAGAGAATTCATCATTGGGACATTTCTCATAAGAATCTGGATTTCTGGCTTCTGATGACATAGAGAACATAGCACCATGGGTCCTGCACTGCCTTGGGGTTAGGTCGCTCTTCTTCAGACAGGACACCTGCCATTTGCCAGCCTCCTGCCTGGTCTCCTCACTTGGCCCATCTATTTCTGCTATGTTACCTACTTGGCCCCTGCAGGTGTGGTTTGAAAGTCCAGATTTATAGGAATTCATACTATCATATGTCACTCTCAATTTTCAAACACAACTAGTTAGAGGTAGAATTCTGTCCTAAGAAAGTTATTTGGCCTTGTCTCTTCGTTTCTAGTTAAGGAAACAAGTTCAAAGACATTATGCCTTTGCTCAGTCTAAAGGCAGAAGGGCTCTGACTTCTAGGCTCCTGCTTTTTCCTGTATCTAAAAGTGGCCTGACTTCCAGGTATCCCAAATTATTCAAAATAATTAAGGAAAGAAGCAGCTGCATGTAAAAGGATAAACATTTATACATATGCTCTTGGGCACACTCCTGTACCATTAGACTGGTTTTATGTTTGCTGTATATTGCTCCTTTTAATGGTTTTAAGGTAAACCTTATTTAAGCTCTTATTACCAGCCAAGCACTAACTATAAATATGTACTAACTTATTTTATGCTCTGAACAACCCAAACAGAAAAGTATTATAATTCCTATTTTACAGATTTGAAAACTGAGGCACAAAGGTGTGAGGCAACTTGCCCAAGGTCCTGCAGCTAGTCTGTACTGGAGTTGATATGCATAAACAAACAGATTCAAACTTCTTTGAGATTTTGATGGTTCTGTGCACAAAATTCACTGGAGATTTTAAGAGCATAAGCCTAAACTTCAAAGGCAGTGATTCTCAGCCCCGTTGGACCCCAAAATGAGCTTTCCTTAGAACAAATATTTTGTGACTTTCTTTTATTAGTCCCAAAATGAGATTTATAGATAACTCACTACACACACAATTTTAAAAAAATCAATACAATGCCCCAGTGATATATAGAAAGAAGAAAGAAAGGAAAGCAACTTGTTTCTAAATGTAAAGGCTTGGGCAGACTTAAAAAAGACTCAGATGCTAACCCTTTATTCAAACCACCATGATGTGACAGCTTCAAATCCAGACAGATGCAGTTGGTCAGACTGGCAACTCAAACACAGTTGCACTGATGCTGTTAATGTGATTTTTCCTAGCAAAGTTTGATCATCCCTTGATTTTCACAGTGGCCGTATATCTGAAGAATTCAGTGTACACTGGAGCAGTGCAAAAAATATAGGTAATATGGCATTATGTTTTTCCACCAGTAGGAATAGTGGACGTTCCAAAGTCATGCCGATACACATCTATCAAGTCTTTGCTGTGCAGGCCGCTCCTTGCATTGTAGGGTGTTTGTTACAACTGAGTCCCCCTCAGTGAATGCCAGTAGCACACCCACCACCACCCCAACTCTCTAATGCCAAAGATTCCCCCCACACAATTCCATGATGTCCCCTGGAGGGTGGAACTGTCCCCACTAAATACCATCTAGTTGTCAGATTTCTCTAGTAGCTGTACTTTTGTCATCTGTTTGGAGAACAGTTTATGTCCATTAGACAAATTAACACTAAGGAATTCACAGAGAGTTCACATCTGCAAATTTCTCATCCTGAGCAGGATGGCCCAGTCAATTTAAGTGACCATAAACTGGTTAAAATTAGAGAGATGTTGTGTACATCATTGCAATATACATTCAGTAACACTAGATCAAATCATATCACCAAGTAATTGGTGTACATGCCTTTGACCTTCTCTCTGGAAGCAATGTAGCTGATATTATTAACAATTTTAGGTAAAAAGCCCATCCTGTGATAGATTTCTAGGTATTGTCCCATTCAACAATTCTTTGCTGAACACCACTTATGGGTCAGGTGCTGGGTGAGATGAATAAAAGATGAATAAAATGCACTTCCAGCTCAAGGACCCTCTATCTACTATAGGCTCCAGCATGATGACAAAGACAAATACTTGTGATAAAATGTTATAGATGCTTTGTAAAAGCAGCACATTATTGTTTTGTGCTCTCTGTGGTAACTGATTATAGGGGGAGTGCAGGATACCCTGGCAGCACTTACAAAGGACACTGTTCATTCTGAAGGTATTGACAGTGGACCTGAGCCTTGAGAGACACAGGATTTGAATGAAGAAGACAGGGCAGAGGAAGAAGGAGAGAGGGGTTGGAAATAAGGGAAAAATATATCAGGCAAAGTAAATAATTCATAGAGAGGCACAGAAGCACCCATCCATGAGCCTGAAAGAACAAGGAACATTTAAGTATCCAGAAGTAGAGCGAGGCTGGAGAGAAAAGCAGGGGCAGATGAGAGATCTTGAATATCATGGCAGTTGAATAGATGTCAAATGCAAGAGGGAGTCTGGAAGGATTTTATAGGGGATGGTGATGGGATCATATCTTCATTTTAGAAAGATTAGGCTGCAAAGGTCAATAAAATCTCTTGGAATTTTGAAGAGCTGCTCATCACAATCTGCTAAGCCACCAAAGTACGGTGGAAACTAGTCTGCTTTTGCTACTTTCAGAAAGAATTTGAATCCAACATCCTCATATCACAATAATTGTGAAAAATAGAAGTTCTGCATTTTGAAAGGTCATTATGCCAATAATGGATAACATTTATTAAGCACTATGTGTGTTCCAGTGCTTTATGAATTGTATCACTGAATCTTTACAACCCTGAAGAAGGGACTATCATCATGCCTATCCTGCGATGAAGAAATCAGGGTGAGGAGGTTAAACACTGTGCCCAAGGATGGACAATGACAATACCATAGGGGACAGATTTGAACCCAGGTGGTCTACTTTTAAATTCTACATTCTTTGTAGAAGGAGGCCTAATTTTGTCAGGAAAGAAAAAAATATCCAACGTACTTTTCAGAAAATCTACTGGGGAAAAAGTCATCAGTTACATCATATTGTATATATCCTATTGATATCAGGGGATTGTAATAGTCAAGGAGAGCTTATGCTGCATTATGAGAATGTTGAGTAAAATGAAGCATGAATAAAAACAGTAGATGATAAACATTTTTCCCTTTACACATGAGAAATGAGATTCCAGAGGGTGATTGAATCTGGATTTTGAAGCTATAGTACCTGGGTTAGTTTTCTGGTTCTGTCACTTAAAAGTGGAGTGACTTTGGGCCACTTAAGTTCACTGTGTCTCAGTTTTCTCATTTGGAAAACAGAAATATTAGCTACTTTATTGTTGATGTTTGTCTTGACAAGAAGTTACAGACACTGTCTCAGGTCACTTGCATTCTAGTGGGCAAAAAGTTGTGTAGTAAGGATAAATGACAGAAAACAGATGAAATACTCTAGAATAAAAATGAAAGGCTACATACTGTGGGAGGGCAGATGCCACTGTTGATTAGGGGTAGGGAACAGAGAAAATAGTCCTACAGTTTTATCTACTAAGCCCTTGATAACCCATGGCCCCCTTTGGTATTTGGCCAACTTCCTGCTATTGCCTGGAGTAGGGAATCCTCTCATCCTGTTGGGTACTCATGGTCTGTACATTTCTTTCATCATCTGCTCTAGAGAGCGCATTTATAGACAGTTATGGTGGCGGGTGCCTGTAATCCCAGCTACTCATGAGGCTAGGCAGAATTGCTTGAACCTGGGGAAGCAGAGGTTGCGGTGAGTCGAGATCGCGCCACTGCACTCCAGCCTAGGTGTCGCAGTGAGACTTCGCCTCAAAACAAAACAAAAAAACCAAACTGTTCCTTGGAGACAAACTTATTCTAAAATACATGTGCTTTTCTAACCAAAAAAAAACACAAGCACATCTGACATAGTAAATTTGTTTTAAAATAGTTATGCTCCAAAGTGAACAGATTGTACACTTGTCCAAATGGATAGATTATTCCTTATTTTCCCCACTTGTTTTATTTTTGTTACTATTAGCTACTTCTCATGGAGAATTTACCAATTGACTTGAATCCATAGGAAATTTTCTCTCTAATATGAGATAACCAAAAAACTTCCTGAAAGTAGATATAGTCACAACTAGGAATTTGACAAATTTCACTGGGTTAGGATCATTTTACCTTTGCATAATGTAAAACATTTATTTAGTATCTCTTCAGGAAAACTAAGAATTTACAGGCATGTTAAACTAGTAAGGGAACAAACTGTTAACATATTTTTACATGCACATGGTTATTTTAAAATTGTAATTAAACAGTAGTTAATGAAATTATTCTGACAGGAAATCCTTATTTAAATTGCTAGCTACATAGTTTGTACTTGAAAGTAATAAAAGCTGAATGGCAAGAGGTATTTCATATTTTCCAACATATTTTATTAGCCTACTTGTGAAATTATCCAGGTTAGGAAGATCTTTCTTCATTAAAGTGAGGTAGTTCTGTGTTACTGAAACAGAAGGTTCAGGTTAGAGATGCCCTACGCATACAAAAAAAATTTAAATGGGGATGACAGATTTATGGAAATGTATTTCCAGTTTGCTTTTTGCTTGTGGTAGTATTAGAAGGTATCTTAAACTACAGGTCGCACGGTGCTCATTTTAAGGAGAATGGAGTTGAATGTGAAAATTATTTGATACAATTGAGAGGTAATATATCCATGAACTGTTTTGCTGTGGTTTTGCATGGAGGTCCCCTCCCAACTGTCCCTTCGAAGACTGTGGGAGAGGACATGGGGCTCCAGGCAGCTAAGCACAGGCAGCCTCAATCTAATAAAATCAGATGCTCCTCAAGTTGCCTCTCCAGGGCCTCTTTGAGAACTAATCCTATTCTAACAATTTACCTAATTGTATCTTTGGTTGTTTCTCTTTACCAAAGGACACTTGTTTTTGCTGAAGTGATTGCTTTCATTTCTGATGCTGTCTATACTTTTGTCTCATGTGCTCATTTGATTATTTTCTGGTTACTTCCTTCAAATGTTATTGGCTAAACTTGACCACTTTCTCAGGAACTTAAAACAATTTAGTTGGTTTGAAAACATAATTCATCCAACATAAAAGGCTGAAACCAGGAATTAGCTGTTTACTTGCAAGCCAATTTAAATATGTAACAGGGACAATCCCAGGAGGCTTTACATACTGAAGTCACAAAATACAGTAATTTTATTAAAAAATTATTTAATTATAAAAACTACCAATTCTACCAAACTAGAGTTAATATGCTCCATTTCATGTTTGATTTAGCTGGATTAAAATGAAGGGATATTTTATAAATCACTGGGGTTGTAAACAAAATGTTTAAAAGCTATTAAATGGATACACCTTCTCAGACTAGTTACTGCTGGATTTGAAGGTTTTAGAAAGCAATGTAATTTCTAGAACTAGCAATCAAAACTTCAACAATTTTCTTTAAGTAATGGTAAAGTTTATTTTTATAACAATCAGAGGACAAAATGTTTAAAATTTGCAGTTTAAAACATGCACATTCACAAAAGGCCAATGACACGTAACACTGCATAGAAATAATATTACTCAACTTTAATAACTATAAAACACAGTGCATCAAACATCAAGATAAACAAACCTGAGAAAACTACTATAACCACAGATTCAATACTCTCCACTCATGCAGCTTCACAATTTCTACAGCAGTTTCAGCAGGAATGGTTTTTCAGGGAGCTGAAAATACTGCTTTATCTTTAATGCAAAACTGCAGTTTTCTGTAGTAGCTGCCTTCCAAGGCTACCCTATTTTTTTTAACCTAATAAACTTGAAAATGTAAAAAATGAAGATTGACGTAGTTAAACAACAGACAGTATTTACTATATTTATGGCTTCTATTTAGAACCAAGAAACATAAAAATATTATTTTTAACTATTCTGCTCACATCTTTGCAAGAACAGATTTACCTGTGGAAAGTTGCTGTTAATTCAAAGTAAGCAAATATGAAATCTAGTTTTCCTACTTAAGAGAAATTTATTTGCTGAGAAGTTTTGGGAGCTTTATTAAGAAAAGTTCTTAGAGGCAAGCTAAACAAAAGACTCAAATATGTTCAAATTTCTTTGTAAAATAATCTACTTAAAAAAAAAGTTATGCAGAGGACCAATTAATTTGTCTACTGAATATTAAATTCCAGGTAGGCCATGATAGAACGTTATAAGGCAGAAATAAACATCAAGATTTACAGCAATAGCCATGCATTGGCCTGGATCACTTTAAATATGAATTCATGCAAACTATAAACCTATCAAAAACACAGCTGTTCTCATACAGAAAATAAATCAAGACGAAATATGGAAAACATTTATTTCCTTTCCTTCAAAATTTAACTTATATTCCACTTTAATAGCTGTCCAAGGTTAATTAAAATGTAGCAAAGTATAACTAAGTTACGCAAGTGACTTCAGTTATTTTAATGTGAGAAAAATCAGACTATGGTGTCTTACGAGGCATTATAGAAATGTTCATCATTAAAAAGCATTTATCAGGCACTGAACTGCATGGCGTTACTTAAGTCATTTACAAAAAGAATTCCTAGTCCATGTGATGTGAATGGGATGGGTATTTTCTCCATAAATTTTGTAGATGACTATTTATAAGATTATATGCCTAACAGGTTTTAAAACCAGGAACTATCAAAGGGAAACTGCACAAAAATAAACATGATTATTTAGCTTTGTAATAATTACGACACTGTCATAATTTAAAAACTATGAATAATACAATCTGTTACTAGCATTCATTTCCTGAAAAAAACATTTTAAATGACAAGTTCTAAGTGTTGTAAAGTGCACGCAATGCAAAACAAATTATCATGTGACTTTCACACTGGATATTTAGAATGCTGAACAGCAAAATTAAAGTATAAAATTTAATGATCAGAATAAATGCTGATTTTCATAATTCATTTCCCCCTCTGGAAATTAAAGAGGAATAACTGATTCCATCTAATGACCATACAATTCATGTAAATGGCTAACACTGTTTAGCGGAATACACACTCACCTGACTTGATTAGGAAAAGTTTTCCATTAACTTAGCAACACTGCTGAAGCAGTCTCACATTAGAGCACAGAGCGGAGATGGGAGAACGGGAAGTACATATATCATTTAAAATTTACAACGTTCCTGAGAACACTGTTTTCCTCCTAATAATTTCTACAATATAACATCTTTCTGGGTGTGAGACACCAATATATTTTTATATGTATATATAAAACATTTAGAAAGTCCATGCTCAATACCACTGTGTACTATTCAACATGAAAGAAGCAACTTCCAGCTTTTCAATACTAAATGAATGAGGATTTTCTATTATAAGTCGTATTTTCTGAATTGTAAACATTGTAAAGCAACTGTGTTAGCATTTGCCAGAGTCCCTATAAGGAACTTTTTAATTGAAGAGTATGTGCCTTTATTTCAGAAAACATATGTTAAAAGTCACTTCGGCTGTTTATTTCAATCCTGGTAAAACCATGTGAATTTTTTTCCAATTAAGGAAGGTTTAAAAAAATCAGACTATTTTCTCTAATATAACACTGTAAAGTCACTGCAATTGCAATGTTATATTTTAAGTTTTACCAAGAAGGTCACTCCCTGCCCCTCAAACCCCGAGTCTCACCCAGGAAGCAGAGACTAACAATGTCAACAATTCAAAAATGGGACCATGGGACAAGAGGCTCAAATTAGTCACATTTCAGATCATGTTACACATTATCAACTGTAAGTATTCTTCTGTTGAAGAGATCCACAGAAACAATACATGTTTCAAGATTAAAATAAAATTTATTGTCAGAAAATCCAGTTCTATTATATTCATAATGTTTTTATGTTAGAATTCTGCCAGAAGGGTGCCACTGACGAAGTGAGGGCAAATGGAAGCAGCTCTTCTCTGTAACTGCTATAAAGCGTTTCTCTGGAGGGGTGCACTTCATTCTTGCTTTCTCCTTTTCTGTGGTTTGACCTTAGCTATCACCACTGGGCAACTCAGGAAAAGCCGCTCTGAATATCCATTCACTAGACAGGTAAAGTCTGGGACTTCAGAATTTTGAAGATGATCTTAGACTCTTACACCTGTGGTCTTGCTAGATGTGTTGATTCATGACTCTCTTAATCTG
The DNA here is from genome assembly GCA_036589455.1 of Ateles fusciceps. NCBI lineage: Eukaryota > Metazoa > Chordata > Mammalia > Primates > Atelidae > Ateles > Ateles fusciceps. Next base: position 8,690,438 of record JAZHEH010000193.1, read on the forward strand.
TACCCCAAACAGGAAGGGCTTGGGAAATAAAGTATGTAAATGCATGTTCCCTTAAGGTTAGAATTATGTATATGTGTTATAAGTTCTTATTTGTAGAAAATGTAGAGGCATACTGGTAACTAAGGAGCTACAAATACAGACAAGGAAATGATATATATCCTAATTTTAAATCTAGATTGAGAAGAAGGGTGAAAAGAATGTGAGAATATTAAACTCAAGAAGAGATCTGAAAAAAAATCACCTCTTCTCAATTCTAGTTGACTTTTTTAAAGAGTTCTACCTATTTTGCTAGTAAATCCACATAAAGGCAAGCAGGCTTTTGAGTAAAAGGCAAATAGTTTGCTTCAATCTCTTAAGTGTTTCTGAAAACTAATTCCTTTTTTCCAAACAAAAGTATTATTAAAAACTAGTGTAGAAAACTGGCTGTGGTTTTTAACAGCCCCTTCATTTACTGTTGGTAGCAAAATAGGCAATTTCAGATGTCTTGTAAATGCTGAAAATAATTAAACTCACATAGATTTTAAAACACACCAACAAAACCTATTCATGTAGTCAAAGTGTCAAAGTGTCCTTTGACTGTAAAGTTACGGACTTGAGTAAAATCAGCATTTTTAAAATGGGGAAAATGTACTACTTATTTGTCCCAATAAGCAGCATGTGATGAATCTGGGGAACTATTTGATGAGTGAACTGTGAAATCATTTTCAGTCTTCAGTATAGGGGCAGTCGCCATATCACCGGTGTGCTACGTAAGACAGCAGTATCTCTTGTGGGAACACATAGTGAGAACGGGAGCACAGGACAAAAGCTGAGCCTATGTTCATGACAAAAGCCCATGCATTTATCTGACATGTCATTCCAAATACTGCAACAGAAGCTTTAAAAATCCCACGTAAATATGTACTGTATGTTTCTTAACAGGAAAAACTTTAAGACAAAATGACATCACTTAATCTACTAGATAAGCCAGATTTTTAGAAAAATCTAGATGATGATGAAACTTTATCAGAAACAACTGAAACATACATACAATTTAAAAAATCAGTGTCATAACAACAGAGTCACATTAACATGTGTGTCCTCTAACAAACACGACAAACAACAAAGAAGCATTTGTAAGGCCAAAGGTGCAACATCACAGATTTTAGTAGCAAATGTCTTGAAATATTCATTTTAAATCACTCTTAAATTTGAAAAGTCAGGCATGCAGATCTTACAGCAGAACTGGAAGTAAACTTTCTCTTACATTTCTGGGCATATGACTACTGAACTAGAAATACATTTATTGAACCTCTTTGGCAAACATTTATCAAGACAATTTTGACACAAATGCTTGTTAATAATGCCTTGTTTAGAAATTTTGCTCAGGAAGGTTGAGTCAGTTCCTTAAGAATGCTGGTTTGTTTCAGCATATCCTGAAATCTAAGCCTGGATATCAAGAGTCCCTTTAACTAAATACCATTTAGAGTTTTTTAATGGTTGGTTACCTTGTGGTACAGCAAATAAATTCATAGTCAGTTACAGCCCAAGTAATGGCATAAGAATACTGACTTATTCTCCATATAAGAAAGCACTCTGGCAAGATACCAGGTCATTTTCAATTTCCATTTACAAAGACTTAGCAAATACCTTAAAAAATCCGAAGAGATGGTGTTACAGTACAGTTGCACAGTGCTTATGTCTATGATATACATAAATCTGAATGTCCATCAGCGAGGTGAGCTCAAATCCACCTTTCCTCTCCATGGATCAGACTGGGATTGGTTAGCAGACTGTGGTGACAACCTGGTAGCTCTCCTTAGAGACACAACAGAGCCTGCCTTTCAGGCTCTCCCCATCACCATTCTTCAGGCCTCTGTTTCGTGGTATCATATGCTCTAATCACTTCAGACTGTGAAACGATTCCATTTTCATCTTGAGAGAAAGCATACCCATCTATAAGTTAATGATAAAACATGAATTATCACAAAGGCACTGGAAACCACTGTTATTCTGCCTTTTGAGTATTCATTTTCTAGCTTGGGAACAAATGCAGCCTTCCCACCTTCAAAAGCAAGGAAACACTGATTTTTAATGCCCAGAAAAGACACACACTTAACTTCAAAATAAAGAGTGGGATGATCATAGGTTGCCAGTTTAGATTCTAGGAATTCTTCTCCCTAGAACACTGAGGAGGTGCCCTCAATCCCCCTAAATCCTCTGTTCTATAAATCAACTCCAACCCTTCTAACTTTTGCTTCCCCAATTCTGGAGGGGGTGAGGGAGTCAAGTGGACTCATATATTTGCATATAGGTCAGGTAGATGAGAGGGAAGGAAAAGTGATATGTAGGTGAGGTGGTGAATAAGGTCATTGATTCAACCATCCCACCATGGACAGTCCCTTGGTATCTGTGGGAATTGCTTCAGGAACCCCTTGAGTATCAAAATCCACGGATGCCCAAATCCTTTATATAAAATGGCACAGTATTTGTATACAATCTACATACATTCTCTTGTAAACTTTAAATCATTTCTAGATTACTTATTTTTATTTTTTTTGAGACGTCTTGCTCTGTTGCCAGGTGAGAGTACAGTGGCACGATCTTGGCTTACTGCAACCTCCAAGTCCTGGGTGCAAGCGATTCTCCTGCCTCAGCCTCACGAGTAGTTGGGACTACAGGCTCCCACTATTACGTCCAGCTAATTTTTGGATTTTTAGTAGACAGGGTTTCACCATGTTGGCCAGGATGGTCTTGAACCCCCAACCTTGTGATCTGCCCGCCTCGGCCTCCCGAGTGCTAGGATTACAGGCATGAGCCACCATGTCCAGTCTCTAGATCACTTATCATATCTAATACAATGCCTCTACATCAGTTCATTCTAGTAGATTCAATATACTATTTGGTTCATGGCAAGTTCAAGTTTTACTTTTAGGAACTTTGTGAATTCTTTTCTCCTTGAATATATTTGACTCACAGTGGGTCGAATCCACAGATGTGGAACCCACAGATACAAAGGGCCAACTGTACATCAAAACATCATCTTGTACCCCATAAATATAGACAATTATTATTTATCAATTAAAAAAGGTGAGGAGGAGGAGATAAACACAAATAGCTGCTAATGGTGGCAAGTGGTCTTCTTCTTTCACAGGACATTCCCCTTGACTCTCAGCATCTACAAATAAACTCACTCATGCCCCAACATGGTTGGCGGGGGCATGGGATAAGGAATGACCCCCAAGGGGATTACATCTTTAGAAAAGGCCTCCTGAAGTATAAAGAGCAAAAGCATTAGACATGAGTATATGTAAGTGAAAATAAATATGTGGAAACAACATGAAACAAAAGATATATTACTAACACAAACACATTTACTACAGGGCTTTATATTTTATATTCTTTTTTAGATCTTGAAATGTTAAGAGGGCACAATATGTAATAATTTCTTACAACTCTAAATATTCATAAATACTTCTGAAGGGGAAAATATATGTTTCCTTGTGTTATATGAAAGCTGAAAGGCTCTTGCAAAATTATTCAAGTAGAAAAGATAACAAGACAGAGTCAGCTTTTAAGAGTTAAGATTTACTGGCTTTAAAGAAAAAGATTTAAGGAAGCAAGGAATGTAGACATATTGTTTTTCTTTAAGTGAAACAGCAAGATTTTATAATGAACTACCTCTTCTGTTAAAAGTGAAATGATTCTGACCAATGGATTTTTATGTTATTTACAGGTTGCAAATATGCAAAACTTGTTTTAGGCATTAGCTTTAAATAGCTAAATAGCCTAAAGTCAGGATATTGTATAAATGCTATGATACAGTAACGGCAGATGATTTATTTAAAAATAAGAATCTCAAATACTCACGGAGCAGGTTTTGTTGCAAGGATTCAGAGCGGTACAAGTTCACGTGGTTCTTCTTAAAGACGTTCTTGAGCAGTTGCGCCCCTCTCGGTCAGGCTGCAGAGCAGGTGCAAACGTGTGAAATGAATTATCAACTCGGCAGAGACCCCAGTGTGCCCACAGGACCACCAAAGAGAGTTAGACTTAAACAAAAGATCACTTGAGAAATCTGTAGCCTAGTGATTCTTTTTACACCATTTTCTTAGATAGCAAATGAGATTTCAAGTATTTAGACAGACTTTTGAGGCCATTTTTTTCTCTAACTAAGGAGTTTTGTCCCCAGTAATCCTCCTCCCAGTGAAAAGTAAGATCTTCTCACCACCCGCAACTCAGTTATATTTAAGTGACAACACAGAGCCAGTACAACACAATTAGCTAAAATAAAAAATACATCAGTAGTGTTATTCACCTCTAAGAACTTGCTTAACTTACTACATATAATCTAAGCGTGGCATTTTTAGAATGACAAAACCTTATTACTATATATCCTTTTCATATTTGGCACTTTTTGGCGCAAAATATTTTTTAGTTGAAAATATTAACTAAAGTAAATATGAACTAACATTACACAAAGAAGACATTTCATAAACTTTTTAATTAGAAAAGTTTCACTACCACTCTAATATGGTATGACGTGTTCCTTAATTTGATTTTAAAATAAACTATTTTCAGAAGAAATAATTATGATAGGTGAAATAACAAGGAAAGTATTTTTCAACGAGTGTTTAGATTAGTTTTCTTCTCAGATCCAAATCTAGATAATTAATTATGCAACTTCTAAAAGCATATTATAAAAAATTAGGCATCTTCCCCCTGCAACTTCACATAAAACAGAGCCTCACACAGTAGAAACTCAAATATTTGTTGAATATACTAAGTTGAGTAATAATTCTAAAATGTACTTATAGGTATCATCAATCTTCCCATCGTGCCATTTCTTCATTGTTTGATTTGTAACATTTTGTTTTGATATTAAAGAACATAACAGGCATGAGACACAAATAAATAATCCATATGTGTTACAGCAAATGTTTATGCAATTTTAATAACTGCAACTGACTCATCTGAAAAATTTCCATCTTGTGTTTTTCCCACTATAAAACCTTTAGTTAAATTGCTGTGTTATGTTAGTTCTGTGTTTTGCCAATTTTTCTGAGACCCTGAAAAGAAACAATATCATATACAAAAAAAGGATCCTTTGCAAAACGAACTCATTGTGTAAATGAATTATGCAAACATTTAGGCAAAAACCGAAGAAAAAATATTTAGAAATGTTGACATTCATAGTAATCTTCCACACATATATTTTGAAGTCTAGGGAGGTTAACTGGTATTATTAGACATATTTCACTGTCATTGGAAATTAGCTACACGAAGGCAAGAAAACTAATTAATCTAAAACTCTAGCAGTTCTGCAAACAGTTGTAAAACTTGTTTCTGTCAGTGAAATAAACAGATATGAGAAATGAGAAAGGGCCATTTTTACAGAGTTGTTTTCTTACTCTACTCTTTAAATGATCTAGCATTACAGACCCATGGACCCTGAGGGACACTAAAATATGTAACTGCTTTGAGGAAGTCACAGCTTTAGCAGCAGGTGGTCTGATTTCCTTAGCAGAGCCTTGTGAATGGGGTGCTGGAAAGTCTCCGGTGTTACAAACCGAAATGACTACGGGAGACTAACTGAAATGATTATGGGAGAATAGAAGATAGCAATGTATCATTATGCAGTGTCTTGTTCCCAAAAGACATTTTCCAGGTTTCAGGCTGGCCTTACTAAATGCATAATACTTTGATATTACAATATTAAAGTGTTAAGAAGGCACATATGAGAATCTTTCATATTATGGCAACTGAAATACGTAAGATAACTCCATTTTGTATAGTTCATATAAAGGCTCTCAGCTGTTCTTTTATATCAAGTTAATGTACAGCATTAAAACAAAGCAATAAGAAAATCTGTTTCTTAAAAAAGAAGCACATTACTCAGGAAAAAGCATGGGCTCCGGAATAGTGTTTAAATTTAATTTTGTGTCGGCTGCTTATTAGCTGGGTCACCACAGGCAAACCTTTCTCGGTCATCTCCTGTATAACAGAAGGGCAGTACTTAACCCTCAGGCAGACTGTGAGGAGGCAGGGAGCTGTCAGCACAATGACTGACTCATAGGAAGCACTCAACAAATGCTGGCCCTCCCATCTTTACCCCTAAGATCCTGAGAATTTATTATGAAAAATCAACTAGAACAGAGATCATCACAAAACAAAAGGTACTTTGTAAGGAGCATTTTTGATGCCTTGATTTCTAGTCAACATAAGCTCAAGGTGAGATGTCTGTTGCTGCACATAAGTTTTAATTTATGATGGTTTCATTCTACCTCTTTACTAAGAAAATTACTAGATTTGTGTTTTGTTTTTTCCTCAGCTACTTTGAACTTCTTGCTTTAGTCCTATAGAGCAGAGTCCCTCCTCCAGAATATAAATGCCATTCACAGGAGGTTGCTTAATAAATAAATGATAAGTTGTATTTCTCTAGTCTTATCTTATACCTTTGGGGAACTACTCATTTAAACATTTACGCAATTCTGGGCCATCAATGTTTAAAGGTACTAATATTACTATTAAGGCACATTATAAAATATACTTATGTTAACACTAATAGATACATTAAAAGTTCAGTTTTAGTGGAACAGCTTAACACAGTGTGAAAAGACAAAACAAAAACAAAAACAAAAAAACACCACCAAGATGATGATACCTTCTCACTAAAACCACATTGTATTCACAACTCTTGGCTAGCAGTTTTACTCAGTTTTGTATAGTCTTTCATTTACACACCAAGCTATGTAAATTTTGAGTTTAATGCAATCGTACAACTGTCACTAAACATTGTTACCTTATTTCCAAACCCACTAAAATGTTGTAACTTAAACATCTGGTGGAGGTGAACGTAAAGATAACATGTTTAAAATAATATTTCACTTACAAATACTAAAAAATGTTGGTGTTGGTAAAAACCAATTTATAGTTCCGGAATGTGTTGGAATGTGTTGTCTTAAGGAATTTTCAGTGGGAAACTTGAGGAGTAAATTTGCATTTGTCTATATATTGGGATGGTAAGCTATTTAGGTTGACTCATTAAAACAAATCTCCAAAAAGTAAATAACTATTCATTCACGGAATGTTTAACGTATAGCATGTGATAGCTATCCTACACTAGGGTAGCTGTGGTGGTGGGAGACAAACAATGAACAGAACAGGCCTAATCTCTGCCCTGGAGCTGAAAACATTTCAGTGTTCTGTCACTTTTCTTTTCAAATGTTGGACAGAACCATTATCACGGTGATGAGAAAGGCTGAAGGAAGCATCTGACAGATCCCTGTGTCCTCAATCCCGACCAAAGTATTTAAGTAGTACTGATATAAAATCTAGCGTGAACACTGAGAAATACAATTATTTCCTTTCTACTAGTTCTGGAGCAATGTTAAAACTGCTTTTCATTAAGATGAACAATGCAACAGAAAGGTTAGAGAGAGCACTGTCACCATCCACACCACCGAGTTCTCTGACACCTCGTATTCCTGACTCTCCCAGCATGTGAAAGCTGTAAACCATGGCCAAACAGTGGTGCCAGGCAAATCAGTGAGGACTGACCTGAAGATCCCAGGCTAAAATTCTATTTAGTAATGGCCAATGATGATATGCTGGCTAATGACTACAGTGAGAAATATAAAAGAATTATGAGTCTCATTATATTTGCCTGTCTATAAAATATATTGCTTCACACACACTCCAATGATATCCAAAAATAATTGTCTTGCCTCCAAGGAGCCTGCAGTATCCATAATTTCTTATTGTAAACTTTGGGATACGGTTTAAATGTTCAGTAGTAAGATTTGGGTTATTTTATTTCTTTAAAGTACAATTTCCATTTTATTTTTCTCCAGTTTTTCTTCAGTTCTTCAGAACTCAGCTCCTGGCCGGGCGTGGTGGCTCACGCCTGTAATCCCAGCACTTTGGAAAGCCGAGGTGGGCAGATCACGAGGTCAGGAGTTCAAGACCAGCCTGACCAATATGGTGAAACCCTATCTGTACTAAAAATACAAAAATAAGCTGGGCGTGGTGGTGCGTGCCTGTAGTCCCAGCTACTCAGGAGGTTAAGGCTGGAGAATCACTTGAACCCAAGAGGCGGAGGTTGCTGTGAGCTGAGAATATGCCACTGCACTCCAGCCTGGGCAATAGAGCAAGACTCTGTCTCAAAAAAAAAAAAAAAAAAAAAAAAAGAACTCAGCTCCTTACATGGACTTTGGTAGAGGTCAGAAGGCAGCAAGGTTTGGGTTATTTTAAACCTTCAGGAGTAAGGTTTAGGTTATTCTCTCACCATTGTAGACTTGCATTTATTTCTACTATAACCCATGGTTCAAAAGCATGCATTTTAGAACATATTTAGATTGATTAAACATATTTTCCCCCTAAAATGTAATAAAATGAATCTAATTTGCTGGGTAATATGGTAGGTGGCATGCTATTTCTACTAAAAATGTCTGTTTTGACCAATATGATTTATTTTTGAAAATGAACAAAGATATTATTGTAAATATTATTAATCTTCCTTATGTGCTTAAAATTTATTGTTTTTCTGACATTTGCATTTTATACATAACTTGAGTTTAATAGTCATACTTAGTGAAGATTAAAAAAATTGGGGATGATCAACTCACAAGATCTTTCTTAAGAACTGTATCACTTATGACAAAAAAGTAAATGATGGTTGCTTTGGATATTACCTTGTTTGGGAAGTACCAATTATACAATTCTCTCTATGTTTTTATGTATCAGATTTCTGTTTCACAGCCAACAGGTCAACCATCAATTCAACAATCCTTTCTTTTACTCAGCAATCCTTTTGCCCACTCCTTCTTTCATCCATTCTTTATTCTCTTAACCATCCCGTTCATCCACTCAACAAATTATTTATTGAGTGCTACTATGTTCCTGGTGCTGTACCAGGTGCTGGGTTGCAGCTATGACTAAGACATGGGAAAAACATACATAGAGTAAACTAATACTTTATAATGCAATGCAATCAGTGTAACAACAAAAGTTTATACAGAGTATAAACAGAGTACAAAAGTACAGAGATAGTAGGCTAGAAATTACATATTATAGATGTGAGACGTTGAAAAAATTGCATCTACATTGGGTTTTGAAAGCTGAGAATTGGAATGCCTGGTCTGTAAGAGGGGTACTGGCTCCCAGACAGGGGAACAGCAAATGCAAAGACTGGCAGGTATAAACTAACATGGTGTTTTGGAACTAAAGAAAGTCCGGTGTCATTAGAATCCACAAGAATCCTAATTTCTTCCCTTGTGGTAATGTAGATAAAATCTGCTAACTTTTGGCTGGGCGCCGTGGCTCACGCCTGTAATCCCAGCATTTTGGGAGGCTGAGGCAGGTGGATCATGAGGTCAGGAGTTTGAGACCAATCTAGCCAACATAGTGAAACCCCATCTCTACTAAAAATACAAAAAATTAGCCAGGTACGGTAGTGTGCACCTGTAATCCCATCTACTTGTGAGGCTGAGGCAGGAGAATCACGTGAACCCGGGAGGCGGAGGTTGCAGTGAGCTAAGATCGCGCCACTGCACTCCAGCCCAGGCGACAGTGCAAGACTCCATCTCAAAAAAAAAAAAAAAAAAAAAAAAAAAAAAAATTGCTAACTTTTTGAAATCTGAAATCAATCTCATTCTCCAAGATTCCTAAAATAATCCAGATGGTAAAATCAATCCACCAATTCTTTAACCTTAGAGTACCATACTTTAGCATGAAGATGTTTCCATACAGTTGCTATTTTTCTCCTTTCACAGATCCTTCCCTTGCCTCCCCTCTCCTGGCACCTGCCATCTAGCAGGAAGCCATTATGGTTACAATGATCATCAACCTTCTGGTCACCAGTGGGTGGCAACAGCAACATGGAATACATGTTGGTCCAGGGTTTTGTCTGTGGTATTCAGCTGATAGCTAACACATTCCTGAGTTCTTAGGAAAAGCTAAACAGCTGTTTTAGGCAAAGGAGCTGGGCAGCAGCAGGAAATTTATCTGATGCATTTCCTATGAAGAAGTGGGTGGTCATTTATGCTGGATTTCACTTCTTTCCTCTTTGGGCTCTTTGGCTTATTTTATTTAATGGAAGGAGCTACATATATTAGAGACTCACTGACTGTTTAGGACCTAGAGGTCATTACATTGGCCTGATTTATGAACTGAAGTCACTAGTAGACAACAAAAAGGCAAACTAAGTATCACGTGGAAGGGCTTAAAGTGATTTTATTAACACACTTACAAATCTGGAAATATTCTGTTAAGGATAGTAACAGTATTAACGTGGTCTTTCCCTAATAATTATGAATAAATGGTTTTATTCACAATTTCATGAGCTAGAACTCTTATTGTATTCTTTTTATCACTAGAGAAAGAGAACTGACATATGAATTTACTAACTGAATTTACTGACAAACTGCCAGGTAATGGAATAGGTGCTTTCCTATGAGGAATCCAAGGAGGCAAATTTTTAGATGAAGGGAAAGGTGGAGGGAGGAGAATACAACCTTGAAAGCAGGTATTGTCATTCCCCTCCTGTACACTGGGACGCTGAGTCAGAGGTTAAGTACTTTGTCAAGTTAGTAGTAGGCTGTTTTTACAGCTCTATTATATTTTTAAACAAGTAGCAAAAGGAGGCAGAATTGTGAATGGTTTAGAGCAGGAGCTCTGAGATCAGTTGGCATGGACCCCAGGCCCAGATCTGTCACTAATAACCTTGGAAACTTCACCTCTCAAAGCCCCAGTTTCCTTATCTGGAAAAAAAATGGAGATGATAGACCTGTATGGGGTTGTTACTGGGATTTAGTGAGATAGTGCACATAAATGCAAGGGAAGCACCTGGCACATAGTGAGCCCTCAACAAAGGTCAGTGCTATTATTTTCAAAAAAGTAGCAGACACTGGTGTGTGACGAGTTCCTTCAGCATACTGAGAGCAAGAGAGAGCTGGAAGCCAAGGTCTCACTGAGTTCTGACACCTACTCCATTGCGTCAAAATGAATAACAACAGTGAATCATGATTAAGGTGACATATACCAGAGTAAAACATTACCTATAGTTTAGCCAAAACTTCAGCTTACTTTAGTATGATGAACGTGAAGAAAAAATAAATTCCTGCTACTATCTTCATAATTGTGTTTCAAATAGACTGCAACTAATTTTAATTTCTTTCTTACGACACTTTGTGAATTTAGTGGATTTGATTAGCTTTCTAACTTTGCTTTACTTTGGTGCGGGGTGGTGAAAAGGAAGAGAACTTGGGAGACATAATTCACTTCATATATGATATATATCCAGGTCAGTTCCTAATAACTACTGAACCACAAATGCAATTATATAAGGTAGTTTGTCTTATATCAAACTATGATTTTGATTACATACTATTTTATTATGGATACTATTTCAAGCTAAAAGTCTTTTTCTTTTCTTGCAGTTTAATAACACAATGTTTGTAACTACCATTTATTTAATGCTTATTAAAGATTGTGCACTATGCTAAGTGCTTTATAATATTTTATTCAACTCTTTCAACTAACCATTAGGTAGGTATTATTGCCCCCATTTTATTGATGAGGAAACTGAGGCTCAGTAGGACTGAGCAACGTAGCCAAGGCCACACAGTTTAGAAAGTGACAGATTTGATTTAAATCCACATCTCTCTGATTCCCAAACCTGTCAGTGACACTGCCAGCCAGCTCCATGCTGGCTGATAAATACAAGTCTTATCACTTATTTCCAACCACTTATTTCTTATCACTTATTTCCAACCAAATTTAAAGTTCATTTGGAAAAGAACATATTCATTGTGTATTTTACCTTTTTCCAAGTACAACTGCTCCTGGGTCTTGAGATTTTGCCTCCAGCTCCTGAACTTCATCGACCAATGTTTTAAAAGCAGTCCTTTTGATCCTGCAAAAGAAAAAAAAAAGGGATTTGCATGGAAATACTCTTGTGAAGACTTTACAGAACTAGATGTCTGGCTTATCATCACGGCTGCTGATAAGGTACAACAGTAACAAGAGTACAAGCAGTTTTTCAACAGGATCTTAAAAATTACCATAATTTTGAACATTAATATAGAAATTATAGTTTTAAAATAAGTGATGGTTTAGGTTTACAATATTAAAACTCTCATAATTATTTAAATAAACACCATGTAATAAACGCTATCTTTTTTGGGGGGAAGAGATAAGATTTTAAAACTTATAACCCTTGAAAAAAATTAGTAATGTTTTCATTTTATATTTTATATATGTTTGGAATCAGGCAAGCAAAACATTTCTTTTATATTAATAAAAAATGTGTTTGGAAATAGTACAATTTTTCTTCTACTACTCTGTATGGGTTTTGGGGCTGTTTCTAAAAAACATACTCCCTGATGTAATTTTCTCCAATGCCATGTACTTTTCTCTGTTAACTGAAACTACCTGCTTTATTTCTCATTAGTCTTTTAAACTAGTTTTCTAGTTCCTGAATCACCCCTTCCTTATTTAAAATTAAGTAATATTACCAGTCCCTATCTTGCAAACTCTACATGCTTGAGTTGATGTTACAAAGAGAGAAATCTGAGGATTAATATGCATCTATATCTTTCTGTATAGAACAGAATATGTACTTACACCTTGTACACCACATCAAGGAGCAGAGACGCCACAGGGATGAATAACAAGCCCGTCCAAAAGACTCCGGAACTGAACAACATGGCTGCCTGTGTAAATCGGCAGAAACAACATAACTTTAGAACCAAAAAATTCATGACTTGTGTTTAGTTTTTATGTAATTTTAAATAAAACAATTTTAAGAATATCATTCTATAAGAGAGTATACAACTCTGAATTCAAAGTTATGAAATTAACTTAGAATACAGAAATAAATTTTTGAGCAAATTTAAAATATAATCTGGATTAAATTCTCTTATAATAATATATGGTATAAAATAAATCATAATTAGAAACTAAATTTACTATTTCTGGCAAATGAAAATTACTTTTGTACAATTATAGGATATTAAAAATCATCCAGATAAATCATGACTACAGGTATAATCAAATCAAGATACCTATAAAAACAACAATTTGATTATTTTTGGCTAACATTAGGTAGGAATAATCTTAATTTTTGTTCAGTGATTTATGTAGCTGGTATTGGTGCACAGCTGTTATTGCTAAAGTCAAGCCAATATCTTGTATGTAAAAGCCAAATAAAAGTATATTAAATATAACTTTAATAATTTCTTTATATTAAATACCAAATTTCTGTATTAGAGCTTTTTGGATTGCAAAAAAAAAAAAAAAGATTCTGTAACTTAAAAATAAATTCTATTATTTATTTGCAATTATAATAAAAAACATCTTTGTAATATAGTTAGATTACACAGAACTTAAAAGAAATAGTATTATACAATAAAAAAGCAAAATAAATATTTTGGTTTCACTTCTTTTAATCTGTTTATCAAGGGTAAATTTTCAGTACCTATTTAAATCCATAAAGGTATGGTTCTAATTCCATTAAAAAGTAGCCAACTAATGCACACACATTTAGATTCTACTAAAAATCACACAAAATTAAAAAAAGTTCAGGTATGGTTCAGGAATTAAAAATAACCTAGAGTTTAATTATTCTAGGCAATTTCACAATTAAATAGTCCTAATCAATCAGTCCTTATGAAACATGCAGATTATTAATTTTAAATTATATTTCAGATTACCTATTCATTCTGACTCTCAATTAAGAACTAGGAACTGCTGTTTAAATTTTTTTCTGCATTGACATCAGCTTATCCATACAGACTGTAGGTTCAAGGACATTAAGATTTTTCACTATGTAGAAGTGAGTAACTCTAAACGCTTTTAAAATAAAAACATGCTATTACAAAAAATTCCAGAAAGTAAGTTTTGCCACGTGGGTTCAGTGAAATAGCATCCATATTCTAGACACCAACAAGGTGAAACATATTCACATAAAAGTCACTTTATCTGATAAGCAAAACATGATCTTTGACATGTTTGTTGACATCCTCAACAGTGAAAACCAACAATAACTGTGTAATAGGAAATGTCTATCAAGCCAGTGGATTTTCTTTAGATTGAAAGAAGCTTTCTAGTAAGGTAACAACTGTAAAAAACCAATTTCTCCATCTGGGGGGAAAGGTAAGATAAGAATTCCAAGGCATGTAACTGAAAATACCACATTTACTTGGCTTAATTTTAATATATTTTAATTTGGTGGGGGCGGAGGCAAGAGAAGGAGGATTTATTCTTGCTTTCGCCACCTTGTATTAAATGTCCACTGATGGAAAAGGCAAAAGTGGTGGAGATTCAAGGCTGCTAATTCTGACCATTGTGATGCTAACGACGAACGGAGGAATCACTGGCGCCCCACCATTCAGTCCACCAGCCTTTGGCTTTACAAATGAACAACATGAATTGAGGGGGAAAAAAGTTTTTCTGCGTCATATCTGAAAGCCTGTCAGATTTTTCTTCTTTTGCAGAGTTAATCCAAACCTAAAAGATTTAAAGCCGACATTCGCATTAAAGACAGAGAGTCTCTTTGTATTTTTTGGATGAAGAGGGAGGAAGAATAAAATCCCACAGAGGTATTTCCTTCCTTTCTGTATAAGAAAGCTCCCCCTCACTCCGAAGAAACCAGTTTTGTCTCTAACTTTTCACATTTCCCCCACTCCGCAGGCAGGTCAGCTGGGAAAGACGGAGGGTTCCCGAGACAATGGTGGTAACAGGAGCAGCCTGTTCGGGGTTGGGTTCCGGTCCCCTCCGAGAGCAGTTTGCAAATTGCTCCTAATGTGGGAGACCAGTGCACCAGGCCAAGTGGCCCCCACTGCCCCTCCTAGAGGCCCTGTGAAACCAAATGGAATCTGCCACAAAAGTGGCTCCCGGGGGACTTGAGAAGGGATCAGCTAAGGAAGCTGCAAAGCTGGTAACTGGAGGGCACAGGCCCTGTGTGGGGAACAAGCAATCGCTTGTCTCTGCACAGTGAGGTTGGCTCAAAATCGAACCACTGGGGCTTCAAAACTAAAGCAACGCTGCCTGAAAATGCAACTTGCAACAGAGGAATTGTTCTGAAATTTCTGTGTGAACTTTCAGAGAACGCATGTTTGAGAAAATATGAGTTTATGTGCATTTAGCCAAGCCAAGGGGCATGACGGGTAAGAGCGGTTTACCTTCTGACCCACACGGCATGATCTGTTAGCACCTATGTTCCCACACCAGACAGAAACTCTTCTTCATCTTCAATGTGCCCAAGTTCAGACACACAGGAAAGAGAATTCAAGTGTGTCACCTGCCTACAAACGTTTAACAACGTGGTTCTTCAGTCTACTTCTATGTGCTTACACTATCAGTATCAGAGTGACATGCTGTCACTTTTACTCATGGGAATGTCTAGACACCTGAAACAGAAGTCCCTTTGGCAAACCCTAAGACTGTCTCCATGGACCCCAGTTGAAGCAGGTCTGGAAGTGGTCCTGGCACTGCCCTTCCCAGCTAATAAGACACTTGGGAAGTAACTTCTCAGTATCGGTTTCCTCAGCTGTACAGTGGATTGTAAGAATTAAACTCAAAAATGTTTGTAAAGTAGCTGCATAACACTGATTATTAATAAACTTTCTTCATTTCAATTGTCAAATGTCTTTAAGTGCTCTAGTGTCTTGTTCTTTCCAGTGATCTGTCCCACAAACTTCATGGAAGAAAATTTTTATGACGATATCAAATTAACTGTAAATCAATTTACAATTTTTACGATTAATATCACAACATATTCTTGTCTTATCTGCTATTTAAAAACGCAATGCTGAAACATAGGCCAAAGTAAGAGATCCCTAATAAAGTGCCATTCAACTCAATTTGCCAATTTAGGAAATGGAGAAAAATAATTTTTTCATAGAAATTATTAACTATATAGGAATAATATATTAATTTTGGAAGGGAAAGTTATTCAGAAAATAGTGCTTCAACAAATTTTTTTTTTGGAGGGGGAGTGCAGTAAGAGAAATGAGTAACTTCCAGAGGGCTTACGTTAATGTTGGCAACAACAAAAAACCAAGTGATTATTTATTAAGTGTCTGGACAAAGCCTTACATAAAGGCTTTCAAAGCTTAAAAACAGTGAGAAACAGCGAAAGGATGCTTTAAAGAACTAATTTACGAAAATGGAGAACTTCTGTGTGTTCGAAAAAAAATAAACAATAAAAAAATAAACAATAAAAAACTGGGAGAATGACTCTACAAATACATGAAATTCTGGGTTAATATCTGATCGGAAAAATAGCCCATTTATCTTCATAAGAATAGCTGCAATCTCCAGAGACAGGCAAAAGACCTGCAAAGGTATTCATAAAAGCAGCAGCAAGTAATCAATAGCATGGAAAAGTGTTGAGCCACTCTGCAGTCCTAGAGAAACACTGACAAATTAGATCAGATTTTAAAAATTCACTATCACAGTTTGGTGGAGTGAGTGGTATATGGTGGAACAGGTATTTGTAGCAATTTATATTCCCACCAGCAATGATGTAGCCTTTGGAAAAGGTAACTGGCAATGTGAACCAACACCACAAACATTTATTCCTATTAATTCGATAATTCAATTTCTGAACTGTGTGTTAAGATGAGGTCCAGCTTTTGCTTATCAGTATCTCATGAAACTGTCCTGTGGTTGCTAGATCTGAAAGCATCCCCCCCAGAGGGCTCATTGCCAGAAATTTAGTAAAGGTGAAAAGAAACCACAGCAGCATCCTCTTGGAGATTCACAGCGCAGAGTAGCACAAGGCTTCAAGAAGTCAGAGTAGGCTGGACACGCGGCTCATGCTTGTAATCCCAACACTTTGGGAGGCCGAGGTAGGCGGATCACTTGAGGTCAGGTGATCGAGACCATCCTGGCCAACATGGTGAAACCCCAGTCTCTACTAAAAATACAAAAATTAGCTGGGTGTGGTGGCACATGCCTGTAATCCCAGCTACTTGGGAGGCTGAGGCAGGAGAATTGCTTGAACCTGGGAGAGGTTGCAGTGAGCGGAGATCATGCCACTGCACTCCAGCCTGGCGACAGAGTGAGACTCCGTCTCACAAAAACAAAAACAAACAAAAAGTCAGAGTAAAGCACCCTACTGAATAGTTTTTTTAAATCAAGGTTTCCTAAAGGTATTTACTGATTATGGAACACTTTCCCCCATATCCTTCTTAAAAACATTCCACACAACTAATTTTGGGGAAAGCAAATATTCACTGCGGGTTGTTTTAAATAACAAAATACTAGTTAAAGCTAACAGAGCACTATGTGGCTGATTAGGCAAATGTGCATCCCTAGGTCAGAATGTTATCCAAGCTGTTGAAGATGCTGTTCACAGATTGTCATTATCAGAAAACTGATAGTTTAGAAGAGTCTTGAAGGGAAAGGTAAACTACCCCTGGTATTCTCCCAGGAGCCTTCTGTTAGCACACAAACACCCTCCCTGGACGGGTTTGCAGTTTGTATCATCATTTATATGGAAATCAGCCACAAATCACCTGTGGCTTAGATTTCTCACCTGAATTTGAAGCACAGACTAGACTACTGAGCTCCTAACTTGCATGTTGCACAGGCACCTCAAACCTCACACATCCCACACTGAACACACGCTGCCTTCCCTCCAAAGCCTGCTCTTCTTTGGCACAAGCTATTCAGGGAATGGTGTCATCCCTGCCTGCCCAAGACAGAAACCTGGGCCCCATTCCTGAATTGGCTTTTTACCCCACCTCTAGTATTTCACCAGGTTCTGTTGTGCTTCAGCATCTTCAGATTCACCCATCCCTTACCAACTCTGCCACCATTATCCCAGTCCAAAAAATTTGCCTGTCCTTCTAGCTGTCCTGACTTCAGAAATACTCTGCTTCTAGCTGTTCACACTGCAGCCAGAGAGATATTTCCAAAGGCAAATTCGATGTTAGCAGTTCCTGGATGAAACCCTTTCTGTGGCTTCATACTGTCTTCAGAACAGAAAACAAAATCTTTAATAAGATTTCAAGACCTTTCTATCTGACTTCTGATCTCTCAAGGCAGTCCCATCTCTTGCTACATATAACGTGTTTCAGTTCCTGGAAGGCACCCATGCTCACTCTTATCCTTGGGCCTTTGCACCTGCGATGCCTGCTACTCCTTCATTTTCCCCTCAGATGTTACTTCCTTCCTTAGACTCAGAGGACACGACTTGGGCTTCCATTATGTTGGCCCCTATCACCTATTTTCTAGTTGCTCATTCATCTTGTTAGACTATATGCTCTCTTAATTCTCATGATCCAAGTGCTCAGCCACCAAGCAGATGTTCAAGAAATAATTTATGGATAAATATGTTCTCACAACCTAGTGTTGTAGAAACTAAGTGAAAAACAACAGAGACTGGGGACCTTGTTACTGAGATGTGGTGGTCATGGTCTGCTTGGTTTTCTTGTGTACTGGCAAGGAGTTATTGCCAGATAATTATGTATTTTGGGGAAAGGAGTTGATTCAACTCCACAACTATCCTTTTCCAGTGTAGGTTGCCTTTTGTGTTAAAGGTTGAGGGATGTGCATTAAAAGCTAAATATGTTAAACTATCCCCCACCTCCCAGTCTGTATCATCAGAAATATTTCACTGAATCCAAGAAAGGTATGATATCTGGAAATAAAAGTGGTTTTTGTTTGTTTATTTTTGCGGTTGTGGGAGGTGAGGAAGAGCTGTAGAATAGGCAGGAAGAGAAGGAAGTACCAGCATTAACAAAGATTTAAAGTAACTACATAGTATGAACACTTTGCAATGTTAAAGAAAAAGAAGCAGAATATAAAATCCCAGTCTTCCTCCTCTAGGCAAATACAAACTTTATCCTTCTGGCTGCTCTGGCCAAAATGCTCGAGTTATCTTTGTTCCACCTTTTCTTTGGAACTGCACATTCAATTTACTGGCAAATCTTACTGGCTTGACTTAAAAAAATCCACACACCAATGTTCATAGCAGCACTATTCCCTATAGCCAACGGGTGGAACAACATCAACAGATGAGTGGATAAGGAAAATGTGGCATACCCATACAATGGATTAAGCTTTAAAATACATGAAATTCTGGCCCACGTTACAACATGGATGAACCCTGAAGACATGATGCTAAATAAAATAAACCAGACATAAAAGGTTATTCTACTTAGATGCAGTGCCTGGAATAGTCCAATTCAGAAACAGCAAGCCCAGTGCTGGCTGCTAGGGTTGAGGGGGAAATGGAGAATGTTAATTATTTAACAAGTATGAAGTTTCAGGAGGAAAAGATGAAAAAGTTCTAGAGATGGATAGTGGTGATAGCTGCACAACAATGTGAATGCACTTAATGCCACTGAATGTACACTTAAAATGATAAACATTATATAATGTATGTATGTATGTTCTACCATAACAAAAACATTTAAATGAAAAAAAAAAAAGCTTTTTAGAGCAAATCTTCTCCCCACCCCAAATCCAGAATCTACTCACTTCATGGCCTTCCACACTTGCCTAGGACCCCATCATCTTCTGTCTGGAGTGCTATGACAGCCTGCTAGGTGTCCCCCCCACCTTTTCCCTGTTTCCTGTATAACTATTCTCAGTAGAGCTCCCAGAGCAGTCCTTTTAGAAGTCAGATCATGACTCCTTGGCTCGACCCTCCAGAGACTTGGAGAAAAATTGAGAGCCTTTACAACTGTCTCCTGGCCCTAGGTGCTCTGCCCTAGTCCTGTCTCTGAAGGCCAGCTCGCTAGTGTATGTGTGTGTGTGTGTTTTCCCAACTTTTAAGTTCAGGGGTACATGTGCAGGTTTGTTACACAGGTAAACTTGTGTCATGGTGGTTTGTTGTAGATTATTTCCTTACTCAGGTATCAAGCCTGGTTATTTTCCCCGATCTTCTCGCTCCTCCCACCCTCCGACCTCCACCTTCTATAGGTCCCACTGTGTGTTACTCCCCTCTATATGTCCATGTTTTCTCATCATTTAGCTCCCACTTATAAGTGAGAACATGTGGTATGTGGTTTTCTGTTCCTGCGTTAGTTCGTTAGGAATAATAGCACTTTTACTAGTGACTCCCTCCCTCATTCAGCTTCCACCACTCTGCCGTCTTCAGGCTCTCAGCATTTGTCTACTTCCATCTGGAATTTTCTTCCAGATAGCCTCAGGTCCTGCTCACAAAACTTCAGGTACAGTGAGGCCTTGTGTGACCACCACATTGAAAACAGCGGCCCACCCCACCCCACCCCACCCCATCCTCTCCCCCAGTGCTCAAGCCCTCCAGAGCATTTAACACAGTCCAGCCTGCGGTATAATAGACTTATGTTTGTATATTTTTCTTCTCTAGATTATAACCTCCCAGATGCAGAGATTTTCTTTCATAATTGTATTCCCAGAAACTAGACTAGCACTTTGAAATATATTTATTGAAGTATGTTACTGACTTAATGACTCTAAGTTACTAAGTTATTGAAAAATTTTTATTATAAAATTTAAAAAGGAAAAAACTTCAATTTTCACTGATACGAGAACACTCAAAATAGTATAATGCCTCTATTTTCAGTCAAACACTAATCTCTTTCTCTGCATTTGAATTATTTTCCTAGGCTAGATTACAATCAAGAGGAGAAGGTATATTTTTTTCTCTCTCCCCAAATAGCTCACAAATTGGGAAGAACTGACAATTTAATGATCCTTCTATTTAGAGAATGGTATGTTTACTTATTCAACTTTTTAAATCCTTCTCTCATTTTTGTCAAATTTTCTAGTTTTCTTTTTTACTAACCATTCACATAACTAAGGTTTCTTCTTGTTGTTGCTGTGAATGGAACCTTTCATTTTTCTTTGCGTAAAAAGGCTATTTTATCTTTAAAGATTTAGGGCTTTTCCAAGGGAGTTAGTGAGATAGAGAGAAAACTCCAAAAGTGGCAAGTCCATTATGTATTTCTTAGGATTTTGTCAGATATGGTGTCAAATCCAAGAAGTCAATGGTTCTTTCTGGTTCTGATCCCTCTGAAACATCCTGGTAGTATAACTCTTCAGAGATGATTCGTACCATGATCCCTGAAACATACACACCTCCCATGCTTGTCTTTTTAAAAGCTATCTGCCATGGTCTGAGGTCATTTAACTTCTCTTGTCTCCTCCTAGGTCTCAGTTAACCCTTCTGGTCTCCTAAGGAAGAATCTTCTTCATGAAATCATAAAAAAAATCTTCAATGCTTAGCTTTAAGTTTGCAGGTATTGTTTCTTTTCATACAAGTTTTCTTAATTTTTCTAACCAAATTGTGGCTTTCCTCCCTGCTATGCCTCAATGCTTTGTCTATGCTCTATTAGTGAGGTATCTCTCTGAAGAAGGTGTATTCTGTGTTGCTGTATTCCCATTTCAGTCCCATCTCGCCCAATCTCAGTTACACATAATAGACTCTTTTCTCCTCCAGTTCCTTTTCTTAGTCAACCAATTTCAGTGGACTGGAAGATCTTATTCATGGAATTTGAGGTTCCACAGTTATTCTAGAATACCTTGAAAGCTGAAATCCACAGCAAAGATACTCTAGAGTATCTTGAAAGCTAAAATCCACAATATTAATATCTACATTTTTATGGCAAGGTAGAAATATATCAGTAGAATGCTAGAGTGTTCTCTGCTGGCAGTGCTACCACTGATGTATGGGAACTTCACATTGATTCCTCAAAATCAACTCTGCTTTCAGACACTGAAAAGCGTCATTAGAATTTGAATTTGCAAATACTTTTGAAAGTGTATCTAAGTGGTGAATTTGCTACCTTGTACTTTAATCAGAGACAAATTCTAAGCTCATACGAAACTTGGTATGAAAAGGTGAAATCCTACTGAATCCTTCATTAGCTGCACATCTTGGGTAGTCTGACTCAAAACTTCCCTCTGAGAAAGCCTAAAGACAAAAGAGTGCAAACACCAAATTCTCTATTCTGGGCCTTATTATTAGGAACTAACTTTGCTTTCTCTCATTTTAGCTGAAAAAAATTCTTGCAAATTTCAATTATATGATATACATTCATGTCAAAATAAAATGATCTTCAAGACGTCCTAGTTTATCAATAGCATTTATCACTTCCGCTGACTCAAATCTTTATTCTATGGCTCCTGGTACTCTGGAATACCGTGTGGAATACTGTGTATTCTGTAATGAAAAGCTGTCTGCCATGACTTACAGTAATGATGTTAATCACACATTCAGGTATTTGTGACCTGGCCTTTGATCAACTTTCTGTTTCTAGTTCCAACCATTTGCTGCCTTGTTAACACCAAACTTGCTCCTTGCTTGGGCTGTTCTCTACCTGGAAGGCTCTTTACATCCTCACCTTCCTTGATAGCTTGGGAAATAGCAGTACCAAGATAACTTTCCGAACAATAGCTTGGGGGTCGAGCACTCTCTCCTCAGTCCCTGTGCATTGTGATCATAATAGGTAGCATCTTATATCCTAATTGTCTGTGGGGCTACTCCATGACAAACAGGCTCCTCACAATGGACTTTTGAAACTTTTGATCCTCTGACACCCAGTGCAGGCCCTGACACATAGGCACTCCATAAATCTCAGTTGAATTGAAATGAATTGGGCTCTTACATGGGATGTTCACTTTCTCCATAAAACTAGACCCAGAAAATAACTAAAGAGAAGGGTGTTTCAGATAAACATCAATATGTTTATAATTATTCTCAGCAGCTTTTGATTACTCAGAGACAAAGAAAACTCTTGGTTTGGGCTATCCGAAACAAACACAAGTATTAGAAAATATGCAAATGAGACACCAGCTCACAGCATTTCTGTGCTTCTTTCCCTTGGACATTTCTCTGGGGTGACGAGGAGCTGAAAAAGGGGTGATCACCTCGTTGAGCTCAGAACCAATATTCAATCTAGCCATATGATACAAGAAACAACCTTTGCATCTCTTCTCTGCCAAGAGAGTAATAAGAAAATAAATGATTTAAAAAGGGGTTTAGAGGGAAAGGAGGAAGAGCTAGTTGGGACCTGGATCAATCAGAAGTTAATTTTTACAAAAAAAACTGACTATATATCAATGCACACTGAGAACTAAAAATGCAAAAGAAAACTGTCTTTCTAAAAAGGCATCAAGAGCACTAGAAAATGTGCAGTTCTGAAACTATTTTCTAGGAATACAGTTCCCAGAATAGTGAAGATAATTAAAAACAGAATCTGTTTTATTTTAATCTTCATTATTGTCCTATTTAAAAACTTTAACAGAAAAATGAGAACAGTATTGGCAAAAAATTTTTTTTTACTATGAGAAACAAAATTTTAAAATGCTATGATGTTATTAAGTTGTATGAGACAGGGCATGTTATCTCAATGTTCAATATATTTACTTGTTACATCATTCTTACAGGTTTTTATAATTTTATGATGGTTCTGCATTTTAGCTGTATAAAAAAATCTTTTAAAAAGCCATCTCATAAAGCATCAGTTGTTTGAATACAAGTAATTCAGTCTGTAAAACATAATAACCTGCATTACAAGACTGTAGAAAAACAATTTTTAAAAACCTCAAAACTTCAAGAAGCACTTAGCTAAAGAAAAATAGGTGTGATATGGTTTACATAGAAAAACTGACTTCCATGGCTGAGACTTTTAGTTGCCCTTCAGTCTATTCAATCTATCTCCTTTCTCTGTTTTCTTTAGATGCAATCACTTTAGTCCTTGGCTGGACACCTTTTCCTCCAGCTCGAAGGCTACATCTCTCTGGCTCTCTTGTTGCAGCTACTTGTGGCTATATGATTAGCTTTTGGTCAATGAGATCTAAGTAGAAATGTATTGGTAATGTCTAAGAAGGAGTCTCAAATAGAAAGGGCTAATCCTTCTCCCTCTCTTGCTAGTTTTGGAAGGTTGGTAAAATGGCTAGAGCTCAGGCAGCCATTCTAGACTGAAGAAGAGCATTTCATGCTCAAGGAACAGTAGGTGTCCATTCTCTAAGGCAGCAGTGGGACTTTCCATCCAAAGACAAGGCCCGTAACTGCCTCAGAGAGGGCTGGAGAGAGCACTATGAGGTGGTATCAGCGAGGTGGGCAGTACACTACATGAGGAAGTACACTAAGGTTGGCAGTACAGTAAGTTACAAGAAACCTAGTCTCTGATGACTATGCAGATGCCATACCAGTCCTGGATTGCCTGTCTCCCACATGACTTCTTTTACATGGAAGAGAAATAAGTTCTATCTTGTTTAATCCACAGTTACTTTTTCAAACCCTGAAAAATAGGTCATAAAGTAACTTGCTTTGGATGATCCATGCTAGGGAGCTTAAGTGATAACTTTGAACAGAACAGCTCAACATCACTGACGATGCCTTTACCTTACTATACGATGGAATGTAAGAATTATGTCCAGTTATGAGCTTTATTGAGACAGATGGCACAATGACTTTCATACTTTCTTTTATGAGTATTTCTGGCCTGTCATTCAAACAAAAGGTGTGGTGGTTCCTGAACTGGAATGCTGGGCCTGGAGGGATTAATAAACTACATTAGTGATATGATTTTCCTAAACTGTGCTGCTACCTATTTTATCCAACATAGTAAATTACTTTTTATATGAGGAATTTCCTGGTTAAAATCGTCTTTATTCATCTATCAGCTTTTAATTACCTCCATAGCATGTGGTGATATATTGGTCTTCGGACCAACCCTTATTGATGAGGTGGGGCAGTGTTATAATACAACGGAGTTCATCCAAGATGACCGTGCTTAGCCAAGTAATCTGGAGGGGAACAAGTACGCAGAATTCTGTCAGACGTTCTTCAATGGGCCAATGACTGTGAGTCCACCCAGTAAAACCTGCCATTGGTCACGGTCCTCATGCCCCCAGCAGAAACCGAGACAGGCAGAGACCTTCTCGTATATAATCTCGTCCTGGCAGAGGGAAGACCACCCCTCTGCCCACCTCGCTGACCCCACCTCATAGTGCTCTCTCCAGCCCTCTCTGCTGGAGTCACAGGCCTTGTCTTTGGATGGAAAGTCCCATTGCTGCCTTAGAGAAGGGGCACCTGCTGTTCCTTGAGCGTCAAATGCTCTTCTTCATATGAAGCAAGTATTCCTATATCATGTGAGTTTCAGCTTAATCGTCCCAACTTCAAAAAGATCTTCCTAGAACACCCATTATAATCCTGTCCTCTATCATATCTGTTCTGTGTTCTTCCCATCACTTATTACTTTGTCCAATTTATCTTTACTTATTCCTCATTTCGTTATTTGTTAACTG
Organism: Ateles fusciceps; assembly: GCA_036589455.1. Lineage (NCBI taxonomy): Eukaryota > Metazoa > Chordata > Mammalia > Primates > Atelidae > Ateles > Ateles fusciceps. The sequence continues at coordinate 8,715,665 of JAZHEH010000193.1, forward strand.
GTTTGGTTCCTGTTTCTCCTTTCCATTCCCTGGCCCTCTCAATTAGGCAATGGGGATCCTGCCTAATTGACATAGTATCTAGGAACAGTGCCTGGCACCAATTAAGTCCTCAACACATACTTACAGAATAAATGAATGTGACAATGAATTGACTCTAGAGCTGAATAGTTAAAGCTGTGCCATACCAGGAGCAGGCTTCCTTCAGCTTTCATCCCTTGCTCATCACTGTAGCACGTGGGTATACCATGGCCTTTCTCTGGTTTATGACATCAATGCCCCACCATTAAGCAAAGGGATGCTTAAAGACAAGGACAATTCCATCCTTGCATCCTCCAGTGCCTAACACAGGCCCTGGTGCACATTAGACACTCAATATACACTTGCTGTATATTCCAGGAAAAGGTGCTGTGGTTACAAAATACAACGCTGGTTCTCGTAATGGCCCTAAAGAGAGCTCTCACCATAAAGTGTGTGTGCAGATGTCCTGATTCATGATGGCATTTGTCATATCCATGTCTCCCTTTCCCTCTTGGCATTTCCATATATACTTCTCTTTACAAAATGGGCTTGGAAGTGGCTCTTCGCTAGCTGCCTTCAGAACTGTGAAGGTTGCCTGTCTCGTTTACTGCTGGGGGCATGAGGACCGTGACCAATGGCAGGTTTTACTGGATGGGCTCACAGTCATTGGCTCATTGAAGAACATCTGACAGAATTCTGCGTACTTGTTCCCTCCAGACTACTTGGCTAAACAGTCATCTCAGATGAAACTCCATCGTATCATAACACTGCCCCACCTCATCAGCAAGGGTTGGTCTTAAGACCAATAAATTACCACATGCTATGGAGGTAATTAAAAGCTGATAGATGAATAAAGACGATTTTAACCAGAAAATTCCTCCTATGAAAAGTAATTTATTATGTTGGATAAAATAGGCAACAGCACAATTTAGGAAAATCATATCACTAATGTAGTTTATTAATACCTTTCCTACAGGGGGTGACACCAAAGGGTTCAACAAAGATTTTTATTGTTTTTCAGAAACCCTTTACAAACCTCAATCAAGAGATCTGAAATTCTGTAAAACACATGCTTGTTCCTTAACTTCAATTTCCTTCAGTAGTTTTATAGATCCCTTAGGCCAAGGAGAGAAGAAACAGATGGTGCTTGGGAGGACTTCGCAGTGCCTGTCTGCAATGCTACAATAAATTTAAAAGTTTTGCTGATACTAAGCTTCTGTTATTAATCCTGATATGAAATGATCCTTGCTGTAGCTTGGTTTTTATTTTTTAATCTGGTTTATTAATCATTGGCTAAACTATTTTCTCCTAGAAATTCAAAAAATATCCAGTAACATCATTTAGACAAGTTGGAAAAGCAGGCCAGCATATGTTTATATAACATAGCGCTTTTCCCCAGGGCCTACCTTGCCCCATAAATTGTTGTACTGGTGTGAAAAAATACAAGTCAGGTCTGAAAAAAAGTCTCCTCTTAAATCACAACCATATTTGTGAGTGGAGAGGAAGACAGCAACATATTTAAAGTCACAGCCAAGTTCGTCACATTAGTTTCTCTTTATTTTCCTTTCCTAAATGATCTCTTATTGTTGCATTTTCCAATTTTCTACCTTACCCCCCACTGCCCCAACCCTCGATATCATAATTCCTTTTGAAGAGTTAAATATTTCAATAATTTATGGCTCTGGGACACTTGTTAATCATTATCATTTGAATCATTACTATGGGTAGAGATGTAGAATTACTGTAGGGGAACAACGTGCAAAACTATAGGAAGGAATGTTTTCCAAATGGGAAGACCCTGCCCACCAACTGAGAACAACCAACTCTTGGCTGAGGATACAGTAACTGAAGTCTGCACTAAACTCTGAGATATTTGGGGACATCTGGTCACTACAGGCATGCAGAATGAGTGGAAGCAAAAGGGAAAAAGCTATCTGACGCTATGAAAAGAACTCCTGGGCAGAGACAAAGGCAGCTAAGGACAGCTGAAGATGGAAATATTATACGCCCATGATGACTGGTCAGTTCATCCACCAGATGCAGCTAAGTACTTTGATGGGTGGCACTGACGCTAGAAGGGCATTAAACCTTTAAAGTTGGTAAGTCTGGGAGAAAAGCCACAGGGAAGGGGAAAGAAAAGACGAGAGAAGGAATGGAAAAGGAACAGACAGGAGTGTGCATGGTGCATCAGAGGACAGACCCAGGCTGGGTTCACACTGTAGTTCAGACACTCTGAAGCTGTTTGACCTTCAGAAAGTGATTTAACCACTTTGTGTCTGTGAAATGTCTAAAAGGATGTACCTCACGGTGTGGCTGTGAACATTAACTGGGTGACCACATGAAAAGTGCGTCTAATAGTGACTGGCCCTTCATAAATGGGGCCCTAGTATAGCTGGGTGGCAACTATTCATTTTCTAATGATGTAGGATGACTGAGTTTTCTGTTTAATGAAATATGTCCATATTTTATAACTCATTGTATTTATGGTCTGGCCCCTTGCACTAGAAAAGTGAGCCATGGGAGGGCATGAGTTTCTGTCTGTTTCATTCAGGACTGCATGTTTATTAAAAAAACTAGTTGTTTGTAAAATTTTTAAAGAAATGGATATTTATGCTAATATTGGTGTTAAGAAGAGGCAAGAGGCTAGGATATGAAGTGAGATGAAATTCTCTAAATAGGTTGAGGGAGTCAGGTGGGTATTGAGAAGGGGAAGAGACAAGAGCACTTTCATATTTGGCTAGCTTAAGGAAATTGTTCAGGGCCCTGGAAAAAGCAGGGAAATAGCAGATGGATTGAATGCAAGGAGGATGGTTACAAGACAAAAAGACTTATCACCTGAGTGTAAGGGACAGCCACGCGCCCCAAAAAGAAGGTACTGAATTCCTCAGGATGTTAGCAGAAACCAATGGGACTTGAAAAGAAATCACCTGGGTTAAATTCTCTGGGTCACTAGCTATTTCTTTGCTTACTACACAGATTTGGAACATGAGTTTAACAAAAACAAGGAATGTCTAGCATCAAACACAGTGCCTGGAGAACTTAGTAGGTACACAATAAATGTTGGCTCCCTTCCCTCTCCAACTTAGGGAGCAAGGATTTTCCTTCAACATGTTGAGAGAAATGGCTCTGTCTCTGCTGCAAAGATGACCCAAGAATATAAATTGGAAATGACTATAAAGTCCTGATTTATGTGTGAATCTGCATCAAGCTGAATATAGAAGCATGAGACCTGTACCTGTAAGTTGCTGAATTTATATAATTTGTACCCTGAGATCCTGTTAACTAGAGCAAAACAGTCTGTGTCCTTTTAAGATATTTCTCTAAAGTGGACACACTAAAGAGAGGCATAAAGAGAATCTCAATCTTAGGAATTGGAAGGTAAGCTCAGAGGCATAGAATGTAGTGCTGCTTAAGTATCACAGTGGCTGGGAGCTCATCTGCCTGGCCTATGAGACCAGTATCCTGTTCTGCTGCTGAAAATCTTCATATGTTGGAAATCACAAGATGTTGGAAAGATGTACTTATTTGAGCTGAAAGCTGCTTCTCTATAACCTCTATTTCACTGTTTCTCATTTGTTTGTCTAAAACACGTAAGCAAGCAAAAAATGTTATTTGCCAATCACCTAACACTCATTTATGGGGCACTAGGGGCCCCACACCATCAGGTCTGAGTGAATGAGGAAAGAAATGAAGACACAGTGGATGCTCGAGAAAGAGTTTAAGCATTCTGAAACAGTTATTGTGGCACTGATGTGGAAGAAGGGCTGAGGAAGAACAAGACCACTGCAATGTCTATAGAGAGGAAAAGGCAGAGAGAAGAAACATGGAGGAGGTAGTGCTGTCAGGAAAACAGAATACAGAGATTTCTTTTCCTTTACAAATCCCTGAAATACTTGTGAGGACTGAGAGTCCCTTCAGACTTCTAATTTTCAGAGCAAATACCACAAATTCCTCTTAGCAACTAATATCAGAGAAGGAGCACAGAGCAGTGTTTAAGGTAGCAGACCTGGGGATCAGACATTGAAGTTGAAATCTTATCTCTGCCACTATGAGTGGGACGTCAGAGAAGGTTCTTAACTTCTCTGTGCCTCAATTTCCACATCTGTAAAGGGGTGAGAACGGGAACTCCTTTGTTTTGAGGATCATGTGAGTTACCAACAAGCACACTCTCCTGATGTTCATGGCAAACACAACAGAGTCTGCCCTGACTTCTCCTCTGTCTCCTCACATCCAACCTGTCCACGAATCCTATTGGTTCCCCATTCAAATGATATTCAGAATCCAACCAATTCTTACCACTGCTGCCCTCCTGTCCCTCCCCCACACACCATGATCTCTCACCTGCTTTATTGGAATAACCTCCTAAGCAGCTTGCAATACAACAGTCAGAGTCCTACTGCAAAAATAGAAATCAGGTCCTGACACTTCCTTCTCAAGTTCCTCCAGGGTTCTTTTTATCTGACCATGAGTAAAAGCCACAAGGCTGTATGGGAAACAAAACTGAAAACATGGCTCTTGGTTCCCCTTGACTGCTGTACTTTTCTCTAGGCACTTAAATATGTCCATATTTCATTACTCATTGTGTTTATGGTCTGCCCCCTTGCACTAGAAAAGTGAGCTATGGGAGGGCATGGGTTTCTGTTTCTTTCAGGACTGAATCCACAGTGCCTAGAACAGCACTACACACACAGGAATCTCAATAGTTGTTGGTTGACTGAATGAATACATATATGTAAAGTCCTTACAGAACTATCTGGGCTGAAGTAAGCATTCGATATTCAGGAAGAATTATTGGTGTTACTCTTCCCAGATCTTGTTTGCCTCTTTATAGAGCTCCTCTATTCAGTCAATGCCCCTTTAGAACGACATAGTACCTCACTCTCCAAAATACCTCCTGAACCAGCACAGAGCAGAACAGGACTGCTATTCTCTGTCTGCTCCCACCTCTACAAGGTACCATCCTGGAGACCCTTATTAAGCTTTTGGGCAACTAAAACACACTTACGTACAAAATTAGTTAATTATTTAGTGTGGAAGGAACTGCTGCCAAATCAACACAGGAAAGAACCGGGATCCTGGGGATATGGTCTTTGGGTTAGATACTAATGACCCTGTTAGTGGTAGTGACAGAAATTACCTATACCCTGCATCAGGAATCCTGCAGAACAGCCTCAAGTTCTGGGGGCTGCTCTGGGCCGTGTTTCATTATGTGGATATCATAAAACATGTCAAGGCAGCAGATGCTAATATTTAACTTATGTCGGCATTACTTATAATAATATATTACTCTATGCAATAGATAATATATGTAATGTACAATATATGAAAGTTAACAGTTGAATAAACTTTAATTAAGACAGTTGGCCAATTATGTGTATACCTATAGATATAAATAATGGCACATACATGAATTTCACATTTTATATATATATGTAAATATGCGTATATATTTGGCTATATTCTTAAGAATTTTAAGATTAGAAAAAGGTAGACCTAAGAGTAGTCACTTCTTGAAATTAACTGTGTTGTAATGTAACATAATTAGTGACTCTATACTTATAATAAAAATGTTAAACACTGAATATAGCTACAGCATTTTTTGGAACTTATTAGCCTAGTGCCCAATAGCAGTAAATGGAGATGATTTGCTCTCGAGGATGTGAGTGGCATTCTCACTATATCCTTATATTGGCATTGTTGTAAGGCTCATTTTCCCACACACACACACCCCCCACACACACACACACACACACAGCCCACCACACCCACATCCATACCCACACCAAAATGCTTTGGGAGCACTAAAGTACTATGTAAATTTAATGTATTCTTCTTTTATTTGAATAAATAAAACAGACTTATATTTTGGACATGCTAGTAAAGCCTACCCTACAGCTGAATTAATCCATTTTCATATTTTCAATGGAACACCAGCTATTTAAACACTATATTCAAAGTAGTAGTAGTAATAACAAGAAAAGAACCTCTGTTAGCACTACCCACTATATATGAAGTGAACAGAAATTTGATGGAGTACTGACATTCATTTCACTTTGAATTAAACACAGCATCACCATGAGTCTCAAGAGATGATATTAAGTTTTGTGTTTGGGTAATACTGGGAATTCTATAGGCAAGGGTAGAATTATATTTGGTTGGCAAAAAGCCAGTCAAACTTCACACTTGTCCTAGAAGTAGGTGGTCAAAACCTCAATTCTTGTCATCAAACCTATTGGCAATACTTGCTTAAACCATCTGGGTCTCAAATCTTTTGTGTTATTCATTTTGAAAATAAAATAAATATTAAGAAATGAGATAAAGGAAGGCAAAGACTTATGTCTAATGAGAAAGATATCAAGTTAAAAATCAACCTAAGGGAAAAGCAGGTCCAATGAGACAGAGCACATCAAATAAAAACAAAGAATAGAACTGAATTTTCCGAATGTCATCATCAGATACACACACATGCACACACCTTTTTTTCCTTCAGTTGTATTCCTTTATTTCAAGAAAAGGACTCAGAAACCAAGGTAAAGAGGAGATCCACTCACAGCTTTCTCCCCGTTCTGCTTAGAATACATGCTGTAAAATTTCTAGTTTTCACAGTATATGTTTCAAAAGAAGCCCTCACTTTTTGTAGAAGGAAGTACATACTCCTTGATATGTCTGGTTTTGCTGTAATAGTATATGATGCCTCTCTCTAATAAATTTAACCACAAAATTTTAAAAATGTGTCTGCATTCTGCTAATTTATAAAAAGCAGGATGCTGTCAGATAAAATTTCATGAAAATGATCTATAAACCAGACTGTCAAAAGTGAAAGGTACTCAGGCAGTACTTACGGGCAACAAATACATGAAAACCACTGGAAAGGGTTCCTGTGACTGCGGTAAAACAATGTACTGTCACGGAGCTCACATTACCTTGATTTGCAAGTTACTGTGAGGTCACAGGAAATCCCAAAATGTTTTCCACATTTTCTTTATACATTTTATGTCAAATTTCCTGCAATTGAAATCATAAACCCTCCTACTGCTGGAGTCTCTTCAGAAGGAACGGAGATCTTTTGACACTCCCCCATGAACACCTAATAACTCAATTCCTACCAGTGTAACAAGAAACTGAAAGACAGAATTGAAAATGGACTATGATAAGGCTGAAATGTCAGATGCCCTAATTCTTTCAAAATGAAAACCAAACTGATGTCATTAGGACAACCTAAAAAGTGCATTTAATCTAGTGACAGCAGACTTTCCTCTAGAATAAGAGATAACAGAAGAAATGATAGACTGTCCCAAGACAGAAACTCGCCATTTCCCCAAATCTTTTATCAAAATGTATTTGTGGCCTTATGGTGTAATTTAAAAATGGCATCTTCTACATGGATATTCTCAACTAGATTCAAGCTCCTGACAACCATATTTTATTGTCCTGGCTATGTTTATGAAAGGATAAGTCAGATTTAAGTAAAATGTTCAAGTTTAAAAAATATTCTCTCAAGATTAATCACTCAAAACCGTGGAATTTAAGAACAGCTTTTAAATAGTCAAATACTATTTTAATATAAATCAACAAGATGGAAAACTATGCTAACTGATTAAGGTTCACTAAAAATACCAGTTTTCAAGATTTTGTTGGATGGTGTTATTAGCACACATTACCTCTCCTGACATATCAGGGGCCATCGGAACGGCAGGCCACAGAGATGAGTAGATTCCAAAAAACACCACCCAGAGTGCAATGCTCCCCCATATCGCTATGTGGCTGAACTGTAGAGCAAGGAAATCTGAGTTAAGAAAGTTTTATGTAGATTGAGTACACAAATATTAATAAAACCCTCTCAAATTCCCTTATTAACTTTTTATTATATCCATAAAATATTATCTGTAGGAATTTCTACATAATTGTGTGATTTTAATGGATCTTTAAGTGCTAATCTCTTCCACAACAGTTGTGATGTTTGTGGTACTGGAATTTAGAACTGTCCCTCCTCTAGCTCCTTTGGTAGTTTTCCCCTCTTACTCTTACCTTTTTTATCCCTGACCACTTGAAGCCTGACTTACTCTTGGTCTGTATGCTGTCACCAAAAGACGTCAAACCCTTGTGAGAATATTATATGCAGGCTGATGACTGTTAAATCCAAATGCCTCGTGCCAATCTTTCCCAGGGACATCAAACTTTAATTTCTTTTTGTTTCCTGGGTCTCTACTGGATGGGGGTATACTGCAAAACTATCATATCTAAAATGGAAGAAGACTGGGTATTTATAAATATCTGAGGACAAATCTTTCATTAGTATTTTCAGTTTTCAGAATCACTTCCCAATGGGTTTTCTGCAGAACACCAGTCCTGTGACACCTCTAAGGAAAGAACTGTAGTCCTTAAGTTTAAAGTCTCGCCATTTCCTGGGATACTCATAATATACAACAATACATTAAAGGCTCTGAGAAGCCTTGTGGTAATGCACTTGTTTAAGTTTGTTTAACTCAGTATTTCCCAACTAAACCCTCCAGTTCTCCTTTTCCTATCCCTGACACTCCACAATTAAAAACCTGTGGACTGGCTGGACGTGGTGGCTCACGCCTGTAATCCCAAGCCTTTGGGAGGCCGAGGTGGGTGGATCACCAGGTCAAGAGATTGAGACCATCTTGGTCAACATGGTGAAACCCCATTTCTACTAAAAATACAAAAATTAGCTGGGCATGGTGGCACATGCCAGTAGTCCCAGCTACTCAGGAGGCTGAGGCAGGAGAATCGCTTGAACCCATGAGGTGGAGACTGCAGTCAGCTGAGATCACGCCACTGTACTACAGCTTGGTGACAGAGCGAGACTCCATCTCAAAACAACAACAACAACAACAACTCACGCCTGTAATCCCAGCACTTTGGGAGGCTGAGGCGGGCAGATCACGAGGTCAAGATATTGAGACCACCTGGCCAACATGGTGAAACCCTGTCTCTACTAAAAATACAAAAAAATTAGCAGGGTGTGGTGGTGTGTGCCTATAGTCCCAGCTACCAGGGAGGCTGAGGCAAGAGAATTGCTTGAAACTGGAAAATGGAAGTTGCAGTGAGCTGGGATCGTGCTACTGCACTCCACCCTGGTGAAAGAGCGAGACGGTCTCAAAAAAAAAAAAAAAAAAAAAAAAAGCAACAAAAATCATGTGGACTAGGACATATCAACCTGGGACATATCGAGTTAGAGTGACGAACACCAAAACTGGAGATAATGCATAAGTAAATGTGACATTTCTTGGTTGCGGTTAGATATTTTCTTACCCATGTCCAATATGATGTTTCCAATCCAGCTTTCAAACACACAGTTATCACCACAAACTAAAACAGAAGGGGGAAAATGTCATTTTATCTCATAAACATGATAGTTCATCAAATGACTGAAAGAGTTATAAAGAACAGATATCTCTGAACATAACCATGGGAATAGGAGACTGCTGCTTGCTTTGTATGTCCAACTACCAAACAGGTGAATGAGCTGGGCGGCCAACGGGGCTGTGATAGGTCAGAGGTGCCCACAGCAGCATCGTACTTCCGGCTTCCTTGCCTCTCCCTCACCTGCACAGCCTGACCCTCCATCCACAGGCTCCTCTGAATGTGTTTGCCTATTTTTTCTGTACAATTCATGAACAGCAACAGCACACGCCTGGAGTTAATTTGAGTTTTCAAGCTTGCTTTACCTTTACTTTAAATCACCCTTCATACTACAAGTCCAACTTTCTCAATTTCAAAGACAAATTTTAACAAATAAAATAACCAGATATTTAGAAATCTAAATGCTTCCTCTAGAACTTTACTTAAAACCTTGCTGAATAGGATATGAGACTGTCGTTCCTCCGTGATATACGCACCCATCTCTGGGGTTTATGCTAGTCATTCTGCAAAAGAAAACTGGGGTTGGATTAACTGTTCTGTGTTTTCCATAGTAGAACAGAATTACGAAGTGCACTTGCCGTGGAGTCAGACTATCTGTGCCCAAGACTTTAGCACTTAGCTATTGTGGTTAATGAACAAAGCAAGTTACATCGCCTCTCTGTGTCTCAACTCCTATATGCGTAAACTGGGACTGATAAAGCTTACCAATCTTACAGAGTTTTTTTTTTCTTTCTTTGAGAGTAAAACTCTGTAAAATACTCAGAACAGTGATTAACATGGAATATTACTTATTTATACTAATACAATCTTAATTATTGTTAGTAGTCAAGGAACCTCTAGGCAACCTTTTGATAACTGTGGTGATGGAAATGATGTTTGCTAGCACTTGATCAATAAATGCTTTAAGTGCCTAGTCCTACTTTAAAGCACAGTAAGAGTTTGCACACAGCATGTGCTTAGACACTTCCTAGTGGGGTTATAAAGTTAGGTTACAGTAAGAACAATTGAGCTTTCTCAGCAGGACAGCTAATGGCAATTTAGAATATTTGTAGAAATAAAACTTGTTAAAATGTAAAAATTAATTTATGTGATCCAAAAATTCTAAAATAAGAGATTCAGGCTGGGTGCAGTGGCTCACATCTGTAATCCCAGCACTTTGGGAGGCCAAGGTGGGCGAATCACCTGAGGTCAGGAGTTCGAGACCAGCCTGGGCAACATGGTAAAACCTTGTCTCTATTAAAAATACAAAAATTAGCCAGGCCTGGTGGTGCGTGCCTGTAATCTCAGCTACTCAGGAGGCTGAGGCAGGAGAATCATGTGAACTCGGGAGGCAGAGGCTGCAGTGAGCTGACACTGCGCCATTGTAGTCCAGCCTGGGTGACAAGAGTGAAACTCCCTCTTGGAAAAAAAAAAAAAAAAAAAAAGAAGAGGAGATACATTTATTAAAGAAAAATACTCCTGAGACCCTGAGACCTGGGTACTTTACAGTGTTCCCAGAAGAAATCCATGATATATACTCTGATTTATTTCTACCCACTGCTCTGCTTTCGCATTCATGTTGTATGAGAATGAGCCCCTGGAAACATATCTGCTTTTCTTTTACTATTTTGGTTGGTGGGTTGATGCCAATAGAAAGGAGACCCCCACCCCCGCCACCAGATCTGTTAAAACCTCAATCCTTCTGCTACTTAATAGTACTAACTTCCTATTTTTTAGTTATTTTATTTCATTATTTTACAAAAATGAAATAAATCCCAGTCATAAGTGCTGGGTCTTATTTCAGTTTTAAAGGAAACTGTAAACAACTCTTAAATCCAGAAACACACATCTTACATTTAAATTTAAAAATAAAATAAGCACAGATGAAAGGCTTTAATTTTATATGCAAACAAGACAAACATCCTACACTCACAGTGTACACAAAGTTTCCCAGCAGCAGATAATCTGAAGTTTTCCCATTTCCAAATGCAGTACCTGTGCAAAAAGGGGAGAGGCCTATTAGAAAGGAAAATGAGATTCTTTCAGAATCTTTTCAAAGATAAACGCATTCAGAAAGTTTGAATGAAGGAAGGGAAACCAAGGGACACACAATGGATCAAGAAATGAGATTAATTAAAAAAAAAAAACCCAAACACTCTTAAGAAAGTGCTAACCAAGCTGCTATAAAGATAGGCCACAAAAGCCAACATTGAAGAAGGAAACCTGACTTGTTAATGAATTTTCAGAGTCCACCAGATTAAAAACAAACAAACAAACAAACTGTTCAAACAAAGCAGTAACAGGCATTCTGGACAGTAATAAAGAACACAACAATATGGATGAGAGTCATGGGGAATCTTCTTGCTATCTTTCGATAAAGTTGTTGGCATTGGGCCAGAAAGGATTCATAAAAGCAACTCACAGAAGGCCAGGGAACACTAGTGTGATTTCAGGCATGTGGCTCTTTGAGGGTCTGGCTGAAGGTACGGGAATATTTTAAAGTATTCTGTTATTCTAGCAATGACTAACAAACGTGGTTTTCTTTCTATTTATTTATTTTTTAGACAGTCTTACTCTGTCGCCCAGGTTGGAGTACAGTGGCGCGATCTTGGCTCACTGCAACCTAGGTTCAAGTAATTATTGTGCCTCAGCCTCTGGAGTAGTGGGGGAATATAGGTGTGTGTGTCCCCACGACCAGCTAATTTTGTTATTTTTAGTAGAGATGGGGTTTTCTCCACATTGGCCAGGCTGGTCTCAAACTCCTGGCCTCAAGTGATCTGCCGGCCTCGGCCTCCCAAATTGCTGGGATTACAGGAGTAAGCCGCCTCACCTGGCCGCCTTTAAACGTGGCTTTAGATGAAGGAAGTGGTGCTGATGTACAAAAATTTCTAGTACTGATGAAATCAAGTGAAAATAAGTAATAGCTTAATAATAATTAAATCATTGATACCACTGAAAAATTTAAAATCCATGGTATGTGTAATGCAATAATATACGCACATATTCAACGTTTATTCAGAGTAAAATACATAAGGGCAAAATTTATTAGAATAAAGTATGGGATGAAACACAGAGTGGTATTGGTGGGCTGTGGAGACACTGAAGCTTAGTTCTATTACTATTAACAGTTGCGTCATCTCGGGTTATTTATAATCAAACCCTGTGGAACTCAGTTTAGCTAAAAGGAGTGAAGCTATTTACCGTGAGGGGGTTTTGAAGTTATAATGAAGTTATGTATGTAAAGCACCAAGCAGTAACAGGTGGAAGGCATGGTTAACATTTGAATCATTTGGGTAAGTCACTCATTCTCATACTTCCTGGTCTATGGATCCCTTTACACTAAGAAATTATTGAGGGCCTCAAAAAGGTTTTATGTGGTTTCTGTCTATCAATATTTCCCAAATTAGAAATTAAAACAAAATTAAAAATTATGTACTGATTTACTATAAAAATAAAACCCAATACATGGTAACATAAATGACAAGTTTTCTGAAAAATAACTATTTTCCAAAGCAAACAAAAAAATAAGTGAGAAAACTGGTATTGTTTTACATGTTTACAATTTCTTTTATTACTGGCTTAATAGAAAACAGCCAGATTCTCATGTTGTTTTGGTTGAAATATAAAAGGGAAATCCCGCTGCAGAGAGATATAGAGTTATAAAGGGGAAGAGTATTTTAATAATCTTTTCCAATAATTGTGGATAGTCTTTGATACTACATCAAAACTCAAAAAGCAGTTTCTTCTTCTTTTCATTTTTTGTTTTTTTTTTGAGACGGAGTCTCACTCTGTCACCCAGGCTGGAGTGCAGTGGTGGGTCCTCAGCTTACTGCAACCTCTGCCTCCCAGGTTCAAGCAACTGTCCTGCCTCAACCTCCCAAGTAGCTGGGGTTACAGGAGCACATCACCACGTCCAGCTAATTTTTGTATTTTTAGTAGAGACAGAGTTTCACCATGTTGGCCAGGCTGATCTCAAATTCCTGACCTCAAGTGATCCACCCACCTCAGCCTCCCAAAGTGCTTGGATTACAGGCACGAGCTACTGTGCCTGGCCAACAAGTAGTTTCTCAAAGAGGTAGAAGTAGTTTCTTAAAGGTTGGTTGCCAGTGTGGAGTCTGAAACTGTATCAATGAACGCTCTGTACTTTATTGCATTAAAATCCACTGGTCTACTTTGCACTTTGTTTTTGTTTTGTTTCATTTTTGAGATGGACTCTTGTTCTGTCACCCAGGCTGGAGTGCAGTGGCGCAATTTTGGCTTACTGCAACCTCTGCCTCCTGGGTTCAAGAGATTTTCCTGCCTCAGCCTCCTGAGTAGCTGGGACTACAGGTGTATGCCACTATATTCAGCTAATTTTTGTATATTTAGTAGAGACGGAGTTTCACCATGTTGGCCAGGCTGCTCTCAAACTCCTGACCTCACGTGATCCACCACCTTGGCCTCCCAAAGTGCTGGGATTACAGGCATGAGCCACTGTGCTCAGCCTACTTTGCATTTTGAATGGATCTTTTACCCATGTATGATTCTGCAACCTCTGGTTCAATCCAGAAGGTACCATTCCTTGAGACAATCACTGCACTTTGGTATGCAGAAGTGCTTTATATATACGTTAATACTTCCCATTTTGTTACACAGAATATTCTTAAGATACTTAAAGCATCAGTTTTACGGTGTCTTCATGCATATTCTTAAGTGAAACCTGGTGCCTGACCGTGGAGAATATAATGACTAGTTTGCACAGTGGTACCACTGTTTGTGCATGACAAAAAGGTCTCGGGTATTCCTAGGGTCTACAGACTACTCTTTCAGAACTGCCAAGGCAAAGGAATAAATAAATATATGGCTATATATTACATAGCATGTGTGAAGTTCCTCAGTAGCCTCATCCTTTCAGAAACCAAAAAACAAAAGAACCCTTCCCCCACCAAACCCTCCTTATTTAAAAATGAAAACAAGGCCAAACAACTACAAAACCCTCAACTTCAAAATGATAAAACAGTTTATGCTAAATGTCAATATATCCCTTAAAAAAAGAAAGCAAGCGTTACCTAGTCATGGCTAGTTTGATCTCTACAAGCAGCACTCCCGTGAAACTGCCTTTACTGAAACTGGATGGCTGCGTGGCTTTCCAGAGAAATGAAATGATGGATCTAGGAACTGCTTCTCTGGAAGATGAAGCCACTTGGGAATTCCTTTCAAACCTTGTCATTATTAAGGTGTTTCAGATGCTATCTGGTTTAAGCAACTTTTGATATTAAATTTCTTTTTTTCTAATTTAGAAGGTTGAAAGAGCAGTTCCGTAGATGGGCATGCTTTATCTTTCAAACCTACATGGATTTTGTATTTTGAAAATAAATTTTACCTGGAGAGCTTGTCTAAAATCAGGGTATCTTGAATTTTATCCTGGACTTCCATATCCTGTTGCTCCAAAAATTGGAAACAATCTGAAGGTCCATCAACTGATGAACAGATTAAAAAATGTGGTGTATCTATACCATGGAATATTATTCAGCCATAAAGAGAAAGGAAGTATTGATTCCAGTTGCAACATGGATGAACCAAGGTCACATAATAATTCCATTTATACAAAATGTCCACAATAGGCAAATCCACAGAGATGAAAAAAATATAAGTAGTTGGCAGGGCCTGGTGGGCAAGGTGTGGAGAAACAGGGAGGGATTGCCAATGGGTATATGGTTTCTCTACTGGGTGATATCAATGTTCTGGCATTAGATTGTGGTGACATTTGCACAATTCTGTGAATATATTAAAAAACCACTGAATTGTACACTTTAAAAGAGTTAACTTTTATGGTATGTGAATTATATCTCAAAACCAACCACACAAGCAAACTAACTCACTGTGATTCTCCTGGTCTCCTGAGTCAATATTCTACACTTTCATTAAATATTCTTACCATGCTCATTCCATGTCCTAGACATTAAAAAGTATTTACTATTGTAATTTACTGAACAATTAATAAAGAAAGAAGATTAAAATCTTAGCTAGAACATGAAACCACTGGCTTCTTTATAATACTCACCTTGCTTATGCCACATGACCTTGGTAATTCATTTGCAATTTACTGAGCGCCCACTACAAGTTACGCACTTTTCTAAGCACCGTGAATACAACTAAACTACTAATCATGTACCCTTCTGAAGCTTCAATTCCAAAAGAGAGAAAGACCATACCAAAGAAACAAACATATCAAAACTTGATTGACAAGTACTATGAAGACATACAGGCTGGCAAAGGAATAGAGCCTAGGGGTAGTGGGGGCAGGTGGCGGTTGCTCTTTTGGACAGGATGATCTGGGAAGGCTTCTTGAGCACAGACCTGAGGCATATGGGGAGAGAGCCAACTCAAATATCTGTAAATAGGGAACAGTTTGAAGGTGGAGGATTTTGTTTTAAGTATGCTAAGTCTTTATGGACTTCTGAGGAGGAAGGTACCTGGCCTGATTCATGTTTTGCAGGGACCACTTTGGCTACCTATGGAGAAGAGACCAGTAGTGGGCTGCAGCAGGCAGCACTCTCTTCTGTTGGCAACCACTAACTGATAGACAGTAGGTATGGCCTGTACTTATAAAGGACTGACAATTCCTTGGGTGTACTAGGTGTTGTGTTTTGATTATAGTAGTTTTGAAGCAGGCACCCTGAATAGTTGGCGTCGTCCCTAGGTTTTCAAGGCAAAGTCTGCTCCAAGACACAGCAGCACCAGCTTAAGAATCACAGGGATCTCTTTTCTGAAGTAGCTAATCACTTTTATGTGTACAGGAAATGCACCACGATCCTCTCTCTCCAAACTGAGAGAATAAAATCACACCCCTCAAAATGAGCAGAGTAAAAGCTAACACTCCAAGATGAACATAAAAACATATTAAAAACCTCATCCAAAACATTGGTTCAAGTATACTTGAAAATACTAGCATGTCTGATTAGGTTCAGTATAAAGAGCTTGATACAAGCCTCACAGGTATAATAAATAGGCTACATAAAATATTAGCACTTATTGTCCTCAAACTATACATCAATGGGCGGTGGGGAAGCCCTAAAATTTAACTCTCTGGAAGTTTGCAAAACATGAGAAGTAAAGAAGAAAGGCTTTGCATATATTAAATCACTTTGCTCCCAAAGGAATGATAAAAATCTTTAAAGTGTGTACAATTTTTGGATGCATGGATTTTAGGTTAAGAGAAATACCATACAATGAAACTGCTATACTTTTTAACATACATTAAGTTATTTTTCTAAAAAAGTAAAAAGTCATCTCTTTGCATTCATATCCCTTCTACTTACCATACTGAAGGGCTTTTAGTGGAAACCAAAACAGAATAACTGAGTGGAAGAGGCCATTTAAACAATGAACCCAGAAAACCTGAGGGAAAACAAAAATCCATGAGAACCATTTGCGATAAACTAGCTCTGTGAACTCCGACCTTTCTTTTTATCTATGAGCTAGATTCACAAAACGTGTTTCTGTTGGGCCACCGCTGTGAATTAATAGAACTGACAGACACTTTCTGCCTCTTAGACTTTCATGGGTCATTTATTTATTTTTATGTTTCTCAAAATGTTTTTTCAGCTTCACTTGAAATTTTTTCTACTTCTTAAAAACCAAATTTAAATGTCTGCCTGAAAAAGAATATTTAAAATAAAAAAATGCAGATTCTAAAATTCCTTAAGTGGGACTATTTTCATAATTCCAGAAGAATAGACTTTAAAAAAATTATAATTTGGGGAAATCCCTTTCTCTTCCCCACGTACAACTGTAAACTTTCCAATGCTAAAGATGTAATGTTTTCTCTTATCAAGAGACATAAAGACACTCTATACTATACTCTGCAGGGTATCAAGATATTGTTATAGTCAGTATAACATTTAAATTATATAATCATACAAATAAAGCACTGTGACTATAACTGAGTTTACTGAAGGCTTTCACAATTTTTAAACACCTGTTAATACCAAGTTTTGTATAATTATAACATCATATAATAGTTACTACTTTTTATGTCTATTGTATTTTAAGAACAAGAGAGCAAGTATCACTGGTACTTTCTTTGTAACATGGATGTGAAAGATTAAGTTATAGAAAAACTGTTTAGAATTCTTATGGCCCCTCTGAAGAGTTGTAGTTTTGGCATTTAAAAGTGCTTCTTGCAAACAAAACTTATGCTAAATAAAATTGGCACGTATTAATAGTTTTAAGCTGTTCAAACAACAGAAATTAAGTTGCCTGCCTCCCAAAATTTTCCACTGTGAGCTCAATCTCTTTTGTTAGTTCTCCCAGCCACACTGGATTGTATGATCCAATTTACGCTCCAATACATTACACATTTGAACTTGTGTTACTCATTAACCTTTGTCTCTTCTCCTCACTATGTCATTACCACAAGTTTTTATTTGACAGAAAGCACAGGTGGGTGCAAGAAAAATTAGTTCTACTTTTCCATTTTCTTGACTGATACTTATTGTCACATGCTAATCCTTTAACCCCTGTCACGACCTCAGAACCTCCGACCCCTTTTACCATAACAAACGTAGGCATCATCATTCAGGCAACAATGCTGCTGCACTTGGAACCCCAGCAACCACTGTGTATACAACTATGCATTTTGTAGCCATTTGTCCCTGAATTTTCAAATACTTACATGAGATTGAATCAAAGACTTTTCACTGAAATCATTAGAAAAATCCATAAACCCTATAAAACAGGGTTGGCAACTCATGTATATACACTATAAATATTCAAATGGATATAAAATTTTATAACCCATTTGGGTTGACCTGATGACTTTTCTGAATGCCTGGGCTCTACAGACAATGAAAGACTTTTTTCAACAATAAAAGATACGAGGCGTGATGCTCCCACATTAAAACAATACACTACCTGCTACACTCTTTTTCCTGGCCATGAAACTGTGTCCAAGTTGCCATGTACAGAAGAATGTGCCTTTGCAGGAATGATTTTGACTAATCTGTGAGGATCAATTTATGTTTTTAAGCAAGAATGACATGGCCAAATTTGTGGCTGGGGGTTAACTTCAAAGACAGTACCATGGAGCCCACACTATGGTAGACGAGACCTGTGGCTGAGGTTGGTTGGTGAGAATTATTGCTAGTATACCAGTAGGCCTGGAACTTCACCAGCTGCTCTCAGATCACCTTTTCAGGGAAAGGCCACAGTCCATTGTATGTGCCCCGATTGCGGCTTGCCATCATTTGTGAATGCCCGCCATAGGTAATGAAAAACATTATAGCAATGTCACGAAATTTAGTGCAAACTGGGCATCATAAATAAATTTAAAAATCCAAAAGTAAAACATTTAAAAATAAAAGCACAGATATTGCATATTATAAATAGTATTAGTTTTAAAAGAGTCCAATAAAAATACGTTTCAGAACCAATGGCGTAAGTTAAAAAAATCCTGCAGTTGGTCTGTTCTGAGTTAACCAAATTCATTTATTTAAAACAGTGCCATCAAGCTGCATGCATGTGTATAGCTGGATACATAGGCATGGTGTGAGTTAACAAAATTCATTTATTTAAAATAGAGCCATCAAGCTGTATGCATGTGTACAGCTGGATACATAGGCATGGTGTGTTTAGGAAGATCACGTCTCAGAAGAAAGAATAACGTCTTGCCCATAAACCTAGCACGATCATTTATGGTGTGAGGTTGGAGGCACTAAAACACCTGTTTCACTTTATTCTCTTGGTATGTGGAAAATGCCACTGGAAAGCTTTATGAATTTCTAACTAAAATATCCTATATTAACTGTCCTAAATTCAAGACACTGAGTTAAGATTACGTGTAATTATCAGTAACATGCTAATAGACATGCACTATATTAAACAGAAACAATTCTGCCATGGTGTATTTTATTTGTTGCTTTCATAACACTAAAAAAATATACAAATGTTAGTTTCAAAATGAAACCTACCTTGCTTGTTGTAATATTAAATTTTTTCCTTCTCACTCACATTAAACAGGAACTTGAATTATTAACAATACCAGTGGAAACACTTTAGAATATATACTTGCAGGAAAGTAAACTATACAGATTAAATGAGATTTTTTTTTTCTTTTGTGGTTGGGGTAAATACTATTGGTACATACCCAGAACATGATTTTAGATAAACTATTGGATATTTTATCTTGCATTTTTAATATTATGTGGCTTGGAAATACTGAGTACTGTTTCCCAGAGACTGTAATTTTAATGCCTGACACAATCAATCTAAAATTCTAATGTGGACAAAGTTATTTCACAAAATGGAAAATTATTTAAGGAGCAATTAAATATCTCTCACCCCTTTACACACATAAAGCCAGTCCTTACCAGTCCTAGATGACTAGCCCCTGTGAGGAGTGAGCATGTCCCCCACAACACTGCAAAGACAGAGGCCAGAGAACCAAAAGGACAATGATTTTATAGGTCAGACCAGCTTTATTGCCGCCTTGCAAACCCAAGTGAATGTGGTTACATTTTAATTGTGTAACACAAAAAAACCCCCAAACTCAACCAACCAACAAAAAAACCTCTGTCTGGATCAGAACCTTAAGAAATATGAATTGCAATAGTCGGTACCCTGGAGTTGTCTGAGGCTAGTGTATCCTTGGCCTTGGAAAACCACATACCCCATGTAATGAGGACAGTAAAAACAGACCCCCCAAACATGTCCCAGCCAGGCACTGCATCCTACCTTGGTGTTGAAGTCCAGGGCATTCTGAGACGTTTTGTATAATTCAGGGTACTTCAACATATTCTCTTTTCTGCATGATCTCTCAAATATTCCAAGAGTTAAAGGAGGCATTGCTGTAAACATCTAAAGCATATAAACTGGTCATTATGTCAAGCAGCCAAATGCAGGGTGAACCTTTATCTCCAAGTATTCAATAAAACAGGAATTATCAAATATCCTACACTTACCACATTATAAAGACCTATACACCATCTTTCAAAGAGGATCTGTCCAGAAAAGCCATTAACAAAGGCAAACCAGATCTAGGGAAAAAAAAAAAACCAAAACCCTCAAAATTAGAATACAAAAACATAAATGCATTGCTTAGAATCTGTTGTACACTCAACTGCTGCATAATAGCAGCATTAACATATTATACTCATGACTCTTTTGAAAATGACATTTCTTTGCTTTACTTTCTGATTCAAACAGATGCTTTCATAGGGTATTGTTATTTATGTCAGAATTGGTCCTGCTTGCTGAATAGAAAAAGAAATATATGAACAGGCAATCACAGATTTAAAAATCAGAAACAGTCTTGTTTTTCTTAACAGTACTTTTAGGGAATATATTTATATGCCATTAAATTTTTATAGCTTTAATTCCCTTTTTAAAACATCAGGATGTAGTTATTTAAAGACTGCTTTTTAAAATTATAAAAGTAACACTTGTTTATTTAGGAAATAATTTCCTGCAATAATACAATCACTATTTTCTTCTGCATTGGTTGTATAATTCATTTAAATTCACAAATTTACTTTACTAGAAACCTGCATATAGAAAGTGTCATATTCTGTTCCTCCCCCTTAATATTAGGTAATATTCATTTTCTTAAGTTGTCACGTATCCTTTAAAATGATGTTAATGAATGTATAACCTCTACAAGGTGGATATAACTATTTTAGACATTTAGCATGCTTCCAGTTGTTTGCTGTTATAAATAATTCTGAACTGAAACCAAACATATTTCTTTTTCCTTAGGATGAATTTTTAAAGTAGAATAGGTCAAAGTACATGAGTTTTCTTAATAGCACTTCATAACTACTGCCGTCGGAATCTTAAATTTGAGTTTATATATTAAAATATTTTAACTTAAATTTTATTCATTGATAAAATCCTATCTTGACTGGAGCATAATATTCTTACATATTTTACAATGTTCTTTAAAACAGAAATCTTAGCTTTGGAAACAAAATTAAAGGACATAGTGGACAAATTTTTCTCCAGCATGTTTAAAACAAAAGAAAAGTTAAAGTGACTATCAGTAAATAACAGTACCTATGTTATTGTTTTTAAAAACCAGACCTGAAGTATAATGAAATATCAAATGGATCTGAGAGAGTACAAAGGCTGGCCCAGCAATGAGATTACATAAGCACAAATACAAAAACAAAACCTAACAACAACGACAACAACAAAAGTGTTAGAGGAGAGCGGTCTGGACATGCGGCTCAAGTGAATTTTTGAATCACAGTTGCAGGGAATTTGCTACACTTCACGTTTCATTTAACCTCATTATGGAAGCATGAATTGCTACAAATTCACCATTTATCAATATGTACCCAGGTTGGCCTCCCTATGAACAGGTTCTGTACCCACACTGATCTTCCTTTTTATAGTGGAAGGGAATGATTGAGCATGTATACAAACTAATGTCTGCTTTATGAGATGGAAAAGAAAACAAAGTTGCAATAGCACATTAAAAATAAGTCCAAATTGTATTAGGCTGTAACACATACTAACCACAACAATAACAAAAGCAGAGAAATCAGAGTTAAATTAGAAATTCTTACTTGCTTTGCTACACGTATTTACGGAAAAATTTTGATCATTTGCTCCAAACGAAGAGCCAGATCAATGATGCATGCAAACTTTAAAAGAACTGAGCATTGTTTATTCTTTTCTGGGGAATATACACAAATTGACAAAACAGACATTAATGCTCTCTATTGTATTTTCACATTTGACCTGAGATGTGGATTATGTAAATACATATTTGGGATACTCAGGGTGATGGGGCTATTTTTCATGAAGGCAAATGTGAACTATTGTAATTCATTCTAAAAAGCTCTTTCAGATTTCTTAAGGTATGATGGAAATATAAGGGATTTTAAAAGAAATTTTCAATTATGGTCTCTCTAATCTATGAAGACACACACAGTCTAATCTTTGTTGGTCTGAAGAAAGCCAAAGCGCCCTGCATACCAACTTCGTCTAAGGGACATGATTTGGCTCAAAGGTTGTAGTTCTAAATGCATTTGCAATCATCAATACTGTACAATGAGAAGTTTGTGTTAGTAATTTTGTGTGTGGGCAAACATTTATAAATATGAATGGCCACCTAGCTTCTTTGTACATAATATTTGGTGCTGATTCAATGGCTACTATGAGCTTGAAATTTAAGATCCTCTCTCAAATCAACATTTACAGAAAGTTTCAAATTTGAAATAATTTGCAAGTAAACTAACATGTCTGTATCCAAAGTGTATTTTAAAATGCATAAACTGCTTTATGGCAGACAATTTTTAAGTGGAAAGCTACCAACACATTTTTATCATTTTATTTTTCCTACTGAAAGGTAGGTGAATATGCTTTTACAGATGTACTTCCTGGATTTTTAAGGATTAATATTTTAATTTATTTTTAAAGAAGAAGAAATGACTAGGTAAGAACAGAAACTTTCAATAGAGTACCTTACATTTTCACACTAATATTTTGACATTCAAGTTTCGCTGTCTTAAAAGAGAAAGAGAAGGTCTTTAACAGTGAAGTAGTCTACCAGCAGGCTGATTTCAAGTTAGGCTGAGATTGCAGTTAATATTAGGAACATATTCCATGCAAAATTAAAAAAACACCTAAATTCTCCTAAACACATAAAAGTCCCTCCTCTGTTTCAACCAGAGCCATGGATTCAGAAACAAAACACCAGTCCCTCTGAGGAAGTATCTAAGTTATTTAAATTCACAGGGAATTCAACTCCCAGCACAACTTGCTGGGATAGTATCACCTTATTGACTTTATTCAAAGCTTCTAGAAATTAGAAACACTAATTGGTTTTGAGATCTTCCCAGAAAACTTGGATGTGACCAATCATTTGAAAGAAAAGGTCTTATTTTACTAGGAAGGAGTCAGAAGTATCAGAGAAATAAAAAAAATCTCTCTTTAAAAAGGAGCCCATCATTTAAATGAACACCTAGAGCTGCTCCTGGGCAGCTCCCATAAGAAAGAGCTTTATACCACCATCTGCCAAATCTGTATTCGCCTGGTTGTAATTTACAGCAATGGAGTATCTAGATAGTTACATTCCTAAGCAACACAGCAATGGGAAAAGCAGTGCTCACAGTTTTCAATATATAAAATGTACAGTGTTCAAGACTATTCCTTTATTAGCAAAGAAATTTCAGACCTGTTTCTCCTGGTATTATTTTCTAAATTCCACCTCTCAGGAGAGGCGTGGCAGCTAAAGCTTCACATTCATTTTCCTGATGGAGCATTTCTGCATATTAAACAGCAGCTTACAAATAGTCAATGAGTCCTCTGCTCCCACGCCTGATCAGCACAAAAAACTGAAAGGAGAGATTCGAGACTGGCAGTTGTCCTCACTAGAGACATTCAATGATGTGTTTTCTGTCTATTCATTCACAGTATTGACATGAGCCATTAACATCTGCAGAACTTGTTTTAGCTGGCGAAAGTTGGGTATCTGGGAATTGATTTAAAAGGTCAATTCATTTCCAAGACAGTTGAATTATATTCAAAATACATTTCTACAAACTGTTAAGAGAAAAATAGAAATGAGATTTCCAGTAAAGTTTAGAACTCACTTCCTTTTTAATGTGTAAAGAATTTGATCAGTGTCAAATATCTCATGAAGAGGCTTTAAAATCAAAGCCAAGTGAAACTGAGGGTTAATCAACCACAAATCACGTAATTCTGAGTTTGAAACAGGGCATGCAGATTGTTTTCATTTGAGTTTAATGTTTTTATTTTCCCATTAGTACATAAATTTTGTCTACTTCATTGTTGTCAATTTAGATTTAAAAAGTGGCAAGTTGAGCATTCTTATTTTATAATATTAACTTTTTATAAGCAGATTTATTGCTGGCAGTAGCTTTAAATTCCTGGTGTCTCAAAAAGTCTATGCAAACAAACTGTATAAATTGATATTTGTTTGAATGTCAGTGTTGTGGAATGAGAAGAACATATAATTACAAAAGCTAGATATATAGAAGGGATTAAGAATAGAAAAATATTACTTTAGAAAAGAACTACACATTTATATAAACAATAAAGAATATTTTTTGATCTCATAAACTATTTTAGAAGTCATTTTGCTTCAAAAACACAGACTATTCCAGACCAAATCCAGCAGTAATGAATAACAAGTAAGTTCATTTAAGTATCTTGTTTATGTTTCCATGTATTAGGTTATTTTATCTAATGGGTTGTAAACTTTTTACTGATCATTACACAAAACTGCCTGTATACTTCAAAACTAAGTTTCAATTTTACTAGCCTGACTCATAATAAGAACTATGCTCAGTCAACATTTAACAAGGAGATAAGCATTCTGACAGAGGCAGAAAGAGACAGCTGAAGCAAACATACAGCAATGGACGTGTCAATGTACTGATTTTGTTAATACTGTTATTTCTCAGCATGAAGAACGGAAGATTATTTCTATACAGCAAATGGCTATGTCTTTTTTTTTTTTTTTTTAACAGACGTGTAGAAACAGTCTACAGATTAAAGGGTAAAGTGGCAGGAACAAACATCTATCTGTAAGGGAACCCTCAGCAGATTTATGAGGGCATGGTGGGTCCCTGACAGGAGTGGGGAGATGGAGGTTTTCTTAACAATAGGAAGGCCATTGTCATGCTCTGCAGAGCTCCAACAGAAACATGAAACTGATTAACACCTAGAAGTATTACAAATATAGCTTCTGATGATAAAATGGCCACTTTTTTTTTAAAAAAAGGCAAATAATGTATTTATCATGTCTTGATTAACCATTCAGTTCACTTATTTATCTACCATTGCTGTGCTGCCCAGTATGGTAGCCACTGGCCTCACATGGCTTTTAAACACTTAAATGTGATTAGTCCAAATTGAGATGTGGTATAAACGTAAAATATATAACAGATTTTGAAAACTTAGGATGAAGAATGTGAAGTGTCTCATTAATAATTTTTTACAGTGATATGTGACAATGATAATCTTTTGAATACATTGAGCTAAATAAAATATACTGAGATCAATTTTTTTTTCCTTCTGCTAATGTGGCTTACATTGTATTTCTGTTGGCCTGTAATGTGGTTTGGCTGTCTCCCCACCCAAATCTCGTCTTGAATTCCCATGTGTTATGGGAGGTAACTGAATCATGGGGGCAAGTCCTTCCCATGCTGTTCTCGTGACAATTAATAAGTCTCACGAGATCTGATGGTTTTAAAAAGAGGAGTTTCCCTGCACAAGTTCTCTTGCTTTGCCTGCTGCCACTCATGTAAGATGTGACTTGCTCCTCCTTGCCTTCTGTCATGATTGTGAGGCCTCCCCAGCCACATGAAACTGTAAGTCCATTACACCTCTTTCTTTTGTAAATTGCCCAGTCTTGGGTATGTCTTCATCACTAGTGTAAGAACAGACTAATACAATAAATTGGTACCAGTCGAGTAGGGCACTGCTGAAAAGATACCCAAATATGTGGAGGCAACTTTGGAACTCGATAACAGGCAGAGGTTGGAACGGTTTGGACGGCTCAGAAAAAGACAGGAAAATGTGAGAAAGTTTGGAACTCCCTAGAGACTTGTTGAATGGCTTTGATCAAAATGCCAATAAAGATATTGATAATGAAATCCAGGCTGAGGTGGTCTCAGATGGAGATGAGAAAACTGTTAGGAACTGGAGCAAAGGTGACTCTTGATACGTTTTAGCAAAGAGACTGGAAGCATTTTGCCCCTCTCCTAGAGATCTGTGGAACTCTGAACTTCAGAGAGATGATTTAGAGTATCTGGTGAAAGAAATTTCTAAGCAGCAAAGCATTCAAGAGGTGACTTGGGTGCTTTAAAGTTGTTTAATTCAAGTTGTTTTAATACATTTAGAATTTATAAAAAGTGGGCAAATAAAAAATTAAAACAATGAGAAAATGTCCTCATAATTTCTTTAAATATGTATGCAAATGACAAGGATTTTAAATTTAACCTGCTATTACCTCGATAATATACAGCACTATATTCTTGTAGAAGCAGTATAAGATGCACTTGGAGACTCTGTTATAGTTCCAGGCACCATGAATCATCAGTAAATTCTTCAAATATTTGAACTAAAATGAGAGTGGGAAAAAATTAGTATTTTCCTCTTCGAAGCATCAGTTGACTGAGAGGAATGATGTGTTTTGCAGAAATGACACTTTACCTGAGCTATGGAGTAGTCAGAGGAATTAGCTGCCTGCAGGCCTTCATTGCCACTGATACCAACACCAACGTGTGCTGTCTGTATCATGCTGACGTCATTTGCTCCATCACCGATTGCAAGCGTTACGACTTTGACTTGTTTCTTAACCATCTCAACAACTTCAGATTTTTGAAGAGGAGAAACCCTTAAATTGAAATACATTGTCAATTACTGTTTCCTGAAAAAGGAATTCTGAAATGCCATTGTCTTGAAGGATAAAAGATGCAAAAGACCTAAATGAATAGTTCTCTGAAGAACCCTAATGATAAAGTCCTAGGTTTGCAAATGTTTACTCATTTGTTAACCTGGTTACCACATTAAGAAAAATTAAAATAAATGAAGACAAATCTCAGAGGCAAACCCCTAGGTGACAGCTGGAAGAGAGAATGCTTTGTTAAGCGTTAGCCTGCCAGAATGCTTGCGTTAATATGTTAAAGAAATAACATTTGAGTTCAGAAATACCTTTACTTCCTAACAAATAACATCAAAATTTCTAATTCTTCACTTATAAATTAAAAACAATGTCATGAATGCTGTCAAATATGAACTAAATCCTACACAGTAGCTGGAAAGTAAAAGTTTTGAGCTTCTGCAATCTAATCTTAGACAATGTACTATACGCTTAAAACAACTTAAAACTCTACTTAAATTAATTCTCGACACCATGGTAAATGCCAAGTATCTGATAATAGTTCATGGGCTTCATTTTCTTCCAAAGCCACTAAGAGTCAAGTAGAAATCAAGCAACCTTTAATACAAATGCAAACTAGGAAGAGAAGACACCAGTATGTCTACTAAAATCATATTTGGTATTAGATTTAGAGTTACTTTTCACAGAACGTTCAAAGCCATTTAAGAAATAAACACTAGAACAAGGACAGAAGGGTTCAAAGACAGAATGCATCAGCATAAGACACTGTCTACACTGTATTGGAAACTACAGAGAAAGGCAGGAAAACTATGCAATAAATTGCTCTAACAAACTATTAAGCTAATAATTAGCAAAAAACAACTAACGTACACAATGTTTGTACAAGAAAAACATCTCAGAACTAAATTCTTTACCAAGGTTATGTGGCATAGATGTCTAATAATATCTGCTAAAACATTTGAAAAATCATTTACTATTCTATTTAAAAATGAAGATTATTACTTTGAAAAATCGATACATCTTTGTCCATTTTCCTGATTACTCCATAGGAAAAATTCTTAGTGGTAGATACTCTGCACAGATACGTGCCTTCAGGAGGCCCCACTGCCCTATGAACTGCTTTAGCCAGAGCAACTCTGGTGTTTATTTCAAGTTTGAGAATCACTGTATTAGACTGAGTTGCTTGCAGAGTCAATTGATCTCCATTGATCTCCTCTTCTTTGTATTTTTAGTGCCTGATCCCAAATAGATACTCAATAATTGGCTGCTACATAAACAGCTATTTTTACTTTTTTCTTTTTATTTCCTTTTACAGTCTGGCAATAGTACAAAACGACACAACTGTGAACTCAGCAAGGAAATGAATGCCTATTGAGCCATTAACAGGCTATTTCACTGTTAGCTTCATTTTTCTTCAAAGCAATTTTCATTTCATTTTCACATTTTATTTAATTTTTCTTACCAGGCTAATATAAACTGGTAAGACCACTGGCTCTACGCCAATGTTTAAACATGGACTATAGCTGATAGCAAATGTCAAAAAGGAATGCTCACCAATAAATGATCTAGAGTGGGAAATGGGCATGAGTTGAGAAAAGCATTTGTTAAGCATTATCAAATTCCCTTTAATGGTCTAACATTATGAATATATTATGAAGTCACACCAAGGGTTCAATGGAACTAGGAAACAGTGGTACTTTTTCCATAAACTGAACCTGTAATAAAGGAGAAATCTCTGCATGGTAAGCTGATATTAGTGATTTTAAAAAAGCATCAGAAAGGAGTTGGATTACATTTAGTTGTCTTCATGGTGATTACAACCAACCACTGCTTTCTCTGCTTTAAACTGCAACTTTCAACACCCAAATTAAAATTGGCTGAGGATTTTCATTCAGTGCTCTAAGGTTTAATCAGGTGTTAAAAACAGAGTAGGACTGCCCTTAGCAACAATGCCCATTTAAGGGAAAAAATATAATGATATAGTGAGAGACATCTCAAAAGTACACTGCAGCTGCTACTAGCAAGAGCATCTGCTTCCATTTTCAAGCTTTAAAAGTGGATGACTGGCCGGGCACGGTGGCCCACGCCTGTAATCCCGGCACTTTGGGTGGCTGAGGGAGGTGGATCACAAGGTCAGGAGATAGAGACCAGCCTGGCCAACATGGTAAAACCATGTCTCAACTGAAAATACAAAAAATAAAAAAATTAGCCGGGTGTAGTGGCATGTGCCTCTCGTCCCAGCTATTTGGGAGGCTGAGACAGGAGAATTGCTTGAACCAGGGAGGCAGAGGTTGGAAAGGAGAGGTGAATTCACTTCAGGTAACAGAAATAGCAGAGAATAAATTTTAACTTCACATTCAAAATTCTCCAGAATATATTCTTTTCTACTGCTGTGTCTCTACCTCTTAAAAGATCATACAGAGTTTACTTTCTTGATGTAGGTACCCTTGCTTATAGATTCATACAATTTCCATATGAATCTAGAACTATCTTACCATACAACAAGTTAATTCTTCCCATGTCTATCAAAAAGTCACATACCATGGCTGAAAATATCTAAAACCTAAACAAATGCCAATTGTGATTTACATATAATTCTGAAACACCATAAAGGCACTATTTTTTTCCCGGAGATTTTTTTTTTTTAAACCATTTGTGGGTCTGCAACCAGGATTCAAATTATTCACAGTTCTCTTCTGTTCCACTGTTGATTTTTCTTCTTTGGTAGAAGTAAGAGACTCCATGGAAAAAGACTACATATCCAATGTGTACTGTAAACGTCTCTTTCTCTTCCCTGTGGCTCCACAAACAGGGGGTGGTCCTTTGTGATACGACCTAGACGTGCACTGAGTGCAATATGCTTTTCAGATATTATTTTGGCTGTAGTTTCTGCACATGTTATTCATTATTTTTCTTATTTGCTATGTAGTAACTCTCACTGCCCTGTGAACGTTAGATCAGGGCACTGGAAATTTTTACATTTAAGCTAAGAAATATATAGGTGGTCCATCTTATATGAATCTTGTTTTGCACTCTTTTAATGGGATTAGCTAAATGAATCACCTTTCTAAATGAAATATGAATAAAGATTATATGTACATATATATACAGACATATAATGAAGGATAATTTAAGGAATTTTTTAAAGATAGCCAAAAAGAATACAATAATTTATTCTACTGGATTGTGTTTTGGGATTAATAACCTAAAACATTCTTAAATATACACAAAATTACTATTACTGATAATACAATATGATCTCAAAGACTTACAATGGAAACTTAAAAATTACTATAAAGTTGCCTTTAGAAGGTAAATCTAGAAAAATTTGTAGGAAGAATATGAAGGAATACAGTATTTTCTAGTTTTCCTGAAGTGTTTTACATCATGACCAAGCCCAGTATTTACTAAATTTCTTTAACTTCCTCAAACTTTAAATCTGAGGTCTGTTTCAGGTGCCTATTTAGAAGTGAGAATCACTAGTGAGGGGATCTGCTATGCTTTTCTTTGCAGTGAACTTCCTAAAATTTCTACTGTGAATATCAGTATATTTCCCACTGACATATTTTGTTGACTATTAAAGAAATTACAAAAGGAGAGAAAAGATAAACTAGAATCTTACTTGAATCCTTCTGAACTAAAAATTTTATAAAAATTTATAAAGTTTTACACTGAGAAGAAAGTGACACAGCAAAAAAACCTGATGTACCAAAATTACAAAATATTGTAAACTCCCCTAGAAACTCACCACCGATTTGTTACTGGAATGAAAACAGCAGCTTATATGGCAAGTCTTAAGAATGATACTTAGCAACAAGATACATAATGAAACATTCAGTCACTTTTAGGTAAGAAATTGTGCTATTCAAATGACTGATGAGTGAGGGCTTTCCTAGCCTCCAAAACCAACATCTGTTGATATATTGTGCAGTCAGAGGCATTCAGGAGACCTTACAATATAGGGACTGAGTCTGCAGAAATAAAATATGGATAGCCTTTTCATAAGACAAAAGAGGAAAGCAAATTTAAAAAAGATTTCCTTTCTGCAATGCATTTTAGATATAAAACTTCTCCTGTGGAATTTATGTTGTTATAGGTAAATGCACTGCTTTCTGCTTCAATGATTCAGATAGTAGTTTAAATAGGGACCGTTTCTATTGGTGTGTGTTTGATTATGCATGTATGTGCACGTGTGCACTAATTGGCAAATAGACCTATGAAAGGCACTAAAAGAAAACTCCACCTAGTATAGATATTTATTATGGTGTTCATACCAGAAAGCTTAGTTTATCTATAACATTGCTGTTCATTTTCTCTTAAGAAAATATCATCTAGTTTTGTTGAACCACTGCACTCAACACATAGCAGATTTTAAAATGGTAGCAGGCTCTTTGTAAGCTGGCACTTAGCAGGGAGAAGGCCATGTCCAGTTCAAGCACCAAGACTGTGAAGCCCAACAGCGAGAGGCTGAACAAGTTTGAGTCAGGCATCTTCCAGGCTCTTCTGGAGCTGGAGATAAACTTGGACCTCAAGGCTCAGCTCAGGAAACAGAGTATTCCAGTGGCCAAAGAACCTAAGTTGGTGGTGGTCAGAAAGCTATCATAATCTTTGTTCCCTTTCCTCAACTGAAATCTTTCCAGAAAATCCAAGTCTGGCTAGTATGTTAATTGGAGAAAAAGCTCAGTGGGAAGCATGCTGTCTTTATTTCTCAGAGGAGAATTCTGCCTAAGCCAACTTGAAAAAGTCATACAAAAAATAAGCAAAAGCATCCCAGGAGCCGTACACGACACAATTTTTGAGGACTTGATATTCCCAGGTGAAATTGTGGGCAAGAGAATCTGTATGAAACTGGATGGCAGCTGGATCATTTTAAAGGTTCATTTGGACAAAGCACAGGAGAACAAGATGGAACGCAAGACTGGAACTTTTTCTGGTGGCTATAAGAAGCTCATGGGCAAGAATGTTAACTTTGAATTCCCAGAGTGTCAAATGTAAACAAAAATGACTAAAATATATTCACAGTAAAAAAAAAAAAGGTAGTGGACCAAATAAATGGAAATGTTATAAGAAAGATAAATCAAGCTGGGCATGGTGGCTCACACATGTAATCCCGGCACTTTGGGAGGCTTAGGCGGGTGGATCATGAGGTAAGGAGTTCGAGACCAGTCTGGCCAACATAGTGAAACCCTGTCTCTACTAAAAAAAATAATAATAATAATAACCAGGTATGGTGGTGTGTGCCTGTAATCCCAGCCACTCAGGAGGCTAAGGCAGAGAATCGTGTGAACCCCAGAGGTGGAGGTTGCAGTGAGCTGAGATCACGCCATTGCATTCCAGCCTGGGTGACAGTGTGAGACTCTGTTAAAAAAAAAAAAAAAAAAAAAAAAGAGAGTGACAGAGAAATTCATCTCAGTATGTCATGAAACTAACATTCACATTCTTATTCATTTTGACTATTCACTGTTAAGAAGCAAAACCTGTTTAATCTGGTTTATACCTAGAGTAAAAAGGGAACTATGTAAAGGGTATTGGATTCTCCAGGCTTTCTTCCATGTGTAGGAAAGACAGGTAAAAAATTATTAGATAGAGAAGGAAACATTCACCTTTTCATGGAAAAGTGGGTATATTCAGCATGGATTAGAGATATCTGACAGCGTGCCTTTGCATGTCACAGTAACAAATTTTTAATGTCACAGTTAGCTCTAAGCAACAAGAGATATTAAATGTTTTTGATACGAAAAAGAGCATGGTAGAGGCAGTTCCTAAAAACATTCATTTGTATTGCCCAAAGTATGTTTTATATATTCTGAATATGATCTAGGAAAAGGACAATGAAAATGAAAATAAAGGACACAGAGGGCTCCAAATAAAAGTGGTTTCCAAAATGACTGAGGTTTCAAATTTGGGTGACTGAGAGAATGTGGGTCTAAACATAAATAGAAAAGGCAAGAAGAATATTTACAGCAGAAAGGTATCAGGGAAGTTTTCGATACTCAGAACTTTAGCTAGTAGTGGGACACCCGTGTAGACTCATTTAAGCATGCTTACTGAAAAGCTGGAAGTGGACTTGAAAAAGAGTGCAGAGTTGGGAATGTGCCTTCAGGTGTCATTCATTCAACTGTTTACTCAAGTATTTAGTGATCCTTTAGCATGTGATTAAATTTCTGTGGAAAAACATAAGGAGAAGAAACTAGATCTCAGGACCTTTCTTCTGTCCCCAAGAGTTGTTGATTTAAGGACTTTTATTGAGCTACTGTCCTAGGAGTTAAATATTAACAGCCATATGATAGTATTCCCTCTCTCTACACCTGCTCTAAAGAGATAGAAATTTTTCTTGCATGGAACAAGGCCTGTTTAGGGAGCCTTGCCAATGGGACTGGTGTGCTCTCAACTGGGAAGCACTTCTACTCAAGAAAGCCTAGAGTGCTTCCCTCCAGCTCCACCTTGTCCTAATCTTGCTTTCAGAGTGGTGAGACCCATGGCGGCCTCCATTTCTCTTTCTATTCCCAGTGTCTGATTGGAGCACACATGCCCTGTAATCTCTTTTCCTATGACTCTGCAGAGGTAAGGAAGGGACAGAGTTTCCTTTTTTTAATTAAATTGATTAATTTTTTGTGATGAGGGCTTGCTCTGTTGCCCAGGCTGGAATGCAGTGGCACAATCTTGGCTCACTGTACCCTCAACCTCTTGGGCTCAAGTGATCCTCCTACCTCAGCCTCCTGAGTAGCTGGGACTAAAGGTGTACACCATCACGCCTGGCTAATTTTTGTATTTTCTTTTTTTTTTTGTAGAGATGGAGTCTTGCTATGTTGCCCAGGCTGGCATTGAGCTGCTGGCATCAAGCAGTCCTTCCACCTTAGCCTCCCAAAGTGCTGGGATTACAGGTGTGAGCTATCATATCATGCACAGCCCAGAGTTTGTTTAGGTTGGAAGAAAATCAGCTTGCTCTTCTCTGCCTCATAACCCTTCCTATGTTGTGTGGATAAATTTCCCCAAGGAACCTTCTCTCACCTTAAAAATACCTTGTGGATGAAAGAACAATTGGTAGCACGGGCTATTGATAGAAACTAAAATACAACTCTAAAGATGTCAGGAGTTAAAAAAGGAAGCCAGTAAATTTCAGAACCATAATTATCAACTAAAAATCCACAAGAAACCTTTGGGGCAATAGGACGTGGTGAATCCTTGTGAGAAGCTGAGTGTCTTGGAGGAAAAGAGTGGCATGTGAGGGATAATGGAAGAATACACAGATGGGAAAGCTTTCTGGCTGTATTGCTCCCTGTCCATGGCGCCCTGTTTGAGCTGACCAGTGTGTGTGTGCATGTGTGTGTGGGGGGGGGGGGGGTGGGGGGGGGGCATGGTGAGACTGGGCTGGATGAAGCCTCTTTCATTGCAACTGTAAAGTTTAGCTTAGGTTTGGAACTTAGGAAAACTTAAATGCAAAATAACATGCTTAAAAAGCAAAACACTCTAATTCCAGGAGTACATCCTCAGTGCCCTAAAGTGAGAACTGCAGAAAGAATTCCTACCCATGCCTTGGAACAGGAAAACCAGATCTTTCTGGTCAACCTGAAGGCATAGAGGTAGGCAGAACAGGTGCCAATGAAACGGCTATTCTGACAGATCCCCCGAATGCCTGGGAATTCCAGCAGAGTGTGGTTGCCTCTAATAAGAGGAGTGCTCAGGTAAAGGAACTAGGGGGAAATAGGGATTTTATAAACTGAGATTGGGCCCTGCCTCCAAATTTACCTAAGCAGGACCTAGCTTTTGCTGTTCCTCCAAAGGGACATTAATGCCTGTTAGGAACAATGAGGAAAAGGGTCCCTTGGGGAAACATTTAAGACAGGAGAGAATCGTGAACAAAAAAGAAACACAACTTACAAGAAAGTAGACCTAGTAAAAACAGATATGAAGAATTTTAAAAACGTATGATAACCAATCTTAGAAACATGAAACCAGGAAAAGCAGTTATAATGAACTAAAAATAGTTAAATGAAAATACAACTGCTAAAATAAAGAATACAATGGTGAACTGAGTATGATATCATGCAGTCTGAAAGTTCTAATCAAAAATTTGTGTAAGACATCAGAAAATTAAAGGAAAGATTGTGGAGAAAAGGGAAGAGAGGAACAGAGGGGACTACATGTATACAGATGGGAGTCCAAGAAGAGAGTAAGAGGGAAAATATAACAAAATGACTACTAATTTTCCAGAAGAAGGACCTATGTCCTTAGATTGAAAGGGCTCATAAAGTGCCAAAAACATAGAGAAGAAAATGATACCTATACCTAGACATATTATGGTTAAAGAATAAGAAAAATTTCTAAAAGCTTCTAGAGAGAAAAAGGAGATTTCTTCAGACTGACAGTGGATGAATACACAAAATCACTATCTTCAGTTCCTGTCTCTTTACTGGGGAGGTGGAGGCAGGAAAGGAAGACATACTAAAACATACAGACATTTAAGGGGAAAAATGAGCACAAATGTAGTTATCAAAATCCAAGAAATAGACAGGATAGAGTATAAAAGTTTCAAACCCGTAGAGGAAAATCTCATCTAAAGTTAGGGGGGGGAAAAAGAGTCATAACAGATGGAAACCAAAATAAATGGGAAGAAATGAGGCCCAATATAGCAATAAGTATAATAACAGTTAATATACTGTTTATTTGCACCCAACACATTGAATTCTCAGAACAACCCCTTAAGTTACTACTGTCACCAGTTTACAAATGAGGAAACCAAGGCACAGAGAAATAATATTAATTAAGGTTTAAGGTAAAATGGCAAGTGGTGAATCTAGGAGTCAATCTTCAGCAGTGTGGATTCGGACATAGCATTCTTCTTTTTTTTTTTTTTTTTGGAACAAGCTCTCACTCTATTGCCCAGGTTGGACTGCAGTGGTGCCAACATGGCTAATTGTAGCCTTGACCTCCTGGGCTCAAGTGATTCTCTTGTCTGTCTCAGGACCATAGGTGTGTGCCACAACACCTGGCTAATTTTTTATTTTTTTTGCAGACTCAATGTCTTACTTTGTTGCCCAGGCTGGACAGACAAAGAATCCTTAACCACTACATTATACAGAGGATTGAACATAAGGATTTGGAGAAAAAAAAAAAAAAGACAAGGCACACAATGAAACCGAGGAAAGCCAGGTTAGCAATTTAAATATCAGACACACACAAAAAAAATTCAGGACACAGAAAAGGCCATAACGGTTAGAGAGGAATCTTTGTATATGACAGTATATAACATATACTGTCAGGTGAAATATACATTTCACCTGAAATATTCAATTAGGCTCTATAAGAGAAAATTAGATACCATTTATAATAGCAACTAACATTTTAATAATAGGTGCCATGTATTATTAGCTCATTTATTGTTCATAACTCTATGAGAAGAACAATTTCTACCTCTATTTTAAAAAAATTAAAAATCTAAAGCCAGAGAAGTAATTTGTTGCTCAGCTACTAAGAGGTGGAATCTAAACTGTGGCAAGTCTGGACTTAGTTCCTGAGTCCTACAACACAGGGCAACACTAGCAGAGGGAAAAAGAGTGGAGTGTTTAGTAAATGCTATTGAGAGAATTTGCTCATGATGCAGAAATGAGTAACATGGGATCCCCCCTCCTTCACAGCATATACAAAAATAAACTCCCTATGTGTAAAAGACCTACATGAAAAAACTAAAGCTGTAAAGTTAACAGAAGAGGCGGGGTACAGTGGCTCACGCTTGTAATCCAGTACTTTGGGAGGCTGAGGTGGATGGATCTCCTGAGGTCAGGAATTAGAGACCAGCCTAGCCAATATGGTGAAACCCCATCTCTACTAAAAATATAAAAATCAGCTGTGCGTGGTGGCAGATGCCTGTAATCCCAGCTACTCTGGAGGCTGAGGCAGGAGAAGGTGGAGGCTGCAGTGAGCTGAGATAGTGCCACTGCTCTCCAGCCTGGGCCACAGAGCGAGACTCAAAAAAAAAAAAAAAAAAAAGTTAACAGAAGAAAATGCAGGAGTGGGAAGTGTCCTTCATATCCAAAAAGTGCAAACCATAAAGAAAAAAATTAGTAGAATTTGACTATGTCAAAGCCAATGATAATCCTAGCTACTTGGGAGGCTGAGGCAGGAGAATGGCTCGAACCCAGGAGGCGGAGACTGCAGTGAGCCAAGATTGAGCCACCGCACTCTAGCCTGGTGACAGAGTGAGACTCTGTCTCAAAAAAAAAAAAAAAAAAAAAAAAAAAAAGAAAGAAAAGAAAGGGTATCAAGGCAGGAGGAAATAAGAAGGGAGCCAGCCTAGAAGATACTTGCCACATCAATAGTCAACAACAACAAAAAAATCAATGTCCAGAATATCCAAAGAATTCTCATATACCAGCAGGAAAAAAGAGAATAAACCCAACAGAAATTTCAGGATCCCTTTCCCCCTCTTCAATGTACTACTTTTCTTTGTAGCAATATTACCACTGATTTTATAGTCTGTTTGATATATATCAATTATTACCATTCACACAAACACACACACAACAATTATTATCTTTTGAATATTTGTGTGTATATTTACTTATGTTATTGAACAACAGCTATGATGTGAAGGCTGGGATTATTTTTTCCTGTTGTTCACTGCTCTATTTCTAGTACTTATTAAGGCTACTTGCACACAGTGAGCACTCAAAAAAACACTTGCTGAAATAAGTGAATGAATAAATTTCAAAAGCAGAAACCGAGAAAGGTAAATACTCCTATGAGATGCTCAACCTCTCTAGTAATCAGAGAAATGAAAATCAAAACAACAAGGTGTCATTTCATAACCATCAAATTGGCCATGTTATAAATTCAGTAATGCCATGTATTGTTATTAAGGTAGGGAAACAGCAACTCTATTCTATGGATCTGGGATGGCACAATAGTACAGCTGTTTTTGAACAACGTGGCAATTCTAATGGGAAAGAAATATACATATACCCCACAGCCAAGCATTCCCATACCCCAACCCCCCCAATATATCTCCTAGAAAAACTCTTGCCTGAGAGCATAGAGAGGATATATATTGCAGTACTTTCCATGGTAGCAAAGATTTGGGGGGAAACTTTTGTGGTATCCCTATGAGAAGAGATAAACAAAATTATGTATATGCATTAGTGTAATAACAAGCAGTGATGAGAATAAACAAACTTGGTTGGGCACAGTGGCTCACGCCTATAATCATAGCACTTTGGGAGGTCTAGGTGGCAGGATCACTTGAGCGCAGGAGTTTGAGACCAGCCTGGGAAACATAGGCAGACCACGTCTCTACAAAAAAAAGTTTAGAAATTAGCTGGGAGTAGTGGTGCACGCCTGTCTTCTTAGCTACTTAGGAGGCTGATGTGGGAGGACAGCTTGAGCCTTGGAGATCAAGGGCTGCAGTGAGCTAAGATCAGGATGCACTACAGCCTGGGCAACAGAGCAGGACTCTACCTTCTCAAAAACAAACCACCCAAAAATAATAAATAAATTTGTTCTACATATGGTGACAAGGATGTGTCTCAAAAATATGTAGAAAAATAAAGGTAAAAAATTTCTAGGCCAGGCAGGGTGGCTCATGTCTATAATCCCAGCCCTTTGGGAGGCTGAGGTAGGTAGATCCCTTAGGCCTAGGAGTTTGAGACCAGCCTGGGCAACATGATGAAACCCCGTCACTATTGAAAATACAAAAACTTAGCTGGGCGTGGTGGCATGCATCTGTGGTCCCAGCTACTTGGGAGGCTGAGGTAAGATGATCACTTGAGTCCAGGGCAGAGGGGTGGGTAGAGGTTGCAGTGAGCAAAGATCACGCCACTGAAGTCCAGCCTGGGTGACAGAGACTCCATTAAAAAAAAAAAATTTACTGGAATATCATTATAAACACAAACCTTTTCTTCAATTCAATATGCATATAATAATAGATATTTTTCACAGAATCACATATATACAACTAAAGTACAGCAAATGATGGGAACATATGAAACACTTGAGAATATTCCTCTAAGGTGAAGTAAATAGAGTGGGACTGGGAATAAAAAGAACACACAAAAATAACACATACAAATCAAAGAGCAACTTGCTTTAGTTCAAGACTCTAGGGAGATGGCTAGCTTTCAAATCTTCCTCATTCTTTTGCTGCATGTGCTCTAGCACCTTGCTGGGGCTTTCTCTAGAACAGAGGGAAGGCAGTGCGCTGACACACCAGGATCACATGTTAATGGCCCTGGGTTGCTCCTTTCTCTCTTGCTGTATATGTAAATATGTATTGACATCTCATTTTAAAACAAATTCACGTCCTTATTTTTAGGGATTTTCCTGGATCCAATGGCACAGATAAGTTTAATGGCCCCCGGGACTGTGCAGCTGGCACCATAAAAAGAATGTCAGTCTTTTTCAAGGAACTGTGGAGAAAGGGACACCTGTCAGTGAGGAGAGATGAGGAAATATTTCAATTTTTGAGAAAAGAAAGAAACAGTCTAGAAATTACTCTCCCTAGAGAGACCAGGAGAGCTTAGCATGAATGAACTCCATCAGTACTGTAGGAAAGTTCTGTTTTAACCACCTCCTTCCATGTTCATTCATGAGCTGCGGACACTTTATTATGGCCCCAGGGCTAAATTTAGGCAACAGTGGTTTTGTACTTAGTCTTACCGGAACACGGCCACGGCCATTCATTCACATATCATCTAGAGCTGCTTTCATGCTGTAACTGCAGAGTTGAGTAGCTGTAAGAGAGAAAGCTGTATGGCCTGCAAAGCCTAAGATACTTACTATCTGTCCCTTTACAGAAAATATGTGTTCAACCTTGCTCAAAACACCAAGCCTTTTTTTAACTTGTCCTAAGTTGAAATGGCTCAGATAGGTTTATTAAAAAGGAGGTAATCACTGGGAATCATCATGGGTTCAAGGAGAACCAGTTACACCACGCTAACTCTGCTTCCCTTTCCCACACAATGAGGTCAGCAGGCTGACAGGTCAGAGAAATGCCATAGGTTCCACACATATGTACTTAGCAAATCAGAACTGTCAGAGAACCGTAAGCAATCTATTAGGTAGATTTGTATTGGAAATACAGAGGAGAGTGTTGATATACTGATGATTAACTTTGTAAAGTTTTAGGGAGGACTTCAGTAGAAAGCGACAGAGTGCTGCATTTAAAATTTGCTGAACAGAAAAGAATCAAGAATTTGGATGTGGCTGTGGAAGGTATACATGATTATTCAAAGTTAGTATGAAACAAAACAGAAAAACAGTTAAATGAATAAGAGGGATGGTGATGGAAATCAAGGTAGCAGTTATCTTTGGAAGTCTCCTCAACTAAAGGGAGCATGAGGGGTTTCTGGGGTGTCTGGTCCTGTTTGGGTGCTTGTTACAGGAGTGTGTACACTTTGTGAAAATCCCGAGCTGTGCAATTATACTTTATGCACTTTCCATTACAAATTACCTATCTCATCAGCAGTAAGTAATCTGCAGTTCTGAGTGTGTGAGTGTGTGTGTATGTGTGTGTGTGTACTGGTGATGGGGGTGATGGTGATGGTGGTTTACCTAAAAGGAGTCACACCTAAAACTGTAAAACACTGAATTACTGTAGGCTTCTGTAGCATTTAGATTTCTTATATATTTTTAGACATTTTATTGTCAAATATAGACTTCCCTGGTGGTGGTCATCATAACCGGCTAATAGGCTATAATACAGCCATTGCAGTTCCTTTAACACTACTCAGTCAAGGTAGAATAGCAAAAGAGATGGGCCGGGCTGAGCAGATGATTATTATGTTAAAGCAAACTATTGGGATTTTATGAAGTCATAAAATTTATTCAGTGTGTCCTCTTTAGCTGTACATGTATGAAAGAAACATTCTCTCAACATTTCCAACATTTATTCATATTTTCTTGGAAGCAAACATAGGGTTGACATTCATTAACAGTTTGTAAGTCTTTTCAAAGCCAAACATCTGCTTGGCAACCAATGGTGTTCACAATTTGTTTTTTCTTTAAGGGAATCTCTGTTGAGCATTTATTAGCATCATGGGTGCTTTCTGACTACCTTTTAAGAAGAACATATATTTAGAGAAATTCTTAAAGCTAAAGACAATCTCTAAAGATTTAAGAAGTAGATCTGCCTTTATTTAATGCACACATGCTATGACAGAAAATATTCAGTGTTCCTTTAGACTTCTTGCAGGACCCCTCGATCGGAGTAAGGTGAAAGGTTTTGCCTGGAATGCCACTCCCAAACGACAACACTCACTGAAGTCAAGTGTTTTTTTAAACACTATGGGGAAAATAGCCTAAAAGGGGGTTAAACTTTGATTAGAGATGTTGCAAGTAGGAAAAAATGCTTACTTCAATTTAACTTTTGCTTTTCAGAAGACATGAGTACATAAATTATGTAGAAGAACAATGATTACTAGACAGTCTAAAAGCTGGAGGCTCTAAGCCAATTTTCAACCAACTGTCACAGAACATAAGTTTCAAAATATGTTTAAACTAAACTGACAACTATAGAAAAAATGTAAAATTCTTTGAAAGGCTGGGTTATGTGAACTGATGAGGACCTCAGAAACCACATGCTATTTAACACACAGTAATACTTCACTGCAACATTCCCACTCTCTTCTGGAGGGAATATTAAAAGAGGTAGAACAGATGCTTTCCCAAATTAAGCTGTTCCCAGCAGTAGAAAGACTATTCCCAGCAGAGCGGCCAACAGAAGGAAGGTTCATCCAAAACCTAAAAGGGCTATGAGAGGTCCTCTGGCCCAGAAGTTTTCCAGTCAGGACAAGATGACCCAGCAAGGGGGCATGTGTGTATTTCCTACTCTACTATGTCGAAGCTGCTCCACTTTTATTTGCTTTCTACATCTGGGTTCCCTGGAAGACTGGAATCACTAATATTCAAATCTCTTCATTTTACAGGTCACAAAACCAAGGCCACAGAGATTCCATCAGATATTCAAACTGCCAAAGCAGTAGAGCTAGAACAAGCATTCTGTGAATCTCTAGATAAAATGCCTTTACACCAATTATACAGACAGTAAGACCTGAGGGCATAAAGCACTAGTCACTGAGACTAGGAATAACTTATTTAGTACAGCTACACCCCGGAATAGTGCTTGATTTCAGTTGTATCCACAAATCTCCATGAGTCTTAGAACAAGCTTTCCCCCCCTATGTCTACGTCTCCAAGGAGTTTCAGTGAGTCTGTAAAACCCCTGAAGGGGTGAAGGGGTGCATGCAATTTTACATGTTTGTGTGTATGTGTACTTCTTGAGGGAATGGTCTGTAACTTTCATTTATTCTCCAAAAGTATCTGTGATCACACCAAATCAAAAGAATCAGCAGACTTGAGTGAGGAAGTAGAGGGGAAGATGGAGCATAAAGGAGCAGTTTATGTTTCAGAAAATGTATCAGAAACTACCTATAAACTAGATGCATGATTCCTACTCAACAATTCAGGTTATGCAGGAAAATACAATGTTAAAAATAACAACAGCACAGTATCCATGAAAGTACAGTATCCGGCTGGGTGAGGTGGCTCATTTCTGTAATTCCAGCACTTTGGGAGGCTGAGGTGCGTGGACTGCCTGAGCTCAGGAGTTTGAGACCAGCCTGGGCAACATGGCAAAAGCCTGGCTCTACTAAAAATACAAAAAATTAGCCAAGCATGGTGGTACACACCTGTAATCCCAGCTACTCGGGAGGCTGAGACATGAGAATTGCTTGAACCTGGGCGGCAGAGGTTGCAGTGAGCTGAGATTGCACCACTGCACTCTCCAGCCTGGGTGACAGGGCTGGACTCTGTCTCTTAAAAAAAAAAAAAACAAGAAAGAAAACACAGGGCTTGTTAGCCTGATAAGACAGATTTCAT
Organism: Ateles fusciceps; assembly: GCA_036589455.1. NCBI lineage: Eukaryota > Metazoa > Chordata > Mammalia > Primates > Atelidae > Ateles > Ateles fusciceps. Next base: position 8,758,275 of record JAZHEH010000193.1, read on the forward strand.
TCTACTTCTTGGGTTTTATATACTTAAGAAAAATATTTGAGGCATAACATTCAACCTATACTTTGGAAAACAAAACCACCAGGACTCCAGAGCCCTGAATAAATTTGGGGTGGGGAATTCGTTCTGTCTCCGAAAATTTCCTTCATGAAAACAGTGGTAAGAGAGAGACATAATGTCTACTGCCTGGGAACAACTGTTTCAATTCAGTTGAAGACTCTGGAGGGACACCGCTCATCTTTATAACTGTGTCAATGAGGCAAACACTAAAATCTGCCTCATTCTGCCCCATATGCTGATAATAGCAGGGAAGAAAGTGGATGATGCAATCTGAGGATGGAACTAATATGGAGATTTTCATTACCTGTTATAGGAAGGTTTTCCCCTCTACTTCCATTCTACCTAGGGCTAAAGAGAAGACTGCAGAGGAAGATCAGATTCTGAATTATCTGCATGTGTGTGGAATAACAAGCAGTAGATTGGAAAATAGTTTAAATTTGAGAGAAAAGCCCATAAAGTCAGCACGAACATACATGAATTTGGGAAACAGTACCAAACTGTATTTTGAAATAATAATCAGTATTTATCTGGAGTGTCTATCTTCTAATGGAGTAAAATAGAGAATTTCCTGAGGCTGAGAGATTGTAATCATCTGAGAAACGAAGAATGACACTCGGGTTTAACAGGAAAGAAGGATACGCAGAATGGCTCACCTATTCCTATCCAGGGACAGAAGCATTATCATGGAAATTATACTTTGAGGTCAGTAAGCAAAATGACAAGAAGATGGTCTGTGCCAATAGTTTAAATGCCGAGAGGCACCAGGCCAAGAAGGTACATAGACATAAATCCAGCAGTGGCACTGATATAATTATGGGCTTAGACCCATTCTCAAAAGCAAGGCTGGAAGCTGAACCACAGTCCTTATGGGAAAACAGAGAGTATGAAGAAAATTAGAAGAAAAAAGCTGAGGAAGAGATATGTTACTTAAGAAAAAAACAACTTTAAAACTCGAAATAAAACTCAGTGTCTGCATAGGGACCTTCATGGTCTTGAAACATGCATAAAACAGAACCAAGGGAGGAAGGGGCCACACACAGCTTTATAAGCTCCGTTTCAGAGCTGAGCCGCACGTGCATGGCAGGGTGTGATTCCCTCCCAGGGGTCTGGGGCCTGGAGAAGCCCAGAGGTCCATGTGGCTTGTGAGCATCCAGAACAAGGATTTCGGGAGGGAATTTCACAAGCACAGAACATATTTTTTCTCCCTTGACTCTGTTTTCTAGTTTTTCTCTCCCTCTGCTATTAATTTTGTGGTTTGACTTTTTGAAGAATGGTGGGAGGTACTGTGTTAAGCAATGCTGTAAGAATGAGGCTCAGCTGCAATGACTGCATTATGAAAACTGGCCTCCCACATCTTTCAAACCAAACAGTGACTTGACTTAAATCAAAAGAGAGATACATGAAGGAGAGCAGGTATCAAGTGTTACTCATCTTTTATGTGTTGCACTGTGGCCAGCACACAGAAAGTAGGCGCATACAGATGCTGATGCTGGGGAACTGGCCATTTTATCAAAATACTTCTGTATTCTGCCTCTTGTTCTGTTTCCAACTAGGAGCCAGCAGTCCTAACACTTTTGTGCATTTAAGCAATCTTTTGTCGATCCTTATGATCCCATTAGTGAAAGCGATTAAGTGATCAAATCTGGCACAACATTATTCTGATGAAAAGTGTCAAAGTTGAACATTAGTCACACTTAGTCAAGATATTTGCAAGGAATCAAGCAAAATCACTCTAAAAGCAAATTGTAAAAAGCATGAGAATACCAAAGTAAAAATGAGTCAAAATAATTTCCAACCTCTTTCTTCATGATTAAGCAAAGAGTTTGATTACTACTAATATTAAATATCAGTACAATATGTTGTCCAAGGATTTTATAGTCATATTATTTATTAATACATACCACAGATAAGAAAAATAAATTATATGACTAAAATAATTAGAATCCTGGGAAAGATGCTTATAAAAGATATTGAAAATGGTTTAAGTTATATTTCAGAAAGTGTATCTCAACTGAAACTTAGGAAATGTTTATAAGGTGTGCCTTATAATTCATAAATATCATATACAAAATATTTAAGTGAATAAACCCAGACCAAAAAAGGTATAAAAAGCATAACCTAACTTTATTAGTAAATGTCTTTTTAAAGAAAATGATAAAAGCAAATAGAACAGTTTTAAAGGTAATACCAAAAGCACAGATTCTGAGAAATATTTCAGAATCCCCCAAGAACATTTTATCTCCCCACGAGGAGAAAGCAATTTGAGAAATTGCTACCCTAGATCTAGACCAATCAACTCCTAAGATTCAATAGTGAATGAAAAAGAGAAAATCCTTAGGTTCATGGTAATCAGAAAGAGGAGACTGGGCATATTTATCATATTCATGAACCTACTTTAGGTCTTAGGAAGACAGAGTTTAAACAATTTATACAAAAATACAGGGACGATTCCTTGACAAGAAACTCAGGAAGGACTAGAGCTATGTAGTTTACAAAAATGCAATTCTATGAATTAGGCCTTGATAACTCAAAAGAGATTTTAATTTAGGATATGGGCAATTTTATAAATTAGAGGGCAAAGGACTGTATAGCCAATAAATGACTCTCAGAAAAATGCCCAGCTATTCGGAAAATGATTCAGTTTGCGCCTTTCATCATGCTATTCCCAAAAAATAAGTCTTAGCACAGCTGGAACAAAGATTTAAATGTAGAAAACAGGACCTTTAGAGAAACGACCCAGTTGGAAATGCAGGTAGATAATGAATTTTAAGCAAAGATAATGGCGAGAAACCTATTGATTCCAACGATGAACAATACTTGCTAATGATTGTTAGGGCTCACTTTTAAAAACTGCTAACAAATTCCATCCCAGTTTGTGAACCTCGAGTCTTGAGTGAACACATTAATAAGTAACCTAACATTTACAAACTCTGGATCACTTTCATTGAAGTTTACAAATCAAGAACTTAGGATCAAGTCACTCTTCACTAAAATCTGACAATGTTAAGGAGAACTTACCGACAGCAAATGACAGCTTTGCACGACAAAGCCAAGTCCAGGAAATACTGTCGTACTCCAAAGGTTAAGGCATATTTGAGGGTTTTCCCATCAATTATAAGAGCAAAATCATTCTCTTTCCGGAGGGCATCACCAAGGGTAGTACAGTGACGACTAAGAGTTTCCCTTGTTCCCTGAAATATTAAACAAGCAAAAAATGCCATCAACATTTACTCCCATTTGTTCTGCTACGATGCCTGAAAGATATTTGGCAACTACATTTAGTTCTTTTAGTGCTTTTGATGTTTCAAATTGCTTTCACATATCTCCAGTCATTTGATTCTCACTAGCCCCTCAGGAGCCCAGACAGCTGTTATCAGAAAACGTTAGTTACTTGATTGAAGTCATACATCTGTTCCTAGCAGGGTTGGGACTAGACTACAAGTCACCCATTCCTCAGATGATTCTGTAGTCTTTGCTCATTATTGTAACCACGACCATGCAATCACAATATTACAAACATATTTTCAGTAAATTATTTTGCTAAAAAGTTAATTTATGAGCTAGTCAAAGTTACTTCTCCATGAATCAAGGGAAAAAGTTGGAGAATATATGCATCACGTAACTACATTTTGGTCAACAGACTGCATATCCCATGGTGGTCTCATAAGATTATAAGACCATATTTTTACTGTGCCTTTTCTACGTTTAGATATACAAATATCACTGTGTTTCAACTGCCTACAGTATACAGTACAGTAACAGGCTGTACGGGCTTGTAGCCTAGGAGCAATGGGCCATCTTGTATAGCCTGAGTCTGGAATAGGCTATGCCATCTAGGTTTGTGCAAGTACTCTCTATGATGTTCACACAATGACAAAATTGCCAAATGTCATATTTCTCAGAATGTATCCCTTCATTAAGCAAACTGTAATTTAAATAATTTATGAGCATTCTTTCAAAAGTCCTCAATGCTACTGAATTTAATTCCTAGTAACTAAGAGAGGAAATGTAGAATCTGTAAATTCTTGCCACTTTTATGAACTGGCTTTGGTAACTTTAATCATCATTTCATGATGCGAGATTTTAGTTGGGATGGTGACCTGTGACTTGGTAATCTTGATGGATCAAATGAAAGAAGAGTTCTATCAATGAAGAGTTCATTTGCAGGCACAATAAAAGCCTTTAGTGTCAAGGACAGCTTTCTTCACCTCAACTATAAAGAAGGGATGTATTTGTCTCCCTTTGTCACTGTTTTCCCAGCTCTTCAAAGGGATTGTTTCAATATATTTAACTTTTCTCCTCACATCCTATAGATTCTTCCCATAACCTAATGGAGCCAATTTTCTATCTCACAAGAGCCCTACCATGGTGAAGAAACACAACACCGGCTTTGCCCAAGGAAATATAATGAATAATTCCCCTCCTATCATATTTTTGTTCTGAATGCTAAGCCTGCAGTTATTTGTAAAATAAATACAAATGTATGTATTTATATAATAAAATATACCTACAATAAAAATACAGTACACTTATATAACAATTTTTATTATGTTCATGGAATTTACAATTATTGTTCCAATTTAAGCATGTTGTTTTATATATATATATATATCATATATATATATATATATTAATATATATATATATATATTTGATATATATGATATATATATTATATATTATATATATATATATAATATATATATTATATATCATATATATCAATATATATATTATATATATCATATATATATATCATATATATATATATATATAATATATATCATATATATATCATATATATGTTATATATATAGAGAGAGAGTCATTTTATAGTTATTTCACAAACAGAGAAGCAAAGACATAGGTAATTAAAATTTTATGTTGGGGATTTTTGAAGGTGTTTTTACATTTGTATGCAAATGTGGTTCACACTATGTTCTAGAATATCAGAATCTTTTTACCAAAATAATAGAACTATGTTGTACTATAAAGATTGCCCAACGTTCCCAATGCTGAAGCTTCACTTAACAGTTGCCCTGTTCCCCATTACACACAGTGACAGGAAGGACCACCATATAGCAGCATCCTTTGCAAAATTTTCTGTTCACACTTTACATCGGGGGTGGGGAGAGTGTAGCTGTTCTAATTTACAAGCCTCACCCTCCTGTTTCCTGCTGGAAATTTTTGGCCCAAGAGGACTTGAAGTGAAAAATGCTGGTAATAATTCTGCAAGCAAAATCTACTAATGACAACCTATAACAGATTTCCCCTGGATTATCTTAAAAGCAAATTCATATAGATTGAATGAACAAATAAGTCAATGAACTGATAAAAGATACTTAGCACATACTACACACCAGGCACAGTTCTGCAGGCTACACAGAGATGCAACATTTAAGTTAATACCTGCTACCACCCCGAGCTGGAGGCACTACTGTTATCTCCATTCTGGAGATGAGAATGTCTCAGCTCCTTGCTCAAAAATATGTGGCTATTAAGTAGTGACATCAAAGTGAGAATTAAATTTCTGTAGTAGCCTGTCCTTTCTATACAATCCAGCAAAAAAAAAAAAGCAAAACAAAACAACAAACCAAACTTCAGACAGTACCAGGCACAGCAAGTTATAAATGGAATGCCCACACCAGTCCCTCTGTTGCTTCCCTTGAGTCTTCATCTGTCTCTCATCTTGTCTTTACCGCCAACAGAGATTTCTCTTTATAAAACAAATTTAAAACACAAATCTTGTCTCTACTTGCTTTAAACTTTTTCTAGGGCTTTCTACAGCTGAAACAATAAAGTCCAAACTCCTTAAAATGGCATATAAGGCTTTCTACAATCTGAGCCTAACCCACTTTCCTTCCCATTGCCCTTCACAATCTTGATTCCTTTTGTTTCCCTCTCCCTGGAATTGCCCTCCTCTCCAGAGGATCGTCTGCTGCCTTCAAAAACCAAGCTTACCCAGCAAGCTCTCCCAGGTTCAGTCCACGGTACCATGTGTAACTCATTCTACCCTCAGGAAAGATCACGTTTAACCTGTTTCTCAGCAACAAAGGCAGTGTCTGCAATTTCAGATGCTCAGGAAATACATATTTATTGAATGCGGGCATCGATACATTCTGATTTCATCCCATTGGCAATGCTCCATTTCCCCCTTTTTATGACTTCTGATTAGAGAAAGAAAAGAGAGCGGAGAGAGACAGACACAGAGAGAGAGGTCTTCTTGCTCCAAATTTTCTAGGGAACAAATAATCTATTACTTTAACAGACTTTCAAACAAAGGCATTGCTCACTAAAATGCCTCTGTATTTTCTTTTAAGCTATTGCCCAAGTGATTCCTGAGCTGAAAACCTGAAATGAAACCTGAGACAGACCTCAGGAGAACTTCAAATTTCTTGAAAGCTCAGCTGCAAAATAAGACTGAAAGTCAAGTAAACCCCAGAACTGTGAAATGCCCTCGTGAACCAAGTGGGGGATGCAGTCCCGTGGTCCCCACTCTCCCTCCTTTCTAAGGCATTCTCTAACACCTTAAAATTTGTTGAAAACTCTCTAAACTCGTGGTATCAGCACCCCCTGTGTTTTGTTGGTGACTGTCGCAGTTCTCTGGCAAATCAGAAGGTGTCAAGAGATGTGATAGAAATAACACTTCAGAAGGTAAGTCAAAAACTTTCCACAGTGAATTCTCCTTCAGGCCACCTAGGGTTCAAGGTAACAACAACGAAAAAGATGCAAACATTTTCTTATTTTATAGTTTTCTTTTGTAAGTAGCTCTGTTGTTAGCTGTGTGCTGCCAGTTACAAGTTATATTTTATCCTTATTTACTGCTGGGAATATTTTCAAAGTCTTTTATTTATGAAAGTTTATTGCTTCTCCCCTAAGTCCAGGAGCCATGCTTTATGGCTGCATTGCATTGAAGCTTATCTCCTGTAGCTAAGAATAAATTTATTACTATATTAGCTGTTGTTTTGTTTTCTTTTGGCGATTGAAGGGGGAAATTTTTAAATATTTAAACTTAGTGACTTGTGAAAGTGAAAATATAGCAATGAGAAGCTAAATCAGAAAAAGGATAAAAGACCACAACACAAGCACAACGAAATAAAAGGTCTCTATTTCCTTGTTCTGCATATTTTCACTTGTGAGCTGAAAGTTCGGGATCATTGGACACATTGCAAGGTAAAGGCAATTTCGGGAGAAGGACAGGCAAGGGGAAAGGCTGAGGATCAGACACTTAGGCAAGGGAGGGAGCCACAGTGGAAAGTGAGATTCTCGTGCCCCTTCCCTGATCTGCACCCTGTGTGGTCATTCTGGAGAACCATTCTGCTCTGCTCTCCCCATATCCACAGCACCACACAGAGCCCAGTGCTCACTGGAAGCCCTTAGCCTGAGCCTCCTACCATGCTTTCTTGCCTTGCCAATTCACCATTTAGGCCACACCCAACACAACTTCTTGGTTCTGTCTTGTTAACACAGAAAGGAAAAAGCCACCTCACTGCAAGGGCAGGTTCCTCACTCACTCTTCTTGTGTCGCTGCTTCTCACTGGTGATCCAGGTTTTTATCTGTGCTTAGTGGATTCCATTTTCCCAGAGGCTACTTGCAGACCTTTTCTTCTCCCCTCAAAAGTCCAAATTTAACCCATCACTTCAGCAAACATTGGCCCATTTTACTGAGAACATTTATACATTTATAGCAGAAAGAATTCCCTCAACTTTCCTTCCTTAACCTCAAAACGTCCCTTTACCTAATCATTCTCTCTAGTTCCTGAGCTGGGGGAACACCTGCCTTCTCACCTCTGTTTCTTTCACTTCTCTTTGCATCTTCATTCTCTCCATTGGTACTATTTCCTTTTTCTCTAAGCCTACCTAAAAGGTCACAATTTTCTTACTCTAAAAATAATGAACAAATAAATCAAGACACATTCCCTTGACCCTACTTTCCCTGAGTCCTCCAGGTGACATCAATACTTCCATCTTTTGGATCCCTGAAATACTTCATTTACAGTATACTTACACAAGGTAGTATGATGTTGAGTAGCTTATCTATTTATATCTCTATATTTCCTTTGGAACAGAGATCTTTGATGAAAAGGTAATAACAGAATAACCAAATTATTAATGATTGGAGAATATCTTACAGGAAGTTAAAGTGGTTTTCTTGTGTGACCATTTTAAGGATTGTTTTCTGCTGCCTATAAAACTCCTGTATAATTTTAAATACTCTGATTTAGAATAAAGAAAATGCTAATGTGCTTATCTCACAGAGAAAATGAAAAACAAAGAGGTCATATGATCTAACATCTACTTTGGCCTTAAATAATTTAAATTGTCTAGTGAATGTAATACAATGTATAGTTAAATCAGCTACTTAGTCATCAAATTAGGTTGTAGAACAGTGGGGGAAGGAGAAATAATATTTGTTTGGTTTATAAGAAACATGTTTGGGAAAGAAAAATGAAAATAAAGAAACATGCTTGGCAGATAATGAAGCCAAGTAGAATTCCTCACATTGAGTCATTAAGGTATAACCTAACAAAACAGGTAATATATTCATAGAATACTCTTCAATAAAACAATGTAACAGCAATTTTTAAGAAATGAGAGACTAGCAGCTTTATGGCAATCTTTTTTGTTACTTTTTCATGACCTATGTTGAGGAAACCCTTGATAAAAATCACAGAGGGTGCCCTAGATAATGAAATCTGACACAGTTTTATACTGAAATAAATTAAAAGCCCTGATTTGTTTGTAAAGTATCATAGCATGCAAGTTGTCATTTTCATTTTGGCAAAACTATGCTTGGAACAGGCCAAAGAACCCACAGGCCAGATGTGCAAAGAACATGTGAGGCCACCTAAGAACTGTGTTTTTGATGGCCCCAAACGTAATGCTGCAGAAAGCACCTGCATAAAAATGGCCTTTTTCAGCTCTTCTAGCCCTTTTCCCTCCGATTCCTTTCAGAGGTTTACAGAAAAGACAATATTATTCAGGAACAATTCCAAGGAACACCCTAGTAGAGAATGTGGAAACATCCCTAAGGAAAGAAAAAGAAAAGCCTGTAGCATTTGACTCGATGACTGGTTAGCCAGGGGTTCACAGAGCAGAGACAAGGGGAAGATTATGGGTAAATTGTCCAACATGGAACAGCTAATGGTAGTGGCTTCCAGATCTTGCTCTGAGGCTGCAATTACTTATTTGTATCTTCAGTAAATAACACGTGATCTCTCATTTATGTCCCAGAGGATGTCTAGCAGCAAGGCTGACCCCAAACAAAAAAGTTAAAGGAAAAAAGCCCATCTATACTTATTTATTCAAAGTATACTTTGGCCTTTAGGTCCAAACACAAACAAATATCCAGCATCTATACTTATTCTTCGGACTCTGTTAAACGTGTGCAAGTCAAATGATAAACTTATGTTACAAGGAGGATTCTATTCCCAAAAAGGAAAAAAAAAATCAAAATTCTGCATTACACTTTGAGTTTCAGACACATCATTTAATAATGTACTTCTATTACAGAATGAGGGTTTGGATTCCGCCAAAATTCATATGTTGAAATCCTAACTCCTGTTTTGATGGCATCAGGAGGTAGGGTCTTTGGGAGGTGATTAGGTCACGAGACTGGAGACCTCATGAGTGGGATTAGGGTCCTTTAAGTGTTTCTGGAGAGCTCCCTTCTTCTTCCATCATGCAAAGACACAAGAAGACACAGTCTATGAACCAGGAAGAAGGACCTCAAGAGACACCACATCTGCTGCCACCTTGATCTTGAAGTCCCTGGTCCCAGAACTGTGGGAAACATATTTGGTGTTTAAGCCCCTCAGTCTATGGTATTTTTGTTAGCCTGAATGAATTAAGACATTTTTGTTATTCTTGGATTTGTTATTTTTCTTCATGAATTCACCACCAGTTAAGCAAATGAGCATACAATCAGAGCTAGCAACAAATCACTTTTGGAAGAAACTTTCACCTTTATCAGAATAAATATAAGTTCATGAAGCCTGTGCTTCCCTCTATAGTATCAGCAACACAAGTTTCTGTTTTCACTTCCTTTCTTTAGAAAGGAAAAAATGCAACAGAATGTTATAAAACATCTACAAGAATCTTGCTGAACAAAGATAGTAACTCTACTGAAATGAGGTAACTGTCTGGAGGTAGAGCCACTGTGACACAACTCCTCATAGCTGGTCAGCAGACACACACAAATTACTCAAGTGTAGAGAAAGCCGTGGTCTGCCTGTATCATACAAATGTGCAGCTATAAAACAGTGGGATGTGATAAAGTCCAGGCTGGTCCGTGAGGGTGCATACAATGGTTCTGGACACTGATAACATTTGAAATAAAATGCTGTCACATTGTAAAGAACTAAGTTCCAGAAGCCGAAACATACCCTATGGTCCAGAACTCCAGGTTTTCCTCAATTTCAGGTAGATGTAGCATATAAGGTAAAGATAAGCTAATCAAACATTTTTCACCTTCTTGGAAAAGGGAAACTTAAATGTTGTTTTGAAAAAATTCCCTAACGAATGATAAAAGTTTAACAAGAAATTAGAAATAGCTTCTACCACTTACTTAAGACAGCAAGAACTCCAAAATCCTTTTGGATTTTGGGTAGCTACATGGGCTAAGAGAGTTCTAGAAAGGATTATATCACACATGTCAAAAAATATTATGGATAAATTAATTTCATGGCCTATCAATAAATTCTTCACCAGAGGTATGTATCTATTTCAATATACTACCTCATGATTTTAGGTATTTTTTTGGTTTGACTAACTCTAGAAGGCAACTGTGTGGTATTGGAAAGGCTTCCTCCAAATCCTTGCTCTGCCACATACTGGCTCCGTTTCCTCAGGCTGGCGACTTAACTTCTCTGAATCATGTTTTTCTCATTCATAAGATTGGGTTACTATCTGTTTTGTAGAGTGACTATAGTGGTAAGATGTGCTAACTTCTTTATTTGTGAATAAACTGCCCTGTCCAGTGCCTGGCATGAGGTGACATCCAAGAGAAGGCTAGTTCTTTCCTTCCTCTGGTATCAGGTCTAACAGAGGTATTAACATGCGTCTGGCACCACAGCTTCCGCCTGTAATCCCAATACTTTGGGAGGCTGAGGTGGGGGGATCACTTGAGGCTGGGAGTTTCAGACCAGCCTGGCCAACATGGTGAAACTCTGTCTCTACTAAAAGTACAATAATTAGCTGGATGTGACAGGCTACTGTAATCTCAGCCACTGGGGAGGCTAAGCCAGGAGAATTACTTGAACCTGGGAGGCGGAGGTTGGCCACTGCACTCCAGCCTGTGTGACAGAGTGAGATTCCATCTCAAAAAAGAAGAAAAAAAAATCTGCAACTCATCAAATGCTACACAACTTAGTAGAATCCAGCTGGTATGGTACCAGGATTATTTTAAGATTTCTTACAAAATCTCCCAATGGCAGTTTTATTTCAATTTACCTTTTGACTGTCAACACTCAGTACTAAGAGCAACTTTTGGAAACCTATCTTCTCATATCTAGGAAAGATGGCATTATCTAGTCTCACGTGACATATAGTTCTTGATACACGGTAGGAGGACAAATATTTATATAACTAATCACTGCTTTTCTTTATTTCTTAATTTCTGTCTCCAACCTAATTCTTAAATGAAAAAAATCTGAAAGTTATAAACTGATGTGGCATTTCTCTTTTATTATCTGTATATTTTTGCACAGATGACCACATCAATATACGTAATTGTTTTAAAATAATTAATTATAAAGAAGACATCCAGGGCTTGTTTTGCTGATATGTTCTTCAGACATAACATCAGCAAGTTAATTCTTAGGTTTTGTTTGTAAGGAGAGAAATAAATGTTTACTAGGAGCAAAAAACAAAAACAAAAACAAAAACAAAACATCACCACCACCTTTGGTTTGCTAAGGCTCCACCTTTTAAAATCTGTACATTAATTTAAAATGTCAAATAAGAGGCTATATATTAAAGAATCTTAAACTAACACTTACTTTATTAGCTGTTTTGGTGGTTTGTGGCCCCACCTCATCATCATTTAAGACGTGAGGTATTTACAAATTTATGGTTAAATAATGTTTCATTCTGTCTCTACTTTTACACTCTCCAAATGTTCACACTTTAAAATTATGAATTAATGGAACATTCTAGGAACATTCTTAATAATACATTATGACCATATCAAGTATGGACAATGTTAGCACGTTCTTAAAGAGTGAGTTATGGCTCCCATACTAACATATGGATAAACCACTGGGCATTACTTATTTTTCTACAATGTGTTATTGATTCAGTGGAACACTGGGCATTCCATATATTCCTACGCAACACATATATCAACTACTCCTCCAGCTACTGCAGGCAGTAGTAAAAGAACATACACCTGAGAGTAGGAAGAAACTACATTTATGTGCAACTGGTCCATTTAGTATTCATCCCAGTCAGGATCACTAGTTCTCTTTGACATAGTTCCCCCCCACACCCAACACATTATAAAATTAGAATTTATTTTAAAAAATTTGATTTATTATTTTTTTTTGACATAGTTTTTGATCAAAAAGCTTTGGTGTTTCTAAACTCCTAGCCTGTACTAAGAACATAATGTTGAAAAACATGTGTGCATAGAATCAAACCAATATAAAGTAATTTTTCCAAAATGGGTAAGACAGACAGAAGGTGAAGTCATTAAAAACATATGGTCAAAGAGGTCCTACAAACAGCTTAGTGGAAGGCCACCAAATGAATGCATTTAATCAATATATAAAGATAATGGGGAGAGGAAAAGAAAAAAATTCCATGCTTTGCTGATACACAAATATAGGTTTCCCCAAGGTAGGGGTAGATATGAAATACTGTAATTGAGGAAGTAGTCCAATCTCCCAGAAAGGTCATGCCATCTGAAAAAGGTCAAGGGTCACAAAATGGAAGCAGGTAGGAAGAGGAAGCTGTACTGCTGGGTAAACTGCTCTTGGCCCCTCAACAGAGGTTTGAAATTTGGGATTATGATAGGTTCCATCAGGCAAATAACTGCTTGTAAGGCATGTAGTCTCACTTAGGGTACAACAGAGAGAGAGGCAGTGAAGTGCTGAATCTGTGACTAGTCTGTGTTTCTGCACTGGGGTGGGGACACGCAGCAAAGACAGACAAATCCAGGGAAAGGAAGGAAGAGTGGGATACAGGATATAATTATATAATTTGAAGAGTTTTGTGGATAAAGGCTTTTACCAAAGCCCCCATGGTAATTATTTTAAACCACCACTGAAAGCCTCTTAAACACTTATTTTGAGCTTGGTATTACATATTCTCCAGTGGCGACAGTGAATGCAGAAGGAAGCATGCTGGGAGGAATTGGGTCGGCAGACATCCAGTTCTCTCTCACTGCCTTCAATTCAGCCAGGAAGAGGCTGCTCAGAATATACAACCAGCTTTCTCAAAATAAGCAAATTACAAATCAATGGTTTGGAGAGGGTAACAACTAGGGCCTGTGAGAAATTGTTACCCAGAACCACAGAGAAAGCTTATGTTGGACCCATTTTCTAAATGATTTAAATTAATTAATGTAAGAAACAGAAGAATCATTATCTGCCATGTTTTCTCAGTGGAAATCCCAAAGGCACATAATTTCCTTTATTTTACACACATACACGCACACGCACACACACACGCACACATATATACACACACACACAGTCAATAATATCTTCTGCACAGTTGTATTAGTAAAATTAAATATGAGGTCTTTTCAGAATTCCATAATCACAGGATTTGGGCATTTCCATATTCCAGAAGGGCCTCCCCTCTTTCAGGGGTTCTGTGGTCCTGGTAGTAAGTGGTAAAGGAGGTGGGAAAATGGGAAAGGAGGATAAGGGTTGGGTGGAGAATGGAAATGAAAAGAGTTAATACGTTTGGGAGATACCTGCTGGAATACTTTCTGCAAATGAGTCACTGCTGCCACTGGAGAAGGTATGGTTCTTTAAAACCAAAACCAAACAAAACACAGTTTGGGACTTCAAGCAATCAAGGTTTACATTTACAATTCTAGCACTTGCTAGCCATGGGAACTGAAAGTCTCTCTGGAATTGAGGCAAACACCCCCAGCCCTACAGGAGCAGAGATTATGTATGCAGACACACCTGGCGTACTGGCACATAGTAAGTTTCCTAAAAACTGTCATTTTATGGTTGTGCTGACTCATCGGAAGGTATGGGAGGCAGACATGCAAAGAGGGCACAAGGCACAGTGTGCTCACCTCAGAAATGTCAACAAGCTTGTTGGGAGAATGGCAAGGGGGCAGACTAGTTAGAATGCATTTATCTGTAATTCTAGGTCTTAGGGAACTCTTGGAAGAGTTCAGACATTTAGCCAAAAATGAGGTCAAGAATATGCAGGGTTGAGAGGAGGAAGAATTTTTCAAAACAGACACACTATAAATTTGTGAACAACCTCACTTACAGTTCTCAGCACAAGCCAGTCTCACTGAATTTTGTTTAAAAAAAGGGACACATTTAATTCTATGAGCCCAAACAATGGGTTTGATGGAACTTTTTCAACCACATACTTTGGCTTGCAGCAGACACTGTCTTAAATCCAGGAAAAGGAGAACAGATTATTTGTTCATATGTTATTTTCATTTTTTGGTAATGTTTACATTTTTTTACTAACCCATTTATTTCAAATGTAACAAAGTTGGCTTTCTTTACTGAGAGCTAATTGGAGCAAGCAGCCTGTCAGACAATATTTGAAAAATTTTTTTGCATTAGGATGTTATAAAAAAGTATCTTTGCTTCTGATAGGGATACATTAACACCTTCAAAGTTAAGCTATGATCTTAAAATTTCAAGCCAAAAAGCTGAAACAGCTTTGCTAATGGTAAAAGAAAATTCATGGTACTGAAGCACCAGTGCTGGCAGTGGAGGAAAACTCAGTGTGGTTTAAAACTTGCCTAAACTATTTTCAAAGCAATACAAAATATATTGTATGAGACTCATGGGACATATCAAAACAAAACCTGAAGTAGCCCAAATTCTCTTTTTTTCCTTTCTTTTCTGGAGTTGAGTCAATAACTTGCTTATTCTGGATTCCTTTCAGAAGCCATTCAACAGTGGCCCGTTCCCAAAACAGTGAGGTTTGTCTGCATAATACATGTAAGCTGAGCTTAAAAGGGTGCAGATGACAACTCCAGTCTTTATGTCCTGAATGTCCTATAAGTTATAGTCAAAACTTACATGGTGTTCGAATGTCAAATTCAGGTAGAAAAAAATTAGCAATTCCATAAAGGGTTTTCTTTTACCACAGTGTTGAAAAAGATATATTCTAATGCTTGTTAACTTAATATCCAATGTGGCTAACAATTCATTTTCTTTAATATATGTAAGTGAAGTAAAACACTGGTATCCATAATCAAACCTATAGCTGGTTTGGGGTCATATTCTCAAATAAAGCAGAGAACTTTACGTAATTTAAGAGCAGGGAGGCTGTTCAAAGGCATCTGTTACAGCACCTAGCAGTGAAGAATTCTCCTCTAGAAGTAATACTAAAGAGATGATGATGATGTCCAGCACTGTTTCTAACTACTTGACAGGTATTGCCGTGTTTAATTCTCACAACTCCACCCCTAAATGAGATGGACATTTCATTACTCTTGTTTTACAAATGTAGTAGATGAAGGCTAGAAAATCTATTTGCTTCCCTCACTCTGGAATCAAATACCTTAGATATACACCCCAGTGCCGCTGAGCTACGTGTGTTTGGTCCAGTTATCCTTTCTAGATTCCTTATCTGTAAAATGGGCATAACAGTATCTGCCTATAACATATAAATTGTTTCAGGTATAAATGTGATTGTCCCTGTAAAGTCCATAGTCCAGCACCTGGTACAAAATAATAAGCACATAATAAATGTAAGCTATTGCATTTGTTATGACTCTAACAGCAATGCGTAGAACCCTGTAGAGGTAGCCGAGGTCTCTTCCTGCAGAAAGTCAGAAAGTTGCATTTTCCTGCGGGATCCAAACACTACTTCCCATGCATTAGGTGGCAGCTCCTGATCAGGCTGAAGGTGAACATCAACAACTGGAGAGGCAATCTAGAAAGGGTGACCCAATGATCCGAGGGAGAGGTGGGCAGGGCTTCTCAGGAGTGAAGCAGCTTGGGAACACCGACCAGAAGCTTATGAGGGTAGGAAATTTATGTCTCCAAACATCATGCCTGTTGATTTAATAAAGGCATAGTGTCTATTTTCCCTTTCTACCTCTTTTTTGTTTTCTAGGAAAGTCTGGCACTATACAAAGGAGGCTGAAAAACAGAAAAAATGGATTTGAGATGTAGCTCTATCTCTGGGGACAGATCCCACAATTCCTCATATAAAAGAGATGCCAGAAGGAGGAGAGACCAAGGTTAAGGGTATATCACAAGAGGCTCAAGACAGACAATTTTGATACCTCTAAAAAATCTCTTTAAGTCACACGGTTAATGGCTTAAGAAATGATGGTCCCTCCCACCCACTCTGGATTTAGATGAAATGGTGGTGAAATCCCAACTATCTCAATGAAACATGTCTTCAAAATTTTTCTCCCATAAGAGGAAACTTAATCCACCTATTCGAAAATATAATATGTTAAGTTGCCTGAAAGTATTTCCAGAGATTCAGAGTTGGTGTGCCATGGAGGATATAAATAATATCATATAAACCCAATCCTTTGAGAACTGTTTCAGTGCATTTTGAAAGTTTAGTTAGAAACTGGGAGCCAAAGATGGGCCACGGCATGAGATTCTCTAGTGCTTAACTCACATTCTAGATGTTTCTGGATTTAACAGAGTTTAGAAATGACAACAAACTAAAAGTTATAAAAAAAGATGCAAAAGTATCACTAGGTATAAGGGTTTATCATTAATTAGAAGTTTGTGGAATATTTCCTGGGCAGTGCTATGGAGTTAGAGAAGTAAAATGTTCCCCCTTCAAGTTAGTATTTTGAAATTTCTGCCTTTTCAGATGCTTAAAGATATGTCTCGCCTGGGCGCGAGGCTCACGCCTGTAATCCCAGCACTTTGGGAGGCCAAGGTGGGCGGATCGGTTGAGGTCAGGAGTTTGAGACCAGCCTGACCAACATGGTGAAACCCTGTCACTACTAAAAATATAAAAATTAGCCAGGTGTAGTGGCGCACACATGCGATTCCAGCTACTCAAGAGGCCGAGTCAGAAGAATTGCTTGAACCCAGGAAGCAGAGGTTGCAGTGAGCTGATATCGTGCCACTGTACTTCAGCCTCAACAAGAATGAGATTCCCTCTCAAAAAAAAAAGATTTATATTGAGAACACAATCAGAACTCCTAATAAAGTAGTTCAAAGTAGTACTATAGAAAGTTCTTTAAAAATTTTTTTATCACAAATACCTAATAGGTTTTGATCAACTTTAGATGATTCTTAATTATTTACTCATGATTTAAAAAATAAAAAAATAAATAAATAAAAATCAAACTTTCTGCCCAACTCTTTTGTTGATACTGGCAATTTACAGGAGACTGGTGGGTAACTGGGTGAGAACACCTGGCTTTGCTTGTGGACAACATTCTAGCTGGGGCTGCTGCTCTTGCTGTGAAAGGAGTCAAGAACGAAGCAAGGCAGAAAGACCTGTCAGGTTTCCATATCAGGTCTACAGAGCGAGACTTCCATATGACTGCATTTTCAACTGTAGTTTGGTCTTATGTATTTATTTAAATGTTTTTTAAAATGCTGAAGAGCTATTTTTTTTAAAAGAAGGATACTCATATTGAAACTCAAAAGAAAAAATTAGCCCAGTGGAATTTCTTTGGTTATCTAGATTACGGAAGACAAAGATTTCCATTACCATGGTCACTAGGAGAAAGGGTTTTCTATCTGAAATTTTAAGAGCTTCAAATATGATACATTATAAAAGTTCGACGCAAGAAAAAGAGATTCAGCTTTTGAATTTTATCAGCTTTAGAAATATATTTTAGTAGAAAATTTGAACAGAAAAATGCTCATTATGTTATCATTTATGTGAAAGAGAACCTACAGTTATAACTTGCAACCTTAGGGAAAAAAGTAAAAGATGCGGAAATAGTATATTTTTATAATAAAATTATCACTATGCAAAACAACTTACAAGCTATTGAAGTAATATTCTTTCTACAAAATTTTATAACGTCTCCTTGTTTACATGTGCTATGTACTGTGTTAACCATGCCAATCCTATGCCAAAGGTTACCTTCTCCTTACTTTCTAGGCAGCCAAACTGGCTCAGAGAAGCTGATTTTAATTTGCTCAGGGTCCCACAGTGAGATTGGGACAGAACTGTGCTCTTCTCCCTGTGCTATTTCACAGAGTGATTTCAGTACACTCATTAAAATTGTCACTTGACAAAACACACATTCACAATTTATTCCCTAAGACATTATATTCCTAAGTTTATTACTTAAATGCTAATTATTCTTTGTGCAGATAAAATGATAATTCTATTCATTACTGATCAGTACAATTTGAACCCAGATTGGATGCTTTTCTTTTCCATATCAATGAAAAAAATAATGATTTACCTACAGGCATTCTAGCACATCTAATGATTTGCCTGAAATCTCCACCACGGGTTTTATGACACAAGATCGGAAGGAGCTATGCAAAGTGATGTTTCCTTTCCTGCTGAGAAACAAATGAGTGCACTGCAGCAGGCCTGACCCTAAACAGTCAGATTTGTAAAGTCACCACTTAACTCCCCGGGAGAAAAGCCTTCCCCAGACAGCAGTGTTAGAATGCCTGGCAGTCTGGAGCTGGACAAATTAGTGTTAATCCTTTCAGCCATAGTGTTTGCCTGTGATCTTTAAACTGCTACTTGAACTGCTAAGGAGATTTTTAGGCACTTTACTTAAAAAATATCAGATATGATCAATGACAACCAAATTTAAAACTAATATACAATTTTTTTCAAAAAGAAGCCCTTAATTAAAAATTAGTCAGTGACTCACTTCTCAAATATCTACAGTGTACTTACTATGTGTTAGGCCATTTGCAGGGCACTGAAAAAGAATGATAAACCAGAACAGACAGACACAGTTCCTGCTTTTATTGAAATTTAGTATTCAACTTGAGACTCCTATCAATGTTTGCTCTGGTAGAAACAGGTAGTCAAGGTAACCTCTGAAGTGTTTATTAATTTCTACCTTAGAAACCTCAAAATGAAACAAATGCCACTGTCTTAACAATACACTGATAAAGTACAATGAGTAATTTTGGTATCTCACTTCTCTCTTTTTTTTTTTGAGATTACTACTCACACTATCTGACACCTAAAACACTTAACGAACATGCTTATCCAAGAACTGGAGAAATATGACAGCCCAGAATAAGACAAAGGAAGCAAGGCTACCATATGCTACGGAAGGTAAATGCCCAAAGCCAGACAGAAAGGATACCGTGTAAAATGAGGCGTGGCTTGCCCTGCTTTTGCTTCCGCATCAAAGGTCCTATCTCTGATTTCCTTCAGGGTTAAGAAAAACTGTGCACCACATGTAACCCACGTTACTGATGAAACATAAACACCATCCATCCCTCTGCAGTCACAGCTTCACCACCCCTTCCAAGCATGTGGCCTTTTAGCTTCACCAACATCCCTAATTACCAAGGTTTTCTCTGTTATTTGCGTCATAATGACTATTTTAAGAAGTTGTAGAATCACCTCTACTGCTCTGTCTTCCACCTAAAATTACAAATAGTCTCCTTTACTTTAAAATATTAACAGGTAACTTAACCTACATATTATTTTTCTAACTTCTGTTTTACACTGTATTCCTAACAAATCTTTCCTCATTTCCCAAATATAACATCCAGTGATCACAATCATGAAAAAAAGACATCCTAGGAATTTATATTTCATTCCAGAAGTTAGGACATTAAAAGAAAGTCTGTCCTACTAGGAATGGTTGTTTTGTGTTGTTCAATAGCTTTCACATGTTTTTTTGAAGAGGTAAAATATATATTAACACTGGAAGTTAAAGCAGATATAAAATGTTTAATATACAGAATACTCAGATATGAACATGTTGCAGTCACTCAGCAACGTCTTGACATAATGCTTTTGTAAAACAACTTTTCTGTCTCACAATATTATGCAAATAATTTCACAATTTCTTTTAGCTGTCACAGATGTAAATCTTGAATCAATGTATATCCATGTGATTCAAAACAGAGTACATTATGTTAAAGCAGAACAACAGTGATAAGGTACCTTTGAACCTCAGGAACATAAAATATTTCCACAGCTGTCTGAATATAAAGTAAAATACTATAACATGAATATATTATTAAAGGAGTTTTTAAAATACATAATTTTACTTACATCAAGAGAGCCTTCATTTATAACAATCATTCCCATGTTCTTCTTCAACAGTTTGCAGGAGTGTCCTATATCCAAACATAGAATATATTAATTGATATAATTTCTCCAGAGAATATGCAAAGATGTTAAAGCAATTATATATACCATGAAAAATATCTAAAGATGATTTTACAAGGACTGAGGGCAATCAGTTGTTTTCCAGTTTGTAGGACGCTTGAAATGCTCTTGCTTGCCATAGGAGGGATATGCAACAAGTATGTCTGTCTGGCCTGTTAAGGCTACAAAGACATCTGAAAAGAGACAGTGGTAAGGATTCTTGATGTCCTGAAAGCTGATAAAAGGATATGTAATACCCTTCATGATGACCAACATGAAGAGCAAACGATAGGCCAATGATTGTTTCTAGAAAACAGAACAACAGAACGCCTCTCTAGACACCCAGGAAAGGGTGCAGGTGGCTGTTGCTTGGATCCACGGATCCCATCACGATTCCCTTCCTGGGAGAATCATTACATCCTCTACTTTCCTGTCCCATCTCTTGCTTTGTTGTACTTACTGCAGGGCAAAATCCCCCCTTTGTTTAATCCAACTTGGCCTACTTTGTATCTGTTTGCTACAGCTGACTTTGTCTAGAGAAGAGGAGGCAACTCTGCTGATACCAGATTTTAAAAATACCATCCTATTTAAAATAATTCCATCTATACTCACACTTCCTTTGTGATCTCATTCCATCTCATGATTTCGTACATCATCTAAATGCTGTCCATTTTGAAACTCCTATGTTCCACTCAGCCCTCTTTCCTGAACTCCAGACTCACGTATCCAAATGCTTACTTAACCACAGACACTTATGTAGGAAGTAGGTGTTTTCATCATCTCAAACTCAGAAAGACCAGACTCCTGAACCCCCAGCCCCGACTATGAAAACCTACTTTCCCTTCGGTTTTCATCATTTGGGTTAATGGTAACTCCATTCTTCAGATGCTAAGGCCAAAAATCTTGGAGTTACCTGGTCTATTTCTTTCTCTCATACTCCACATCTATCAGTCAATCTTGTTGTCTCTACCTTTAAAACACATCAAGAACCCAATCACTTCTTACCATTTCCCCTGTTACCACCTTGGTCCAAGCCACCATATTTCCCCCTGGATTAATGCCATAGCCTCTTCACTGTTCTCCCTGCTTCCACACTTGCTTCCCTCTGAGTCCATTTTCAGCCTAGAAGCCAGAATGACTGTTTTTACAGGTAAATCAGAGCATGTCTTTCCTTTGCTGAGAACCATCAAGTCATTTCCCTGTTTACTTGGAGTAAATGCAGCGTCCTGACAGTGGCCTGAGAGGCCCCATTCACCCTGGACACTGCTATACTGAAGACCTCTTCTACTACTAGTCTTCCTTTTGCTTTTGTGCTGTTTCTCTCTGTAACAGAAGACAGCTTTTCTCTAATCATCATGTGACAAGGTTCCTTCTCCTATTTTTGGTGGTTCCTCAGATGTCACTTTCTCAATAAGTTTTTCCTGACTTTGTTATTTAAAACAGAATCCCCACTTTGGGAGGCTGAGATGGGTGGATCACGAGGTCAGGAGATTGAGACCATCCTGGCTAACATGATGAAACTCTGTCTCTACTAAAAATACAAAAAATTAGCTGGGCATGGTGGCAGGTGCCTGTAGTCCCAGCTACTTGGGAGGCTGAGGCAGGAGAATCACTTGAACCCAGAAGGCAGAGGCTGCAGTAAGCCGAGATCACGCCACTGCACTCCAGCCTGGGTGACAGAGAGAGACTGCCTAAAAAAAAAAAACCAAAAAACAAACCAACCAACCAACTAAATCCCTCTGTGCAATGCCCCATGTTTCACTCCCATTTTAGTTTTCTTTATAGCAAACATTGATATTATACTATGTGCTTTTCTAATTTATTTTATTGTGTGTTTCTCTGACTAGTATCTGAGCTCCATAAGGGCAGAGATTTTGGTTTCTTTTGTTCCCTGCTCTGTTCCTCGCACTTAACCGGTACATGGCACTATAGGTACCATAATTATGCTGAATGGGTGAATCTTACCTACCTTTTTCTAGGAACCAATCATGGCCCAAGATTCTAAATGTTAAATGTTACCAGAAATCACTACCATACTCTTTTTTCATAGGAACATTCATAATAGTGAACATATCCTGAACTACTAGTACCAGTGACTGCTTCTTTTCCACACTTATCACCCTCTATTGCCATATATTGTATTTGTTGTCTTACTGTTTTATCATATTTGTGTTTTTAGGTCTCCCAATTGCAACACAGTCTGCATTTCACCATTATTTTCCTTCTCATACATCTTCTTTCCATTGTCTCCAACAAAAGCAGTAATTTTTGTAATCAAAATTAACAACTTGTGTGGTTTGTAAAGTTCTGCTAGTTTAAAAAAAATGGATTTTCTATTAATAACATCAATTTGCTATAAATCTGAAGTAGAGTTTTATATTTACAGGATACATTAGGCTGATGGCTAAAACTTCTAAAATATTAGCTAAATTTTTAAATTTTTAGATCGAGGTGCCTTCAGGGTTGTTTTCTGGGAAATCCTCTCTGCCTGGCTGTCCTGGTGTGGTTCCTCTTCTGTATACTACTCCTTATGCCTATTCCTAAAAATTTAAATTTTTAAAAATACAAAGTATTTTTAAATGACTTTCTAAAAATGTGGTCCCATGCTGTGAACTCCCCTAAAATAGTTCCTTCAACTTGGGTGAAGTTTTGAATGTAATATATATGATTAATATCAAGAGGATAAATCTATGTCAGGGTTTATAGTGCTCAAGCTACCAATTTTTACTAAATTTGGGGAAAAACTCTTTTTTTGGCATATTGCTGGTACTACAGGCTTCCAATGCCAAATAACTTTCTTCAGTGTAGGACCTCTGTTCGGGACTCAATTGCTCCCCACCACCACTCATTCCAATTCCTATGCTGAACACCTAACTGCCAGTGTGACTACATTTGGACATCGAGTCTTAATTGAGGTAATTAGGGTTAAATGAGACCATAAGGATGAGGCCTGCTATGGTCTGAATGTGTTCTCCCAAAACTGCTGAAACCCAATCACTAGTATGGTGACAGTAGGAGGTGGGGGTCTTTGGGAGGTGATTAGATCATGAGAGCAGGAAGCTCATGAATAGGATTAGTGCCCTTATAAAAGAGGCCTCAGAGGGCTGCTTTGCCCCTTCTACCGTGTGAGAACACAGTTAGAAGGTGCTGTCTATGAAGCAGAAGGCCAGCGCTCATCAGACACCAAATCTGCTGATGCCTTAACCTTGGGCTTCTCAGCCTCCAGAACAATGAGATATAAATTTCTGTTGTTTATAAGCCACCCAGCTTATGGCATTTTGTTACAGCAGCCAGAACGGACTAAGACAGCTCTCTAGTGCAATAGGACTGGTATCTTAGGTGTCTTATACTACTCCTTATGTCTCTTAGGAGGAAGAGAGAAGCCTTATTAGAAAACAACCCTGCAGGCACCTGGATCTTGAACTTCCAGCTTCCAGAACTCTGTAAAAATAAATTTCTGTTGTCTAAGCCACCCAGTGTGTGGTATTCTCTTATGGCGGCCCGAGCTATTATAAACTCTTTCCAAAAAATGGGAATTAACATAATATGAATGCAAACTGGCAACCTTCTTCTTTCCTATTATCTTAAAATAATCTTTGGTCACATAATCAAGTATCAATACATAAATCTCCCATAAGCCCAATCTCCAGACAACTACAGAAATGTTATCCACATGTGCCACTTATGGATGGAACATGTGGGAGGCAGAGATGCAAAGGTGAAGAAAGACTGGAATATTCTAATCTTGACACATCAAATCTTTTCAATCTTGAAACGTCTCAAATCCATCTTCTAAAACATATCAACTTATTAAAAAGTACCAACATGTAAAACTTAAATTAGGTGAATTACCGATGTTAATGGCAGTTTCTTGCTTGTCCCCTGTAAGGATCCAGATTTTGATGTCTGCTTTCATTAGCATTTCTATGGTTTCAGGAACTTGATCTTGTAATTTATCCTCAATGGCTGTTGCTCCAAGTAGCTGAAGATTCTGGAAAAGATTAGTGGTAGAAAATTTAAGAAAAAAATCAGTTCATATTCTTTAAAAACAAAAAACTGAAGTGTGTATATGTTTTAAAATCAGAAAGTAAATGATAATTGACTTTGGTGCAAATTCCAACTATCTCATTGACTTTTCTCTCTGAAATATCCTTGACTTTCACCCAGTCTTTAGGCATGAGACTCAGGCTCCCTGAAGCTGTGTAACCTAACTCCTAAGGTAAGGAACACATTCTAAAATAAACTTGCATAGAAGGGGAATAAAATCAAAAGTCAGTTAAAAACAGCTTGGGTGCAATGGCTTATGCCTGTAATCCCAGCACTTTGGGAGGCCAAGGCGGGCAGATCACTTTAAGTCAGGAGCTCGAAACCAGCCTGGCCAACATGGTGAAACCTCATCTCTACTAAAAACACAAAAAAGTAGCTGGGCATGGTGGCATGTGCCTGTAATCTCAGCTACTTGGGAAGCTGAGGCAGGAGAACCTCTTGAATCTGGGAGGTAGAGGTTACAGTGAACCAAGATTGCACCACTGCACTCCAGCCTGGGCATTCTAAGAAAAAAACACACAAACAGCTATGGGAGACTACCACAACAAAGTTATATTAGTCTTTGCAAGAAAGAACAAATTGAATGTTTTTCATATAGTTCCACATTTGTGTACCGGAAGATCAGACTCCAAGATCTCTTGCTCAGTAGATGCTGTCTTTGCTATAAGACCAATGGGCTCTGAGGAAAGCTTTTATTATTTTTATTATTTATTTTGAGATGGAGTCTTGCTCTGTTGCCCAGGCTAAAGTACAGTGGTGCCATCTTGGCTCACCACAACCTCTGCCTCCCGGGTTCAAGTGATTCTCCTGCCTCAGCCCTCAGAGTAGCTGGGATTATAGGTGCGCACCACCATGCTGGGCTAATTTTTGTATTTTTAAAGAGACAGGGTTTCACCATGTTAGCTAGGCTGGTCTCGAACTCTGGCCTCAAGTGATCTGCCTGCCTGGGCCTCCCAAAGTATTGGGATTACAGGAGTGAGCCACCGCACCCAGCCCAAAGCTGTTTTAATCTCTCATGAGAAGGAATAATTTCTACTCTCATCTTCCTAAATGGATGTGGTAAGGGGGAGAGAACAATCTCTTGGCTGTTAGAGAAAATGAACATAGGTAATATTATTCTTGGTTCTCAATACACAAGAATGCAGTGATGGATTAAGATATAAACTTTTCTTTCCATCATATGACCAGGCACTGTTGCTAGCGGGGTACCCTTCGCAACAGCGCTCTGGGGGCCACAACCAACTGATTCTCAGTCTTGCCCTGTTTCAACCTCTGGCATGATCCTCTTCAGCATTTATCTTTCTTCTTAATCATTTTCTCTTGCCTTCAGTTTTCCATTTAAAATATAGGTAAGGGCAGATGGCTGCAAAGGAAAGTAAGTGCTGAGGATACTGCCAGAATTAGTGATAACAAAGAAGGCCATTTTCTACTTTTCCTTATTTTTCACCAAAATTAAAGTCTAAAATTAGTCTCAAGCTTTGGTTAGGCATGAAAAATAAAGTTAACTATATATACAAACATGCAAGTGAGAGAGAGAGAGAGAGAGAGAAAGTGTGTGTGTATGCATACATGTAATTTATACCCCGTTAGTTTGGAATGCTTTTGGCTGCAAGTAATAGAAAAATCTAACAATGGCTTAAATAAATTAATTTTCCTCACCTAAGTAGTGTTGAAGTAGGAAGTTGTGAACATTAAATTTGTAGCTCAACCATACCTCAACTCATTCTCCTGACCTCTCTCAATGTCCCAAGGTGGCTGTTACTGGTATAAAGACTATACAGAAGACAAAAATACCAACTGTATCTATCTTCTTATCTATCTCTTATATGAAAAGCAAAATGTTTTAAAAAGTTCTCAGTATATTTCCAAATACCAGTTGGCCAGATAGTTTCACATGGCTAACCCTAACTATCTGTATTTAGCTTTTCCAGTCTCAACAGTAGAGCTGTTGAGGAAGGAGGGGGATGGGAAGGAGTGTTAAATTCACCAGGCAACAGTCCCTGCTATAGTGGCCATATGGATGGGCATGTATGTGCATAGCGTTTGTCTGTGTATACATAAGTACGTATGTGTAGGTAGATACACACACGTTCCCTACTGCCTTGCCTAATGAAACTTGGTTCATCCTATAAAACCAAACTTACTAGTTATTGCTTCTTTTAAGCTTTCCTACATTTCTTAAAACAAAATTTCCCCTCTACTGTTCTCCTACAGAACTCTGCTCATTTTTATACATCATATATTAAGAGAAGTTGTGTAAATGCATGAGCATAGCAGATCTGCTCAAAAGTAGGGACCATGTCTTGTTCATCTTAATGACTCCACAGCACTGACTGTCAGCATTTAGTATGTTTGCTAAGTGAGCTAATGGCAAAACAAAACCAAAATCCAGGAATTGTGAAAATACTGCTGCAATCTAGACCATTTTCAATATATTCTAAATAATATGGACAGTTATTAGACTCACTTGATGCATGACTTCTTAGTATATAATATATAATACAGGAAGGCAAATTCCCTTCCAGAAGATAGCATTATTTTATTTCCTTTAATGGGAAGCAGATTTGAAATCTACCATAACCTGATGAATAATTATCATCAAGAAGTTCAAAAAAAAAAAAAAAAAAAAAAAAAAGAACAATTCAGTATCAATGATGCCAGCATCACAATTGCTGAATTTAAATGTTTACACAATGATTCTACCAATTCTTCAGCTACTTTTAGGGCATTTGCAGTTAAATCATTCTGGCTCACATCCCAGTGAAGATCAGGATATTTCTGTGTTCAAATTTTCAGTATTTTACCCAATGCAAGACAATGTTTTCTTTAGTGATCCTGGGGACAGTTTACTAATACAAGCCCTCAAAATTTCCTGCAAAAATACTTTTTGGAACACTGGGGTAACTAGATAATGTGGGAGCCAAGATATGAACACATTCATTAGAAATATATAAACGAATATATTTGTATATTTTCTATCCCCTAAGGGGAAAAATGAGCTCAGAAAGTACACCAATATATTATATATTACCACTCATGTATCTATAAAAATAGAATGACTTCACTGGAGAGATTGCATTGAAATCATATTTGAAAGAAGAAAAGCATCAGGCTTTGCACAGGTAAAAGAGTAACATTTTCAAAGCAGGCACAAATAACATAAAGGATCAAAGATGTAGGGCCTGCAAGGTATGCTGAGAAAAGTTACAAATAGGTTAACGTGGAGTGTGTCGGTGGTGATGATAACACGAATCCTTAAGAGTAATAAAACATTTCTGAATATTCAGCAAAATTGTAATGGGTCTACGTTAATGCCTACGTGGGAAACACTCTGCTCCAAAAGTGTGTCAATTTTCCCTTTATCCTAAGAGCTCCTTGAGAACAGCACTTGTTAATTTTAGCACGAGGCTCTGTGGACTCCTTTCCTTTTTGCCCTGGTATCATTTATGGTGAGATTAGAATCTTGAGTGATGGGCTGTTCTACTTTGGAAATTAATATTGTTAGCTATATAATGATCACCAGAAAAAAAGATTTGAACTTTGCATGCTTTTCCTGATCATGACATAAGAGCGTTTAGGCCATAATCAATTTCATCCCAAAAATGTATTACCTTACACAGATGGTCACTAATGGGCACTAGGGGAATTACATATTCAGCAAGTGTTGAAATGTGATAGAATTCTCATGGCATTTATGGAATTAAAAAAACTCCAAACACTAATTTTACTTTCTAAATGTCACCATGCCAAATGTTATAAAGGCTTGAGGTTGATGACTCTTTGACATTATATAGATTTAGTTATCACTGAAAAAATCTTAAGATAATATTTATTCACCTAGTAAATTCTCCAGTAATCTTATTTTCTCTTTCAGATGTTCCTAATGTATGCATAATTTTTAAAAAGACACTAAATGCAACATTTCTACTCTGAGGACAGAAAGCTTCATGTAGAGTCTGGTAAAATGTATGATAGATTTAGAAATTATCGTTTTTCCTCAATACATGTATATTTTGCTAAATAATAGAACCTCAAAGTGACCTATTTCCAAATTAGCAAATATTCTGTCAGTGCTTAGATGAAGTCATATTTTTTACAAGTTTGTGATATGCCCCTAAATAAGAAAAGTATAATAATCAAACTCGTATCAACCTAGGTTTCAGATTACAACATGAGCTATTTGGCAGAAATCTCCTTGAAGACAGTAATATTGTTAAGCAAAATTGTACCACTGGAGTAAATATGGATAAATACTAGTAACATTTAGTACCATTTATTTCCATATGAAATAAGATTATGACTAGGAATGTTGAAGAGGAAACTGGCATTTCATGAATAGAAAAAATGTACCAGGCACTGCTAAGTGCTTTACATTTATGATTTCAGTTACTAGCTTTGGGAAGGTTGAGTAAATTGTCTAAGGGCAACTAGAGGTGCAGCTGAGCTACGACCGTAAGAATAAAACATCAAGAACTAATACATACCCAAGGAAGCAAATGGGAGGTAAAACTGAGATTAGATGAAAATTAGAATTTTGTTCAAATCATCAGGTTTTTAAACTTCTGTGTCTGTTCTCGGTCTTCAATAATACTTCATTTCTATGAGTGGGTTTCAGCCTCAGTTCTGAGTCACCTTAGTCAGGTGTACCTATTTCTCTATTTTTACCTGCAGGCCCCAGAATCACATTTCGGGATTAGCTCCTTTACAAGCACACATGCATGCCTGCATTCATTCACAAATATACACTAAGCAGGTACTTCTGGGCAAGGTGCTGGGGATACAATAGTGAGTTCCTACCTGTATGAGATTTGTATTTCAGAAAGCTTCATTAGAAACTCTCCTTGGATTGATTCCTGGCTGCCTCATTTTCTAACTGTACCCCCTTGCCTTACTGGTGTTTCTCCTAAATCCTGACTGCCTGGTTGTCATCAAGTCCCAGGTGATTAGCCACCAGGCCAGAAATCTAGATGGTGCTTTTCAAACTTTAATTTTTCAGAATCACCTGAGGAGCTTATTAACACAGATTGCTGGGCCCCACATCCAGAATTCCTCGTTGAATAGCTCTATGGTGAAGCCTGGAAAGGTGCAGTAGTTGCAAAGCTGCTGATCTGAGAACCTAACTATGAGAATTGCTTATCTAGAGCAGGGTTGACAAGCTTTCTCTGTAAAAGGACAGATGGTGAATATTTTAGAGTTTGAGGGCCATATATTCTGTGTTGCAACTAGTTAATTCTGCTGTGGTAGCATGAAAACAGCTAAAGACAACAGGTAAACAAATGGATGTAGCTGTGTTCCAACAAAGCTTTATTTACAAAAATAGGCAGTGGGTGGATCTAGCCCTTGGGCTGGAGTTTGCAACCCCTGATGTAGAATGCTTCTAAGCATCCCATCTTTGTACCTGGCTCCGTCTTATTTGATCACTGTAGACATTTCTATGTCCAGCTCCTACCATTCTCCCTTAGCCTGGCCTGAGAGCCTCAGGTACCAACTCTCTTGCTTTTCCTCCTTGCAGTTGCAAACTACAAAGCCTTTAAACTATAATGCAGGATTACCATCAGAGAGAAATAGTGCTCCCCCTAGGAGAATCACGTTATATGTTATATCCTATCTTAAAAAATGTGATACACATTGTACGTTACATGCTATATACGTATTCTTATGTGAGTACAAAGGATAAACACAGGGATGAGGCATCTTTCTAGTCTTGATGGCTCAAAAAAATCTGTCCAACATGAGGTGACACTTGATTTTAAATCTTAAACAATGGATTAAGATTTAGCCAAGCAATGGGGAGAGGTGGGGAAGGATGAATTCCAAACCGAAGAAATTACATGTACGAAGACAGAGGTATGAAAAGACACATAATGTTTGAGAAGTTGCCATTTAGTCAGTATGGAAATGACAGATGAAGTGAGGTGTGGCACTGAGGAAGATGAGGCTGGAAAAGCCAGCAGGAAATGGAAATGGAAAGGTCTGTGTATTATGCTGACAATTCCAAAGCCAAGGGACACCTGGTGAATTTTAGAAGAGGAGAGACAGGATCAAATTTACATTTCAGAAAGGTCACTAGTAGCTGTCTGGGGGATGGATTAGGGGGGGAAAAAAGGCTGTACAACCAGTTAAGAGGCCACTGCAGTCATCATTCTCTTGAGGTTTAAAATATGGTAACTCTGGAATTGGGATGTGCTGTGGGATTCTCAGAGCCATTCTACAACCCTGGTTCTCAGAGACTGCTGGGCTCCTCTCTGTTTTGCATTCCATTGGGTATCATCCTGGTTTTAAAAAGAGACTTTCTGCCTTCTTTCCTTTCTCTTTAATCTGGCCTACAGTACTAAGACTAAGAGCATGAAGCCACTAAACCATTGGAATGGCTCCTTTGCCTGCTTCTGGAGAAATCATTCAACTGGTTAATTTTTCTAAGGCCAAGAAATAGATTTTAACTTGGTGCTTTTCAAACCACAGAAATCACATTTGAACTCACAAAGCCAAGGGCTTAGTTATAAGACCAGAATTCACACACCCAGCTGAAAGGAATCAGGATTAGAGAGGTGATTGGGTGCAGCTTGCAAAACAACACATCCAACTTATCTGAGTGAGAAGACAGCAATACCCAGGGTGGAAAAATCTATCATGAAGCATTCATAAGAAGGAATCTATTATTCCAGAAAGGAGGAGCATGGAATTAGAGATCTAAGGAAATCTTAAGTACTTTAAATAAGAAAGATTCTAATGGCCAGTTGAAGGAAAATCATGAAAAACACATTTCCATCTTATTTTCAAGGAAAGTGGAATACAGTACATAGAGTACGTAGAGGCTGCCTCACTAAGTAGTTGAGTCCCGAACAGGCCGATGACTCCCACTTCCCACCCTAAGTGCTCATCCAGTGATTATGCAACTGCACAACTGATAAACTGAATTCATTTTATTTTTCAAGTCTCCACTATTTTGTACACCTTCTTGCTTTCTTCTAAAGCAAGTTGACGACATAACATAACTTACAGATTATTAACATGGGATTTGGAATTAAGACAG
This sequence comes from Ateles fusciceps, assembly GCA_036589455.1. NCBI lineage: Eukaryota > Metazoa > Chordata > Mammalia > Primates > Atelidae > Ateles > Ateles fusciceps. Next base: position 8,789,863 of record JAZHEH010000193.1, read on the forward strand.
AACAGGGATTTGCATCTCTGCTCTGCCAACCACCGGATATGGATCTCTCAGCAAGTAATTTAACTTACCTAAGAATCAACTTTCTTAGTAGTAAGATTAAGGGTAATAACTTAGATTTAATAAGGATGTTCTGCAGATGAAATTACATCAGTCATCGCAAACATTTCTGAGTATATTAGGAAAAAATGCTGAATATGTACTTATGACAGTTACATTTTTGTAAAACATTGTTAAAATTAGTAAATTATGCCCGCTATAAAATGCAAAAGCAAATTATAAAAAAAGATGAGACAAAACAAATAGAAGTTCTAACATTTTCTTGCTCACCCCAATGGATCATGTTGTGTCTCACTTTAGAGGCCCTCCGACTAAATAACCAGGGTAAATGGTGGAAGACATGGAGCTTAGTAAATGCTCAGAAAGTGGCAGGTCTTATTAGATGAGCTAATTACAAATGTTCTTAAGCAAACAGTAGAACGGGAAACTACTGGAATTTTAAACCATGAAATCACCCGTACATCATGTAAATTTTCATTTAGTTTTTAGCACAAATGAAAGTGATATGTGCAGCTACTATGAATAGATGTGGTAGTTTAATCTGAAAAAGCATTCCATTCTAATACAGAAGTTACTGTGAACTTGGCAGTCATGAATGTTCAAGAAAAGTCCTGTTTTCCATTAAGTTTTATATTTCTCTAGGAATCCTCTAAACCATTTGTTGCCAAAGGTGCTAAATTGTTGTTTAGTCATACTGAGTGTAATGGCTGATCTATATTACGCCACATCAAGGGACTCTTTAACCATCCCCCAAATACCAACCACATTTTGGGGGAGAGGTAAAGGAAACAATGTAAAAAAGGATCACTACCTCACTGTCCTATCTTGCTTCCTTATCTCAGTGTCCATGGCACTAAAGCCTGTCTGGAATTATATTGTTTTAGTTTGCAGGTTCACTTATCTCCCACCACTGAAACAAAAGGCAGAAATTCTTCCATCCTCTCCTTGCTGAGCCCCAGAACCTAGAACAGAGCCTGTCACGCAGCGGTGCTCAGATATTTGTTGTTGAATCTTTCCAACCATGATTTTCTTACATTTATGCATTAAGTAACTTTGAAGACAGGTTTTATAAAGGAATGAGTATATTCTTCTAAAGAATGCCTTCTATAAAATTACTGACTTCTTTTCTAACATATCCCTAAATTAATCCTTAGAGATAGCACATTTGATACCAGTGCCTTCAGTGCGTGGGAAGCATGAACTAGATTTGTTAACAGGGGGGTAGACTTTCATTAAGCAAGTCCTTATTAAGTTCAAACTTCTGAATAAATTATTGAAAAGAATAATTAATTTAATTCATCAAATGACTGGGTGATTAACATAGGCTAGTCAGTCAAGCACTGGAGACACAGTGATAAATATGATAAACACAGTGCCTGCTTTCATGAAGCTTCAATCTAGTGGATGACATACATCAATCACAAACTACAAAATGCACATAAAACACAACATTGCTCTCTGATCAAATAAAGGCTTGATAGCAGAATTACAGTGTTCTGAGTTTACTCTTAAGCGCAAAAATGATCCTCTAACCCATAAATTATTTTAGAAAAACTTGCACAGATAAAAGCATTGGATAAGTTTTCCTTAAAAAAAAAAAAGTTTCCCAATCCATGCATCATAATAAGAGAAAAAGAAAAACCTTATCACCAGGGAAATACTGCTTGAATCAGTGATGAATCTAGACAGGTATTATAGCTTACACTGTTTTCTGTAATGTTCAATATAAATAATTTGCTTTCAGAAACACAGAAATTATTAGTAGGTAATCTATGCAGTACTAAAGACATAGCTGCATTTTTCTATTGAAGCAAATAAAGACTAAAAATTTTCAAAAAATTATGTATTCCAGGAAGGCATGCCTTTTTATCTCAAACAGTGGTTTAATTATAAAATAAGAAAGACCAGAGACTTCTGTACTATTAATTTTCAAAGGAATCCAGTAGCATAGTATGAATATGAGGCAAAACATAATTTATGTGTCTTAGAAATATATTAGAATAAAAGTAAACAAATTTTAACAAAGAATAGAAGCTCAGACCAAAAAGAAGTGATATCACCCTGGCTCTTGATATATTAAAGTGACAGATCAAAGGTGTGAAATTTCAGAGAAATCCCTGCCAATGAAACATAAACTTTATAATAATTCTGTTATTTACAATTCTTCTTGAGAAAAAACAAAATTTTAACTTACTTAAAAAAATCTGATTTAGGTCAGGCATGGTGGCTTCTGGCTTATGCCTCTAATCCTAGCACTTTGGGAGCCCAAGGTGTGTGGACCATGAGGTCAGGAGATCGAGACCATTCTGGCTAACATGATGAAACTGCATCTCTACTAAAAACACAAAAAATTGGCCAGGTGTGGTGGCACGTGCCTGTAATCCCAGCTACTTGGAAGGCTGAGGCAGGAGAATCGCTTGAACCTGGGAGGCTGAGGTTGCAGTGAGCCGAGATTGTAACACTGCACTCCAGCCTGGTCAACAGAGTGAGACTCCGTTTTAAAAAAAAAAAATCTGATTTAAAAAATATAGGTTGATACTATAAATGGTTTCCCCAATCTAAAATTATGAGTCCAAATATGTTGACTACTTTTGAAAAGAATGAGGTTAAGATAAAACAGGTCAAGTTTGTTGTCTGAAAGAAGGAGACAACTGTAAATTTTCTCAAGTGGTGACAAAGAGACTAAGAGGTGTTACTGTCCACAATACACAAGGTGAACCTGCAGTTCTTCTTCTTAAAGTGGGTTAAGACAACTGAAGTATCTGATATGATTCTAATAATCCCATTTGCGTTTTAATTGTATCAACTTCCTTATTCCTGAACAAGTTAGGCCTTCCTAGTAATCAATGTCACCTCTTTATTTAGTAACACCAAAAGAAAAACAGACAAAAAAGATGTGTTGGCAACTGATGCGTGAAACAACTCTCAGCATTAAAATTTTTTAAAATATCCTGAAAAGTTTACCATATGAATGCAAACATTGGAGCTCAAACAGAACAATGTTGGAGCAGAGCTGATAATGATATTTTATGGATAGATTTAAAAGTCCCAAATCCTCTCATCTCACAATGACTGTCAATAGGGATAACAATACCTGCTGGACTTTTTCAAACTTCCCCTGTCCTCCTTCCCACAGCGTGCCCCAAGAGTGAATGCAGTGCATTTTAGCACTCAGCGTGCTGGGTAGTAACATACCTGAGTAACTTAAGCATCATGACCAAAGGACAAATGCCTTCTTGTATACTTTTGGTCTATGTGAATATTTTTTTCAGCTTATCCTAGGTGTTATAGTACTCAAAGGAGTAAGGATTTAACTCAATTTAAAAAACTGAATTACTAGTTTGAACAAACGGCACTGGAGGGAAGAGAGCGAGAGAGCAGGGTTTAAAATTACAACCTTAATTCTATTGTAACATTTTCACTTATTTTGTAATATAATATTTTAGGAAGAACTTTATAAATCTTTTACATTGTGAATGTCATTAATGTAATACTACCATTAATGTGTCAATGATATTTCATATCAATTCAAATATGTTCAGAAACATCTTGCATATGAGCACAATGACGTTCTGATCTTTTGAAGAATTCATTTTCTAAAAAGCCCACACATAAATATAATATATGGCTTTCAAACTGTGCTTAGTGGATCCTCAGTCACAACAAGGCCCTCCTGGAGCACCCACAAGGGCAAGGTGGAGGCGGAGGGGGAAAGCCAGCGTGGATCTCCTCTCTACGCTTCCACTCTAGCCAAAGCAGCCCCGCTTTCATCAGTTATATATATTATGATTCTGGCAATGTTTTGTTTGGAAAATTTTGTTCTTGAAAAAAAGGATGTGGAAACGACTCCCCCCCAGTTTTAAAAATTCACTGTCTGACATACTAAGTCCAGTATTATCGTCTACATAAAAGTGGATTCCAATCACATAAAAAACAGATTATGTAAATAAACAGCATGTCTCAGTTAAAGTAGGTAAGGAAGAAGACAATGGGTGAACCCTAGGACTATATTTGCTCAATTTAAAGCCAGGGTAGCATGCTGGAGCAATCTGTGGTCTGACGTGCTGAAACTTGCCTTACTAGAGTGGTTTTAAGGACAGTAAATCACAGTTTCTGAACACTCATCCCAGCTGATTTTAACAAAGAATAGAAGCTCAGACCAAGAAAGAAGTGATGTAACCCTGGCTCTCTATATTAAAAATCCTACAGTCCATGATCAGGATTAATAGAAAAATCTGAAAAAAAAAAAAAAAAACAGCTTGGTCACAGAGATTCCTGTGTTATTTTACCTTTTTTTTTCTCCTTGAGACAGGGTCTTGCTCTGTTACTCATGCAGGAGTGCAGCAGCACTTTCACAGCTCACTGCAGCCTCGCCTCCCAGGCTCAGGCAATCCTCTCTGCCTTAGCCTCCTGAGTAGCTGGGAACACAGGTGCACACCACCACGTCCAGCTAATTTTTAAAAATTATTTGTAGAGACAGCCTTTCCCCTTATGTTTGCCCAAGCTGGCCTCAAACTCCTGGCCTCAATGATCCTCCCACCTTGGCCTCCCAAAGTACTGGGATTACAGGTATGAGTCATCGCATCTGGTCTGTCTATTCTTTTTCCCTAAAAGATATTTGCTCTCCTCTAATTGGCAAAATAATCCTTGTAGGCCCATTTCAAAAATTACCACCTCTCCAAAAGCTTCCTTTGGATTGTTTGTCGGTCATCTTTGGGGTTCCTTCGGATTTCTTCATTTAGGGAATTTGCTCAGACTGTGGTATCTAGAAGGCCACAGGCGAGTCTTCCTCATTTGCCTGTGTGGATCCCCCAACACCAAGTAAACATGAACTGCTTGATGAAAGTTATTTAAATGGATCACCAAATGAAACTCCAGTTTTAGGAATAGAGATGGACACAGAATCCATCTTCATTTGGGGCAGGTTGGCTGAGTAAATGACCCAATCTCTTAATCTTTCTGGATCTTAGATTTTCAACAACAGAGAGCACAGCTTATTATGAAGTAAAGACAAATTACTTGTAGATTCCCATTTTCATTTATTTTAGGTGAAAAGCAGTCATAAGGGAGGTTTCTGTTATCTGTAAACTATAAGTAGTTTATATAGATACATATATAGATGTGTGTATATGTGTCTACACACACACACACACACACACACACACACACACCAATGGATTACCTAAGGCAACTTAAATTTTAATGTAGCTCATGATCGCCATCTGCTGGGAAAATGCTGAACATCTATTTCAGCTAAAAGCTGGAAGTCACAAGGCTTTTACTCAAATATTAAAAGAACAAGAAACAAAGTTGTTAAACCTAGAAAATCTAATCTATAAAAAACTCTAGGGCATCCAGAGAGTAAGGATATCAGGAACATTAAACATTCAACTCTAGAACTGAAGTTCTGCTTCAAGTGGAAACAATTTAATATGTTTAGAATCAATTTTCAAATATATTTTGTATTCTGACTTATTACCTATTAATTCTGTCTCATGAGGATGGGAGGCAATCTTCCTTATATTCAGAGACAGGAACAAAATCATTTGCAAACAGGACTTTTTAAATTATTTCTCAAAGAGTAAGAGAAGCAAAGATTAAAAATCAATACCACTAATGCTTTAAGATATGTGACTTCAGTTGGGCAGATTGAAAGACATTATGATTATGGCCTCAGATTATTTTATTTCACTACATAAATACTCTAAAGACATAATCATATATAAACACGTTAGAAAGTGGAGAGAGAGAAGGTGGAGGGAGGGGGTGTTGAGGGAAGGAGTGGGGGAGACAGAAGAGAGCGAGACACACTGAAATAAGTCAATTGATAACAAGCCCCCTGCTGTGTGTATACCTATAGAATTTAGGGTGGGGAGTATCACGCTGGAAGACACCACACATGCTATTACATGTCTTCTTATAAATAAGCAGAATAAAAAGTTCAAATATAAGGAGGAGATATCTAGATATATCTACATATCGATCCGTATCTATCTATACAGGTATGATATATGTGATCTTATATTTATATTTAGATATCTTCCCCTTACAAAATATAAAGGCTATATGAGAAACAGTCATCTTTCGTAAAAAGTGATAATGTGTTGAGGAGATAGGAGACCAACATCTCGAGTTCCACATGGCAAACTTGTGCAATAAAGAAAACCATCTGCAGGTAGAATGTGGCATCCCCACATTACTTAAAGAGAAGGGCAAGTGAGGGGGTAGAGGTGGAAACAGTCCGGCAGGGGGGGCAGGTACTGGTGCCACCAGCTACCTTTCAAGACAGGAAGCACAAGGAAGTACACAGTTTGACAGAAAGAAGAACAAAATATCAGCCTTTATTTACCTGGAGAAAAGATCAAGTAAACTGCAGCGGATGGGGGTAGTTTGATTCTATGCAATACAAACATGAGTGCAACTGAAGAGTTATTTAATGGCAAGCTAGAGGTTATAGAATGAAGATGCTTGAGTGATTCAGAGCATGAACACTGGAGGAAGAGTGAGGATTCTGGCTCCCACTACTGGGAGCTGTATAATCTCAGCTAACTTACTTAACCGCTCTGTTACCTTGGATTCTTCGTCTATAAGATAGGAATAATTAGCACCTCAAAGGGATGTTGTGAGGACCGAATAGACGAAGAGACAAAAGTGCTAGAAACAGCACCTGGCACACATCAAGTGCTACACAAAAATGTTTCCTATTTTTAATTAAGGAAGCAAGATTCTTGCTGTTCATACAGCATCAATCATAATGTATACATCACTTTCTGACTTAAGAGCCTTGGTTTCTTTATCTGCAAAATGAGGATATTTACTGCTGTGACAGAAATAATACAGGTATATGTTTGTCATAATGACTGGCCAAGCGTCAGCACTGCATTACTGTCATACATTATGATCAGCTATGCAAGCTGTGTGACTGTTATTTTACATTACATATTATATGTATTTATTAACTCAGAGTACACATGTACATGTATGTAATTTGCACGTGTGTGTGGGGGGGGGGGGGGGCATGCTCCATTTCCTCAGTGATCCAGAAACAGGAATACGTTGGCAAGGAGATTACTAGACTGGCCAAAACTTGATCCAAAATTGTGAAAAGAGTGAAGATCTATACAAAGTAATATCTAACCCCAAAGACTTCTCAGCAACATTTTAATGCATATTAACATTTGTTAGTGCTTAGATGACAAGATGATATTCAATAGTAAATGCTGTGTCAAGATATTTTGATTTTTATTCCATTGGTTCCTTGAATAAAGATCGAAACTCTCTGGAAACAAACCCTCTGTATGATCAATAGAATCATCTACGTACCTTTTCAATCAACTCATAACTCTCTTCGAGTTTGAGCAGCCTGTTCTGCACAGATGTAGATGCTCGCTGATAGACTGCTCGCCACTCCTGAAAGTCACTCTCTGAAATCTCAGCCACAGCAAAACATAAAGTTCTTAACCCTGAAAAAGGTAGCATACATCACCCCAACACACCAAAGAAAATTTTATTCAGAAGTCTGAGATTTCTGTTTTTATTTAACTAAGTCTCATTTTGAAAAAAGTGATTCCATTCAAACAATATACTGAAGTCCAATTAAATTATGACAAAACTTTAGTATAAAACATAGATTAATGTTCCCCTAATCTTTAAAATTGGTACCTTGCTTCTAATTCCCATCCCTTTTAATCCATCTTCCAGGCCTAGTGTGGCGTTTCTAAAATCCTAATCTTATCAAGTAATTCTTTTGCTTGGAATCTTCCAATTTTTCCCCAGGACAAAATTTAAGCCCCCAAGTATGGTTTATTCATGTTTCCTCAGGTGGCTTCACTCATTCTCATTCCCCTGTCATTCACTTCCCACATACAGAGGACTTTGCTCTTGCTGGTCACTTTTTCTCCATTCTGCTTTCCCCAATGACTGCCCACTGTCTGCCCTGCAAATACTTTAAGACTCAGTTCCAAAAATCATCTCCTTGATGCACTCTCCTCTCATCCAGATGCCAAAGGCAGAAATACTCCTATGGCGTGAGTGACAATGTTTTACAGTTTTTCTTGTATGTCTCCTCTCATTACGGCACTTGGAAAGCAGGGACCCAGAGTTCTTAAGAGTAACTCAGTACCAAGCATAGTGGCTGACTTATTATAGTGGCCTCACAGATGTGTGCAAAGGAAGGAGACCCTGGTGGGGTCTACTGGGAGAGCCACCTTCCTCTTACTAGGATATATGACTACATTTATTACTGCTCTTTGTCATCATAAATCTGTAGTTTAAAAGTCTAAGTATAATTGCGGGATAGTGGCAAGAAAGAACTGCCAGCAGACACACCCTGGGAAAACAGTCAAAGCTGGTATTTAGTCACCCACCCCCCTGTGCTTGCTGCCTGCCAAGTTCATAACTCACTTCTCTCTCAGCCAGAAATAAAGTAGATGGATTGGAAGAAGGGAGAGGCCACAGCACTTGCCAGCTACGCAAGGAAGCAGTTATCTAGGTTCCCCAAGAAGACAATGCCCCCACTCTAGGTCATTTAACTCTTAAAATGACTAGAACCAAATGCTAGGGTTAGTGATCTCAAGACAAAACCTGTCTAAGGGAACGGGTCAGAAGTAAGAAGCAAGGAACATACAAAGTACCCAGAGAACTCTACCTTCCAAGAAAGGATTGTCTATTGCCAGATCACAGAGAGTGGAACTTAAATCTTTGGGGCCATTTTAGGACATGTTTTTCTCTCTTGAAAACTTGGCTGGAAAACTCACTGGAGGGTAGTCATGGGGAGAAGTGTCATCCAGCCCAGGGCCAGAAAGAATAGGGTGCAGATGGGGGCCACGCCATTAAAACTTAAGAGTTGAGTAACATCACAACCAGAGAGGAGAAAGATGTCCCCCACTTCTCCTCCAAAACAAAAAGAACCTGTGTCGTATGCTGGATAGGTTGAACCTGCCAAGGTCTGACGCTGGGCCTTGAGGAATCTGAATTCTATGAATATATATATTTCCATGCTTTTACATTTTGAAGAACTATACACAGGCTTTTTTAAAAAGTCATCTTTTTCGTTTGTTTGGCTTTTGTTTCGCCTAGTGTTTTAAAAAACATTCCTATCTTTTCTCCGCCACAGTTAACAGGAAAAAGTATTTGATCAGGTCAGTTTGGTGCCACTGGCAACAGTTCCAGCTGAAACAGACAGGAGTGAAAAACTGAGACTGGAGATTTAGATACAGCAATAGCCACCACTGTCCAGTATGAGATAAGACAGATTCTTATAGTAACTGACTCTCATGTTAAACAATCCTTACTTCGTTTCATCTAACCTAGATCATCTCTCTAGACCTATACTGATTTGCCTTGCATATAATATATTTCAGGAAGACAGACAGACAGGGATAAGCTTGTTTATTCTATTTCAGATTCTCAGGCCTCACACAGAGCCTGGCATGTGGTAGGGTCTCTCTAAAAAGTCTTGAGTTGTAATAAACCGAATAACAATTTTAATAGTTACATAAGTTTTTAATAAAAAGTTTTGAGTTGAAACTAAATTGAATAACTTTTAATAGTTTAGAGGTTTATTTCTTTCTTATTCAGATTAGAATTTTTTTTTTAGTCTTGCTTATTTCTCTAATAAATTGCTTCATATACAAAGTGAAGTATTTAAAAGGTACATACGATCCACGCTAAAAGTGAAACATTTATAGGCCCTGCCATTTAAAACGTGGGAACAAAGTTGCTCAAAATTTTAATAAATACAGTTTTAGGAAAGTAAAATAAAAATACAGGCTGGGAAAAGTATATAGTAAAATATAAATTGCCAACAACCGATATCTTACTTTAGGAATCTCTAAGTCTAATAATAGTGATCCTGAAAGCTACCAGAAGTATAAGATTTCTTTTTATTTTAATCATGCTTTATTGCCGAATTACACTTACCTTCTGTAGCAAACTGCTCTAAATGTTTTAGGGTAATTTCTTTGTATTTTGAAGTCTCTGCCAGTCGATCATAAATTACAGTGTCCTGGAAAACAAACAGAAGGTAAAATGACTTAATTAAGCATTCTGAGTTTAATAAAGTTGATGTTAACAACATTAGTAGTAGGAAATCAGTCTAACAACCACCAATCCCTTTTAGCATTAGTTTTAAATCACAAGATATTTTTGCCTAATATTACTGTTTTCCTAGTGACATTAAGAAATAAGTCTCTAGTCTTGCATCTTCCTCTTTCTTCTTTCTGAATAAAAATTGTAGTTATTTCCATGTTCAATATCTCATATTCTACCAATGCCTCACTTACCTTCCACATGCTGCAAGATCTACCTTAACCCAGAAGGTTTTCCAGAACACCTCTATAGGTGTTCACAGGTGCTGCAAGGAAGAACGGTCCAGAACTCAAGTAAGTTTGGGAAACACTGGACTGAGCAAAACAACAGAGCTTGTCTTGCTGCAATATTCCTTGGGGCCTTTAAAATGCCAGGGGACTTTTTAGGGTTTAAAGCCTGTTTATGGGACCAGTGCTCACAGAAGAACAAACTTTAAGAAATACAGCACTAAATCCACTGAGAGCACCAGTGGGTATAGTGGGGGAGAACCTCAGACAAATCTTGAAATGCCTTAAATAGCCGAATATTTCTGACTGTGTCACTTTATCTTGAAGACTCAGTTTACTTAATCTGTGAAATTTGGTTACTGGATTATGTTTAAAGTCCTTTTCAGCTTTAACTTCATGCACTACCTATGCTTCTCTAGTTTTTGCTCTTTTATAAACTGCCCATTATTCCTTTAGTTATTATCCAGCTTCGATTTAGTGCTTTAAGAATTTTAGTATTCAACCTTCATGGTTTTATTAGACCAGGAAAAAATAAATCATTTATCTGCAATTACTTTCTCAGTGGTATTACCATTTTGGAGTCTCCAGTCTCAGGGCTGAGATTTGGAAGCAGACTAATGGAGTATGATTTAGAACCCTTGAGAGAAACAGAACTTAGTGACCTCAGAACAGATGGAGTATTCCAAGCCCCAATTATGAATTTCTTTTTATTTTTCAGTGATGGAGTGGGAAGGGGGGCAAAGCAAAAGGAAATGATAGTTTCCCCTCATGGCTCCTTCCTGAGAATGAGAAGAGTAACTTGTAAATTCTGTTGTTTTCAGAGGCTAATATTTTCAATGAGATGAATACAGGCCATTCTAAAACTAAGAAAATCTTTGAAAACATTAAAATTATGAAAACAAAAGTGATAAGTAATATAGTTAAAAGGATTAAATTCTGTAGTGTATCCAAACATTCTAGCGGAAGAAGCTAACGTTTAGAATGGGAAAAATTAATTTTCTACCTTCTTTATAGTGTTGAGAAAACGCAGAAGAAAGATGTGGCCTTCTGCATTAAATGTATAGTATGTTTTTTAAAACGACAGTCACAATCAGCTGGCAGTGCCTACACAAGAAAAACGAATAAGCACTGTGATGGTTAAAACTGAGTGTCAACTTTATTGGATTGAAAGATACAAAGTACTGATCCTGGGTGTGTTTGTGACGGTGTTACCAAAGGAGATTAACATTTGAGTCAGTGGGCTGGGAAAGGCAGACCCACCGTTAATCTGGATGGGCACCATCTAATCAGCTGCCAGCAAATACAAAGCAGGCAGAAAAATGTGAAGTGGCAAGACTGGCCTAACCTCCCAGCCTACATTTTTCTCCTGTGCTGGATGTTTCCTGCCCTCAAACATCAGACTCTAAGTTCTTCAGTTTTGGAACTCAGACTGGCTCTCCTTGTTCCTCAGCCTGCAGGTCCCACAGCCTATTGTGGGACCTTGGGATAGTGTGAGTTAATGTTTAATAACTCCCCTTTATATATGTATTTATTCTATTATTCTGTCCCTGTAGTGAACCCTAGAGGAGCAGAATATTAAGGATGGAATTCTTTCATTGGTTTTGGGGTTTCTGGAGTTGGCTGCTTAACATGATTAGACCCCAAAATGCCAAGAACTCTACTTCTAACAGTGTGAACACTCACAGTCCTTTGTGTAAACTGTTTAGAGAGTTACATAAATGAATGCATTTGACATTCCTGATTCTTTGCCTGTGAGAGGCAATGAGTTTAGTGACTATACATAATACCCCTGACCATATGTGGAGAACCAAGGAACATAATGAAGCTGGTTGGTTGCTCCTAAGTTCAGTGGACAATGTGATGAAAGAAAATGAACTCAGGGATTTTGTCTCCTGGCTTCAGAAGCAGAGCCTCAAATCTGCTAAGATTGCCCTGAGAGTCTTATCTCCTGTTGGGAAAGAGATGAAATTGTGTATAAACAGACACACGCTCTTATCATGTGAGTGTCTGACCTGCAATGAAAGATGCATGCACAGCCTCGCCAGGCGTCTACTGTTAAAGTGAGGGCATTGATTGGAAAAGAATGGGACCCTGCAACTTGGAATGGGGCTGTGTGGGAGGATCCTGATGAAACTGGGAACACTGGGTTTGTAAACTCTCATGAACCTTTTCTGCCAGAAGAAACAGCTTCCCCATCCCCAGCAGTGGCAGCATGCTCCCCCCTGAGCCATGCTGCCATCAGCCTTTCCACCTTTGTCTGAGGAGATAAACCTTGTGCTGCCTAAAAGTGATGGCCTCCCCTGAGGCAGTTGCCAAGCAAGATAACGCTGATTCTCCTCAGGAGCCACCCCCCAACACCTCTGTTTGCTTCTAGACTCATAACCAGACGAAAGTCCCAGCAGGCCCCTAGAGGTGAGGTTGAGAGTGGGACCCATGAGGAGTTGTATGACTCTTGAAAAGAATTGCTTGAGTTTTCTAATTTATGTAAGCAGAAAACTTCTAGGATGAATGGTTAAAAGACTAATTTGAATTATAAAAAGAGAGAATCACAGCTCCTCAATCAATTTCCAGACTTGAGCCAGTTTATAGACCCAGAACCCCTTGCATGAAGGAGAGGTTGGGTCCCCTAGAGGAAAGACCCCGCTACATTACTGACAATGTATGCTGTTAATCTTTCTTCCATTCTTCCCCAAGGAGACCTCCGGCCTTTCACCAGGGTAACTGTGCACTGGGGAAAGGGTATGATCAGACGTTTTGGGGACTACCGGATACTGTCTCTGAGCTGATGTTGATTCCAGGGGACCCAAAATGTCACTGTAGTCCTCCAGTTAAAGTAGGGGCTTATGGAAATGATGTAATTAAAGGATTTTTAACTCAGGTCTGACTTACAGTGGGTCCAGTGGGCCCCCAGACTCATCCTGTGGTCATTTCTGCAATGCCAGAATGAGTAATTGGCACAGACATACTTAGCAGCTGGCAGAATCCCCACATTGGCTCCCTGACTGGCAGGGTGAGGGCTATTATGGTGGGGAAAGGCCAAAAGGAAGCCATTAGAGCTGCCTCTACCTAGAAAAATAGTAAATCAAAAACAATATCGCATCTCTGGAGGGAATGCAGAGATTAATGCCACTATCAAGAACTTGAAAGACTTAGGGGTGGTGATTCCCACCACATCCCCATTCAACTCTCCCATTTGTCCTATGCAGAAGCCAGATGGATCTTCGAGAATGACAGTGGATTATCACAAGCTTAACCAAGAGGTAACTCCAGCTGCAGCTGCTGTACCAGATGTGGTTTCATTGCTTGAGCAAATTAACACATTTCCTGATACCTGGCATTCAGCCACTGACTTGGCAAATGACTTTTTCTCCACTCCTGACCATAAGGCCCACCAGAAGCAATTTGCTTTCAATATACCTTTACTGTCCTACCTCAGGGGTATATCAACTCTCTGGCTTTGTGTCATGATCTTATTCAGAGGGACTTTGATTGCTTTTCACTTCTACAAGATACCACACTGGTTTCCCACATTGATGACATTATGCTGACTGGAACCAGTGAGGAAGAAATAGCAAACACACTGGACTTATTGGTAAGACATTTGCATGGCAGAGGATGGGAAATAAATCTGACTAAAATTCAGAGACCTTCTATCTCAGTAAAATTTCTAGCGGTCCAGTGGTGTGGGGCCTGTTGAGATATTTCTTCTAAGGAGAAAGGTAAGTTGCTGCATTTGTCCCCTCCTACAAGCAAGCAAGAGGCACAATGCTTAGTGGGCTTATTTGGATTTTGGAGGCATCACTTTCCTCATTTGGGTGTGTTACTCTGGCCCATTTATTGAGTGACTCAAAAGACTGCCAGTTTTGAGCGGGGTCCAAACAGGAGAAGGCTCTGCAACAGGTCCATGCTGCTGTGGAAGCTGCTCTGCCATTTTGACCATATGACCCAACAGATCCAATGGTGCTTCGAGTGTCAGTGGCGGATAGGAATGCTGTTTGGAGTCTTTGGCAGGCCCCCATAGGTGAATCACAGCAGAGGCCTCTAGGATTTTGGAACAAGGCCCTGCCATCTTCTGCAGATAACTACTTTCCTTTTGAGAGCCAGCTCTTGGCTTGTTACTGGGCTTTGGTGGAAACTGAACGTTTGACCATGGGTCAAGTCACCATGTGACCTGAACTGCCTATCATGAACTGGGTGCTTTCTGACCTGTCTAGCCATGAAATGGGTTGTGCACAGCAGCATTCCATCATCAAATGGAAGTGGTTATACGTGTTTGGGCTCAAGCAGGTCCTGAAAGCACAAGTAAGTTACATGAGGAAGTGGCTCAAATGCCCATGGTGTGCACTCCTGCCACCCTGCCTTCTCTCCTCCAGCCTGCACTGATGGCCTCATGGGGAGTTCCCTACGATCACTTGACAGAAGAAGAGAATACTAGGGCCTGGTTCACAGATGGTTCTGCACGATATGCAGGCACCACCTGAAAGTGGACAGCTATAGCACTTTTCTAGGACATCCCTGAAGGACAATGGTGAAGGGAAATCTTCCCAGTGGGCAGAACTTCAAGGAGTGCACCTGGTTGTTCACTTTGCATGGAAGAAGAAATGGCCAGATGTGCAATTATATACTGATTCATGGGTCATAGCCAATGGTTTGGCTGAATGGTCAGGGACTTGGAAGAAGCATGATTGGAAAATTGGTGACAAAGAAATCTGGGGAAGAAATATGTGGATGGACCTCTCTGAGTGGTCAAAAACTGTTAAGATATTTGTATCCCATGAGAGCTCTCACCAATGGGGCCTAAGCAGAGCAGGATTTTAATAATCAAGTGGATAGGATGACCTGTTCTGTGGATACCACAAAGCCTCTTTCCCCAACCACTCCTGTCATTTGCCAATGGGTCCGTCAACAAAGTGGCCATGGTGGCAGGGATGGAGCTTATGCATGGGCATAAGTTTATTTTGGTCAGGAGTGGAGAAAAGTCATTTGCCAAGTCAGTGGCTGGATACCATAAGCAACATGGACGTCCTCTCACCAAGGCTGACCTGGCTATGGCCACTTCTGAGTGCCCAATTTGTCAGCAGCAGAGACCAACACTGAGTCCTCGATATGGCACCATTCCTCAGGGTGATGAGCCAGCTACCTGATGGCAGGTTGATTATATTAGACCTCTTCCATCATGGAAAGGGCAGAGGTTTGTTCTTACTGGAATAGACACTTACTCTGGATATGGGTTTGTTTATCCTGCATGCAGTGCTTCTGCCATGACTACCATCTGTGGACTCATGAATGCCTTATCCACTGTCATGGTATTCCACACCACATTGCCTCTGACCAATGCATTCACTTTACGGCTAAAGAAGTGTGACAGTGGCTCATGCTCATGGATTTCACTGGTCTTACCATGTTCCCCATCATACTGAAGCAGCTGGATTTATAGAACAGTGAAATGGTCTTTTGAAGTCATAATTACAAGGCCAACTAGGTGACAATACTTTGCAGGGCTGGGGCAAAGTTCTCCAGAAGGCCATGTATGCTCCGAATCAGCATCCAATATATGGTACTGTTTTTCCTATAGCCAGGATTCACAGGTCAAGAATCAAGGGGTGGAAGTGGAACTGGCACCACTCCCCATCATCCCTAGTGACCCCACTAGCAACGTTTTTGCTTCTTGTTCCTGTGACATCACGTTCTGCTTGCTTAGAGGTCTTAGTTCCAGAGGGAGGGAGGCACACTGTGATCAGGAGACACAACAGTGGTTCAATTAAAGTGGAAGTTAAGATTGCTACCTGGACACTTTGGGCTTCTCCAACTTTAAGTCAACAGGTTAAGTAGGGGGTTACAGTGTTGGCTGGGGTGATTGACCCAGACTACCAGGATGAAATCAGTCTATTGTTTCATAACACAGGTAAGGAAGAGTATGCATGGAATACAGGAGATCGATGCGGGCATCTCTAGTATTACCATTCCCTGTGGTTAAGGTCAATGGGAAACTACAACAGCCCAATCCAGGCAGGACTACAAATGGTCCAGACCTTTCAGGAAAGAAGGTTTCAGTCACACCACCAGGAAAAAACCACAACCTGCAGAGGTGCTTGCTGTAGACAAAGGGAATAGAGAATGGGTAGTAGAAGAAGGGAGTTATCAATACCAGCTACAACTACACGACCAGCTGCAGAAACAAGGACTGTAACCATCATGAGTATTTTCTCACCAACCCCCCAGCTAACATCATATTGAATGGGGAAAAGCTGAAAGCTTTCCTCCAAGAACTAGAACAAGATAAGGATACCCACTTTCATCACAGCTATTCAAAAGAGTACTGGAAGTCAAGGCCAGAGCAATCAGCAATAGAAGAAACAAAATACAAATTGGAAAAGAGGAAGTCAAAGTGGTCCTCTTTGCGGATGCATGATCTTATATCTACAAAAACCTGAAGACTCTAGGAAAAAACTTAAGATTTTGATAAATGAATTCAGTAAAATTGCAGGATAAAAAATCAATGTACAAAAATCAGTAGCACTTCTCTACACCAATAATATCTAGATGAGAAAGAAATAAAAAAGCCAATCCCATTTACAACAGTCATAAAAAATATAAAATACCAGAGCTGGGTGCAGTGGCTCACGACAGTAATCCTAGCACTTTGGGAGACTGAGGTGGGCGTCAAGACCTGCCTGAGCAACAACGCGAAATCCCTCTTCTACAAAAAATACAAAAGAGTTAGCCAGATGTGGTGGTGCATGCCTGTAGTCCCAGTTACTCAGAAGGCTGAGGTGGGAGGATCGTGTGAGCCCAGGAAGTCTAGGGTGCAGTGAGTCATGATCACATCATTATACTCCAGCAGCCTGAGCAACAGAGCAAGACCCTGTCTCTAAATAAATAAGTAAATAAAATACACACACACACACACACACACACACACACACACACACACACACACACACACTACAATACCTCGGAATAAATTTAACCAAGGAGGTGAAAGAAAACAAGAAAAACAAAACACTAGTATAAGAAATTGAAGGCTGGGCATGGCAGCTCACACACAACTGTAATCCCAGCACTTTGGGAGGCTGAGGTGGGTGGATCACCTGAGGCCAGGAGTTCAAGACCAGCCTGGCCAACACGGTGAAACCCATCCCCACAAAAGTTAACTGGGCATGATAGAGGGTGCCTGTAATCCCAGCTACTTGGGAGGCTGAGGCAGGAGAATCGCTTGAACCCAGGAGGTGGAAGCTGTAGTGAGCTGAGATTGTGCCACTGTACTCCAGCCTGGGTGACAGAGCAAGACTCCATCTCAAAAACAAAAACAACTACAAAAAAATTAATAAAAAAAGAAATGGAAGGTGACACACAAAATATGGAAAACATCCCATGCCCCACTGGATTGGAATTATATCATTAAAATGACCACACTGCCCAAAACAATCTATAGATTCAATGCAATCCCTATCAAAATACCAATGCTGAAAATGGCAAATAGGAGGCAGGACTAACTTGCAGCTCCCACTCGGGTGGATGGGGCAGGGGCAGCGTGGAGACTCACATTATGAACTTTTGCTCCAAGAACTACCGCAGAAACATACCAGCAAAGCTGAGAGAATCCACAGACCCTTTGAAGGAGGTGGATTGCCACTGCAGGCTTCATTGGGACAGCTGAGGAACTGTAGGTTGGCTTGCTTTCTCAGCTGGGAGGCTCGTGGCCTGGGGCAAGTTCTCAGGCCAGCTCACCGGCTGCCTGGAAATAAACTTGGTGCTGTTGGGGGTGCACGGTGGGAGTGAGACCAGCCTTTTGGGCTTCAGGCTGTGTGGGTGCTGGGTAAGGCCTGTGGCTGCCAGCTTTCCACCACTTCCCTGGTGATGTGTGTGATGCAACAGAGGCAGCCATAATCCCCCTGGGAACACAACTCCATTGGCCTGGGAACCACACCCTCAATCCACACAACAGCTTCATCAAGTCTCACGCAAGGAGAGTCTGAGCTCAGATATGCCTAACTCTGCACCTACCTGATAGTCTTTGTCTACCTTCCCTGGTAGCCAAAGACAAAGGACATCACTTGGGAGCTCTATGGCCCTGCCTACTCCCTGACCCTAGGGCAAGTTTGCATTCTCCTTATACTACTGCAGTTGATGAACAAGAGCCACCTCCCAGCTGAAAATGCCACCTCCTGGCTGGAGGCCAACCAACACAAAACCAGCACACTTAACAAAAATACAACCAAGGACCCTCAGAGAGTCCACTTCACTCCCCTGCTACCTCCACTGGAGCAGGTGCTGGTATCCACGGCTGAGAGACCTGAAGACAGATCACATCACAGGACTCTGTAGACACTCTTCAGTATCAGCCCAGTGCCTGGTAGCTCCGCTAGGTGGCTAGATCAAGAAGAGAAATAACAATCACTGCAGTTTGGCTCTCAGTAAGCCCCATCCCTAGGGGAAGGGGGAGAACATCACATCAAGGGAGTACGCCACGGGACCAAAGAATCTAAACAGTTGCCCTTGAGTCCCAGATCTTTCCTCTGACATTGTCTACCCAAATGAGAAGGAACCAGGAAAACAATTGTGGTAATATGGCAAACAACGTTCTTCAATACCCCCAAAAGATCATGCTAGCTCACCACAATGGATCCAATTCAAGAAGAAATCTGTGAATTGCCAGAAAAAGAATTCAGAAAGTCAATTATTAAGCTGATCAATGAGGCACCAGAGAAAGGTGAAGTCCAACTTAAATAAATCCACAAAATGATACAGGATATGAATGAAAAAATCTCCAGTGAAATAGCGTAAATAAAAAAAAAAGATCACAACTTCTGGTAATGAAGGCCACACTTAGAGAAATGGAAAGTCTCAACAACAGAATTGAACAAGTAGAAGAAAGAACTTCAGAGTTCAAAGACCAGGCTTTTATATTAACCCAATCTGACAAAGACAAAGAAAAAAGAATTAAAAACAAATGAACAAAGCCTCCAAAAAATTTGAGATTATGTTAAATGACCAAATCTAAGAATAATGGTGTTCCTAAGGAAGAAGAGAAACCTAGAAGTTTGGAAAACATATGTGAGGGAATAATTAAGGAAAACTTCCCTGGCCTTGCTAGAGATTTAAGACATCGAAATACAAGAAACTCAAAGAACACCCAGGAAATTCACCAAAAAAGATGAACACCTCAGCACATAGTCATCATATTATCTAAAGTCAAGACGAAGGAAAAATCTTAAGAGCTGTGAGGCAAAAGCATCAGGTAACCTATAAAGGTAAACCTAACAGATTAACAGCAAATACCCTACAAGCTAGAAAAGACTGAGACCCTACTGTTAGCCTCAAACAAAACAATTATCAGCCAAGTATTCTGTATCCAGCGAAACTCAGCTTCATAAATGAAGGAAAGATACAGTCTTTTCCAGAAAAACAAATGCTCAGAGAATTTGCCACTAGGAAACCAGCACTACAAGAACTACTAAAAGGAGCTCTAAATTTTGAAACAAATTATTGAAATACACCAAAATAGAACCTCCTTAATGCATAAATCTTACAGGACCTGTAAAACAATAACACAATGAAAAAAATAAAGTTATTCAGGCAACAAATAGCATGATGAATAGTACCTCACAGTGTCAATACTAACACTGAGTGTAAGTGGCCTAAATGCTCCACTTAAAAGATACAGAATGGCAGAATGGATAAGAATTCACCAAATATCTCCTGTTTTGAGAAACTTACCTGACACATAAGGAGTCACATAAAGTTAAGGTAAAGGGGTGGAAGAAGATACTCTACGCAAATGGACACCAAAAGCAAGCAGGAGTAGCTATTCTTACACCAGACAAAACAAACATAAAGCAACAACATAAAAGACAAAGAGGGACATTATATAATGATAAAAGGACTAGTCCAACAGGAAAATATCAAAATCCTAAATATATATGCACTTAACACTGGAGCTCCCAAATTTATAAAGCAATCAGTACTAGACTTATGGAATGAGAAAGATAGCAGAATAATAGTGGGGAACTTCAAATACTCCACTGACAGCACTAGACAGGTCATTAAGACAGAAAGTCAACAAAGCAAAAATGGACTTGAATTATACTCCAGAACGAATGGACTTAACAGATATTTACAGAACATTCTACCCAACAAATGCTGGCTATACAATGTATTCATCAGCACATGGAATATTCTCCAAGATGGACCATATGATAGGCCACAAAACAAATCTGAACAAATTTAAGAAATTTGAAATTATAGCAAGTATATCTCAGACCACAGTGGAATCATATTGGAAATCAACTCCAAAAGGAAACCTCAAAACCATGCAAATACATGAAAGTTAAATAACCTGCTCCTGAATGATCACTGGGTCAGCAATGAAATCAAGATGGAAATTTAAAAAATTATTTGAATTGAAGGACAACAGTGACACAACCTATCAAAACCTCTGTGATACAGCACAAGCGGTGCTAAGAGGAAAGTTCATAGCATTACATGTCTACATCAAAAAGTCTGAACGAGCACAAATAGACAATCTAAGGTCACACCTGATGGAACCAGAGGAACAAGAAATACCAAACCCAAACCCAGCAGAAGAAAAGACATAACCAAGATCAGAGCAGAACTAAATGAAAATTGAAACAAAAAAAAAATACAAAAGATAAATGAAACAAAAATCTGGTTCTTTTAAAAGATAAATAAAACTGATAGACCATTAGCAAGAAAAGAAGAAAGAAGATCTAAATAAGCTCAATTAGAAACAAAACAGGGATATTATAATATAACCAATACCAAAGTATGAAAGATCATTTGAGGTTATTGTGAATACCTCTACATGCATAAACTAGAAAACCTAGAGGAGAGAGATAAATTCCTGGAAATATACAACCCTCTTAGATTTAACCAGGAAGATACAGAATCTCTGAACAGATCAGAAGTGAGATTGAAATGGTAATTAAAAAGTTACCATCAAAAAAAGTCCAGGACCAGACAGATTGACAGATGAATTCTATCAGACATTCAAAGAAGAATTGGTACCAATCCTATTGACACTATTCCAAAAGGTAGAGAAAGAAGGAATCCTTTCTATGTCATTCTGTGAAGCCAGTATCACCCTAATACCAAAACCAGGAAGGGATATAACAATAAAAAGAAAACTACAGACCAATATCCCTGATCCACATACATACAAAAATCCTCAACAAAACTCACTAACCAAATCCAGCAGCATATCAAAAAGATAATCCACCAGGATCAAGTGGGTTTCATACCAGGAATGCAGAGATGGTTTAACATCTGCAAGTCAATAAATATCATATACCATGTAAACAGAATTAAAAACAAAAACCACATGATCATCTCAATAGATGCAGAAAAAGCATTTGACAAAACCCAGCATCCCTTTATGATTAAAACCCTCAGCAAAATCAACATAGAAGGAACATACCTTAATAAAAGCCATCTATGACAAACCAACAGTCAACATTATACTGAACGAGAAAAAGTTGAAAGCATTTGCCCGAGAACTGGAACAAGACAAGGATGCCCACTTTCACCACTTTTATTCAACATAATACAGAAGTTCTAGCCAGAACACTAAGACAAAAGAAATAAATAAAGGGAATCCAAATTGGTAAAGAGGAAGTCAATTCACTGTTTGCTGAGATGATCACATACGTAAAAAACCCTAAAAACTCCTCCAAAAAGCTCCTAGAACTGGTAAATGAATTCAGCAAAGTTTCAGGATACAAAATTAATGTACACAAATCAGTAGCTCTGTTATACACCAACAGTAACCAAGCTGAGAATCAAATCAAGAACTCAACCCCTTTTACAATAGCTGCAAAAAAATTAAAATACTTAGGAATATACCTAACCAAAAAGATGAAAGAGCTCTACAAGGAAAATTACAAAACACTCCTGAAAGAACTCACAGATGACACAAACAAATGGGAACACATCCCATGCCCATGGATGGGTAGAATCAATGTTGTAAAAATGACATACTGCTAAAAGCAACCTATAAATTCAATACAATTCCCATCAAAATACCACCATCATTCTTCGAAATTAAAACCACCCCCCCCAAAAAAAAGAAAAAAACAATCCCTAAATTTTGTATGGAACCACAAAAGAGCCTGCAAAGCCAAAGGAACACTAAGCAGAAAGAACAAATTTGAAGGCATCACATAACCAGAATTCAAATTATAATATTATATAAGGCCATAGTCATCAAACCAGCATGGTACTGGTATAAAAACAGACATATGGACAAATGGAAGAGAATGAAGAACCCAGTAATAAAGCTAAATACTTATGGCCCACCGATCTTCAGCAAAGCAAACAAAAACATAAAGTGGGAAAAGGACACCCTATTCAACAAATGATGTTGGAGTAGTTGTCAAGCCACACGTAGAAGAATAAAACTGAATCCTCATCTTTCACCTTATACAAAAAGCAATTCAAGATGGATCAAAGACTTAAACCTAAGACCTGAAATCATAAAAATTCTAGAAGATAATAAAGGAAAAACCCTTCTGGACACTGGCTTAGGCAAAGACTTCATGACCAAGAACCCAAAAGCAAATGCAACAAAGATGAATAGATGTTACTCAATTAAAGTAAAAAGCTTCTGCACAGCAAAAAATATAATCAGGACAGTAGACAGACAACCCACACAGAATGGGAGAAAATCTTCACAAAGTATGTATCTGACGAAGGACTAATACCCAGAATGTACAGTGAACTCAAAACAAATCAGCAAGAGGAAAATAAACAATTCCATCAAAAAGTGGGCTAAGGACATAAACAGACAATCCTCAAAAGAAGATATACAAATGGCCAACAAATGTGTATAACACACACACACACACACACACACACACACACACACACACATATCATGTGTATGTGTATATATATACACATACACATGATATGTATACATATATATATATACACACACATACACACACCATGGAATACTACTTAGCCATAAAAAGGAGTGAAATAATGGTATTCACAGCAACTGGATGTGATTGGAGATGATTATACTAAATGAAGTAACTCAGGAATGACAAATCAAACATCATCTGTCCTCACTCATAAGTAAGAGCTAAGCTATGAGGATGCAAAGACGTAAGAATGATACAATGTACTTCAGGACCTGTGGGGGAAGGGAAGGGTGGTAGGGGAGTGAGGGATAAAAGACTACATACTGTATATAGTATACACTGCTTGGGTGATAGATGCACTAAAATCTGAGAAATCACCACTGAAGAATTTATTCATGTACTAGAAAGTAAAATAAAATATCCCCCCCAAACAAAATACAAATGTCATTCTTTACAGTTAGAAAAAACAATCCTAAAATTCACACAGAACCAAAAAAGAGCCCAAATAGCTAAAATAATCCTGAGCAAAAAGGATAAGGCTGGGGGCATCACATTATCTAAATTCAAAAATTTATTACAAGGCTATAGTAACCAAAACAACATGGTATTGGCAGAAAAACAGACACATAAACCAATGGAACAGAATAGGGAACCCAGAAATAAAAGCCACATATTTATAACCAATTCCTCTTTGATAAAGCTGCTAAGAACCTACACTGGAGAAAGGTCATGCTTCTTCTTCAATAAATGGTGCCTGGAAATCTAAAAACTCATCCTAAATAAGAATGAAGCTGAACCCTTATCTCTTGCCATATACAAAAAAATCAAATAAAAATGTATTAAAAACAAACATAAAACTCAAACTTATAAAAAATACTCAAAAAAACCTAGGGAAAACTATCCTGGGCATTGGTTTAGGCAAAAAATTATGAAAAAGACCTTGAAAATACAGGCAACAAAAACAAAAATTCACAAATGAGACTATATTAAACTAAAAAGCACAGCAAAAGAAACAATCAACAGAGTGAAGAGAGTCTGTTGAATAGAAGAAAATGCAAACTATTCATCCTAAAAAGGACTAATAGCCACAATATACAATGAACTGAAATAACAGGCAACAAATAATTCTCTTAAAAAGTACGCATAGGACACAAGTAAGCATTTGTCAAAAGAAGACGTATAAATAGTCAACAAGTATATGAAAAAAATGCTCAACATCACTAGTAATCAGAGAAAGGCAAATCGAAACCACAATGAGATGTCATCTTACCCCTGTCAGAATGGCTATTATTTAAAGGCAACAAATAACTGATATAGGCGAGGATATGGAGAAAAAGGACCTCTTGCAAACTGTTGGTGGAAATGTAAACTAGTACAGTCACTATGGAAAAGAGGATAGAGAGTTCTCAAAGACACTAGAATTACCATTCAATCCAGCAACCCCACTAAAGAAAAAGAAATCAATATATCAAAGGGATACCTGCACTCATGTTTATTGCAGCGCCATTCACAAAAGCAAAGATATGGAATTAACTTAAGTGTCCATCAAGTGTCTATCAACATACCAACAGATTAAAAAAGCAGATGTATATACACAAAATGGTATACTACTCAGCCATAAAGAATAATGACATCATGTCATTTGCAGCATCAAAGATGGAACTGGAGGTCATTATCAAGTGAAACATGCCAGGAACAAAATAACAAATATTGCACATTCTCACTTATATGTGGGAGCTAATAAAATCTGATCACACAGAGGTAGAGAACAGAAACACCAACAGGGAAGGGTGATACAGACAACAGAGAAAGGAAGGAGGAGGGAGGATAAAGAGGATTGGGTTAAACAGTTCAAACATAAAGTAAGATAGAAGGAATAAATTCAGTGTTTGATAGTAGAGTAGGGTGACGATATTCCACAAAAATGTATTGTACTAAGTTGATGGATACTCTAAGTACCCTGGCTTGATCACTATGCATCATATACATGTAACAATTTCTTATGTACCCCATAGATTTGTACAAGTAATAAAAACAAGGCTGAGACAGGAGGATCACTTGAGCCCAGGAATCTGAGATTATAGTGTGCTATGATCACATCACTGCACTCCAGCCAAGGTGACAGGCTAAATAAATAAATTAATTAATTAAATTAAAAAACTACAAGAAAATGAACAACCAATTTAATAATAGGCAAAAGATTTGAAGATACAGAAGACATACAGATGTCAAATAAGTACATGAAAAAATGTTCAACATCATATGTCAGGGAATTGGAAATTAGGCCAACAATAAAATACCAGTACATCTATTAGAGCAGCCCAAATCCAAAACATTGACAACATCAAACGTGGGTGAAGATGTGGAGAAACAAAAGCTCTCATTAATTGCTGATGGGAATGCAAAATGGTATAGCCATTTGGAAGACAGTTTGTCAGTTTCTTACAAAATGAAACATTCTTTTACTGTAAGATCTTGCAATCATTCTTAGTATTTACCCAAATGAGATGAAAACCTGTGCTTACACAAAAACACACATATGGATGTTTATCGTAGCTTTATTCATATAATTGCCAAAATGGAAAGAGATCAAGATGTCCTTTAGCAGGTGAACGGATAAACTGTGGCACATCCAGACAACAGATTATTCAGTACTAAAAAAGAAATGAGCTCTCAAGCCATGAAAAGACATAGAGGAGCCTTAAATGAATATTACTAAGTGAAAGAGGACAGTCCAAAAAGGCTATATGCCATATCATGCTAACTATATGACATTCTGGAAAAGGCAGTAAAAGGAACAGTGGGGACAGTAAAAGCAATAGTGGTTCCCAGGGCCTTAGAGAGGAGAGATAAATGATTGGGGGGGGGCACAGGGGATTTGTAGGGCAATGAAAATACTGTATATGATACCATAATGGTGGATACATATCACTACACATTCATCCAAACCCAAAGAATTTACAATACCAAGAGTGAACCCTCATGTAAAGTCTAGGGTTTGGGTGATAATGATGTGTCAGTGTAGATCACGGATTGTTACAAACGTACCACAATGGTGGGCGATGTTGATAATGGGGAGTGTGTGTGTGTGATGACAGGGCATATATGTGGACTTTGCCTTCTGCTGGATTTTGCTGGGAACTTAAAACTGATCTAAAAATAAAGTCTATATAAAATATATTATTTTTTTTTCAGAACAGCAAAAATATATGCAAGCTAATTCTATGATTATTAAAAATGGAAGCCCAATGTTTTTATTTTTTTATTCAATGCCTTAACTCCCCAAACAAGTTTCTAGGTAGAAGACTATTCCAAACTATACAAGAAAGGATGTGATTTGGGTTTTGTAAACTGGACATTTATCAACCATTTAAAATGGGAGGTCTTAAAGGCTCTCTTTACTCCCTTATTACTGAATGTTACTTTTGGGATGTGGAAGATCTTACGATCACTTTAAAATTCATCCTAATCTTTTCATTTAATACTTCTCTGACTAGTCTAAGCTCCTAACAAGTCTTAGGTCTTATCTTCACACCTCCAAAATCCAGTTCAAACTGTGATGGTAGAACGTATACAACAAATAAATGTTAGGTGTTTTATTCGATGAGAATACAAAATCAAAGGAAATCTATAACTAAATTCATGAAACATCATGAAATAATTCTACCAAAATGCTTTAAAATCAAGGCATTCAAAAACTGCATTTCACTGCTTTTAAACCAAGGCATTTAACATTCTCAAAATGAATTTATATAATAGGCTTGAGCTTCTTAAGATCAGTTTCCAAGTTTATATGCGATAAAGCACGGTTGTTGATCTATTTAAAATAGGAATGTTCCAAGTTGGGAAGTTTATAAACTAGGTAACTGGAAAGGACACTTCAGAAGGAAAATACTGACTGATCTCAATAAAAAAAGGGTCCTGGTCAGTAGATTTCTCATTTTCCCATGAGTATAGTTATATTTAACTGAAAAAATTCAGTTAGAATAACATATTACTATTTCTGTCAATATAACCTGACAATATACCAAAGCCAAGTCAGAAATTGTTATAATTAAAACAATGCAAGACAGTAATCACATGATACAATTACGGTAGTTAACTGTGATCTAATTCCCCCTATTTCTATGCTTTACAAAAAATTAGATTCAAACTAGAGTGAATCACATTCTAATATAATTTTTAAATGTTTTCTATATTTAACTGTCTTCTAACATAGTTTATATAGTATAAACCTGAAATATTATGTATCAAAAATTGAATTATATAAAAATAACCTAGGCCAAACTTTTTCAAAGCACCAAATTTGCTCAGATGGAATTTCACATTTCACCAGAAGAGGCTGAACACTATTAGTATAAAACACCAACAAAAGTAGATGTCAGCAACTTCATGTGAAACATCTGTGTTACATTCCATAGCAGAATGCCTAACATATACGTTGTAAACCATCATAAATCACAACTGTAAAAAATAAAAATAAAAACTTACAGCTCCTTTGCAGTAGAGTCGTAACTTCCCAGATGGAGTGCGAACAATCACTGACATTCTTTTTCTAGCACTGAAAGAAGAGGTTTTCTATAACGTGTCATCATACCAAAGACATGCATCTATATGCTTGTAATGCCTCACATATTTTAATATTCACAGTGAAAAAGTAAATCTGACCAAATCATGAGCCCTAACCTTCCACATACACAAACTATCCTGCGTGTACAGTGGGGCACCTGTAAAAGTTACATTATGCTTTTCAAGGCACCAGGGTACCATCTACTGTTCCAGTGGAATAGATGACAAAATAGTTCCTCAGAAACCTGCAAGAGCTCATACCCATCAGAGTAGAGTCCTGGTTCAATATTTTCAGATTTGAAAAAATATTTAAGTTGGTTTCCTAAAGGATAAATTATGTTATAGTTTTTATTAAAACCAGAAATATCAATAAAAATCAATTTTTATTAAAAGTAGAAATGATAATCAGTGATACCCCATCACACATAAAGGTCAATGCTAGTACTTTAAAAAGCAACTTAAGCATTCACAACTATTGTTTTTCAATGATGACTAGCAAATTATTGGCTTCATGCTAAAAACCTAATTTATGCAGCAAACTTAAGCTAATGAGCACAAACATTTTAATACTGTGTTGGTGACATAGTTTAGTAAGAACTGTGTCAAATGTACATCTTTCAATGCATTAGTAAAGAAGAGATAGCAAATAACACCGAATGGAAGAAACTGGGACAGCATTACAAAGGATAGGACTCATTTGGACCATGAGTATATAAGCATCCTCCTCAGAACTGAGGGCAGAAAAGGACTTCTCAAATGTCTCTATCTACTAGTTGTTTTACCTGCTAAAAAAACTGAAATGAGTTCAATATACAGCAGCTGTCAGTTATGGTATCATAATGTACAGTCAGGAGTTTCAGAGGAATTTAGAAATATTTAAGTTCCCTCTTTCTCCATCCATAATGCTCCTGGTATTACTACCCCAATCTCTATCCTTGTACATCAGGAACATATTTAATCGTAATGTGTGTGTAATGACACCTATACATTCTACATTATCCCTTCTTGGTTCATGCCTCTTTTACTTCAGCTTTGATAATCTGGTCCCAAATTCATCAGCTTCCCCGTTCTTCTCTTCCTGGTGTAACCTCCAAATACTGGGTGAATGAGAACTCTCTTTGTGGTACATCAAAGTAAGTAGATTTTGCTGAAGAAAAGTTATTAATTGCCATTTAGATATGTTTTTTAAACCACACTTAGAAATTTTGTATGTCTTGTCATACCTGGCCATAGGGATTAGCAAATACATGATGTTATACAACATCAACTAGGTGCTCCTTACTGCCTAGTAACCCATCACATTCCAACAAGCTTGCTCTCTTGCCCTGTGCAGGGCTACAGCACATCTTCTTGATTCTCTAAGTCTCCCACGCTCCCTCCTCACCCCAGAACCTTGACAAAAATTCACCTTGCTAAAAACTTCAGATAAGAAATCCCTTTTTGGCAGTGGCTCACGCCTGTAATTGCAGCACTTTGGGAGGCTGAAATGGGTGGATCACTTGAGGTCAGGAGTTCAAGACCAGCCTGGCCAACATGATGAAACCCTATCTCTACTAAAAATACAAAAATTAGCCAGTTGTGGTGACATGCACCTGTAATCCCAGCTACTCAGGAGGCTGAGGCACGAGAATCACTTGAGTCTGGGAGGCGGAGGTTGCAGTAAGCCAAGATCACGCCCCTGTACTCCAGCCTGGGTGACAGAGCGAAAGTCTGTCTCGGGGGGAGGGAGGGGTAAGGTGAGTGGGGGGAAGAAATCACTTTTCTTCTACCATTAAAACCTGCATATCTATGTGTGCACCATCCCCTCCATCTTTTTTGCTGATACTATGGAAGAAACATTTTCCTATTAGAGGTCTTCCTTCCACATGTCTATGAACCTCCTCTCATCCCACTTTCTCAGTAACCTCACTCCAAAGGTTACGCTGTTCTCCCCTGAATCTGCCTCTTCTCCTTCTATAAAGATCTGTTCGTAAGCATTTAAGCTTACTCTGTTCTCTCCCCTACAAAACTCAACCTATGCAAGCACCCCCTCCATTAAGCCATGTCATTCAACTCTTTCACATTTCAACTTCTCTAAACCATCACTACATATACTGTCTTCACTCATCTCCCCCACTTCATTACCAGTCTTTTCCTTTTTGTTCTCTCCTCACCATTCCAATGAAAAGCTACATTCAACAAATACTTCTCAAACTTCTTACCTAAACTTGCGGCAGTCTCTGACACAGATGACCATTCTTTCCTTGAGCCCTCTTCTCCTGGCTCTGTGCTATGACCCTCTCTGTCCCTACATCTCTAACAACAAGGTCATCTCTTTTGCTGATTCCTCTTTTCTAATCAACCTTTATACTCATGGTTTAATTGTTGGCCTTCCATTTTCCCCTCACTTTATATCTTATCTTCAGGAGATCCCATTCAGTTTTATGACTTCAAATACCACTTGTCAACCACTGTCTGCCAAATCACTATTTCAGCCACAGATTTCTCTTTTGTTTCAGGCCCTTATATTCAACTGCTTACCTGACACCTCCATTTGTATGTCTCAAAGGCATCTAAAACTAAGACTTCAAACATTTCAACCTCCACATCTATTCCTCTTCCCACTTCTGCCATCTGTGTAAATGGTACCTCATTTACCAGTTGTTCATGCCAGAGACCCTAACCTCTTCCTCTTTTCGCCTTCTACCTCCAATCCCTGACAAAGTCCCTCTGACATTCCTCTACAAGGTACATGGATTCTATCAACTTTCTTTTATTTTCATTACCATCATCCTAGTCTAAAACACTAATGTCTTCCATAGGGACTATTTTACCAGCATCACATTCACTTTTCTCATGTCATTCTTAAACCCGCCTTCATCACTGAATTGTAAAGAACAGAAACTCCCAACCCTGCTTTATTTTCTTCTTCATGGCACTCATCGCCTAGCATGGTGCTTTTGAAGTGTGGTTTAAAAAACATTTCTAAATGCCAATTAATAGGCTACTTATGACAGTCTACAGATATAATACAAATAAGCTTGGGAAAAAAATCACTTTGACATGAAAAGAGACGAGGGCTGCACTTTGAAAATACTCCCAACTGTGTAATTATTCAATGTATTCATCTTCTTTGGGATTTTCAGAGCATACAAGTTAAAAAAAACTTTAAATAGTAAGTCAGACAGATCCCATTATTTTTATTATTAACCACTGGCATGTGGTCACTCCCAATCAAGGCAGCAAACAAAGTTGGCACAGAAAGGAAATGCTTCCCCTAAGCAATGTACAAGTTTGCCTTATGCAGAAGAAAGTTCAAGAAAAATGATGACGCTTATTTCCCTGAACAACAGCATTACTTCCTCATGGCCTTAATTCTGTAAAGTGTCCTGTGAATGATGCCATCTTTAAAGACCCTGCAGCAAAGGCTTTTCTGCCTCAAGAGTGGAGGTAAGCTGGGAAATTACATGGTCATGTGGGAGTAAAAGGCTAAAAACTCATAGACTTATCACTGATTGTAACTGAAGTGATCTATTATTCGTCCTTAAGAAATAAAATAAGTCAATCAGTTTGCTTTCTGTTCTTTCCTACTAGATGGTAACTGGTCTTACACCTAATAGAGACATGAATATGGTTTCCCAAATCCTGAAGACAATGAAATATAATGAGCATTCAATTAGAATGCTGGCTTCCTGACTCTGACTCAGACTCATCTCTACTCCACATACATCTGAAGTCTCTAAACATAACTGTGTTTCCAGATCGCCAGCCATAAGACGCCTGGCCATATCTGCTAGGCTTGTGAATCAGACAGTTATAGTTCAAAAAGGTTTCTTCATTTTCTAAATTTAAAAATTGATACATAGTATTTGTACATATTTATGGGGTATATGTGATATTTTGTTAGATGCATAGAATTTATAATGATCAAATCGGGCTATTTGGGATAGGCATGATCTTGAGTATTTATTTATCTATCACTTGTATGTCCTGGGAACATTTTAAGTCTTGTCTTCCAGCTATTTTAAAATATACAACACATTGCTGTTAACTATAATTACCCTACTTTACTATGGAACAACAGAACTTAATTCTTCAACATAACTGTATGTTCAAACCCATTAACTAACCTCTCTTTATCCCTTCCCCTCCCACCCATAATATCTTCCCAACCTCTGGTGTCTATCATTTTACTCACTACCTCCATGAGATCTACTTTCCAAAAGACTTTAAAACTGCTACCAGTAGTCATGCATTGCAATACTCTGAAGAAAATGGTTTGTGATTTATCTACAGATAATGACGATCAAAAATGTACTAAAGATTTTGATTTAATATTTTGTCTAAACAAATTTAAATAAAAACAAAGCATACTTTCTAGTTATTCAAAAGGGAAAAAATAAAAATGGACATAAATTTATCTTATCCATACAAATCACTGAGCAGATGTTTTACCTGGTGAACTCCAAGACATTGAGCAACTCATATCTTCTTCCTGCCCCAACTAAGAAGAAAAGGAATATATAATTACATACAGTTGGAAACATTTTAAGCTTCTTGGAAATAAATCCTAGTCATAAAGTCTTACGGTAAAAAATGCCAACACAAACAAATTTTCCCTACTGAAATGTAGAAGGGAACTTACTAACTTTTACGTTAACTGAGTTACTGGAAACAGAAAATTCAAAACAGGAGAAAACCAAAAGGAATTCAAAGTATCACTGAAGAGTCCTTAGAATATAACCTGCCCAGACAACAGAATGGAGGGCTTCAAAAGAGATGTCGTAAGGAAAGAACTGCCAATGAACAGATTATGTGGTGCAATTGTATTGAGAAAAGTATATTAGAAGGTATGGGAACAATATAGATAATAGGGGAAAAAAAAAGGGAAGCAATGGAAAAAAAAAGGTAAGAGATTTATCTTTAGAAAATGATGGAAAAAGTGGCCAGGTCCAGTGACCATGTCTGTAATCCCAGTGCTTTGAGAGGCCGAGGTGGGAGAATCAACTGAGCCTAGGAATTCAAGACTAGTTTTGAAAATACAGCATTAAAAAAAAAAATTAAAAAAAAAAAATTAGATGTGGTGGCCCATGCCTATAGTCCCAGCTATTTTAGAGGCTGAGGCAGGAGGATCACTTGAGCTCAGGGGCTCAAGGCCACACTTAGCTATGACTGCACCACTACACTCCAACCTGGGTGACAGAGCAAGACCCCATCTCTAAAAAAAAAATTGGTGTCAGGAAACACAAAATTTAAAAAACAAAAAATATAATTACCGAATACAACAATGTACAGCTATGAATACTAGCACAGGTAAAATTAAAGGCAATACTACACAGAAACTAAAAAATAATTTTTAAATAAGCTATAATTTATATATAATAAAATGCATAAACCTTTAACGTAGAGTCAAGTGAAAACTGTATAGTTTGGTAACTTCCACCCCAATCAAGATTAAAACATTCCCAACATCCTATAAATTTCCTTGTGCCCTTTTTCAATCAATCTCCTCCCTGCCCTGAGGCAACCACTGTTCTGAATTCTATCACCATAAATCACTTTCTCCTGATCTTGAGCTGCATAAAAATGAAATTAAAACGGATGCACTCCTTTGTGTCTGACATTTTTTTTCTCAGCATAATGTGTCTGACTCATGTTTTGATTCATTTTTCATCCATGCTGTTGATGAATCAGTAACTCATTCCTTTATATTGTTTAGATGTTCCATTGTGAGAATATATCACAATTTGTTTATCCACTCTTCTATTGATGGACATTTGGTTTGGTTTCTAGTTTTTGGCTACTATGAATAAAGCTACTATGGGCATTTTGTTACAAGTCTTTTCAAAGACAGAAACTTAATTTCTGCTGAATAACTGTGAGCACAATTGCTGGGTCAGGTGTAAGTTTACCTCAATTAGACAACTCTAGAAGCTTTTCCAAAGGGACTTTACCACTTTACACATCTGCTAGCAGTATGTGATTGTTCCACTTGCTCTACATGCTCATTAACATTTGGTGGTGTCCCATTTTTAAATTTTAGTATTTAGAAAATAAAGGAAAAAGAGGCCAGGTGCATGGTTCATGCTTGTAATCCTAGTGCTTTGGCAGGCCCAGGTGGGAGAATCACTTGGGTGGGTATGTAGTGCTATCTCATTGTGGTCTTAATTGTATCTCCTTGATGACTAACAATGCTTTTCACATGCTTATTGGTCATCCATATATCTTCTTTTGTGAAATGTCTGCTCAAGTCTTTTGCCCAGCCTGAGTATTTAACTAAAAATTGGAATAAAATGATAATAATATTGGGAACATATAAACAAAAAGCATGGTGATTCAAGAGATACATCCTCATGTAACAGAATCAGAAGACACCTTAAAATTGAGGAGTCAAAACATGTATTAATAGTCACCTATTTTTTTGAAAATATGAGATGTATATATGCCTAAAGAAATAGCTAAAAAACCACCCAGTGGTTGCTTCTGGAGTGGGGAACCTCTATTTTATTATGAGCCTTTTGGTATTTATCTCTTGAAGCAATGCAAATGTATTACTTGGATTAAAAAGAACCTTAAAAACAACTAACTTACTGAATCTATAATCACTGAGTCGGGTGTTCTTCCGGTGAAGACAAAATTCAATTGCTTGGCTGCTCTGACCAATGCTCCTCGTCTGTTTTAGAAGAAGAGGTAAAAGCAAATACATGATTGAAAAAAATTCTCAGTACAAGTGAAGTACATTAAGGTAGATAATTTTCTGTTTAATTAAAGGTCTTTTTATTCTGGCTCCTGTTATTAATCCAACTATTTTAAAATTACATGACAATTCCAAAGAAATAAGGAGAATAATCTGAAGTATAGAACTCAGAATTACATTTCCAAAATGTTAAGTCTCACTGTTAGTGACAAATTCCTAAGAAGCTTAATTTAAATGTATCCCTTCATCCAGTGTATTTGCTAGAAAACTTTCTCAAAAGGAATCAGAGAAAATTGCCTTCTAAAGTTTTATCCTTTTCCACCTAAAATGTTGAGTCTAGAGAAATTAATATTGCTAATTGAGGATTCAATTTAAACAGCTGTAAATGAACTGATGATTTTACTATCCATGAATTTCATGTTATATAAAATCTTTTTATCGCTGAGAGTAGGGTATGGCATAAGAAAACATCATACAGTTTCTGTCCTAACAATATGAGGCATAACAATTCTTATGCTTTTAAGGAATTTAGTATCTCCTGTAAGTCACGGATGCTGGCTTAGAATACAGTTTAAAACACTTCTAACAAAGTTCTCATCAAATTGACTATTTACCCAATTTTACATTGAAAATGGGTCCAAAATAAAGTGTAAGTACTTAATATTGATAACTGTACTAATAATATTTTATAGAATCCCTTCAAATATGTAAAACTTTCTTAACCCAAATAAATACACAAGCTCCTTTATTATCATTAACAAAAGAGAAAAGCAAAATTGTTCTAAAGTTATATATGCTTACTATATTCAGGCAAACACATCTTCCTTTTCCTATTTGTTCCTGTGCAAAATCAGCTTGACTAAGAGTTCTTAGGTATTTATAAAGAAGGGAAAAATGATTATGTGTATGTAAAAAACTGTATTTTACACTTATGAGAATGTCATTCAGATTTTCATGTAACTTATGTCATATACCAAAAATTACAAAGTTACATATTTTAAAATATCACATATATGTTTAACCTTGAAAAGCCAAGGTTTTTCTGACGGGTAAATAAAAATTTTCATATAAAAAACACTCAATTTGGCTATCTTATTTTTTTTAATTAAATTGACTTTTACATTCAAAACAATTATCCACAAAAAAATACTTTACAATTGCTTCATTTGTACCTGGAGATGCTGCTTGATAAATAATCTTATCACCTTCTCGCTCTGGCACTGCTGTGTGACAGACCGCCATCATTGTAAGAAATTCACATATTATAGGTGCAGTGGGCTGTGAAAAATAAACACATGATTTAGCCCTTCTCACGTGAACATTTTTACACTGATAGTAATTATCATTTCATGAGTATTAAGAACATAGTTGTTGGCTAGGCACCATCACTCATGCCTGTAATCCCAGCACTTTGGGAGGCCGAGGTGGGCGGATTGGGAGGCCGAGGTGGGCGGATTGCCTGAGGTCAGGAGTTCGAGACCTGTCTGGCCAGCATGGTGAAACCCTATCTCTACTAAAAATACAAAAATTAGCTGGTTGTGGTGGCAGGCATCTGTAATCCCAGCTACTTGGGAAGCTGAGGCAGGAGAATTGCTTGAACCTGGGAGGCAAAGGTTGCAGTGAGCTGAGATCCTGCCATTGTACTCTAGCCTGGGCAACAGAGCAAGACTGTCAGAAAGGAAAGGAAAGGAGAGGACAGGACAGGACAGGACAGGGGACAGGGGACAGGGGAAAGGAGAAAGGGGAAAGGGGAAAGGGGAAAGGGAGGGAAAGAGGAAAAAGGAAAGGACAGGACAGGATAGGACAGGACATGGCTATTATAGATTAGAGGTATGGGATTATAGCCAACTAAGAAGCCAACATCTATTATAAAGAAAATGTGTTAATTCACATTATTTTTCTACTCTTTCAATCGTTTTCTAAACATTTATACAAGACAACTTGGTGTTGTCAAATACAAATAATATAGTGAGAGAGGCAGATGTAGCTGAATCTTGTCCTTGGAGGACAAAAGAAAAATTCAAAAATGCTCATTTACCTAGCTGTAATTCCTGATCAGATTTAAAATTTTAGGCATGTGATTTTACTGAATTGGGGTGATAATGACTGAGAATTTTTCTATAATGCTTTTTCCTTCCACTCCAAAAATGGTAATTTTATTCATAATTTAATAAATAAAAAAATTATGAGCATCTCCTATGTCCAGTGGACTCTTACAGCCTGAGAAGACAGAAGGGTGTATCCTTTCTGCAAGGAGCTTAGGGTTTATAGGAGAAAAGAAACCAGGTATTTTAAATATCTTCCTGTCTGGCTCTCAATAAAGAGAAATGTCATTAAATTTAATAAAGGAAAAACATTTCTCAATACTCTTGGGCAAAAAAAATAATAAAGTGAAGTGACTAGGAAGACAGATCAGAGTATTATTTGAAAAAACTGTGTTCAGGCTAGAACAGTGGACCAAACACAGACATGGTCCCTGCCACGTGAAGCTTAGCATTGTGGGGAAGACAGAACACAAATAAATATATACTCATTATTTACTTATAGCATGACAAGCACTGTAAAGTAGGGAATATGCAAATATCATGTAATGTGACTTAAGTGAGTCTGTGGCTGTTCTCAAAATAATGTAATATTTGAGCTGATGAGGTTTTAGCCTCCTGAAGAATTGGGCAATGTGCTTTCCATCAAGCAGGAATAGGACATAGCTGAAAAGTTCATAAAGAAGGAAAGAATGATGTGTTTTAGAAAATAAAAGAAGGCCAGTGGGATAACCAGAAAGAAAAGGAGCTCAAAATGAGGGTGATAGCTTAGGCAGGGGCCATATCATGTTACTTTGTGAGTGAAGAGAGAAGGCAGAGAATAAATAGGCTTAAACAG
This sequence comes from Ateles fusciceps, assembly GCA_036589455.1. Taxonomy (NCBI): domain Eukaryota; kingdom Metazoa; phylum Chordata; class Mammalia; order Primates; family Atelidae; genus Ateles; species Ateles fusciceps. Next base: position 8,827,245 of record JAZHEH010000193.1, read on the forward strand.
GATAGTGAGGGGACTTGATTTTCCTTTGCATTTTTCAGCTGTCATGTGCAACAATAACTGGATAGGAGTAAAAGTGGAACCCAGGAGACTGGCCAGGAGGCTACCACAGTAATCCATAGAGCTGGTGCTGGCAGTCTGGAGTGGGGTGGCGAAAATGAGGATTAACTGCAGCCGACACCCAAGACAGATTCTAGAAATCAGTATTGACAAGGGCTTGGTGACTCAGAGATCTGGACATGGAGAGGAAAAGGAGGCATTAAAGGCAACCCTCTAGTTCCTAGGAAGAATCATAAGATAGGTGATGGTAAAATTTATCGAAAGCTGAGAATCCAAGAGGGAAGGGGTGGTCTAGGTCTCGGTTTTGTAGATCCTGAAGTCAATATTTTGTTGAAGGCTAGTATAGAAAACAGAGATACAAAAACACCCATATCAATATACTGATAGGGCCCCACTCAGGAAAAAGTGACAAGTCCACCTGTGCTAGAGAGATGCATATTTTGGGGTGACAATTATTAGTTCAAGTTTTGACATACTGGGCTTGAAGTGGTTATGAGAATAAGTTCCGGGTTTAACTCCAGAAGACTCTATAATTTGATCTTACGAAATCTGAGTGTGTATCAGTGTGATGGTTAATACGGGTTTAACTCCAGAAGACTCTATAATTTGATCTTATGAAATCTTCCAGGTTTAACTCCAGAAGACTCTATAATTTGATCTTATGAAAGCTGAGTGTGTGTCAGTGTGATGGTTTAACTCCAGAAGACTCTATAATTTGATCTTATGAAAGCTGAGTGTGCGTCAGTGTGAGTGTCAACTTGACTGAAAGATGGAAAGTATTGATCTTGGGTGTGTCAGGGTATTGCCAAAGGAGATTAACCTTTGAGTCAGTGGGCTGGGGAAGGCAGAACATCTAATCAGCTGCTGGCATGGTCAGAATATAAAGCAGGCAGAAAACTGTGAAAAGGCTAGACTGGCTTACCCTCTCAGCCTACATTTTTCTCCCATGCTGGATGCTTCCTGCACTCAAACATCGGACTCCAAGTTCTTCAGCTTTGGGACTTGGACTGGCTTCCTTGCTCCTCAGTGTGCAGACAGCCTATTGTGTGACCTTGTGATTGTGTGAGTTAATACTACTTAATAAACTACCCTTTATATATATTTCTCTATCCTATTAGCTCTGTCCCCCTAGAGAACCTTAATAGATCAGTAACTTCATAAGCAGGATTTTCACACTGGGGTGGCAGAAGCCTGGAGTTTCTATTGGAGATTTAGCACTGGCCTATGGTACTTAGCAGGTAACTTATTTCTATAGATATTCTAAAATTGTTAATATTGAGCTGTTTCAGAGAGGGTTCTATAATCATTTAAAATGAAACAATTTGAAAAGACAAAATATTGATTAATAATATTAAAACCAAATTAGTAACAACCATGAATTCATGTTGGCCAAGTAAAAAGGATTTGGCATAGATTTTGATAATTATTAAAAATGATCATGAGGTTGGGTGCAGTGGCTCAAGCCTGTAATCCCAGCACTTTGGGAGGCTGAGGTAGGTGGATCGCCTGAGATCAGGAGTTCGAGATCAGCCTGGCCAACATGGCGAAACCCCGTCTCTACTAAAAATACAAAAATTAGTCAGGCATGGTGGCAGGTGCCTGTAATCTCAGCTACTTGGGAGGCTGAGGCAGGAGGATGCCTTGATTCTGGGAGGCAGAGGTTGCAGTAAGTCAAGATCACACCACTGCACTCCAGCGTGGGTGACATAGTAAGACTGTCTCAGAAAAAAAAAAACAACCAAAAAGATCATGAAAGTAAAGAGAGAAATATATAAACATAGAAGACAGTTCAGAGAAATGCTCATTACTTTTATTCACTAATAAAAACATAATGGTTTTGTGTCACTTACATGATTATTTTGTAGATTTTCCAGCAATGATGAATCGCTAAATGTTTTTTCGTCTCCAAACTGTGAGCTCTGCCTAAACAGGAAAAAAATACAGTAAACCCAGTTTATTTATACAAGCCTATTGATACATTTGTTAATATACTTTATAAGTAAAGTGTTATGTCTCCAAAACCTTAATAAGTTAAATAGAATTTGGCCTGCATTTCTAAATAAGACATCACAGATTTCATGATTGTATCATAAAATATATTCATGCATTCTAAAATGTGAAAGATGTTTACAGTGTAATGAAAAATAGTATTTTACAGTTCATTTTTTTTGGTGTTAAATTACTTTGCAGCCACATGAAATTTTAAAAAATATATAAGAAATAAAACTATTAAAACATCTGGAACTGAATTTCTTCCACTTCTATAATATTTTCAATTTTTAGGATTCTAAGAATTAATGAAAGTTATTATACAAAATATTCTTTTATTTTAGGCATATGAGAACTCTTTAAAATCTATATGTAGTGATGAAAATCATGAAATATAAAAACATGAATAAACCATTTACAGATTATATCAACATCTATCACTAATATCTGAGCAAATATTTATGAACATACTACGTTTGTTCTGTAAATGTAAGAACAAATCACAAAAGTATGGAATGGCTATCTTCAGATTAGCAAATGTATTATGTACTTCATAGGATATAAATGGAGCCAATCATCTCTGTAAACTAGCTATCATTAATCCCATGGCCATGCAATTAAATATAAAAATACTGAGATTCAGAGGAAAAAGAAGGAACACTTAAGTGGGAATGTCAAAAGAAAAGGGTATAGTTTGCAAAGTTTAGTGAAAATATATACATTTGAGCTTCAGTGCACAGAAGAAAATTTCAGATTTCACTGAAGGAAAAAAATGTGTCTGATACTAAGCAATTATAATCCAGAAAGCTTTTAATTACAATGTTTACAGGTTACAAAGAGTAGTATCAATGTCAACATGTCAGATATCAAGACTTTCATATTTTAAAGGCAGCAGCTTGACAAGAAGGAAAACTTATTGAAGAAAATTGATTTTGAAAGAATAGAACATACATAGCATCTTCAATGAAACACATTCCTCCAGTAAACCTAAAGAGGAAGTTAGAATGTTTATAATGGAACACATCTTTATTTACATGTACTAAGTTTGGTCTATTAAATCTCAAAATCATAAGACAATACATCTTTATTAGCAGGTAGTAGTTTAGAATAATCAAAATATCCTAAGGGCTAAAGTAAACACATCATCATCATCAGTATCATTATTATTTCTCTAGTTTTTAAAGATGGAAGGAAAAAATCCAAGAACTTTTAAATGACTTATCAATGTATAGACAAAAAGTTAGCATTTCTCCTCCAAATATTACCATTTATTAAAAAGAGTTCATTACTTGGGGCTTTATGAAATGTTCCTACTATTAAAATACATTCACAAGGACTGCCGCCAAGACAGCCGAATAGGAATAGCTCCAGAGCGCAGTTCCCAGTGAGAGAGACGCAGAAGGCAAGAGATCTCTGCATTTCCAACCGAGGTACCAGGTTCATTTCAATGGGACTGGCTGGACAGTGAGTGTAGCCCAGGGAGGGTGAACTGAAGCAGGGCGGGGGTGCTGCCCCCACTCGGGAAGTGCAACTGGACAGAGGACCAGGGACTTTATCCCCTTGGCACTCCGGTTCAGACACGGCGCTTCTCCCGTGGCCATTGAGAACAGCCCAGGAGAACGCCGCCAGGCTGAAAAGCACCGTGAGTTACCAACACAGATCTGAGCGACAGCTCCGGCCGGCCTGGCACTGCGAGTTTTCGGCAAAGATCTGGGCGGAAGTTCTGACTAGTGCTGAGAGCACCTGTGGGATGGATTACCCACCCCCCCCAGGAAGAGGGAGAGCTGAAAGCAGGGATAGGTGATACGGCTTGGCAGGTCCCACCCCCCACAAGGACCAGCAAACTGAAGCCCTCTTGCTGGAGAGTTTCAGAGCCAGCACATCAGTCTGAGTTTGACTCGGGACGATTGATCTCAGTGTGGGGAAGGGTATCTGCTATTGCGAAGGCGTGTCTAATCTCACCTGTGTAAACAAAAGCCAGAGGAAGCCTATACAGCAGCTGGGCTGAGTCCAAGGCCGCCCAGTAGCCTCTCTGCAGGCAGACAAGGGACTTACTGCCTCCTCAAGTGGCTCCAAGACCCCTGAATAAACAAAAAAACACCTCATATAGGAGAGCTCAGGCTGACACCTGGTGGGTACCTTTCTGGGATGAAGCTACCTGAGGAAAGATCAGGCAGCAATCCTCGCTGCTCCACAGCCCCCGTGGGTGATTCCCAGGCAAGCAAGATCTGGAGTGGACCTCCAGCAGTTCTAGGGCAGAAGCGCCTGATTGTTAGAAGAAAAACTAAAAAACAAAACATCAACAGAAAGGATGTCCACTCAGAGACCCCCATCCAAAATCACCAACTTCAAAGATCACAGGTAGATAAACAAACAAAGATGGGAAGAAACCAGTGCAAAAAGGATGAAATCATCAAAGACCAGAACGCATCTCCTCCTCCAAGGGATCACAACTCCTCACCAGCAAGGGAACAAAAAAGGATGGAGAATGAGTTTAACAAATTGACAGAAGCGGGCTTCAGAAGATGGGTAATAACAAACTTCTCTGAGCTAATGGAACATGATCTAACCCAATGCAAAGAAACTAAAAACCTTGAAAAAACATCAGACAAAATGCTAACTACAATAACCAGCTTAGAGAAGAACATAAATCACTTGATGGAGCTGAAAAACACAGCATGAGAACTTTGTGAAGCATACACAAGTTTCAATAGCCAAATTGATCAAGCAGAAGAAAGGATAGCAGAGATTAAAGATCAACTCAATGAAATAAAATGAGAAGGCAAGATTAGAGAAAAAACAGTGAAAAGATATGAACAAAGCCTCCAAGAAATATCGAATTATGTGAAAAGACCTAATCTATACTTGATCGGTATACCTGAATGTGACGAGGAGAATCAATCCCAAGCTGGAAAACACTCTTCAGGACACTATCCAGGAGAACTTCCCCAATCTAGCAAGGCAGGCTAATATTCAAATCCAGGAAATACAGAAAACACCACAAAGATACTCCTCAAGAAGAGCAACCCCAAGGCACATTACCATCAGATTCACCAGGGTTGAAATGAAGGAAAAGTGCTAAGGGCAGTCAGAGAGAAAGGGCGGGTTACCCACAAAGGGAAGCCCATCAGACTCACAGCAGAAACCCTACAAGCCAGAGGAGAGTGGGGGCCAATATTCAACATCTTTAAAGAAAAGAACTTTCAACCCAGAATTTCTTATCTAGCCAAACTAAGCTTCCTAAGAGGAGGAGAAATAAAATCCTTTACGGACAAGCAAATGCTGAGAGATTTTGTCACCACCAGACCTGCCTTACAAGAGCTCCTGAAGGAAGCACTAAACATGGAGAGGAACAACCAGTGCCAGCCACTGCAGATATGTACCAAATGATAAAGACCAATGACACAATGAAGAAACTGCGTCAACTAATGGGAAAAACAACCAGCCAGTAACAAAATGGCGTGATCAAATTCTCACATAACAATATTAACGTTAAATGTAAACGGCATAAATGCGCCACTCAAAAGATACAGACTGGCAAACTGGATAAACAGCCAAGACCCATTGGTGTGCTATATTCGGGAGACCCAACTCATGTGCAATGACACACACAGACTCAAAATAAAGGGATGGAAGAAGATTTACCATGCAAATGGAGAGCAAAAAAAAGCAGGGGTTGCAATCCTAGTCTCTGATAAAATGGGCTTTAAACCAACAAAGATCAAAAGTGACAAAGAAGGGCATTACATAATGGTAAAAGGATCAATGCAACAAGAAAAGCTAACAATCCTAAATATATATGCACCCAATACAGGAGCACCCAGGTACATAAAGCAAGTTCTTAACGACCTACAAAGAGACGTAGACTCCCACACAATAATGGTGGGAGACTTCAACACTCCACTGTCAATATTAGACAGATCAATGAAACAGAAATCAATAAGGATATCCAGGACTTGAACTCAGATCTGGACCAAGCAAACCTAATAGACATTTACAGAACTCTCCACCCCAAATCCACAAAATATACATTCTTCTGAGCACCATATCACACCTACTCTAAAACTGACCACATAATTGGAAGTAAATCACTCCTCAGCAAATGCAAAAGAACGTAAATCATAACAAACAGTTTCTCAGACCACAGTGCAATCAAATTAGAACTCAGGATTAAGAAACTCACTCAAAACTGCACAAATTCATGGAAACTGAACAACTGGCTCCTGAATGACAACTGGATAAACAATGAAATGAAGGCAGAAATAAAGATGTTCTTCAAAACCAATGAGAATGAAGATACAAAATACCAGAATCTCTGGAACACATTTAAAGCAGTGTCTAGAGGGAAATTTATAGCAATAAATGCCCACATGAGAAGCAAGGAAAGATCTAAAATCAACACCCTATCATCAAGATTTAAAGAGCTAGAGAATCAAGATCAAAAAACTCAAAAGCTAGCAGAAGACAAGAAATAACTGAGATCAGAGCAGAACTGAAGGAGATAGAGACACAATCCTTCAAAAATCAATGAATCCAGGAGCTGATTTTTTGAAAAGATCAACAAAATAGACCGCCAGCCAGATTAATAAAAAGAAAAGAGAGAAGAATCAAATAGATGCAATAAAAAACAATAAAGGGGATATCACCACTGATTCCACAGAAATACAAGCCACCATCAGAGATTACTACAAACAACTCTATGCACATAAACCAGTAAATCTGAAGGAAATGGATAAATTCCTGGAAGCTTGCACCCTCCCAAGCCTAAACCAGGAAGAAGTTGAAACCCTAATAGACCAATAACAAGGTCTGAAGTTGAGGCAGGAATTAATAGCCTACTAACCATAAAAAGTCCAGGTCCAGATGGGTTCACAGCCAAATTCTACCAGATGTACAAAGAGGAGCTGGTACTATTCCTTCTGCAACTATTACAAACAATACAAAAAAGGGAATCTTCCCTAACTCTTTTTATGAGACCAACATCATCCTGATACCAAAACCTGGCAGAGACACAACTAAAAAGAAAACTTCAGGCCAATATACATGATGAACATCAATGCAAAAATCTTCAATAAAATACTGGCAAACTGAATGCACAGCAAATCAAAGCTTATTCATCATGATCAGGTAGGCTTCATCCCTGGGATGCAAGGTTGTTTCAACATACGGAAGTCTATAAATGTAATCTATCACATAAACAGAACCAAAGACAAAAACCACATGATTATCTCAACAGATGCAGAGAAGGCCTTTGACAAAATTCAGCAGCGCTTTATGCTAAAAAATCTTCAATAAACTAGATATTGTTGGAATGTATCACAAAATAATGAAATCTATTTACGACAAACCCACAGCCAATATCATACTAAATGGGCAAAAACTGGAAGCATTCCCTTTGAAATCTGGCACTAGACATGGATGCCCTCCTTCATCATTCCTATTCAATATAATATTGGAAGTTCTAGCCAGAGCAATCAGGCAAGAAAAAGAAATAAGGGGTATTCAGTTAGGAAAGGAGGAAGCCAAATTGTCTCTATTTGCAGACAACATCATCGTGTATTTAGAAGACCCCATCGTCTCAGCCCCAAATCTCCTGAAACTGATAAGCAACTTCAGCAAAGTCTCAGGATACAAAATCAGTATGTAGAAATCACAAGCATTTCTATACACCAATAACAAACTAAAAGAGAGCCAAATTAAGAGCAAACTCCCATTCACAATTGCTACAAAGAGAATAAAATACCTAGGAATACAACTAACAAAGGATGTAAAGGACCTCTTCAAGGAGAACTACAAACCACTGCTCAAGGAAATAAGAGAGGACACAAACAGATGGAAAAACATTCCATGCTCATGGTTAGGAAGAATCAGTATCGTGAAAACGGCCACACTGCCCCAAAGTAAATTTATAGATTTAGTGCTATTCCCATCAAGCTACCATTGACCTTCTTCACAGAACTGTAAAAACCACTTTAACATCATATGGAACCAAAGAGAGCCCACATAGCTAAGATAATCCTAAGCAGAAAGAACAAAGCTGGAGACATCATGCTACCTGACTTCAAACCATACTGCCAGGTTACAGTAATCAAAACAGCACGGTACTGGTACCAAAACAGAGATATGGACCAGTGGAAAAGAACAGAGACCTTGGAAGCAACACCACATGCTAGTTAGAATGGCGATCATTAAAAATTTTGGAGACAACAGATGCTGAAGAGGATGTGGAGAAATAGGACACTTTTACACTGTTCATGGGAGTGTAAATTAGTTCAACTATTATGGAAGACAGTGTGGCGATTCCTCAAGGATCTAGAAATAGAAATTTTATTTGACCCAGCAATCCCATTACTGGGTATATACCCAAAGGATTATAAATCCTTTTATTATAAAGACACATGCACACGTATATTCACTGAGGCACTGTTTACAATAGCAAAGACCTGGAACCAACCCAAATGCCCATCAATGATAGACTGGACAAGAAAATGTGGCACATATACACCATGGAATACTATGTAGCCATAAAAAACATGAGTTTGTCCTTTGTCCGGACATAGATGAATCTGGAAACCATCATTCTAAGCAAACTGACACAAGAACAGAAAATCATATACTGCATGTTCTCACTCATAGAGGAGTGTTGAACAATGAGAACACATGGGTGCAGGGAGAGGAACACTACACACTGGGGTCTGTTGCGGGGTGGGGGCTAGGGGAGGGACAGCAGGTGGTGGGGAGGTTGGGGAGGGATAACATTGGGAGAAATGCCTATGTAGGTGATGGGGATGGAGACAGCAAACCACCATGGCATGTGTGTACCTATGTAACAATCCTGCAAGATCTGCACATGTACCCAGAACTTAAAGTACAATAAAATATATATATATTCATAAATGGTTTGTAGCTGTACTTTTCTACTTATTAGATAAATTGAAACGTCAAGGAATATTCCCAGTAACATCTTGCAAGAAGTCTATTTTCTTTCCAAAGAATTCCAGATGAAAAAGCCATTTAAATCTGAAGGTATCTCTTATTAATCTCACCGATAATTATTTCATTTTATAAATCAGTTACCATAACTGACTTAATTTTCAAGCATATTTGAGTATCTCTAGATATGCAATGGACATATTTACATGGACGTACCCCATGTTCCAATCACTAACGACGTGCTGCCAAGGCTAATGCCAAAAAGAACTCTCTTCCAGAAAGTGACTTCCTTCCCAAGATAATTTTAAATAACCCAAAACAGTCTAGAAGCTGTAATCCCAGCACTTTGGGAGGCTGAAGTGGATGGATACTTGAGGTCAGGAGTTCGAGACCAGCCTGGTCAACATGATGAAGTCCCATCTCTACTAAAAATATAAAAATTAGTTGGTATGGTGACACAAACCTGTAGTCCCAGCTACTTGGAAGGCTGAGGCATGAGAATTGCTTGAACCTGGGTGGCAGAGGTTGCAGTGAGCCGAAATTGCACAACTGCACTCCTCTCCAGACTGAGTGACAGAGCAAGACTCTGTCTCAAAAAACAAAAAAAAAACAAAAAAAACCCCACAAGAACAGAAAACAAAAAACAAAAAAAACAGAAACAAAAAACTATAAACAATTCATCCTCTAATCAGACAGCCTAGGTTGGATACCTCAGGCATGGAGCTTCCATCATTCCTCTCCAAAATTGCACAAAACGTTTACTTTTAGTAAAAATAAACAGATAAAATTTGTAAGCTCTTATCAAAATAAGAACCATCACATTAAAAGTAAAAACAATAATTTAGACTATCAGTTGACAAACTATGTGATTTGGAAACTTTCACAAATAAAAATGCAAGCCAGCATCAACATTTGGTTACATTTTTACCTAGCAATTTTCAAGTAGCACTTTGCTTCCAAGGAGACAATGACATTATGGTATTTTGCAAGAAGCAATAAGGCAAGGAGTATCACAGTTAAGGTAAGGAGATCAGAGCAGGGAACCCACAATGTAATATAAATTGCAGCTTCTTTAGGCTGATTTCATAGCTAGGATACATTATAACTACTCATTTTCTGATCATACAAAAATGAAGAATCTCTATAGCAATAAAAATTAAAAGATTCAAAGAATATATGGCTTAACAGTATTAGCTGTCTTTGCATATGACAATATAAACTAAGACTTTTTTTTTAATTCAAAATTCATGTCAACAGAGAGCCACCAGAAAAAAAGAAAAGGGCTGAACTCATAATTTTCACCTTGTAAACCAAAATAAACTCCAGATGAATCAATGATTTCATAAACGTACTAAAATTTCAAACATATTTTTTTACAAAAACTTAGGAATGTAAAAATCTCAGGTATCATATATAATTCAGAAAACATAATACATAAATCTGACTACATAAAGCTAAATATTTCTGCATAGCAAAAACTATGTCAACAGGCCGGCTGCAGTAGCTCATACTTGTAATCCCAGCACTTTGGGAGGCTGAGGCAAGAAGATTGCTTGGGACCAGGAGTGTGAAATTAGTCTGGGCAACATAGCAAGACCCACCTCTGCAAAAAATTTTAAAATTATCCAGGCCTGGAGTGGTATGCACCTGCAATCCCAGCTACTTGGGAGGCAGGAGTGGGAGGATCCCTTGAGCTCTGGAGTTTGAGGCTGCAGTGAACTATGATGGTACCACTCACTGTACTCCAGCCTGGGTGGCAGAGGGAGACCATCTCTTAAAACAAAACAAAAAAAACAAAACCAACTTCTGCAAGAAAAGTCAAAAGCTAAATGACAACTGGGAAAAAAATATTTCCAAATTATAGACTAAAGGTTAATTTCCATGGAATAAAAAGAATTCCCAGAAATCAATTTACAAAAAGATCAATAATGTAGTACAACAATGAGCAAAGGATATAAACACACAATTCACAAGGAAGGAAATATAAATGGTGTTAAACATACATTCAACTTTACCTCATAATGGAGAAGTGAAATTTAAATGTATTGTGGCGAAACTAATGTTTGGCAACTTTGTGCTGTTGTAATTGTGGGAAAATAGTAAAGCATATATCACTGGTGGTACCATAAACTGGTACAACTTCTAAAAAAAATCATTTGGGCAAAGTTTAAAATTCTTTGATCCAGCAATTCCAGTTCTAGGAATTTAAAGTGTTTAACTGGTACAAAATATTACATGTACAAATTTATACTTCACAGTACTTTTTTGTTTTGTGTGAGACAGGGTCTCACTCTGTCATCCAGGCTGGAGTGCAATGGCACGATCTTGGCTTACTTGGAGTGCAGTGACACAATCTCAGCTCACTGCAACCTCCACCTCCTGGGTTCAAGTGATTCTCCTGCCTCAGCCTCCTGAGTAGCTGGGTTTACAGGCATGTGTCACCACGCTTGGCTAATTTTTGGATTTTTAGTAGAGACAATGTTTCACCATGTTGGCCAGGCTGGTCTTGAACTCCTGATCTCAGGTAATTCACCCATATCGGCCTCCCAAAGACCTGGGATTACAGGTGTGAGCTACTGGGCCTGACCCCTACAGTACGTTTTCAATAGCAAAAAGTTAGAAAACCCAAAGGTCCATCAGTAGTGCTGCTTAAAAATACTGTGGTGCATTTACACAATAGAATACTATACACACAAAGGGAAGCTTTTCATGGAATATGAAAAAATTCCATAAAAATATTTGACAGTGCTCAAAGATGCACTGTCAAATAAAAATCTGGTACAAAGCAGTGTGTACAGTATGCTTCGCTTTCTGTAAAAATGTGAGAGAAAAATAAATGTATGAATATTTATAGAAGAGATCTGTAAGGATACTCTTGAAATCGGTCACACAGGCTGTCTTTGGTAGGGGAAATGGAGGGCTCTAAGATAGGGGGTGGATCAAAACCTTTTTACACCCTTTGAACTTGTAACATGTTAATGCATTGCGGACTTAAAAAAATCAAATTTAAAACAAGTACAAAACCCATCAGTCATCTGAAATAAACAACCTACCTATACACTAAATTGACATTATATACATATAATATATTACACTCATGCATACACAAAAAAGGCAGTATAACTTTAAAATTAAACACTGTGTTGTTTGAGTTTTTGTTTTGTTTTTGTTTTCAAAACTTCATCACTTTCATGAGTAAGGAACAGGATGGCAGCTCAGGCATACCACTAGAATAGGTACTAATGGCTATGTACATTTGAACACTTAAGCAAGCAGAATGACAAACTACAAATTCTTTAACATTCCAAGTGTCCTGAGTAGAGAGAATTGTTTAACTACATAAAATGCACACACAAGGAACTTCTTTATTTAGGAGCTGGTAGCCTGCATTTAGAGTTGCACAGAGAAAAGTCTATGATTTTCAACAGATCTAAATATTAGATACATGCAAAAGTAATTGTGACTTTTGCCATTAAAAAACAATTGTGCAAAAACCACATTTCTTTTGAACCAACCAAATATTTTTCACATGTAACGAGTTTTAAGTGGACAATTAAAGTTCTCAGTTTTCATGTGTAGCTTTAACTTGTAATTTAAACATGTTTATTTACAACATGGATATATCACAGGAGCTATTAAGATAATTTTCTCATATTGTGAGACACTGCAAAATATATATGTAAATTCAAGCTAATATAGCCATTTTACTGGTCTAATATAATTGAGTCTTGGTATGGGAGTGAAGAGACAGCTTGTTAGCACCAAGCCACATCAATGGGGGTGAGTGTACTTGCTTTCCACCCAGCATGTGCAAGGCTGCTGCTCAGGTGGGCCCTGTACTGGAACAGGTGTGTGCTGTCACAGGTGTGCACTGTGCCCTAAGCCGGCCTGAAAGGCACTTAATGGTCCCCTCAATTCCATTTCAAAATTCGCCACAAGGTACAGGGGCAATAACCATTTCCAGAAAGAGTTGCAATGCAGGGCCACTCACACTGAGCTATACGTGCCAATGGCTCAAAGGCTAGGCAGCACTCCAGACATCCCTCTGGGAAGAGGCCTGAAATCAGCCAGAAGACTGGGACCCCTGGGTTACCCCTGATATCTGCTGTTCCCAAAGCAGTCCCACTCACAGTTATGGCCCACTCACAACTTCAAATACCCTGACACTGATCTCTGTAGTTAAACAACTTTTCTTCTTGTATTTTCAGAATTACCTGGTCACTCCAATGAGTGGCTTCATGAACTGGATGAGGTCTGTCTCTAAGACTTGTGAGACTTTTTGGAAGACTTGTAGTCCTTGGACACAAGGGAACCTTTGTAGGGAGCACCACCAGCTCATCTCAACAGAAGTCACTGGCTCTTCAACTTGGACCTGCAGGAAGCTGAGCTCTGTGGCTCTTCCTCCTTTTGGAAGGAGTGGATCTCGATGGGGACCTAAAAACTGCTCCTGGCTCCTGTTCCACCTTCATCTCTCTCCCTGTTTGGTAAGATGTTCATGAGGCTTTCCTGTGCCCTCCAGTTTCCTCTCAGCATCCTTCACAGAAAGTGGGAAAGGCCTGCTTCTGCTGCCTTCTTTGGAAAAGTCTGCCAGCATGGGCACAGGTGAGAACCATGAAGCATTGTTTACAACTTGCGTGCTGCCAAGCTGCAGGTCCTTGACTTGTGCCTTTGCTTCTACAATAGCTCGCTCTTTTCCACTTCACTTTTCAGGTGTGTCAGGTTAATCTATTTTCTGAGTACAAAGCTGCAGTATTTCAAAGCAGATTTCTTGAATTTCTTCTTGCTCCAAAAAAAGCCAATGGGACAATTGGGCAGAGGGTTCTCCAGTATCCAGGCAGTGAGACAAACGCAGGCCCAGGTGATTCTCTCACGGCTATAACCAGAGAAAACATCTGTGTGAAGGCTGTCACTCACTCATGCCATTCCATGAAGTCTGGGCCAGGTGTTAGTTGCACTAACACTCTAACACTTGAAGGTATATAATGATGATCTAATGGTGGGTATGATGACAAAAATCTGGCTCTCGGAGCCCTCGTCTTCTGATTTTATAATCTGGTTCTTTAAGTTAACATAATTTTGATCCAATAGTAGAGACGCAAGCTTCTGTTTCCTCTCTCTCTGAGGTCAGTGGTGATGACACACGCTGACGATATCTCCTATTTGTCTTGGAGCCTCTTCTATTTTGGAGGCCAGGTGAACACATACCATTGACACATGCTCTGTGGAATGCTTCACAAAGGACTTGGTATAAAGAACTGATGGAACACCACCTATTCGATAGCCACGACCATCAGCGGCAGGCAGAGATCCATGCTGGTGTGAAAACTCACTGTGGCTGGAGTGAAGTGGAGCTGGTTGTCAGGGAGGAGGCACTATGCAGTACAGCCTGTGCACAATGGGCACTCTGTGTGGTCTTGGAGGTTCTCCTGGGGGACCCACTGCTGCTGCTGCTGCTGCTGGGACCTGTGGCCTTGGGGCCTCGCAATAAAGCATTGTTTTTGGGGAAGGTTTTGCACCTCCCGCTTTTCAATGGCACAATTGGCTGCAAATCAAAATTCCTTGTAGAGAGATTTAATTTTTAGAAATGAATTTTTTATTCAAAGTAGAGTGAAGTCCAAAAATATGAGCAAGTGATTGAATTCAATAATAATATTTTTGTTAGCCACTGGTTTTGACCAAAGTAATGAGGCCTCATTTTCTATGCGATATGGTTTGGCTGTGTTCCCACCCAAATCTCATCTTGAATTCCCACATGTTATAGGAGGGATCTGATGGGAGGTAACTGAATCGTGGGGGCAGGTCTTTCCTATGCTGTTCTTGTGATAGTGAAGAGTACGGTGTTGCTGAAAAGATACCCAAAAGTGTGGAAGTGACTTTGGAACTGGGTAACAAGCAGAGGTTGAAACTATTGGGAGGGCTCAGAAGAAGACGGGAAAATGTGGGAAAGTTTGGAACTTCCTAGAGACTTGTTTAAGGGCTTTGACCAAAGCCAGATAGTGATATGGACAATAAGGTCCAGGCTGAGGTGGTCTCAGATGGAGATGAGGTACTTGTTGGGAACTGGAGAAAAGGTGACTCCTGTTATGTTTTACCAGAGACTGGCAGTATTTTGCCCCTGCCCTAGAGATCTGTGGAACTTTGTACTCAAGAGAGATAATTTAGGGTAACTGGTGGAAGAAATTTCTAAGCAGTAAAGCATTCAAGAGGTACTTGGGTGCTGTTAAAGGCATTCAGTTTATCAGGGAAGCAGAGCATAAAAGTTCGGAAAATTTGCAGCCTGACAATGTGATAAAAGAAAACCCCATTTTCTGAGAAGAAATCGAAGCGGCTGCAGAAATTAGCATACGTACGGAGGAGCCAAATATTAATCCCTGAGATAATGGGAAAAATGTCTTCAGGGCATATCAGAGATCTTCACGGCAGCCCTTCCCATCACAGGCTTGGAGGCCTAGGAGAAAATGATTTTGTGGGCCAGGTCCAGGGTCCCCGTGCTGTGCTTAGTCTAGGGACTTGGTGCCCTGTGTCCCAGCCACTGCAGCCATGACTAAAAGGGGTCAAGGTACAGCTTGGGCTGTTGCTTCAGAGGGTGGAAGCCCCAAGCCTTGGCAGCTTCCATGCAGTATTGAGCCTGTGGGTACAAAGACGTCAAGAATTGAGGTTTGGGCCAGGCTTGGTGGCTCATACCTGTAATCTTAACACTTTGGGGAGCCGAGGTGGGTGGATCACCTGAGATCAGGAGTTTGAGACCAGCCTGGTCAACTGGGGAAACCCCATCTTTTCTAAAAATACGTGAAATTAGCTGGGCATGGTGGTACATGCCTGTAATCCCAGCTACTCAGGAGGCTGAGGCAGGAGCATCACTTGAACCCAGGAGGCAGAGGTTGCAGTGAACTGAGTTCGCACGACTGCGTTCCATTCGGGACAACAGGGCAGAATTCTGTCTAAGAAAAAAAAGGAATTGAGGTTTGGGAACCTCCATGTAGACTTCAGAAGATGTATGGGAACTCCTGAATGCCCAGGCAAAAGTTTGCTGTGGGGGGTGGGCCCTTCATGGAGAACTTCTGCTAGGGCAGTGCAGAATGGAAATGTGGGGTCAGAGCCCCCACAGAGAGTCCCTACTGGGGCACTGCCTAGTGGAGCTCTGAGAAGAGGGCCACTGTCCTCCAGACATCACAATGGTAGATATACCAACAGCTTATACCATGCACCTGGAAAAGCTGCAGACACTCAATGCCAGCCCATGAAATCAGCCAGGAGTGGGGCTGTACCCTGCAGAGCCACAGGGATGGAGCTGCCCAAGGCAATGGGAACCTACCTCTTGCATCGGTGTGACCTGGATGTGAGACATGGAGTCTAAGAAGATCATTTTGGAGCTTTAAGAGATTTGACTGCCCTGCTGGATTTCAGACTTGCATGGGGCCCATAGCCCCTTTGTTTTGGCCAATGTCCTTCATTTGGAATGGCTGTATTTACCCCATGCCTATATCCCCATCACATCTAGGAAGCAACTAACTTGCTTTTGATTTTACAGGCACATAGGCAGAAAGGCTTGCCTTGTCTCAGATGAGAGTTTGGACTGTGGACTTTTCAGTTAATGCTGAAATGAGTTAAGACTTTGGGTAACTGTTAGGAAGGCATGATTGGTTTTGAAATGTGAGGATATAAGATTTGGCAGGGGCCAGGGGCAGAATGATATGGTTTGGCTGTGTCCCCAACCAAATCTCATCTTGAATTCTCATGTGTTATGGGAGGGACCTGGTGGGAGGTAATTGAATCATGGGGGCAGGTCTTTCCTGTGCTGTTCTTGTGATAGCGAGTTAAATCTCATGAGATCTGGTGGTCTCATGAGATTTATAGGGGGGGAATTTTTCTGCATAAGCTCTGCCTTTGCCTGCTACCATCCTCATAAGGCATAACTTGCTCCTCCTTGCCTTCCACCGTGATTGTGAGGCTCCCCCGAGCCACGTGGAACTGCAAGTCCAGTTAAACCCCTTTTTTGTAAATTGCCCAGTCTCAGGTATGTCTTTACGAGCAGCATGAAAATGGACTAATACACTATGTGACTCAACATATTTCTGAAGGCAATTACAAAAGAGGAATTTCAAAAACATTCTGTGAAACGGCTGCGTTACTGAAATAAATAAATTACCTGCCAAGGTGACTGCTCTGAAGATGAACATTAATTTGGATGTGTTAGATCTCTTTGTTTTATAGTCACACCTGGAAGAATGTTTTAGTGAGCCTAGCTTTTGCAGCAGAATAAATGAATACCACTCACTTCATACATAATTATAGACCAGAATGAAATAAGAAAATAAGACCAGAAAATAGAAAATACAGTGTAGTACTATCCACCGATATTGCGACAATACTAAAAACCACAGTGAAATGACTAAGCACAGAACACTTTAACACTTTAAGGTGATCCTTGTGGGGAATCACCCTCAGTAGCATTTACTTAAAAAATGATCAGCAAGAATAATGTGAATCTATACTAAACAGTTGAGAAAACAAACAATATGTTATTTGGATTTGCTTCAAAATGGCAGTTGGGGGAAAGGCATAAATGAACTGGTCTTATGTGCATATATTGAAGCAAGTGGATCAGTACATCTGTCTGCTTTTGTTCATGCTTAAAATTTTTCATAACAGAAGACAGAAAATGAGAAAAATTATTGAAATACATAGCTTTAGAAAATGGGCATATCTTAGGGCTACACTGATGTTAAGAATATATAGATTTTTCCCTCCAATCCAAAATATTGATACTACCAATTCAGAGAAGTAGATTTTTAATAAAAAATGAGGTTATATGCTAGCTGATGGTTCTCGGCAATGATGAGAAAAAAACCAGGCCAACGTACAGTAGGTAGCTACTGGTTGGGAAATAGTTGTACCTCTATAAGCTATTTATATTAATACACCTAAGCAAGTAGAGCTACAACCATCATCTGATTATCCTTAATGTTAACAGAATATGTGGAAAAATTTAATACATTATAGGCTTGCCTTCAAACTCAGCTAAATGTAAATATGCAATCTATATATATCTAAGAGGTAATTATTTTTTTAACTTGGCATTTTTTTTGAATACTGGTTCAATTAGGGCAGTAAAATACATATAAGCTCACAGGTTTTATACATGGAATTCAATGAACTTTACATGAAACTGAAGCTGCTGAGCAGCCATATTGGAATGCCCTTTCAGATTTTAGATTTATAGAGTCAGCTACACTATTTACTCCTGAAGACCAGCAGCATGAAGATGCAATCAGGTGGTTGGAGCACAGGATTCAACTGGGATCACACTTTTGATCTTGGTTTCATTGGCAGTGTGAAACCAATTTTGGACAAATGCCCAAAGTTGTGTAAAGCTGTATGCCCTCAGGCTAATTTTCCTCAAATTGGTTAAATTTTACCTGCTTGACCTGCTCCTGCCTAACACCACAAGAAATTTACTGAAAGAAATTCTAGGTTGAAAATATCAAATGAAAAAGAAACATCAAGATAAAATGACTGAAGTTGAAGGATATCTTGTGATCTAAAAAGCAGATGTTCTTTAAAGTTCTTTAAAGTCCACAGGATGTAATGTAACCAGTCCAATACTGTTTTATAACCAGGCTGATGTGGGTTTCAACTCTCACGTCTACTGGTTATATAATTTGGGGCAAATTGCTTATTAGTTTTGCCTAAATTTCACCAGCTTTAAAATGACATGTCAACTATGTCATGAGGATTAAGTGAGAACACCAGAACTAACACTCACTGTGGGCTTACTATGTGCAGACACTATCCAAAGCACTATACAAACACAACTCACCTAATCTTCAAAACCTCCCAATTGATTATGCAACTACTATTATTATCTACATTCTTCCAGATGAGGACACTCAGGCAGAGAGTTGAGTCACTTGTTCAACAGCACTAGCAGAATGAAACTCTGAACTTGGGTGCTCAGTATCCACAACCCACATCTTTGATGACTCCACATAACTTTGGACACAATAGCAGCCCAGGAAACATTTGTTCTTTCAGTTTTGGAGGTCTACAGGTAATTAATTATTTTATAGATGGAGAATCCAAGTATATATTTAAAATAAAACTTGGGGCTGGGAGTGGTGGTTGACACCTGTAATCCCATTACTTTGGGAGTGAAGCGGGCAGATCACCTGAGTTCAGGAGTTTAAGACTAGCTGGGCCAACATAGTAAAATCCCCATCTCTACTAAAAATATAAAAATGAGCCATGTGTGGTGGTGCACATCTGTAGTCCCAGCTACTTGGGAGGCTGAGGCAGGAGAATCACTTTAACCCAGGAGGTGGAGGTTGCAGCGAGCTGAGATTGTGCCACTACACTCCAGTCTCGGTGACAGAGCAAGTCTCCATCTCAAACAAACAAACAACTCACTTTATTGTAACGGTAGTAAAAGCCTTCCCTAATGTTAGTTTTTAAAATCATTACTATCTAAGCTTATATGTAACTATAAGTGGAAATGTCAAGCAATTTATGGCAAAGCTGACATTTCTTGAGTTAACTAGTTTAGAATACTGTTTTACAGAAAGTACTTACTAAACTAGATAAAATAACATCCTCTTTTTCCAATACCAATAAAAGTTACAAAACAACCTCTATTGAAAGTAGAATATTCTGAATCACCTGAGTGAACAAATACTATTTTTTAACATTTCCTTCCAATATTAAGAAAAATATGGAGAAGGCAATTTCTTGTTAGGAATAACTGAGTTATTTTAGAGGATATGTATATCACTTCTACATTAATGAATAGTATTTAAAATTAATAGAATTATGTTAATGTTACAGAAAAGCAGATATAGTCAAAATTTTTAATTATTTCTCAAAGGATTAAATACGAGGGAATCTATACAATATTAAACTCGAATTATCCACTAATAGTAAGATGCTTTGGCACATTTAAAAATACTAAAAATTACTTGTATGTGGGTGTCAAAATGTATGACACTCCAAGCAATGGGTGTGTGGTGACTCATCAGTTGTCACCAGAACCAAACAGCTGCCTGTCATTAACCCTAGGTGTTGTGAGATTTACTGAAAAGTTTTACCAAATCTTAACTTCATTAAAATAATTTCCCTGCTGAAAAATATTTAAATGATGTTATTGGAATTCAAAGTATATTGAACTTTGAGGGAGTGACAGGATCCCATGAGTTTTTAACAAAGTTTATTGTATATTTGTCAAAAATAACAGTGACTTTTCATTTGTACTGAACTCTACATTTTAAAACTCTATGTCTAATAAATTTAAAGGAAAAGTATTGAATGATTATATTAAGAAAGAAATGGAAAATAACTATTTTACTGCCCTAATTGAACAAGCATTCACAAAAAATGCCAAGTTAAAAAAATAATTACCTCTTAGATATATATAGATCGCATATTTACATTTAGCTGAGTTTGAAGGCAAACCTATAATGTATTAAATTTTTCCACATATTCTGTTAACATTAAAGATAATCAGATGATGGTTATAGTCTACTTGCTTAGGTGTATTAATATAAATAGCTTATACAGATACAACTATTTCCCAACCAGTACCTACCTACTGTAAGTTGGCCTGGTTTTTCTCATCATTGCCAAGAACCATCAGCTAGCATATAACATCATTAAATACATGAGTAATATGAAAATAAAAATGTAATCACCTATAAATTCTCAATGTTTTCTAAAGTTACCAACATTAAAGGAACTTATTTCCTGAAATTTCATTTGCCCACCAACTCATGACAAATTATAGAAATATCAAAATAAATTTGGGCTATCCAAGATGAAAATATAAATTCACAAATGGGAGGAATTTTAAGGTAAAACCAACAAAAAACTCAAATAGTAGTGAAATTAAACCCATATGCTGTCTTTAACAATGCCAAAATTAAATATATTCAAGTTAACTCTAGTCCTTGGTAGCACAGTTTTCTCACATTTGGTCCAGACTTAAGAAATGTTCACTCTATAGCCTGCAAACAGATTTATTAGAAAAGAAAATTTCAACTGCTTGGATATGTTTCAGCAGTCTTTTGGTCTCTGTGTACAGTACATAAGTAGTGGCGGAAGGTGGCAGTACTGAGCTAGAAAAAAAACCTCAGAAGGCTTCAGAAGCTGTAGCAGAAACCTGAGGTAGTCCAAAGCCCACACTTTTAAATTGTTCATTAGACTTTATTATAGATAAATAATGTAAAACTCTGGCAAACCTAACCTATAAACTAAATGTTTCTAAAATGACTAAAGTTTCTCAATCGAAAGCCAGGAATATTCAACAGATTTCAAGAAATACCTACTTTACAGCATTGTTATCCTACCTCCCCAACAATATATATAGATTTTAAAGATAGTGAAATATGTCTAACAAAATAATAAAATGCAAACCTTTTAAAGGGATCAATGAGGCAGAAAGGTCCATAGAGCTTACCATTCATCAGGAGAGCAGCCATAATCCTCAGGTTCAGGGACATGGCTTCAGAAAGCAAGAAAAGGGGCAGAAAGAGAGGAAAAATAATCACAGAAAGGCTAGAAACATAAAATCACTAAGAAGGAAAGCATGAAAAGATGTATCACTGAAAAGTTAACAAAATGAACTTTTAGTTGGATCTGAAAGAATGGCAGTTAGTACAGTAAATAGAACATAATGACTCATGGTAGCTAAGCAGGTTTACGAAGTTATCCTGTAACTGTATAGCCAACTTGCCTCTTCACAACACTTACTAATTTTATGCACAAAATTCATAATTCAGTAGGAATTATTTGAACTTAGCAGTTTAAATACATGCTAAAGCCAATGGAAAATTAATCATGTGTTATATAATCAGAATAAAATGTTTTAAGGTAACAAACAGGCTAATATCTTGGAACACACTATCATACTAATAAAATTTATCAAATATATTTTAGAAGTAACTTTGGCTACCATGAGATGATGGTTACTTCAACAGGTACATTAAAGTAAAAGTTAACTACATTTCTATAATTAAATGGAACCTTAGTTTAAGAGATTAAATGATAGTCAAAAATTTTTCTTAAACTGTAATCCACTCATTAAAACATTCTTTATCTCAAACAGAAAAGATATTTATCAATACTGTCTTTAATTTCATCCATTAGCTCATCTGAACACTAGCAAAGTTTGAGAGATGTATTTCATTTCAATCAGCCAGTCATGTATTCAGCTGGAAGGGGCCCATAATACACGACAGACCAGCTTCTCTTATTTTCCATTTCTTTCATAATATAATCATTCGATACTTTTCCTTTAAATTTATTAGACAAAGAGTTTTAAAATGTAGAGTTTAGTACAAATGAAAAGGCACTGTTATTTTTGACAAATATACAATAAACTTTGCTAAAAACTCATGGGATCCTTTCACTCTCTCAAAGTTCAACCTTTCACTAACCCGGCCAAGGCAGGGACTCCACTCTTCCACTTCCAAAGGCATGTCTTCCACTTCCGAAACATTAAATTGCTTCCAGTGCAGTATCCACTGTATCATTCCAATCACAATGGAGGTGGCCTCTTTTAACTTACTGTTCTCTCTCCTACCAAAGGGCTTTTATGCATGCTTAAGAAGAAGGGCTAACAAAGCCCTTTGTGGGCTGGACTCCCAGAAAAGGAGTTGGCATGCTGCAAAGTTCTGTGGAAATTGGCTGCAACTCCATGTTTAAAGCAATCACTTCTGATCAACCTCAAGGCTTGGACCCTAGCCCATGGACTGTGCCAGGGAAGGGCCTGGTACTACCTAAGCAACACTGTGCATGGCCCTGCCAAGCTGCACTAGCCCCTGATCTCAACCAGGACAGGGGATAGAGTTTCCCAAGTTATGCAGCTTAAAAGCTCCAGTGCTCAAGTGTCAGAGACCCTCTCCCCAACTGTGGTGCAACCCTAAAGAATGCTGAGCATTACCTAGAGTCCACACACCTGCCACTGATCCTATATACAAGTTTCCCTGTGATTGCTGCTCCAGAAGCTCTGGTGTCTACATAGTATCTGGCTTTTCGCCTTTGTATGTGCCAGTGCTATAGTATCTACCTGGTAAGTTCTTTACTTAATCAAATTCATTCTTAGATCTCAACTCCAGAATCACTTTCTTAGGGCTTTTCCTGCTTTCCCTGGTTAGAGCAAATCACCCATCACAGACTCACATAGACCTCTATTCTGCGCTAGGACTTTATATCTGTCTGTACAATTACTTAATTAGCATTCACTAACTGCCAATTAGACGATATACTTTCGGCAGGAGAAAAGCATGTGAACTTTTGCCTATTTTACCTCCGTCATCTATCCAAGTGTCACATACATTAACACTTGAGATATGCAAATAAATAAATGAATGGGGTTGACTAGCATTTATCACAAGTCATCGTGAGCAGTAAGATAAACATGGTTGTAATCTAGATCTTGGGGGTTAGTATTACAATAATCGTGAAATTTCTCTTCTCAGGGTTAAAGGAATAGTTTATCCTTTTAGCAAATATATAGTGACACCAAATATTGTCAAGTAAAGCTATTCACATACTAAATTCATATGTAAAGATTGCTTTATAAAACTTTTTCATTTAAAGGGAAAATGCAAATGATGTTTTTAATACTAATTAAGTGCCTTGTTCACATTAAAAAAAGCATTATTTAGTTTGCTTAACAGAATTTCTTTTTAGAGAGCGTACCTTGTTAAGCCTCATCCAACTTACTGTATAAATAAAGTCTAAATGTTTTACAAAGATAGCACTTAAAACTTTATCCCAGAATCTTCACACTATTGAGATTTGTAGCCACTCAACAGAGAAACTGCGTTACCTATTCCAGGTATTCAAGTAATTGTTATTAAACTGACTTATTCCCTACAGGAAGCAATTAGTTGAAATACTTTAATAACTAATGTTTACAGTAAAATGTCTAGTTTGTCATAAGTTAAATTTACAAATGATATCATAATTCACTTACATTTAACTGTAATTGTCCCATAAAAAGATCTAACGAAATAATCTAATAATTTTAAGCACACAGTGCATTCCTAACCAAAAGTTGATCTCTACAAGATAATCATCATTGGCAATTATGTACAAATCTTTTTTATTTTGTTGCCCATCATGAATCCAATTTGGGGCAAAGGTTCAGGGAAATGAAAGAAAATTTATTACAATTAAATTCTGACACACTGTTTTAAGTGTTAATTATTATTTTCTTACAAACCTATGGAATACACAGAACTAGCTAAGAATTATACTATCAGGAAACTTCAAGTCTTATTTTTCTAACTGATAAAACACAACAGAACTCACTTGAACCCTATCTGGGGTGAAACTGAGCTACCTGATGTTTTGGCAACATTGAGGCAAAATCAGCTCTGCACTTGTAAACCTGAAGGCTTTTGTCAGGATATGAAATTTTGTGTTGCCTTCTGGTTTTGCCACCTCTCTGCAGGGATAAACGCCTTGCATTCTCCCCACTGGGGTTGGAAGAAGCGCTCATACATAATAGTTCCCATATTAAACAACTGTTAAACACTGCTCTGGGGAAAATGGGATAGCAAAACCATGTCATTTCCCTCTGGCTAGATTCCCATAATCCAAGAGTGCCCAGAGGAAATCCACACAGAAAAGTACTCCACAGTAATTACTCTCTCTCACCCCTTCATATCTAATCATGGAGACTGGCGGTAATTAAGTAAGTGTTATGTTCTCTATTGTAAACATGTGGTCAAGTCAGAAATCATGGTTTCTCCAAAACCTTCAGACATCAACAACTCTCTAAGATGCTAACAATCCAATAATCCACCAGGATGTGCTGGGGAGGGGACGCTGATAAAAACTCAAGGTTAAGGATGCCTGAAAGCACATATACAAACAATATATGATCGCTGGAAGCAGTTTAACTGTCTTTACTCTACATGGCTTCTGGTATTCTTGAAAATACGATACCATAACCAAAGAGGAAACAGATATCGGCTTATACAGTTAAAATTTGCAAACAAAGTTTTGTTTTTATTTCTAAACATTATGTTAGATTTTATATCTGGAAAAGGACCTTAGAAACGGTTTAGTCTCACTAGCCACATCTTAAAAGAGTAGGGAATATCTAAAAATAAATTTTCTAGGATTACATGGTAAATTCTAGATATAGCCAAAACTCATAGCTAATGACTGTATCTCAGTATTAAGAAATATTATTTCCTCAAGAGAAAATTGACTTCACTGGCAATTTAATCTCAATGATGACAATACTGAGCTCAGACCCACCCTATCCTGTAACAGTTGTTAATGATGACATCATCAACAGACACAGAAGAGTACTGCTCTTTAGAACTACTGCCTAGGAGTGCTTAAGGACCTCTTGCAAGAATAAGAAAAAACCTGATAAAATGCAGAAGAAAAAAGAGGCTAGGTCTGATTTTAGCTTTCTGTTCTGATAATTTCACAATCAATAATTAATTTGATGAACCTGCTTATTGAACTAAAAATCAAAAAGTAAAAACAATGCCAATTATTAAACAGGTCACTGTGGAAATACTAGCAATGAATACAGAATTTGTGTAAAAAAATCACCATAAATCTGACAACATGACAAACTCTAGAATTGCAACAGGTTTTCCTTTTCTCCTCTGGGATGATTGTGGGTAGAATATATAAGTACAAGATGTCAAAAAGTATGGCTGCAACTCTCCTGCGCCAGTAGCAATTTGTTGGGGGAAGCGGTGCAGCCAGGTGAGCCTCTTTCATCTAAGGAAATTAGGACATCTCCAGATAAAGAAGAAAGATGAAAAACAGCATCCAGCCCAGGAAATAGTAAATATGCTTCTTAAATGAACAACAGCCTGTCTATACAGTGTGAAAAAGCCACTGAATCAACTGTCTTTTTAACCTCACTTGTACATAGAGTTTATACATTTACACATATAGTTTAAAGTCATTTTTAGTCATGCTCTCATAACCCAAAGAACAAGGATATCTAGGAATAAGCACACGCTTTTGGGATTTTTCATGAAATGGGTACTTTTTATAATTTTGACTAAGGCATTTTCAAAATGTTACACTGTTGTCATCGGCCTACTGCTCAGAGTGAGTGGGGGAAGAGTGGGTGCAAGCCAGAAAACCTAGAAGCAAGTGTCCATGCTCGTATGAGTAGGAGGTTGATATTTACTAGTCTCACTTGTAGGTAGATAAAGATAATTGGCAAGTCTGATAATAGGCCAATGTCAACCAACCAGGAGAGTGTTTCTTCTTTTGATGTCTTTCCTAGGAATTGTAGAAATTAATTTTCTCACATTACCCTATAAAATATTTCAAAGAGGAGGCTATGGAACAGGTTGTAAGCATACCTGGAAGTAAGAAATAAATAATAAATGGTGCTCAACAAACATATTTTAAAGAAGATTAACAGCCTGATAAAAGTTTCTGATGATATTAATTATCCTCTCGATTCAAGAGTTTCATGTCTCTATCTCCTTTCCACCATCAGAATTTTAGATTGCTCTATGACTGCAAAAAGGAGAGATAGTAGGAGAAAAAAAAGTATCAAAAGTGGTAACTATCACTATTTTAACTTGAAAACTGCCCAAGGCCTGATTAGCTGTCCTTACCAGATCCAAGCTATACTCTAATTTATAGCAGTGTAAAGGGAAATACATTTGTTCTTTATTACTAGGGCCAGAGAAAGACTTTCAGCAACACTAAACACTGAAAATACCTTTGGGCAGAGCACCCATCTCATGTCATCCCAAATGAAAACAATGCCAAACTACAAACATGAAATACACATGTGTCCTAAAACAGCTGCTTTAAAAAAAAATCCCCATACCCTCCCCTAATAAGAACTCCCCAAAATACCAAACTGTTAGCACTAATTAAATGTGTATTTCATATCCTAATTAAAGAAAAAACTCACCCATAAGCAACTCCCGCTATGGTGCACTTCTTAAACTGCATTACATTGCATGTCAGAGTACCAGTTTTGTCAGAAAATATGTATTTAACCTAAAAAAGTTAAAAATTTCTCATTAATATTTCAAAAGTCTTTATGCCAGTCTTTTACAGAGAAAAAAAACACCTTATGCTTTTTATTAACATTGCAGAGGCATAGTGAATACTACTAAGGGACTACTTTCTGCATACTCATCAAGGAATATATTCAGCTTTTAAAAAAGTATTTTACAAATGAATCTTTTCACATATGAATACTAAAGACTATCACCATACTAGAAAACTATATAGACATATGCCTCAGTCTGGTCTGAATTTCCACTAGAAAGTGCTACTACCACTATTTAACATCGATAGAGCACTAAAACATCTATCAGCATTTCTCAACGCAACAAGCAATTGTAGAATTTGTAATACCTTGCGCAATTAACTTCATGCAACATCTGAATTAGTAAGAAATAAGAATAATTCTGGACTAGATTCTACTTGTAAAGTATAAGTTGGAATATAGCAATGATATTTTAAAAAAGTCATTTTTTAGCTAGACTATGTACATGGATTACAAATAATACACATATGTAAATATAGTGTGAATTATAAATCTAACATTCCAATTAACTAGACTCACATAGCTTCATTGTTGATAAACTTTTCCTCCTTTCCTGGTTGAAAGCTATGAACAATTCTAAAACTATGTTTGTAACTCAAAAACAGCCAATATGTTGCATACTAGTTAGACTATATACTGAGCGACATCTCTAAGTTCGTGGAATACTCTACCTTGAGAGCAAAATCTGCTTTCAACAAATTGATTTACTAAAATGAAAACTGTTCATCATGCACTAACAAATGTATTATCCAAACAGTAGAAAATTAAAAGCTGTCCATTCATCTGAAGTTATCATATACAGCAGATACCACACCAAATCTGACTTTTAGATTCAACACATATCAACAAATCGAGTTTACCTGGCCAAGTTCCTCATTCAGATTAGATGTTCGAGCCATAGCAGCAGTGTCTGTGGGTTCATAGTGCATGTCAAGATCCTTTAAAAAAAAATTAAGTAAATCGTTGAATACAACTGGTAATAAGGAATTGGGTGAAATTTTAAAAGAAAACAATTAGTATCTTCATACTTCAGTAAGTCCCTGATGTACTATATGTGAGCACTAATTTCCTGTCATCCCTATATCATTTAATTCAATTTTTCTGGAAAGTATTCAATATAGACTATTATATTCCACAGTAAGGACAGAACAGTATGGTAGTGAGAGCCTGCCTATGAATCATGCAATCTAGGTTTGCTATCATTCCACCATTTTCTATATAAATGACCTATTATAAGGATTAAAAGATACCACAAAAAGTGCTTCCTAATGTGTCTGACATAAGGCAAGTATTTAGTAATGTGAGCTAGAACTCAGCAACTAAACAATGCTCAAATAATTAGGTTTTCAAACCCCTGGAAAAAGTACCCAAGAGGTTCTATCTGGTTGTACTTTCTGGGCCAAGTTTCTTGCACTACATATTTGTTTTCTTGAAAGAAAAACAAAGTGCACTTCTCAATAGATAACAATGTATAGTTTTTGTACTTATTTGTACTTGCCTTGTGCCCAGTAATCATGAGACGACTATCCTACAAAATTAACATTTTCTGTAGTAGACCATTTTATTAACAAATCAGGGTTGTAGTTCACAAATTTTCACGTCAGATGAAAAGGCCAAAATTGAAATCAAAGCCCATCCTCTCCCATGTCTGTATTCTGAACCAATCAACATCACTTCTGAAAAAGGCTGCTGCATATTTTAAGAGAGATATTAACCAACTGGGTCTTTGTTCAGAAGAGAAAAAGTGATCAGAATAGAGATTAAGCTAGAAATCACATGAAATGAAGGACAACAGAAGACGACAGGGAATGTTTAGTAAGAAAGGAAAAGACAGGATAGAACTGGCATAATAGCTGAGTTCAGCTTTTTTGCCAGACTATCTTTCAGAAACAAGATTAAGCATTTTCGTAATAGATCAATTGGGAAGAACTGGACTCAAAGGAAGACAGTTATAATTTCATTTTCACACAGGAAAGAAGTTGCCTTGTAAAAGAAGGAAAGCTAGTGTTCTGTCAGATGTCATAAAGCATCTGTAAATCAGAAAGATGATTGAAGAGCATATGCCTGCTGGGTTCATCCAACACTAAAATTATATAATTGTTTGAAAAATATTATTTTTGAAAATAAAAAAATAAAGTGATTACCTAGCATACTTATGTGATCCTCACAATGAGTTATCCTGTTAAGAAACTTTAGTAAGTCTTACTTATATTTGTACACATCCTATTACATAATTTTTCAGCCACATATCTCCTGTATGAAGTGAGCTACACCTGCAGCTCATTTTAGATTTCTAAATTACACTGATTTCTTACCAATGACTTAAGAGATTGACAGCTTAGGTAGATCATTTGCTACAAGAAGATAATGAGCAGTTACATTTAAAAAAATCAGTTATATTTTTAAAAAATCCTAATATTGTTCATATTGAAAGACTTTACAATGATTGAAAAAGAAAGAAACAAAAATAACACATAAGTTTCTCAAAATAAAAGGTAAATTTTCTGGCAGATTAGGCCCACAGATTTAATTTATATAATAAATTCATTAATTGTAACTTATAAAAACTGTAAGACCACACTTAAAAACATTTTGAATATAGATGTCCAACATTTTTCCAATATTTAACAATATTCAAGAAAAAAGTTATGAAGAAAAATTCGAGTGAAACTAAAATTGTTTACAGTGTGGAAAATAACATGATATTAACATGATAATCTGGCTGATATCAGTAGCAATCACAGTATTATTTGTATAATGCTTGTTATTTATGAAGCCCTTTGCTATGTCAAGAGATTCCTTAGTCCATAAAACCACTGTGAGATGTAAGTAAGGCATATTATACCTATGTCTGTGTTCAAGAAAACAAGTTTCAAAAGAAGTGACCTGAGAAAGTTGATACACTTAGTAAATTATAATACTAGAACCACAATTCAGATATTTAATCCTAACCTCATGGTTCTCCTTCTCCCATAACCATGATGTATTCTAAAACAGGTTTCCTGAGCTAGAGACCCAATTTCCCCACAATGTCTGGTCTGTAAACTTATGATTCTGAGATGAGGAACTTTGCTACAAATTAGGTTCAAAAATGTGATCCTCTGGTCAAGAAAAGGTAATATAATTAAGACCTTTATTCTCCTGGGATAACAAAGCATCCTAAGGACAAAATTATTGTGTAGGGTGAAAACAAACAACAGTAATTCATATTTACCCAATTTATGAAGTATGCCTGGGTAAATTTCACAACTTCTAATGTAACCAACAAGCTGATAGGAATGAGATTGTTGAAAAGGATGATGAAGGTCAAGAAATTTAGTCCAAAATTATTAGCGCCACCATCTGTTGGGAGAGGCAGAAAGAATGTCATTTATAGTTTTATATTTTATTTGTACTGACCCCAAATTAGCATAGTGTAAGTTTTCCACATTATGTAGCTTATTTGATAATTAACATCTTGCTGATCATCTATCCTAATTCTCAAGTACATCCTTCAAGACAGAATTGCATTGTGTTCAATATGTTGTTAATCCAGGTAAGAGCTGTATAAAAGTACTAAGACAGTGAAAGGACTGTCAAATATTGCAAATCCTGTTCTAAACACAAAGTTTAGAGATACTAGGGATACCACTGAGGGTTTATAACTATAAAATCTCAATTGGGTAGAATCACTTTTATATAAATTCTTAAAAGTATTTCCAACTTAAAGTATGCTTTAAAAGCAAACAATTAAGACAGTAGCAGCAAAAACAATCCAAACTATGAGTACTATTCAGTCCTAG
This sequence comes from Ateles fusciceps, assembly GCA_036589455.1. Taxonomy (NCBI): domain Eukaryota; kingdom Metazoa; phylum Chordata; class Mammalia; order Primates; family Atelidae; genus Ateles; species Ateles fusciceps. The sequence continues at coordinate 8,858,058 of JAZHEH010000193.1, forward strand.
GTAAATCATCCTCCTAGGTACATTATACTCTTCTTCCTCAATAATGAAAATAAAACAGCTATACCAGATACAATTGTAAAGTATACAAAGAAACAGACTGATGGTAGTAGTAACCACTCTGATACTGAAATAATAAATCAGTAATTGTAAAAACAACTTGGAATTGCTGCAAAGATAGATCAATGTAATAAAAAACTTTAAAAATACCAGTTTTTGCTATATTATTTTACTAGAAATTGTTTTTACACATTCAGAAGTTAAGTCTTTTTTGGCTAAGTACTTATGAAATGAAAGTGTAAACTCATTTCACAGAGATATCCAGGGGTAGTACATTAATACCACAATAATAAAAGGATAAATTCTCTAAAGGTAAACTATTTACTAGCACTTTCTCTGAGATAAGATAACCATTTAATACAGAACTCACTACATTACTGAGTTCAAATGAAGGCACATTCGTTTTAAACATTTTTAAACCATATAAACCAATTTTTGGTGCTTTTATTTATTTAAAATATAAATAAAATATATTTTACTTAAAATAAAATAATTTTATTTAAAATAAATATATTTATTTATATTTAAAAATACATACTATACATATTTAAATATATATATAGTATATATTTTTAAATATATTTAAATATATAGTATTTTTAAATATATAAAATATATTTTTAAATATATATTGTATGTATTTTTAAATATATATATGCTTTATGATATCCACACATGGTCAATCTACTTTCTTTACCATATAGTTAACCACGTGTGTTAAAAATATTTTTAAGGAACAGTTTTCATTGATGTATATCATAAATGGCTATACATAGTGAATGTTCTATACCACTATAGGGTGTTCATTATGTTTTTAAGGATTCTGAAATTTTAGGATTCCAAAATTTTACTTACACTTGCTAGAAATCTCATTGGAAAAAAAAAAAAGATTAAATGTCTAGCTATCTTGGCAACAAGGTCTTCTTTTTAGAAACAATAGAAAATTCCACAAAGTAAATCAAGATCAATTGTGAAACAAATATATGTTTTAATTTGAAAAAGTGCAGTAAGCACTTTATTGCTTACAGTTTAGATTGAGATACCAGTCTTTTCCAGAATGTCTTCGATTCCAAATGGCTGAGCCCACAGAACAGACAAGAGACATGGCAATTAAGATACAAAATAAAATCAAAATTTGTATATTTGTAATCCGTTCCACATTTGAGAGCTTAAGTGGTGGACTTGTTGAATTCTGTAAAAAGAAACAAGATGAGTAATAAAAAATGTACACCAATAATTTGGTAATGTATACTTAGTATTCTGTTGAGGATGACAAAGTCACAACTCGGTATCTAGATGTAGGTGGATACTTGAAAATTATGCCAAACCCATGACAAATGTAATAAGGTGCCAATGGTTAACCACCTCTTTTTTTTTCAAGGCCACTATACCACCCAAGCCTTTTGCTAGGAAGTAAACTATAAGAAAGAAGAGGAGAAGGAAATTACATTCCTTTTGCAAAAACAGCTTTTGCATTGTGGCAGGTAAGATGAATAATGCATTCCTTGGCTATCTAAGCAAACAGGGTAGTCTGGAAACATTTAGTTAGTGTTTCAGCTCAGGAAGAGTGGCAGACAAGGCAGTCCATGTACTCACAACTAGGCACCTGAAAATTTCAACATATGAAGGCAATATTTAAAGGATCTCTGGTTTTCAAATTTCTGGTGGCATTTAGCAATTGTTTTACTCAATGCAGCAGCAATTTAAGTAGTGCTGGCTATAAAGGACAACAGAGTCAAGTTTCTCCAGGTGTATTTGATGATTCAAATGGTTATTTAGACCTGTGCTAACCAAAACAATTCACAGGACAGAAAATTAAATGTCATAATCAATGTAAAATGAAGATTTATAGAATTTATAAAATGGCTATGGGTGGAATCACTAACAACAATCTCATCTGCTTTTTGATACCTTCATGCCTGTACAAGGTACAAAGGTATTAGCTCTTAGAGCAGACTTCCGTTTAGTTTCTTAAAACTGTTTTCCATACCCATCTAACTACTGAATATGATGGTATTATAGCATAGAGAGGGAGCACCCATAGGCAGGTGTGAACATCAATGCTAGAATTAAAGCTGATGGCAAAAACAGCCTTACATAGAAATGCTATGAGAAATGGCCATTTGATTCAAATTTTAAAAAAATTTTATAAAAAATTAAATTTAAGATTTGATTATTGAATTAAAATAAAATTACAAGACAAATATTTTAATGCAGATCACTTATCATCACATAGACAACTTGTAATAATCACTATAATAGTAAATGCTGCCAATAGACCCATAGACAAAATTCTTGAGAGTACATGCATAATCTTTGGTGAACCTTCCAGTGTTCCTGTGTGCAGTGAGCCATTCTTATAGGGAGGTAATTTCAAGGTCCCACTCAGAGGAACACCAGATTCTGGACATACAGGGTTGGATCAGGAATCTGTGACAGGTGGTCTCCTATGTTTGGAACCACTGCCCTGAGACCTATAAATCATACACTCACAAAAGCCTTAGGTCCAAAAGGTTTCATAGATAAAAATCCCACCTGCATCAGCTTGGTGTCATGTCCAGTGTAGACAACTATTCCATGAACCCACTGCGTATTTCTCAACTGAGCTCCTCGAAGAAGAATCTGATCTGCTCCCAGTGGAACAGTGCTAGGACAGATTACGTTGACATTAGAAACAGTATTTTCTAAATGCTTAAGAACTCTAGTCACCATATAGTTACAAAAGTGCCCATTAGTAAAATAACCCTTCTCACATTTACTTTATTTTTAGAAAGCAAGTAATTCCCCTCCAATATAAATAATTTCCTTAAACAGGAACAACAGAAGTATTTAAGTTGCTTCTCCTTAACACCAAACCAGGCATATTCTGTAACTTCACTATCTTCTATGGACTGCACTGTTCACCTCCGCTATTCACATGTTGAAGTTCTTACCCTCACAATGTAATGGTATTTGGAGATGACACCTTTGGGAGGCAATGTAATTTAGAAGAGGTCGTGAGGACTGGGTCCTCATAAAGGGTTTAATGCCCTTATAAAAAGACACTCGAGGAGTTTGCTCTTGTCCTTGTGTGGACACAGCAAGAAGGGGCCTTTTGCTAGCCAGGAAGAGAATCCTCACCAAAACCCAATCATGCAGGTACTCTGATCTTAGATGTCTAGCCTTCAGAAATGTGAGAAAAATTAATTTCCATCATGAAAACCACCTAGTCTATGGTATTTTATTATGGCAGCCTGAGCAAACTAATACATTAACCAACATAGCAGGTAATGTTTTGGGATTCAGAGGCTAATTTACACACCTATTTATAACTTTTCCTGAATTAATAAGTCCATTTAGGTTACTAAAAGTGTTAGTGGTGGGGCTAAGGAATTTGTCTGACCCACCTCAGCCCCACCACACACACAGACACACACACACACACACACACACACACACACACACACACTCTCTCTCTCTCTCTCTCTCTCTCACACACTCTCTGTCTCTCTGTCTCTCCCTCCCCACAACTGCCTTAAATTAAAAATAGCTTTGTGCATAATAAAGGTCCAAAAAATTCATATGATAAATATACAGATCTCACTCCATACTTGCATCGCCATCCTTGACCCCCTACAGACAAGTCCCTGTACTTAAAATCTCTAGAACATTCATTTTATAGTATTCGAAGATTGGTTCCCCAAGAATTGTGAATAAATTTCCAAAGAATAGTAAGCATATTGGAGCTATTCATTCCCTATCATTTAAACAACATTTTTCATGAATAAGGTTTAAGTTGGTATTTTTGTGGATTTTTCACAAGGCTACCCACTACAGTAGGTTACTGGGTGATAAAACTCACACAGAGACATAAGAACTAACAAAGCACCACAGATATACTGTTGTTCTTCAAGAAAATATACTACATAAATTTTAATGGCTCAAGGATTACTATTACCAATTCTTCATTTTTAATGAGAAAAAAGGTCAAATATAAAGAAAAATATACTTTAAAATTCTGGAAAAAGAAGGAAACAATACCACAAGAAAAATCTACAGAGAACACAGAACTTCTTTGTAAGTGGAGGCAAAGCGAGGCTGAGGTCTTCATTTCTGGTGAGCTGCTCTGGTCCAGTAGGCTTGTAAGGCCAGTAGCAGCTTGGGCCTTGGACATTCTTTCAGGAACTACACAAATTCTACCTACACAGGTAAAAATCAATCCAGATGGGTAGGTAACAACAGCACCTGAATGAATCCTTAGGAAATACTGTATTCCAATTTAGAGAAAGAACAAAGCAACTGTAACTCTCATTCTATATGTACAATAGCATGCCTTTAGGACATATCTGGAAGGAAATCCTTCTGGTGTATATCTCAAGATTAGGGGTACATTTCAGAGTTGAAAGGGGCGTTGGGCCTCAAGTGGGTTTCCAATGAGTTTTTGGGAAGTTGGACTATGCTGGGGGACACACATGTGACAACTGTTCCTTACCCAGACAATGGGGTATAGTATGGCACCTGTCATCTCAGCACTGGTGGTTGTGGATTGACTGGAATTAGATACAGACACTTCAAAAGCAAAACATACTACTTTTCAATTACAAGGACTCAAGAAGAATTAGTTTTCATCACAGCTGGTGTTCCTTTTGGCATTAGACTATGATCCTCATCCTTAAAGGAAACAAAGTATACTCATTCCAAAGGGTCTCCAAGAGCTCTGGGTAATCACTGTAAATCCCAAATGTGCTACAGATACGAAGGTCTGGAAAAATCTGTCTCTACCTTTCATATGAAACACAGCATACTATATAAATTCTCTTTGTACCCTGAATCTTGGCACCATCATACAAACTTTCTCCTTTATAGCATAGATTTGCTCAGCATCAATTTGACAGAAAACTGTTAAGACGTGGAAGCTGGCCAGTTAGGAACGTCAGACTATAGAAACAATACCAGTATAAATGGCCAAATCTATCATTAGTCTTTAACCATATGTTCGTGAAAAGATCACTCTGTGCAAATTTTAGAACAACATATAATTACTTCAAGGATTATGGGAAAGCTTTTGGAAGATCTGAATGAGAATGGCAGTTCAGGGTATACTTCAAATGTCCTTTAGAATTCAAACACTCTAATAATGCAATTATGAAATAATGAAAACCCCAAAAACATTCTCTTAGCCTGGCAAGTTGAACTAGTATATTTAGCCAACATTTAGTTGGCCACTACAAATGCCAGGGAGATGAGGTATACCATAAAGTAGATGAAGCAGGGAAAGTAGGGAGTGGAGGAGAAAAGAGGGGAGAAGGGAGGCAGGAAATACTTCACCTTTTCTGCCAGTTTCTGTGTCATTTCTTTGCTCTCTTTGAAACAAAGCTCATTGAAAAAGAAGTCTACACTTGCTATTTTCAACTCCTCTTCTTCCATTTTCTCAAACTCACTCTCATCAGGCACCTGTTCTAATCAATTTCAATGATCTCCACTTGCTAAATGTAAATGCTAGCAGTCAGTCTCATTGTACTTGACAATCAGCAACGTCAGACCATTTTGGTCCCTCTGCCTTGGTACAGTTTCTTCACTCTCTTTGGTTACCATCCTATAAACGTGGTCTCCATCTCTTTCACTAGTACCTTGGCTTTTCCCAACAACGTTGGCGGGTCTTAGGAGAGTTCTTGGGTCTCTTCAATTTTCCATCTATACCCTTTCATTCTCAGTGTTTTCTTCCATCCCCATGGCTTTAAATATCCATGCCACCTACTCTCAAATATAACTCATGAACCCAGACTTCTGTCCCAAACTTCAGATATATATTCAACAACCTCCTGGACATCTCTGTTTCAACCAGACAAACTTATAAAGTCCAAAACTGAACTGCTAATCTTTCTTCCTCAAAATCCTCCAATGGATTCCCATTTCACTCAAAGTAACATCTTCACAATGGCCTATGAAGCCCATAGGATCTGGCTCTCTATTTTCTCTAGACTCTTCTTCTATTACTCTCTTGTTGATCACAGCACTCCAACCACACTGCCCTAACATTCCACCATTATTCCAGGCTCTTTTCCACTTGAAGATCATGTAATGATAGAACTAATAATTTACACTGACTACACCTTCCATCTGGAATCATCTCCCTCCAGATATTCAAAAGGCTAACTTCCTCACCTCCCACACATCATTGCTCAAATGTTACATCTTCAATGAGGCTACATGTAACCACCCTAACAAAAAATTGTTCCCTTCTAAAGACTCCCAATCTTCCTTATCCAGTGTTGTATTTTCCCCAAAGTATTTATCACTTTCTAACACAGTATAAAATTTTCTTATTTATCATCTTACTGTTTGTATGTTTGCCATTCCCTCACTGCAAGAATAAACTCACAAGTTGCTATGGTCTGAATGTGTCTCCCCAAAATTCACATGTTGAAACTCAATTCCCAAAGTGGTGGTATTAGAAGGTGGGGCCTTTGGGAATGGAATTCACGCCCTTATAAAGAGGTCCGAGGGTCTCTACCATGTGAAGACATATACTAGGTACCATCTCTGAGAAACCGGCCCCCAGTAGACATTGAATCTGCTAGTGTCTTGATTTTGGACTTCCCAGCTTCCAGAATTGTGAGCAATAAATTTCTGTTATTTATAAATTACCCAGTCTAAGATATTTTGTTACAGCAGCTTGAACAGACTAAGGCTTAAGGCCACGAATATTAATCTGCTTTGTTCACTGTTGCCTCCTTAACACCTGTGACTGGCTTGGCTTATTAGGTGTTTAATATGTACTGGTTGAATGAATGAGGGAAGGGGTAGAAGAGAAGAAACAAGAGAGGGCAGAAGCAGGTAACAAAAAGAGAGGACTGTAATTAATAACACAGGCTAGAAAGGGCATATGAAATTTCACAGAGAAGGAGACAATAAATTATCCAGTACAATAGACTCCTTGAAGGTAGAGTCTGAACTCCCTGAAGCATCTCAAGATCACAGTAAAGGACCCGAGCCACACAGATTGGATAGCTAAGCCTATAACATGAGTATTTTGGCCAAAGAATAAGCCCCAGGTAATTCTTACTCCCATTGTTTACCCACTAAACAATGCGCCAGAGCTTGGAATATCTCTAAAAATATCCTCCTGCCACATTGGCAGGAACTCTGGGAAGTCATCAGCTATCCCACATGAATGGATAAGATTCAACATCTTCACAGAAGGATTCAGGGTAGAATATAAAAATGCTTTAAAAAGGGTTTTGAGTACTCAAACTTAGCACACAAGAAAATACTATGTATCCAGACCTGGAAGACACAGCAATACACTGTGACACAGTGGATTCTGTGTTTTTATGAAGACTGATTTTACATACCCATGTCCATCAAGCCTTATGTTTCCAACAAAATCGTAGAGATGTCTGTTTGGACTTTCACACTCAATTCTGCCAGAAATCCTCATCAAACTGTCAATGTCTTTGATATCTGATGTTGCTGGTAAGCCCTGTTTAGAATTTTTAAATAAGCAAAGAGTATATTAAATAAGTTGTATCTGAGCAAAGAGGAGGAATTTTAAATTCATCCAAGTCTTAAGAGCTAAGGGACCCCATTATTTTTATAAGTATTTCTCTCCTACTCTGTTAAATCATAATTAAGAGATTCCTTCCTCCCTGACCTGAGCACAGGTTTTTAGCACAAGAATAGGGCACCTTTATGAGAGTTCTTAAATATATTTAAGAGTCTATAAGCTAGTCTGCAAAGATAATTTGAAGTAAGTCCCCAAAGAACCATTTGCTTCTGAAAATAAAAGTAATATTTAGCACTATACAGTCTAAGTCTGTCTTTAGAATCTAAAAAAAGATGAAAAATAGATGGAATCTGTGTTCAAAGAACATAGTTTTCTCTTTTTCATTCCACTGAGAAGGGAAACTCTAAAACGGTTCTTCCCCGTGGCCAACCAGAAGCAGCTGTCACTGAGCAGGCCCCCCTCACATCATGGCAGCCTAGGTCCAGGTCCTCTGTGATGATCTAGTTCCAACACATCTCAACCCTCCCACATGTCATTTTCATCATTCATCTAGAAACCAAGGGCATAGATTTTTAAAGTCTCTTTTAAAACTTTAAAAATAAAAACTTTACCATTGTTTTTGCCCAAGACAATATGAAAAGTAAATATAGAAATGTAAACTATTCCCCAAGATGAATGAGTTTTAGAATGGGAATAGAAAGTATGGCTTTTTAAAAAACCTTTAAGTTCAGGGGTGTACACACAGCTTATGTAGGTAAACTTGTGTTATGGGGGCTTGTACAACTTTTTTTTTTTTAACATGGCAAAGCCAAATTATAATTTGAACCAGGTGAATAGGAAAAAGTATGCTAAAACATATCAAAGCACTTAGAACTACTATTATCTGAGTGTTAGCTATTACATAAAATAATTTAAAATATTACAAATAGTACCTACAAGATAGACCATATTTAATCAGACAAATACATCCAAGTCTTCCATAATACTTAACAACATCGGTTTACAAAACATTTTCATTGTGGTTCCATGGAAACATACTTACAATAGGACAGATTACTTCAAGACAATAACACAAAGAAAGAAGCTCTTAATTCCATGTAAGAAAACAACAGTGATTATATATACTTGTATTAGATCTTACCTGTCTAATTTTCAAGTTTGTTTCACCATCTAAGTTGGATGTTTCAATGTAGCACATGGCTTGGGGCTCACTATAGTTTAGAGTTGAGAAGCACAAACATTTAGTGGGGGAAGAAAAGCATAATAATAACTTATTTAAAGCTCAGCCTCACTGAAGCCTTTCGTTCTAGACAAAGTAATCGTCACTTAGCTGCTTGATGATTTTCATTCTAACAGCAAGATGCTGTGAGGCAGAACCCATGCATGACAACTCATGGATCAGCTTTTCAGCCAGAAGGACCCAAAAGCAATTTCCTGACAACAATCAGTCATGGTCTTCAAGATAATGCAAATGAATAAATTTGCACATTATATTTAAATTGTTCATACACACAGACACAACACAGACTGTATCTGAAATGTAAAGCAGTTTTGTGTCCAGATTTATCTTTAGCTCAAAAACACCACGAGATTTCATGCTTATGGCACACATGTAAATTGGTTAAGAAAGTGGTTGATGAGAAAATTCCAGATTGCTAATTCTACAAACTTGCATTTATTTCCCTGTTAGCTATGATGAATAGGATCATATAAACCATAATATTTAAATTTCAAGGTGACTTTAAAAAATTAATATGAACAAATTTTACAATGAAAGTGGATATGTAACTTTCTCCCTCTATGTTTTCTGCTCCTGCTCTCCTATTAAAGTTGCTTGAGAAATTCTCATAGAAGTAAAAACTAAAACTAAAATCAGTCAGCTTGGTCATATTTGCTCTGTGACCTAAACCTAGAAGATACACTTCATGGGTTCCCACCAGAGGGTCCTAGTAAAATCTGGTGTGCAGGGGCTGGCATAAAGGGTCCATGTTCTCTAGTTTCATCACACCACACAGCCCGGACTATTTTATCTTTCCCTTTCACATGCTGATTTGACTTGCCCAGCAACTACAGACATATGAATTTGTAGCCCAACAATATAATCTGATCCTCAATTCTAAAGAAAAGCATTCTAAAGTTAATCTCATTAACACTTGGTTATAAAATACACCTAATTTACTAATATCACATAGTAATTATAAATGTAATCTTTTGTAAGCAAGGAGGTGCACTCAAAGCTAGAAAGAAAGAAATGTACAAGTTATAAACACCTGGAATTTTCTAATCAACATCCAATTTGTACACGTGCAAAACAGACTATTCCAAGTTTCAGAAATGGGCATGTAGCTTAATTCTGTGGCCCAAAGATTTGTAAAAATTGTTTAAACACATAGACATTAATCAAAAATATTTTACTGATTCATTATAAAGTAGTTCTGCAAGTTCTTCCATTTACTCTAAGAGCTTTCTTTCATAAAAGCTGCTACTTTTCCCCCAAAATAAGTCCTTTAAAATTTATATTTTCACTCTATCACTTATTCAAAATTTTATTTTTTAAATAACTGTCACCATAGTAATTTGGCTCTGGAAATTGCTCCAAATTCAAAATTTGCTTATGTATACATTTGAAACATAGTTTATGAATTTATAAAACACATCTTCTGATAATACAGAAGCATGATGACAGAAAATACTAAATGACAATGTTGATTCCATATTCTGACAGTAAGACTAACATTCTAATTCTACTTTTTTTTTTTCCATAAAGTAACTTCTAGGACTTTAATGGCTAAGAAGGTAGAAAGTTCAAATGGCTGACTTCTATTTGAAATTGGGCTAACAACATTTGCACTGAAATTCAGAACATTCTCAATAATCACTTAAGACAGCAGTTACTGAAGCAATTCTTAATAGTGCTGTGAAAAGGCAAGAAGTCTCAGATAAAGAATCATGCTAGATCATAAAAATTTCAGCAAATTATGATGACATCTAAAACACAAACTAGTCAAGAGAGGCAAAGCAAGCTTTTTGATTAGTAAGTGAAAATGAAACAAGATGCATATCACAATACAGACACTAGTAGACAGCTGAAATTGATCACAGTAACGTGCACTTTGTCACTAGATACAAGTGGGATAAAAGTTGATCCCCAAAGCATGCGGTACAAAATGTGCAACATCCAGCTTTGTGCAGAGGGTCCTCTATAAACCCTATGAGCCCAAATTATAGTCACAGTCGCTGGAAGGATTTTACAGAACTTACAGAAAATTTAAAATACAAGAATAAGACAAATGTTTAAAATATAATCAATTTTCAATGACTGTTTGATGAAAAGCTTAACATTGTTCAAAATAATATCCCAGAGAGATAAATTAAGCCTTAGTACTTAGGCATGTTTCTAAATATGAATATATATTAATGGTGCATAGGAAATTAACATCTACCTTTATTGGCATGCCTCTTAGACTCTTGTTGATAACAACAGGAGTTCAATCTGCCCAACTGAAGGACAAGCATCATTCAACACAGTATTCAAAAATGCCTTTAAAACATCTGTAAAATGTCCATCTTCAAGCAGTATAAGAAGTTTTTGTTTTAAAGGAAGAGACATAGAACTTAACGATATTTGGGTGCAACTGTTCTCTGGTTTAGGGTGAGGACCCACATACACGCATCCTGTACGACTCAGTGGTTCTAACCTTGAGGACAGACTGATGAGATCTGCTGGGAGATGTTCCCCATTGGTCACTTTCACTATCTCCCCTACTGCCACCTATATGTCCCAGTATAAAATAATTAAAATGGCCAAAAAAAAAAAAATGAATAACAGAGAAAAAAACAAACAAATGGACAAAGAGACAGAAAGTTTGAAATTATTATAGAAAATAATACATGTTAATAAAAACGTTTAATGCCAATTTTTTCAAAACTTATTTTGATCAGGTCTGAAGGCATAAGAAAACATTTAATATTTGCAGATTAGTAGCTTTGAAGTCCAATTTAAATTTTTAGTGTGAAAACTTAAATTTTAAAAGTTTACTCATAAGCTTATCAAATTAAAGCATATTTTATAGAGAACATTATATTCTAGATTTTCCTTTTCAAATTTCTAAACCTCATGTCATCTACTGTATGTCCACTTGTACCAAAAAAAGAAGAAAATAATTATGAAAATTATTTTTTAGGGTTTTTATGGGGTTTTGAAAAACAAAGTATTCCAGTCCCCACCCCATACACTTAAAAAAACCTATTAAAAATGTTCTGACTCCAAATATTTTCAAGGTTAATTGCATAAACATCTTATTAATTTTAATGCAAAGATGCATTAAAAATCAGAGAGGGTATAAAATAGAGATGCCAGGAATATGGACTTGAATTAACAGCTTGAGTTACTTTACCCTACTTTATACTTTCTTAACACATAAATGTATTAGTTATTTATTAAATGCTAAAATTTGTTTCATTTCAAAACAAAAGCCTATGAAACACAGTAACTTTCAACCATGTAGATGCTTTAATTTCAAACTACTTCACAGAAGATACCCTCTTAGTAATTAAAAATTGAAAAAATTGAAAATTAAAATATTATAAACAATTGTTTACTCTTACTGCTAAGTGGTTGCTCACTGGCAGGTGAAAATCATCATGTACTTCTTTTCACAGTGGACAGTGTGAAGATAGATTAGGAGTACTCCAACCCTGACTTAGTCATTACTTAAAGTCAAAATTTCTCTCTCTCTTAAATGATTATAAAAACTACTACCTATTTCGTGAGGTTAATGTAGGTTCAAAGGAGCTAAGTAACGCTAAAACACTTTGAGGAAAAAAAAAAAAGGAACCCTAAAAGGTGGTATTTATTTTGAATTCTATTCAATAGCAAAAAGCAATGACTCAGACAATCTTTTAAAAATATAATTTTGGAGGAAGTTAATCACTGTAGAGACCATATTAAGACACAGAAACTGTATTGATAAATCGATATTCATGGCCACCAGTAAGTGTTTTTACTGTTTATAAAACACATTCTGTAAAAATGGTTTAAAGTTTAAGAAATACAACTAGCTTGTTGTGTAGTTTCTGAAATTGGATAGAGACAGATGACAAATATTTTGAAAATTTTCAACTTAAGTATAAATTCAGGGCAGTATAGTCTATTATCTTCACATTTTTGAGCATCAAAAATAAAAATTGTATTTAATGGCTCAGCCTATATGGTTTTCTCTATAATAATGTCTCTAAGAGTTTAATTGGGAAAACAATACTTTCTAAATTGCTAGAAGGCGTTACTATGATTTTGAATTTTCTTATATGAATACAGTCACGTGACAATGACAGGTGTAGATTCTGAGAAATGCATTGTTAGGCAGTTTTGTCACTGTGTGAGCATCATAGAGGGTACCTATACATAGACGGTATAGTCTATAGGCCATATGGTATAGCAGATTGCTCCTAGGTTACAAACCTGTATAGCATGTTACTGTACTGAATAGTGTAAAGAAACAGTAACACAACAGTATTTGTGCAATGGAATTTTTCTGCTCCATTATAATCTTATGGGACCACCTTTGTATATATGTTTTGTCACTGACCAAAATGTTGTTATGCAGCACTAGACTGTTAAACATTCAGATGAACAACTGTCCAATATATTCAACACATTTTTACTTAGTAAAACTGAAAGCATGCCATTCTGTAAGGTACTCTTAAGGCTTATTGATTTAAACAAAAAGAATTGGGGAATATTATATTTTGATTATTTAATCCATCTTAATATAAAAGATGTGAAATAAAGGCATGAGAGATTAAGTAGTTGGTTCAAAATCACCAACTCAGAATAAGAATCCTGGTTTTCCACTGCCTAAGGAGAGCTCTCTCTACTGCCTTATACTACCTAGAACCTGAGAGAGTAAGCTCTTCCTCAAATTAATTCTCATAAAGCAAAGAATGGACAGTTAGCATTATTCAGTTTTAGAGACTTATTCTGATGAAGCTATAAGCAAAGGAAACTAAGAACAGAAAGGGTGATTTGAAAACATCCATATTAATTTTTCTGAAAACAAAAACCTATAGGTACATGGCAAAAAAGCTATAGAAATATAACAATCTGTAGTTACTTTAATTGCTTGTAGACTTCTATAAATACCTAGATAGCTTTTATTTGTTCAATTAAGTTTGACTAACTTGTCATGAATCCAATCACTTTAAATGACCTGATTAAATAGATTTTGAAAAAAGGACACTGTCCATATTCATATGTGGATTTACAAATAAAACTGTCCAAGGAAATGATGATAAACAACCTCTAAAATATTAAAAACAATTTTTCTTAATTTAAAATAGGACTAGTTTATAGTTTTTAAACCTAAAACCATTTGAAAGTCACATTCTTTAAAGGGTAACAGTGCCATATGTTCTGAATACTAATTCATGACTAGAATATGAATAAAATGAAAATTATCTAAATTAAGTAACTGAAAGAACTTAAAAGAAAGAGCAAAGTACTTTCTGTTGGAAGAGTATGGCATTTCAAAAGGCATGATGACAAAAATAATCATTCATCCATTTTTTAGTACCATTCCACCATAATCAAGAAACTTTGCAGGGATTTATGATGAACAAGGATTGAAAGATAAAAAAAAAAATCAATAGAACCCAATCTATGTATTATATAAAATAAATGACAGGAAATCTTAAAAGACTTATAATCCTCACAAAAGAATCTGGATAAATCCAGAGAGAGAGTAGACTCTTAATTATATTTGAATGATAAAGTATAGTACCCATCACTTATTCTATATGGCAAACATGAAAGAGCCCTTAAGTCCAATCAATTTGTTAAATGTTTAAATAAAAATTGTTAGAGAGGTTTTAAATTCTTCGTTTATTCCTTATTTCCTTGGAGAAATCACAAGGTCAATGCAGGGTAGAGAAACCATCCTCTACACTGTTTGAGCATCAGTAGGCATCTCTACCTTGACGAGAGAAGTACAGTGTCAGCAGGTATATACTCTTTGCCTTTTATTATAACTATATCTCCAACATTTACCTGAAAGAAAACTGGGAATTGGTTAATTATCTGCATTGAAAGATAGTTACAAATATACAACCCATTGTAAAAAGCACAGAATATAGTAAAAATGATCACTGGCAAACAAGAACCACTTATCTTCACAAAATGGAAGAAAATTATCTAGGAGTGAGATTGGAGTTGGAGGAATCCTTTAAAAAAATGAACACTGTATGTCAGATATAGAACTCATCTTGATAAAATTAACCTATCAACTTAATTGACATCTCAACTTCTCATATTCTCTCTGACATAAAAACAAAAAGGAGGAATTTACCAATATAAATCTTTACCCTATTGAAGGAAATCTCAATGCAACTGGAGATGCTATCATATATGTGATAATTACCCCTCACAGTGAAGCTTGTGAAACAAGTATTGCTCATAACTCATCATTTGGAGAGAAAGAAAGTAAGTCTGAGATTCTAAGTATAAGATTTTTACCCAAGATCATAGGCGGTTGAAGAGCTTAGACCCAAATTCACATTTGACTGTCTGCAAATCCTGATTTTGCACAATTTTATGAAACTATCAATGTATTTTAAATTAAACAGCTTAATCTCTTCATTTTACCACCTCTTAGCATTTTTCTGTGCCTGGCATAAAGACAAGGACATACTATGTCCAGAAACTGTTAGCAATAATTTAAGTGACAGATTTGTCATATAGCTTTTGGCAAACAATATAATAACTAAGCAACAACTTGGCTTAACTGAGTTGACCAAGTTACACTGATAGCCACTCCCATTATATCATGAGAGTTGACCTCTTAATAGACAAATGAACCTAAACATGAATTTCAATACTTAGTAGATGGAAGAAAAGCCTTAAAAAAAAAATTAAAGCCTGTTTGTTCTTCCCCTTCCCAACTTTTCCTTGAACTCTAAAATAACACTACTGAGGATAAGAACAGAGTAGTATTCTTCGTGGGAATCATAATAAGAAATTACTGTAGTGGCAGCCCACTGTGGTCTTTTTCTGGAAGAAGAGGTTAGGGAAGGTTGGGGCAGGGGTATTCTCTTTTTATTTATGACATGTATGCTTAGTTTCCAGGTAGGGAAATTCTGGGTGCCTTCATTCAAAAAATAATTCAGCTGAAATCTGAAATTTGTACTATCCGAAACTGACACATTACCAGAGATCTTGGAATCAAACACTCCCTACCTCAAAAAAGGGCAAAGTGGAAAAATTAAAAACTGCAAGTGTAAATGTAAACTGGCCCTTAAAATAATGTGCTGTAATGGCACTGTGATCGCACTCACTGACAAAAAGATAATAAAAGATACATTCTCTAATCATGGCACTTAGAATGCTATCTAGGTTATCATGTAATTGTTCTTTAATCACCTCCTGTGTGTTAATGTTTCCTCTTAAGTTCAACTATGTGTTTTACAAAATCAGAATCACATGGTCTCCACTACTGTGTTAGAGTCTAACAGTCAGACTTAAACCCCTGATTCACTGCGTTGCCTTCCAATGTCTTTCCTCATTGTAAGACAAAAGCAGGGCTTGTAGGTATTAAACTCAATAAAACAGTAACAATTTATATTGTACCCCAGTGGCCTGGGAAAAACCAGGGGCTCACTAAATGCTGAAGTTCTTACTAAAGCATGCTAAATCAGTGAATGCTAAAGTTCTTTACTTTAGGAATACAGGGAACTTAACTCCTTAGGATGCCTATGTTTAACATCAATTTCTCAAAAGACATCCAAACACCTGTCTTTCCTTTTGGGTTTTGAGCTCCTAATATGGCATTCCCCTTCCAGCCTGATGTGTGCATAAAAGGAACCGAGAGAAGAGAAAGTCAAGATGACAAAAACGCTTTGATCATATAAATTCTAACTGGAGGAATATCATGACAAAGCAGTTTTAGTCCCCAAAATGCCAAAGTTAAGGAAATGTTTAGAGCTTTCAGTCCACTACCTTTGGCCTTCTGAAGTCACTAACGTTAGCAACTTTGAGGATTTTGTAAAACAGTAAGATTATCATACTGTAATAGCCCGATTTAAAAATCCAACTATTGACTGGGCTCGGTGGCTCACGCCTGTAATCCCAGCACTTTGGGAGGCCAAGGTGGTGAGGGGATCACCTGACGCCAGGAGTTCAAGACCAGCCTGGCCAACATGGTGAAACTCTGTCTCTACCAAAAATACAAAAATTAGCTGGGCGTGGTGGTATGTGCCTGTAGTCCCAGCTGCTCGGGTGGCTGAGGAAGGAGAATCGCTTGAACCCGGGAGGTGGAGGTTGCAGTGAGCAGAGATGGCGCCACTGCACTCCAGCCTGGGCAACAAGAGTGAAACTCCATCTCAAAAAAAAAAAAAAAAAAAATCCAACTATTTTAATCCAATTCTAGGTTCCAACATATTTATATATTTTATAAAGACATTTTTTGAGACATGAATTCTTAATCCAAAGAAATACATATTGTGGTGGAAACTTCATACATAAAGGCAGCTTTATGGTGTTACTTTTACACATGCATACAGCCCACATGTTTCTCCAGTAAGCCAGAAGAATGTGCTGATTCTAAGATTCTTCCACTAAATTCTCCACCTGCAAACACTTCAAAAACCTGTGAACAGTGTCAGCTGCACCTCATTGTAAAGAAATAATCTGGGTATAGGGCAATGAAGCCAGCAGCTTACAGTTTAGGAGTCACAATGTAGTTCCTTGTGTAGGGCTTTGTGATTACAATACTTTCTTTTAAAATTATGTACCTGCAAGTTAACCTTTTGCAACAGGGAGAGGTTTCAGGGCAGTAACGAGAGATAAACTGTTAATATCTGAGAGCTGAAGTCTGCCCAGCTGTGAATGATTAGATGTATGCCAGGCAAATTTGTAGGTCCTTTGAGGACCATTAAAAAACAACCACAGTAGCCACACATTTAGAAAGGCAGAGAAAGAGCCCTGAAGTAAAGCCCATTCACACCAAGGTCTATCATATTACCTTGGCATGTAGATGACACCCTTGGTTTTGGTTTACTGATTTTATTTTTAATTGCACAAAGCATTATATAAGCCAATGAAAAGACCTGCCTCACAATCTTGTTATCCCAACAAGTAAGGCTGCTTTTGTGCCTGTCCACTTGTTCAGTAAACGATTTACAAAGCCAGTATCTCAGTGTACATAGCACTATTTTTTCACCTATGATTATATCTTATGACACAGGAACCCTGTCTTTCTTGCTGCTCTAAGCTCACTGCTTGGCATATGCACTCAATAAATACTTGGTCAAATGAATAGTATAATTTTTTTCTGTGTTGCTACACCACGTGACATAACAGATTTTACTTGTCACAAAATATACAAGAGTATAAAATGCCATAATTTATAAAACTTTCCCTATTGTTGCATTTCCATATTTTCTAGTTTTTCACTATTATAAGTAAATAAAACTACAATAACGTTTTCATACACATGGAGATACTCAACTTTATGATTCTTTTCCTGGGATAAATTTCCAGAATTCCCTTTTTATAGTTCTTGATATAAATAGCCAAACTGCTCGTTCACAACAGTATGTAAATAAAATATTTCATAACAATAAAACATCTGAAACACAAGTTGGTTTTTATTTATGGAATAGGTAACAAATGAAACTTCAATATGGTTTAAATTTGCAACTTTTATTAGGTTGAATATTATACTGAATCTGGTTGATGATTATATTTCTCCTGGTTTACTGTCAAGTTTTCTTATTTATATAACAATGATCTTAATAATTTGTCATATTTGGTGCAAATATTTCACACAGCCTGCCTACTTATTTGTGGTGGTTTTTGTTGTGTATTAGTTTAAAAATTTATATAATCTAATTCCACAGATTTTGAGATATTTCTCTTCAAATATTTATTAAAGCCTTTATTCTATTTGTATGTTTTCTAAAAACTATGTTTTAACATTTAACTCTTTTAGTCAGTTGAAATTTATTTTAGCATAGGTTGTGACTTAGATATAAACTATTCAAATAATATTTCTTAAAATTGCTAATGTGTAACAACACTTTTAAAAATAATTGTTGCCTTTTTCAAATTTTAAATGGGTTTTATTTCAGGATACTATATTTTATTCTATACTATTTAAATCTGTTCCATGCTATTCTACTCATCAATGTCTATTTTTGCAAACAATCCACAATATTTTAATAACTTTGACTTTCTATTTCACTTTTTATCTTTGCATACTGCTCATTTGTCCAAAATATATTCTACTTTCTTGTTTATTTTTGCAAATCAGATGAATAATTTAGTCAATTCTCTGAGAAAAATATAATTTCCCTGGAATCATATTACTTTATAATTTGGAACAAGTAATATTTTTAATTTTTCCAGGAATATGACATATTTGTAAATTTGTATGAATATTTAATATCTAAAGTTTGGATGCTTTCTCTACAAAGGTCATACACATACATTAAATTTATTTGCAGGCATCCCATAGGCCACTGGGAATGAGACGTCTTCTTCACTTTATTTTCTAACTTGATACTGCCAACATAAGAATGCTGTTGATTTTTAAAGATTTATCATGATTGCCTCATTGAGCCAACTTTTAGTGATTCTAATTACTTCTGTAATTCTAATTATTAAATAACTTCAGCTCTTTTGGGCTGGATGACTTTTGGCAATACTTTAAATTCTGTCCTTCTCTATATCAAAATGGCATGCGTCGGTTAGGTGTGCTACTGCTATGAGACGACTGAAAATTTTGGGTAATTCTGAGTGGTAACTTAGTTTTTTTGTCTGTCAAAAATAGGAAAAGTAAGAGTTACAATAATCCAGGTCGGTTAGCACAATCTTGAAATAATGATTGTTTATTAGGAAAATAAGACATTTAAAAGTTTTAGAGTGACATGATTATCTCCCAACTTTCTGTTTTTTATTTTCTGAGCAAGCAGCCTAGGTTATTTGTTAGCATGCATATTTATGTTAACTACACTGACATCCCTAGGTAAAATAATATTATAGTAAAATTCAACTTATACTTGATTATATCCTACCTGTCTTCTTTCTACAATGTTTAAATCCATAGGTGCCAGAAAGAGTATTTAAAAAAACTTATTTTGAAACTGTTTTTAACATTTTTGTTTTTTTATTTTGTTCTTCTAAAAAGATTCCTATCACAGAAATAAATTAAAGCACAACCAAGATATTTTCCTCTTTGTTGCTCTATGTCAAAAACCAAAGAAAAAACAGGGGTAAAATTTCAAGCATATGAAAGAGATGTCAGTTTCTATTCTAGCCACTGACTGAAAATGAACAAAAGTTTAATTAATTTTTAATTGGGGGGTACAAGGTATCCCCTGCAGAAATAGAAGGTAACCGTGACCATGACAAGGTAGAAACAAGGGCATGGACTTAAACCAGCTGGGAAGTACCGGAGTGCAAATAAACTGATGGTTACACTTCTATCGTCCTAGCAAAGTTATTGTCCTGTGAGATACACCTCTAGCGTCCTGGCAATCCCAGGAAATAAAGTCCCCTGAGAAGAGTGGCTCAGCCTCAAAAACGTCTGTTACCAAAGCTATTCATTTGTGGATGACTAGATTTTAAATCTTCTTCCAGAACGAAGGGAGAACTAAGAATAATTGCTTACCTTTTGAAAGTGAAGACTGAAAAAAAAATGAACACCTGAATGACATTTGTTAAATTATGACTCAACCCACTAACTGCCATGTTAGAGGTCCTATAAGCAAATTAACCTTTGATGTTATAGAACTGACTTCATTAGAGGACAATACTTAATTTGTAAGATTTTTGTTTTAAAGGAATTAGTGGTAAGCAAATGTAATTAGTCTCACTATATAATTGTGAAGTAAAATATGCAGAAGTAAAATAGCAGAACTCAAATTCTTATTTTTACTTGGACAGATGATTAAAGCAAAAAATTACAACACAAAACAGTTCATGGTTAAATAAAATCTATGAAAACAGTACTCAAAATATTCTATGAAAGAAACAAAAAGTTCTAGATATTACTTTTCAAAATAAGTCTTTCTAGAAATAGCAGAAATATTAAATGAATGTGACTAACTGAAGACTCCAAGCATATTTATATTACTAAATATAGAATTCTTGACATTTGCTTATATTATACAAAAAAAAATTACATCTACTAGAGTACACCTCTATGCATTTGTTTTCCTGGAACAAAATAAAAATTAATGCATACCTTTTCCCAGTGGACAATTTCCCCAAGCACCATTTCTCAAAACTGGAAAGAGAAAAGGTGACATTTTAAAGAACTTTTTTTTACTATGAGAAGGCCATTTCTGATGAAATAATCATTTTAAATGAATGGCTTCAGTCAAAATAACTAGTAGCAATTTTTATAGTTTAAAAATCTAATTATGATAGCAAGAGTATGTAAAATTACACAAATAATTAGCAACAACCAACACATATTTTAGCTCTCACAATAACATATCAGTAACAGAGGGCAATCTCACTGGTGTTACCAAGGATTTTCTTCAGCACATATAGGAACTATGGGGCTCAGCTGGAGGGGAAAGCCACAAAAATGATGTGAAAATGGAAGTGACAAGCTTAAAAACGTTTCAGATGCTACAACAGTAGTAATGTTTAAAAAAAGAATCACAAGCACAGAAGAATAGCTTTCTAATAATTTAGTAAAAATGTAACAGATAAAGCCAATAGAGAAAGAATTTGCATCTTTAGGTTTATAGTAATGCAAAAGAAAAAAAAACCCAAATTTTATTTTCTTTTTCTTTTTCTTTTTTTTTTTGAGATGGAGTCTCACTCTGCGGCCCAGGCTGGAGGGCAACGGCACAATCTCTGCTCATTGCAACCTCCACCTCCTGGGTTCAAACCATTCTCCTGCCTCAGCCTCCCAAGTAGCTGGGACTATAGGCATGTGCCACCATGCCTGGCTAATTTTTTTTTTTTGTATTTTTAGTAAAGACAGGGTTTCACCATGTTGGCCAGGCTGGTCTTGAACTCCTGACCTTCAAGTGATCTGCTGCCTCAGCTTTCCAAGGTGCTGGGATTACAAGTGTGAACCACTGCGCCCAGCCCTAAAAACCCAAATGTTCTATATTTGGTTTTCTGAAAAAAGAAGAAGAAGAAAAAAAAAAAGCCAAAAGAGGACGCTACTATTAAATTATGAGGCAGGCGGGAGAAGGTATTTCTTGGGGTTTCACTACTGCTTCACATCAGTAGAATTATCCAGTAGACATTTTTTTTCCTGTGATACACCTGTGCTGTAACACTGAATATGCTAGTAAACAGTAGAAAATAATAATAAAAAAATAAAACAGGATAAGAGTATGTGAGGTAGATGGCACAGCACTTAGTACTTAAGAACAGAAATATGTCAAGTCCCATCAACAAATTATCCAGACATAAATTCCACGAGGGGAAAGCATTTAATATTTAATATCATATTCCCTGGAAATAGCATAGTACCTGGCACAAAGTAACTCCTCAGTAAACATTTGAAAATGAACAATTTTCTGGTACAAAAATATTTGATTCAGTTTCTTTTGATGCTGGGAATGATGAAGCCTGAACTCTCTAAAAGTATCACAATGGTAATAATCCCCAAAATATTAAATAGTAAACTTAATATTAATTACAAACAAAAATGTCTTGAAATCAGTATCACAATATAAACTATTTATTGAATTATCTTTACGTGTTTCTAAATTCCCTGAACACATGCATTGTGTCTTAGCCATTTTTTTTTTATTTCTTGTACTTGCAGCAGTTTTGGCATATGGGAGATTCCGATGGTTATAAAATGAATATCTCACAGTATATTTTGGTGAATCAACTCCATTAATTTATAAAATAATAATCGTTCCAAGCTAAAGAACTAAAATAAAGTATTTCCGGTATACTATCTTAACTGTATGAACAAGTTAAAGTGCCAATTTTTACAGTACTTACACAGGTACAGACCACGGATCTAAAGCACAGGCACCTAAAATTGATCACTGTATCCCGAAACACAAAACTCTAATGCCTGCAGAGCTCACCCAAACTGATCCCAGGAGTAAATCCCCTGGCTCCATGTTGCTCATGTAGCACTAGGGTTTGGAGCATCTGACCGAGAGTCAAAAAAGCGTCTGGTAGAAAAGCAAGAGGTGCTGTCTCTGCTAGAGTCCAACAGTATTTTCCTCAAAATCAGTTGTAACAAAGCATAAAGAATAAATGAGGGCCAGGCACAGTGGCTTTGGGAGGCAGAGGCGAGTGGATCACCTGAGGTCAGGAGTTTGAGACCAGCCTGGCCCACATGGTAAAACCCTGTCTCTGCTAAAAAATACCAAGAAAATTAGCCAGGCATGGTGGCGCACACCTGTAGTCCCAGCTACTTGGGAGGCTGAGGCAGGAGAATCGGTTGAACCTGGGAGGTGGCGGCTGCAGTGAGCTGAGATTGTACTCTAGCCTGGGCAACACAGTGAGATTCTGTCTCAAAAAAAAAAAGAAAAAAAGAATAAATGAGAGCACATTCCCCTTTAATCATGTGACCCAGTGGTCACAATTTAATAAGAGAGAAGGTAACAAAGAGATGGTGAAGTCCTGTTCAAATCAACTACACCCAAGTTCAGCTGACACAGAATGACTGTGCTGGAAGTTTGGATTAATTTAGAAAAAACTGGTCAATAGTATCTAAAGCTCTTTATTGCCATTTATTTCCTTCTGATCCTATCTCATATTAGTAATTCTCCCAATTGTAAGGCTTAGTTTTTTTAAAAAAACAATCAGTGTCCAATGTTTCTAAAATCAAGATATTTGACATGAGGATTAAGACTTCAGGAGGACTAAGTTCCAGAGAACACACTATCTCCTGGAATTTCATTTGGGTCTCAGGTTTTTCAATACATGGACAAGCTATCTTTCTCCATTTATTTACATCTTAATTTTTCTTGGATATGTTTTGTAGTTTTCAGTGATGGGCCTTTTACTAGATTTGATTCTTGATATTTTATTTTTCTCTTAATATCACAAGGGTTATTTTTTTATTCTATTTTCCAGTCATTGGCAGTATTTAGAAATGCATTTTTTGTACAATGAGCTTGTCATCCTGTAATTTTGTTACATGCACTTATCTGAGTATAGTTGTTTTCACCTTTGTTTTGTTGTTTCTGTAGCGATACTTGCAAAGCAACTTAATTTCTCTGTTAACAATGCTGCATTATGATTTTTGGCAGTTTTCTTATGCTCATATGCTTTCCTGTTTATCCCTTTTTAAAACTCTTTCTTGTAGAAAAATGCCTTTGGAAATCTGGGATAATTTTTACCACTAAAAATGGTCTGTTGATTTTATGCCTTAAGCATCTCAAAATCTGCCAATATTTTAAAACCTCCATCATCACCAATATCAGCACCCCTAGTTCAAGGAACTACCTCCCAACTGGATGTCTGTAATAGCCTCAGGCTAGTTTCCTGCATTCATTCTTAATCTCTTTCAAATTCAGTTTCTACAATGTAGTTATAAGGATTATCTATGATGATTTTACATATATGTAATAATTACATATTATTATGTACCAGTCCATACGCACAAGTAAGATTGAGTCAACCCTTGCTCAGAACTCCTCAATTGGCTTCCCTAGGCTCATAAATAAATCCAAACATCTGCGAGGCCTTTTATGAAGCAGTTCTTGCCTCTTTCCATCACACCTCTTGCCACTCCCATCACGCCCTCCCTTATGCCCTCTGTAGTAAGAGCACCATGCTCTCTGCTGCCTCAAATCTTTTGCACATGCTCCTATGCCTAGAATGCTCTTTCCCTCCATCCTCACCTAGTTAACTCACACACACCTTCAGCTTTAACAGCACTTTCTTGGGTTACATTGTGTTGACACCCAGTCCTTCCTCCTCACCCCCAAATCTAAATGAGCTCCATGCACTTTTCTTTTAGAGCACTTATCACAGCATCACAGTCTTATTATATATTTAATTAAATAAGATTATTTAAGGGCTGTGTCTTCCCCAGATTGTAAGATCAATGGCAAGATAAACCTTCTCTATTATACTCACTGTTACTGTTCCAGTGTTATCACATAGCACACACCGACATAAAGGTGCCAAGTACTAGCTAGGTGGAATGCTGAATCCATTAATATTCTTATCTGTTATAAGATAATATAAAACCATTCTAACAGTTATAGACTTACCAAAGATAGAACTCTACTACCTAGTAGGGCTCATGTTAAAAATAACATGCACACGACATTTAATAAATAGTTTTATATGAAAATACGTTGGCAGTTCCTCAAAAAGTTAAGCAGTTACCACAGACCCAGAAATTCTACTACTAGGTGTATACCCAAGAGAATGAAAAATATATGTTCACACAAAACTTGTATATGAATGTTCAACAAAACATAATTCATAACAGCCAAAGAGTAGAAACAACCCAAATGTCTATCAATTGATGAATGGATAAATAAAATGTGGTATGTCGCTTAAATGGAATGTTATTTTGCCATACAAAGAATGTAAGTACTGATACAACAACACAAATGAATCAGAGATATGCTAAGTGAAAGAAGCCAGACACAAAGGGCCACATTTTGTGTGATTCCATGTACATAAGATGCCAAAACACACAAATCCATAGAGACAAAAGGTAGGTTAGTGATTGTAAGGGGCGAAGAAAGGAAGAAAGGAAGAAAGCAAGAAAGCAAGTAAGAAAGAAAGAAAGAAAGAGACAAAAAGACAGCAGACAGACTGCTTACATGTGTAGGGTTTCTTTTGGAGTGATGAAAAATGTTCTAGAATTAAGGCTGCAATGATCGGTACATAACCTTGTGAATGCACTAAACACCACTGAACTATCCTTTAACACGGTGAATTGTATGGTACGTGAACTATAACTGAATTAAAAAACAGCTACCTGAAAGATGCCAATGAACTATTTAAACATTTGCTGTTTAAAATAGATTTCCCAGTTTTATAAGTGACAAAACCAATTTTCAGTGCAAGCAGTTAGAAATGGTTATGTAACCCTCAGAGGCACTAACACAAACCGTTCTCTGACATCAGCTCAGGGCCCCCCCTTTCCAGCTCTGTAATTTAATCTAGCCCTCCTCAATATGCTGTGACTTTGCAGATGTTTGTTAGTTCACATGTAAAAATAGCCCTGATCCACTTTATTGGGCTCCACTTAACACATGGGAGTGTCACAACAGGTTTCTCAGATCCGACAGATGATGCCAGGGAGTCTTAATAACGGAGAGTGGAAGCCAGTGGCACTTCCATGGAAAACCGCCTCCAAATCTGTTGCACTTCTTCTGTCCTCCTCCAAATCTGCTTGATGCCTCCATCTTTTATACATGCTCATTTTCCCTCAACCTTGTTCTGATCAATTTTCTCTCCAGGTTCAAATTTATTTACCTCCTTTCTCCAACTGACCTTCTGCAAATCTTTGTCTCCAGCCAAACAGTGCATTCTCCTCTCCACCCAAATGTTCCCTCTCAATCCATTATTGGAGAAAGACTTAGAAAAATGTGGCATACTGCCCAAATTCACATGTCTAAGAAACTTTTAAATATTCAATGTTTTCTATCAAATGACAAAATCAATACATGTTTCCAGAGAGATAGGTATGCATACAAGGTGAAAGCTGACGTTCCTCTTCTCAAGGTCACTTTCTCACAGTAAGGAGTACTAACTGACGAATTCTTGCACACCTTTCTCTAGACAAACATGGACATTCTGCTTTTCTCTTTCCCTTTTAAAATTTCTCTGCCAATTGCTTTTCCATTCAACATGTCATAAATACTTTAATGAAAAGCAGAGATATTTAACTCATTTTTGAAAAATACCCCATGGCATAGATGTATCAATTACAAGGGGTTGGATAATTAAGCAGACTCACAAGACTTCACAGGATATATTCACAAAAGACTTTACTCAAGGCAAAGGATATGGTACAGCAGGAAAATGAAAGCCCAGAAAAGCCTCAGAATCCTGGGAGACTGACAGGCACAGCTCCCCAGGATCCCTTCTCTTTCACTCTCAACATGGACTTTGAAGTTCCATGGTATGTATGTAAAATCCTAATTTCAGGAAAGCCCAGGAGAAAGTCTCCAGTGGGATCTTTTCTACCCTCTAGTTGACTAGCCAAGGCAAACTGTGTAGCCAGTTAAACTAGTTAAGCCATCAATCTCTATATGCTTAAACTAAGTAGAGAAGCTAGTCTTGGGTGGCTACCAGGGAGTTTCAAACCTTAAACAGCACATTATAAATCACCAGCTAGTCCGTCTCTTCCTTATTCTAGCAGTGTTCGGCATCACACTTCCAGGTGTCCTAGAGACAGGCACAGAGCTGTCCTCACCCTGTGTGAGACAACTCAATTTTCCACAACAGCTGCATCATAAAGCATTCAACTATTCTCCTCCCAGTGCAAATTCTGACTTCTATTTTTTTCTACTACCACAGCAATGAAATATAGTCACATGATTGTATACTATGAGAGAGAATGCCCCAATGAACATTGCTGACTCCAGGGCATTTGAGTTTGCAATTTTATCAGATACAACCAGATTACTTACCTAAGAATCTACAGCACTCCACACTTTTACCGGCATGTATAAATTTCCACTGACTATAAACTGAGACAAGCACAAACTTATCAATTCCTTGAATTTTGTCAATCTGATGAGTATTTGATATTTATTCTGAAGGCAGTAGTGGTCTGGATTAATCAAAGTATACCTTTACCATATACCTTTACATCCCTACACTGAGTTGGAATCGTAACTAAATAGAGTAACATTTCTTTGAAAGTATTACAGAACCTTGTTGCTCCACACTTGCTGCTCGGCCTGCGCCATCTGCAGCGCTGGCAGGCTCCTTAGAAATGAAGACATAATTCTACCCCATCCCCCATTTTGCTCTTGAAACACAAAAGCAGAACACAGAAATGAAGAAAGGAAATACACAAACCTGAGACTAGCCTCATCTTGGAATATAGATGAGTGTACTCTGGTGAAGTTAAAAATCTGTTCACAACTTAAAAAAAAGTTTCCGTACAAATCAAGACTTGAATGCTGGCCAAGGAAACAAGTCAATCCTATAATTCATTGTTATCTTTCTTAAACACCAAGTCCTTAGAACAATGAAAATAAACACTACCATATGTATTATGCCAGTGACTGAATTAGCAATCTAGCTATTTTTAAATCACTGACCTCCTCTAACCCAGCACTAACCTAAGTTTAGAGAAAGCAAGAAACAATGCCGGCGCCTGTGATGAGCATTTAGGGTTGTTGGGCCAAAAGTAACTGAGTTGCTCTTCTGATTCTAGAGTTTTCTTTTCTTTCTTTCTTTCTTTTTTTTTTTTAATATATTCATTTCAGAAGAGAATTAGGTAAACTTCACATTACACAGCCAAAGCTAAAGTAATTTTGCACAGTTAGAATGTGTTTAAGAAACCAGTCACAATTTAACCAGATTAGATTTCAACAAGGAGATGACTGTGTTCCTCCAAATAACCTTCATTTAGGAAGATGATTTTCCTCTAATAAGTGGAAAGAGTTAAGAAGGTGAGCCTGGAAGAGATGATTAAAGAAGGCTGGTGAAGGGGAAGGAGGAGTAAGTTACGACAGGATTGTCAGAATGGCCGGTGGTACGGTGCCTTGACAGCTCATTGTTTTAAATGCAAAAATCCTCCATCACCTCTTCCCAGTTCCAATCCAAACACACCTGCTATAGTTTTCAAACAGCCTAATTAGTCTGTCAGTCCTGCCATGGGACAGATCAGACTAAACAATTACCTAAAATGTAACTTGTTTTTACTTAGCAGGATACAAGGTAACAGCTTTGTTGTCATAGGTTTCTTTTTTGAAATGAAAACATTCTGTTAGAGTACATTCCATATTCCTCAATCAAAGGCCCTGGAGGAAGTGGCCAGTTTCTCAGGACTCAATCAAATATTGCACAGGTACAGGTGCTCACTTACTTACACTCTAACACCGGCTTCTCTGAGAGAAGCCTGCCACCCACCCGTCACCCCAATCAGAATGGTCTACCACTGGGGCCATTGCCGAAAGTGTCACTGGGGTGCCCTACCTGGGTAATAATATCATTTCTCTCTTTCTTTTTTTTTGCTGAGATGAAGTTTTGCTCTGTTGCCCAGGTTGGAGTACAGTGGTGCGATCTCGGCTCACTGTAACCTCCACTTCCCAGGTTCAAACGATTCTCCTGCTGCAGCCTCCTGAGTAGCTGGGATTACAGGTGTGCACCACCATGCCCAGCTAATTTTTGTATTTTTAGTAGAGACAGAGTTTCACCATGTTGGTCAGGCTGGTCTCTAACTCCTGACCTCGTGATCCACCCGCCTCAGCCTCCCAAAGTGCTGGGATAACAGGCATAAGCCACCGCACCCGGCCTATCATTTTGTAAGTAGGTAACAAGAGGCAAGTCATCCAAAAGACAATGGGCACTACTGTTGTCATAGAAGAACAGAAAAACCACAGAAAATGTAGTGTGTTCCAATTCCTCTGTCTGAGTCAGCATTTAAGAGAAATTTGAGGTCATCAAGAAGGACTAGAGCATAGCTGAGACTACAGCTTTGACCTGGGCAAAAGCCAATATGTCAACATTAAAGCATTATTTTCTTCACTATATAGATCCTTACTTCCAAAGACAACTTTAGGGCAAAAGCTTCAATGTAGCACAAACTGACATGGCACAAGAAAAGCCTTCTGTAGAAACTTGCCTATAAAGGTTACATTAAACGGCTAGGTGCTTGGCTGAACCATTAGTGTCTACTGACACAAAAGACCACGGAAACTTCCTAAATTCCTCTTTCCACCATGTAATAC
Source organism: Ateles fusciceps (assembly GCA_036589455.1). Lineage (NCBI taxonomy): Eukaryota > Metazoa > Chordata > Mammalia > Primates > Atelidae > Ateles > Ateles fusciceps. The sequence continues at coordinate 8,887,465 of JAZHEH010000193.1, forward strand.
ATATAATAATACATATATTGATGTCAAATTGGTTGGTACTACTTCTATCAACTCATTTATACAACCTTGAAGTGAGCTGTACTAAAAGTATGACCCCTCACCAGCAGTGTCACTGAGAGTTTAAAAATGAAACTCTGGGACCCCACTCTAGGCCCACAGAAACTCTAGGTGTGAGTCCCAGCAATCTGTGTTTTAACAAATGCTCCAGGGGATTCTGATGGACAATCACATTGAGAACCAATGACTTGTGAAACATCAATATGAGAGGCACAATGTGATGGGAGCACAAGGACCAGCAATACCATATTCTCAAAACGCTTTCCCTTATTCCTGCCTGCAGTCATGAGTCCCTCACTTTTTCCTCTTTAACTGAGAAATTCTTTGAAAGAAAAATCTCCCTCCACAGCCTCACCCATCAGTCATTCCACAATTCCTTCTAACCTGGCTTCAGTTTTCAGAGCTCCACAACTACTCTCTGGTTAAGAACAATGAACAACGGTGACTTCTTTTAAATGCTGGATTTAGTGGGTATCTCAGTCCTGGTCTTCTTTTGATTTAGCAGCACTTGGTATTTAACTGGGTGTCTCTCTGTTGCTATGTCCAGTTGAATCTATCCACTGTGTGCTTTCCTTTGTCTTCTAATTGACACAGCCTGTCCTCCTTCTCAATAAGAAAATCAGTGTCTCTGTGCCTCTCCTTACCACATCTCCATACAGCTGTCAAATTCTTTCAAAAGTAGAAGAGGAAACCAATCCATATTTTTCAGAATTCCATCCAAGTTCCTCACCCTGGTTTTTAAAAGACTCCAAAAAATGACCCTGACTTACCTTCCTGTCCCTGCTCCCATCATCTCATGACATGTATTCTATGCCCTGCCTAAACAGACTATTCGCTATTTCCAGAGTACACCTCACGTCTTCCCACTTACACAGAAATGCTCATGTTAGTCCTTTCACCCTATCACTCCCAGCTGCCACCCTCATCTCTGCTAACCGAAGTTCCACGATTACTTCATGAACCCCTCAGACGGCATTTTGGAATCGCTACATCTCTCATTCGGCCCTTGGTACCCTATTGTTTTATTTACCTTGAATTGCATCAGTCTGCACCTTATCTTCCCTACCAGATTACAATTTCCTGTATGGCGAGCATGATTGGCTTCTCTCTGCATTTTTTGCACAGGGTGCTACACAAAAAAGGTGTTCAATAATGACTTTCTGAAGTAAAATAACAAATGTTCCAACTTTGAATCACACCCGTTTTTCACAGAAAATATGTTAATGTAACTTATTTGGGTCTGGCAAAATCAGGAGAAAAATTCCCATGAAAGCAAACCACCTGGTTTAAATTTAAAGATAAAAGACAGTGAGTGGAGTATGCACATATAAGAATAAAATGAAGAGCAAAGTCAAAGCAAACCCTAAAATCAGTCTTCTCACTTTAACCATCTTCCAAAATTTCCTCAATGGGTTTTGCTCCTTTGTGTGCAACTTTTAAAAATAAAACAATGAAAGACAACCCAGGGCTGTCTTTCCCCACAAATATCTCCTCTCCATCCAGAGCTACTGCTGAAGACATCTAATCAGTTCAATTGTTAGATCTTAGTATTTGTATAATACTAAGATCTTTCTGATAATCTGAAAATATTAAAAATCTTATAGATGTCTGAAATTACTTAGGCCATAAATATGCTCAATTTTAAGTCCCTAGGATCATGGAAACATTACTTTCTAAAAACCATTTACAGGTAAGCCAACACACACGTGGCAGAGTATATGTTCAGGTCTACTGAATGGATCAGATGTGGGGGTACCCCCAGAGAGACAAAAAAGGAGCAATAGTCTTTTCAGCAGGCAGAAAGGAGTTGCTATTTTAAGTCCCTTAACATAATATACCCCTGAATGAATTGATTCAGATGAACTCTGCCTTGTTAGTAGGTCATTTCATGCTTAAGAACCTGAAACACATTCAATCCACACCAACTCAACACCTTTTTCACAAAGGACTTCAAAGGTGAAATGGTTTCCAGTGGAAGGATAAGCAACTATGTACCCTGCAGGGAAGTAGCCTTGTTAGTGGCTATCAGCCATCACTCACTCAACTCCATTCAGGAAAGGCTGATTGATGTAGCTCTGGGGAAGGAAGATACAGGTGAGTATGAGTAGATTTATTATTTTTAGCTGTGCCCCTAGTTTAAAAGAATTTCATGTGCCCTTTTCTAAATAATTAAAACAGAACAAAACTGCTGTATTAAATAAAGACTTACTCTAATCTAATGCTTACGATCATAATAAAATAAGGTACAATATTAAACAATGTAGCCTTTATTCAACTCTATTATCAAACCAGCTGATCAATGGGGTGCCAGAGATGGCAGCTCTATCTCCCATACATTCTCATAAGCAGAATGTATGCAGACCATCCTCCAGGGAATAAAACTGGGGTTTTAAAAAAGCAAATTTACTCATTAGGAAGCATTTAAAAGTTTTCCCCCAATACCTCAGTTTGCACCTGAACTCTATCCTTTCCTAGGCCTCCATGTTGTGATTTTAGATGAAACTGTCATTCCACTTGAAATACTGGCAAGCTAGACATCACGGCATTTCATTAAAAAATGATAGCAACTTTTTACCAGTTAAAATAAAAACTAGCTCAACCACCACAATAAATTCATATGGGAATTGGCTTCAATTTACATATTAAAATAACAATTATAAATTTGTAATTTATAAATTTCTGCAGAGATACATTTGGCAGAACAACTCAGCTCAGAGAAATCAATGAGAGATGGTGTCTCATATGTGTGTAGAAACATGGAGCAGGCTGTGCCAAAATCTGAGTTCAAATATTGATGGAAGAGATCAGAGGAAATGAAAGAAAGGATACAAGGAAAATGAGGGCATTCTGAATAGGGCAGTGCTTTGAGTAATGGAAGTGATAAGCAGACAAAATATTGTGTTTACAGAAGGTGAAGCAAGAGTTAAATGATAATATAATGACTTTGACAGAGAAGGTAAAAAAGTGGCAAGAATTTCTGCCATATTTGGATTTTATCAGTGACTGTGATAGTCTGGGACAAAGTGTTGCAAAAATACTGCTTTTCATCTTATTTGCACTCCAAATAATGAGTTTTCAGGAAGGCTTCTTTCACTTCCAGTCTCTCTCTTCCTTTATTATCTATACTCAAGTATTTATCCAAGAGAGTGGTTCATTTACTCGATCATTTACCATGCACATAGAGAGCACCTGCTAAGACAGGACCCTGGTCTGGGAGCTATTGGGAACACAAAGCTAAGTAAGAGTCAGACTGTCCCTCTACAGTGTTCCTATCTAGTATGCACAAACCATCATGTAACAAAAATACTGGAGCAAAGAGAAGCAGCCACAATGCCCTGGAAGGAGTGGACCATAAAACTCACCAAGACTCACTCACATCCCTGGACTTCTGAGAGTCAATCTACTCTGTCCTTCCTCTGCAACTAGATTTTTGGAAAACAATACACAATTTTACATTTGTCAGCTCACTGAATCATTAATCAAACAACTTATATATCTCCGGGTCAAGAAATGGCTTGTTTCCAAAAGTAGTGTTGACAACCGTGAGGTTCTGAGTTAAGTCCCAGCTCTGTAATTCAATTCCTGATTGAGTTACTTTATTAGTGAAAATGAGGCATCGAATAGGCACCAGTTTTCAGTTAAATGGTTGAAAATGTTGGAAAGAAAATGGTAAGTTTGTATTTCTGAAGTTGCCAAGGAATCAGTGTTACCCTCTGATGCCTCATGTAGGAAGAAAATATTCATTTATCTGTGAATACAAAAGGGTTAATATTTGACTGAGGGGAAAAATGTCCTCTTACACATTATGTGAACTTGATAAACACTGACAAAATGGAAAATTTGAGTTGGATGCTTTAATGTCCATCAAAAATTAATTACCTGTCAAAAATACTCCTCCCTTCCCACTCCTATACACCCACTTCTGCCTCAATTCAGAAAATCAAATTGAATTTCATTCTGATCTAATAACAGATGGCTTTCATGTTAAACAATTTGAGTTACCTGACAGGAAACAGTATCCTACTTGAACATTTCTGTTATCTCCTATCAACTGCCAAACAAAGAAGACCAACACTCAAAGAAGGCAAAGGGAAAAACAAAAAGATATGATTCTCTTAGGAAACAAATTCAACTACCAACATAAAAGCCGTAATTGCTTGGATATAGGACTTACCTCATACAGTCTGAAAGAAAGTACAGTCCTCCCTCAATATCCATGAAGGATTAGTTCCAGGATCTCCCATGGATACCAAAATCCATAGATGCTCAAGTCCCTTAAATAAACTGGTGTAGTATTTGCATATAACCTACACATAGCCTTTCATATGCTTTAAATCATCTTTAGATTACTTATAAGACCTAAGATAATGTAAATAGTAAATACGTAAATAGCTATGTAAATAGTTGTTATATTTTTAAATTTGTTTTTTTTATTGTTGCTTTTTTTTTTTTTTTGAGATGGAGTCTTGCTCTGTCATGCAGGCTGGAGTACAGTGGCATGATCTTGGCTCACTGCAAACTTTACCTCCTAGGTTCAAGTGATTCTCCTACCTCAGCCTCCCTGAGTAGCTGGGATTACAGGTGTGTGCCACCATGCTCAGCAATTTTTGTATTTTTAGTAGAGACGGGGTTTCGCCATGTTGGCCAGGCTGGTCTCGAACTCCTGACCTCAGGCGATTCACCCACCTCGGCCTCCCAAAGTGCTTGGATTACAGGTGTGAGCCACTGTGTCCAACCTAATTGTTATTTTTATTTTTTCCTATTTTTGATCTTCAGTTGGTTGAATCTTAGGATGAGAAACTGAGAGAGACGCAGTGTATTCTGTTGACTAAAATGGCTTTCACAGCTAAGCCCTAATATTTTACTTTTGAATTGAGTTTTATATATACATTTATTATAGAAGCCTTCCCCTCTCACTTGCCTATTCTCATTTTTATCCATAGGGCCAATCCTGTTAATCTACAAAGGGGACTGATGAACCAAGATGGATAATCAAGAAATAAAATTTTACCTAAATGACAGACAAAGGAATTTTTTTTGGAGATAGGTAAGTACCCAGAAGGGTGGGGTACCCGTGTGGTAGCTCAAAGTCATCATTGCTATCATGACCACACTCAACTGTACTATGTCGACTTCTTGAGCCAAGGCTCGAAAATCAGTAACTGCCAGTCACTGAACATAGCCCTCTGCTACAAGATACATTACGGGTTGGAAAAGCATGTATGTACTTCTGTTCCAAAAGCTGTTACTGAATATTCTGAGCAATACGGCAACAAATGCAAAAACTGTATATTGTCAAAAATACCAGGCTTGAAACATCTGGATTTTTCCCTTTCAATTCCTGTGTTATCCCTTCGCAACTAAACTCCTGGAGTAGCTCTGTCCCAGACTTCCAACAGTCCTTTACTCTAGTTCATTCCGCCTTCCATCTTAAACTCACATGTTCAAGTCTTCGTTTTGGCTCATAAACCTTCAACAGCTACTCAGTATCCACAAGAAATGTTGGAATCCCCTTGGCTTAGTGTTCAAGACCCTATAGAATTCAACCCCAGCCTACCTTTTGAATCATGTGTTTGTTTTCCTCACAGGTGCAACAAGATATGAATCTCCTTGTTGCACCTGGCAGTCTAATAATGGTTCAGCAAAGCAGTCCTACAGTCTTCTTCCCTCCTGTTCAGAAAAAACCCTTCTTCTCCTTTCCCACTCAACCCACACATAAAAATGTCTTCTCTATTCCTCTCTGTTCATCCCATGTCCTCCTAAAATTCAAGGTCTAGCTCAAGATACACCACAATTTTCTTTCCTTACCAATTTCTATAGCACTGACATAGGAACCATGATTTGCCGCAAAAATCTGAAGAGAACTGAGATGATGCAGTCCAAATCCTTCATCTTCCACACAGATCATCTCTTTGCACTTCTATATGTTTTTTTCATGTGCCCATTTCAACAAAGATGTTATAAGCTCTTCATAAGTTGTAAGTTGAAGTTCCCACCTTATATTTTCTTATGTGTTACATAATAAAATAATCTCACTATTTTGCAAATTGGGTTAATTAGTAAATATATCTTCCTTAAATGTATTAAAAATCAGCATATATGCCTTTCGTGGGAGGTGGTGAAAAAGAAGCAGGGAATTTTGATAGGGCGCCATAGAAATATCAGCAGTGTAAAAACAGTCTTCTTAAATACCAGATAATGTTGGCAAACATCACTGATCCTCACCACATCAGAGAACTTCAGAGATGAGATTCTCAAATGGGGCAAACTCAGAGATGAGCTAAGATGTCTGTTTCTCACATTTCTGGGCATTGAAAAAAAAATCTTACAGCATGATAGCCAGTTTGCTTGTATTAAAGATTATTCTGCTTTTGGCTATATCAAAATGAGCCCCATCCACAAAGAGCCATGCCACAATGCCATGCACTATACAGAAACAGGCCTGGTTGTATTCTTTTTATTTAATTTCTATTTCTGGAGTATCTGTCCAATTGGTACATATAACTCAGAGTGTTTCCAAACTGCTTTTCACTCATGTGACATCACATATGATTATTTTCTATACATCTTTTCTAGAATAACATCTGTAGATTACAAACAAAATAAAGATACTTAATAATATTTAACACTGCTGAAACAACTGCAGACTTTACTGTATTTGAGAGCATATTGCTATGATGCACTTAAATGTATTTAAAATGTTGGCTTTCAAAAGTATTATCACTGTAAATCACTCTAAAATGAGTTTAAGTGTCATCTTAATAAATGCCACAAAGCAAAAATCAATCTACCATGAAACAAAAACTTGAGATGCAGAGTATTTGCAACTGAATTACATTTAATTGAAGTCTTAGTATATACTACAAGTGTATCTGACAAATATGAGGAAAAAAACATGTAAAATTCTTACCTTGTGTTTGTTTCTTGTTCACTGCATTATCAGCTTTATGTCGTTTCTAAAGTTTAAAAGCAAAAAAAACAACTGTGAAAATGTGAATGACATTAATAAAACAAGACGCACCCACACCAAAAAAAGATGTAGCTTATGTTTCTCATGGTTTTTATCCTTTCTCATTCATGTCAATGTTAAAGTATATATTGATGGGGGAGTGGTGATGGGAAGAATTAGAGCACACCTAGGAATTTTAAAATGGAAAGAACAATCCCCAGCATCTCCCCAGAGTGCTCGTCTTCTGAGAGCACACATCTGTGGTCCTCACAAGGATCTTACGTCAGCCACACAGGTAAGTTTAAAATTTTAATGTACTAGAAAAGTATGAACTGAAAGGATGATTTAGTATTTTGCTTTAATAACTCACTTTAAAAAGGAGATTTCCTAAGAGAATGATGTGTAATAACTACAATTTAATAATAGTGTTGATATATTTTCAGCTTCTCATGAAATTCATTACCTCATTAGGCTGAGTGCATCCTCTATAATTTAACGATGTGCTGATGACTGTCAATGACTTGAACCCATGACATCTACCTCTGGCATAGAGTCTCTCCTGTTCACTGCTCTCCAGCATTCCCCTCCTCCCACTACTTGCAACTGAAAGCCACTGAATTACATAATCTTATCATATTCTCCTTCCTCCCAAAAGCTTCTACAATTAAACAATAAAGAAGTGAGTTAGTCTAAGTCTAGGTAAGTTTAAAGAGTTGTATAAGCCAAGGTTTTATAGCAGTGGATAAGAAGAAGAAACAGAGGTCAGAGGAAAGGTGAGAATTTGAGAGGCCGGAGAAGCTATTTTCTCTCTGGTTCACCTAGAGGTTTTCCATGGCTTCCGTCTAAACTTACAGCATCGAGTATAACTCATCCGACTCTGTTAACACTGCAGAAGAGTGCTGAGTATAACTAACTGTTTGCTCAAAGATCCTATCATATAAAGCCCGAAGTCTAATTTAGCTGTGTGTGCCTGACTATGACATGGGTTGGAACAAATGCAAAACAAATGAGTTCCTAAGTTTTCCATTTGAGAAAAACATAGTTTTTAGAATCACAGTGCACATATGAAAACGCTGCAAGACAAAAAATCTAGAGGTGTAGATTAGCACTCCTCCAGGATACAGCAACACCCAAGAGGAACAGACAAGAGCTGGCAGCGTACACTCAGTTCGTGGAAACAATCAGCTACTGAACTGCACAAAATGCAAACAGACCACTTAAAATTCCTCTGCGAAAGAATTGTTAAGAATGGTTCTTCCCACATTGACATGCAGGAAGACACTAGCACTCCTTTTCAGTATAAAATACTCACTCATAAAAGTGTATTAATATTGACTTTTAATAGGTATATGATTGCTTCCAAAAGCAAGCACGGTTTGCCAAAAAAGATTCTCAAATGTTTAAAGTTCTGTTAAATGTATAGCATCAGTAGAGATTCTGTAGTTATAGAACTTTCAAAATATTATTTTTGCTTATTAGATTATAAAAAAATTAGAAAGTGATCCAAAATAACAGTCCAAGGTAAATTTAGATATTCAAAGGAGGCACAGATGTTTCCAAAATATGAGAGATAATGGCTAGATTTCCAACTAAAGGAGACATATAAAAGCTAATTAATGAAACATTCCACTTCTAAGAGGAAATTTAATCTTAGTGAAACCCAAGGCAATCTTAAACATCACTTTCCATCTACAGAGAATTCCTGCACAAGAGCATCTCTTTCCTCTATCTTCCCATCACAGAATAAATTAGTTACTTGTCATGAAACAAGTAACTATACAAGTGTTACTTGTCAACAAGTGTGTTGACTATACTAAGGATTTACTTTAGTAAGCATAAAAGCATCTAACTTTTGTATCTTGATGAGATTATTTTTTCTAAAACTAACAGTTCAGAAAAAAATTAAGTTATTCTATGAGTTCAAATACCTCAACTGTGTCATAATCAGAATTCATTTACTATCACTGAGGGCTAATGAATTATTTAATATCATCAGTATTAGATTGACAGCATACCAATAAACCATATCGTATAAACAGTGTTAGGAACTTCAGGATACACAGTGTGCAATGCTGACCACTCCCTCCTTCTGGAAACTCTTCCCTTCTTAGGTATTTATCACATCATTGCAAGGTTTTCCATCTGCACCTTGATCCCTGCTTGTCTCCTCTGCCTACTTGCTGTTCAGCGACGGTATTGTTCAAGGCTTACTCCCTGGCCCTCCTTACTTCTCACTACACAATCTCTTCTTCCAAATCTTTCATACCTGCAGTTTCAATTATAACCAGCACATAAGTATACACCAGCCAAAACTCTCATCTGAGCTCCACAGTTACATCCGGTTGCCTCTTTGACATCTCTCTGGCAATCTCACTGTCCACAAGGCAACCGGTGACCTTAATCCCCAAGACCTGGTCCTTGTCTCAGACATGGAAACACATGCCAGTCATTTACCCAAACCAGGAACTTCAGAGTCATTCTTATACCTTTGTCTCCTTTTCATTCCTATCCAATCCATTCCTTCACTCAGTAAATATTACTAAACACTGACTACGTGCTCAGGCCCTGTTACTGCTGCTAAGACTACAGTAACAAACAAAAGACAAAACCCCTTGCTTGCATGGAGCTTACATTCCAGTGATTGTGGAGAGAATAGGGTATGCAAGCATGTTAGACAGTGATATCTTGTCAGTTTTACTCTTAAAAATGTAGTATATTCATTTTCCTACTTTTTACAATCTCTACCATACCTACTTAGTCTAATATATCTTCATTTTTTTACACTAACAACTATAATATTCTTCTAACTAGTCTGCACAAATGCTGTTTTCCTTGCAATCCATTTTCCACTGCTTAGCCAAAAGGATCTCTAGAGGATAATACAGTTAACATTTATTCATCACTTACTATATAACCGGCATTATTCTAAGGACTTCATGTGCATCATTTAATTCTCATTAATAGCCTAATGTGAAAAAAAAATTTTTTGAGACAGAGTCTCGCTCTGTTGCCCAGGCTGGAGTGCAGTGGCATGATCTCAGCTCACTGCAACCTCCATCTTCAGGGTTCAAGAAATTCTTGCCAGTGTAATTACTTGATTAATGTTGATCTCCCCCTCCTGGATATAAACTCCATCATGGCTACTTTTACTCCCTAACATAGTCTCAGTATTTGGTTCCTACACATTGTAGACTTTGAATAACTGTTTTATAATGAATAAAGTCACTAGTATTTAAATTAACAAGTTTATAGCAAAGAGGAAACATGTTTAGTGGTAAATATTTATCAGTTTAACAAATTTGATCTTTATCATAAGAACTAGGATTTAGCATAATACAGCTTTTTAGAAAATAGTTTTCCATCAATTTTAGAGTATTTTCAAGTATGTGTGTTATCTGTTATTAACGAATAAAAATAGAAAATCATGTTAAGTTGTCTAAAGCATCACAAGTTAGAATACACTGGGGGTGGATAAGTCTTCAGTATCTTACCTGCAGGCAATTCTTATTATATTTTAATCTATACACACATATATATTTAAAAACATTATCTGATAGAATACAGAAAAGTTTACTAGATTGTAATATCTGCTTCATTCACTGATATATTAGTGGCAGCCATGAGCAGTCTTCACCAATATCCAGCTCCTCACTTCCATGGACCTTGAGATAAGACCTTCTCTTTGCCACGTCACTAGTTTTAAAACTGAGCTATAAACAGATGTGTGTACCACTTCTGGGCCAACACATAGAAGAAGTGAGATTCCATCCCCTGTCCCCACCCTTGTTACAATAATCACCAATACTCCCCAAAGTAGAACCTTGATTCAGGCTGAATCTCTGATGCTGTCCATCATGTGTCTTTGAGTAAGTGAAAAATAAACTTATGTGTTAAGCCACCGACATACGAGACGTGATTACCACCAAAGCAAAAGTTTAACACATCCTCACACATATCTTAATGAATGTCTGGCACCTCAAGCATACTTCAGATGTTCTTGCTGAATGGATGAATGAATAGATGTATTCCTTATTCTCACTGATAAAGATAGCTCTTTGTCCAGCTGTCTAAATTGTTATTTGATATTTCCCTTATTTTAGGGGGTATTCTTTCAAACTTTCTATCACCTTACAGTTTGACATAAACTTCTTGTTAAACTACTCTTAAAATTTCTAGTCAATTTCTTAACAGTGATTTCACTGGAAAACTACTTCATATGATACTATTATCTCACAATACTATTATTACATTCTTTAGGACTACATGATTAGTGGCATTCTAATACTACTCAATTATTATATTATGAAAAAACAGTTCTGCTAAAAAAAAAAATTTCTTGGATACAATTTGATTTGCCATGTACTTTCAAAGATGGAGTACTAGAAACCATAGCTAGAGAGATTTTTTAGGAAACAAAACAAAACAAAACAGACAGGGAAGGCAGTTTTGAGTAGTGATATAAAGCAGGAGTCCAGAGCCAAAACACCTTGTTTGAATTCTGACAGCCCCAGTTGTGACCTTGGTCAAGTTACTGTACCCCTCCTGCCTCCTATCTGTAAAACAGGGATAAGATCAATACACTTTAAAGGGTTGTTATAAGATTTAGTAAATGTGAAGGACATAGAGTAAGTACAACCTGGAAGCACAATAAATGTTAATATTATTATTGGTGACTCTTCACAATTATACAGAGCCAACAGCACTGGACAGGACAAAATTCTATCACTTTATTGGACAAGTTACATGACTTCTCTAAGCCTCAAATTCCTTACTTTTAAAATTGGGTTAACATCCAAATTTCAAAGTTATTGAAAAAATTAACTTAGAAAAACATCTGCAAAAACACTAGAACAATGCCTAGTAAATTAAAGGTGCTCAACGAAAATTAGGTTAAACAAGAAAGGGAAGTCCATAAGGCAAAGAAAGTGACAAAAGCGTAGTAAAGACCAATCCCTAAGGACTGCCAAGTCCTACCACAATTTAAAGTTTGGCAAGTCTGTGTGGAGCAATACAGGTGGGAGTCTCTTAAACTTCTAAGCTTGTGGTCCCCATCAAGTATGTCATTTCCAATCAAGAGGACTATGCTGTTTTACACACATGCACATACATGTACAACATCTGTTTCCACTCTTAGTTACTTGGAAAAAACTGATGATCTAAATGTTCAATTGATCCATTTCTAATATGGCACATGCCATCTTAATAAGATCCCAATTCAATGCTCTGTAGAAAAAAACATTAATATTTGTGTAACTTTAAACTGGAGCATTCTAAACAATTTTTCAGCATTTCTTTGCCTTACCATCTTACTTTCCTAAGGCTTAACAGACTGTCATATCAGACTGGCAAAGAATTATTTTAGAATAAAATACCTAGGAATACAGCTAACTGGAAATGTGAAAGATCTCTACAAGGAAAACTACAAACCACTACTCAATGAAATCAGAGATGACAAACAAATGGAAAACATTCTATGGTCCGAATAGAAGAATCAATATCATAAAAATAGCCATACAGCTCAAAGCAATTTATAGATTCAATGCTATTCCCATTAAACTACCATTGACATTCTTCACAGAAAGTCAATGAATTCTTCACAGAATGTCAATGAATAGTTTAAAATTTAATTATTTTAAAATTCATATGGAACCAAAAAGAGAACCCAAATAGCCAAGGCAATCCTAAGCAAAAAGAACAAAGCTGGAGGTATCAATCATGCTACCCAACTTCAAACTATACTACAGGGCTATAGTAACCAAAACAGCATGGTACTAGTACAAGAACACACATGGATCAATGAAACTATGTATAGAGAACCCAGAAATAAGACTGCACACCTACAACCATCTGATCTTTGACAAAGTTGACAAAAACAAGCAATTGGGAAAGGAGTCCCTATTCAATAACTGATGCTGGGATAACTGGTTAGCCAAATGTATAAGACTGAAACTAGACCCTTTCCTTACACCATATACAAAACTAATCTCAAGATAAATTAAAGACTTAAATGAAGGCTGGGTACAGTGGCTCACACCTGTAATCCCAGCACTTTGGGAGGCCAACATAGGTGGATCACCTGAGGTCAGAAGTTCAAGACCAGCCTGGCCAACATGGCAAAACCCTGTCTCTACTAAAAATAAAAAATAAAATAAAAAAATAAAAAAAAATTAGTCAGGACTGGTGCATGCCTATAGTCCCAGCTACTTGGGAGGCTGAGGTGGGAAAATCACTTGAACCCAGGAGGCAGAGGCTGCAGTGAGCTGAGGTTGTGTCACTGCACTCCAGCCTGGGAAACAGAGTGAGACTCCATCTCAAACAAACAAACAAAAAAAAACAAAAGACTTAAATATAAAACCCCAAAGTATGAAAACCCTAAAAGAAAATCTAGCCACTATCATTCAGGACATAGGCATAGGCAATGATTTCATGACAAAGATGCCAGAAGCAATTCCAACAAAAGCAAAAATTGACAAATTGGATCTAATTAAACTAAAGAGTTTCTGCACAGCAAAAAGAAAAAAAAAAAACTAACAATAGAGTAAGCACACAACTTACAGCAGACAACTTACAGAATGGGAGAAAACACTTGCGAACTATGCATCTGACAAAGGTCTAATATCTGGCATTTATAAGGAACTTAAATTTACAAGAAAAAAACAAACAACCCCATTAAAAAGTGGGCAAAGGACATGAACAGACACTTCTCAAAAGAAGACATACATGCAGTCGAGAAACATATGGAAAAAAAGCTCAACATCACTGATTAAAGGAATGCAAATCAAACCTACAATGAGATGCTATCTCATACCAGTCAGAATGGCCATTATTAAAAAGTCAAAAAATAACAGATACTGGTGAGGTAGTGGAGAAAAAGGAATGCTTATACATTGTTGGTGGGAGTGTAAATTGGTTTTGACATTGTGGAATACAGTGTGGTGATTCCTCAAAGACCTAAAGACAGAACTACCATTTGACCCAGCTATCCCATTACTGGGTATATACCCAAAGGAATATAAATCATTCTATTACAAAGATACATGCATGCATATGTTCATTTCAGCACTATTCACGATAGCAAAGACATGAAATCAACCTAAATCCCCAACAATGATAGACTGGATAAAGAAAATGTGGTACATATACACCATGGAATACTATGCCGCCATAAAAAGAATGAGATCATGTCCTTTGCAGGGACATGAATGGAGATGGAGGCCATTATCCTTAGAAAACTAACACAGGAACAGAAAACCAAATACCATGTGTTATCACTTGTACATGGGAGCTAAATGATGAGAACACAGGGACACAGAGGGGAACAACATACACTGGGGTCCATTGGAGATTGGAGGGTGGGAAGGGGGAGAGGATCAGGAAAAATAACTAAAAGTAACTAATGGATACTCAGCTTAATACCTGGGTGATAAAATAATCTGTACAACAAAACCCCATGACACATATTTACCTATGTAGCAAACCTGCACATATACCCCTGAACTTAAAAGTGTGTGTGTCTGTGTGTGTGTGTGTGTGTGTGTGTGTGTATGTATATGAAGTACATACATATATTTTAGAAGACAGGAAAAAAAATATATATAATACATACATATATATCATATATATATTTTGAAGAATAGGAAAAAAACCAAAGCAAAACAAAACATTGGTTTCCTCAAGAAAGACAGTTAAAATAGAAAAAAGTCCTGAATTTATTTGGGAGAATTAGTTTTATAAAGGAGAATGTGACTTCCCCTTTCTCTCATTACTATGGAATAATAAAAATAGCAAATTTGGTTACTGTTACTTTCTTTTACTAAAACGAGGAAAAGGGAAAAGAAACTTAGGGAAAAGAAACTAAAAGGAAAAAGAAACTTATAACTACTAAATAAGGTGAGAAGCAATCAAAGGCATTTAATTAAAGTGAAAATTATTAAAATTATTTAAATTAAAAAATAGAAAATAGTAAAAAAATCATTTATATAATTTGGAGGTTTTTTCATTTAATTTAATTGAAAATAATGTTCAAATCTACTTTTCTCCTCAAGTCAATTATTACAGTAAATTAATTTCTTTTATTTGCTAAACTATACATGCAATAGAACACTGTAACCAACATTCAGCAATATTACAGAAAACAAAAAATAACTTCAGGGGTAAAAACATATTCTATACATTTTGAAGTTAAATGATATTGTAAACAGTCCATGCCAATAATAATTTAAGAAAAAAACTAATATTTAAAAACATCTATAAATAAAAAGTTGCATATATATGAAAAAAATAGAATACTTACAATATCTTCTATTATCTCTTTTGATAGCTGCCACAGCTAAAATAAATAAGAGAGGAACCAGTGTTGTGTAACGACCTGTTGGTGATACATCAGGTATTTGCTATTTGGGGGAAAAAACAGGCAAGAGAAAGTCAATGAGAACTATGAAATTTAAAATATATTCAAAAAAACAGTCTTAGTGCCTTCTTAAATATGCCTCACTGATTTTACTATCTTGGCAGACTTATGCTGGGTGAGGTAATTTGTTCGTATCTAATAAGTACTGGAAAAGCATGTTATTTTCATGGTAAGTGGTTGTGCATAGGACTATCACCTCCCCTGGAAGATTGGTTACGTAAGTTACAGTATATCTATTCACCAAAATATAAATATTAAAATAATATTTTAGAAACACAATGATAAATATGTGTGGAAAATATCCACACGTTATATGAATACAGCAGGTTAGAAAACAATAGGTATTCTATGATCCCCCTTTTGTAAACTAAATCAATAAACAATGCTTGGGAGAAGAAAAAAGACCAGAAGGATATATACCCACAATTTAAGAGTAGTTATAAGAGTAGGTGGTAGAATAATAAGAGTTTTAAATTTTTTTCCTTGTGTTTTGTTGTGTTTTTAAATTTTTTTATTTTCAAGTTCAACGAAAATTTTTTTTCAAATTCAAGCATAGGTTCAATATGCTACTTTTTAATAAAATAAAATTTTTTCTGACTACAATTAATTTAAATACACAGAGAAGCACAAGATTTAAATTCTCGCATTCTAAGGTTCAGAGTCGACACTTACTATGAAAATTAACATTTTAAGAAAATGTCCCATCCCCTTTACCACCCAAAAATGAATAGTCCTTCCCATATCAAATTTATAGAACATCCAAAATAAGGTGATAAAAATGATCAAAAGGCTTGAAAAGATAGTGGATTCCAACACTGCTTGCAGCAGCAGCCAGAAATGTCCACCAAAACCAGCTTATCTCTCAGCATTTAGATAAACCTCAGGGGATTAGTCCTGGACTTAACATTTATTAGTACCTCAATATTTGACAAGGTTTTATGATATGACTTTACCTGAAGCAGTGCAATAAAGAGAAAAAATGAATTAGCAGCTCTTCTGAACTGAGAGTAGAGAAATCTTGGAAGGAATGTGATTATGTTGTATTTTGCAGTGCTAGAAAACAAAAATGAAAAGTAGCATAAAACTTCTCCATGATTAGCACCCATGCTTACAAAATTCTGTTACTACCATATAAAAAAATTAGATAAGAAACATTTGCTGCCTGTTTCAAATTGGGAGAATATAGTAAAGGATCATTAACTTAAACGAAAAATAGCAAAAATGTTAAATAAATAATAAAGAGTGAATACCACAGGTTCTATTTTTTGCATAATCTTTTGTTCTCTTTGGCCAATTATCCTGCTTAACATTACTAGAAGTAGCTTACAAAGAAGAGCAACTTTGGAGCTAAAGGGCTCCAGCCCTCCATAAGACAGAGTACCACATGGAACTAGAAAATATAATCTTGCAAAAAAATACTTCCAAAATCAGCAATTTGACCAGACACTTGTTAACAGAGATGGCTTTCCCTGGATAAATTCAGGGAGATTTCTGGGGTTCTGCTTGAATTTTCTTCACTGCCACTACAGGAACTTGGCTAGAAATCCACACTAAACACACCAGATATGCCCACATCAGTAAGATATCACCACTTAGATCTTAGAAACATCCAGATCTTCCTCATGTTTATCAAACACAAAGGAGAACAAAGAGACACATGCCACACTACCCACACTGAGAAATGTTACTCTAGAATTTGAAGTTGTGCATATTAATTTTAAGTGGGCACTTCTTAAATCTAGTAACTCTGCCACTGGAAAAACACTTTACTAGCACTGGAGGTGTTTATGTGTCCCAGAAGCTGCTGAAGTGGCCAGTGCTTATGCAGATACTTTTTACATTACTGTTGGAACTAAAACACAATGGTGCAGTGAAGTAATTCAGGCAGCCCTCCGTTCCTCCACACCATACTAAATTTCACAACTATCAAAAAACAATATTTAAAGACTTACATAATCAAAAGGAATTCTCAGTGCAGAATTGCAAAGACCTCTTCTAAAATGTTAAAATTTGTTAACCAAAACCAGTAATTCACCTCTGTATTAACAGGTTTAGGACAGAGGCATTTACACATAAGCAGATTCCATTATTCAGACCATGAAGAATTTGGCAGTGAATGGGTGCTTATTCTTTCTACTCCTTGCTCTTTCCAGATTCTTATTAATATTTCTCTATGGGATAGAAGATGGAAAAAAAGACTATTCACACTGCCACCAGGGAGCTCTCAAATATTAACTGACTGCCCAGAAAGCTCTTTGCAAGCATTTTCATTTTGACCTAACCAGCTCTGAGTTGTTGGCTGGTCTCATGGCATTCTTTGGTAGTTCTTACCTGACATGGTTATTGCAGAATTTTGTCAGCTGGGGCTGGTTGATGAAAATAGTCCTCACTTCCTCCTGGTCAGCCAGTGAGGTCTTCTCTGAAACATCATCTGTCTTCTCATAACCTTAAAAAGAGATCATCTTCTTATTGGACAGGAAATGTTTTACAGTCCAAAACCACATTTCCTAACTAGTCTAGAATATGAAATCTGTTAAAAGCTACTTGTTTCCCCTTACTGTTGTTTCTAATAAAAAGTAACATCCCCATATTTAACAGTTCTACCAGATTTAAAGGGTAGCATTTAACAGTGATGTAAAAACTGAGCCATGTCAAAAACAAGACATAACATAAACTTTAAATTTCCCCCATAAGCATTCAACTTATTTCCTTCCATTACATAAAAAGATGTCCAGAAATAAAAATTAATTTTAAACTGGTTTAAATTACAGTTTTAGGTAAAACTAGCAAGATAAAGGTAATTTAAAATATAGTCAAAAATTTAAGCATATGCATTTAATGCTTTTTCTGGGTTTTTTTCCCAGATGAAGACAGAAGAAAAGATAAACAGTAAGGTTTAAATAGGAAACTATAACAATGAGCCAACTCACTATCATCACCTATTTTTTCCTCCAGCTAGAATTCACGTTCACAAATGAATTTTAAAATTCTCAAGAGCATTTCAAGTCATCTCATAATCATTGAAACAATACAATAGATTCAACCAGGTACTTTGTTGTAATGTTGACAAACACTTTTAAAAATACATACAATTTATAATACAGAATATGAACAGATAGTATTTTAAAAGGCTTTTTGTACCTTCTAGTGAAAATCAAAGGGGTGACAACAGTACTGTATCACCAAAACCCATTTTTCTTCTCTTTTCTGCCTAGCCAGTGCCAACTTTTCCCATGAGACCTGCTGACATGTGGTTTCTTCTGAAGTGTTCTATGATGTTAAAGTTAGGGAAACTTCTCTGGGTTTCCACAGCCCTCTGAACCTCCCCACTCTTCAGCAAAACACTAACCAGAAGATTTTGTTGCTGCCTGAGTCAGGTTCCCCCTACCAGAATGGGAACTCCCTAGGGCCATAGATGGTGTGTTAGTCATCTTCATAACACCAGCACCAACAAACAGCAGGTACCCAATGTTTGCCGAATACATACAACCAATGACAAAGGAGTGGTTATTTCACGGTTTTCTGAGGGCAAGAAAAGCTGCTCCACCCAATGACAAAAAAAACAACTAATGGCCAAGTGCTGTTAACAAACTACATAAAAAGCTGACCTGTGGGGTTTGCTACAGTATGAGACCAGAGGTGAGAAGCATGAGCACAGGGGACTGGGGTGTGGGAAACAGTGTCATGTGTGCAGGGGAGAGCAAACAGGGTAGTGCTGCTGGAGCGCAGACAGAAGGCAAGGTGGAGACGGACGAGAAACCATGTTGAGGAAGCACACAGGCCAGGTCCCAGAGGGCCTGCGCTCTGCTTGGCAGCCAGCCACTGAAAGCTTTCCAAGTAGGAGGGGTACAGGGGGAGAGGCAAATTGTATCCTTATCACCCTGGAGTTCACATGGCTCCCATTAGGTACTGTCACACCCATTTTATGGTTTCAGACTCAATCAGCAGCTTTGCTCAAGGTCAATCTTTCACATGTTTTTTACATCGTGTTCTAAACACACTAGTTCTCTCTCTAGTTTCATATAATTGAAATTTCAGACGTGGATTATCAAATAGAGGGGAGATCAACCTTTAAGAAAATTAAGAGTCCTTTAGTAGCTCTTCCTTCATGGTAGCACGAAGACCAGAGTGTGCTGTTCCCAGCCTCTCTGGGATTAGAGAGAGAGCCTTGAAAAAACCATTTCTCCACTCTGAGCTGATGTTATCAGGTTGTGTTGTATTTACTTTACATAATGGACTTTTGAGTCTTGTATTTACTTTATGTAATGGGACTTTTGAGGGCCTGGCCCTTGGATGTCCTTAGCTGAGAAGCTGGGTGTTACTCCCTCCAGACACACCTACTTACACTGTGGTCTCAAATCCTGCCAGGAGAGGACTAGATACTGCTATCCACTGACAGCAGTTGGATACCGCATCACCCCCTCAGATATTAATTTGTATTCAAGAATTTCTGTGGGGCAAAGGATTTTCCTTGAACTAAAGGGACTGGAATTAATTCCATCCCTTATGTGGAAATCAGAGTAATTAAAACAATCCTAACAGATTAGTTGGGGCCCAGCCTAGGTCAGAAAGTAAGGGATCTTTAAAGAGAAAACTCACCAAAATGGGGAAAAGTCTAAATTGTAACCTGTTGCCAGGGGTGGGACCACTGAAGGGACTGGATGACTCTGAGCACAAGATATCACAGATAGCACAGGCTTTCTTTACCCAGGTTCTACAGAAAAGCTTTGGCAAGATGTTGTACATGAAGCTGAATGTATGCAGAACGCCTGCGGCTCTGGTGTGCCCTGACCAGATGTGATACTGAGGAAGATCTCCACCGAAAGCAGGGAGTGAGGCTCTCTACCAGTGGAGCTGGAAGGCACCTCTCCTGTCTCCTCAGCAGTGACATGGAGAGCCAACAAGCACCTGAAACCCACTCCCAGAATGTCTAAAGCCCAGAGGTTGTAGGTGCAGTTATCTCCTTGTGTTATGCATCTGTTTTATCTGTTGACTCTTAGCAGGTGACAGCCAGCTAGCAGTAAACAGGCATAGCAACCTCAGAGGTTCTCAGAAATATCTCAGTGAACATACTTGACCTCAGAGATCCTCAGCAATATTCTGATGAAGGTACTTGGGAAAAAGACTAGTATTCTTGCTAATTTGGAAGTGAGAATTTGTAACCATTATAATTAGACTTTTCAATGAAATCATCTTACATTGCAGAAATGGGCAGGTTAGGTCTGGACTTAATGTAAGTAAACTATCAATCAAGACTCTCTCAATGTAGAGAGAAACAGGCTCTTCTATCTGATTAGTGAACCAACACTTGGAGGAAGGTAGGTAGCAATTTTTATCTCACAGTTCTGGGTTAGAGGTAAAAACACATTTGCTATATTCAAAATTGACAGCTATTCAGTATGTACCAGATAATTCTATTTTATGATTTCATTTTTAAAATTTCCTTTGCATATCACTACCTTCATCAGCTATAAAGCTACATGTGCACATGTGAGCAATGCCTAAGCTGAGCTGTTGGAGTAGAGTGGTGACAAAAGCAACCAAAATAGGAGAATACCCTACTACCCTGACGCAAAGAGGGCCAAATTAAGATGGCGTTCCTTCCTATACATGGTTCTATTCTTCGTTTTAAGGAGGGAAACCATATCCCTTACTATTTGTTTAATAATTTGGAGAGTTTGTTCACATAAGTCATTAAAATTTACTCATAGCTTTTAATTCACCTGCCTTAACTCCTAAGGACTACTGAAAACTGTGACGCTTTATGTCATCCCCCTCACAGAAAGCAGAGGAAGGGGAATGCAGTTCTGATCTAGTAACAGTTCTCACTGAGTCTTCCCAGTAGGTCAGGCCTTCAGAAGCTTCTTTGTCCATAAGTCACGCTAAAGGTGAAATTTACTGAGAGAAAGAAACACATCTTAATCTTGCTCTTTGGTATCTCTCTCAGCTTTTCCTAGCACAATCTTGCACAAAGAGCGCACACAATACTTGCATATTTAATGGAAATGGACTGCAAGGCATTCAACTGACTGCTTCCGAGATCCGCTAGTGATCCTTTCATCTTCTCTGGGTTCAGACTGAACTCTGAAGCCCACCATGCAATAGTTTCAAACCCCCACATTAAGTATAGTCGAATGAACAGTATTTGGTAAATGGCAAAGCCAAGAATAAAACATGACCTTAGGCAGTTACTTCCTTTCCTAGGCTTCAATTTCCTAATTTATCACAGAGAAATATTATGTGTTCATCTCCTTGAATAGTTGGTAGTAAATGAAGGAATATGTATGCAATGTACTTAAAATACCTAATATTGTAATAGATTAAATAAATGTAATATATATTATGTCTATTATACTTAAAGAGTTAACAGGGTGGATAATGATACAGTCATAGGCTGAGCCTTTCATAAAAATTAGAGGTGTCTTCTGGGTTAGAGGTTGAAGAATGTTTTGGTATGGTAATTCTTTACCTTGTGGTGTAATTGACAGTTCACCTACTTCCCTTGTTACATGGTAAGTTACCTATTATACCTCTGGTTCATAGTAAGCCCTCAAAGTCTAATGAATTAACAAGTGAGCAAAACCAGATTACTAATATACTAGAAACAGATTTTTCTCTTTCAAGTAGATATATGTTGTCCAAGCCTGTAGGTTTGATGTATGAATCCAAACAACAATTAGTAAATTTATGATGAGAAATAATTGCCATAGAAACTAGAGTAACTGAAGTTCCATAATCAATTCAACTCTCCCAGAATGGCCTATGTAGAAAGTTAAATGACCAAAGTAACCCACCCACCAGTGGTTAGATGAAATAAGACTCTCATAGCATTGGGGAAGCACAGCCTGATGTAACCAATCCTGCTACAGGGGTAGATGCATCTGTAGGACCAACCTCTTAAACGTTTGTTGTAATATCTTGGCAATGGGGCCATGATACTTCAAGTCTGTTGGCTAATGCTTCTCTTCCCTTCTGTAGTGCTGAGAAGGGTGCTGATAATGTTTAACCCAATGACTTACCCCTTCCCTGACCATCTCCATCCTTATTTCCATCCTCAAATACAAATTGATATTTAATCTTCCAATGGGATTACCAAACCCTGCAGGCCTAGGAACCAATCTGGCCTGCTTGCAGGTGACTTTGCTCCTGAATATGTTGGTCTTACAAAGAAATGAGAAGGCACACTCATTTCCCAAATTTCCAAGTTGTTGGAGGCATCTCAACATGGCCCACAAGCACAGACACACAAAGCAAATAATGATAGTTAACACCAGATACATGCTCCTTCCTCACATTTTGGATTCTCCAGGAGACTGACTCAGGCATTCACCCCAATGTCCTTGGTGCTCAGTCAGACATTTGACATCCACTAATTGCATTATTAGTCTTCTTAAATTAAGTTTCATAGAGCAAATTGGCAGGCAAATTCATACACCTATCACTTTAAGGAATGGAACTAGGCTAGGATTGTTTTCTATGTATGAAAGCACATTTGTATAATGGCTTAAGGGAAATCTTAGCTTCTTTCAACATTGTGTTCTCCAAGGTAACTTCTTAAAAACAGTCAGAATCAAACAAGTCTCCCAGAATAAATGATTCTGGTCTAGGTTTTATAGAAATGAGCAAGGAAAAGACTTTTCCTTATTTATTCCAAATGCAGATTATCATTCAGTAATTCAGAATCCCAGCTATATTGAAAATTCCACATACAGTGTTTGCAATATTCTGCTTGATTCCTACTTCCCCCGCCAGCAGAAAAGCGATTTTGTTTTCCGAACTGTGGTTTATCTCAAGCAATAATAAAATTATCCAGCATTTGCTATGCATATTCTATGCATATTCTAAACTAGAGACTTTAAGAGTACAAATTTTACATTCTTAAAATGGCCAAATGCTTTTTCTAAACTTCTATAGGACCAAGAATTTCAGTATAGGGAATAGTCACATATAACTTTTAACTACTGAATATGCTAATAAGAAAACATTACTTTGTATTACCAAATAAAGATATACAAGCAGCATCCTCCTGGTGACCATTTCAGCTTCCAGCAATAATTTGATTTGTCAAGAAAACATGGGATGCTGTTGGGTCAGTATCCTAATTATTACTCTGAAGTGAGCAGGTGTTCATCTTCCCAGAACAGTGTTTCATCACTTAACCCATATAGAGGTTGTGAGGTGAGCTCAGGTTCTTCTACCAATTACTCACGTGACCCTGCACAAATCACTCCATCCCTAGGGGTTATTCTCTTCCTCTGTAAAATGGGAAGCCAGGCTAGGCTAATACTCTGACATTCACTCTCAGCTCTAAAATCCTGTGAAATTAATACCTGCTGGGCAGCAGGCAGAAAAACAATCAATAGTTTTGTTCAGAAGAGCAGGGAAACTTTAAAAAACGTAAAAAAATTTCCCTCCTTGAGTCTTTATGAGATATTTCACAGCAACAGTTGCCTTCCTTAATCTGTAGCCAAAACTCAGTCACGAAGTGAAATGGTGCTTTGTTACGGTAACTCAATTTCCATATTTGAAAAGCTAAGCAGTGACTATAATCAGCTGCCAACAACTACCTGGTACCTATAGATCAGTGACTACTGGGTTGCTGAGTATGATCACACAGAGTCTTCCTTTCTTTGTCTGCCCAGATTCACCATTACATGCTTATATGCACACAGTATAATGGAACAGAGGAAAATGCTCAATAGTATAAGTGAAAGGCTTCTGACCTGCTCATAGGATGACAGAAGTATCATCTCTGAAATATTCAATTT
The DNA here is from genome assembly GCA_036589455.1 of Ateles fusciceps. Taxonomy (NCBI): domain Eukaryota; kingdom Metazoa; phylum Chordata; class Mammalia; order Primates; family Atelidae; genus Ateles; species Ateles fusciceps. The sequence goes on from JAZHEH010000193.1 coordinate 8,911,649, forward strand.
TTCATCCCAAATACCATGATCCAATAAGACCTGTTGTTCATTCATTTGTTCATTCATTCATTCAACATACTTAAGAATCTAGTATGTGCCATGCATTTTTAAAATGCTATGGAAACAGCAGAAAATAAGATAAGGTCCTCTCTCAGGGATTTGTTTTCTAGAGAAGAGTAAGATAATACAGATCATGGTAAGAGTGAGGAAGAAAATAAACAAGTGATTGATAGAACAACTGACAGAATTCTCTGTGCTTAAGTTTCATTATGTATATAATAGAAAAAATAATGGCACCTTACCTCAAAGGGTGGTTGTAAGGACCTAGTGCATAAATATAGAGAACAATGCCTGGCACTAGTAAGAGTTCAGTAATGAATGTGAGCTATTTTCATTGTTGTTGTTATCAGGGCTAGCAATGCTACTATAGCTGCTGCTATTTTATACTCAGTTGTCAGAGAAGATGTCTCAAAGAGATGCTGAGTTGAGAACTTGATGACACATAAAGGAAGATAAGGGGCAGTGTCAATGCAAAAGGGGGGAATACCAGGAAAAGCCTTGGAGGGGGAGAATGAGCCTGGCATTTCCGGGAACATGAGGGCCACTAATAGTAAACAGAGCATAAAACAAAAACAAGCTGGCAGATTGCGAGAAACAATAACAGCTTGAATTTATATTCTTTATGCAGTAGGAATTCACTGACAGGTTTAAGTAGAAAGACCATTCTGAGGATACTGTGATAATCCAGGTAAAATATGATGAGTCCTGGGTTAGACTGTGATGACAGAGAAGAAAGGAAGTGGATGCATACATCATATGCCTCTGGAGGCAGAGCTGGCATGAGCCATATAACCTCTTCACAATTGTATGATGCCCCATAGTACTACCACCAGACGCTACTCCAAGCAAAAGCCCAAGACATGAAAGAAATGTAAGATTTTTAAAAATCTCACCCACAATGTTTTATTTTGATCATGTGCTAAATTTACAATATTGTGGATGTGTTGGGTTAAATATATTGTTCAAGTTAATTTTGCCCATTATTTTAGGATTGTAAATACAACAATTAACCACTTAATGAATAGAATTCTCTTTACAGCCAAACAACCTCAATCCTTAGATATCATGCATCTTTTTTCTCATTATTACATGGTAATCAATAATGTTTAAAATACAGAATATAATCAAGGAGGGCATTAAAGAATCATGCCTAAGAATGAGAGAAAATGTTTAGGTCTACCAGTTATGAGCTCTGGTTACTTTAGACAAGACAATTAACCTTTAGCTGGCTACCCTCTTACGTGAGTTTGTGGAGATTACATGAGATAATGTATGTGTAAAGTGCCTGGCTCCTCATGCATATGTAAAAAATCTAGCTATTATTTTTATTATGAAATCAGAAAGGCAGGTTGTGGGAGAAAATAAATAGGCTATGTAGTCGTATGTATGTTCAAATTCAGATTATAACACTTCTACATGGGCAAATTATTTAATCATCTGAGTCTCAGCTTCCTCACCCATAAAATATGGTTAATGTGAGGATGACATTATGTTAGCATTGTAGCACAATACTTGTCATTCAAACAGTTCCTGTCACACTCTCCTCCCCAGAGATTTATCTCCCCTTCAAAATACTTGATATGGGGCCAGGCACAGTGGCTCACACCTGTAATCCCAAGACTTTGGGAGGCGGAGGCGGAGGCGGGCAGATAAACCTGAGGTCACTAGTTCGATACCAGCCTGACCAACAGGCGGAAGCCCCGTCTCTACTAAAAATACAAAAATTAGTCAGGCGTGATGGCGCATGCCTGTAATCCCAGCTACTCAGGAGACTGAGGCAGGGGAATTGCTTGAACCCAGGAGGTGGAGGTTGCGGTGAGCCAAGATCACGCCATTGCCCTCCAGCGTGGGCAACAAGAGTGAAACTCTATCTCAAAAACAAAACAAAAACAACAAAAAATACTTGATATGGGAAAAACAAAAGCCTTAAAGACTCTAATATAGGTATTAATATTTACTTATTTTGGAAAACATTTATAGCTGTGACCAGTGTAAATCAATGTAGACAGCAAAATAATAAATTTTGCCATAAAATTTGGTAAATTAATATTAAATAAGTAATTTTTTTTTTTTACAAAATTGTCATCTGTATAGGGGTTATGCAACAGAAATGCAGGGGTGGTAGGTAGGAGGAAGACAAGAACAAGATACAAAATCATTCTGCTGCCTGGTAATATGGTTATAGAACCATTAAGTTTTTTTGCAGACTCAACTTTATTGCAATTATAAGTAAGGCTGTAATTGGAATCAGAATATCTATTATATTATTTCCTAAACATATTCAGGAGAGTCCAATTACATAACCTTTTACTCAATGGTTTCCAATGGTTGGCATTAAAGAGACCATATTAATTGCTCAAGTTTCTTGACTTAGATTGAGGTCACTAAACAAGCAGTCATGCTTGCAACAGTCAAAAAATCTAATAAGAGTATATTAACAGGGAAACTAGACAGACTTTAAGGCACAACTGCAGAACTTAGGTGTGATTAAAGTTAGGTGCTACTAAGATGGAATTATAAGCAATTAACCACTATCCTTTTCAAAGGCTTAATAATTAAAAGTCCTGAATACATATACACACACATATATATATTTGTATATATTGTTTTGATACAGAAGCTTAAGAATATATACACATGCACACACACATATACATATAGGCTATGTAGTCATATACATGTGTGTGTGTGTGTGTGTGTGTATCGGTGTAAGCTTCTTAAGCAGGTGGAATAGCTCCTGGAAGCACATGAAAAGCTTACAGAAAGGCTGAGGAAGATCTAAGGCAGCTTGACTAATGGACAATTAGTTCACCCAGATTCAGTCCTGTCTGTGTTGCACCTTTTCATCTCTCCAGATGGCAAATTGGCTGTGATTGGCTTAGCATGGGCCATGTGCTGACTTTTAAGTCAAAGAGAAGCATAGTAACTTATGGAGCAGTCCCCTAAAACTATGGGGGAAGGGAAAGTTCGCCAAAGGAAAGCAATGGGCTTAAGAACACGTACACACACACACACACACACAAAAGCTTCTTAAGCTGGATCAAAACAATCATGGGCTGACCAATTTAGATGTTTGTACTTATTTTGTTTTTAGTGGTATCTTAGTACAGATAGTTCATTTAATTATAAATGCAGAAGCAATTACTGCAGTCACAAAGGAGGTTTGAAATTCCATGTTCTGCATTGTTGGAGCAGAACGGTCACTTCAAATGTTAGATTGTGAGCCTGACAGCAGCTGTTCAGAGACAGGGAGAGACAGCTCATGAAAAAAATGAACCACCACTCTGGAAACAATAAACTGGGTACTTTAAAGGTTAAGACTTATACACTACATTTTCAAATACGGCACTGAAGAAATCAAACACCCTTAAAAGCATGGATATTAAAGTGGAAACTATTTAGCAATACCTCTCAGATTTCTAGACCATGACAACAGTAGCCAAAGGAAAAATAAAATTTTCAGTTGCATGAATACACCATCCCTGTACCAAGTGTTAATGCAGGCTCTGTGTAGTGGACAATCTGCTCTTTCCAGCTCGGCATCTGCTTCTCCTGGAAACAGTCCATTGCTTACCAACTTCCCCCTCCCCCCCATAGTCTTAGGGGACTGCTCCATCAAGGCTCCATGCCCCTCATCGACTTAAAAGTCAGCACACGACCCAGGCTAAGCCAATCACAGTCAATTTGCCATCTGGACAGATGAAAAGGCTGAACACAGAGGAATGAATCTCTGGTATTAGTCAAGCTGCCTTAGATCCTCCTCGACCTTTCTCTAAGCTTTTCATGTGATTCCAGGAGCTACTCCACCTGCTTAAAGGATATGCTCAGCCTCTATACTATGGAATCTTGGCAGAATCATTTCAGTCCTCTGCTGGAAGCCAAGTCCTGTCCCAACACCCATCTAATTAATGTAGGTGGGCACTGATGCCCTATCCAGACCAGCTAGCCTTCTTCAAGAAGCTAAACCCTGTTCCCTGTACACCTCAACCACTAGCTGGCTTTTCTGATCTGCATGGAATGATGACCTGGAACCACAATGCAATTTCCCTGCTTAAAAATAAGCAGCCTACGTGGAACCTTTCCCAATAGGCCCTACTTGCTGGCTCAGATCTCTTCTGATGTTAACAGCTGCTCTAATCGAGCTCTGAGTCCAGCATGTTTTGGGACAACAGTGGCTTGCAACCCTAAGGAACTTGCACAATAGCCAAAAAGTTTTCCACATCCCTACCTTCGTCTCCATTACCCTCTTGTTCATGCAACTGTGATGCTAGCTCATTACCTTGAAGTCCATCTGAGTTGTAACAAAATGTTACAACTGATCATGTAAAATATGGTTATCTCCTTCAACAATTGATAGTTTTTCATCATACAAAAGGGTTCACTTTTTAAAGAACAATAAAAATGATGAAGATTAAGAAACCTCACTTGTCATGTGGAGACTTGCTCAAGGTCAGAGAGCCAGTGAACACCAAAGCCAAGACAACATTTGGAAATTGATAAAGCTCAATCCATATCTAAAGCTCTGACACTGATAGATACATTCATGCATTCATTCAACAATTAAACTTGACCTCACCTCTCCCTTTATTTATCCTTTGCTGGTCTATAACACCTCAACAATATTTCCAGTCAAGACCTTCCTCTACCCCTTTAGCCTTGCTGAATGCTACTTAAGTGTCAAAACACTCTCCTTGGCCATTCTTCTTTGACGTGATACCTACAGAAGTTTTCAATATATTTTCTATGTAAAAGATCATTATATGTCTGATACTAATCTTTTGAGCTATATGCTTAGCTCAATAATAACAGATGCCATAGATGGTTAGGTACAGAGGCTGGGACACGCACAAGGGTATGGGTAAGTATCTATTAGGTATGCTACTCTAATATGAGGAAGTAACATGAATGACACAAAAGGGGAAGTCCCTTTTGTGCAATAAATGTTTACTGAATTTTCTATTTAAATATAAGGCATCCAAAAATTCCCAGAACTGTATAGTCTTTTCTCTATCCTAATAACCACTAATATATTTCTCATCAGGACCTGTCATTGGTAGACACGGTAAATAACGTTTTCTTTAAGTACCTTTGAAGGAAATGATTTAAAAATAAACAAGTGTAAACCATAACACAGTAGTTCTTGTCTAAAAAGGAAAAAAAGTAATGGCTTAATATTTCTTGAACTCACGCTAAATTGTGACAAGCCTCTGAAGTAGCACTACAAATTCTAAGTGGTAGATTCTAAAGTGTATTCCTGACATTCAGAAGAAAGGATATCCTTAAACAGTATTACATGGAAATCCATAGTATGCCTAGAGTTGGGCCTCACATGTAGTAAGCACTCAGTCTTGTTGGCAGCCAGCCTTGGATATTAACCTAAAATAATCATCTTTGGCATGCTGAATTGCTTGGAAATAATAAAACATTTACTAATGCCATTTCATGGTTTACTGGAAAAGGAACCAAAACAATGAAAGACAGAAGGAATTTAATAACATTTCCTTGGGAGATAACTTCATCTGATAGAAGAATTAAATAGCATATTGCCAACATAGATGTTTAAAAATTGTCACAGAAGCAGACTGCACCAGAAATGAGGGGGTTACAACCACCAGACATCCACCAAGCATCTCCTAGACGTCTCAATTAGCTTAAAGCACCACTGACTTGCACTGGCATCAAGTTCGTCTCTCAAAACCCACAGGAAACAAGGCAGGATGCTACTATGGACTGGACTCTAATCCAAGCAAAAGTGGTAAAGTAGTAATGATACTCTTAACGAAAATAACTGTATCAAAGAGCTTCTGACTGTTACAGATGGGAATGTCAGGCCATGTCAGATATGTATTCCAGATTTCAAGAGGACACATTTCAATTTATTATCAAGGCCCAAAAAGTACAGAAGCCCCAACAGCTGTCCAAAGCAACAAGCTGAGTAATTGTGGAAGGCCCTGACAAATGGGGGGAAGTGGTCAGGAAGGGGTGAAGCAGTTGTATTTAGAGACCACTGCTACTTCACAGGAAGTACTTGAATAAGTACAAGATTAAAAAAAGAGCACGGGAAAGGTTGAAAATAGGCTCACATGTTCAACAGCGAATATTAACAGATGCATACACATCTGAGACTGGAGGAAAGGTGTTAAAAACGTTAGAGACCACTCAATTCTTTTCCCCTTTCATTTGGATCACAAGGAATTGATGAGATGAGCCTGCTGCCTGGAAAAGATGAATGCAATGTTGTTAACAGATAATAAAAGGCAGAACTTCTCAGTGCCAACTTCTACTTTGCTTCAATTGTCTATCAAGGATAATCATCTTAAGACTGGAAAGGTTAGAATAACCATTAGTTGGAAGAACTAAACCAAATGACAAGGTAAATTATTTTAAGAAGAAAAAGAGAAAAATCAGCACCTAACTGCTCGAGACGAATTCATAGCTTATAGCAAATATATATATATATATATATATATATGTATGTATGTATATGTATATATAATTATTTTCTAACCTACAGAACTGTGAGAACCTGCAAAACAGGTAAGCAAACTGTCACTAATCAGAGAAGAACTATGGTGAATGAGAGAGAAACTAAAAGATGAAGACAATTCAGTCATCATTCAGTGTGCATGGGGGATGGGTTCCAACATCCCTTGCAAAATCTGCAGATGCTCAAATGCCTTATATAAAGTGCTGTAGTATTTCACATAACCTACACACATCCTCTTATATACTTCAAATCATCTCTCGGTTACTTATAATACGTAACACAATGCCTACACATCATTTTCATGGATTCAACATAGTACTTGGTGTGTGGCAAATTCAAGTTTTGCTTTTTGAAACTCTTTTTTTTTTTCTGAATACCTTTGACCCATGATTGGCTGAATTTATGTACGTGAAACTCAGGGATAGGAGGGCCACCTGTACTCTCCCAGTGTTCTAAAAAGAAGATGGATCATGTAGATCATAAACCACTGTGTTTTAAAATGGGAGTCAAAAGATGTGATTTCAAAGTTCACAGATTTACAAAATGGAATCCACTGCTTCTAAAGGATTTTTGGGAAAAATCTGAAAATTCAGAAGTTAGAAGAACATGTCTGAGAATTCAGTTAAACATGGAACTGAGCTTAATTATTCTGGAAGCAGTGTTTCTCATACAAAGGACATATTCTCAAACACCAAAAAAAATGTTCTTTACATTAGCTAAGTCTGAATAATCACGTTATTGGCCAATGCTAGTTAAACATCAATTGTACTGATTAACAGACTGCTTAAAAGGGAGGTGGTGACTGGTGGGGATCCACTGACCAAACCCCCTTTCTTTCTTTTTAAAAATAGAACCCTAAGCATCTGTATTTCAAGAAGGCTTTTGGCTAGGACCTACTGTTATAAATGCAGACACATGATTCCATGATTATGAAACAATGTAGATTCACAACTACGTAGCTGACAAACATACACGGAGGGGTCTCCACATACTAAAGCTATCCTTTAGCCATCCCTGCCTGTGAGCGCTTCTGAAAGAGCCTCCTCTGGGCCACCCTTGGATTCTGTCTCTCCTTCCATTTCCTGGCCTAGTACCTGAGCCCTGGGTGTCAGGGTCAACATGGAGCACGTGACCAGCCAGTCCAGTCAGATCCCCTTTAGAGAATGAGCACTTGTGATCAGCCAACTCAGCACCGAGCAAGGAACATCATGAACAGTTGGGCTGGAGGGGCGATCATGGCACTCTGAAGCCACATGTATGCCAAAGTTAGGAAGCGGAGGAGCAGATGTACAGAGAGAGAGAGAAAGAAAAAAAGGAGCAATACTGGGCAATTCTAGGCAGAGTGAGAGGTCCCAAAGACCCAGTTCAATGAACCTCAGCTGTGATACAAGAGGATCCCTTAGAGTAAATGCCTAACTTAGTAAGGGCTCTGGGTCCAGACTGCCTGGGTTCCAATGACAGAATAAGGACATATGATATGATTAATCAATGTACAGATGACATGAAAAAAAAAAACAGAATTCAAGATTTTGAGGGCCTGAATAAGTTGAAGGTTCTATACTAAAGGCCTAAAGAATCAACTCTGTAAATGCAATAGGGAAGACATTTAACCCAGCAAGGTGTGTAGAGCATAAATGTTTTTACTGCTTTTATTGCTTTCTTATCCAGAAAAAACTTAAGAATTTGAGGTGTCTGAGAATGGAATGAGCTGTCTTAAAAGGGGGTGTGTTCCCTTCACTGTGAAGTATTTAAGCTGTATCAGCTACTGTGTTGCATTAAATGACTTCTAAATTCCCTTCCAACTCCAGAATCCAAAGATTCTATCCTTTTAAAAACTCTTTTTTTTTGAAAGACAACTATAAGCTTATTAGAGAACCACTGATACAGTGCAGGGTACAAGTTTTCATCATTTTGTATATGGAAAAGAGTATTATTAAATTAGTTACTATAAATGCCTATAGGATCGTTAACCCCATTGACTTCAGTAGCAGTGTGTTCATAGGAATATAGAACTGAATTAAAGCTCTGAATGAGCTAGGCCTTAAAAAGTACTGGGAAAAAAATGAATTAACAATAATGAAAGTTATTTGAATTATTACAACTTTCATTTTAGAGCTATTTATGTATTTTATAACACACAAACAGGTAGATATGCAATTGGTTCCAACAGACTAGTCCTTGTTTTATGACAAGAAGCAGAAACACCCAAATAGCATCATTATGCTGTATATGTATATATAATCTAAGAATGAGTCAGTGGAGTTTAACTGGTACCTGCTTCTTATCTCCACTGTGACTTTGCCAGAGAAGAAAAACAACTCACCTTTATTTTTTTTTAAACAAAGCCTCAATCATCAAAAATGTCCAGTGAAGAAACTAAAATCTTCCTGCCCATTACAACTTTGGTGGGGACATCAGTACAGCACACACGGGAACATACCCTGTCCACAAGCAAGAACAAGTGTTTTATCCTACAGAACCAGACACTACCCAGGGTAAGGAAAGTGTGACACTCTCATCTGCCTGTTGCTAACACAGTGTCACAACCGGGTTTGCAAAATATCCAGCAATCCATTAAACAAAGCTAGAAAAAGAGGAAACCCACAAAGAAGCATCTGAGAACTCCAGCATGCCCTAACTAGACTCTGAGAATGGGTGTGGCTCTGGGATGGCTCATCTACCACAAGCACTGTGGGCAGTATTAAAGAACCCACCAAGACTGGTCAGACAAGATGGGCTCAAAGAGCCAAAAGTCATTCTCACAAAACAAAGTAAGGAATGGTCGGCATCCTTCAGTTTTCCAGGATGTATCTAAAGAAGAAGACAGAAACCTCCACTCAACAGATTAAACTAGGATGTGTGAATGACAGCTGGTGGGCTGTAAAGACTTGAAAGACCCAGTACAGCACAGCATTCAGTGACATTAAAGCAATGACACCTACACATGTGTGAGACTGCTGTATGCCCTACTCAATGCACAGGTAGAACAAAAATGATGCGAGGGTGGATGAAACAAATGCTTCAAGAATCTCTTAATTCCATACAACAAAATCACCCCATGCAGAAAGTACCTCCAAATGTAATACTTGTACCGCGAGATGCTCCTACTGCTAATTACAATCACAAAATTAGCTCCCCAGACCTGCTGGTACCATAACCACTGCCAATGCAAGGTGCAACGGGCATACAGATGAATATAAGAAAACTCCATGAGATTTCAAAACTACTCTAGCATTTTTAAAAGCTCAGTTTCCAAAATCTGAACATCTTGATCTTATCCCAGTCACTCACCAGATGCAGATTCAAGAAACATTTGCTTAGCACCTACTTTGAATGAAAGTCCTTTCATTTAATATATCCACTCTGGAAAATGTCCCTGCAGTTTGGAGCACCTCAAGAGCCAAAAGAACACAGTGATGACATGAGAAAGACTGTTTTTATCAACTCCAATTAGGGAGCAAATGTTCTGGCAATGTAATTATCGATCCCAAACAGATTAAATCCATACAGTTCCTAGATACCTAAAATTCACAGCAATGGGGAACATGTATGCAACTAACAGGTACATTTACTGAAATTCGAAGAATATTCAGAGAAAAGAAGATGGGGGAAACAGAAGATGGAATTCTGAAATCCATATCTTAGGATGAATGCAATACTCCAAGAGAATAAAATAAATGTCTACAAACATGTATTTTTGGCACATGAGACCTTCTCACTCCTTTCTAAGATGCGAGCTGGTTTTCATTCCTTCATCCCAGTGTTTTCTATTTCAGTAAATGGCACCATTGTTTTGGGCTCAGGGCCCAAAACTTTAGTCATTTTTGACTCCTTTTTTAAAATTCCATATCCTATCCATCAACAACTCTGCTGGACTATCTTCCAGCTATATTCTGAATCTTGACCACTCTGCATCATGTCCACTGATGCTTAGTAGCTGAAGCCACTATCATTTTTCCTTGTTTCAACCCTTATTCTCAAGATGAAATCAGAATCCTTGGGGGTGGGACCAGGGGTCAGCATGTTGAAATTCCTTGGGAGATTCCAATGTGCAGCCAAGCTTGGTCTCCACACTATTCAACAGGCAGATGATTCACTGGTAGGTATTACCACTTTATCAAAGAGAAACAGCAGTCTCAGAGAGCTTAAGTGACATGCTCAAGGCCACACAGCTTTGAAGGGCCAGAACACACATATTACTCCAGGCCTATGGGAAGTCCCAGTGCCTCGTTTCATTTTCTCGCCAGTCAATTATTCACAAGGCATTAGCTTAGAATGCTAAAGATAGCTTCAAGTGTAGTTATGTCACAAAACAAATATGCCCTACTTGTTAAGTGGCTACCATGTCAAGTCATCTGATACCCAACAGACCAAAAACACATGAAACATAAAAGTAAGAACGGTGATGTATTAGTTTGCTTCAATTAGTTTTTATTTAAAAGGTCAACTTTAGCTGAACATATGGAAAAAAGTCTGACCTTTTATAAAGAAATCTACTAAGTTCAGACTGAAGGCCTTCATATTTAAGCTTAGTTAAAATGAAAATATATAGGAGAGTGGTTCACCAACCACAAGGATAAATTCCACAGAGAAATTCACTTAATAAGTTCAAGGGGGATTCAATTTGGTACCTGGGGAAATTAAGAAGGTTTTTTTCCTTTTGCTAATAGTATTCACTTGGAAGTCAACAAAAGGCCAACTCATGTAATGATTCTTTTACTGAACTTTAAACAAAAAGAAATCACTCGCCATCTGGGGTTTAATTGAGCCAACAATTTAGAACTTTCCCTACTCTACAAGATCAAATTCCAGCTTTTAAAAAGAATTTCCATCTGCAAAGTACAAATCACATTGTCACCTAATAAAAGGAAAGTCTAAATGCAGAGACGAATAAGGCTAGATGAGAACTATAAAATAAGCAGCAATCACAAATACTGGACACAATGCACTTGATCTACAGTACTATAGCGTTTTTCTAATCCTCAGAGCTTCAAGTGATAATCTTCCTACCCAGCAGTGGCCACCAGCAGTATCCTAAAGCCAGAACTCAGCACCCATCAGAGTGGCCACAGAGAAACACGCTGGCCAAACAGTCTCAAAAATTGGCCTCACCTCAGCAACCAAAGAAGGCATGTAAATTGGGACTTGCAGTAAGTTTTCACATTTTGTACATTAACCTATAAAAGATGATTTCATGTCATGATGGGATAAATCTATAACTATAGACGAAAGAAAATATATTCCTTGAAAAAAAAAAAGTTGCCAAAGAAATTTCAAAGACTTTTTACCAAGTCATTATGCTATTTTTTCGAGCCGCAAATGACTAAATATTTGGGCTACAAATATAGGCTTAATAAAGCAACTAATTACTACCACATATAAAAGCAAGCAGGTTAGCAAAAAACTAGTAATGACACTGCAGAAAAGCTCATGCTGAACAAGCTCCCAGAGTAGATATAACACCAGCTAAAAATAAACTAAATGTGTTATTTTCTTCACTTGGTTGTACTGAATTGAATGTTCAATTCAGAATTTTAAAGAAAGTCCTCAAAACCTAATAAATAGTATTAACATATGACCTTGACCATTTCTGAGAGGGGAAATTAAGAGGAGCATAATTAGTCCTGTTAGCTAATTGGATAACAGACAGTTTACCAAAAACTTTGATTTTTTTTGGTAAATATTTTTGGTAAATTGTTTGTCTATCACCCAGCTAGCTAATGCTCTTGGTGTCTTGGCTTGCAACCTATATAGTTGTATACAATTTATTCCCATCCTTTCTGCCAGCAAGTAAATTCCAGGTTCTACACCAGTGTTTTTCAATATCACTGCACATTAGAATTACCTAGGAGATAAATATTAATGCTTGGTCCATCCCTATAGACCAAACTGACCGATTCCATCATTCTGGGATGGGTCTAGGCATCTGTATTGTTTAGAAACTCCCCATCTAATTCACTATGAATCCAGGGCTGAGCATCACAGGATGTGACTATAAAAGTAATTTACATTTCACAAGCATCCTGCTGCCCTGTCCACATCGGACACAGTTTCATTAAAGATAGCAGAGGGATTCTTCCTGTCATTTCTCTAACATTTACCCATGACAATGAAAATAACGTTAGGAAAGTTGACTTAAGTCTATCTGAGAATATTTATTACAGCAATTCTGGCATAGATGGTAGACTAAACTCTTAAACTTAACATATAGAGAAGCCACTAGAATTGGGTAGAACTTAGAGAGACCTGTTTCATTTCTTTGGTCAGAGACAGAACATGGCCTAGGTTATGAAAGAAAAAAAAAGTAGAGTGAGACAAACTAGAAGGAACTGGAAAGGGCCAACAGTCACAGCCACTGGGATGATAACAGTCGCAGAGCAAGAGATCCAGGAGAAATGGAAATGGGCAACAACCACACTCAGAACCAAAGATCTCCTGCATGGGGCAACAATGTGGGTTCAGATGAGCTGGCTAAAAGTGGATAAAGTGAAAGCAAATGATACTCAGAAACTTTGGCAGGCCTGATCTGGTATCAAAACTGCTCACAAATGCTCAGCACTGGAGCCCAAGCGAGGGTCAGGAACCAGCATCTCCTCTCTGAGAGGGAGACTGCCAAGAGCAAGGGGGGTCCCCCATCCCAGAGCTCTATAAGCTTCTGGGACAGGCACTCAGGGTCAGGGAAGTGGTGACAGGGTGTGCATGCCTCATCATTAGAGTGCTAAGTCAGAGCTCTTTAAATGTCGATGTTAAAGATTTTTGGGACTAAATCTGTATGGGGTTGAGGAAGGAACAAGGGGAAAAGATGGTCTGTTGAAGCTGGAAGATTTCTTTTACACAATTTTAGCTTTACTTCAGGACCAGAATTAACCATGGGGACCTAGGTCCATTACAGAAGCTGAACTGGTCTAAGCTGGTATCAGAGCAAATCATCTCTTTGACTCACCCCCTGCATACCACTGTTTGTTTGTTTCACTCCACGAAGGCCAATCTTATACTCTAAACAGGTCTGGCCCACTGAAGTGGTGTCCTAGTCCAGAACCCAGGCTGGCTTTGGCCTTCTTAGTGACATTCTGAGCTGTCACTCAACTAATCTGATATTATGAAGCACAGCCCCAGATGGATCAAGATCAGTCATCTCCTTCAAAGACAGCTCACACAAAATAACGAACACAGGCTCAATTTAAAACAGACACCTCCCTTTGCCAAGTCAATTAGAGGTCTAATTAATCCATGAAGCCAAGTTCTACATAGTCATCCCTTTAGAACAAGTGACGGTGATATAAAGAATACTACTCAGAGTTTTACCTATTTCGCATCTCATGTAAACATTTCAGTAAAAATGAATAGGAAGACAGGGCAGGTTTAAAATATATTTGCCAAATATATTTTAAAAGATATTTTTTAAAAAGTGGAAACAAAACAGGCCACAAAAGATGCCACAATGTACTTACATAAAATCTCTAAATTGCCACAAGGGCCAAATCAAAGGCAGTATTATCTAAGCACCAATATAATGTGTGAGGTTTTATACACACATGATGCCTTCCATTGTTAGGAAGGGACTTGAATGCTTAAATCTCGAGATCTACATATGTATTTCTAATAAGCTTACTTTGAGCTATAGGTTTCCATTACAAAATTTTACATTCTGAAAAATTCTAGTAAATCCTAACATGTAAGCCTATGCTAGAGGTATAATTTACAACTGTGCTGTTCAATACAGTGGCCACTAGTCATATGTAGCTACTGAACACATGAAATAGTCGACTGAGATGCACTATATACATAAAATACCCATGAGATTTAGAAAACGTAGTACAAAAAATGTAAACTATTGTAAATTTGCATAACAATATCAAAATGATAATATTTTGGATATATTGGGCTAAAGAAAATATATATTTATAATACGTACTAGTATTTATATATTTAGTACACTACTTATATTATTTACTATTAAATATATAGTATTAAAATTCATTTCACCTATTTCTTTTTACATTTTAAATGTAGCTGCTTGATTGTGGCTCACGTTTTATTTCTGTTAGTGCTGATCTGAGATATAAATGCTGATTTGATATGGTAAGTAGATTCCATGGAACCATTAGTTAAACCTAGCTGGTCTAAATTTGACCTTATTCCTAGCAAAAAGGAGAAAAAGAGTAATATCTCAGCTATCATATCAGGACCACTGTATGAAACTATAAAAGTAGTAATTTGGAAGCAGAATCCATAATACATGAGCAGATAAAAATGAACCATTCTTGCTCAAAAAGTAGTAAAACCAACAAATACCCGGTCAAGTCTTATTAATTAAAAACCTCCTTTAAAAATACTTTAAGATATACAATATAATTTTAAAACCTACAGGGACAAAAATTAACTGAAAAACAAACTGAAATGAGAGATTTCAGACTGATACCAATATCAAAGTACCAATAATTGAAGAGGGAAACTAAGCATACATGACTCAATATAAGAAAGATGCCAATTATCTTAATATAAGTTTATAAACAATGCAATTCCAGTGTATATCGCAACATGTTTTTTAACTTGATCCACTGATGTACTCCTAAGTTCAAGTAGAAAAATACACCTGTGAAAAAAAACAGAAAAACCTTGAGAAAAGAGCAAAGAAAATGAGATGGCTAAGAGAATATTTTTTATTATGTTGCAATAAAGGAATTTGGTACCAGGGGCTAAAGGGACCAAAATAAAGAGACGTAGTTGCGAGAGGGAAGGAGAGACTGACTCTGGAAAAAAACAAAACTCATATACATAAGAAAGCACCTCAAAGCAGTGTGGGAAGAAAGGATTATTAAATATATGGTTATTATATCAGGTAAATAATTCGAGGAAAAAATTAGATCTAGGCCTCACGTTTCACCACAAAGTAAATCCCACAGGAATTACTAATATAACTGTTTAAAATGAAACTCAAAAGTACTAAAAAGGAAAACATAACTAAAAAATTCTCTTGAAATGAAAAATATGACAAAGCAGAAATTTAAAAATACGGAAAGATTATACTTCATAAAAATTAACTTATATACACGTAAAACACTACAAAGATAAACTATAAATTTTAAAAAGTTGGTATCTTTAACATATAAGTTCTCAAAATTCAATACAAAACTTCGTGAACAATTCAGAAAAAAAAAAATCACATTTACCAAAATATGTTCAACCTAATAAAGCAACGTAAACTTAAAGATTTACTTTTACATTGTATATTCATAAGAATTTTTTTTTTTAAAGAAAATCACTATACAATGCTGCAAAAGGGATAAACAGGCACTCTTGTTCACTTTCAGTGGGAATGTAAGCCAGTATAATCTTTCTAGCAATTTTCAAATCTGTATCAAAAGTTATAAAAAGATATATACTTTTGACCCAGAAATCCCATTTCTAGGGACTTTGAAGAAAAACTATTAGAAAGGTGTACAAAAAGATACAAAGATGTTTATTCAAGAGTTTGTTTAAAAAAAAAAAATATGAAATGGGCTAGAGGCCCACCCATAGGTTTCTTTATTAAGTTATTCTGTACTAACATAAAAATGCTGTCATAAAATTAATGAAATTGATCTGTTCTTTCAACAAATATTTACCAAGCTGCTACCAAGTGTCAAGCACCATTCCAGGCAGTATGGATATAAATAGCAACAGTAGACAAAATTTACACAAATCTATATTGGCACACATATCCATAAAATGACTAAAAATAATGCAGATTACCTCATTCTTCCTAACATATCTTTTCTGGAAAACAGTTGGGAAGAATATATACTAAAATGCTAACATTATAAATATATAAATTTATATAAAGCTTATAAAATTTTATTTTATTCAAATTTACATGGCATAGTTTGAGATGAATTTTACTCTCTCCTGGAAGACTTTTTGAAACATGAGTTTTTCTCAGTGAGCAGGAAGTAATTCTACAATCAAGACTCAAAGTTAACCTCTTCCATTAAAAATAAAGCTCAAAAGCTCAGAGTTATCCATTAATTCACCAATATGGAGTGGCTACTATGTGGCAGACAAAACTCTAGGAGTAGAGGGTACAGCAGTGAACAAATGTCACAAAAATGCCGTTTTGTGGTGCTCAGGTTTCAGTAGGAGGATACCAAATGCATCTAGATTTAGCTCAGAGTATTTTACAAATTGGATTATAAGGCATTTTCATTTTTAGGACATAGATTCATTCATTTAACCAATGCCTGAGCTCCTACTGTGTGCCAGGTAATGTCCTCATGGGGAGCAATGTATCAGTGGACAAACCAGACAAAAACCCTTGCCCTTAGGAAGCTTACTATCTAGAGAATACAATCATTGGAAGATTTAGATTCCTTTCACTAAGAGGGAAAGAATGAAAAGGAAAAGCGGTGGCCTTCATGTCACTGACATTCTAATAAAACCATGTGAATAGAGAACCAAACATTTTGTTAACTTCAAAAGCATCCTCTGACCTATGCAAACTTTCCCATAGCTGTATCATAGGTATACACTTCAATTCTGTTTTTGAAATGACAGAAAAAAAACACCGATGAATTCTGCACTGAAGATTAGAAAACCTAAAATAATTAGATCTAATACACTTATATCTCCAGAATTATACTAAATAAAACAACACTTATTTTGAGATTTTCAAATACTGATGACATGCTATATCACTACACTCACCCCTTCACACACAGTGCCACTTCAGGTATAACAGAACTCATCTCCATGTTTCTTTTGGGACCTCCTTCATCCACCACATCCTTTTGTCCCACCACCCATTCAGCTGGCACACAGCAGGTGCATAATAAGTGAGTTTTAAAGGAAAAAAAACCTTAGTCATCTTTTACCTAGAATAGCCTCCTAAAATTTTTCCTTTAAGGACAGCTTACATAAATTACTTTTATTCCTTTTGTTACCTTTTATGTAAATAAAACATAGTATTCTATATAGTTACAAACATTTTAGAGTTACCATTTAGAACAATTCCTAAAACAACTTCTGGACACATTGCGTAGCCCACATTTTACATAATCAAATAAATGTCGTCATATTTTAGCATTACAGTATTCAACAGAGGAAAATGCAAACCACTGGATAGGTATGTGAAGTTTTTCTGCGTGCATTTCTTTAGTTTTGAACAATTTAAAGCTTATTATATTGTAAAATATGAGCTCCAGAGCAGTTTCTGTTTTATCCAAGCAAGAGCCTTTGGCAATCTGAGAACTTCACTGTGACTGATTCTGTTGTCTGCCTGATATAGTCTGGCTGTGTCCCCACCCAAATCTCATCTTGAATTGTAAATCCCACAATTCTCACATGTCGTGGGAGGAACCCAGTTGGAGGAAATTGAATCATGGGGGTGGATCTTTCCCATGCTGTTCTCATGATAGTGAATAAGTCTCATGAGATCTGATAGTTTTGTAAATGGAAGTCCCCTGCACAAGCTCTCTCTTTTTGCCTGCTGCCATCAATGTAAGATGTGACTTGCTCCTCCTTGCTTCTGCCATGATTGTGAGGCCTCCTCAGCCAAGTGGAATTATAAGTCTATTAAACCTCTTTCTTTTGTAAATTGCCCAGTCTCGGGTACATCTCTATCAGCAGCGTAAAAACAGACTAATACAGTACATTAGTACCAGAAGAGTGGGGTGCTGCTGAAAAGATATCAAAAATGTGGAAACAACTTTGGAAGTCGGTAACAGGAAGAGGTTGAAGCAGTTTGGAGGGCTCAGAGGAAAACATGAAAATGTGAGAAAGTTTGGAACTCCCTAGAGACTTGTTGAATGGCTTTGACCAAAATGCTAATAATGATATGGACAATGAAATCCAGGGTAAGGTGGGACTCAGATGGAGATGAGGAACTTGTTGGGAACTGGAGCAAAGGTGACTCTTGTTATGTGTCAGCAGAGACTGGCAGCATTTTGCCCTAGATATTTGTGGAACTTTGAACTTGAGAGAGATGATTTAGGGTATCTGGTGGAAGAAATTTCTAAGCACCAAAGCATTCAAAATGTGACTTGAGTGCGGTTAAAGACATTCAGTTTTAAAAGGGAAACAGAGCATAAAAGTTTGGAAAATGTGAAGCCTAACAATGCAATAGAAAATTCCATTTTCTGAGAAGAAATTGAAGCCAGCTGTAGAAATTTGCATAAGTAATGAGTAGCTGATTGTTAATCACCAAGACAATGGGGAAAATGTCTCCAAGGCACATCTGAGAACTTCACAGCAGTCCCTCCCATCACAGGCCTGGATGTTCAGGAGGAAAATAAGGTTTCATGGGCCAGGCCCAGGGTCCCTCTGCTGTGTGCAGTCTAGGGACTTGGTGCCCCTTGTACTAGCAGCTCCAGCTGTGACTAAAAGGGGCCAAGGTACCGCTTGGGCTGTTGCTTCAAAGCGTGGGCACCCCAAGCCTTGGCAGCTTCCACATGGAGTTGAGCCTGCGGGTACACAGAAGTCAAGAATTGAGGTTTGGGAACCCCTGCCTAGATTTCAGAAGATGTATGGAAACACCTGGATGCCTGGGCAGAAGTTTGCTGCAGGGGCGGGGCTCTCAAAGAGAACCTCTGCTAGTGGAAGGGAAATGTGGGGTCTGAGCCCCCACACGGAGTGCCTCCTGGGGCACTGCCTAGTGGAACTGTGAGAAAGGGCCACTGTCTTCCAGATCCCAGAATGGTAAATCCATCAAAAGCTTGCACTGCACACCTGGAAAAGCCATAGACACTCAACGCCAGCCTGTGGAAGCAGCCACGATGGGGGACTTACCCTGCAAAACCACAGGGGCAGGGCTGCCCAAGACCTTGGGAACCCACCTCTTTTTATCAGTGTGACATGGATGCACATGGAGTCAAAGGAGATCATTTTGGAGCTTTAAGATTTGACTGCCCTGCTGGATTTCAGGCTTGCATGGCGGCTGTAGCCCCTTCATTTTGGCCAATTTCTCCCATTTGGAATGGCTGTATTTACCCAATGCCTTTACCCCAATTGTATCTAGGAAGTAACAAACTTGCTTTTGATTTTACAGGCTCATAGGCAGAAGGGACTTGCCTTGTCTCAGATGAGAGTTTGGACGGTGGCCTTTTGAGTTAATGCTGAAATGAGTTAAGATTTTAGGAAACTTGTTGGGAAGGCATGATTGGTTTTGAAATGTGAGGACATGAGATTTAGCAGGGGCCAGTGGCAGAATATGGCTTGCTGTGTCCCCACCCAAATCTCATCTTGAATTGTAACTCCCACAATTCCCATGTGTTGTGGGAGGAACCCAGTGAGAGTCACTGGGGCTGGTCTTTCCCATGCTGTTCTTGTGATAGTGAATAAGTCTCACAAAATCTGATGGTTTTAAAAATGAGAGTTTGTCCACACCAGCTCTCTCTCTTTGCCTGCTGCCATCCATGTAAGATGTTACTTGCTCCTCCTTGCCTTCTGCCATGATTGTGAGGCCTTCCCAGCCATGTAAATCTGTAACTCCATCAAACCTCTTTCTTTTGTAAATTGCCCAGTCTCCAGTATGTCTTTATCAGCAGTGTGAAAATGGACTAATACACTGCCCAATAACCATACTCCCTTTTCCTTTGTAACATAACACTGGGTAATCTGCCCAGCTGGAAATTTCCGTTTCCCAGCTTCTCCTGCAAGTGGAAACCAATGCAAAATAAGCATTAGTTTTTGTGTGGTGCTTTCAGGAAAACCTGTTTGTCTTTCACCTTTCCATTTTCTCCTGGCTAGAACTATTGTACATGATGGCTGGCACCCCAGCAACCATGTTGTCACTTTATAGAAGTCAAACTCTCAGGACAGTGAAGCAGAAAGGCACAAGGAGCCAACATACCTTATGACTTTGTGTAGCAGGCATAGCCAACTCTGACTGTCTACCTTCATACTAGTTTTACAGGAATGAGAAAAACTATTTTATGTAAGATCCCATTATTTCAGTCTGTTTCCAGGTTACAAACGCTGAGTTCAGACACCCATTTGATTTATCTGGGGCAGCTAAATAAAGAGACCTAAAATTATTAGTCTTCTGCTTTATCTACTCTTGCTTTCTGGCAAATTTATCTACTATCAGGGTTTCAACTATTCTCTCTCAAGATTCCCAAGTCTGATGTTTCCCACATCTCACCTCAAAATTTCCAACTACCTTTAAAACTTGTCCATTTGGATATCCCATAGTTAGCTCAAAATTTGAACTAGTATCAACTCTTATTAATCCTCCTTCTCAATTTCCTTATTGTTTAATATATTTCTCAAACAATCAGGTTCAAAACTATAAAGGAAATTTCCTCAAAATGTGTTTCACCAGCACCAGGATATCTTGGGAGGCACATTAAGAATGTGAATCCGCAAGCCCACCATAGATTTACTCACCAGAATGTTCATGAGCCAGCCCAATAAGATCCCTGGTAATTTATGAACATATTACCAATGTTATTACCAATAACAATACCAATGTTATTACAAATAAGATCCATGGTAACTTATTAACATTAGAATTCTAAATTATTGCTTTTTTTTTTTTAAGTCCTGCTCTCTCTCTGTCCTATGTTTATTAAATATTCACTAAATAACAAAGTCCTATAACATGACTGATACAGTTTGGCTGTGTCCCCACCCAAATCTCATCTTGAATTGTTGCCCCCATAATCCCCATGTGTTGTGGCAAGGACCCGGTGGGGAGGTAACTGAATCATGGGGGTGGGCCTTTCCCCTGCTTTCTCATGACAGTGAATAAGTCTCACGAGATCTGATGGTTTTATAAAGGGCAGTTCCCCTGCACACACTCTCATGCCTGCCATCATGTAAGATGTGCCTTTGTTCCTCCTTCACCTTCTGCCATGATGGTGAGGCCTCCCCCAGCCTTGCGAAACTGTGAGTGTAGGAAACCTCTTTTTCTTTATAAATTACCCAGTCTTGGTTATGTCTTTATTAGCAGCCTAAGAGCAGACTAATACAATAAACTTTGTGATCTCCTTTCCATCCATTCTTCCTCTCACTGTTCCTAATTCCAGATTCTTTCCTGACTTGGGGCATTTGCTCTGGCTGGAACACCCTTCCCCCAGACCCCCACCAGGCCAACTCCCTTATCTCCTTCATGTCAACTTGCAATGAGGACTAGCCTAACTTACTTGAAATTGCAATCCATCCGCCAACCTGATACATTTTGCTTTCCCTTTATTTTCCCCATAGCATTTACCACAAAACGAATTCTATAATTAGCATATTTTGTATGTGTGTTGTTTGTCTCCTTCCTCACTAGAAAGCAAGCACCTCCGGGGCAGCGCTTTTCCTCTCATTAACTTATGTATCCCAAGTACCTGTAACAGTAGTTGAAGTTCAGTAGACATCTGTTGAATGAGTTAATGATTCAGTCAGAAATCTGATTCGTCCCTTCTCATTCTCACTGTTCCACTCCAATACTAATTCTGACTTTTGTCATTTTAAGACTTCTTTTGCAGCAGTCTGTCTACAATACCTTTTCCTCCAAACCAGTCAACACACTTCCAGACTTACTAAATTACTACTTTTAGGATGTCCCTCCCTTGTAACTTATGTGGCCCCCAACTGGCCCTGTTAGATATTATATATTGGAGTCATGCTTAAATAAGAAATTAGCTTCAATGAACTCTAAGATCCTGTTCAACTATTTGGTCCTGTGTCCAAATGACTCACCTTGGCATTTAAAATTGTCTGTAATCTGGCAGTCGTCTACCTATTCAAACTTATATCCTACCCCTTCCAAGTTTCCCTCTGTTCCTGGCCAATTTCCTTAAGAACTCTGAAATAAGCCATGTTCACTTTCCCCATTTGTTCATGTCATGACTGTCTTCAACACTCTCCCACCTACAGAAATAAATGTCAGTATCCTTTAGGATCCTGCCGCACAGACTGTGATCTGCAGGCCTGCACCCTTCAGCATTACCTGTGAGCTTGTGAGAAATGTAGTAACTCTGGCCTGACTCCAGACCTTGTGAATCAGACTCTGCATTTAACAAGATCCCCAAGTGACTGCTATGAACCTTCGAGTTTGAGAAGCACTGTGTGAGGGCTCATCTCAAACCACAGCTCAATGAAATGTTCACTGGGCAAGCCTCATGTCCAGGAATAAGTATGTACTAAATTCCTAATCTTCCACAGGTCCTGTGTCCCCCACAGCATGCACAGTTCAATTAACAACATCCCCTCTTAGACTATTTATTCCTTCTTTAAGTCCTTTCTCCCCAGTTTGGTTTAAACCACTTACAGGCATGACAGTCATACATCTGGCCAATCTGGAGGCACGGAACAGAAACTTATTCAAGTCATTTCAGGGGGGTGGGGGAAGAGCTTATTTTAATGCTACGTGGGAACTAGGGCTGCAGAATTAAGGGAGGGCAGGCTCCAAGGTCTGCCCATCCATTCCATTCTCATTGCTTTCTCTCTACTTGCCCATAGTTTCTGCTTTCTTCTATCAGCAGCATTCCCATGACCTATTATGGCCATCCATTGTCTCCCTGACCAGCCTGTTCACCTCTACTCCCTTCTGCTTTGACTCTAAATCTCTAATTTTAATGCTTCCAAGAGAGATATGATTAGCACAGAGAATCTTTTTGAGCCAAACCACAAGGTTACAAATGTCTAAGTCACATATAAATTGATTGCCTCTGGGTCAGGAGCCAACCATGGTCCAATCAGCTGAGGCCAAAAGGGCTGCAGTTCAGAACAAGGCCCTATAGGCAGCAGGGCCTCTCCCAAAGAAGAGTATTCCTTAGGAAAGGTAGGATTGTATTTCTTAGGAAAGAAATATTTCATAGGAAAGAAAGCTGTGGGCAAAGCAGGCAATGAGCCACAATGCCAGCCCCACAGAGTCATTATTTGTCTTCACTGAGGTCCCAAGCACAATGCTGAAGATATAATAAACTGGAATCAACCAGTATCGGGGGAAAGGGGTCATTCACCAGGCACACTATGGCACTGACACTGTGCTGGACGCACAGGGAATACAAAGATTAAACAAGCAGCAGTCATTGTTTTCCCGGAGCTCTTAATCCAAATGTGTCACTGAACTAGTTTCTTGACCTTGGGCAAATTACTAAACCATAATGGGCCACAGTTTCCTCAACTATCAGATGGTACTCCACCTTCACCAACCTCCAGGAGTGTTGTAAGGTTCTGTAAGGTAATCTTTGTAAAAGTACTTTGAAAAATACACAAGCCAATCAAGAACAATACTATAGCCATATAATCCCCTTATATGCTACAGGCTTTATACTGCTTTCACATTTCTTTCTCTTGACCTTATTTTGCACAATATATGATCCGTCAATTGCTATTATTTGAAAGAACACCACCAACTATTACCATTATATTTTCATTACCTCTATGACTAATTTCACTCAGAAGTGTAAAAAAAGAATGTATTTTTACAGGGTGCGTTTAAAAAATATTATAATCTATTCAACTGTGTATCAAACTGTAATGCCCTATGTATTTTCGTGTATTACAAATGACAGTATGTACTGAATTCCTATGCAGTACACAGGCCAGTTTTGACTCGTGTGGCCTCTCCACAGCAGTTTCATTTAATATTTTCTGAATACTGGAATCAGAAAATCTAGGGACCCTATTTTTACAGGGAGACTCTAAGGAGAAAAAAATAAAATGGCTTGTCTCCATCCCTGAAATCCAATTCTCCTAACTTATATATCTTTTAATCTAAAACCACTTTACCGCCTCTTACATTAAAAGATGGAGGTGGGGGAGGGAGAGTGGGAATCAGTGATGCTAGCAAGATAGATTTCTGAAAAACATGTTATTCCACCCTCTGCAGGACTCAAGTACAGGTTTCTGGGAGAGGACAAACAAACCTCGGGATATTTACGGTCTTGGCTTTGGCGTGAGCAACATCAAACAATATTTACCGAGTGCCTGCCACATGGCAGGCAGGATGTTGAGGGCTCCTCGAATACGATGAAGAGTCTGGGCCCTCAGAAAGCTTACTTGCTTCTACCCCGGCGCATCTGTTGCTCGGTGTTGACAAGTGTGGCTATTCAAGAGCTGGACCCAGGTGGAGCAAAGAAAACAGCTTTCACCTGGCTAAAAGTCAGCTCAACTGGCAGAAGAGCGGGTTTCCGGCAAAAGGAAACAAAAACGAAACCTCAGACGCAAGCCTGTGAGGCTCCGCTGCAAGAGGCAGAATTGCAGAAGCTGTAATGCAGGGGACCCACTCGGAACCCGCCCCCGATGAAGGCTCCCCGCAATCCGAGAGGCAAGGGACTACCGATCAAAGGATCCTGCAGCCTGGGAAAAGCAAACTCGCTTCGCTGGGAGCTCTGATAGGGGGTGGCAAAAAGGTGGGCGCCGGAGGCAGGGGCGGCGGGCTGGGAATCTGCTCACCGGGGGGTAGAGGAGCTGAGTGGAAATCGAGCTGGTGGGGGAGGGAGGTGGGCAGGGCGGGTGCGCTCAGTGACTGGGACCCGATGGTCACGCTGCGGTGTAAGTACGCCTCGGGGCTCCCGCCGAGGGCATCCATTCGAGGGTACTGGAGCCTGGAAAGGGTCTGCCAGTGCACTGGGGGTAATGCGGGGGGAAGGGTCCACTAGGGGCCGGGCGCGACAGTCGGACTGCCGGTGGGAAAGGGGTGGGATGTGGTCTCTTCCAGGATAAACACACACACTCACACGCACACTCGCAGCCCGACCCCAGGCTAGTCCCGAGCCACGGCGGCTCCTCACCCTCCGCGCGGGAGCGGATCTCCGACACGGTCCTCCGCATGGTGGGCATCGCGGTGGCGGCGGCGGCCGCAGGCGGGTCCTCAGCGCGGACTCTGCACCTGTCACAGCGTGGTACGGGCGGGAGACCCGGCTGCGCCGCGCGGAGCGCTCAGCTGCAGCCTGGGCCGCGCCGCCCACCTAGGGCAGAGCCGCCGCCGGGCCCGGCCCCCGGACGCCGGCAGGAGGAGGAGAAAGGCGGCGGTGGCGGCGAAGCTGGCGCTGTCTGCGGAGCTAGGAGAGCTCTGCCTGCAGCCGCCGAAGGGACTGCTCGGCGAGGGGCGGAGCTCGGGCACGGGCGCCGGGGGAAGGGCCTGTGAGGCGCGGGTTCCCAGCTCCCGCGGCCGCTCAGTGAGGAAGGCGGGCAAGGGGCGGGGAGAGCCCGGGGGAGCCTCCTCTGCCCCGCCCGCCTCGGACCATACCACCACTCAAAGGGTGATCAGCTCTTAGACTCCTGAATCCTCCGGCGTTTCGCTCCGCCCCGTGGAGTTGGCTGACCCGGTCCCTCCTCCAGGCCACCCGGACTCTCCTAAGTCTTGCTCAGAGAGGAAAGAATGCTCCGGCTGCTACATCCTCACGAATCCCCTCCCGCTACCCCTGGCTTTTCATGGTAGTGGAGCCGCCCGTCGTCGGGAAAGTGGTGTTGGGTCTGACTCGGCCCGCGAAGGCGACTGGATCTGGGACTGCAAAATTTGTCCCCCAAGCCAGAGCAGGGGAAAGGAACGACTGTTTGCTATCTGAGTGTAATTTTAGCCTCTCTGCACGCCCAGCCCGACTGGTGGCCTCAGCCGCGCTTCCCCCCCCTGCCTCGACCACTAGCAACAGGCTGCGAGGCCGGGAGGCCCCAGGTACCTATGGGATGGTCCTCCTGTCCACGGGGCTTGGGTGCGTCTGGGGCCCGCCTGCAAGTGGGCCCGGCGCATCTCCCTAGTCCAGGCTCTGCAGCCTGACAAGGCACTGAAATTGCAATTAAGTTAACTAAGTATTGGCCCAGGGGGTCCACAAAGGACTTTTGTGTGTGTGTGTGTGTGTTTAGTTAAATCTGCATAAAGTTGGGTACAGTCATTTTATGTGCAGAGGAGAGGAGGCTTTGTATAAAATCCATAAACATGTTAAATTTTAATTTGCCGATATCCTCCAGACTTTCATAACCTCATTACCTTTTATTTTGTCTACCGTGATCTATGTTAACAAGTTGTCAGAACAAGTACTTCACCTTCAAGTTAAGATGTAAGGTTTCGTGCTGTTTCTGGTGAGCTGCTGAACTGGCAGGAAAGGAATAACCACAAACAATAAGAAGCAATTTGCTTCTTTCCTCCTTTCATGCTCTTCCTCGAGCACTCAGCAAAAGACATCCTCACTTAGAGGCCTTTTGTTTGAGATCTTTTCACATCCTTAAGGGAGAGAGCTGGAGAGATTTGACCTGAGAGAAAAGTGATTATTTCCAAGCCTCAGGAAAAAATGTAAGAAAATCTGCTAATAGCGTCCTATCTCCATTTGTGATATTTCTTCTGCTTCCTGCAGGTAGCAGTTACTAAGCAGAGCCCTGCCCTACATTAATACTCAGGCAATCAATGCATATGTATGAAGAGCCCACTCTAGTTGGCTCTGATTCAGAGGCTGGAATTAGAACAAAGGAAATATATTCCCAGTGTTCATGGATTATCTCAGGGTAAAGCAGGACTCAACAATAAATGAATATATCTGTTTCAGTGATGGTCATGATTTAGAAGTATGGTCTTTTAAAAGTAAAAAATAAACACAGAACTTTTTCAGGACTGTCATCACTGGCCATTTTTATTTCTTCCAAGGCTGAGGGTTGCCTTGTATAAAGCAGGCTTCCTCTAGCTTAATGAACATGAGTCTGAAACAAAATTAAAGGGCTAATATAGCAAGGAAAATAGTAAAAATAATAATCAGCTTTAAAAGTTAGTGAACAGAAGCTGGAGGAAATGCAGTGCTTTTCTGATGAACATTTTAGGTGTAATTTTATATAAAGCCATAACCAGTTCTTATTTAAAACCAGTGTGCAGCTGCATGACAATAGTTGATTTATGAGCAATCACCTTTGTAATTCCTAATGAGTCCTCAGTTGGGGTTGAGGTTCAATTCTGTTTATTTACAAATAATAACCAACTCAAGGGAGTTCCAGAAGTTACCTGTTTTCCATAGAGCAATCTGTTTTTTAAATGTGTGTCCCATTAACTCATCAGCAAAATTGAAAACAGATTCATACAGGAAATGACAAATCATTTATACAGAGAAGAATATTGCATGATATAGTCTATAATAGATTACCATGTGCCCTTTCCCAGATAGTATCATTTTATCCATAATGGCAAGCATATCCCAAGTACCTTATTTCTGAAAAACCATTCATTCCTGATTGCTAGAAATCACACATTTTTATTGGTTCAGAAACTTGATTGAAGTCGAGGATTGCACTATTCTGCATTTGCTTGATTTCAAGGCTCTCAGATCTTCTCGCCTTCCATTGTACCAGAAGTGCAATGTGCCAGCACCTCGCAGGGAACTCTGGTTCCAATCACATGACCTTGTGACAGCATCTGTAGTAGAATTCAGAGGTCAGCAAGATCATTTAAAAACTTTCAGGTCATATGACTACACTGCTGATGGACTTAGAAGGAAGAGGATTATTTAAGGGCAACTTCTCCAAGCATCAGGTTTTATCATCCTCCACAAAATATACATTGACTACATAACATGCATAAGGTGCTGAGTCAGAGAACTAGGTTATAGAGGGACTTAATGAAAGCTAACCAGCAGTAGCAACAAGATGGCTAATATGTCATGCTAAATAGACAAGCGGCAACTACTGACATTGAGAGAAAGCTAAGTTTCTAAGAGCTGGGGTGATCAACATTGTTGAGCTAG
The DNA here is from genome assembly GCA_036589455.1 of Ateles fusciceps. NCBI lineage: Eukaryota > Metazoa > Chordata > Mammalia > Primates > Atelidae > Ateles > Ateles fusciceps. The sequence continues at coordinate 8,939,822 of JAZHEH010000193.1, forward strand.
ATCTTAAAGTAGGGGTTAAGTCTATAGAAAGAAATAGGAGACCTCTTTCTAGATGGGAATGCTTGGCATATAGTAAGTTCTTAGCTGTGATTGTTTAAGGTCACTAGAGTGGTAGAGGAACATATATATTTGGCAGGAACAAAGAGATTGACTTGACTACAATAAAGGTTTTCATTGGGAATCCATGCATGGAGACTAAGGTGCCAGATTTGGAAGAATCTGAAATGTCATCTTAGGATACTTTGTTTCCTAATGAGCCTGCTAAATGAATGGTTAGGAATCCCAATATGCCCACTTTAAGCATTTTTATGACATATTCCCTTGAATTTTGCCACAAATTTTCCTCAACTTTACTAAGTAAATTATGTTCTAATACAATGAACATTGCATGGCAGATGTTCATTACATTCCCAGTAATTGTGCCATGTAGTACTGAATAGAAAAACATGTCCTTGGCTTTCTCTTTAAATCAGGATGGCTGTTTTATTAAGTAATTAGAGAAAATAAAAGTATATGTAAACACATCTACTCTGTTCTACTGTCATAGCAGTGTGAGGACATCAATCATTGACCTGAAGACTCAGTTTTAAACTTTAATCAAATCAGAGGTGACTCTCAGTTACCCAGAGTCAGGTAAATGATAGTTGAAATTACAAAGGAAGAAATACAATAAAAGAACTAAGAGGATGTCGCTACTAGAACTAAACAGATTGGAAATCAAGTTTTCATGCCAAGAAAATTAAAAAGGAGAAAGAATAGTCTTTTCAACAAAGGATGTTGGGACAACTGGATATCCGCATGCCAAAGAAAAAAGTTGGATCCCTGCCTCGTACCATACACAAAAACTAACAAAATGAATCAAACACTCCAAAAGTAAAAGTTAAAATTAACTGCAAAACTCTTAGGAGAAAAATAGTAAATCTTTACGAACTTAGATAATAGTTTCTTACATATGGCATCAAAAGCACAAACAACAAAAGAAAAAAGTAGATAAATTGCACATCATCAAAATGAAAAACTTTTGGCCAGGTGTGGTGGCTCATGCCTGTAATCCCAGCACTTTGGGAAGTGGAGGTGGGCAGATCACTTGAGGTCAGGAGTTTGAGACTAGCTTGGCGTACGTGGTGAAACCCCATCTCTACTAAAAATACAAAAATTAGCCAGGCATGGTGGTACACAACTGTAGGCCGAACTACTTGGGAGGCTGAGGTAGGAGAATCACTTGAACCCAGGAAATGGAGGTTGCAGTGAGCCAAAATCACACCACTGCATTCAGTCTGGGTGACACAGCGAGACTCCATCTCCAAAAAAAAAAAAAAAAAAACAAAATTAAAAACTTCTGTGCTTCGTAATATATCATTAAGAAATTGTAAAATAACCCACAGAATGGGAGAAAACTTTTGTAAACCATATAGCTGATTAGCAACTTATACCTAGATTATGTAAAAACAGCTATAATGAGGTTGAGCACCATGGATCTTACCTGTAATCCCAGCAATTTGGGAGGCCAAGTCAGGAGGATAACTTAATCCCAAAAGCTCTAAACCAGCCTGGGCAACGTTTGAGATCTTGTCTCTATAAATAATTGTGGTGGTGCACGCCTATGGTCCCAGCTATTTGGAGGCAGAGGTGGGAGAATCACTTAAGCAAGGGTGGTCAAGTCTGCAGCAAGCCAAGCCATGGTTACACCACTCCACTCCAGCATGGGAGACAGAGCAGGAACTCGTCTCAAAAACAAAAACAAAACAAAAACCCAAAAAACTATTAGGATTCAATAATACAAAGACAACCCAATTTAAAAATGAGCAATGAGTGAAAGATCTGGATACTTATTTCTGCAAAGCAGATATGCAAATGGTCTATAAACTCAAAAAAAGATGCTCAATGTCATTACCCATTAGGGAAGTGAAAATCCAAAACATGAGATACCACTTCATACTCACTAGAATAGCTATTATCAAAAAGACAAATAATTATGTGTTGGAGAGGATACAGAGAAGTTGTATCACTCATATACTGCTGGTGGACATGTAAATGGTGAAGCTGCTTTAGAAAATAATCTGGTAATTCATTAAATGTTAAACATGGAGTTACCATAAGGTCTAGCAATTACACTCCTAGGTATACACCTAAGAGAAAAGTAGATGTCCACACAGAAATTTATACACAAATGTTACATTATTCATAATAGCCAAGAAGAAGAAATAACTCAAACATCCATCAACTGTTTGATAGATAAATGTGGTGTATGCATACAATGGTATATGGTGAAATAAAAAGTAATAAAATAACATGCTATACCATGGATGACTTTGAAAACATTATGCTAAGTGAAAGAACCAGTTACAAAGGCTCACATATTTTATGATTCCATTTATATGACATGTCCAGAATAGGCAGATCTACACAGACAAAAAGATTAATGTTTGCTGAGGGATGAGGGAGTGTGGGATGAGAGCATTGGGAGATGACAGCTGATGCAGAGTTTCTTTTTAGGGTAATAAATAATTGTGATAGATGCACAATTCCGTGAATGTACTAAGGAATTATATTAAGATGAATTATATGTTATGTAAATTATATCTTAATAAAGCTGTTAAAATTTAAAAAAATTAAATCTCCAAAGGTGTCAGCCACAAAATGATCAAGGTCAGAAAATCAAAAAAAGATACCAGAGGATATTCCTATAATGGGCAGAATTGCACTTATTAATTACTTGATTATTGCCTGAGTTTGTTGTTGTCTTGGACCCGAAGAATTGGGCCCCTTTGAGAGAAACTCATAGTCAAGTAGATGAGAGAGGCTTGCTCACTAATTTGCTAACTCACAATGCAGCCAGAAGTGCTTTGGAAACTCATGTCCTGGAAGTTGTTGGAGACATGGCAGAGAACCCTGCTTGTGATTGAGATTGAGGCATGGAAAGTGGATTACCACACAGCCATACAACACATACACTAAGCAGTGCTGGCCATTATACTTCCAATTCTTTTGCGGAAGCACAAAAGAACGGGTAAATTAATCTTAAGTTTTACATAATGACATCTTTTAGTTTAAAATTTTCAAGATGTAAAAATCTATCTAATTGCAAAGCTACCTGGTTATTCCAGGTGAAGATTAGGCTTTGGTATCTATAGTCATGGGTGTTGTATATTAATTCAATGCATATTGTATGGTTAAAGTATCATTATACTGTTAGACTTGTAAGGGACTTTCTTTGCCCCAGACTTCCTCATTTTGGTTGCTCTTTTTGTGTCACCATCCTTCTATACACAACCCTCCAATATATGAGCGAGGTGTTTATGCTCTGTTCCCAGAATATATATCTTCGTTCTATCCACACTGCTTTATCTCTACCTCTACCACTCAGCGTACAGGTTGCCATCATTGCTTGCCTGCCATAGCGTCCTAAATGATCTCCCTGCTTCTGTGCCTGTCTTCCATTCATCTCACAGAAGCCACCATTATTATTATTGCTTTACAACACAAACTGGTTTATGTTATTTCTTAAGACTTTTGGTAGCTTCCCATGGCACTTGGAAAGAAAACCAAATCTTTATGATCCTGCCCTTGCCTGCTTCTCAGACTCATCTTCCCTAGCCCCTCATTTGTTCACAGGGCTTGGATGATTCCAGTCCACTCCAGCTAATATTGCCCCACTATCCCCACTGCCAGACACTGCCACATTGTCTTATTGTGTTTTTCTCATAGTACTTATCACTATGTGGAGTTTTCTTATTTGTTTTGTTTACCTATTTATGCTAAATAGTTCTTGCTGTGTTTGTCTTGCTAATTGCAATTTGTTCAACCTTAAGAACAGTATCATACAGTTCAGGTTGCATACCTAGTTGTTGAATGAATGAATGAATGAATGAACTGGGTCCCTCAGATTGGAACCTGGAAATGTATAGAAGGATGGGTAGTGTTCCACCAGAAGAGATAATAAGTTATGCCCTTCATAAGTATATTTATTGGGGCATACTATTTTGTGAGAATTATTTGCATGAAATAATTTAAAACATATTTGCTTTGGAGTATTTGATATCAGCAAAACCTTGTACCACAGAAATTAATGTCAAAATTAAGTGATCAAAATTTAAATATAAACCAATTTCAAATTTTAAATATAAACAAATTCTACATGTTAGACACGTAATGTGTCTGCATGTTAGACACATGTGACGTGTCTAACATGTAGAATTAAAAGTTCTAAATTAGCTGTGATTGAATAATTCAGTCACTTACTCATAATAACAAAATCAGTACTTTTCCCTCACAACTATGATTCATTTTTCATACCTGTAGTACTACTCTTTTTTCAAACACCTTAGTGAGGTCTTAATACAAAGGTATGGTGTCTTTAATATTATTATCTTCTTCATATACTGTGAATTTTCAACAAAAATTACAACAATATTTTCTTCAATATAACTGAAAATATTCTGCTCCTGTTTAAATGAAATTAGAGTTTTAAAATGTAGTTTTGTATTATATGAAAGAACTCTTGAGAGAAATTTTTAAATAATACGTATTTCCAGTACATTTAAAATCAGGTCCAATTCTCATACAATGTTTTCGAAAAAGCACTCAATGAGTATTTTATTCAAAAAGTAAATGCACATTCAAAGGGAAACAATCCCCTGTATCATAATATCTAGTGTTGGATCTTACATCCAATAGCATTATTTCAAACAGATGAAAAGAGATGAATTAAATGATGTATATATTTTTTAACTTTAAAGGTTTCCTGCATATCAGAGCCAAGATATGAAAAATTAATAATTAGAAATGCTGCTTCTTTTCCAGAGGTTACCAAACAGCATTTCAATAATGCTCATTTCTATACAAAATGTTATTATAAAATATTTCCTGAACTTGTGGATAATGCAATCAAAAGAGTATCGCCATACATTTAGACATTTTTAAAAGCAGCTTTATTGAGGTAGAATTGATATACAATCAACTTCATGTGTCTAACATGTAGAATTTAAGTTTTGATGTATGTATACACCTGTGAAGCCATCACCACATTCAAGATAAGAAACATATCCATTACCTCCAAAAGTTTCCTCTTGACCCATGGAGTGGCTCTTATCTATCACTAGATAAACTTTTTCTTCAGCATTCAGAACCATTTATTGAGCACCCACCATGTTTTAGATAATGAGAAGGATATTGGAAATTGAATGGTCAGCTGAAACAGACAGGATCCAGACCCTTATAGAACTTACGTTGCATCAGAAAGACAAATACTAATCAAATAATTATGTAAATAAATAAATATAAAATCATCACTGTATATTGCACTCTGGGCAAGGTAGTCTGTATCTGTATATGTTGATTGTATCTCCAGATATTTCTGGGCCTCCACACTTATATCAGAAACCCTTTGAAGTTGCTTATAGGGCTTTTGCAAATGTATCTAAAAATTTACAGTAAATATTTTGTTTCTACTGCATGTTATGTCTTTTATCTTGAAAAGAGTATGATGTTTGATATATGAAAAGGATAACCAATGGGGAAAAAGGTTATTATATAATTTATTTTCTTGAGTTGACCAGAAAGTCAATATTGAAAAAGAAAAAAGAAAGGAAAAAAACCACCCAAGAAAATCTTGCTTTTTTCCTCACCATGTCATATTAAGTGCTATTTCAATTAAGCAGGAAAAGTGGCAATAATTAGGTAAAAAATATTGGGGGGGAAGTGCAGAATTTTTATTAAAAATCAAGCATAGTAAATGAAATAAAGATGATTATCAAGTACAATTTTGTAATTCCATGACTTTTAATTTAGAACGAATGCCAGGCTTAAGTAAGATCATTTTCTGATTAATTGAAATAAGCTATAGCTTTCAAATATAAAATATTTGCCAATTGTGTTTGAGCCTCTTGGATGATACAGCCCCTGTTCAGTGCTTCATAATTCACTGTAGTTTTTAGTAGATTTACTGGAAAATCACAATTTTTTCCCTCTGACCTCAAAAATCTCAGAAACAACATCTGCTGTAAAGAGGGATCATTTATCACTGTGGCTTCTTGCCAACTTTGAACTCTGAGAAAATCCGCCAAATGGAGAAAGAGAATCAATACTAAATTTAGGATTATATTTAGGTATTTGTCCCAGAGAACAGAGGCTGGGGTCAGGGGCAGACACTTCAAGGAAAAGATATAAAGGAAGTAAATGGAGGTTTGTGGAAGCTGGAGACATTGAAGTTATGAGCACAGGTGAATTCGTGCCGAGTGTGAGAGCAGAGTCTACACCTCTGGTATAGATCTGCTTGTCTATGCCAGACTGCAAATGGCAGCTTTCCCCCGCCCCCGCACCCCCCGCCTATATTCTCCTGGCTGTTTTTTGTTTGGTCTAAACCCTTGAACATTGACCTTAGCCTATTAAATTGGAACCTCTTCTCTCCTGTTCCTGAATCCATGGTATTCTGATTCCGACTTGCCTCCTCAGCTTCAGCAGCCATATATTCTCTAATAGAAGTAGCTGCAATCTGTTGCCTGTGTAGCCACTCAGTTTCCTGTGCCCATTGGTTTAATTCTGTACCTAGTTCTGGCCCCTTTTGGCTTTCTCTGGCTTGTTCTTGATCTAAAAATGACAGTGCAGAAGGCAAAGGGAGACCTGTAGGTTTGGAAATACTAATAATAAGAAATTTGAATAGGTACACGGGAGCCAGATTATAAAGAATCATGCAAACCAGCAAAGGTGATAGGAATGAATGCCCCAAACAAAAGGTAGTCATTATAGGTAGGCTCTGGGACACATGATAACCTTGTGCTTTGAAGAGGTTTTTGTGGTGATAATAGAATATGAAGCATGGATTAGAGGTAGAGAAACGAGGTTGGAGATGATAAAGGTCTGTTCAATTAACAGAGGAAATGGTGATTTTAAAAAGTTAAGTTTGAATGTAATATAAGGCATTTATAGTAATACTTCTGGGGCTACGGAGAATAAAGGACAATAGTCTGTCTGCAGAAAAAACAGATAATCTTCCCTCTCTAGTTGCAGATATAAGTATAGATATAGATATACTTGAACTTTTTAGATGTTGGGTTAATTTCCTAGTAAGTCAGAAATTCTAACATTTGAGGAGGGGGAGAGTACCTGACTTAATGAAAAGAAATCAGAAAATGGGGGTCTGGGTCTCAGCTCTGGAACTTTTGAGAGGTTTAATCATGGGAATGTCATTTGAAGACCTTATTGAACCTATTGAACCTCGGATTAGCTTAGTAGGGTAACATGCAGGCTCTGCAGTCAAACTGCTAGACTCTGATCCAGGTTCTACCATCTACCAGATGCTTCATTTTGGACAAGTTACCAACTTCTCTGTGCCTCAGATTCCTCCTCTGTCAAATGGGGGTAGTTATAACACCTGTTTTGTAGGATTATTGTGAGAAGTACCTGAGATATTTTATTGCAATGTACAATACAAATTTTAGCTGCTTTTATTTATTTATTTATTTAGACAGAGTCTCATTCTATTGTCCGGGCTGGAGTGCAGTGATGTGAGCTCAGCTCACTGCAACCTCTGACTCTCAGGTTCAAGAGATTCTCATGTCTCAGCCTCCTGAGTAGCTGGGATTACAGGTGCCCGCCACCGTGCCTGGCTAATTTTGCATTTTTAGCAGAGAAGGGGTTTCAACATGTTGCCAAGGCTTGTCTCGAACTCCTGAGCTCAAGTGATTTCCTCTACTCAGCCTCCCAAAATGCTGGGATTACAGACGTGAGCCACTGTGCCCAGCCTGCTGTTATTATTTTCATTTAGTACATCCAACATTTTTTCCTACTCTGTGAGTGACATAAAATTAAATGATTGTAGTTACTAGAGGCATTTTCTTCAATCATGCCTTTCTTTGTAAAGTCTGATAATGTTAAGTTTGTGTAATCTATCATTTGTATGACAAAAGGCATCAATGTTAGATGTAATTGTGATGGATGATTCTATTTACTGGTTTCAAGAAACTTGCTATAAAAATGCTCATTAGTAATATTTTAAACAATGTGCCTCTCTGTGTCATTTAGAATAAGGTTCAACTGCACATAATGGAAAATCCCAAAATAGCAGTGATTTGAACAAGGTAGAGGTTTTTCTCTCATATTGAAAAAAAGTCTGAAGATATGCTCTATACTGCCTTCAGAGAACCAAAGCCTTCTATTTCTACTCTGCAGTGCTAACACATAGCTTCCATCCTCAAGGTCCCTCATAGTCCTAGCTATCCTCTGGTGTGCCAGCCATAACACCCACACTGGAAAATGGAAACAAGAATAAACTTATAAGGATAAAAAGGAACCCCAGCACACTGAGTCAGATTCCTTCAGCATCTACTCCTGAAGTCTCAGATAAAAGTTATGTTAATCTCTTATTGGCTTATCACACGACCATGTAGCAGATAGGGAGGATGGGAAATAAGTTATTTATTCCGCCAGTAAAGTACCTAGATAAAATTTGGTATCTGACATTTAACGAAGGAGAGAATGGATTAGCAGGTAGGTAGCCAGCATTCTCTGCCATATTTTTCAATAAATCTCAGAAATCAGTCTTAAATTTGCATTATGAAATTCTGGAGCTTTCCATGGACATAATAATAAAACTACATTTTGTCCAAATTGTGTCTTTAAATGTAAGAAAAAGAGTTTGTGTCATCCTAAAAACAGGCTACATGAAACAGGGTTTTCAACTGCTGATACTTAGCAAAGAACTTATTAAATGTGAACCAATATAGTATTAAACTGAGTACAATAGAGAATAGAGGCTGAAATTAATTTTGTGAAGTAGTAACTTATTAAGGTGACTTCCTGAATAAAAACAAATGGAATCTTGGAGGTGTATAAGATACTAACAAAGCAATGAATGAAGTAAAAACAAAGATCTCTTTTAGTTTTTTCTTTGTTTATACCAAAAAAGGGAAAAATTAAAAAATAGTGATTTTTGAAGAGACAAGTTCCGTAATGGTATTTTGGGAACATCATCTCCCAGCTGTGCACAAACTACACCACGAGGGAAAACACAGAAGAGCCCAGTTAGGATGCTACTGTGGCCATCTTGTCAATGGGAGTTTTCTGTTCTTATGGGTAGTTCTGGGGTCCCAAAAGGATTATCCAAAGCAAACTTCATTTAAAAAATTCAATACTCTATTTATTAAATTTGTATGTCACAAACATAGCTCTTCCTTAAGCTTTGAAATTTAACTTAATTATTTTGTTCTACTTAGTCACCTAAGTAGACATACTTTATTTTATTCTACTTAGTCATCTAGTAAAATAACTATAATTATTTTATTCTACTTAGCTCACAAATTTTGAAAATCACTTTTAAAGAGGTGTTTGATTAATGTTTGATTCCATTTATAAACTTAAACTCCCTTAAACATTTTAAACTATACTGACGAAGTTGATACATTTCCTTTTTTATATTTAAGTTATTTAGTCATCCGAAAAAGCCTTCTCAGTACTTAAGTAACTATCATATAGGATAAATTTAAATTATAAAAGGTATGTCTTAGGCTTTTTAAAAGTCTCCAATACTGATTAATTTTGACATAGAATCTTTGTCAATTAGTCTCATCAATTTAATTTGGAATTGCACAAATGATTTTAGTAACAGGTCACATTCTCCTAAATATAGTGATTATTTCTAAACCTTACTAGAAAATATTAGTACTATTAAGTTTGATTTGCTTAATCATGTGTGTGTGTGTATATATATATATATATATATACACCACACATATATATATATACACACATATATATGTATTTCTACAGGTTTACAGCTATTAATTCTCTAGGAAACAATTATGCTATCCAAACAATTTTGGGGTTAGCATGCTAAGCACTTTTGGAGGTTATGCTTTTAGCTGGCTGAGGTTGAACATTAACCAGAGATGTAATCTGAGACCTTTGAGCTCTAGCATTAGAGATATCTTTGAAAATGTTCTGATATCTTTGGCTGTCAATGAGCCTGAGTCTTCCAGATTCAAGTCTTCTGTTACCTAATACTTTTTTCTACTACAGAAATCCACAGTTGGTCCATTTGGTTGATTTCAACTAGTCTATTATTATGTCACTCCACGCTAAACTCTTTGCGTATTTTTTTTCTTAGGACTGGCACGTATAGTTCTTTTAATGACATTGAGTTGGATTTTGTTTACCTCCCAGTGCTTCCTCTAACTGGTACATTTTAGGTTAAGTGCTAAGCATAGAGCCAAGACAGCCTGAATGAGGGTGAGAGCAACTGAGTGGAAACAAAGTGCAAAATGGAAAGGTATTACGAAGGGAGAATAGACAGTAGGCACTAAGGCTGGGGATGGATTCCAGGAAGAGGAGACTACATTGGATAAAGACCCCAGAGGAAAGGTAGAGCTTGGCAGCCCCAAATCCTCACTCCATATCTGCCCACCCCCACCATCCCTGGCAATTATTATGCATAAAGGATGATGTTCACTCCTGCTGCATTCCTGTGGGAACACCCAACCTAAAATACTCATCTAAACTAAGGTGCAGAAAATTTATAATTTCAGAGCTTCCCTGGGTCTTTTGGTAGCCAGAATTTGCTAAGCGAGGACAGACAGCTCTGTTATTTGAAGAGATAGATTTGTCTTACCCACCAAAAAGCCTCTCACTGTATTTGGAAACTAGAGGATGAATATGAGAGTAGTAGTTGGAATGGACATTAATAATGGAAAGTGCTGTCTCCTTGCTGGAAAAGGGAGTGTGTGAAGATCATTCAATTTGTATAGAACAGTCTTCTCTTCCGTATGAACCTACTTGGTATAGTTTCTGAAAATTCACTTCTTGTTCTTTTGTGTGTGTGTGTCAAGAAAAGAGAGAGACGTGACAGTTTGATGCAATAATTATTTTCTAACTGAGCAGGAAGAATGAGGAAGCATGTCACACTAATGGAAGGACTTCATCTCAGGCAAGTTCTTAATATGCCACCCTCACCCATTCTAGTTCCCTCCCTCTGTTTATTTCATTTTAGATGGAATTACCCAGTCTTTGAGCACTAGATTATTGAGTTCAGTATATTTTACTGGTCTTGAGATGGTAAAGGTTTTCTTGAGTGGAAAAGGAGTTGTCAGTGAGAAGCTGTGAAAGCATTTGGGGGGGAAAAGATGAATGAACAGGAGGACAGGGAAGCAAGTCTAGAGATTGGCACATGCCCTCAAGGAACTCTCTGTGAAGAGAGTGAACTTCCCCCTCCTTTTTTTTTGAATTATGGTGACATCATATTTACCCTAAAGTTCTGCATTTCAATTTTAAAAATGTTGACATAATTTCAGATTACAGAAAAGTTGCTAGAATCCAACAAAGAACATTTTTACTCTACAGTATTTGCTTTATTCTTCTTCCTTTCTTTCTCTATATTGTTTTTTTGGAACTGTTTGGGAGAAAGTTGCTAACATGAATCCTGATACTCCTAAATATATCAAAGTGTGTTTTCTTAAGGCAAGCACATTCTGTTACATAACCACAACACACTGATTAAAATAAGGAATTTAATATTAAAACAATACTACTATCTCATTTACAGACCTTCTTCAGATTTTATCTTTTGTCTCAATAATGTTCTCTACATCACGTGTTCCATTCAGTTGTCATGTTCTTTTAATCTCTTTAACTTGGAACAGTCTTCCTTTGAATTTCATGATATTGATCTTCTTGAATAGTACAGGCCATTTGTTTTGTAGACTACCCCTCAGTATGGGGTTGTCTGATGTCTCCTTGTGGCTTTGGCAGGAAGTCATATTGCGTAGCTCTCAGTGCATCCTACCAAGAGGCACATTATGTGAATATTCTGTTCCTGCTGATGTTAGCATTGATCACTTGAGTTAAGATGAGACTGCCAGGTAAGTCCTCTGTAAGGTTACTATTTATCCTTTGGTAATTAGTGTTGTCTGGTAGGAAGATTAGTTTTACATTGTTAGTCAATCTTACATTGTCATTTCACTCTGTATATTTGGAATTAAAATTTTGTTGCTGTTTCTTTTACTTTTTTATTATTCTTTCCCCCAAAGGAGTCTTACTTGTTTACTTGGTTATTGTCAGCTCTGCTGCAGGTACCTACCCTTACAGCTTTGCTGGCCTAGGCCTGCAAGCCTGTCCTCACCGGCAACTGTCCATATTGGCAGAGTGGTGATGGCAGAGGGAGGAAGCCAGAGCTGCCATTGCTCCCTCATCTCTTCACCCTAGAACACAAAAAGCAAGACTCCATCTAAAAAAAAAAATGCACTGAGAGTTTTGGGGCTTACCAAAATAAATTCTATAAGATGGAAAATAAGATCTTCCCTTTAAATTCACGACATTCACAAAAGGTTTGCAAACTATACAAAGGTATAGTTTACCTTATACCTTTGTTACAAAAGACATTGAAGCAATTTGTTCTGTAGACATTATATACTCCTCTTTTTCTATTATGTGGGAAACTTAGTTCCTGCATGAGATCAGATAAAGAATAAAACCAGTATTATCACACTTAACAACTAATACTGATTCTTTCATATTGTTATGCATCCAGGAAAAGCTCAAGGTACATTAACTTTTAGTGATTCTTTGCACACAAGTTGGATATAAAAACTGGAGAAACTTTTCTCAAGAAAAACTCTTATTATTGGTGTAAATGTACAGTGATTGTGAAAAGAAACATTTTACTCTGATCTACAAGAAATCTTATTGCTTCTAGTTTTTCTTTACAGATTAGATAGTGGAAAAATTTATAGAGTAAAACGTAGATATTTCCTTTTGAATGTCTTTTTCCAGACATATTAGCTAAGATGTTCAGGGAGTGTGTGTGAGAAATGAGATGGCACTTTCAGTAAGAGCTAACGAGAGGAGTAAGCACACATTGAATTTTCCATTCTGCCAAAAACCCGCTCCAAGGAATATTTCATCTTAAATAATAATAGGAAAGCTAATTTCACATTCTCTCAATTTCATTTTAGATTGTTTTCTGGCATTGGGAAGTAAAGAGAGAGTTTTCTTTTTCTTATCACAATGTTGCACGTCTTAAAAATACCAGCAATTGAGAGAGTTGAAATAGTAAGTGAATTATTTGGATTGGTCACCTTGAAGAAGCCTAAAGAACTTGGCAGGCATTCAAAAACTGGAGATTGAATGAGTTAAGAGCAAAATTGATCTGTCTTGCAGCTTTCTATCTAAGAAACTGCCTCCTTTTGTTGCAGTCTTGGAGTTTAAACTCTCTTGTTTCAAACACTGAGAAGTTTTAAAAGCCCTGACAAATGCCAGTAAAATCTATCCAGCAAGGTCAAGGAAACTGCTTCCTCTCATCCAGCCATAGATATCCAGGCAGTTTGCTCAGGCACATAGAGTGCCCCTCAAAGCAAGGTAGACTGCCCAGCTTGAGCTCTGTTCTTATTTCCTCAAAATACATGTAACTGTCTTAGCATCTAACTCAGACATAGCAGAGATACTGCTGCTTGCCAGAGGGTAATAGTTTGTTCTGTTATCCTAGAATGCCTTTGCACTGAGAAATTGAGAAGCTATTTTCCCATCCTGTGGATTTCTCACTGGCTGTTCCTGGCTCTATTTCTTCCTCTATTTTAGAGGGAATAGTCATCCTGCTTTTCAGGCTATCACCTTTTCTTTGGAATCAGCTGGATGCATTTAATGCATATTGAAAAGATGCTTAGAGGGCAGGTAGTAGAAATAAGAATAAAATATTTCATTTTTTTTCAGATTTCTTGGAGAAGGAGATATTCTGTGTAAGCGTATTTTTCTAGACAATTGAAATCTATGCCTTACATGTCAAAACTTGTTTTTAACTTTGAGAAATGATGTAGCACAGTGGTTAAGCACACAAACTTTGAGGCAAATTGTATTTAATCACTTTCTGCCTTTGTACCTTCAGGCACTTAGCCCCTCGTGCCTCAATTTCCTCATCTGTAAAGTGAAGATAATAATAGACCTTATCTTATAGGGTTATGGTGAGGATTAAATAGGATTAAATGAGTTAATATATTAAAAACATTTAAAACAATGTCAAATATATAGTAATCATATAGAAGAGTTATTATTATTATTAATTTATCCATTCATATACAAATCTTACCGTAAAAAGGTACCCACCTTCTTGTTATCTTTTATAGAATATATTGAACATTGACTACTCAGTGCCTTCATACTCAGGAAAATAATATAGTCATGTCTTCAGGGAGTTCTATGATGATGTTGATGATGAAACAATAGCTAATATGGTTTCATAAATGTTCTTGGTTAATACCAGCAAAAAACCTCTAACGCAGGTACACTAATAAATAGTCTTAGAAGGTGGAAGTACTTGTCCGACTTCACACAGCTAGAACTGGATGTGAGATACAAACTCAGGGCTGTCTGACCTCAGAGTTCTTGGTCACCTTACCACATTGCCTTGTGGTCAGGTCTCCTGATTCCACACCAGTGATTCTCAAACTTGAGTATTCTGCAGAATAACCAGGAGGGTTTGCTTGAACACAGATTTCTGGCTTCTACCCAGAGGCTTGGATTCAGTAGTTTTGGGATGGAAGCTGAGAATTTGCATTCTAAGTTGCTAGGTGATGCTAATGCTGCTGACCCACAGGAACCACATTTTGAGAATCAATATTTTCACTAAATGCCTCCAGACAATATTTAATATCATTTAAAAAAATTTTCTCTCTCTTCTTTTTTGAGACAAGAGTCTCACTCTGTCACTCAGACTGGAGTGCAGTGGCACAATCTTGGCTCACTGCAACCTCTGCCTCCTGGGTTCCAGCGATTCTCCTGCCTGAACCTCCCGACTAGCTGGGATTACAGGTGTGTGCCACCATGCCTGGCTAATTTTTGTATTTTTTAGTAAAGAGGAGGTTTCACCATGTTGGCCAGGCTGGTCTTGAACCCCTGACCTTGTGATCTGCTTGCCTCGACCTCCCAAAGCACTGGGATTATGGGCGTGTGCCACTGCACCCGGCCTCATTTTCTCTTTACTATCAGTTGCTGCTTGAAGCTATCAATGTATTCTTTTGTTATTAAACACTATTCTATGCACATCTAGCCATTTAAAAACTCTCTATAACCCACCTCCTGTGGTATTTGTGGATTTTTTGTCAGCAGTTGCTGTTTAGAGGCTCCTGTCACTCACAAATCAGTTCCCTGGTGCATTTGGCTCATGAATGCCACGAGGACTTTGACTTATTTTCTTAAATATTGCTTCTTTTAATTTTAATGTAAAAAAGTAATGAGTGACTGTGATTCCTGAATTTAAATCTCTATCATATGCCATTTTTTTTCTTCCCAATGTTGAGGACTTTATGCTTATTGTTAAAGCAAACTAAATATGGCCTGAGAAGGACTCCATACTGCTATATTTGAGTCCTCGTGAATGAACTGTAACAGAGCTTAACAGTTAGACAAAATTGAAAGCCTAACTTAATAGTATGCACCTGTAACAATGGCTGAGGGTTGGCCAATCCCAGCAGCTGTACTTCAACCACTCATAGATACTGAACGTTCAAACTGCGTTCAAATAAGGCAAACGTCTAGCTGTAACCAATCTCACTGTTTCTGTATCTCACTTCCGATTTCTGTAAGTCACTTTACGTTTTTTGTGTATAAATTTGTTCTAACCATGAGGCACCCCTGGAGTCTCTGTAAATTTCCTGTGATTCTGGGGGCTGCCTGATTCACGAATCATTCATTGCTCGATTAAACGCCTTTAAATTTAATTCAGCTGAAGTTTTTCTTTTATCAGATGGTGTCAAAAGCAGGATTGAAGTAGAGCTTCTAGCAACCTCTAGGAGTCCTGAGTGAACATACAAGGTACCTCCAGGACCCACTTGTGTTCATGGATCTCTCAGAGCCGCTGGAGATTGTGAGTAAGTTCCTTCTCAGATTTCGGAGCTCCACGGATCTGTGTTTTGAGCCCTCTGAGCTTCTTTGCGGAAATTTCTGATCCAAACTGGGTTTGGAGTTGTGACAGAAACTGGACTGGGTCCAGGGATAGATTTGATCTGGGAATTAACTGGCTTGGATCCAATTAGAGGCCTTTTACATCTGACTGGGTCAGAAAGGAACTGGTAGTAAGCTGTAATATTGCTGGCATTATAAAATTTGGCTTTGGAAAATTCACATGGATTTTTGTGTTCTACCCCTTTGTTTAATTTTCTTGTGCACTTAGGTAGTAAAAATCATTGGCTAAATTAATCAAGAGAACTTGAGAGTAAAGCCAATATTCTAGACACAAAAGGGATCCTTAATTTCTGGAAAACTGAGTTCCTTCTGGTTTATACTTTAGGCCTGGGAAGCAGCAAAGTCTTACAGAAATGTCACAATCTTACCACAGATAACTTACACTGGAACATTCTGAATGAACGACAATGCACTGAAGTACATTTAACAATGAGGGCTCTCGGTAAAGTCCCTTTTGGCTAAGACGGCTTTGGCACTACAGGATGTCAGCTGCTATTCTCTTTGTAATAATCTGCCCTGGACTCTTTGCTGATGGCTGTGGGTTACAGGATTAGGCATGTACAGGATTGTGGGACATGGGGAGATTTCCCCCCCCAAAAAGGGAAAATTGAGAGCTGATGAGACTGATAGATAAGATCCCTTTTCTACTGAGAAACAGCCACCTGAAATTTGCAGTGTCACTGCAATGGGTGGGTCTTTCTCTGGCCTCCCTGGTCATTTTGCCTTTCCAACCCGGCTACAGGCAATGCTTTTCTCTCTCTCCTTTCCTTTTCTTATCTTTTTTATTACTCAGGGCAACCATCTTGCCCAGAGACCACATATTGGAACTCCTGGTCAGAGGTTGGACTAACAATGATGCGGCCCAACCACGGGCAAATTTGAGCCTTGCCAGTTTGATATTGGGTGCTAAGCAGAGTGGCTAATGTCTTTGTTTTGTCACATGCATTTTACTCTGGCCAGAACAGAAAAAGATAATTTTCCTTTATGATGTGGCTTGGCTCCCAACATGATGGTGTGGGAAGCTGAGTCACTAGAGCTGCTCAGGGAAAGGGAACCCAGAAGCCTGGCATGCCAGCAAAAGGGTAAGAATTTCTTACCAGTGAGATTTCGGGCTCTTTCTCTCTGTGTGCAAATGGTTGAATGAATGGTAAAAATTGCTTTATCTCCATCTTGATTTATGTCCTTGGGAGCTTCACCTTGTAACCATGAGGCAGTACTTTTGCTTGGTCTCCACATTTTAGGGAACAGGAATTTTAGGGTTTATGTCATAGTTAGCTCTAAAAATTATCTTGAATAGTTAAAAGAGTTTTCAAGCTCAAAATTAACTACCCTAGATTCCTTCTGGGGAGGGAAGTGGAGACAGCTCTGTGCTGTAGCTCAGTAGCTAAGGTTTTGGCCTTTCATAATGGTAGTCCAGGTTCGATTCCCTGCTTATGAAGCAAGTCCTTTTTGCTTTAATATCTGCATGACCTTGTCTAGTCTCTTCTCCTCCATGTACTATGTTAAATTTTCCTTTCTCTGAGCACCTGGGAGGTTACCTTGGGTAAAAAGTTCAAAAGCCAGAAATATCAGCCGTTTGGGCTGGCTAAAATCAGGTAATAAATTTTGAAAGGACTTTATTAAAGAGTGCTATGGTGAAAAGTCAGCTTAATTAAAAGCAAATATTCAAGCTCTAACAGCCTGGACTCCTTGGGAAAAACAGGAGACCCCAGAAACCCCTTTCCTGGCCAGGTTCCTCCAAGGGCTCCACCCTAAAGCCAATAACCAATTAAGAAACACAAAAACTCGCAAATGAAAAATCTTAGCAACTACTGTGGTAATCTCCTTCTGTGTGTCTGTGCTATTATATATGTGTTGTGTGTAATGTTTATATAAAAGAGCTCTAATTAATTGGCTTAAACAAAAATAAGCACTTAAATATTTTGAAAGCAAAATAAAAACTGCAATGCCTCTTAGTTCACGTAACTTTATCTTTGGGAAATAAAAACAACTTTAAAGATTGTTAATAAAATAAAGACATTTTGTCTAAATTATGCATGTCAGATATTAGGTTTACTAAATGCTTTAAGAGCATAAACTGCTTTGACTTTTGAAAATAGTTCAATTATTTTAGAGACATTAAATTCTGAAAAGACCTGGGGATATATGGAATCAGCCATGACCCCTAGCTATGCAAAGAAGGTTATACAGAAAATAGATTTTAAATAAGAAAGGATGTTGTATGCTAGTTTCTTGTCCTAAAGTAAAATGACTGGTCTTTAAAAAGAGGAATGTTTTGGACAAGTCAAGAAGTCTAAGAATGTCATATATGGTCTGTATAAGTGGTGAAAGAATTTATAAAAAGAAATTTATACCAGAAATTTCATATAATTTAAAGGTGATTAGGCCTTCTATATGCTTCATAAAATGCCACTATGACTCTTAACTGTACAGCTTTCCTGCTTTACAGCTGGGTTGGGCCTGGAACACGTGGAATTAGATGCTGGAAAGAATCAGACCTTATCTGCATTTCTGTCTGGGTTCTAGGCTCCACACCTAGTACATAATTAAAATACCTTACTCACCAAGTTTTTCACCAAAATTAAAAGTCGCTAAGAGTTAACACTGTAACATGTAATTGACACTACTGAAAAAATAAGTTTACATACAAGATGTGTAAGGAGAATAAAATGTGTTTTTGTAAGAGATTATAAGAAGGTTAGGGAATGTAAATTTTTGTGTAGGTTAGAGGGTTAAAAAATTAGTTTTAAATTAAATAAAGCTGAAGGTATGAACAAGTTGTGGAAGGCTTATTTTAAAAATTGTAAAAGATTGGCCGGGCGCAGTGGCTCATGCCTGTAATCCCAGCACTTTGGGAGGCTGAGGCGGGCAGATCACGAGGTCAAGAGATCGAGACCATCCTGGTGAACATGGTGAAACTCCGTCTCTACTAAAAATATAAAAAAATTAGCTGGGCGTGGTGGTGTGCGCCTGTAGTCCCAGCTGCTTGGGAGGCTGAGGCAGGAGAATTACTTGAACACGGGAGACAGAGGTTGCAGTGAGCCGAGGTCGTACCATTGCACTCCAGCCTGGTGCCTGGTGACGGAGTGAGACTCTGTCTCAGAAAAAAAAAAAAAATTGTAAAAGATTCTATGTGTGAACATATTGGCTAAAGTTAAAATGGCATTATTCAGTTTTTTTCTATAATTTGGGCATTGGAACAAAAGCACAACAGAGTTTTCCTAGACCATTTTTCTGCTCTGGGAAAAGAATGCAAACAGTTATAAAAGGTTTATAAGAATCTTACATTATGGTCAAACTAATTAAAACTGAATAGATTTATAAAATGTTATTTAAAGCTAGCTTTAACATTAAAAATACACTAATGGAAATATAAAATTTGGTTTTCTCTTTTAGAAAGGATTTTATGTAATAGTAAAAGATAATGAAAGGTTTTTGTTTATGTTTTATGTAAATTACCAAAGAAAAAGAGAGGAAGGGAAAGAAAGGAGACAGAGTCAGTTGGCTTCATGCTATCTCCACTGGGTCTTATTTAGAAAGCTGAGTCTACTCTCTATCAGAATAATGTTTTTTCCTTTAAAAATGTTTGAGTTATTTTGGCTACATGAATGACTTATGGTAACCTAAGATTCTATTTTATAATATCCAATGTTTTAAACCTTTGGTGTTTAACAAACCTTTCAAAATCAAGTTCTAGATTATCATGCTAAATCAGCCAATACTAAAATTGTTTAAATATATAGTTTGAATTAACTCTATGGTCTAAGTCAAATTGCCTTTGATAAACTATTAGTGCTATGCACCTAAATTGGAGAAACAACTAGTATTCAAGAGGACATGAGTCCCTTGTTAAGCACAGACTCATGAAGATATGCCGCAGTGAATTTTCACCAGGTAAAGAGAGCTTTTTATAGTTCACTGAGGACAATACCTTCACAATCTAGAGCCCTAAGATTGGATCTTCTGAGAACATCAGAGAAAGACTGTCCTTGCCATCCACACTACAGCAAAACTTTGGATCCTTGAACCTTGGGTTCATAATCTCACAACTGAAAAGGGTCTCTCCACACTCCTGGAACTGTACACCCATTGGAACATTTAAGGTAAAACTAACCAGGGAAGTTTCTCCCCCAGAAGAAGATGGCATCCTTGTTGCAAACAGCTTTTCCCAAGATCACAGATCAAGGCTTCTACTATCACAAGACTCTTATCTTTGAATATTTTTTCCTTGTTTATGCTTCTATGAATAGTAGAATTGAAAAGGGGTCTATTATTTGCCCTAATAGGGTACAGTTTTATTTGTGAAGGATTTTGCAGCCAGCCTTATACATGAATAAACTTACACTTTAATAGGTAAAAGAGGAAGGCGCAATGTAGGTGAGAAACTTTGGTGGTGTGTATGTTGCCTCATGATCAGTCAAAACTCCTCTTTACTCACATCATGGATTAAAGAGAACATTGCCAGAAGGCCTTCACTCTTCTAAAAGGACATCATTTGTTAGGTCCTTTTCCTGTGGTTTAGAATAAAAGAGGCAATAATTATAATTGTCACCTTCATAATAGGCTCTAAAGCAAATTCAACTTTGAAGGCTATTGCTACACACAGACTTTAAATTCTTTTGTGGAAGTTATGCTAAATAATAGAATTGGCTAAGCAGAAAAGTGCCTGTGTGGCTGCTGACACTTACGGCCTACGGAGAAATATATCAAATGTAGATTTTTAAAATCAGTTATAGTGGATTAGTGAAAAGACCACTTAGTCAAGCAAGTAGACTCTTCATCCAGCTCATGCTTTAGTGTATTTAATTTTACACAGTTTGGTGTATGGTGACCTTGGGTAAGGAGTATACTCCAAACTGTATTATCCTCCCGATAGTCACAATAATAGTCTCCCTGGTACACGGTATTCTCTCAAAGGTTTTAAATGTTTGCATGCAGCCACCTCTAGAACATCAAATGGTCTCTCTTCAACCAGAATGACAAAAGCTGAAAGAAATGTGCTACCGTGAGGATGCTATAACCTATGAATGACGTGCTGAGACAAGAAACCCAAAATGATGGTAACTGAGAGTGGCACTAAGGTCCTAAGTATTGGTTACACTTTCACTGAAGTGAGAACCTGGCCAAAACAGGGAAATTTTTTTCAAACAAAATTATGGGAGGCCATTATTTTGGACTGAGCTCATGCACTAGGCCTCAACAAACCAAACCAAACTAAAATGGAGTTACTCATGCTAAATGTGGCATAATCAAACCAAGACCTTAAGAAAACACATGAATCTTAGAAAAGACTGGGTTTTGTTTTTCTCCGGTAAACAGGATGTTCCAGCATAAGGATGTACCCTCTATTAGGTCCTTATTCCCTCCTTGTAAAACCCACTGTTCTACTGTTTCTTGGTGGGTTTCAAAACCACATAAGTAAATTTACGATAGTGATAGTAACATCAATGACTAAGGTTTTGGGCAATCTCTCAAAATTGAGAAAATGATCAAAAGGGGGAATTGTTAAAGCAAACTAAATATGGGCTGAGAAGGACTCTGTACTTCTATATTTGAGTCCTTGTAAATGAACTGTAACATAGCTTAACAGTTAGACAAAATTGAAAGCCTAACTTAATAGTATGCACCTGTAACAATGGCTGAGTATTGGCCAGTCCCAGCGGCCGTACTTCAACTACTCATAGATACTGAATGTTCACACAGTGTTCAAATAAGGCAAACGTTAAGGTGTAACCAATCTCACTGTTTCTGTACCTCACTTCTGATTGCTGTATATCACTTTACATTTTTTGTCTATAAATTTATTCGACCACCAGGCACCCCTGGAGTTTCTATGAATCTGCTGTGGTTCTGGGCGGGGGCTGCCCAATTCACAAATCATTCATTACTCAATTAAACACTTTTAGATTTAATTCAGCTGAAGTTTTTCTTTTATCACCACCAAAGATTATCCTATAATAGGGCATAGGAAAATCTAGCAGTCCACTCTGACTTGGCTTTTTAGTTTCCTCAACTCAGGAATATAGTTCCAAGAACCTGGTGTGTATCTGCTTTCTTGTTTTCTATCTATTTCTTCAAATCTAGTCTTGTCTTTTGTCAATACAGCTCTAAAATCCTGTATAAGCCATGAAGTTGTCACAGAATTAGGTCTAGAAAGATTTTGAGGAGAGGTAGGATTCTTTTTTTTTCTCCAGGTAACAGAGTAGATCCTTGATTCCTGAGTTGCTTCTTCTTGGATTAACAGTATAGGAGTCAGAAACTCACGATTCTAGCCTCTTCTGATGTGATGAGTTTCCCACTCTATTAAATTACAGACGACTTTGGGTACACGTCTGTGAGAAACTGGGCTGTCATGGGAAGCTATATTGACTTACTTGTTTTTTGATCTCAGGTTTGTCTTTTGCATTGCTTTTTTGGCTGTTCAGTAGTAAATGGAAATAAACACAACCTTAAACATAGCCCAAGTCATCACTGTAGACCAAACTTTATGGTCTAGTTAATTCTCATTCTCTCACATTTAGTTTCCTGTTCTAAATCCATATTTTATTTTAATATTGCTACATAGTTTTATATAGGCATCTTCTACCTTATTCAATGGCAGTCATCTGCCAAGCCCACTCTGTACCTGACATTGGGCTTTGTGTTACAAGAGAAATATAAAAAAAAATTTGTTTAAACCCCTGCAAGTTGGATTTGCTATTACTCCTAACAGAATACATTTCTTAGTTGACTCCCTCATACAATCAGAATCCTAGAAGATAGGATTATTCTGCAAGTGGTTAATTCAGTGGTTCAACAAAGGTGTCAGAAATGAGGGTCTTGCCGTTTTTCTTTTTTTTTAAATATATATATATTTTATTGCATTTTAGGTTTTGGGGTACATGTGAAGAACATTCAAGATTGTTGCATAGGTACACATATGGCAGTGTGATTTGCTGCCTTCCTCCCCATCACCTATATCTGGCTTTGTCCCCATGCTGTCCCTCCCGCCATTTTTCTACTTCATAGTTGCTTGATGATTGTAGCAGCTTCAGACATCACATCCCTTCATACTAATGTCAAGAGGGAGGGAAAATAAAGAAATGTTTCTGTCCTGGTCTTTTTTAAGAGAAGAAAAACATTTTTGAAGTCCCTCAGCCTATTTCTTATGTCTCATCAGACAGAATTTGGTCAGTGCCCATACCAAACTAAATGTTTGCTAAGGAGGATAAATAACCATGTCTGGCTCTGGCCAATCAGGAGTCACTGCTGGGGATGGAGATGGGTCCTCCAGAAGGAAATATTACGTTGGTGCAAAAGTAACTGTGGTTTTGTAACTGCCCAATGGGTTCACCTTACCTACTGCCTAGACAGAGCTGATTTATCAAAAAGAATTGCAGTGGTGAAAGAGTAATTTTAATTGCTGTGTGGGAGACTGGAGTTTTATTATTACCCAAATCAGTCTATGAAAGCATTCAAGGATTAGAGTTTTTAGGGTTAATTTGGTGGGTGTGGGCTCAGAAAGTGGGGGAGTGCTAATTGGTCAGGTTGAAGATAAAATCATACATAGGGGGTCAAGTAAGTTCTTCTTGCTGACCTCTGGATGGGATCGCAGAACTGGTTGAGCCAGATTATCAGTCTGGGTGGTGTCATCTGCTACAGGGTCTGCAAAATATCTCAAACACTGATCTTATGTTTTACAACAGTGATTTTATTCCTAGGAGCAATTTGGGGGAGGTTCAGACTCCTGCAGCCAGAGGCTGCATGGCCCCTAGACTGTAATTTCCAATCTTGTAGCAAATTTGTTAGTCCTGCAAAGGCAGACTGGTCCCAGGCAAGAAGGGGATTTTTCAGGAAAGGGCTATTATCCATTTTGTTTCAGAGTTTAAACTATAAGCTAAATTCCTTCTCATGACTAGTTTAGCCTACACCCAGGAATGAACAAAAAGAGTTTAGAGGTTAGAAGGAGAATGGGGTTGGTTAGGTCTGATCTCTTTCACTGACATAATTTCCTCAGTTATGATTTTTGCAAAAGTGGTTTGTTTTTGCCTCTTTTTTTTTTAATTGCAAAGACCTCAATTACTTTTGTACCAACCTAATAGCTACTTGGAGGACAGTTAATAAAATCAAGTTTCTGTTAGAAGAAAGAGGTGGGGGAAATGGATAGCAGCTGTTGGTATAGCAACTGACAGTGTCTAGTACTAAAATGCCACTGGCCACTTTGACCTGAGTCACTTTCATGGGTTCTTACAGCACTTAGGAGAGAAAGCTCCTCAGTGACATATTGGATATTCTGGTAATTTGACATATGGAAACCCAAACTAACTTTTATGTGGGAAAGTTAATTAAATGGGTAAATGAATGTTATGTAACTTTATAGAGTGGTGCAGGATGATGAACCCCAGCCCAACAGTAATAAAGCTATAGTTAGAAAAGGTATTTTGTTTTAAAAATAATCATTAAAGATAGGTTGCAAAATAGTCCTTGCAGAAGACTTACTTTCACTTTACCTTTTGAATAACCTTAGCCTTTTGGAGAATAATTTCATTCTAGGGCAGGTTACCTTAATACAAGTATCTCAAAAATTTGAGGCTACCTAGATATGAGAAGAAAGTGAGATGATATGGCTTCCTAGCCATTTTTTTTAAGGTGAAGATCTGAGGTGGCTCTTAATTAAGTTTTGCCGGGTTTTGCTGAGAAATTTTGTCTCTGCCCTCAGATTTATTCCCAGCTATAGTGGTTTGTAAGGATGACTGAAGAGCCTGGTCACCTCAGAACTGTGAGGGCAGGTCCCAGGAGAACATGAAGAAGGATCCTGGTGTTTTATGACTAGAAGAGTATGTTTTTTTAATACTTAGAAATGAATAGAACTAAGTAACTATAACATGAATAAATGAGGTAAGGCGTAGCTGAGCAAAATTATGAGACAGACCGTAATAAACAATGCGTGTTTATTTTGGAAAGATCAACTTGAAAAAGTGGGCCTATTGAGTCTTGCTATCACTCAAGGTGGAATGAACAATAGTCACTTTTTGCTCTGTAAAGAGATTAAGTTATCCAATTCTTAGTGGTTCTTGGTCTATATAACTTCCTTAAGGATCTGCCTTGGCATACTTATTATAGGAGATGCCCTTTCCCACTAGAATGTACCCATGGAATTTAGGGATGTTTTTATCCATTTCAAAAATCATTTTCTTATCCTTTAGTTCTTATTCCCTAGATACAGAATCATGTCTTCTGCAAACAGGGATAGTTTGACTTCTGTTCTCCCTATTTGGATGTCCTCTATTTCTTTCTTTTGGCTTATTGCTCTGGCCAGGACTTCCAATTACTCTGTTGAATAGGAGTGGTGAGAGAGGGGCATCCTTGTCTTGTGTCAGTTTTCAAGGGCAATGCTTCCAGCTTTTTCTCATTCAGTGTGTTGTTGCCTGTGGGTTTGTTGTCATATATGTCTCTTATTATTTTGAGGTATGTTGTTTCAATACCTAGTTTATTGAGGGTGTTGAACATGAGGAGATGTAGAATATTATTGAAAACCTTTCTGTATCTCTTGAAATAATCATGTCATTTTTGTCTTTAGTTCTGTTTATATGATGAGTTACATTTATTGATTTGCTTATTTTGAACCAGTTTCCCGCCTCCAGGGATAAAGCTTACTCAGTTGTGGTAGGTTAGCTTTTTGATGTGCTGCTGGATTTAGTTTGCAAGCATTCTGTTGAGGATTTTTGCATAAATGTTCATCAAGGATATTGGCCTGAAATCTTCTTTTATTCTTTTGTCTTTGCCAAGTTTTAGTATCAGGATGATGCTGACTTCATAGAATGAGTTAGGAAGGAATGCCTTCCTCTCAATTTTTTTGGAATAGTTTCAGCAGGAATGGTACCAACTCTTCATCTGGTAGAATTCAGCTGTGAATTCATCTGGTCCTGGACCTTTTTTGGTTGGTAGACTATCTATTATTAATTCAACTTCCAGAGATGGTTATTGATCTGTTTGGAGAATCAATTGCCCCTGGTTCAGTCTTGGGAGGAGGTATGTGTCCAGCAATTTATCCATCTCTTCTAGGTTTTCTAGTTCGTGCTCATAGAGGTTTTTGTAGTAGCCTCTGATAGTTATTTTTATTTCTGTGGTCTCAGTGGTAACACCCCCTTTGTTGTTTCTGATTGTATTTATTTGGATATTCTCTCTTTTCTTCTTTATCTAGCTAGCAGCCTATCTTATTAAAAAACCAACTGCTGGATTCGTTGATCTTTTGAATTTTTTTGGTGTATGTGTCTTGATTTCCTTCAGTTTAACTCTGATTTTTGTAATTTCTTGTCTTCTGCTATATCCTGTTTAATTCTTATGTGAGCTGCATGCACCTAGGAACATGATCTGTGATGTTGATTCTGTTTTCTTTTACTAGTTATACAATTTCACTTTAGACAATCTTATAACAATTTTGTGTGTGAATTTTTTCATCAGAGGACATGTAATTACAATATTGTTTTTAAAATGAATACATAATGTCACTTCATTGCTTTATTAATGCTATGCACACTTTGACTTTAAAAACTCATTTCTTCGTATATTATTGTACTTACAAATATAACTTTAGTTGAATCATTGACTATTAAATACCAAGTGATCAAGTGTTGTCAGTTAAAAAGGCCCTTGAAGCAAAGCAGGCTTTCCTCCACCTTCCCTTTGAAACAAGCTATAAAAATTAAAGGACGTGCAATGTACTTCTATCCAATATGAAAGTAATAGATCTCTAGAAAATCATTTTAATAGCTATAGAGAGAGTCTTATTAAGATAAAGATCAAAGCAGCTTCATGGCTGCCTTAGAATATGTATCAATACACTTTGCTGCTGAGTGAAAAAAGCAAGTTATAACAACAGCATGTGGAGGCAGCAGCATTTTGTTTTGTTTTTTAAAATAGGGATCCACATATGTAAAAATTATACATATAAAGACCATTATGATATACACTAAAATGTACCTTTTTAAAGTGGAAAAAAAGGGATATATGTCAGTAACAAGCATCAGTTTTATTTTTCAGTGTGTCTGTATAGACATAAATTCTAGAA
Organism: Ateles fusciceps; assembly: GCA_036589455.1. Lineage (NCBI taxonomy): Eukaryota > Metazoa > Chordata > Mammalia > Primates > Atelidae > Ateles > Ateles fusciceps. The sequence goes on from JAZHEH010000193.1 coordinate 8,966,814, forward strand.
GTTTCCATGAATTTTGTCGTAAAGTTACCTAGAATACATACCAATGATTAGTACAGACAAAGACACAGTTTACACAACTGAATGTTGTCAATTTTAAATGGTAAAAGGTATAACAGGCATAACCAAAAATGGAATAGCAAAAATTACAGAAGAACAAAAACACAAACTTTAAATCTTAAAAGTTATGTTTAATTTATTAGCTATGCTATTCCTCATTATTATATCTGCAGATGAGTACAATATTGGTAGGCAAGAATGTGAAATAGCTTATTATTGTGTTTAATATTCCCTCGTGTGAAATAATATTGGCATTTACATTCATAGGAGCACTGTGGTTTAATTTTTAAGACTCATTAACAAGCATATTTGTAATGTGAAAGAGTTGGGTTCATTTCGCTTTACATAAAAGCAACTTTGTGCACAGAGCTCATTAATTTATCCTCAAACCATATATAAATTATTGAACCAGTCTTGTTTTGCTAGATAAGTAGAATATGAAAATGAGATCTCAACAGGCAATATTTATTAATTTCTAAAAAGTCTGTATACGTTTCTCTTCTACCTCTTAAAGATACAGAGAGAATTACAGCATTTCTGATTTATTAAGGAATGAGTACAATCCCGTTAACCCAAGACTTTATAGCAGAAGTTGAACTTGAAGATTTCTTTAATTTGATTTGCCTTCGATTATTTCATAAGAACATGATTTTTAATTTACATTTATGCTTTCACATGTGGATTCATCCCCTTTTTTCTTTGATTTTGTCTTTTTATTTGAGAAAACACCCTGGCTGGGTGCAGTGGCTCACACCTATAATCCCAGCACTTTGGGAGGCTGAGGTGGGCAGATCACGAAGTCAGGAGATCAAGACCATCCTAGCCAACATGATGAAACCCCGTCTCTACTGAGAAAAAAAAAAAAATTAGCCTGGCATGGTGGTGCATGCCTGTAGTCTCACCTACTGCAGAGGCTGAGGCAAGGGAATCACTTAAACCGGGAGGCGGAGGTTGCAGTGAGCCTAGATCGTGCCACTGCAGTCCAGCATGGCAACCAAGCAAGACTGTCAAAAAAAGAAAAGAAAAGAAAAGAAATAAAGAAAGAAAGAAAGAAGAGAGAGAGAAAGAGAGAAAAAGAAAGAAAACATCCTTCGTGAATTCTTGAATTCTTAGATTATGTGTTCGTTTTTTCTTTTTCCTAATATTTACAATGACTTTTTCCAGAAAAATGATATTATGAGATTCCTGAAAATAAATGAATTGGCAGATAATTCAAGAAGATATGAAAATATATATTAATAACAAGTTGGAACAATTCAATGTATATAATGACACCAGGTGTTAGTGAGGATGTGGGAGAAGATGAAACCATATACATGTCCTTTGGTGTGTGAATTGGTTTCATCACTTTGGAGAGCAATTTGAAGTACCTTGCAAATAAAAAGATGTATATACCTTACCATCTCACTCTTTCTCTACCCTAGAAAAACCAAGGTACTTTTCCATAGAGAAATTCTTTGAGCAAGTTTGTAACAAGGGAAACAATCCATTTAACAATGAATAAATATTTAAACCATGGTTTATTCAGACAATTACTATGCAAGTTTTATAATGACTGATCCAGATCTATATGAATACAATACAAAAAATGCAATGCTGAGTTTTTAAAAAAGTTGCAAAGGATATTTGAAGTACAATACATTCACTTAAATTGTAAAAATAGTTTTATTTATGGATGGTATGGACATAATAAAAGTACAAAACTGTCCATGAAAATAATGCACACCAGCTTTAGGATAGTGGTTACCTCTGGGAAGAATGATGGTAAGTTGAGGATATGGATGTACTTGTGACATTTCATTTTTAAAAAAACAAAGTGAGACAACTGAAGCAAAGAAAGCCAAATATTAACATGGGTTCAGTCTTAGTATTTTAAGAACGTTATACCTACAGGTGTCTTTCACATTATCTTCTGTACTCTTTTATATGTTTAAATGGTTTCATCATGAAAAGAAAAAAATTTGTAAGTGTTCACTCTGTGAAGGACTGCATTCAACCAAGTGAATATAACTCCCATAGTGGGCAAAATTGAAGTAGGGGAATTGAAGAGTCTTTATCCTAAGCTGGGCATGGAGTAGCTAAAGGAATTAAGTTGCCAATGAGTGAATTTTAAAAGTGGCTATTCTCACGTGAACTTAATATATTTGATATAGTCTTCTTTTTTTTTTTAAAAAAACGAGCAGTTAACTTCCTTAACACTCCTATTTCTGCAGTAATAAAAATATTGACAATAATATTATGTAAGAACATTATATTCATGTTCTACTCAACGATTTATATATTTCCTTATCTAATTCTGACAATGTCTCTATGAAGCAGTTGTTATTATAAACCACATTAAAAGAAGGGCTAACGTGCTTTTCCCATTCACATGGCAGAGTTAGTATATTGCTGATAACATTAATCACAAAACTCGTTTACTCTATGAAAAAATACATTAATAAGTAAATCAACAAAATATTAGTGAAAATGGAGATGATCCTGTCAACGTTCCTTCACTCTCATTTTATAGTGAGCTCCCCATTCAGTTGCCATCAGTATAGTTGGAAAATTAACTTAAGGAAGATTATGCTTATACACTAACAGACCCTGTATCATTCCTTTTCAATATTAAATAGAATAATATTTATTTCTGTTTTAGTGTTAGAAACTTCAAAAATAGTTTTCTTGAATATGAGAACATGGATTTCTATTAATAAGCAGCTAGCTGAATAGAAAAATCATGGCTATCTCTTTTTTTTTCTTTGAGACAGTCTTCTTCTGTCACCTAGGCTGGAGTGTGTAGTGGTATAATTTCAGTTTGCTGCAACCTTTCCCTCTTGGTTCAAGTGATTCTCATGCCTCAGCCTCCCAAGAAATTGGGATTGCAGGTGTGCACCACCATGCCCATTAATATGGCTACTTCTTAATTTCCTTGCAGCTCATAAAATTTCTGTGTTCATAGAATTAGATTGATTAGATAATAATTCTACCTTTGAAAAATAATAATCATTTTATAAAGAAATAGAAATTTGCTCATTTGAACATTTAAAGAATTTTCAAATTGAGAAATTGTGTAGGTAGAGGTTTGATATAAAATCAAAGCAGAAAGATTTCCTAAAATATTCTTCAAGTATATTTAGTTTGTCTCACAAATAGGAAAAGCTAATGAGGATGAGATGAAATTTTGTAGCAACTTGACTGTTTTCTGAAGTAATTTAGGAATAAGTTTAATTTTTTTAAAGAATTAATTGTAGCTAAATTTATCAAGCCATCAAATGCTCCAATAAGATTTCCAGGCATTGAGCTCTGCCTCTTTATAAATAAGGTCTCATTTAGTCCTGATAACATTTTAAGGTAAGTATTTTTATACTCACTTTACAGATGGGAAACTGAGGATATGAGAGGTCACATAAAAGGCTCAAGGATTGTACAGCTTGCAAATAGCAGAGTCATGATTCAGTCTAGAATAGGATTTCAATCCATGCTCTCAACTCTGCTGTACTGTCTCCCTCAGGCTGTTAAGAAGAACTCTGTGTAAAACCTTCATAACTGATTTCAGGAAAAGCAGGTGAATGTGAGCTCTGAAACCTGCAACCCTGCTTTGTGGCAGGTTGAGCACATACTGCTTCTTGATGAGAAACAGTCAAAAATAAGAATAGTAACCTAAGAGCAAATCAATAAGGGAGTTTTAAAAGATGGAGACAGAGTTTAATGGGAAAAAATGTCTTTGGCTTGGAAGACATGCTAGGGAACTATAATTTGTTTTTCTTCTTTTTATCCATTAAAACATTTGAGGAGTAGTATTCTGAATTATTTCCCAGATGGAGAAACTGTAAAAGACTGCCAAACAATGAGTGAAGCTGGATTCAGAATAAAGTCTTTCGTTTATTATTACAAAGGCAATATGTGCACATGTTAGAAAGCTAGAAAATACTGATAATCAAAGAAAATAAAAGAAACTTAGAAATGTATACCTTTCATTGCGTAGTAAGCACCGTTATTACCTTGGTGTGCACAACTCTACATACATTCTTTAATAATCAAATCATGCCATGCAACCTGTTTTATTACTCGATTGTGGCTTTTTTTTTTTTAAAGTTTAAAAGCATTTATTTTCTTTAAGGCATAAATGGAGCTGCAGAAATGTCAATACAATAAATGTATAGCCTTGATATTTTTTACCACATTTCCATAAAACTCACTCACCTCAATATAGCATTGTTTTCTTCTGTTATCACTTTAAGATGATTCATCATAATCATGACCTGAGACTTGATGCCAACTATTTGGTGCATATTAGGACTTTCATGAATTGAACGATAAACTTGACAAATCAATGTCAATAATGATTTTTATTCCAGGTTGGAAAGCTAAGCCAGGGCCAAAGTTAAAATAGAGACAACTATAATTTCTGAAAGCTAAAAGAGAGCCTACAGGGTATGTATTTTCCGTATGAGGAAAGTGAAGAACTCCAAAATAATGTCCAAGACCACACAGCTATTAGTAGTTATTGGTGAGAGAGCATGGTAAAATCCACCTGTCCTAACATCTAGTCCATTGCTCGTTCATCTGCAGCATATTATCTCTCACTCAGGATCCCATCTCATGAGATTGCAAGATAGAGTACTGTGTGGTCTAGCCTTATTAGAGACAATGTTTCCAACCTCCAGACTCATGGCTCTGCAGAAAACAGGAACATCTCTACCATTACAAAATCCCATAAAGCAGAGTAATTGTCCCCATTACACTTCAACAAAAGTCTTTTCTATCATGGGAAGAACTGAATGCCCATTCATAGAACTTAGGATTTACAACAGCCATTGAAAAGAGTTTTTTTTTTTTAAAAAGTCTGACTGGGTTATGAGGCATGGCAAGAGTTTGAAGCAGAGGAATAAAAGCAGACCAAAAGCTGGCCAGAAAATAGCTAAAGATTTGACTTCACCAATAGACATGTTTTGTTTTCCTCATCCTCTCTCTGTCAGTTGTCGTTATTATCTTTGCCATTACTATGGATTTTAAAAAAATATAACATGTGTCATGCCTGCTATAGACATTGAGCTCAGTGCTTTCATATGCATTATATCATTTAATGTTATGAATCAAATTATGTGATTCACACTGTACAGATTAGCAAACTGAGGCTCAACCTCAGTAATGTTTAATACTAACCTTAAGTAATTTGGTCAAGGACCTCCAATCCTAGCTGGTAATTAAGCTAGGATTCTAGCTTGTCTTTGGGTGTTCAGAGCCCATGCTACAGTCTGGTATGCTATTCTCTGATAAACATCCAGGAAGGGTTGAGGTCCCAAAACCCAAGTCAGAGTATAGAGTAAGATTGAAAGTGCTCTAGATATTGTCATGAAAGAGGGGTCCAAGCTGGGGCTCATGGGGTTTAAGCTAAAAAGCTTTCTGGTCCACATCATCTAGGACTAAGGAATTTGATTCCTCTGACCATCCCTGAGGCCATGCCCTGGCAGTAGGGTTAGAATGGTCCTCAGGCTCAGGGTCAGGACTATATTTTTTATCCAGTAGCAAACACAGATGAAAATTAGGAATCAGAGAAGAAACCTCTAGGATTTATGCTAGATGCTCATGGAGGTACCAGAGAGCATAATTCACTCTGAACCTCCCACACACAGGCATTGATGTAGCAGACTGATCCCAGAGCTCATTCACTTCCAAATACACTTGCCAGGTACTCTCATGGGATTGGAACCTAGAGAGGCTTGAAACTGCTGATGGAAATTCATCAACCCAGGCTGTTGAGTGAGTCATAAGACACAGACTTCACTTACACACTGGAGTAGTATTTATATGCACTATTAACAGGGATTTTATGTTCTGTAGAATTGCTTCTCTTTCTCAGTCCAAGTTTATTTTTCATATATTTTAGAAATATTTGACCACTGCTGTAAAAACGGAACAGTGGTGGAGCTAAGTCGATGAAGCTTCCATGTTGTATTCAGTTCCTGGCTGAGAGATTTATGTGTGTTCAGTCTCAGGGCAGAGATGAGAATGATGAGGATCTTCCAGCTAACGAAAAACATGCTCAAGTGACAATATAATGGTGAAAGAGTATACTCAAACTAGTAAATGTCACTCTGTAAGGTAGTGAGCTAGCTCTGTCTCTGTATTGCCACTGTCAGAGTGTGCACTTTTTTGATCTGAATATTTATAGCAATAATTTAAAAAGTGTGATCCCCCAGACCAACAGCATCAGAGAATCAATTGGGAACTTGGAAATGCTCATTCTCAGGCCCTACCCCAGACCTACTGAATTAGAAACTCTAGGGGTGGGACAAGTCTTCCAGGAGATTGTGATGCGACAAAAGTTTGCGAATCACTGATCTGCAGCACTATGCCATTTAATTGTCAGAGCAGCTATATGACAGATCTTAGTTTTACAAAGATGAACAAAGTATGATCATCTTTGTTTTACAGAAGAGAAATCCAAGAAATGTCAAATTAATGAAAAGATCATACAACTCGTAACTGGCAAAACTGAGATTAAAATTCATTGCTATACGGCTCCAGAATCTACGATTCTGTAGATTATCATACCATGCTACTTCCAGATTATTTTAACTATCAACTGCATTTAATTATTTAATCTGTTTGAACATTTTCTCTAGAGATAATTATATCATATCATATATTTGATAATATATGTTTATTTTGCTTTTCATGTAGCACTGAAATGATATAATATTCGTATAGGGGAGGCATTAACTCCACCTCCATTCTCTTAGTTGGGTGGAAGAATTAAATTGACACAAGACACATTAGCAGGAAAGAAGCATACATATTTATGTAATACAAGTTTTAGGTGAAAGAAGTGAAGACTCAAAGAAGCAGTTAGAGTCTATCACTTACATAGTGAATTGGACAAAGAATAGCAAATTGTGAGATGTGGTATGGCAGAGGGGCTTGGGCTAGGGTAGTTAACTGGGTAGAGAAGTAACTAGTAAGGTAGGGGTTAGTTTAACCTAGTTGTTTTGTAAAGATTTCCCTTGGCCTCAACTTCTTATCCTTGAGAAAAATGATGCTTTTCTTCTGGTATAGAGAGAACATTTTTCACAGGGGAATTTTATTTCCTGCTTTTAAAAAAATAGAATGAAGGCCAGAGTGATCTTCTTGCATCTGCTTTTTTTTTTTTTCTTGAGTACCTTTAGTTGAAAATAATCAACATGCTGGAGCAGTATATCTTGGGGTGGCATGTTCATAACTCCTTCAGGAGCAATCTTCTGCATTGAATGATCTGGAAAATCTTCTAGATCAACCACTTCCCTTCGATTTCCCTTCAGTTCTTTTTCTTCCATAATTTATTCTGAAAAAATTTTAAAGCTACAAAAATTGAAATAGACTAATAAACATCATTAAATTCTTTACCCAGTTTCCAGATACCATTTTGTCACTTTTGCCTAATTTCTCTCTATGTATATGTATATAGGTGTATGTTGGTGTATGCCCCACACATATTTTCCTGAACTATTTGAAAGTAAGCTTCAGATATTACAACAGTTCATCTCTAAGTAACTCAGCACATGTCTCTATGAACAAGACTGTCACTTACATAATCACAATATTATTAGTACGCCCGACAAGTTTAACATTGATTCAACAATATAATCAAATATACAGTGCATATTCAAGTTTCCCCAATAAAAATAATGATAATAATTTTTGAGACGGAGTCTCGCTCTGTTGCCTGTGCTAAAGTGCATTGGCGTGATCTCTGCTCACTGCCATTGAGCCTCCTGGGCTCAAGCAATTCTCCTGCCTCAGCCTCCTGAGTCTGGGATTACAGGTGCCCAACACCACACCCAGCTCATTTTTTTATTTTTAGTAGAGTCAGGGTTTTACCATGTCAGCCAGGCTGGTTTAGACTCCCAACCAAAAGTGATCCATTCGCCTTGGCCTCCCAAAGTGCTGGGATTACAAGTATGAGCCACCGCACCCGACCAAGTTTCCCCAATTATTAAAGAGAAAGCCCCAAATAGATTTGTTTTTTTAATTCAAGATCTAATGAAAGTTATGCAACGTGTTTTACTGTTGAGGAATTTTAATCACCTTTGTTTACTTTCATGCCATTGACGTTTTGTGGAGTGTGGGCTTGTTGTCTCACAGAATGTCCTACCTCCCATTTGTGCACTTCTGCTGCATCTCATTAGAAGGCACATGATATCTGGGCCAGTACTGATGCTAAACAGTTTGGTCATTTAGTTAGGTGATGTACAATAGACCGCCGCAATAAAAGTACCATTGACCTTGTAAATAAAAAGTTGTCTGTGGAATGATGCCTTGAGGTCATAGGACTATTCTGTTATCCAAAAACTTTTCACTCAATGGTGATTTTTCTAAATCTGTTACTTCTACATTTATTATCTGGCATTTTTCTGTAAAGAAGGCCTTTCATTATTTTCTCCCTTTTTCCCTCTCTCCTTTATTGTTTTGTATGTATGTATGTACATATGTGTTATCACCACATCACTAGATGACAGGAAATTTTCCATTCCATTATGTGGTCCATCTTTGACGTGTTGTTATGTGGTGCATGAATGTATTTTCTGTGATAATATGAGTCATCATCAGGTTTTAATATTGCTAATATTGTTTAATATTGCTACAGTGAAAATAAATGACCAAGATGCAAATCATCTCTTTTGTTTATTGAACAAAAGTGAGAAAACAAATCACAACAATTGGAAGAAACTTTTAGAATATGTGCAAAATATAAACACAATGAATTGTGAGAAAGTAAATTTTGGTAGGGTGGATGTATTGGGATTAAAAGTAGTTAGTTACTATTTTGATAAAAATGCCATTTAAAAACTAAATTATAAAAAATTAGTCACTTCATGATCATTTAGACTTGCTCTTGTAAATTAACAATATATATATTTTAAAAGTATGTGTAGGAAAAAAAAAAAGCTGGAAAAAGTATTTAGGATTGTTTAGAAAGTGGAGATGAAGAAAAATTTGAGAAGCTGAGTGTAACAGTTTTTCAGCTGTGCCCTTTCTGGTTTTCTTGAAAGTTATGCCTTCTTAGTGCCAGGAAAACCCAGAAAAATCCCAAATCTGTGGTTGAGTAAGTGGTTTGGATATTAGAACTGTATCTGAAAAACTTCAAAACAAATCTGTTACTTTAAATCAAGCTCCTGAGAATTTATTTCTTCGACTTTTTCCCGGTTCTTCCATTAAAGTGTGTATGTCTGGAGAATAAATTGTCCTGTGCAGCTCACTTAGGTGGAGAAAATTTTTCAGAGTTTGAATTTTTCAGAATTTCAGGCAAACCATCTGGATCTTTCAGATGCAAACAGGGCCACCGTGAACTACTGGACAGGTTGTACCCTGCACACTGGCTCCTAGCCAAGAAGAAAATGGGGCCAAACTGATTGCCAAGCCATGCACTGTGACCAGATGCTTCCTGAGGATCAAGAGGCTTCCGCCTAGAGGAAAGAGGGCCTTTCTATAATTTATGCAAAGAACACACATGGGCTGTTAACCCTAGCCAAATCTACAATGTTGGTGCAATTTGGAGACATTCTCCATTAAGTGCCATTCCCACATGACTCAGGAAGAGAGGTGGCGAGTGGCAGGAGAAGGCTATATTCCTCGATTAAAATGATGGGTACTGGCCGGACACAGTGGCTCATGCCTGTAATCCCAGCACTTTGGAAGGCAGAGGCAAGTGGATCACCTGAGGTCAGGGAGTTCAAGAGCAGCCTGGCCAACATGGTGAAACCCCATCTCTACTAAAAATATAGAAATTAGCTGAGCATGGTGGGTGCACCCCTGTAATCCCAGCTTCTCTGGAGGCTGAAGCAGAAGAATTGCTTGAACACAGGAGGCTGAAGTTGCAGTGAGCCAAGATTGCACCACTGCACTCCAGCCTGGGTGACAGAGTTAGACTCCATAAAAAAAAAAAAAAAAAAAAAGGTACTGATTATTGATGATCACTTTTTATTTTCTCTGGTCCCTCCAGAAGAGGAAACTGGTCTTACAAAGCCCTTTCCAGTGAAAAACAGTGCTTATGTTTAAAGAAATATTTCTAGTATTCAAGTTGAGTGGCACATTATTAATGGAATCTTAGTTTGAGGGATTTCTGCTTTGAGTTTCAGTTTCTATGATATTGGAATTTCAAAATAAAGGCATTTAAAAATATCCTTTATGGAAGGTTTTATCTACCTGATAATTTTTTTATTCTTTATTTTTACTCTCTGTAATCATATTAAGACAGCTTAACATAATCAATGGGTTTTGAAGGAAAAACGTAACCAACAAAGGTCAAGGGACCAAAAGGAACAACAGTAACAAACCATAAGGAAACATTTATTGCTATTTTCTTTTTCTCTTTCTGTTGCTGGCTATTTGATCTTTCCTAATAGAGCTGATTCTCACTGTTACTTCTAATTTTTTTCTGAGAGCTTTTGAAAACTATTGCCTTTTAAAGGAAGCAAGGCAAGGCAACAGTTTAGTCTGTTTCTTTATCAGAATTCAATGTTAAAGTATTACAAGTACTTTTGCAAAACGTCTTAACAAATCTTCTGTTACTTTAAATAAAGCTCCCAGGAATTTATTTCTTCAACTTTTCCCAAATTATTCCATTAAAGTATGTATGTCTGGGGAATACATTGTCCCTCAGATATTAATTGAACAATTTAGTTAAGCATTAAATAATTTTATATTGGTTTTTATTACAGTTACTATTCTGCTCAGAATGATTGTGAGCAATAGCAACCTCTAACAAATATTACACTGAAGTTAATTGTCTTAATATCCCTAAAGGAGAAAACTGGGAATTGATGGTGATTCTTTGAAAATAGTCATTCCTTTTTTTTTTTTTTTTTTGAGATATGCCTGTTGAACTACTTTTTTTCTTGTATAGATGTGAGCAACAATATTTATAGGTATAGGTCATTTATAGCTAACCAAGTTCCCACAATCTCCCCAAACCTTTGTACTCTTCAATAGCTGTACCTGTTCCACTCCCTCCCTAACCCGCTGCCCCCTCTACCACCAAAGGCCTCCTTACCACACCAGATCATCAGCCAGATGATCCTTTGCATCTTGTTGACTCTTAACTTGCTACCCTGCAAGTGCTGCCTAAATTCTACCATTGTTTGTAGTTTTCAGCGTGATCATATATTTGAGGCAAGTGTGTTAGGGTACTAAGAGTAACCTTTTTAAAATTGGTTTCTAATCAAGCTAATTTCTCTCTGGAACTCAAAGAGAGGGAGACAAGCTCCTTATTTTTTCACACCTGCAGTTGGGATTTTTTTTTTTCCCTGGTTACGAAGAAATATTCAATACTTTTAAATCTTGACCAATTGCCAGATGTGTTGTGCCACTGTAAAGGTTTACAACTGATTTTTGAAGGTAGCTATATTCAAGACTTTGCTGTTATAACATCAGAGGCTGTTAATTCTCCAATGTCCGGTATAAAATAACAAAGTGGCAATTTCATTGCTTTCTTACAGAATCAGCAGAAAGGCTACAGCTGAGGAGCTTTCATAAATAATAAATCACACAATTTACAATTTGGGGCATTACAAGAGGAGATTAACAACAAAGTGAAGTTTTTAAGATATTGGGAATGTTGCTGGCCTATAATACTGATTCCCATTGTGAATTCCTTTTATTATGTATTTATTTTTTCATAGTAGTAATTATATTGCCTATATTCCTTTCTGATAATTTTGGGAACATAAAACAATAAGATTTTGATATTTGTAATGTTTAGCATCTAAGTGCAAGTGACAGCCCCAAAGTAAGAGTGGCTTAGAGAAGGCGGACATCTATTTCTCTGTCAATAAATAGGAGGCAAAGTAGGCAGTTTAATAAAGAGACACCACAGTCGGGAGGGACTCAGGTTCATTCTACCAGGTCTTTTTGCCTCCGTAATATGGCTTCCAACTCAAACTCTAAGAAAGCTGCTCCAGATGGACCCCTCAGCAGGAAGGAGGAAGCGTCTGACCTTTCCTTTAAGGGGGAAACACTTCCTGGAGCTGGTACACAACACTTCTACTTAGATCCTACTGACCAGAATATAGTCATATGGACATGTGGCACTATAAGGGAGACTAAAATGTAAATTTTATTTTGGACAACCATATGCCCAGCTAAAAATCAGTGGTTCCATTACCAAAGAAGTAGGAGAGGATGAATATTGGGACACAATTAGCAGTTTCTGCAATAACCTTTGAATAATTTGCTCTAGATGCTATAGAGGTTAGGTTTTTCCATTTTGTTTTGTTTCTTATTGATTTTCTTCAAGATTCATACCAGATATTTATATATAAATAATACTATTTTTCTGTCATATTTGCTACTTATAAATTTCAATACTACTTTTTAAAGTCTTTTAAATTTAGTTAATGTTGTTTATTAAAGGAGAGAGAGAAAATGCGTATGTTGTCAAATTTACTAATCATAAACATTGGGATTTCTTTTCCATTGCTTTTAAGTGTACAAAATGTTTTCCATCCTGAGATCCAGAGATTGGATCAATAACCACCTTCCTTTTTCTACTTTATTTTTTCTTTAACTTAATTTGGTATACGGTATCAAGAAAGGCTCTAAATCCATATATTTCTTTTTTCTAAATAGCCACTGTAGATCCTTGTTATTTATTAAATAATCTTTTTCTTTTGCATGGATTTGTAAGGTCTTATTCATTATATAATTACACAAACACAAATCATATATGTATTTTTAACTTACCCTGTTTCATTGGTGTCAGAAATGTTTTTGTAGCAGAATATTTGCTTGTAATGAGAAATTTTGTTGAAAGTATTTAGATGTCCTTCTAGCACAGTTATTACCATTTACCTAGAGATAAAAGCATTCTCTCCTTTTTAAAAAGTGAATTTAGAAAATGCTTCTCCACATGAATATCCTGTAAGCACTTCAAACTCAATATGCCCAAAGAAACCCATTATTTGCAGCGTCATTACAACTCTCTCCTTCTCTAATGGTTCCTCGTATGGTTGATGGTATAGCTTTCATCCAGTCTCCCTAGCTACAAACCTCAGCATCATTTTCCTTCTGCACTGCTTCCGCTATTCCCTGGTGTTTGCTAATCTGTTCTACAATGTTACCAGAATCTTTTTTTTTTTTTTTTTTTTGAGACAGAGTTTTGCTGTTGTGCAATGGTGGGATCTCAGCTCACTGCAACCTTTGTCTCCCAGGTTCAAGCAATTCTCCTGCTTCAGCTTCCTGAGTAGGTAGGATTACAGGTGCCTGCTACCACGCCTGGCTACTATTTACATTTTTTAGAGGTGGGGTTTCTCCATGTTGGCCCGGCTGGTCTCAAACTCTTGACCTCAGGTGGTCTGCCTGCCTCAGCCTCTCAAATGTTGAGATTATAGGCGTGAGCCACTGCGCCTGACCCAGAATCACTTTTCTCTGTCTGTTGCCACTGCCGCTACTGTCAGGGCTGCACCTTCTCTCCCCTGGACACTGAGAACAGCTCCAGCCTCTCACCTGTCCATCCTCTGCACAGGTATCAGTTATCTCCGTAAATGACAGATTCGAGCACATTACTTCTTCTGCTCTTAATCCTTGGGTGGCTTCCCATTGTCTTTGGAATAGAGTTCAAACTTATTAACATGATATTCAAAGCTGAACACAAGATAGATCTACAGCAAACTTTCTTTCCCAACTCTCTTCATTCCTGCCTGCCCATGAAACCTGTGTTCTGTCACCCACGTAAATGGCTCACCTTTACTTTAAAATATTTACACATCCTTTTCCCTTGAGCTGTTTTACCCATAAACACCTTTCCCTTTCTGTTTTCATAACCCACCCTTTAAGTCCCATATCAAATATCTTTGGCTCTTGAAAGCTCTCCTTATCTATTCAGTCAAACTTAATTGCCGGGTACTCTGTACTTCTATTGAATTTGTGGGCACATTTATCATAGCCCAGATTACCTTCTAAATTATTTAAGAGGTAGTGTATCTGGTGAGACAGTACCTTTTAAGCGGAATAAAGTGGCCATCTGTCTTTGTGGAAGCAGAATATTACCATTTTTGCAGATTTCTTTTTAAGTTCTGGGGAATAATGTAAATATTTTCTTAGTTGTACAACTGCAAGGTGAATTTGCACCTGCAGTGTGAAGCATATCTAATCCCTGTCCCTCTAGTACCCCCCAACATTCAGAACTAATCCCTGGTGAAGAGGCATGTTTGCAGCGAGGCCAAGGAATATCCTGTGAAGACATGTGGAGATGCCATCTCTTTCTTTCTTATTTATTTATTTATCATACTTTGTTCTGGGGTACATGTGCAAATCATGCAAGATTATTACTTAGATATACATATGCCATGGTGGTTTGCTGCATCCATCCCCCCTGTCATCTACATTTGCTATTTCGCCTAATGTTATCCCTCCCCAATCCCGCCACCCCCTGCTACCCCTCCCCTAGCCCCTCTACCCCCGCAACAGGCCCCAGTGTGTGATGTTACCCTCCCTGTGCCCATGTGTTGTCATTGTTCAACACCCACTTATGAGTGAGAACATGTGGTGTTTGGTTTTCTGTTCTTGTGTCAGTTTGCTGAGAATGATGGTTTCCAGCCTCATCCATTTTCCTGCAAAGGACATGAACTCATTCTTTTTTATGGCTGCATAGTATTCCATGGTGTATACATGCCACATTTGGAATGTATCTCAAAATAATAAAAGCTATTTATGACAAAACCACAGCCAATATCATCCTGAATGGGCAAAAACTGGAAGCATTCCTTTTGAAAACTGGCACAAGACAAGGGTGCCCTCTGTCACCACTCCTATTCGACATAGTATTGGAAGTTCTGGCCAGAGCAATCAGGCAAAAAGAAAGAAAGGGTATTCAATGAGGAAAAGAGGAAGTCAATTTTCTATTTGCAGACAACGGACAACATGATTATATATTTAGAAGACCCCATCGTCTCAGCCCAAAATCTGCTTAAGATGATAAGCAACTTCAGCAAAGTCTCAGGATACAAAATGAATGTGCAAGAATCACAAGCATTCCTATACACCAATAACAGACAAACAGAGAGCCAAATCATGAGGGAACTCCCATTCACAATTGCTACAAAGAGAATAAAATACCTAGGAATACAACTAACAAGGGATGTGAGGGACCTCTTCAAGGAGAACTACAAACCATCTCTTTCTTTCAGAGGCTTAATGGTAGAATTTTTCTGATAGATTGAGAAGATCCTGCTGTGGTTCCCAGTCACAAAAGCTGTGAAGGACTGAAGGGGAGCACGCTGTGAAAAGGGAAGACCTGACTAACGACCCAGACTCATTACTACTGTCCCTATTTGTGGAGGTCAATTGTTTGTGATACAGCTTGAGTGTGGACTAGAAACGTCTCTGATCTGACATCCTGTCATGGTGGATTTGTGAGTGCAAACTAAAGGAGATGAAACTTTGGGAGCCCAAGCATGAATTACCACTGCAGCCTCTTCAAGAACCTGGCTCAGCAAGGATGACTTACCAACTAAAAGCAAAGACGCATTTTTGATAGTGACATCGGGGGGAGTAGCAACAAAATTAATGAAAAATTTAAACTAAGGTTCACAGTGCCCTGATCAAACTTTCTTAATTTTGTCTTGTGAGCTACAAATGATCCTCCTTGAACTGAATAAACACCTCTCTTCCCAAGACTCCTGTCGCAGAAAGGGCTTAGATAACTCAGAAATGGGGCAATTCAATTATTAAAAGTGTGACCATTTTAGTACTCCGAGCTGGTTAAGCAGGTTTTCCAGGTTTCACTTAGTTGTATCTCCCCCAGTGACCCTGTGAATGTCTGCAATGTAGGGAATACTCTATATCTTTCTGGGGATGAGAATGGTGATTTGAACATTATAAATATTTGAACTGAATTGCTTCTAGCCCATGTTTATTTTAATGTTTATAACTACCATCACAAAACATGTAACATTTAAATGTTGTGTATAAAAACGTATTTTCCATTTGCAAACATGTCTGTAGCAGGTATGAGTCACTTGAAATAAAACATGAAGCAGGGCTGCCTCTGCTCTTAGGGGTCTCAAGCTGCAGTTACGACTGTATATTATCATTAGCAATCTAATAAACCTCTTAGATATAGGGTGTCATTACATTGTTACAAAAGTTACTTTGCCTACTTAGGTTGGCACTGGAGAAGATTTCCCCAGAAAGTCAGCCCCCAGTTCTCTAGTTTCACATTTTTCAAATTAGCTTGGTCTTGCTCTCTTGTGTAGCAATTGATTACCCTTCCCTGCAATTTAAAATACCACTTTTCTTGTTTAGCGTTGAGGTTTCTAAGTGTACTGTACTATTGGAGAATGTTCATGCTGACCATCTACAGTTTAGAATACATAAGTGTGCTCCGGGAACTTGTGCTGGCTCAGCATTTTCCTCCTAGTTCGTCAAAGAGCCTTTTGTGCCAACCCTACATGGTCTGTATTGTTCATTTCTTTTCTCTATTGTTGGCTGTTTACATGAAAGGAGATTCAGCGGATTGTTTGAGTTTGACTTTTCATACTCTCTGTGAAACCACGTGCTCTATATTCCAGTGGGAAATATAATATGCAGTGGTTTCACTGAAATTTGCAAGAATTTTTATTAAAGGACATACAGAGGTATTTCTGTAGGAAGTCAGTGTTGGTCTATCTA
The DNA here is from genome assembly GCA_036589455.1 of Ateles fusciceps. NCBI lineage: Eukaryota > Metazoa > Chordata > Mammalia > Primates > Atelidae > Ateles > Ateles fusciceps. Next base: position 8,983,503 of record JAZHEH010000193.1, read on the forward strand.
CAATTCTATGTATGTACATTGATATGTATGTATGTATGAGTATATGAATGTATATATCCATCTCTATCAAACCAACTGTCTAGTGGCATGCTAGTAAATGTTTAACCACAGGGTCTGCAGGCAGATAAAAGCTCTAGTTATAAACTTTGTCAATGTCTGTAGCATAGCTTCTTCTACTGTGACTCATATCAAGATACCAGTATGTCAGCATTGAACACAGAGTTGGGAAGTGATGCACTGGAGGACACTTTTATATATTTTCACCGTATAGATACAAAAGACTTAACGCCCAGATCATAGATAAAACTAAATAGTAAAATAATTAGAAAGCAATCAGTTTTGAGTATTTATAATCTTTGTTTCAATGTAATTTAGTTAATCATAAGCTTATGTAATTCAGTTTTTTTTTCAAGATGGAGTCTCACTGTGTCACCTAGGCTGGAGTGGAGTGCAGTGGTATGATTTCGGCTCACTGCAATCTCTGCTTCCTGGGTTCAAGTGATTCTCCTGTCTCAGCCTCCCTAGTAGCTGGCATTACAGGTGTGCGCCACCATGCCCAGCTAATATTTGTATTTTTAGTGGAGACAGGGTGTCACCATGTTGGCCAGGCTGGTCTGGAACTCCTGACCTCAGGTGATCCACCCTCCTCGAATTCCCAAAGTGGTGGGATTACAGGCGTGCTCCACCGCTCCCGGCCATAATTCAGTTTTTAATAATGACTGTGTTTAGGAACCACTTGTACAATTCCTGAAAATTTAGCAGTTGGCTTCTTCAAGTTGGGATAAACTGGCTCCCACATAACACTGTATTAATCTATATACTTCTAGCTACTTCCTTCGCTTTTCTGAAAAGAGTGGGCCCCTGTGGATGAGGAGATCTTTGTTTAACCTCATGGTGGGCGTAGATAAGCAGGTGTGGGGGAAAAAGTAGGACTAAATTGCTGAGTGTAATAAAGGATGAAACTTTTGTATGTGTGGGGCAGTTGAGTACTAAGATTTTAGGAAGTTCGAGGCAAGAGTTAGCTTGCTTTGTGATAGAAGGATGGAAAAGAACATTCCTTCCTTTCCCATTATGAAAACCATGGGGAAAATTGATATACTTTATTCATTTTATGCAAAGTTGAGCTCTTCAAATTTGGAATAGTATGATATAAAAATATTAATAACCTCTTTCATAATAGAAAGTCTAGAATATTATAATATATCTTTACATTTGTTTCCATGGGATAATGATCTTTCTGGTTTCCTGGTTAGAATGACTGGTGTTTTCAGAAATGCATCAATCACATAAAACACTGTAGTTTGCCATCATGTACTTGATACAAATCCCTTTTTTCATTTCTTACATGAAATCTTTGGTAAAATCTACATTGCTTAGTAGTGTCTGTATTGGAAATAGATTCTGTTCGAGAGGAAAATAATGTACAGAGTTCTAAATCATAGCTGAAGTGGGGCAAACACTGAGACTATATGCTAGATTGTAAGAGGTATTTGAAAACAATGTTATCTAAGACTCGAAATTAAATTACATTAACAGAAGTACAGAATCATCTGTTAAAAAACCTATATTTAGGCAGCATAGCATGGTGCTTCAGAGTACAGATCCTAGAGCCCAACTATTGGAGTTCCATTACAGATTCTATCGCTTACTATCTGTGTGACTTTGGGCAAATTATAAAACATCTTCAGTTTTACTGGCTGCAAAATAGAAATTTTAATAATACATATTGCATTGTTTTGAAGATTAAATATGTTATATATAAAGCACTTAGAATAATTCTTATTACATTGTAAACTCTGAGGTTATTATTTCTAACTGATCTAATAATTTAGGAATAGGATTAATTAGAACATAATATATATAAATATTATATATGTTGGTTCTCTGAGGAGTTCTAATGAAGGGCTTTTTCCCTGTTTACATTCGGAAAGAATTAAGATATAAGAAACAAGAGTGAGCCTGGCACGGTGACTCATGCCTGTAATCCCAGCACTTTGGAAAGCCAAAGTGGGTGGATCACGAGGTCAGGAGTTGGAGACCAGCCTGACCAACATGATGAAACACCATCTCTACTAAAAATACAAAAATTATCAGGGCATGGTGGCATGCACCTGTAATCCCAGCTACTCAGGAGGCTGAGGCAGGAGAATCGCTTGAACCTGGGAGGCAGAGGTTGCAGTAAGCAGAGATTGCCCCACTGCACTCCAGCCTGGGTGACAGAGCGAGACTCCATCTCAAAAAAAAAAAAAAAAAGAAAGAAAGAAAGAAACAAACAAACAAGAGTGATACAGAAGATGGGGGAATCAACAAAATACTTCCTTTATTACTGACAGTGCTGATAAAGCACAATGTGTTTGCATCTGTATGCAAGTAGGCTTCTTAATCCAGAAACTTAAAATTTGGCAGACATCCTGACCCTGGAAACCTACATGCATCCTCTGGAGGGCCAGATTCTTGCCTTATGGCTGAGAGCAGAGCACAGCACACATTGACTGCTGACTTCCAAAAGAAAGGGAAAGGAAGAGGCTGGGCTCTGCATGCCTGGCTACTCCTCCATACTCATCAACGAAGCTAACTTACTGCTCTGTAAGTGGGTAAGTGGGGACACGACAGAGAAGAGCCAGGATTATTCCATAATGGAGCTCTTTCCACAAGGTAAGGAGTAGAAGGAAAGGAAAAGCCTTCCCTTCTGTACCACTTTTTAGCAATTAACACAGAAACTAATTTTAGAGTTTTTAACAGAGGGCATTTTATTTGGCTACTCAGGTCTTGAATGAGCTAAGAAATTCAATGGGGGATACCCTCCTGAAACACAAAAGTTCCGCTGGGGATACCCTCCTTAAACAGACAGAGAAGATGGTACTACTAGAGCTCAAGGGCTGGAGTCACCCAGCAGGAGCTGGAACCATGGCGGGTCTGTCCAGCAGAGAAGCTCCAGCCACTTAAACACTGCCTGAGGCAGGGAGAGAAATACCCGGGCTTCTTCCTCCAGCCCTCCAATCTCTCTCCACTGCCTCCCACTGGCTGATTTTAGATGACAGCCAATTAATAGGAAAGCCTGGAAAATAGCCTGCAGGGCCAGCACCACTGCTATACAAAGCAGAGAGGGAGAGGGTGAGTGACAGATCTCTAGGCAAACAGGGCCAGGACCTGTGGGTGTGTGGGTGCAAGCGCACATGTGTGCACATGTGTGTACATACACACATCTCCTAATTCATGCTACTCTGCTTTTGAACTCTTTGTACTGTGTAGATCAAAATATCTTTTCAGAGAGTATGATTTTAGCGTTGCTTAGAGACAATGGCTAAGTTGAAAATCAATATACAATTTGGTCCATTCTAAAAATTCTGGCCAACATCCTCTGCAATAGTCCTAAGATAATAGGTTTCCAGACTGTTTCCTGATAGTATCATATTATTGCCTAAATTTTCTATTTTTTGTTGTCCTTTTAAAGATAGACTCAAGTAAAATACTACACTTGGAATTCAACTTCATACAAGTCAAGCAATATAGACATTCTACCTATTCAACTCCTGTACATCAGATAATGGGCACCTTCTAGTCTTGGTTCCTACATGAAGTCTTTCTAGAGCATTGTGACCCTCAGAAAGGTCTTCTTCATTAAATTTAATACACTTAATTTTGTGATACTGCTTTGCAGAGTTCCTTGTTTTATTTGTCTAATCTTGTGCCTCATTATTCTTAAGAATTGGCACTGTGTCTTAAACTGTCACAAACTCTCCGAGAAGCTAGTTGGTTAAAGCCAGATTGTATGGGTCTAGTTTAAAAGCCCGCAATTATACTATTGCTTAAAAAAGTTTTCTTAAAAGCATTTTGTTATTAGGCTTATTTAGTCCTCATAGGTCATTTTTGGATGCTTTGAACCAAAACGGTTAAAGAAATGGAAGCACTGGACTGGATTTGTTCTCCAGAGAATTATGAAGCCCCCTGGGCCAGAGCTGCTTGCTGTCAAGGTCTGGTATGAAAACGAGTCTGTAGTAGAGAGGTAAAGAGTCAGATGGCTTGAAAGTTGCCAGTAGAAGGTGTCCAGGTCCTTGGACAAAGAATTGGACAAAACACGCAAACAAAGCAAGGAAAGCCAAAGCAGGGATTTATTGAGAACAAAAGTACACTCCACAGTGTGGGAGTGGCCCGAGTGTAGGGGCTCTAGAGCCCCATTACAGAATTTTTGGGAGTTTAAATACCCTCTAGAGGATTCCATTGGTTACTTAGGATATGCCCTTGTAAATGAGGAGGGTGAAATAAAGTTATAACATCATTTACTATGGAGAGGCTATTTTGTCATAGCTGAATTGCCTTATGTTCTCTGCCTTCAGACGTTTTCCTGCCTCAAAATGAGATTCTGGTCTGAAGTAAAATGAGCTGCTTATATAACCTCTTACACAGAAAGTTGAGATAATAATGGCACCTTCCTCATTTAGTGCGAAATAACCCATGCTTTTTGCTTAGAAAAATGCCTAGCCCTTGGGATTAGCTGTTACGATTCAGTATGCCTGTTGTTTTTCTTTGCTCATTTATTAATTATTTATTTAATTTTTTTCTCGAGATATGGTCTATGCTCTGTTGTCCAGGCTGCAGTGCAGTGGTGTGATCATAGTTCACTGTAGCCTCGAAGTCCTGGGTTCAAGTGTCAGAGGCGTCCTAACCAGAGTGATTCCATCTTGAATTAAGGTTGGATGAAGCCAAACCTGCTGGGTTATATTCCTGTGGTATTGAACACTCTTGGCCACAAGATGTTTATAGTTGGGGGGAATGAGTTAATGATGTTAGCTAACTAACCAAAGACCCATAACTTACAGAAATATCCCAGTACTTTAAGAAAAAAAGCATTCTTAGTTTAAGGATAGTAACATAGAAAAGCATCAGTACTGATGGTCTGTCACAAGCTCATCACAAGCTTTTGTAATAAAGTATGCTATTCTTTTTTTAATTATTATACTTTAAGTTCAGGGGTACATGTGCAGAACGTGCAGGTTTGTTGTGTGGTTATACACGTACCATGGTGGTTTGCTCCATCCATCATCCCATCATTTACATTAGGTATTTCTCCTAATGCTATCCCTCCCCTAGGTCCCCACCCCCTGACAGGTCCCAATGTGTGATGTTCCCCTCCCTGTGTCCATGTGTTCTCATTGTTTAACTCCCACTTATGAGTGAGAACATGCGGTGTTTGGTTTTCTGTTCTTGTGTTAGGTTGCCGAATGATGGTTTTTAGCTTCATCCATGTCCCTGCAAAGGACATGAACTCATCCTTTTTTATGGCTGCATGGTATTCCATGGTGTATATGTGCCACATTTGCTTTATCCAGTCTATCATTGATGGACATTTGGGTTGGTTCCAGACTTTGCTATTGTAAACAGTGCCACAATAAACATACACGTGCATGTGTCTTTATGATAGAATAATTTATAATCCTTTGGGTATATACCCAGTAATGGGATATTATTTTTAATAAGGTATATAAGCAAACATTGCATTTGAAATGAGTGTTTCCCCTCCTCTTGCTTTCTGAGGACACTCAACTCTGTAATTGAGCAGTCTGTAAAAGACTATCTTAAATTTTCTATACTCTGCAACTTGCCCCGAATTCTTCCTCATGTGAGATCCAACAACTTGCTCCTGGGGTGTGGGACAAAGCCCTTTTCCTAGTGATACAAGTAATCCTCTTGTATCAGCCTCCCAAGTAGCTGGGATAACAGGCTCATGCCACCATACTCAGCTAATGCCTGTTGTTTTTAGAAGTTCAGTTTTAGACAGCAATCTCAGTGTAAAACACTGAGTTCCTGCTTAATGCAGAACAGTGTCTCATGTGCTTATCTGCAGACCTTCATCAAGGGAACAGAGAAGCTGAACAGCTGGCAAGGTGCCAAACTCTGAGGGATGGTGAAACATTGTTGGAACTGTAGCAAGGGAGAGATGTGATTATTGGAATTCCTTACGGAAGAAGTGTATTTTAAAGAAAGGAGTGCCTTAATGAAGCACCTAGGTTGGGAAAGGTGCTCAAGAAATAATAGATGATTGTGAAATCACCTTCTCAGGAAAGAGCCCTGTAACTAAAAATTCTGCTTTGTGAATGCAAATTTGGGCCAGTTGATGGTAATGGTGAAAAGGTGGAAAGTTCCTCTCAGTGGTTTTTCTACACTCCTTCCCCAAGCACCACTAAGCTCCAGAGTTCACTGAAATATACTGTCAAACAGTATTTGCCTAGCATGCTGCACCATGCTAGGCAAATTCATTAGGTCATCTGGCATACATGAGTCATCATGCCATGGATTAGTAAATTGAAGGAACTTATGATTTGTATCTGTCAGGGACCAAGTGATTTGAACAGAGAGAATTTAATATAACAAGTTAACTAAGTATAAAGTTATTAACTAAATAACTGAAAAGGTCAAAAGACAATTCTAAGGTATCCTTGAGGCAGAAATTGCAAGAAGCAGTTAAGGCTGAGCGAAGATAGGAAAGAGGCTGGAATTAATAAAATAATTTAGAGTTCTAGAAGACGCACCCTGAGGAGCTGAAAAACTGTGAGGAAGAGTCCTGCTCAGCTGGTTCTGATGTCTCTGAGCTGAGAGGAGGAGCCTTGTTATACACTGAATATTTGTGCCCTCCCCAAATTCATATGCTGAAAACAAATCCCCAATGTAAAGATATTTGGAGGTGGGGACTTTGGAAGGTGATTAGGTCATGAGGGTGAAGCCCTGATGAATGGGATTAGTGCCCTTATAAAGAAGAGCCCAGAGAGTTTTCTTTGCCTTTTCTGCCACCGTATGAGGTTACAGTGAAAAGGTGGCTATCTATGAGGCAGGAAGTTGTCCTCACCAGACATTGAATCTGCCAGTTCCCTAACCTTGGACTTCCCAGCCTGCAGAACTGAGAAATAGATTTCTGTTGTTTATGAGCCACTCAGTCTGTATGATTTGTTATAGTAGCCAGAATGGACTGACAGACCTGAGCAGCAGGTGCTGGAGTTACTAGGGATGGGTGGGACTTGAAGAGACTGGTTCTTCAAGTGTTAAAAAATTGCCAACTGGATTTAGTTGCTACTACAGGAAAAAACGATTGCCCTTGGGGTGAAGAAAAATTGCTAGGTGATGCTTACCAGATACCAAAGAACAAGTCTCTCTTTCCTCCTCCAACCTTGCAGCCTGTCCCTATTGGCAGGAGCAAGCTGCTAAGTCCCAGATCCTGCATGGCAAAGCAGGATATACAGAAGGGTGGCCTTGGAGTGGTGAGATAGTTATTCAATAACTGGGACACACACCACACATACCGTGAGGCATAACAGGGTATGTAGTGAATATTGGTGGCTGCATCTTGAGCAAATATTTACAGAGCATCTACTGCATGCTACTGGAATATGATCTGTCTGTACCCTCAAGTAGGAGACAGGGAGTTCTATTTATAGAACAAATAATGTGATGAAGGGACGAACACAATTATGACCATAGTACTCTGGGAGCATAGAGAGGGTAACCTATAGGTAGTGAATCTAAGATTCTTTACTTCGTGAATTAGGTGCTATCTATGTAGCTTAATTATATGAGAATAGAAAAGCATCATCAATGTTGATGTCAGTTTAAAAGTGATCAGTAAAGTAGTGTGGCACAATTCTTAATATTTCCCTTATATTTAACCCAACTTAATCTCCCCCAAATCTGTCAAACCAGTACCATCTATTTTTACTATTTTTTCTTTTTAATTTCACAGAGTTCTGATGCTGTCAAATTCAGGTTATTTCTGTAGTCAAGGAAATAATTATAAATTTATTTTGTTGAGCTTTACCTTTTAGTATTCTATAAAATGGAATAACATTTCATAGTTCTTGAGTAATGTTGGTAAAAGTAATGCACCAGTGATATTTTACAAAGCTTTTCCAAACATTTACTTTCATGTATTAACTTAGCCTACAAATATTTGCTTTGTGCATACTATGTAAAGTATACTTCTCTAGCTTCTGGGGGAGTATAAATAGAAAAGACACCATGTGGTAGATGTAATTGGGTGCTCACAAGCCGGCTATTCCTCTTCTTTTTTATTGCTATCGGTAATTAGAATTTTACTAGGTATTGGGGAGCAAGAAGTCCTAGCACAGGGATAAATCTTGATCAGTCCAAGATAATTATAGTAATCCTGGTCTTCTTTGTTTTGGTTTAGAGTGGGGTTTGTAACCAATGTGTACTCATTCATTGTGAAGTGAATTATCTTGTAGGCTTCTGGGAAATATTTTTTTCCTTGGTAAAATGGATAAAATGTCTTAGTGGATACGGTTGTTTGAGGATATGGTATTTGGGGTTATGGAGGCTATTTGAAAATTCTAAGATGACAGCTTCAAAAAAAAATCACAGTGATGCCAGCTGGAATCCAGTCATGTAGGCCCACTGAACTGGTCACCTAAAACTAAGACTATTTTAGAGAAATGCTGACAAGTGACTAACTGGGTAAGGGTAGCAAGTTACACTCTTCTGGGTGACCAGAACTGACTCTTTCAGGATGGCCAGTTCAGTGGGCCACCACAACTGGAAGAGTTGAACTTGCTACCCTTATAGCCATTTTTAGTTTGGTTCTGTGTTGGTTGAAATCAAAGTAATTCTAAACAAAGATTAATACATAACTTTTTATTTTTTAAATCAGGGTTCTAAACAGGAGGTAGTATTTTGCTGCACTTATATGATTTTAATTGGGCAAACATATTTCAGAGAGTAGATATCATATAGGTATATAGTATGTAGATATAAAGTATCTTGTCAAATAAAGTATATTAGTCCATTTTCACAGTACTATAAAGATACTACCTGAGACTGGGTAATTTATAAATAAAAGAGTTTTAATTGACTCACAGTTACAAATGGCTGAAGAGGCCTTAGGGAACATAATCATGGCAGAAGGTGAAGGGGAAGCAAGGCATGTCTTACATGGCAACCAGAGAGAGAGAACAGAGAAAATTGCTACTTATAACACCGTCAGATCTCATGAGAACTCCCTCACTATCACAAGAACAGCAAGGGTAAACTGCCCTCATGATCCAATCACCTCCCACCAGGTCCCTCCCTTGATATGTGGGGATAACAATTCAAGATGAGATTTGGGTGGGGACACAGAGCCACACCATATCATAAGGGATGCTCTCTCTTTTAAAGAGAGAGAAGTATCTCCATGAATATCCAATTGACTGGGAAATGTTCCTATAGCACGTTCTTGGCTCTGCTCTGCCTTCCTTCGTTTCTTTCTATTAAAGATTTCTTAGGGAAGGTATGTCTGGACTTCCTCTGAATTTGCTCTCGAAAGTAAGACTATTTTAGAAAAGTGATGACAAGTGACTTATTTCTTGCCATTCACTAGACATTTAAAAAACAGATGCAAACATTGAGTTTTGGGGTGATGTTTGGAAGGGCTACACCTTGCTTTTCAGGGAAGATGTTTCCTGTATGTGCCTGACTTGAAATTAACCCCATGTAATAAAACTATTGCTCTTGTCATGCTTTCAGTATCTCCCTGCCTCCCTTTATAAAACTAATAACCCTAACAAAGAAATTGACAAAGAATGTGACTAGAAAGTTTACAAAAGAAGACATACACATAGAAAGTGAACCAAATGTTCAACCTAATTAAGAAATAAAAAATATATAGAAAAATTGTTTTCTGTTTATCAAATTTACAAAGATTTAAAAGTAATAATACCCACTGCTTGAGAAAATTGGGGATATAGATGATCTCAAGTATTGCTTGAGGATAAATATATACCCCCATATGAAGAATTATAGTAATATGTATTAAGTTCCTGAAAATATTTATAAATTTCCACTAGGCTAGTCCACTTCTAAGCATTGATCCCAAATAATAATTCTTCTATTATTCATTTATTTATTTATTTTTATTTTGACAGATTCAGAGGGTACACATGCAGGTTTCTTGAATGGACATATTGCATAGCAGTAAAGGCTGAGCTTTTGGTGTACTCGTCATCCTAATAATGAACACTGTATCCAATAGGTAATTTTTCAGTCCTCATCACTCCTAAGAGATGGCAATTCTGAATGTAGAAAAATCTTTATATACTCACAGCATTATTTATACATAGTGAACAGTTTGAAGCAATCCTATTATTCAGCACAAAGAAAAGTGTGAATACATTTTAGTACACCCTCACAATAGATGCAGATATAAAAATTATGCAATATAAAAATTATGGCTATGTAATTTTATACCTCAAATGAAAGGCTACTGTTTTAATACTAACAGAAAGTATCAAAATAAAATATTATATATGCTATATGTTATAATTTTGCCATGAAAAAATATAAAATGGGAAAAATATGACAGATTTTGGAAATATTTTTCTCTGAAAATGAATATTTTTTTCAATGTACTTTTCTATATTTTTAAAATTTCCTGCAAAGAGCATGTATCATTTTAATAATCAGGAAGGAAACAATTTAAAAAAATGTTTTACAATTTTCTTATGACTACTTACCTTCTATTTTTAAAAGAAGATCTTCCAACTGCTTTTATTTTTTGTTTATACAAAATGAAGCTACTAAAATGTAAAGCTTTCTTAGGTCTCTAGTTTTCAAAGGTATAATGAAATACAATGGAATCTGGTGAAATTTTTGTTCTTTTTTCCATTATCATCATGACAATGCATTTACAACAGGCAATTTTCTGTTCTCTGGAAAACAAGGTACATCACATTAGAAACAGATTTCTGTCTGTTGTCTCAGAACATTTCCTGCTGTTCAACAATGTTGTGTCTATATGTGTCTTTCCTTTTTACAGTTTGATTTTCTTATTTCTTGAAAAGCTCGGCACTTTTGCTGAAGGCTAGGTATATACAGGACTAGGCCTACATTCATGCTGAAGGCTAAGATGCTTGCTACCTGTGGGGCAGTAAATGAAAAACTCGGGAACGAATAGAATGAAAAAAATTAACACCAGGAGTTTGGGAACCCACACTTACCCTCTTTTTGCCTTTTGAAGATTGCCTGGGCGCCTTGGGGCTAAGTCTCTGAATAATTAAAAGCTAATGGTGAATATATATCATCTCATATAACATATGTATTTCTTCAAGCAAATGTAATGTAGACCCATGGTCACACTTCAAGTTTGTATGTATACATAAGATGTTAAAAATCTAATTTTTATAATTGTTAATATATGCTGATTACTTAATATGTGTGTATGGGTTGGCAGGTGGTTTGTATTAGTTTTCTATTACTGCTGTGGCAAATTACCTTAAACTTCATGTCTTAAAACAACACAAATTTATGATCTCACAATTCTGGAGATCAGAGGTCTAAATGGGTCTCTCTGGATTGAAATCTAGGAGTCTGTGGAGCTCTGTTCCCTCCTGGAGGCTCTAGGGGGAACCATCTTCTTGCCTTTTCCAGCCTTTGGAGGCTGTCCGCATTCCTTGGTTTATTGTGTCTTCCTACCTTCCCCAACCAGCAGTGTCCAGTTGAGTCTTCACCATATGATACCACTCTGACACCAATTCCTCTGCCTCCCTCTTACACATCTTAGAACTGTTGTGATTAATTAGATCCTCTCGATAATCTAGGATAATCTCTCTTTTATTTTTTTTTTTTTTTTTTTTGAGACGGAGTTTCACTCGTTACCCAGGCTGGAATGCAATGGCTCGATCTCGGCTCACCGTAACCTCTGCCTCCTGGGTTCAAGCAATTCTCCTGCCTCAGCCTCCCAAGTAGCTGGGACTACAGGCGCGCACCACCATGCCCAGCTAATTTTTGTATTTTTAGTAGGGACGGGGTTTCACCTTGTTGACCAGGATGGTCTCAATCTCTTGACCTTGTGATCCTCCCACCTCAGCCTCCCAAAGTGCTGGGATTATAGGCATGAGCCACCGCGCCCGGCCTATCTCTCTATTTTTAGGTCAATTATTTATTCTAGCCACAATCTGAATTCCCCTTTGCCAAGTAACCTAACATATTCACAGATTCCAGTGATAAGGACACAGGCATCTTTCGGGGCCACTGTGCTGCCTGCTGCAGGAGAGTTTCAGAAAAGTAAAAAGATGAAAATAAATAATCTGAATTCAATCACTCAAAGATAACCAGTGTTAACGGTTTGGCAAATATTTATTTTTTAAACTTTGTAAAATCTTGAACCAGGTTGACTTAGATATAGAATGAAAACTTCAAATGTTTTCTGACCCAATATATTCACATAATTCAAATACAAGAAAGTCTCTGTCCTCCCCACCAGAGTTTCTTATATGTGCTTCCAGGTTTCTTTATGTAAATACATATACAATAACATCTCTGTTCCTTACCTTATCTTGTAGTGGGAGTGGGCACGGGAATGAAAATAATAAATCAAATTTATTGAATATTTATCATGAACCAGATATTATGATAAGTTCCATGAATGTAATATTCACAACACTTTGGGTACCATTATTATCTTTACTTTTAAGATGCAGAATCTGAGACACAGAGAAGTGATTTGCCCATAGTCACTCATCTGGTAAATTATAAACTGAGATTTGAACCCAGACAGTCTAATTTCAGAGCCCACACGCTTAGTTGCTATAAGGAGCACATTACTTGCTAATTTAAAGAGTTGGTTAAAATTTCTGTCATCTCTAAAAATTTCTTTCATAAAAGGGATTTGCCTCAAAATGTCATGTGTTTCCGGAAAGATGTGTCTGACACTCTTGGTTGGCTGCCCAAGAGCTATACTCAATAGCCATTCCAAAACATTTTCTCCCTTACTGATACCCACAATAGAGCTGACAAAGCAGAAACTTGCCTTCAAAGCCTCTATTGAGCTCAGTTCTGGCGAAAGAAACTGTAAGACATTTTCTGAGAGACCTCTGGGGAAGCTGTTGCCTTTGTTATGTTATCAGGAAGGAAAGTTATGAAACTTCCCTCACTTCTCTGTCCAGCCCTTTGCCCCCATTTAGACATGGCCACATGAAGATATAATATTCAGAGCTAAGGCAGACCTCTTGCACCCATGCTAAAAGAATTTCAGAAATTTCAGCACAGCATCTGACATTGTGGAGTTGCCAAACCTGGAGCTGGTTATCTCCAGACTTTTAAGCCCCTGTTAGATTTCTTTTACGTGCAGCCAAACACAGCCTAACTAATACAGAGCTCAACAGTATTACTAAAGAGAAAACATCTGTAGTATGTAGTAAAATTATGGACCTACCTTTTAAGAGAGATATGGATATTTGCAATACCATGACAGCAGACTCTCTCTATGCAAGAGGTTTTGAAATCTTGTTACAGGAACTGGGAGGAGTTATCCTGGAAAGGATGATCAAGGAAAAATATTATAATATGTAATATATTTGAAGGGCTCTCTGATAGATTGAAAGTGGCCACAAATTCTTGCCATCTCTGTGTGCACATTACTTTGCAATGTGACATTTCAGTTGTTCCGATCCATCCCTTGAATTTCCATTTGGTCATGTGTATTAGTTTCCTAGGGCTGCCATAACAAACTACCACACACTGGGGGGGGCTTAAAACAGCTGAAATTTTTTTTCTCATAGTTTTTGAAACTAGAATTCTGAAATCAAGATACTGGCAAGCTCATGCTTTCTTTGAAGTCTCCAGGGGGAAAATCCGCTCCACACCCTTCTCTCAGCTTCTGGTGTGATCTGCAGTCCTTGGGGTTCCTTGGCTTGTAGACATCTCTCTCTAATCTCTGCCTGACTTATCACATGGCATTCTCCCTGTGTGTTTCTGTGTCTATTCTCTTCTCGTAAGGACACTCAGTCATACTGGATTAAAGAACCACCTTACTCCAGAATGGCTTCACTTCAACTTAACTAATTATGTCTGTAATAATCAATTTTCAAATTAGGTCACATGCTGAGGTTCTAGGAAGGATAAGAATTGGGAGTTGGGGGATGGGGAAAGGAGATGCTATCTGACCCAGTTCATCATGTGATTTGCTTTGGCAAGAAGAATATTAGCAAATAGTACATCAGAGACTTGTAAAGCGCTGTTTTTGCAACCTTGGGACCACTGTATGTAGAAGTCCAGTCTTGCTTACTGGAGGATGAGAGACCATGTGGAAAAAGCCAATTATCCCAGCTGAGGCCACCCCTAGAAACACTAGCCTGACAATTGCAAGACATGTGAATTAGCCATTCTAAATCATCCAGCCATAGTCAAGCTGGCCAGACTGGAGGAATCACCTGGTTGACCCACAGAATCATGAAAAATAACAAATGTTTGTTGTTTGGGGATGATATATTATGCAGCAAAAGTGAACTAATATGAACTCTGAAATGGAAAGCAGGGTTGATTTGTTTGAGGATGTTCCAGAGAGCAGAATGACTTCAGGATTCTTGCCAACTTTGAAGTGCTGTGGTTTTAGGATTGACTTTCTCACTAGTATCTAAAAGTTACAGAAAGGAATATTTCAGTTGAACTTAACAAAGGGCTTTCTAATAACTGGATTTGTCAAACGATGTACTTGACTGTACCCCGAGGGGAGTGTTTTAAAGGAGGATGTTATTTGGGAGACTCTAAGACTTTATGGAAAAAAGTGCTTAGATATTAGAGATTTAGAAATGAGAAAAATTATTGATGATCTAATATCCTTTTAATGCATTGCTCATGCCAAAAATTGTAGAAAGGCCAAAAATTACTCAGCATACTCTATAAAATTCACAATGCCTACTGGCATTATTGCACATATTCTTCATAAATTGAGCCTTGGACCATGAGTCAGAAGTAAGCCTTTGACTTGGGGCTTTTTCATTGCCATCTCTATTTCATTTTACCTCCTCTTATTCCCAGTGTTAGAAACATGCTGGTTTCTTGCCAATTGGTGAATCAGTATGGAACTAAAGCTGAGATTGGGCCATGCCTGAAGGTAGTAAACTAAACTAGAGATAGGGTCATCAGGCAGCCCTCTGGAATGATGTCATTTACCACTTTAAGGAAGCAGGATATTGAAATGAGCCCAGGAGTACTGAACAACCTGATAATAAGAGCGTTAGGATGACTGCTAAGGAACACAGCTATCTAGGGTGGAGCATTCTTGGGATATGGTACATTAAATAAATATAGTTATGCTAACTAAACCATGGAAAGAATTTAATTAATAAGTGTGCTAGTTCTGTTTCTTTGGCCAATATTACATTTTTGTCAGGGTTTAGCCATAATAAGATTTTCTATGCTATCTCTGGCAAGTCAAAAACTTCTTTAAACTTTAGTTTATTAGAGTAATTGGTCTTGGATTATCTCTAAACTTTTATCTAATAGTAAAATTCTATTACTGCCTAGAGACAGTAATATCAGATATTAAATTGAGGCTTAAAATATCTTTAATTCATTAATATTTCATTTGGAATGTTATAACTAGAATTGATTGAATCCATTATAAATGCCTGGTGCTGGGAAAAGAACTTTACATTCATTATGATACGTATTTGTCATAGTAACTATATTATACAGATGAAAGATCTGAGGCTTAGAAAGGTTAAACAACTTTCCCAAGGTTATAAAACTACTTAGTAGATTTTTAAATAGTACATCAGTTTTCTCATCTTTAAGGTAGATATTTAATTATCCCAGTAATAGCTAAACAATTTTGTATAGATGAACAATTATTGGTAAAGAATACACAGAAAATAGCACCCTAATATTTTGTTTTCTTAATTTATTTTAAAATTACCTCAGTGTAAATAGTGTTATCTCTGTGTGTGTACAAGTAAACTCTGATCTATACCATAGGATAATACCCTAAGAAGAGTCAACAACTATCTGAGGTAGAGTCACTTAGCATTTTAAATATAACTATCACAAGTTATACTGGATGATTTGTCAATTGACATAAGGATGATTTTATGTTGATGAATCAGTGATGCTCAACATACATGGCAGATTATACGTTTGCATGGGCCCCATTACATTTGCACTAATTCTATAATGCAACACCTCAATAGTGGGGGTCTAGATTCTGGCCCCTCGCCTATTCTGAATCCCCCTGATTCATGGAAGATTCAATTGACTCACTCCATTTCAAGGCTGGCTGGTTCTGCTTTCAGAATATTATCATATTTGGGTCAGAATGAAGCTTTCATGCAAGGTATGAATCAGTCTGCCTGGGAGCAGAGAGTAGCACTATTCTTGGTGTTACACAAACAGGTGTATGCCTATTTCTGTGCTTGTTTGATAACTATTTAAACATTTGGGATATTTGGGTTAGGTCTTGCTTTCATAGTCAAAGCCACTTGGTGACAAAGTTGTAGTAATTAGATGTCTCCCACCCACCATTCACAACAAAACTCTTCTTATACTAAAGAACCTGACAATTCCTGCATGGTAAAATTGAGTTGGGGCAGTCAAACAAGAAACAAACCATAAAGATATACAGGATGACCTAAGGGAAAGAAATTTGGAGATTCGTGTAAATCTTATTCATGCCTCTTCCCTTCATGGAATTGATCATTGCTTCTCATTTATCTTTCAGTAACAGAATCTTTAGCATAATATCATACCCAGAAATCTTGCCATCTAATTTGGCTATGAGGCTGTCCCTCTACCACCTGTACATCACAGAATATACCTTAGAAATTGAAAATATTTTATATTCAGGAAGAGAGAGAATCTACTTCAAGAAAATAAGAGAAGTCAAATAGAGCAAGGTTATGAATATGCTTCATTGCCCTCAGTTGTGTAAAAACATCCAGTTTGTTTGTTATTCTAAACCGGTTTTGATTGGTTTAGGCCCCATGGAACAGAATTTGTGAGAAAAACTATTTTCAATTATTTAAAACAATCCTTCCTATTTTAAGAAGCTCAGGACATTTGAAGTCTGCCTCTGGTCTTAGTTCTTCATGGTTACTGCTGATCTGCTGCTTGTCCCCTTGAGGGTCAAGAGCTCCATTACTTACAGCCCCACAGTTTTTTTCTTGCTCTGTTCCAATCTTGGCCACCAGACCATTTTTCTCAGTGTCCAAGGTATCTAAGCACACCAAACTCTAGGAGGTCCTGCCATACCCTGGGACCTTGGTGACATATGGAAAGTTGGCCCACACAAGTGCAGCTTACTCCCATCCCTGTACTCTTTGGGAAACTAATCCTCCCTAGGGCGAACCCTTTCTTTCTACTTAACCATTAGAGTCTCTCTCAGATACTCAGCTAGAATGTTGTACTAAGTTTTCAATATGAAAGCTTATTAACTTTTCTCTGATTCAAGAGATGCCCAATTAGACAGAATTCCCAAGCTAGATGAGTCTTGCAGAAAAGATGGGGGAAATGAGCAGGGGGAGGGAGTATTTTTCTTATTTCCTGTTTTCTTACAGCACACATCACAGAAATGACTCTCTCAAGAAGGTATCCAGTCACACATGTGATGCCACCTAAAGGCAAATTTACTTGGGTTTTGTTTATTTGATATTTAGTATTATTCATTTTCTTTTTTAGAACAAGCAAATCTGCCTGAAACCAATCTGAACCAACCAAATCAAATTCTCTATATTCTGCTTTGGCCTAGAAGTTATCAGTGACAAAGTTCCAAATTTCTGAGCTTGGTTTTTATTGCTGTCAAAAAATCTGGTCTCACCCTTATCCTTGGCCTCTCCATTAGTCTCTTTATCTGTTAATTTGTAGAGAAAACTCTTGACTTGACCTTTATCAATTGTGTTCTCTCTGCCTGCATGTGAATTCTGTTCCCTTTAATCTAAATAACACCCATTCTTCAAGTTTTAGATCCTGCCCCTACTCCTGTGACAAGGTCTGCCATGTTCATGCCCACAATGATTTTCTCCCATAGTATTCTGTCTTCTAGCATTCATTTTGACATTGAATTGTATGCTATCTTGCCCATAGACTTATTTATTTTATCACATTAATAGATACATGTTTTCTCTTCCCAATTAGATTATAATCTTCTGGGCAAGAAGCTTGTAATGAGGCATCACAGTACCTTTCTCTTGTATCTTTAGCAGGATCCAACACCCTGCTAAACACATAACTAAATGAATGAATAAATGAGAATTCATTATACTCATTTCTAAGCACAAGCACGCTATACTCAGAAATTTGCCAATCCTGAAAACCAGGGGCAACAATTTTCTCCTTGGTAACTGTACTACTAATACCTCTGGGTACTTCAGATGGTGTAGACTGATAAAGAAAAACAAAGGGACTTAATTACAGAGAAATATGCAGGATCAAAATGGAAGTAAACGACTAACAAAAATCTTTCAGTGTAAAGTTGTGAAAGATTGGCTATCATATGTTTGAATATTTTTATGATGTAAATTCTCATCTTTTAGTCCTAATCATACCTACTTGAATTCTGTGCTCATGCCCAGTGAGATAAGTAAGTGTATATTTGTACCTTTTTCATAATTTTCCTTTCATTAACAATTCTTTAGAAGATGGGTGTGTGGAGGTTAGTGAGTGAGTGGATGATCTGTTTTCAAACCATCAATGCCACTTTCTTCCTATTAAATGGATTGATTCTGTTATACCTGTTGACAGTCCTGCTACAGTGAGCCACTTTTAATGTTGGAAATGGGTCTGTTCCTCACTTCTTACAGAGAAGACAAATCGCAAATAATTCACATTCACATTCATGGGAACACACATTCTTCAAGACCCAGTACAAATGCTGCTTCCTCTGTGGAATCTTCCTAAACCTTCATCTCTTCCTCTCATTTGTCTACCTTCTGTAGCACATGTTTTGCTCCCGTTCCCTCCCATAATATTTTGATTCATCTTGTGGAATTTCTAATTCGTGACCTTTTATTAAAATTTTCTAAAAGTTATTTGCGTGTTTTATGGTTACTGATATAAGCATCTGTTGAATGGCTGAACCAGATGACCATTTTAAGGTGTATCATAGGGTGGCTGAACACTCTTAGATTTCAAGTTTGATTATAGATGTGTTTCAGATTTTTGTAATTTTTGGTAGTGCCTAACACCAAGAAACCCATACACACACACTTTCAGGTTAAACAACTACGACAAAACAATACAATGGTTGTCATCTTTCCTTGATCCAGTGGGGGATAAAGGGAAAGTTCTAGTAGATGTTGGGACCCACAGTCTCAACTATTTGGCAGAAGTCTATGCATGCTAATAATAGAGGTAAAATTGGAGGCTGGCTTGGTAAGCTGAGTGTGTACTAGGAAGCTGGTAATTCTCTTGTGTTTAATGAACTGCTTCTCACAGGATGTCTGATAGGGCCAGTATGGCCAGCGAGCACCTTGCTATGGATTGAGCCACCCTGGAGAGATAAGTGTTTCTCATTATAGGAGCCTTATTGGGTAGAATGTGTGCTCAACTGCCTCATTGTCCAGCCCTGCCTACTAAGAAATAGTTGTTTAGAGGATCCAAGATGGCGGATTAGACACAACTCCAGCACACAACACCCAGTGAGAGAGACGCAGAAACCCAGAGATCTCCTAGCTCCAACGGAGGTACCAGGTGCATTTCAACGGGTTTGGTCCGAGGGTGAGCAAAGCCCACTCAGGGCAGACTGAGGCGGGGGAGGGGTGCTGCTTCACCCAGAAAATGCATCTTACTGGCAAGTCAGAAGCTCCACCTCTGGTGCTCCGATCCAGATACAGTGCTTCCCCAAATCCTCAGCAATACACAGAACAGGGGATCTTTGCCAGTCAAGCACCAGGAATTACAAGTGCAAAGTTGAATAAGAGTCTGCAGACTGAGCTATCGCCCCCCCCTCCCCGCCCGGAGAGAGAGGGAGCTGTAAGCGGAAGCAGCTGGGTGACCCCCTACTCCATGACCATGACCAGAGAGAGAGAAAGCTGAAAGGGGGAGACTGCTGGGTGTGGCTGGGTGGGTCCCTAACCTCCCCCACAAACCCCAGAGGGCTGAAGCTGTGACTAGTGGGTTGAATAGCCAGTGCCACAGTCTGAGATGAACCCTGAATGATCCAGCCCAGTGGAGGAAGGGGCACAACCCACCACTAGAGAGGTGGGACTGGGCTACATGTTTTAACAAAAAACACAGGAAGCCTATGTAGCAACGGGACAGCATTCTCCACAACACAGCAGCGCCTACAGGTCAGTGGAAGAGGCGGGCCTAATCTCCCAGAATAAACAATAAGACACAGGAAGCTTCCCTAGTAACCTGAAGGAGTCCCTAGAAACCCAGTAGCACCCCCCACAGGCAGACAAGCGACCTCATCAAGCAGCTCTCTAACACCACAACCAGGTAAATCCACAAAGATGGGAAAAAAACCAGCGCAAAAAAGGTGAAACCATCAAAGACCAGAACACTTCTTCTCCTTCAAAGGATCACAACTCCTCAACAACACAGGATCACAACTTGACCAAGAAGGAGTGTGAAGAATTGATGGAAACAGGATTCAGAAGGTGGATAATAACAAACTTTTCAGAGCTAAAGGAACACGTTCTAACTCAATGCAAAGAAACCAAAAACCTTGAAAAAAGGTTAGACGAAATGCTAACTAGAATAACCAGCTTAGAGAAGAACATAAACGACTTGATGGAGTTGAAGAACATAGCACGAGAACTACGTGAAGCAAACACAAGTTTTAATAGCTGAATCGATCAAGCAGAAGAAAGGATATCAGAGATTGAAGATCAACTCAATGAAACAAAAAGAGAAGGCAATACAAGAGAAGAAAGAGTGAAAAGAACTGAACAAAGCCTCCAAGAAATATGGGATTATGTGAAAAAACCTAATCTACGCTTGATCGGTGTACCTGAGTATGACGGGGAGAATGAATCCAAGCTGGAAAACACACTCCAGGATATTATCCAGGAGAACTTCCCAAGCCTAGCAAGGCAGTCCAAATTTCAAATTCAAGAAATACAGAGAACTCCACAAAGACATTCCTCAAGAAGAGCAACCCCAAGGCACGTAATTGTCAGATTCACCAGTGTTGAAATGAAGGAAAAAATGCTAAGGGCAGCCAGAGAGAAAGGTCAGGTCACCCACAGAGGGAAGCCAATCAGACTCACAGCAGATCTCTTGGCAGAAACCCTACAAGCCAGAAGAGAGTGGGGGCCAATATTCAACATCCTTAAAGAAAAGAACTTTCAACCCAGAATCTCATATCCAGCCAAACTAAGCTTCATAAGTGAAGGAGAAATAAAATCCTTTATGGACAAGCAATTATTGACAGATTTTGTCACCACCAGACCTGCCCTACAAGAGCTCCTGAAAGAAACACTAAGCATGGAAAGGAACAAGTACCAGTCACTGCAAAAGCAAACCAGTTTGCAAAGACCAAAAATGCAATGAAGAAAATGAGTCAACTAATGAGAAAGAAAACCAGCCAGCAACAAAATGGCAGGATCAAATTCACACATAACAATATTAACATTGAATGTAAATGGCCTACACACCCCAACCAAAAGACACAGACTGGCAAACTGGATAAAAAGTCAGAACTCATCGGTGTGCTGTATTCAAGAAACCCATCTCACATACAAAGACACACATAGACTCAAAATAAAGGGATGGAAGAAGATTTACCAAGCAAATGGAGAACAAAAAAAGCAGGGGTTGCAATCCTAGTCTCTTGATAAAACAGACTTCAAACCAACAAAGATCGAAAGAGACAAAGAAGGACATTACATAATGGTAAAAGGATCAATCCAACAGGAAGAGCTAACTATCCTAAATATATACACCCCCAACATAGGAGCACCAAGATACATAAAGCAAGTTCTTAACGACCTAAAACAAGATTTAGACTCCCCACATAATAATAGTGGGAGACTTCAATACTCCACTATCAATATTAGATGGACCAATGAGACAGAAAATTAACAAGGATATCCAGGACTTGAATGCAGAGCTGGACCAAGCAGATCTAATAGACATATACAGAACACTCCATCCCAAATCCACAGAATATACATTTTTCTCAGCACCACATTGCACTTACTCTAAAATTGACCACATCATTGGAAACAAATCACTCCTCAGCAAATGCAAAAGAACAGAAATCATAACAAACAGTCTATCAGACCACAGCGCAATCAGACTAGAACTCAGGATCAAGAAACACACTCAAACCTGCACAACCACTTGGAATCTGAACAACTTGCTTCTGAATGTTGATTGGATAAACAATGAAATGAAAGCAGAAATAAAGATGTTCTTCGAAACCAACCAGAATGAAGACACAACTTACCAGAATCTCTGGGACACCTTTAAAGCAGTTTTGAGAGGGAAATTTATAGCAATAAATGCCCACCAGAGAAGAGAGGAAAGATCTAAAATAGACACCCTATCATCAAAATTGAAAGAACTAGAGGAGCAAGATCAAAAAAACTCAAAAGCTAGCAGAAGACAAGAGATAACTGAGATCAGAGCAGAACTGAAGGAGATAGAGACACAAAAAACCCTTCAAAAAATCAATAAATCCAGGAGCTGGTTTTTTGAAAACATCAACAAAATAGACAGACCACTAGCCAGATTAATAAAAAAGAAAAGGGAGAAGAATCAAATAGATGCAATAAAAAGTGATAAAGGGGTTATCACCACTGATCCCACAGAAATACAAACTACCATCAGAGATTACTACAAACAGCTCTACTCACATAAACCAGTAAACCAGGAAGAAATGGATAAATTCCTAGACACTTGTACTCTACCAAAACTAAACCAGGAGGAAGCTGAAACCCTGAATAGACCAATAACAAGGGCTGAAGTAGAGGCAGCAATCAAAAGCCTACCAACCAAAAAAAGTCCAGGTCCAGACAGGTTCACAGCCGAATTCTACCTAGACGTACAAAGAGGAGCTGGTTCCATTCCTTCTTAAACTGTATCAAAAAATACAAAAGGAGGGAATTCTCCCTAACTTGTTTTATGAGACCAACATCATCCTGATACCAAAACCAGGCAGAGACTCAACTAAAAAAGAAAACAAACATATGAAAAAATGCTCATCATCACTGGTCATTAGAGAAATGCAAATCAAAACCACACTGAGATATCATCTCATGCCAGTTAGAATGGCGATCATTAAAAAATCGGGAGACAACAGATGTTGGAGAGGATGTGGAGACATAGGAACACTCTTACACAGTTGGTGGGAATGTAAATTAGTTCAACCATTGTGGAAGACAGTGTGGCGATTTCTCAAGGATCTAGAAATAGAAATTCCATTTGACCCAGCAACCCCACTATTAGGTATATACCCAAAGAACTATAAATCATTCTACTATAAAGATACATGCACACAAATGTTCATTGCAGCCCTGTGTACAATAGCAGAGACCTGGAACCAACCCAAATGTCCGTCAATGATAGACTGGACAAAGAAAATGTGGTACATATACACCATGGAATACTACGCAGCCATAAAAAACGATGAGTTCGTGTCCTTTGTAGGGACTTGGATGAATCTGGAAGCCATCATTCTCAGCAAACTGACCTAAGAACAGAAAGACAAGCACCATGTGTTCTCACTCATAGGTGGGTGTTGAACAACGAGAACACATGGACTCAGGGAGAGGAGCATCACACACAGGGGACAGTAGTGGGGGGGTAGGGGAGAGACAACAGGGAGTGAGTGGGGGATAATATGGGGAGAAATGCCAGATGTGGTATGCACCAAAAGTAAAATTAAAAAAGAAAAAAGAAATAGTTATTTAAAGTTTAAATCAACACTTAACATCATTAAAACATAGTTACAGTTCGGTTACACACTTTTAATAATAGGTGACATTCATGCTTAGTATGTACCAGGCATTGTTCTGAATATTGTACAGGTATTAATATGTTTAATTTATGCAAAATTTAATGAAGTCAGTATTACTGTTATTACCATATTGCAAAAGAAGCAAGTAAGACACAGAAAAGTTAAAGGATTTGTTTAAGGTCACATAGTTATTAAGGGTCAGAAATGGGACACAGACCCAGATGTCTATTCCAGAGTCTCCACACCACAATTTTACTTTATTTTGTTTATTATTATTATTTTTTAGACAGTTTCATTCAGTCACCCAGTCTGGAGTGCAACCTCTGCCTTCAGGGTTCAAGCGATTTTCTTGGCTCAGCTTCTGGAGTAGCTGGGACTACAGGCACGCACCACCATGCCAGGCTATTTTTTGTATTTTTAATAGAGACGGGGTAGAGATGGGTTTTGCCATGTTGGCCTGGCTGGTCTCCAACTCCTGATCTCAGGTGATCTGCCAGCCTAAGCCTCCCAGTTTGCTGTTATTACAGGACTGAGCTACCACGCCCAGCCTATATGCACCACAGTTTTATACAGTTCATTTTCCTGGTGTATAAAGCTGGGAAAGACAAACGATAATGGTTTTCTGACATTTCCTCTAACTACAAGGTAGTTTCCAACTTTGAAATTCCCTGATTTACCTGGCCGTTTCACCTACTAATTTGCAAAATGGATTAAGGGTCAGATCAAAGACCTTCCTTGGTCTCCAATTCATAAGTGGCTACTGAAGTGTCACTGGAATGAATGGGAAATATGGTGTTCATGAACTCACAGTTCCATGAATAATCCCTTATACAACTGAAAAAATGCATTTTGTTCCTGCTCTCTGTCTCTGACCATACAAGGCCAAAAAACAGACATTTTAACATGTTCCTCTTAGATGTCCTTTTATCTCCATGTAATATGTTTAGGATACATGTGTACATTAGGCTGGGCTGCGTGCTGTAAAACCAGCCAGAAGTAGTTCCCTGAAATCAGCAGTCACAGCTGAATTTCTGTAATGATGCAGTTGTATTTAATGAGAATGAGCAATTTATTTTATTATCTAAATTTTGAACTTTAAGTATACCTCCTAAGACTTTTAGTTTGAAAATTGCAAAAGAAAACCGAGGAAATATTAAGAACTACGGAAAAGTAGGAACTATTTCGCCAACATGATGGCCAAAAGGAAAAGAACTTTCATATATTTGTTGGACAATTACCTATAACTATAGTCTTATATTCTTAATGAGTATGAATTATTAACATAATTTAATCACAAATGATAAAAAAAGTGAGCAGAAAATTTCAAAATAAAAGCAAATGTTATGTTAGATTTAATGCATAATTTTGAAATGAAGAAAGTATATAATTTTTATTAATGGAACATTAGTTACTTTCTTTTAAAAAATTATATTTTATTTTAATTGACCTATAATAATGGTATATATTTATGGGGTACAGTGTGATATTTTGATACATGAGTACATTGTGGAGTGACAAAGTCAGGTTAATTAATACATTTATCACCTCACATACTTATTTTTTCTGGTGAGAACATTTAAAATCCACTTTTAAAAACAAATTTTGAAATATAAAACATATTGTTATTAACAATAGTCACCATGTTATGCAGTAGATGACCAGAACTTATTCCTCCTGAAACTGTACAATTTCAGGGGAGATTGTAAACATCTCCCCTTTTCCTGTCCACCTTTTACCCTCTGGTAACTACCATTCTGCTCTCTACTTCTATGAGTGACATTTTTAGATTCCACATATAAATGAGATCATGTGGTGTTTGTATTTCAGTACTTGGCTTATTTTATTTAGTAAAGTGTCCTCTAGATTCATCCATATTGTTGCAAATGACAGAATTTCCTTCTTTTAAAAAAGGCTAAATAGTATTCTATTGTGTGTATATACAAAATAGTTTTAATCCATTTATCCATTGATAGACATCAGTCAATTTCTACCACCACTAAATAAATGTTGAACAAGTATTTATCCCCCATTGTGCCTTTACATTGTTGATATTATTCAATAGATTTTCTGGAATGCATGTATGAATAAATTATTGAAATGTAATAAATCTATACAACTTTCATATGTAGAGTTCTTCCCTGTAATTTGATTGTTCTTTGTCCTATGCATGTCCTGGATGATTGCCTTTGTATACCACATGAACAAATTATCTTAATTTCTGTTAGCCATTGAGTTGTTTACTCTCCAAATTCATATATTGATGTCCTTATCTACCATACCCCAGTCTGTGACCTTATTTGAAAATAGAGCTATTGTAGATGTAATTATTTAAGATGACATTATACTGAAGTAGGATAGGCCCTACTCCAATATTACTGGTATCCTTATAACAAGAAAAATTTGAACATAGACATGAACAGAGGAAGAAGGCCATGTAAAGATAAAGAGACCAGGCTGATCCTTCTACAAGCCAAGGAATGTCATATCTTTCTAGAAAACTACCAGAAGCCAAGAGAGAAGCACAGAACAGATTCTTCCTCATAGCCTATAGGAGGAACTAACCCCGAAGAGACCTTGGTCTCTGGCTTCTGGCCTCCAGATCTGGGAGACAACACATTTCTGTTGTTCAAACCTCTCAGTTTGTGGTAATCTGTTATAGTGGCCCTCACAAACTGTATTAGTCCAATTTCACACTACTATAGAGAAATATCCGAGGCTGGGTAATTTATAAATAAAGGAGGTTTAATTGACTTGCGGTTCTGCATGGCTAGGGAGGCCTCAGGAAACTTACAATCATGGCCAAAGGGGAAGCAAACATGTCTTCCTTACCAGGTGACGGGAGGGAGAAGTGCATGAAAAGGGGGAAGAGCCCCTTATAGAACCATCAAATCTTGTGAGAACAGCAAAGGGGAAATCACCCCCATAATTCAATCACTTCCCTTCCTTGACACCTGGGGATTACAGGTCCCTCTCTTGACACGTGGGGATTATAATTCAAGATTAGATTTGGGTGGAGACACACAGCCAAACCATATCACAAACCACTTCCTATCATGTAATGAAGACAGGATAGATTTATCTGTTGTGGTGAAATGACTGAGATTTTATCTTTATTTTGTCTGGGACATTATCTGATTATACAACCACTTTCAAACTGCTGTGGGTTTTAAGAGATTGAAGCCAAATGTGATGTATGTGCCTAGGAAGCCTGGGTGCTATTATAGACTCTTGAGGTTGAGTGTTTAAGAGACATTGTTATCTTCTATGTACAACTTGTTTCAAAATTTTCCTCTATTATTTATTTTTTAGGATGTGTTTAGGAAGCCTAGATGCTTTGAAGTCCCTGGTAAGTAAATCTATATTATTTAGTTTTCTAAATTTAGAAATATTATCAGTAATGTACCTTCATCTTTCTTCCTGGAAATCTGACATTTCAATTTTTTTTCATCAGCCTGGATGTTTTCATGAACTCTAAAGTTTACCAGTACAAATAATTTGTACCTGAAGTGTATTTGTGGCATGCATGGTCAAGGGTCCAGGGAGCTTGAAGAACAAATAGTATGACACAAACCAATTTTTAAAACTGGCCTGAGAACACTTTGTTTTTTAAGGGTTATGGTTAGTGAGCACAGATCTCACAGGAGTTCCTAAGGTTTTATTAACTATTTAAAAGATTAAGCCCACTCTTACAATTGTACTTTGAAACAAAATAGAAAGATGTACAAAGTAAAAGACTTTGGTATTCCTGAAAACGTCTGTCTGCAATGGAAATAAACATATATTTCTCTCACTGATGCATATTTAAGACCTCAGAGTTTAGTATTAAAAAATAATAAATTATCATTTTTGACTCCTGAGCTCTTGTTAGAACTTGTGATAGTGTTAATTATGCTTGTGATAGTTGACTATCAATTCACTCTACAGGAAGCATGAAATGCTCTAGATTTTATAAATAATATCCATTTACTGTATACTGTATATACTGTGTTTATAATTTTCTTATTTTAGTTCATTGAGGGTATTTACTAGGAGAGAATATGCTATACATAGAATATTCTATAACATTTTAAAAATCAGGGATATTTATGTATACTTAAATTGGGGATTGAAAGAATATTCCTTTTATGTTCCTAGTATTTATTAAAGCATCATATACTAATTAAATATCTGTTGTATATTTTCTACTACGTTCAACATATTCTGTAAGATGCTTGGAGAAGGAGCAGGGCGTAATAAAAGACACAACAGGTTTTTGTCCTCAGGGGTTTTATCTGGGGCCTTAAAAGGAAGCTTATAGAAAGATAAACACATGGTAGGGAGCCATGTTTTAGCTTACTGTTATGTAAAGACTGTGGAAGTAGATCTCAGAAGAGGGAGTTGTCATGAATCAGGGTGGTCAGAAAAGAGTCAGTGGAGAAGTGGGGATTGGGCTACAAGAAGGTAAAGAAGAGGAAGAGGAGGGCACAGAGACAAAGCAGGCTTTGAAAATTCTTAGACGTCTGGTGACAATGAAAAGGAGTAGGTTGAATTGGTTGAGAGAGCCAGATTTTTGTGACGAGCACTCCATAATAGGAGAAGAACAATTCTATAGTCATCAAGACAGAAAAAGATAGCTTGAAGGATGGTCATGGAATAGACTGCAAGAGGAAATATCTGGACAGTAAGACCCAAAAAGGTCTTTACAACAGCTCAGGCTTGCTTTATGAAGGCTTGTCCTGTGGTGGTCAGGTTGTATCTGAATGATATTAGAAATAAAAACCCAAAGAACAATATAAAAATATCTTAAACAATTAAATGTAAAACTAGGGAAGAGCCAAAGGAGAATGATTCTACAATGACTGCAGTTACAGAGTGAACGATATCCTTTTATTTAACTATGTAAATAACCTTCAAATAATTCCTTGTCTCATCATGTTTATAGTTCTTAATGATCGACATCTGTGTTACAAGACAATAAATTATCAAAAATGTATTAAAGAAAATATATACACTAAAAATTCCAAAGATGTCTGTTTCATTCCTCACGTTCAGTATTGCTATTCTAAATCTCTTCTTATCCCAAGTGTTGTATAATAACTGATATTACATATAATTCTAGAAATCAATAAAAAATTTAGTTCAATAAGAACTGCATTGTGGCTTCGGATATAAGAAGAAGAAAGATTTATTCAAGAAATCAGTCTTATATCTTGCTGTCTATTTAAAATTCTGGAAGCAGAGATAAGATAATTTACTTGCTTGAAAATCTTTTGTGAACCCTTATTGTCCCTAAAATGAGGTTCAAAATCCTTAGGCAGGTATAGGGCAGAGGGTAAAATGTTGGACTCTGGAGGCTAACCAAGTTTCCAATTTTGATTTTCTTACTTATCAGTAATATAAGTTTGGGAAACTTATTTAATCTTTCAGAGCTTCAGTTTGCAACAAAATGATAATAACCACTCATTGAATTATTATGAATGTAGGAAGAGATAAATCGGGTAATCAGCATATTACCTAGTAAATGCTCGATGGGTCTATTATTTGTGTTAGTCTGAATTACCATCAACTGTCTCCATCATACTTTTCCTATAATAGTTTCTTCTGCTGATCTTCATTCTGCTTATCTATGGTCAAGCTGAATTCTCTTTAGATCCATGGTGTGTAATTTCTGCTTCTCTGCTTTTATTTATACTGTATCTCCTGCAAGGTACCCTCTCCATTTCTCACTTCTCACCCAGGTATTTTTTAGGATTCTATGCATCCTTTCAAAGATCAGTTGAAAAATCATTTTCTAAGAAATAAATTTTCTGATACTACCAGCTCTTCCGATCTCTCACAACAGTTGTGTCTCTTGAGGGTGCTATATAAATCACAGTTCTTAGTTGCAAATAGCAGAATTCACACTGAATAATTTAGGCAGAAAATAAGTTTATTAAAAGATATTAAACAAGTATAGAAAATATCTGGGGGGGCTCAGAGAGTCAGACTTGAAGCTGAGCCAGAAAAAATGTTCACCTGTATTATAAGACTGGTTTAATGAGAAAACTATTACCATTTCCTCTCTGGAGTATGCTCTGTCAACCATGTAGCCTGGTACTTCTTGCATTAATCAGATTTAGACCACATGCCAGAAATATAGCTGCAAGGGTGTGTGAGAAGGCACTACACACACACACACAGACACACACAGACACACAGTTTTTTTTTGTTTCCTGCGTTGGATGAAAGAACTTTGCAGTTTGAGAAATTACCAAAGTGAAAGATGTTTAAAGATGTTGTATGGTTACGAATGAAAAATGTTTAAACAGACACTTACCACCTAAAAACAAACCCTTTTATTATAGTAATTTTCAAATATATAGGAAAGTAGAGAATAATAGTGCCATCAACCTCCCTCCTCTCTCCCCATTGACCGCTTACCTCTCTATAACAATCATCAAGTCACAGCCACTCTTATTTTGTTTTATGACTGTCCCTGCCCACTTCTACCTGCATACAACTCCTCCCACCCACACCTTCTAGTAATTTTGAGGAGAATCCATGCATAACATCATTGCTTCATTACTAATTCACTTTGTATCTCTAAAAGATAATGAAGTGTTTAACAACATAACCACAATACCATTATCACATCTACAAAGCTAATGATAATTCTGTAATGTCAACAAATGTCCAGGCAGTGTTTAAGTTTCCCTGATTGTCTTCAAAATGATTTTTTTTTTTTTGAGACAGAGTCTTGCTTAGTCACCCAGGCTGGAGTGCAGTGGCACAATCTTGGCTCACTGCAACCTCTGCCTCCCCTGCTTGAGCCATTCTCCTGCCTCAGCCTCCCCAAGTAGCTGGGATTACAGGCACCCACCACTATATCTGGCTAATTTTTTTCTTTTTAGTAGAGATGGGGTTTCACCACATTGGCCAGACTGGTCTTGAACACCTGACCTCAGGTGATCCACCTGCTTCGGCCTCCCAAAGTGTTGAGATTATAGGCATGAGCCATTGTGCCCAGTCTCAAAATGATTTTTAAATTTTGATTTGTTTGAATCAATTTCCAAGCAAGTTTCTCACATACATTTGCTTCTCGTATGTCTGTTAAGTCTCTTTTAATCAGTAGATTCTCTTCATCTCTTTACAATTTATTTGGTGAAGAAACCAAGCCATTCATCTTGTAGAGTTTTCTGAATTCAGTTTTTCTAAGTGCTTCCTTGTGGCATCATTTAACATGTAGCTGTCTTCCTCCCCTCCCTCCTGAAAACTAGTAATTAGATCTAGAGGCTTGGCATGATGGCTTCATCATGGAAAAGCTGGAATTAGAACCAGGTTTTCTGACTCCTAGTCCATGCTGTTTTTAAGCTGCCTCTTTAAGAGGCACAGAGTTCATGGCCTTTTATTTGGAGAGAAAAAGCAGTTCCATGCTTATAAAATGCTCAGAGTATGCTCAGTATTGCTCATCATTCAACCCATAGAAAAGATTATGTGTATTTTGAGAAAGCCTAAAGAAAATAGGGAAGCTGATCCCAGAGTCCTTGGCCACCTTTCTTTCTATGGACTTTCTATTAGGGAATGACATTGCTTTTATATAATTGGATTTTCTGGGATCTGGTTATTTATATGCATAGGTTAAAAAAAACCTATATCCTGCCTTAAAATGCATCAGTAATAATGCTGAGCCAGCATGGATACAGCAAATACTTATAGCATGAGTTATATTTGTGGTGACAGGAGGGAGGACATGAAGAAAATCTTGGATGATTTATATTTATATATATATATATTTTTTCTCCCCCTTATCTCTTTGAGGATTTTTGCTTCTTTTAAATTCTAGACTCATTTATTCCAATGGTTCTAATTCTTGTGTATGTATTGTTTGGCTCATTGTCTGTCTTTATTAACTCTTGAGATTCTAATTATTTTGACTTATGAATAAGAGTGTTTATGTTTGTTAATTTCGTAGGGCTGTAGCAATACTCTATCAAATTATAAATTATTTATTTAAAGCAAAGCAAAGTGATTCCTAAGAATTCCCTTTTAATTGTAGAGGAGTCACTCACTATACAAGATTAAATTGTATGAAGAAAAACTTGATAGACATCAATTCATGTTGTTTTTCCTCTTGGAATTCTTTTTTTATGAAGAGCTTTTTATTTTTACTACTTCTTATGGGTAGGTTGACACCCTAAATGTCATTTGGATATAACATTATTCAAACAATATAAACAAAAGAGTTGGATGGAAAAGGCATTTTCAAATAACATGCATGATTGTAGAAGATGAGTGGACTGCGCTCTGGCTTTGCACATGTAGAATAAATGTGTTCACAAAATATCTCATCATAAAGACATAAAGTAAGACAGCCAATAGCATGAGCTCAGTGACAAACTGAAGATCATTAGCTTCATAAAAACCAAATTCTTTATCACAAAGGAAACTTATTTTGAATGAAACTTGTTATAAGATCAGGGCATCCAGCCATTTTGGCATATTTAAATTAAATGAGCCATGTTTATTCTGGGGTGAGGTACTTTGCATACCCACACAAAATCCTGGTTTTTCCAATGTTGTTTTATACACTCACTTTGACCACCACCTTATATTTACAGAGAGATGACCAGAATTATTCGGTAGTTCAGTTTTGTCAGATATAGTAGAAAAGAAAGCTGACAAAATTAAAAACTCACGTGGATTATTGATTCCTTCCTTCAGTGTCCATGAAGAATCTATAGAAAACAAAAAGAAATATAGTTTACATATACAAACCCAAATGCCAGGCTTTATGTTAATAATTAATCTTTGAGTTAAAGAGGAGATCATAAATAGAATTATGAAATTTGAAGATTGAAACAACAGTAAAGACTCACATGCCACCATTTGAAAGTCATGGCTGAAATAGTCCTTTGATGGAAATGTAAAATAAAATTACCAGGACACAGAGAGTTTGAAAATGAATAAGCTAAACATCCAATTCAAAAAGTTCAAAATGCAATTGAGAAAATCTAAAGAAACCAACTGAAAGAAACAAGAAAGGGGGAATTAATAACAATAAAAAGTTAATAAAATAAAGAACAAAAAAACATCAAAACATCAACAAAACTAAAAATATCTAGTGTTCCCCCCTCCCCCCCCCCACCAAGATGTTGGATTAGAAGCTTTTAGAAGCCTCCCAGACACTTAAAAATAGCAAAATAGTGCATAAAACATCAACTCTGTGAGCTTTAATTTAATAAGGAAAATGAGAATCCATTGGAATCATGAAGGACACCCCAGATTCCAAGGAGAGCATGGGCAAACAGGCCCTGAGACAACGTCTGGCTGACACAAGTGAATGAAGCTCCAATACGTGAGAGAGGCAGAGACTCCCTCTGTGACTCATTTTTCCACTGGGGAGCCAATCAGCCCAGGCCAGGGGAGAGAACTGTTTTTCCCAAGCTCTGGAACTAACTTGGCAAGAGGCTGGAAGACATTGAGAGGGAAAGACACTGATAAAAGGCACAGGTATTTTCCCAGACATGGATTAGAGCAGAACATCCTCTTTATTCAGGGCACATAAAAAGTGAGGCTTTCTTTGGTGATCCGCCAGTGTGGTCGTGCAAGCATTTTAGTCTCAGGCCAGAGATTGGAGTGCGTGCTCTGAAGCAGGGTAGGGGCTTCCACAGCCAGAATTGTGCAAAGTATCTCAGCAGTAGATGCTGAATTGAGTCAGAAGGACAGCTGCTATAGCTATGGTTTCTTTTGGGTGATGACGCTTGTAGCCAAGGCCAGCTTGGCAACCTGGAACTGGTCTATATGTGTCATTGTTGCATGCCCCAGTCTGCTCCTCTGAGCTCATTGTGCACAAAAGCCCCCTCTACTTCACCCCAAAGCAGAACTCCAGACAGAGCACTCATTTGCCTGGACTGGCAGCCTGAGCAACCCCACACTTTCTGTGCAAAGATCTCAGTGCACTGGATTTTCCTTTGGCATTGGCGTTTTTGCCTGCCATCTGTAGATAGGCCTGCTGATCTGTTCCTGCCCATGTTGCTCCCCACCCTCCTGGGGCTGAGCAGGGAATTCATACCACTGTACATGCCACAGATCACACCACTACCTGAGGCAACAGATGGCTTCTCCAAGTAAACAAGAATCAGGTATATACCCAGCTGCACTGACTGCAGCTGGCTCTTACCTATAAGTGCCATCTATCTATTGGATTGTAGGTCAAACCACTTAGCCCAATATAAAACCTACTGACAGAATTGCACAGGGCTATAGAAGCAAAGCCCAAAGACCCTACCCAGCCTTCTCTAAAGTCACGCCTCCTAGGGAGCGGGGGAACAAAAAGGAAAAAACCTGCAATAATATTATAGGAAAAAAAAATCCTGCCTGCATAAAAATAATGACAAAAATCAGAAGGGCCAGTGTCTTCAAATGAGAAGGAACCAGGACAAGCATTTTGGGATTATGAAAAATGTGAATGTAGTGACACCACTAAAGGATCACATTAGTCTCTAGAAATAGTTTCTAACAAAAGTGGAAACTCAGAAATGACAGATAAAGAATTTAAAGCATAGATTGCAAGGAAACTCAGCAAGATGAAAATCAACACAAAGGAGCTTTTAAATAAATCCAGGAAATGAAGGAAGAGATACACATCTTAAAAGAAATCAATCAGAGCTTATGGAATTGCAAATCTCACTTAAGGAATTTCAAAATACAGTGGAAAGCTTTATCATAGACTAAGTTGAGCAGAAGAAAGAATTTCAGAGCTTGAAAACTGGTCTTTCAAACTAACACAGTCAGACAAAAATAAAGAAAAAAGAATTTAAGAAATAAACAAAGCTTTAAGAAATATGAGATTATGTAAAATGACCAAACTATGAATTGTTTGGATTCCTGAGAAAGAAGGAATGGAAAACATGTAAGGGAATAATTCAAGGCATTTTTTCTAATATTTTTAGGGAGGTGGGCATCCAGATACAAGAAATCCAGAGAACACTTGTGAGGTACCATTCAAAATTAACACCACCAAAGCATATTGTCAGTGGATTGTCTAAAGTCAATGCAAAAAAAAAAAAAAAAAAAACCTAGAAAAAAGGTCAGATCATGTATAAAGGGAAGTTCATCAGGCTAACAACAGGCTTCTCAACAGAAACCTTGCAATTCAAGAGACACTGGGGTCTATTTTCAGCATTCTTAAAGAAAAGACATTCTTTATTAAAATAAATTCTTTATAAATTCTTTATAAAACCAAGAATATTATATCCTGACAAACTAAGCTTTGTAAGTAAAGGATAAATAAAATATATTCCAGATGAGGAAACACTAAGAGAATTTGTTACCACTAGACCAGCCTTATAAGAGATGCTTAAGGGTGTTCTAAATATGGAATCAAAAGAACAATATCTGCTGCCATAAAAATGATTTAAGTACATAGCCCACAACAGAGTCTATAAAGCAACCACACGTTAGAAACTACAAAGCAACCAGCTAAAATTTTGCAAAAGGATGAAAATGTTACGTATCAATACTAATTTTGAATGTAAACAGTCTAAATGTCCCATTTAAAAGACACAGAGTGGCAAGTTGGATTAAAAACAGGACCCATCTGTCTGCTGTCTTTAAGAGATCTATCTCGCATGTAATGACACCTAAAGGCCCAAAGTAAAGGGCTGGAGAAAGATCTGTCGTGCAAATGAAAAACAAAAAAGAGCAGAGGTCACTATTTATGTAAGATAAAACAGACATTAAATCAACAACAGTAAAAAAGGACAAAGAGAAGCATTGCATAATAATTAAGAGTTCAGTTCAACCAAAAGACTTAACTATCCTAAATATATACACACTCAACATTGGAGTGTGCAGATTCGTGAAACAAGTACTTCTAGACCTTCAAAAAGACTTAGCCACTCAATAGTATTAGGGGACTTCAATACCCCACCGATGGCATTAGATAGATCATTGAGGTCGAAAACTAAGAAAGAAATTCTAGACTTAAATTCAACCCTTGACCAATTGGACCTAATAGACATCTACAGAATATTCCACCTATCAACCACAGAATATACGTTCTTCTCATTTATATGTAGAACGTACTCTACCACTGACCAAATGCTTGGCTATAAAGCAAGTTTCAATAATTTCAAAAAATCAATATCTTACCAACCTTACTCTCAGACCACAGTGGAATAAAGATAGATATCTATACCAAGATGATCTCTTAAAACCACACAGTTACATGGAAATCCAACTTGCTCCTGAATGACTGTTGGGTAAACAATGAAATCAAGGCAAAATAAAAAAATTCCTTGAAATACATGAAAACAGAGACAATATACCAAAATCTCTGGGATGCAGCAAAAGCAGTGTTAAAAGTAAGTTTTTAGCACTAAACACCTACCTCAAAAAGTTAGAAATATCTCAAATTATTGATCTAACATCATACCTAGAGGAACAACAACAACAACAACAACAAAAAAAAAAAAAAAAAAAAAAAACAGAAAAAGAACAAAGTAACCCTAAAGCTAGCAGAGAAAAAGAATTAACTAAAATCAGAGCAGAACTGAACAAAATTGAGACCCAAAAGTTTATGCTAAAAATCAGCAAAACCAAAAGTTGGTCCTTTGACTGCTAGCTAGATTAGCAAACAGAGAGGATCCAAATAAGCCCAGTCAGAAATGGAAGAGGTGATACTGCAACCAATCCCACAGAAATACAAACATTCTCAGAGTCTCTTGTGAACACTTCTATGCACATAAACTAGAAAGTCTAGAAGACGTGGATAAATTCCTGGAAACACACGCCCTCCCATGATTGAATCAGGAAGAAGTTGATGGGTTAAACAGATCAACACTGATTTCTGAAATTGAATTAGCAATAAAAACCTACTAACCACAAAAAACTCCAGACCAGATGACCAGATGGATTTACAGCCAAATTCTACTGATATATAAAGAAGAGCTAGTACCATTTCTACCAAAACTTTACCAAAAATTGAGAAGGGACACCTCCCTAATTTACTGTAGGAAGCAGCATTACTCTGATACCAAAATCTTTCAAATACACAATGAAAAAAGGTAAATACGGGTCAATATCCCTGATGAATATTGATGCAAAAATTCTCAGCAAAATATGAGCAAATTGAATCTAGTATCATATCAAAAAGTCAATTCACCATGAACAAGTATGTTTCATTCCTGGAATGCAAGTTTGGTTCAACATATGGAAATCAATAAATCTGTTTTGCCACCTAAACAGAATTAAAGATAAAAACCACATGATTATCTCAATAGACAAGGATAAAACTTTTGATAAAATTCAATATCCCTTTATGATAAAACCATCAACAAACTAGGCATTGAAGGAACATCCTCAAAATAATAAGAGTCATCTATGACAATCCCACAGCCAACATTATACTGAACAGGCAAAAACTGGAAGCATTCACCTTGAGAATTGGAATAAGGCAAGGATGCCCACTCTTACCACTCTTACTCAACATCATATTAGAAGTTCTAACCAGAGCAATCAGGCAAGAGAAAGAAATAAAATGCATCTAAATAGGAAAAGAAGAAGTCAAGCTACCTCTCTTCATGGACAATATGATTCTACATCTAGAAAACCCTAAAGACTCCACAAGGAGGCTCCTGGAATTGACAAATGACTTCAGTCCAGGGTACAAAATCAATGTACAAAAATCAGTAGCATTTCCATGCACAAATAACATTCAAGCTGAGAGCCAAATAATGAATGCATTACCAATTATAATACACACACACCACACACACACACACACACACACACACACAATACCTAGTAATATATCTAATCAAGGAGGTCAAAGGTCTTTACAAGGAAAAATATAAAACATTACTGAAAAAAATAATAGATGACACAAATAAATGGAAAAAGCATTCAATATCGTGGATTAGAGGAATCAATAACATTAAAATGGCCATATTGCCCAAAGCAATTTACAGATTCAGTGTGATTCCTGTCAAACTTCTAATATAATATTCCACAAAATTAGAAAAATCTATTCTGAAATTAATATGAAACCCAAAAAAACAAAAAGAGCCAAAATGACCAAAGCAATCCTAAGCAAAAAGAACAAAGCTGGAAATATCACCCTATCTGACTTCAAACTATACTATAAGGCTAAAGTAGCCAAAACAGCTTGATAGTGGTACAAAATGAGACACATAGACCAATGGAACATACTGGCAAACCCAGAAATAAAACCATCTACAGCCCTCTGATCTTTGACAAAGTTGACAAAAATAAGCAGTAGTGAAAGAACTCCCTATTTAATAAATAGTGTTGGAACAACTTTCTTGCCATACGCAGAAGAATGAAACTGGACTCCTACCTTTTACTATATACAAAAATTTACTCAAGATGGCTTAAAGATTCAAATGTAAGATCTCAAACTGTAAGAATCCTGGAGGAAAACCTAGGAAACACCATTTTGGACATCAGCTCTGGGAAAGAATTTATGACTAAGTCCTCAAAAGCAATTGCAACAAAACACAAAATTGACAAGTGGCCTAATTAGACTAAAGAGCTTTTGAAAAGCAAAATAAACTATCAACAGAGTAAATAGATAATCTACAGAATGAGAGAAAATATTTGCAAACTATGTATACAAAAAAGGTCTGATATCCAGAATCTATAAGGAACTTAAACAAATCAACAAGAAAAAACAACCCCATTAAAGGTGGGCAAAGGACATAAACAGACACTTTTCAAAGAAGACATATGTGGGCAACAAGCATGAAAAAATGCTAAACCTCATTAATCATCAGAGAAATGCAAATCAAAACCAAAATGAGATATCATCATTACCAGTCAGAATGGCCATTATTAAAAAGTCAAAAAATAACAGATAGTGGGAAGGTTGCAGAGCGAAGGGAACACTTATACACTGCTGGTGGGAACGTAAATTAATTCAGCCATTGTGGAAGCCAGTTTGGTGATTTCTTGGAGAACTTAAATTAGAACTACCATTCGGCTCAGCAATTCCATTATTGAGTATATACCCAAAGGAATATAAATCATTCTGTGATAAAGACACATGCATACATATGTTCATTGCAGCACTAGTCACAACAACAAAGACATAAAATCAACCTAGATGTCCATCAATGGTGGACGAGATAAAGAAAATGTGACACATGTGTATCATGGAATACTACACAGCTATAAAAAGAATAAAATCATGTTCTTTGCAGCACCATGGATGGAGCTGGAGGCTATTATTCTACATGAAACAGAAAAGCAAATATCACATGTTCTTACTTGTATGTGAGAGCTAAACACTGGGTACTCATGCACATAAATATGAGAATGATATAAACTAGGAACTGCTGGAGGGGGGAGGGAGAAAGGGTCAAGGGTTGAAAAATTAGCTGTTGGGTACTCTGCTTACTACCTGGGTGATGTGATCAATTGACCCCAAACCTTAGCATCCCGCAATATACCCATGTAACAAACCTGTGTTTGTACCCTATTAATCTAAAATAAAAGTTAAAGTTGTTTAAAAAACGTCTGCAGCAAGCCTGAGCAAGAAAAAAGAAAAATAATAGAAACATAAACATGCAATGAAAAAGAAAAATAACTACAGATATAACATATTTTAAATCAAAAAACATTATTATGGACAACTATATAAGAATATCATTGATGACACATAAGAAGACATAACATATTTGGAAAAATATAACCTGCTTAAAGTAGAAAATTTGAACAGGTCAATAAATAGTAGTGCTGACAAAATGGTTACAAAAGACCTTTCTGCCACCAAAACTTTACAACCCTTAGTCTGTTTCACAGAAAATATTTAGAGGAAAATTAATCTTAAAACTTTTTTTTTGGAAAGTAGAGGAGCTACTGGCTTATTTAATGAGATTAGTGCAATCTTGATTCTAATATCAGATAAAGGCAATAAAAGAAAATTGTAAGCCAGTTTCACCTGTATATGTGTATTCCAATATCCTAATGAAATATTAGCTAATTAAAAAATTGGTATTAAATAATAATTCATTGTTAAGATCAAATTTATCCCAGGAAGCATTAAAGTCTCAACACAAAGAAAATATACCAACAGCATTCGCTATATTAATCGAAGAAGAAAATATATGATTATTTTGATTGATGCAGCAAAAGCATTTGATAAATTTAAACACTTAATTGTTAAATGAATCAAATGATATACATAGAAATATGTTAAAAGCTTGAGAAGCTATGCTAATATAATGTGTTCTAGGAATCTAGGACAAGTTTAGAATTTATTAATGGCTTAGTTCCTTCATTTAATTTACTATACTTTTATTGAAGTTGATCTTCCATCCCCAGAAGTCCAGTATGAAAGGCAGCATTTTTAAGTACAAAATGGGCAGCAAATGGTCAAAGGAGAGGATGGGTTTTAGTTGCAGTTCTGCAAATAGCCTAGAGCAGAACCAGGGACATCAATACAAAGATGACCTTAAACCAACCTATAGTTCTTTAGTTGCCTGGACAAGTTTACTCTTTCATTTCATAAACAATAAATCCCTATAACTTTTAATGTTTGCTTTAAAAAAATAGTAAAAGTTTTGGAAACAGATCTTGCTTTTCAGTAGGAAAATGATCCTACTTCCCAGACACACATGAACACTTTGGTGTACACTTTAGTGTATAGCCCAAATTACACCCTCTAGCATTTAAACAGTTTTCAAATGAGTGCAGTAGCCAGGCAGGTTTGAAGAGACAGGTGAATTAATACGGAGTGGTTTGATTATGTGATCTGGAGAGAGAGTAATGATCAGGGACATTAAAGACAAAGCACATCTTTGGGCCACCAGTTTGTAATCCCCAATTAGACTACAGCTCTTATCATCATAACATTTACTGTATGACTGGGAAAACAGAAAAGACATTTTACATATGAGACAGAAATATCTGACAAGAAACACTCTCATGGTAAACTATATAGGACAATTTATGTGGCCCATAAATATACAGAGAAAGATATATCTTTTATTATTGTAGGGTATTATATAATCATCACTATATCCTCCTCCTCATACTTATCGTTTTTAGTTTACAACAGGTTGTTAGAATCTTCACTCCATCATTTATCACAGAAACCTCAGATAAAAATAGAAACAAAATTGTCTATATTTTACCTATAGGTAAAATATAGGTATAAAGAAGATTAATACCTTCTTTAATCTGGAAGGTATTAAGTGGCAGAACTGGTACTCACAGTGTTTGTGCTGGGATACTGCAGTAGGCATCTATGGAATTAGTTGTGTCTTCTAATTAGTTGTGTGTGTCACAGTGTCCCTCTCCTCATTCCACAGGATGCTCTAAAGGTGTCATGCTACAAACTAATAAGTTCCTTCCCTGGAACTTTGGGGCTTGGGACAAGAGAGAGATGGCACATTCTCTAGAGGGATGAATCTGTGATGGGTAAACCTTTATAACTCTTGGTATCTAAAATCAGGCAATCAATAGACTGAAAAA
This sequence comes from Ateles fusciceps, assembly GCA_036589455.1. NCBI lineage: Eukaryota > Metazoa > Chordata > Mammalia > Primates > Atelidae > Ateles > Ateles fusciceps. Next base: position 9,024,616 of record JAZHEH010000193.1, read on the forward strand.
GTAAAGAAGCAGTCCCAAGAGAAATGGCTGAGAATGAAACATTTAACAGTAAGCAGAGGCAAGGAATGAAGTAAGCAATTCTAAGGTTTGGCTGCATTTTTGTTCTTCCTACAGGTTAACTGCCCAATTCTTTCTTTGATTATACTTAAGTTAAATTCTTCCAATAATCTCCCTTTGTGTTTAAGCATTAGATGGAGGAAGTTTTTAAAATGACTTAATATGGCTTTGTACTTTCTGGTTCCAGCAGGTGTTTAAAGATGAAATGTTCTCTAATGAGGTATTCAGACACCACCTCCCATATTTAGAAGCTTCTCAACTGTAGTTTTCTTGATGTAAGTTATATACTCTCCCCTAGCTCTTCATTTACTCCCTCCTCAATTACTGGGACTCCAGGAGGCCATATGCATGTGAAACTTATATTGGTTCCCTATGAGTCTTATATGTAAGTCTCATTGCCTATACAATGGATTCTGTTGGAAAGAACATAATATAAACTTTCCCAGTCTCTCTGTTTCATGCATGACCCATATCTGATTCACTGGAATCCTTCACATACTTTTTGACATAATAAACTCTGAAATGGAGGTAGACCTCACAATCCTTGGGCTTATTCATCAACAGCTAACCACCCTGCCTCAAGCTCTTTGTATTTGTCAGGTAGGAGTCATATTCCAGTCTACTGGGTTTTTTATACTGCGTGTTCACATATTAAGTTCCCCAAGTAGTCTCACCAAGGCTTCACTAACTAGTTTTCAGGTAAGAATGGGCACAGCAAATCTCCCTGTTAGTGTCAACACATTAGTGGAGCTCTTACCTGGGGAATCATCTTTAAAAATTTTCTTCCTACAAAGGTATAAAATACCTAGGAATACAGCTAACAAAGGATGTAAAGGACCTCCTCAAGGAGAACTACAAACCACTGCTCAAAAAATACCTAGAAATACAACTAACAAAGGATGTAAAGGACCTCTTCAAGGAGAACTACAAACCACTGCTCAATGAAATAAGAGAGGACACAAACAGTTGGAGAAACATTCCATGCTCATGGTTAGGAAGAATCAATATTGTGGAAATGACTATACTGCCCAAAGTAATTTATAGATTCAACACTATCCCCATCAAGCTACCAATGACGTTCTTCACAGAACTGGAAAAATCCACTGTAAACTTCATATGAAACCAAAAGAGAGCCCGCATAGCCAAGTCAGTTCTAAGCAAAAAGAGCAAAGCTGGAGACATCACGCTACCTGACTTCAAACTATACTACAAGGCTACAGTAATCAAAACAGCATGGTACTGGTACCAAAACAGAGATAGAGACCAATGGAACAGAACAGAGGCCTTGGAGGCAATGCCACACATCTACAACCATCTGATCTTTGACAAACCTAACAAAAACAAGCAATGGGGAAAGGATTTCCTGTTTAATAAATGGTGTTGGGAAAACTGGCTAGCCATGTTCAGAAAGCAGAAACTGGACTCCTTCCTGACACCTTACACTAAAATTAACTCTAGATGGATTAGTGACTTAAACATAAGACTAATACCATAAAAACCCTTGAAGAAAACCTAGGCAAAACCATTCAGGACATAGGCATAGGCAAGGACTTCATGACTAAAACACAAAAAGTATTGGCAACAAAAGCCAAAATAGACAAATGGGATATAATTAAACTCCAGAGCTTCTGTACAGCAAAAGAAACAATCATTAGAATGAACTGGTAACCAACAGAATGGGAAAAATTTTTTGCAGTCTACCCATCTGACAAAGGACTTATATTCAGAATCTACAAAGGACTAAAACAGATTTACAAGAAAAAAACAAACAAACACATTCAAAAGTGGGTGAAGGATATGAACAGACACTTTTCAAAGAAGACATATATGAGGCCAACAAACATATAAAAAAATGCTCATCATCACTGGTCATTAGAGAAATGCAAATCAAAACTACATTGAGATACCATCTCACGCCAGTTAGAATGGTGATCATTAAAAAATCTGGAGACAACAGATGCTGGAGAGGATGTGGAGAAATAGGAATACTTTTACACTGTTGGTGGGAGTGTAAATTAGTTCAACCATTGTGGAAGACAGTGTGGTGCTTCCTCAAGGACCTAGAAATAGAAATTCCATTTGACCCAGCAATCCCATTACTGGATATATATCCAAAGGATTATTTATCACCTTATCATAAAGACACATGTGCATGTATGTTCATTGCAGCACTGTTTACGATAGTGAAGACTTGGAACCAGCCCAAATGCCCATCAATCATAGACTGGACAGGGAAATATGGCACATATATACCATAGAATACTATGCAGCCTTAAAAAATGATGAGTTCATGTCCTTTGTAGGGACACGGATGAACCTGGAAACCATCATTCCCAGCAAACTGACACAAGAACAGAAAATCAAACACTACACTTTCTCACTCATAGGTGAGTGTTGAACAATGAGAACACATGGACACAGGGAGGGGGGCATCACACACTGAGGTCTGTGGGTGGGGGGACTAGGGGAGGTACAGCAGGAGGTAGGGAGCTGGGGAGGGGATAACATGGGGGAGAAATGCCAGATATAGGTGAAGGGGATGGAGGCAGAAAACCACATTGCCATGTGTGTACCTATGCAACAATCCTGTATGTTCTTCACATGTACCCTAGAACCTAAAATGCAATATACATATATATATATATATATATATATATATATATATATATATATATATGATTCCCTTCCTATTGAGAGAACCAAGCATTTTGCTTATATTTCCTATACAAACTCTACCTCAGGGAAACCAAATAGTTAATGAGGGTAAGTTTTACTCCATAAAAGTATTACAGATAATAAATGAAGAAGGAATAGGACACAATGTAAATTTTGAGTCCTAAATGATATAGTTGATCTAGGAAATGATCATTCATAAAAGAGAAACCACTAGATATTATATACTTCCTGGTAGAATTGCATACCACCACCTCTGAAGTGTTCCTGCCAAAATATTATCTTGAATTAGATCAAGCTCCTAGATTTAACTACCAGCTTACAGGAAATACAGGGGGATGGGAGAACATGTTAATAGACACCATGAGGAAGAAATCATTGAAGTTTAGAGTGTAGGAAACCTTACAGGACAAATGATCTGATTTAAAAAAAAAATTGCAAAGGAAAAGAAGCAAGCATGAAAATATCTTGAGAGACCTAGGAAACACAATCAAATGCAAGGTGTGATTCTTGTTTGGATTATGATTTAAATTAAATACTTTAAATAAAATGTATAAGATGAGAACCTTTAAACATTGACTTCTAATTTGAGAATTATTTTTAATATTTAGATGTGATAATAAATAAAATCATGACTGTCTTTAAAAAAATGATCTTTATATTTAAAGATACATAGTTACATATTTATGGACAGATTGACACTGATATTTGGGCTTTGTTTCATAATGATGCTGAGGAACTTGAATCCAAGCAGTTTCCTTCAGAGCCTAATGATAAAATTATTCTGTTGCAGTAAACAAAGAAATGTACTGAAATAAGGGATTTGTCAGAGAAGAGTGTACTGAGCAGTTTTATTGATTTGTGGGGGCCATGTAGGTAGGTAGTCAGTGATAAGCTTAAAAGTAGGTTAGAACCAAACCTTGGAGGGCCTTAAAAAATAGGATAGCTAATATGAACAAAATCATTATTTCAATTTGTAGGGCACTATAATTTTCTGTACCAAAACCTTAAGATACAATTCAGTGATAATTTAAGTGCTAATCACCGTGGTTTGTCAAAATATTAGAAGCTTTCTTTGATGGAAGATGAATTTTGAAAATGGTTAGGCCTATGGAAAATGAATAGTGAATTTTAGGAACAGTTTCTTAATAGTGACAGGAATGCTTTTCCATAATTTTATTTTGGTCACCTGGATTATACACTTTCAGTCTTAAAGCCCTGGAGAATCACAGTTAAAAGATAATGCATTTGTTCTGTACCCTATGTAGAGAAGAGCTGAGTCCACGTTTCCTAGTGTTAGAGCTACTTGGCCTGCAATGTAGATGTTATTGTATAAATTGGAATATTATTTGATCTGATCCTGAAAAATTTATTTTAATATCAAGATCAAGAGTCAAATGTTATCTTACCCAATGTCTCAGATGAGTCATGTTTAAGCCTCTTACAATTCATGCATTACTGAAAGGAGATGCAGATTTGTTTTAGACTCAAGAAAGAGTTTAGACACATGGGCTCTAGAGCAAGCTCATGAGCCAAGTAATTGAGTGACTGCTGAGCATGTAAAAGGGTCAGCAGGACTGCTGAATACTATTATTAGACTTTATTCAGAAGTAGATGCAATTTATAAATTTTTCGGCCTAGATTTGTATACATATCCACATCTTCTCTGTGACATTTTGAATTTTTGACAACATATATCTTTTAGAAAGTATCCTCTCCTTTGCCTTACATGGCACAGTTCATTTTCATCTTCTGGGCTCTCTGGAACATCTTCTTAAGTGTCAGTATTTCAAGAGCTTTGTCTTTGATTCTCTTTCTCATGTGATGTATTCTTTCTAGGGTGGCAATGTAATGTCTCAATTAAAAGTATAGAATTTCAAGTTAGAGAATTTTCGAATATTAGTTCTGTCACTTTCTGCTTTGTAATCTTAGAAAACTTGATATCTCCAGTGATTTTGGAAAATTTAATATTTCTAGTCTCATTTTCTCATCTGTAAAAATAAGCCACCTTCTTTCACCTCCCAGAATTGCTGGGATGTTGAAATGAGGTATTATATAAAGTCCTTATTATAGTACTTGGCACATAGAAGGTGCTGAATAAACAGTACTAAAGATTTATTCAATTTTTTCAACTTTAAACTATGTGCTTGTGACTCTATATCTTTAGCTAGATCTTTTCAATTGGGCTCCAAATCTCAATATGCGATAGTCTATTTTAGTGGTTTCTAAATGCCAATTTGTGGCTTGTTCTAAGTCAGTGATTGGTATTATACTGGTTCAAGAGGAATTGAAAAAATAAGGACATTTGGTTGATTTTTTAAATAAAGACAAGTATATTTGATTTAATAAATTGCCTTTTATATTAAGACTTACTTTTTAATATTTCCATGTTGAAATATTCCTTTTATAAAAATGAAATGTTATTAGTAGATGACATGGTTTTGTTTTGTTTTTATGTATCCTGACTTAGCAAAATAAAAAGTTGGCAGTCTTTAATGGATTTCTCAAATTTCTATGAATTATGCTGGTATGTGAACCTTGAAAGCTTAGGAACCTCTCATAAGTTGGACAACTTTACTTGAATAAGCCATGAGCACCTCAAATTCAACACTGTAAAAAGTGTATTTCTTATTTCCTCCTCCCCCTACACATAAAACCCAACTCCTTTTTATTCCCTATCCTAAAGGATGTCATAATCATTCATCCAAGTCAGTTGTTGGAAAATCTGAGTCACCCTAAAAGCCCTCTTGGGTGCTGGTACCTTTATATTCAAGTGATTGTTAAATCCTTCAGTTCTAGCTCTTGGTATTTCTTGATTCATGCCCATTGCCACTGTTATTATATTTTTTTTGTTGGGATTGTTTTCTTTCTACCTCCAGACTCTTACCATTCCAATTTGTCTTACCCTGTGCTGTCAGAAACATCTTTTACTTCCCTGCCTGAAATCCTTCAAGGTTCCCCTGTCACCTTTGGGGTTAAACATTTTAGTGCAGCCCAAAAGTCCTTCCCTTCCCATCTACTGCTTCTCCCTCATATGGATCCCTCACACCTGCTGTAATTAACTACTTGCATTTATATTGCCTTGGGATTTTTGCACATTCAGTTCCACCTGCTGGTAAATATCCTTTTCTCCTCATTTAGAAAATTCTAATTAATTATTCAAGATTCAGTTCACATATTCTTCCATCCCAAATCTTCCCATAAACCCAAATCTGAGTCTCGCATCTCTCTTCTCTGTCCTGAACCTCTGTCATAGTAACCTCTGTCATAATAACCAAACACAAGGTGATGCAATTTTTAGGTACATAACTAGGTTTCCTTCTCATCTGTGGAAACTGCTGTTGGGAATCACACCTTGCACCTCTGTGTTTCAGTGCTTAATACAATCCTTGATACACTTAGGTGTCCAATAACTCTTAGCTGCATAAATGACTATAAACTTAATATTATAGAGTTAATGCTTCTATTGACCACATTTCTGCTCCCAAGAGCCCTGTAGACCAAAATGTTAACCAAAAATGGTAGAAGCCCATAGTCACTGTATTTATTTCATAGCCACCCTATTAGGGAATTGAAGCATGTAAAACAGTATTGGTGTGTTGGCACACCTTTATATTATTTAATTTCATTATTGAATAAAAGTATTTGCCTGAGGGTATGACTAGGGGTTGAGCAGAGGGAAGGATGCCTACTATTTACCATGGCTACACATCCCTAGACCAGGATTTGTTTGTGAATATGAAACATATCCCTCTTCTTTTAGGAGCTAAAGCATGTATCCTATGCTATATAATAACCAGGTAGATATCTGGTTATTACTAGCACCCAAGAGGGTTTTGAGGATGACTCATTTTCCAACAACTGACTTGGATGAATGGTTATGACATCCTTTAGAATAGAGGATAAAAAGGAGTTGGGTTTTATGTGTAGGGGGAGGAGGAAATAAGAAATACACTTTTTACAGTGTTAAATTTGAGGTGCTCATGGTTTATTCCAGTAAAGTTGTCCATATATATACATATATAAATATATATATATCATACACACATATATATACTTATTTAAAAGGATTATCAAATAAGAGCAGTTGATCCAATAGCTTCTCTTCTTAAGAGTCCTAAAATCTTAATAATAATTTAGTATTTTCCTAAAGAATGGTCCTTGCTGTGAATTATACCTCAAGATTCAGAGGAAACCGAAGCAATATCTGCTGCTTATCCACAACTGTGCCTTTCACAGTCCATCATGCTGTCCTGTCCAAAGGTGTGTTTAAGAGAAAAGAAACTCCCCTACCCCCCTCATAGAGGGTAGTTGAATTTGTTGAAAGGCTTGTACTATCTAAGCCTGATCATAGGCTTATATTTTATTATATGTAATTGGTGAAATCATGTATGTCCTTGATGGCATGAAAATACTTTGGTGCTATGTTAGTTAGAATATGTAGATCTGCAGTTAATAAACAGCCAACTAAGCTTTTGAAACAATTCTCTTACATTACAAAGAGTCTGGAGGAAGCAGTAAGTCTAGTTCATTAGCTTAGTGATGTCACCAAGGACTCTATTTCTTTGCATTTTCCGTGCCTCAGCATATTGAATTTTTGTCCTCCTTTACTGCATCATGGTGGCAAGATGGCTGTTGATGTTCTAAGCATCGCTATGACTCAACATCATCCCAAATAGAAGGGAAGCAAAAGGGAACCTTAAATCATGATTGGTAGGACTAATCATAATTAGTCCTTGGGATTAGGCATATTATCAACCCAAACATAACTGAGCTTCTGTTATCCAGAAAGAAGGGAGCGAATAGCTGTTATATTTGCCAAAAAGAAGGGGGGAGAATAGCTTTCTGTTAGTCAGAAAGAAGTGAGTGAATAGTTGTTATGTAGGTGATTAGCATTGTCTACTACATATAATTCTTCTAACTGTATGAAATATAACAGCTACATAAGGCTGTTACATAAAGGCTCCACCATGAAGTTTTATTTCTGCTGCATCTGTACTCAGGGCAACTTCACTTCTACCTTTTCCCCCTTGACTCTCCATAATGTAACCTTCCTTTCTCATGACACCTCTCTGTCCCCACCCAGTGGATTTGAGCAAGTCCTACTATATATTTATTACTACATATTAGGTTGAATGAAATAAACTTGCCAATGTTAACATATTTTTCCCACAAAATTTCATCATTTACCCAAGTAACTTGGGATTAATAGAAAATGAATAACTATGGATAGCAAGTGAATAAAATCTGCTTAAAACTCCAGAGAATGTCTTCAATAATAGAAAAAAATCTATCCAATTTACAAATTAAACAAGTGAAAGACATTTGACATCTTCACTTGGAAAAAAGAAAAAGTCATCTGCTAATAACATTTAATCATGTTCTTAGAGAGTGTCAATAGTGGACAAGGAGATGTGGTTTTATTTCTACAATTTGTCTCACAGAGAGAGAAAATATATTGCCTTATGATTTTTTAAAAATAGTGTGAACTGCTGTTTACCTTATGACTTCTATCTCTCCAAGCTGGGAATACCACAATGGCTTCATATTTTTTTTAAAAAAACATGAAGCTCAATGGGGAATAATTAATCTTTCTACAGTAGATACTTAAAATTAAAAAAAGATGAGTGGAAAAATCGAGCACAGTGGTGAAAGATAAGTGTCTCAAACACCCAAACATGGAGAAGATCCAGCACTTTGCAGGGAGCTATAGCCAGACTTTGTAACAGGAGAGGAAGTCATCTGGAAAATGGCATTTCTCACACACTGGCTATAAGTCAATCTCCTGGATAGGAGTATCAAGTTAAACAACCCTTGCCGGTCTCTCATTTCTATGAATGTAATAAGACTCCAGCAATAGAATCATTCTTTTGTTCAGTGGTTTCCCACCTGCTGCTCACAAACTGCTGAAGTCATCCTCTTTCCCTAATGTCTTGCCCACCAAGTTTCACATGCTTAGTCTGATATGTCCCTTGCGTGGACAAAATAGATCAATAGTATCAGAAGTCACCCTGAGATTCAGCCAAATAAAGAATAAAGCTGAGTTGCAATTATTAAAATGGAGGCCACTTAACAGCTGGACAGAGAGAGCATGAATGCTGTTAAGGGGGTTAATGAGTGGGAGGAAAGGAAGAGGACTAGACATAAATGCACAAATGACAAAACAGAAGTAAAGATTTTCAGAAAATAAAGGCTTAAAAAGCCAATTTTGTTACACACACACAGATAGCAAAGTAAGATAAAAGCATTACGATAGTTGGTAAAATGTAGATTCCAGTTCTGGCTTCACCAGCTATTCATGGAATTTTGAACAAGTCACTTTATCTTTACTTTTTAAAACAGCTTTATTGAAATATAACTCACATTCTATAACATTCGCCAGCTTAAAATGTACAATTCAATGCTTTCTGGTATATTCATGGAATTGAACAAAAATTAATGCAATCTAATTTAGTGTATTTAATCACCCCAAAAAGAAACCACATACTTATTATCAGTTATTCATTCCCTAATTCTTTACTCCTCCATCCCTTGGCAGCCATTAAGCTACTTTCTGTTTCTATAGATCTGTCCATTCTGAACATTTTATGTAAATGGAGCCATTTTTTATGTGGCCTTTTATGGCTGCTGCTTTCACTTAATATAATTCTTTTAAGGTTCATCCATGTTGTAGTATGTATTAGTACTTTACTCCTTTTTATTGCCAAATAATATTTCATTATATGGATATATGCTGTTTTATGTATCCATTTATCAAGTGGAAGGTATCTGGGTTATTTCCCTTTTTTAGATATTGTGGATAATGCTGCTGTGAGAATGCATGTAAAAGCTTTTTTTTTTTTTTTTTTTTTGAGACCAGGCTGGAGTGCACTGGCACGATCTTGGCACACTGGAACTCCCACCTCCCGGGTTCAAGCAATTCTCCTGCCTTGGCCTCCCAAGTAGCTGGGACTACAGGTGTGCACCACCATGCCCAGCTAATTTTTGTATTTTTAGTAGAGACGGGGTTTCACCATTTTGGCCAGAATGGTCTTGATCTCTTGACTTTGTAATTTGCCCACCTTGGCCTCCCAAAGTGCTGGGATTACAGGCGTGAGCCACTGTGCCCAGCCAAGCTTGTTTAAGTCAATTAAATCTTGCTATAACTTTATCTGTGAAACAAAAGTACAGTTTATGCTCTATAGTTATATGTTTGAAGAAATCATTTTAGATGTCTTACCGATTTATGACACAGGTATTGAATAATACAACATAGAAATGTTTTCAGCTGGTGTTTCTAATAACACAATTAGCAACAGCATATTTTAATTCCAGCTTTTGGTTAGTAAATAGATAAGAGAGCTCTTTAAATATTGGCTGATTAATAGACTCATTGATTTTCTTTTCTATTTATTTATCCATCTATTCATCCAATAGTTACCAAATGCTTATGAGTGCCAATTCTGTGCTCTTCCCACAAGATACATAATGGTAAATAAGAAAGAACTTACACATAAGAAATTTATTTTCTGGCAGAGGAGAGAGGACATGTGTACAAATCAGTGAAATACATGGTAGAAAGTGAGAATGGTATTTAATGAGACTCAGATACAACCTCAGTGAGTTCAGAGATTCTTTGCTCACAACCTTTCAACAAATTATTTTCCTAGTTTATCTCAATGAATTCTTGTTGGTATTTCAATAAGCATTTGTTGAGATGAATTAAGAAAAGAGAGATTTATTTAGGTTTGGAAAATTTAAAGGATCCAAGTAGGAGGGAATGACTTTTTAAAGATGCTGTTGTTAAAGATCTTACAGTGGTGTGTAATAATTGCCAGAGATATGAAGGTGGTGGTAGCAGCTACTTACAGAAGCTCAAATCCTGTGCCTTAGAAAACTGTATGGTTATACTTTCACACAAAACAAATCACCCTACATTGCTGTCCAGGGTATTTAAATGTACTTTGCACATTGTATTGTCAGGGTTCTCTAGAGAGACAGAACTAATGGAACACACACACACACACACACACACACACACACACAAATATATATAGAGGTGAGTTTATTAATATTAACTCACACAATCACAAGGTTCCGCAATAGGCTGTCTACAGGCTGAGGAGCAAGGAGAACCAGTCTGAGTTCCGAAACTGAAGAACTTGGAGTCCAATATTCTAGGGTAGGAGTCATCCAGCACAAGACAGAGATGTAGGCTGGCAGACTAGGCCAGTCTTTCTTTTTACATTTTTCTTCCTGTTTATATTCTAGCTGCCCTGGCAGCTGATTAGATTGTGCCCACCCAACTTAAGGGTGGATCTGCCTTTCCCAGCCTATGTACTGAAATGTTAATCTCCATCGACAATACCTTCACAGGCACACCCAAGATCAATAATTTGTATCCTTCAATCCAATCAAATTGACACTCCGTATTAACCATCACACACATCAACATCTCTGTGGAAATAATTGTCACCTTTTTTTTCCCATCATTCCACCAAAATATTCTGGAGGTCAACTAAAAATTCTTATAAAGGAGGTAACATCTGAAATTATAAAGCAATAAGAGAAATTAATTTTATTAACTCATGTATCATAACCCAGTTGCTATTTTTCAAATACTCCCAAGAACTTACTGTGATGCAATAATGCTGTATGTCATATTTCCTTTTCTCAGAACTAATGACAACATTTGATACACTGAGTTTTGCTTATTGATTAATTTATTAAAAATAATACAAATACATATATCAAAGATGCAATGTGTTGATTGCACATTGCCTTGAAATAGCTTGATTGTTATATCCTGTAAAACTGATTCATTCCAAATCGTAACTGTTATCTGTTTATTTTCCTGAGAAACAATATTAAAATGCATTCATTTATAATCAGAATGCTCTAAGGTACCCTATTTATGAATATTAGAGTTTATCAAGAAGTATCCTTTTAGTATAGTGCTAATCAATCAGTCATGGATCCTTTTTACCTTTAGTAGAAAGATTAGAGAAGATGTCATGAAGGAATGGAGACTAGCTGAATCAGGAAGGAGACAGCTTAGCTAAGAAGAAGTTAGAGAGACTCCCTGGAGAGAAATGACATGAGCAAATGAGCAAATGGTGTGAGGAAACTTTATTTGAGTTATGTACTGCTCCTTATTGTAGGAAACATTGCACATTTCTGTTTTTTAAGTAAAGGGAAGTATAATTAGGAAATCAGAGGTCAATTTTTTAAAAATTTAATTTAAGTTCCAGGATACACGTGCAAAATGCGCAGGTTTGTTACATAGGTAAATGTGTGCCATGATGGTTTGCTGCATCTATCAACTTATCATCCAGGTATTGAGCCCTGCATGCATTAGTTATTTATCCTGATGCTCTTCCTCCTCTCACCCTCCCGACAGTCCTGGTGTGTGGTGTTCCCCTCCCTGTGTCTATGTGTTCTCATTGCTCAGCTACCACTTATGAGTGAGAACGTGTGGTGTTTGGTTTTCTGGTCCTGTGTTATTTGCCTGAGGATGATGTCTTCTAGCTTCATCTGTGTCCCTGCAAAGGACATGATCTCATTCCTTTTTATGTCTGCATAATATTCCATGGTGTATATGTACCACATTTTCTTTATCCAGTCTACCATTGATGGGCATTTGGGTTGATCCCATATGTTTACTATTGTGAATAGTGCTGCAATAAACATACATGTGCATGTATCTTTATAATACAGTGATTTATTCCTTTGGGTAAATACCCAGTAATAGGATTGCTGGGTCAAATGGTATTTCTAGTTCTAGATCCTTGAGGAATTGTCACACTGTCTTCCACAATAGTTGAACTAATTTAAATTCCCACCAACAGTGTAAAAGTGTTCCTATTTCTCCACAGCCTAGCCAACATCTGTTGTTTCTTGACTTCTAAGTAATCACCATTCTGACTGGTGTGAGATGGTATCTCATTGTGGCTTTGATTTGCATTTCTCTAATGGTCAGTGACGTTGAGCTTTTTTTCATATGTTTGTTGGCAGCATAAATGTCTTCTTTTGAGAAGTGTCTGTTCATGTCCTTTGCCCACTTTTTGATGGGATTGTTTTTATCTTGTAAATTTGTTTAAGTTCCTTATAAATTCTGGATATTAGCCCTTTGTCAGATAGGTAGATTGCAAAAATTTTTTTCCATTTTGTAGGTTGCCTGTTCACCCTGATGATAGTTTCTTTGTTGTGCAGAGGCTCTTTAGTTTAATTAGATTTCATTTGTCAATTTTTGCTTTTGTTGCAATTGCCTGTGTTGATGTCATCATAAAATCTTTGCCCATGCCTATATTCCGAATGGTATTGCCTAGATTTTCTTCTAGGATTTTTATGGTTTTGGGTTTTACATTTAATCCATCTTGTGTTAATTTTTGTATAAGGTGTATAGGAGTCCAGTTTCAGTTTTCTGCATGTGGCTAGCCAGTCTTTCCAGCACCTTTTATTAAATAAGGAATGCTCTCCTTATAGTATGTTTTTGCCAGGTTTGTTGAAGATCAGATGGTTGTAGATGTGTGGTCTTTTTTCTGAGATCTCTATTTTGTTCCAGTGGTCTTTGTGTCTGTTTTGATACTAGTACCATGCTGCTTTGGTTACTGTAGTCTGGTAGCATAGTTTGAAGTCAGGTAGCATGATGCCTCCAGCTTTGTTATTTTTGCTTAGGATTGTCTTGGCTATATGGGCTCTTTTTTGGTTTCATATGAATTTTAAAGTAGGTTTTTCTAATTCTGTAAAGAATGTCAATGGTAATTTAATGGGAATAGCATTGAATCTATAAATCACTTTGAGCAATGTGGTCATTTTCATGATATTCATTTTTCCTTTCCATAAGGATGGAATGTTTTTCCATTTGTTTATGTCCTCTCTTACTTTCTTGAACAGTGGTTTGTAGGTCTCTGAAGAGGTCCTTCACATCTTTTGTTAGGTATATTCATAGGTATGTTATACTCTTTGTAGCAATTATAAATGGAAGTTAATTCATGATTTGGCTCTCTGCTTGTCTATTGTTGGTGTATAGGAATGTCTATGATTTTCACACACTGAATTTGTATCCTGAGACTTTGCTGAAGTTGCTAATTAGCTTAAGGAGCTTTGGGGAGAGGTCAATTTTTAGGAAATGACTTCCTAAATAGATAGGTTTTGTTAAGTATACACCACTCTCATTGGGAAGCAACATGGGTAAGGTGGGAAAAGAATACACATTTTACTGAATAATTCTAGAGAAAAATAAATGACCTTGAAAATGGGCTCTATCATAAATTTGTTGAGAACAAGTGTAACTATTCCTACACCCCTGCCATGAAATCTTACTCTGATTTATCTGGTCAGTTCCTTCTAATACTTTTCTACAAGAACCATTCCAAACTTTTTTTTTTTCTCAAAACTCCAAACCAACTAAACTCATGTCTGCCAACTATACACTTATTCTCATACAATAACTTTAATGATAATACATACAATTTAATTATCTAGAAAGCCCCTTAATTTGTTCCAACACACCCATTCAGCCTTGTCCCCTCCTGTTATAATTGAAAATCATCTCTCCTCTCTAAAGCTTATCTTAGTATCTATCCTCTAAATTTCTTTTTGGGATGGATATTCTCTATCTGACCCTTGGTGTCCACTTTCCACCATTTTCTCCTGCTCTTGTCCCAGGAGACTGATCTATATGACCTGTATAAATGCTTCTTTGTCCTCTGACATTAGGTTGGATATGGCCAATGGAAGTCACCAACATTTGATTGGAGAACAGGAGAATGGTGAGGCCAGGATATTTATTCCTCCAGCATCCTCTTTTCCAGGCTGCAGGGTTGGCAGTGGCTGTGTTCCTGTATCAAAGGCTGCAGCAGGTACACTGGAAAATTGACTCCTACAGCTACATACATGCCACAAAGGGCTTTGGTAACCATTTCTTTCCCCTTTTTTTTTTTGAAACAGAGTTTTGCTCTGTTGCCCAGGCTGGAGTGCAGTGGCCTGTGATCTAAGCTTACTGCAACCTCCACCTCCTGGGTTCAAGCAATTCTCCTGCCTCAGCCTCCCAAGTAGCTGGGATTACAGGCGTGTGCCACCACACCCAGCCAATTTTTGTATTTTTAGTAGAGATGAGGTTTTACCACATTGGCCCGGTTGTTCTTGAACTCCTGACCTCAAGTGATCCACCTGCCTTGGCCTCCCAAAGTGCTAGGATTACAGGCATGAGCCACCATGCCTGGCCACGTTTCCTTCCTTATCAGGCATAGTGGAGGAACCTGTTGCTGATCCCAGGAGTGCATCACTATCTTCGATTTCTTTTCTTCATTCTATCCATAATTTTTTCAGTAGATCATTCATTAACTTTCATTAACTCACTTTATGCCCTCACTTTTTTTGAGTTGCTGCTGCTCAGCAAGACCCTGACTGATACACTTCCCTCCTATTTCCTTAACAACTGTTCTCTGTCAAAAAAATTCTTACAAACTTGGAAATAAGGACAAAAGGCAACCAGCGTGTTCTTTCATTGTCTTATAGGGTGATTGCTTTACTGGTCTACTCAAGGATTATCCAAGGGGATGTACTTTGTTCTCCTCATGGTTTATTATGGATTAGACATGCTTAGTGAAGTTACATGCTAATTTATGTATTTTTGCCCTATAATGTTACAAATAATTTCTGTCCAAGTTTTCTCTTCCATAAAAAGATAACTCCAAAGCTTCCAGTTTTTGCAGGGTTATTAATAAATTTTATATTAGTGTAGCAATCTTATCCTCACATTCCTTTATTAAATTTCTTATAATAAATCGGCTATTGAGATCACTTTGAGTAGGTCTTAACATCTTCCTGGTTACCTCATTAATCAATGAATTAAATGACATCTTTAATACATGTTCACTTCATATTTGCATTAGAATAATGATTTTACCTCTTTGAAAATTCCGCGTTAGCACCTCTTTTGATTGTCTTTCCTGTCTTATTCGCACAGCTTCAATCTTTCCTTATCTATTGTTTCCTTCCCTTATGCATTTAAGCGTCCTCAAATCTCTCCTATTTTTAGAAAGGCAACCAAGAAACAAACCCCAAAGCCTCCTGGATTTCCACCTATGCTTTATGCTTCTTGGAAGCATTGCCTTCATATACACGCATTGCTCATTTCTTCATTTCATATTTACTTCTCCTTCTACTGACATGATTTATTCCTCCATGATGCCAATGAAACTGCTCATGTTAAAGCAATTAAAGACCTCCTTATTCAATTTAATAAACACATTAAGTTCTAAAGCTGTTCAAGTTCACCATTCTATTTGACTATGCTCTTTTCATTATATATATTTATATATTTTTTATTATGTATATTTATTTTTCTTAGAACCTTGCATTTTTAGTTTTATTTTCTTTTTTTTTTTTCTTGAGACAGAATACCGCTCTGTCACCAGGTTGGAGTGCAGTGACACAATCTTGGCTCACTGACACCACTGCCTCCCAGGTTCAAGTGATTCTTCTGCCTCTGCCTCTGCCTCCTGCATAGTTCGGATTACAGGAGCGTGCTACCAAGCCCTGCTATTTTTTTTGTATTTTTAGTACAGACAGGGTTTCACTATTTTGGCCAGGCTGGTCTCGAACTCCTGACCTCAGATGATCCACCCACCTTGGCCTCCCAGAGTGCTGGGATTACAGGCGTGAGCCACCTTTCTTGGTCTCTTTTTTCTTGCTGGTTGAAATTTTAAGGCTTTTGATTGCTTTTAAGGGTGGTGGTGCCTCAGGGTTTTTGCCTGAGCCTTCTTTTCCTTTTTTCCAGTTTAATCTTTTATTCTTTTATTTTCTCCTGCTTGGAGTAAAGTGAGGAGGAAAAATAGCCCAGGGATTTTATTGGTTGGAATTAACATCTTTTGTCACCATAGTACAATACTTGACACCAGGAAGTTGGCATTGATACAATACTATTAACTACAGATCTTATTCAGGTTTGCTAGTTTTCTCACTAATGTGTCCTCCTCATCTAGAATCTACCAGGATTTCACACCGCATTAATTGTCGTAAATTCTTAGTCTCTTCCAGTCATTGATGGTTCCTCAGTCCTTCCTTGTCTTTCAAGATATTGACACTTTGAAGAGTACTGATCAGTCATTCTGTAGAATGTCCCACAATCTGCACTCACCTGAAGTTTTCTAGGATTAGATTGAAGCTATGCCTTTTTGGGAAAAACACCACAGAAATGGTGTATCACATCAGAGTTTATATAACATCCATAGATTTTCTAACTAGTGATGTTAACTTTGCTCATTTGGTTAAGGTGATGTCTCCCAGACTTCTTCACGGAAAAGCAACATCACTAATCATCAGAGAAATGCAAATCAAAACTACAGTGAGATACCATCTTGCACTAGTCAGAATGACTATTATTAAAAAGTCAAAAGAAGAGTTCCTGGAGAGGCTGTGTAGAAAAGGAGGTGCTTATATACTGTCGGTGGGAATGTAAATTAATTCAGCCACTGCGGAAAGCAGTTTGGAGATTTCTCAAAGCACTTAAATCAGAACTACCATTTGACCCAACAATGGTAATAATTACTGGGTGTATATCCAAAAGAAAACAAATCAGGCTGGGTGCAGTGGTTCATGTCTATAATTTTAGCACATTGGGAGGCTAGGCAGGTCAATTGCTTGAGCTCAGGAGCCAGAGACAAGCCTGGGCAATATGTGGAAACCCCATCTCTACAAAAAATTCAAAACTTATCTGGGCATGTTGGCGTGCACCTGTAGTTCCAGCTACTCAGGAGGCTGATATAGAAGGATCGTTTGAACCCAGGAGGTGGAGGTTGCAGTGAGCTGATATCATGCCACTGTACTCCAGCCTGGTGACAGAGCAAGAGCCTGTCTCAAAAATAAAAATAAAAATAAAGAATAAAGAAAATAAAAGAAATAATTCCTCCAAAAGATGCATGCACTTGCATGTTCATTGCAGCACTATTTACGATAGCAAAGACATGGAACCTTAATCTATGTGTGCATCAATGGTAGATTGGATAAGAGAATATGGTTCATATACACCACAGAATACTATGCAACCATAAAAATGAATGAGATCATGTCATTTGCAGTAACACGGATTAAGCTGGAGGCCATTGTCCTAAGTCAACTAACATAGGAACAGAAAACCAAATACTGCATTTTCTCACTTATAAGTGGGACTTAAACATTGGGTACTCATGGACATAAATATGACAACAATAGAAACTACAGATTACCAGACGGGGGCGGGGGAGGGCAAAGGTTGAAAATCTAACTATTGGGCACTATGCTTAGTACCTGGGTGATGTGATCACCTGTACGTCCAACCTCAGCATCACATGATATATGCAGAGACAGGGTCTTGCTATGTTGCCTAGGCTAGTCTCAAACTCCTGGTTTCAAATTATTGTATGACTTCAGCCTCCAGAGTAGTTAGGACTACAGATGTGCAACACCATGTCCAGTTTCACCAGATAATTTTTGATAACAAAGGGTAACATAGTAACTTTTCTTTCTTCTTATTCTCCATATACTTCACACATGATTCTATTCTTTTTCACAACTTCAATTACCATTTAGCTCTGTAGTACAGGCCTAGCTTTATCTACAAAGCACCAGATCTGCACATCCGACTGCTATCGGACATCTTGGATGTCCCAACATATCTCAGACTCCAAATAGCCAAAAACGAACTAAACATTCTTACATTTGCTGCCTCTTGTGTGCTTCCTAAATTAGTCAATTGTGCCATCAGCACTAGGTTACTTAAGCCAGAAACCTGGACACTTTTCCTGAATTCTTCTACCTTACCTTATATATATTCAGTTAGACTCTAACTGGGACAATTCTACCTTTTAACAATTTCTCAAGTCTATCCTTGTCTGCACCCTTACTCCTACCTTTTGGGTTAGGCTGCAAACATTCACCTGGCCCCTAGTTAGTCTCCCTGCTTCTACTTTTGCCTCTTCCATGCCATTTGTCTAAAGTGCAAATCTAATCATCTCACTCACTTTTAACCCTTAAATACCTCCTGTTTCTGTTGGGTAAGTCAAATGTCCATATCATTCTCCTTCATCTTCCAACCCTGCCTTCTGCTACCATCACATTTCTTGCTATTTCATTCACCAACTCTTTGTTCCAGCCACAGAAGTGGGTATAAAGGCCCAGTGAAACCCAAATATTGAACTCCATTGAAATAGGCTTGTGCTATGTTCTCTACAGAATACAAGATTATCAACCAAAGGGGAAGCAGAGGTAACAAAAATAATAAAAAATGTATTTGCAAATTGTGGTTGGCAATCTGAGTTAACATAATAACAGTTTTTATTGGGAGAAATAAAAACTATTATTTGTAGGCCACTTGCTGCCCTGTACATCTTTCTGGCTATGCCAAGATTGTAAAAACTGACTGCTCTTTACTGGGACAATTCTTCAGGGTTGTTTACGCAGTTGGTAATCTTGAAAGATGTGGTAATATCTCCTTTTAACTCCAGTCAGAGAACAAGTCTGTTTCCTCCTTTCTGTAAAAGTGCTGGATTCTCCAGCCTCAGTGTTCCTCAGCTGCAGTGCGGATACTCTGCTTATGTAGCATCCATCTGAGCTCCTCAGTGTCTCCCCCATGGGATTTGGGGCAAGAGGAATTTGCAAATCTGCTGATGCTCCTGCAGCTGGCTGCACTATGCATAATAAAATCCTTTGTTTTTTGCTCAGGAGTTTTATCTCTTTGGCTAGCATTCAGAAACAACAAAAGGCTAATTTGGTAGCTTGTAAATGAAATCCACTTGAACGTTTTATATTTTTAAAGTAAGTAGTTCTTTTGCTTTCACATTATTGTAAGAAATGTTGATCAAATTCCACTTTTCTCCTGAAAAGGAAATTAAAACAACCAATAATGATCCAGGTCAACAATGGCATCTGACACCCCTGCTTTGAAGCATTCCTCAGTAGTGATAGGTCAGCATTCTGTATCAGCTTTTTCTAATTCACAATCGTGAGACTTAAGGATGTGTTAGGGATGTGAAGTCATGTTATTCTCAGATTCTCCAGGGCATCTGAAGATTAAGTGATGTATTATTTTATTTTTTCAAAAATAAATAAGCACCTCTAATGTCTTTTGATATAACCACAAGAATATGGATTGTCAAATCCTGGTTAGAGTATCTGAAAGAATGGATGGACAGTGAGCTGAATGAGGAAGTCCAAAATCAAACCCAGTTTTTCATTAATTCATTTGGTAGACAATAAGCACCTACTGATTTCCAGGCACCACTCTAGAAAGTAATATGGATACAAGACAAGATCATTGAAGTCTCGTAAAGCTTACAGCTGAAGGAAGAGACTGACATGCAAACATTTCTAATATGATGTAGTAAGAATTCTGATAAAACTCAGCATACAACTATATTAAAGTGCCTAGTGCACATGAATGCCCATTCATGTTCACACATAAAATACTTTTAATTCCATTATCCAGAAAACACTACCGTTCATAGTTTGGTAGATTTGGTAGATAGCTTTTCAGACTAATATTTTTTACCCTGGGTATACATAAACACAACATATATATGTGTTTATGTGTATGTATATGTATGTGTATGTGTATATATATATGTATATACTTAATATATACTCATTAAAGTATATACTTATATACTTAATATAATATATACTTATATATAATACATACTTGTATAATATATTCTTATAAATATATACTTACATAATACATATATATAATTATATGTAATTAAGAAAACACAATAAATGCTATTAAAATACATGTTGTACTATACGTTTATGAATACTTTATCCAGAAACCCTTTTCTATGACAGTTTATATATATACATGTATATACACATACACATATATATATGCATTAAATAAAACTGATCATTAGGAGTCCTAAATGTGAACTATACTTCATAGTCCAAAGAATTTGAAAGGAAAATACATAATTTGTCTAACAAACTTTCTGTGTTTTCCCGGGCCTTCATAAAAGAAAATGATAGTATTTATGTTCAGTTGTATTCACTGAGTATACATAAGGAAAATACTTCTATTTCATTACTGTTCTGAGACTGACATGACAAATTAAATTCTTGAAGAATCAAATTCACTTGGAACAAACAGCTCAGTATTTTAAATTCTAAACTGATAAGAACTGGCAGGGTTTGAAAAAATTTCATGTATTATATTTGCATTTTGGAATTTCAAAGGCCTGCTATTGATTTGGTTACCATGCACTTCAAATGAATGAGTATAATAGCAGGACTACTACATGTATTTGCCAGCACACGAGCAGAATTTTACATGGAGGGAAACCTTTCTTCTGTCTGCCACAAGATCACTGAAACATGGTGTCCAAGGGAAAAATGGCTGTTGTCCTCTTCCTTAAAGGGTGACTGCAGGTGAAGTTGTGACTTGAAAATGTAAGTTTGGCAAATACAGCAGTTTGCCCACTCAATGCCCATATATGGAGCCTTCTTCCTACATAATGTGGTACCATCTGCTGAGATCTAAGCACCATTCAGCTGAGTGAGGCTTCCCAGAAAGCCATAGCTTTCTTGATGAAGAAGGACAAACACAGTTGCACTGCCCCTTCTGACTCATTCTTCACTTTGCTCCAGTCTCATTCTTCTTTCCTTGCACCGTGGAATCATGAAGGGATGATGAGGAAAAAGTCTATGTAGCAAAGGCACAAGGTCAAGAAGACAAAAGTTCCTGAATTTCCAGTGACATCAGTGAGTAAGTGAATGCCAGTTACCACCTTCCCTTGAGCTTCTTGTGAAAAAGAAACTTTGTTTAAGCTACTGATAATAATATATTCTTTACTTGCATCTAAACTTATTTGTAACTGATATACTAGGAAATACAGATTTGCCTCTACTCTCCACTTTACACAGTCTCCAAAGTCAACACTTCTAAAACAGTATGAAAGAAAGGCAACATATTAGGTGTTTGGGTTTGTAAGATCATTCTTTCATCTTATACACCTTTGGTCAGGTAGTTCTAGAGCCTAATACTAAGTTCTGGGTTTCTAAACTTAAAAGATATTTAGAGGCTGCCGAGCTCGGTGGCTAATGCCTATAATCCCAGCACTTTGGGAGGCCGAGGTGGGTGGATCACCTGAGGTCAGAAGTTCAAGACCAGCCATACCAACATGGAGAAACCTCATCTCTACTAAAAACACAAAATTAGCTGGGCATGGTGGTGCATGCCTGTAATCCCAGCTTCTGGGGAAGCTGAGGCAGGAGAATTGCTTGAACCTGGGAGGTGGAGATTGTAGTGAGCCAAGATCGCGCCATTGCATTCCAGCCCGGGCAACAAGAGTGAAACTCTATCTCAGAAAAAAAAAAAAAGATATTTAGAGCCCCAGAAAGAGTCCAAAGGAGCAATTCAAAAAGAAATATATGGCTTGCGAATAAAGATTTAAGAAGAAACACTTTAAAAATCAACCACCATAGTATTTCTGGCCATGAGAAAGAGGTGAAAATTTATTATTAGCAAACCAAATCTTACAATGTATTAAAAATACATCATGGACAAAATGAATTTTTCCCAGCAATTTTAGGAAGCTTTAACATTAAAAAGTACATTATAAGGCATGATACAACTGTTTATTTAGATTATCATTACCAAAATTATTATTTTCCTGCTAATTTAGAACTCTATGAGGGCAAGATTGTGTCTATTTTTTTTTTTTTTGAGATAGAGTTTTGCTCTAGTTGCCCAGGCTGGAGTGCAGTGGAGCAATCTTGGCTCACTGCAACCTCTGTCTCCCAAGTTTAAGCGATTCTCCTGCCTCAGCCTCCTGAGTAGCTGGGATTATAGGCACCTGCCACCATACCCAGCTAATTTTTGTATTTTTAGTAGAGATGGGGTTTCACCCCATTGGCCATGCTGCTCTGGAACTCCTGACCTCAGGTGATTCACCCTCCTCAGCCTTCCAAAGTGCTGGGATTACAGGTGTGAGCCACCGCACCTGGTCGATTGTATCTATTTTATTCACTATTTTACCTCCAGTTCCAAGCATCTGGGCTCATGGTAGGCATCAATAACATATTTTTTTCAATAAAATTAAGTTTACATGTGGTTAGATATAAAAATTTAGTTTTAAAGGTATTTATAGTAACCAAAATATTTCACATGTTTCAAGTCATTTCAAAAGCAGAAGAGAAAATTATTTCACTTTTTTAAAGGTAGAAGTATGTCCTAAGGAATTTTTTTCAGTGCTTTGGAGTCAGGGTGGCCAAAAATATTTATTCAGTCCTCCACTATTGGCTAATATTGGGCTGCACTCCTTATTGCTGAACAACAGAATACTTCTCAACACCATAGTTACCCATTACCAGACAATCAGAATTAGCACACGCAACATAACCATTATTATAGAAAAAAAAATCACAAAAACTGACTCTGACAAAATATCCAATCATACATTGAATGATAATACTAGTATAGAAACAGCTTCAGGAAGGCCTACCATGTAATGTATATTCAATCTCCCCCACGTTGCTTCCCCATGGTTGTGAACATGGGACCTAATGGCACTATTTGGCACAAATTATTTATTATTTCAGATTTAGACAAAATCACTTTTGGTTTTTAAACTTTAAGTAATTTAATAGTTTGGTGAAGAATTTGGATTCCAAATGCAGCTTGGTTTTGGCAAATCCAAACATAGATTTTAATTATTCATCTGTCTAGATTCATGTGTCTCAAGTTACTATCCTCAAACGTCTTAAATAGGTTTCAGCCAGGAAAAGAAACACATTTCTCAGTTACTTTTGAAAAGTCATGTGTTAAAAGTGACTGAGAGGTTCAAGATAGTTGTAATAAATCACTTAATAAAGGCAGAGAATTACCTTGCATAATTAATTTGAGATTCAGCAGCATGATAATCAGTATCATTTTC
The DNA here is from genome assembly GCA_036589455.1 of Ateles fusciceps. Taxonomy (NCBI): domain Eukaryota; kingdom Metazoa; phylum Chordata; class Mammalia; order Primates; family Atelidae; genus Ateles; species Ateles fusciceps. Next base: position 9,048,237 of record JAZHEH010000193.1, read on the forward strand.
TGTAACAAACAGGAAACTTTAATTGAAATTTCTGTTTTATCCTCTAGGGGGCCCTTTCTCCAATTTGATCAGTCACAAAGTTCAGACTGTCAGTTTTATTTAGTTTTGTGCCAAAGGGTACCGTTTGCCCTTATAAATATCATTAAAGAGATCTAAAGATGCTTTTTCTTTTTCTTTTTTTGAGATTGTCTCGCTCTATCGCCCAGGCTGGAGTGCAGTGGTGTGATCTTCGCTCACTGCAACCTCTGCCTCCTGGGTTCAAGCAATTCTCCTGCCTCAGCCTCCTGAGTAGCCGGGATCACAGGTGCCCACCACCATGCTTGGCTAATTTTTTTTTTTGGTATTTTTAGTAGAGACAAGGCTTCACCATGTTGGCCAGGCTGGTCTCAAACTCCTGACCTCAGGTGATTAACCTACCTCGGCCTCCCAAAGTGCTGGGGTTATAGGCGTGAGCCACTGCACCTGGCTTTTTCCGTGAGGGTTTAGATACTGAACTTCCATGATGAATCATCCATACATTAGAGTCTTGATTTCTTCACAAGCAAAAACTGAAAAGTGTTTTCCAATTTAATTTGTCTTATTATATACAGATATGATTCTTAATTTAATTAGAAAAATGAACTAAGATTTACATTTTTGTCTCTGTGTGTAGAGGGATACAGCATATTTCTTAGAATTTGCCAATTGGCTTTAAACTTTTACTCTCATGGTTAAATGAAAAGTAATTTTAACACTTACTAAAGACAATAGCAACTCATAGGGGTATAGGCCTAGGGAGAAAAAAGTGGAGGATAGGAAGCAGGACTAACTTGCAGCTCCCACTTGGAGGGACAGAGCGGTGTGTGCAGACTCACGTCATGAACTTTTGCTCCAAGAACTACCACAGGAACATACCAGGAAAGCCAAAAGAACCTATAGAAGCTTTGAAGGAACTGACTTGCTACCACAGGCTCTGTGAGACAGCTGAGAAACTGTGAGTGCTCTCAGTGTGCAAGGGGAACATCTGTCCCCGAAAACACATCCTCACTGGGGAACCTGAAGGTCCAGATCACAGGAGAAGGATTTAACCTTACCTGGATTTGAGACAAATTTAGAGAGCCAAGCCAAATATAAGGGTTGAAGCAGTGGGAAGAGCCCTGTGGGCACTTTGTCCGTCCCTAGGGAAGCCATTTATGGCTTTGTCTTGCAGAGGCCCTTGGGGAAAGCTGCCAGTAGAATTGGGGAAAGATCACAGGAAGAAGGAAACTTCTGGCTTAACTTCGTAACAATTTCCACCGAACGCATAGTTTCCTGTACAGAATCTGGGGGAATGGCAGACAGGAATTGCAGATAGGAGAAAGCTTGAAATCTGAAAGCCATGCTTGCTTTCTCAGCGAAGGAGGCTTATAGCCTGGGGCAAGTTCTCAGCCCTGCTCATTGGCTGCCTAGAAATAATCTCGGTGCTATGGGGGAGGCATAGTGAGACTGGCCTTTCTGAGTGCAGGGAAGCTGGGTGAGGCCTGTCACTGCCAGCTTTCCCTCACTTCCCTGGCCACCTGTACTACACCATGATTCCCTTGAGAACATAACTCAGTCAGCTGGAGAACTGCATCCCCAGCTCCCACAATGTCTGCAGCAAGCCCTGCCCAAAGAGAGTCTGAGCTCAGACACACATAACCCTGTTCCCACCCGATGGTCTTTCCCGACCCGCCCTGGTAGCTGAAGACAAAGGATATAATCTGTGGGAGCTCAGTGGCCCCACCCACCACAAAAGAAACACAAATATTTATCCAAGTGAACGTAGAGCAAGCTTGTATCCTCCCTATACTACTGCAGCTGATGCTCTCTTGAAAGCGCCACCTTCTGGCTGCAGGCCAACCAACACAAAACTAGCATGCTAAACAAAATTACAACCAAGGACCCTCACAGAGTCCACTTTACTCCTCTGCTACCTCCACCGGAGCAGGTGCTGGTATCCATGGCTGAGAGACCTCAAGATGGATCACATCACAGACCTCTTTGCAGACACTCCCCAGCACCCGCTCAGAGCCTGGTAACGCCCCAGAAGAGAAATAACAATCACTGCAGTTTGGCTCTCAGGCAGCCCTAGGGGAAGGGGGGAGAGCATCACGTCATTGGAGCACCATGTGGGACAAAAGAATCTGAACAGCATTCCTTGAGCCCCAGATCTTCCCTCTGACATAGTCTCTTCAAATGAGAAGGAACTAGAAAAACAAGTCTGGTAATGTGACAAAACATACTAGCTCACCAGCAGTGGACCCAAACTGAGACAGAATCTCTGAATTGCCGGAGAAAGAATTTGAAAGGTTGATTATTAAGCTACTCAAGGAGGCACCAGAGAAAGGTGAGGTCCAACTTAAAGAAAAAAAAAATGATACAGGATATGAATGGAAAAATCTCCAGAAAAGTAGATGGCATGCGTAAAAAACAATCGCAACTTCTGGAAATGAAGGGCACACGTAGAGAAATGAAAAGTCTCAACAACAGAATTGAACAAGTAGTAGAAAGAACTTCAAAGCTCAGAGACAAGGCTTTTGAACTAATCCAATCTGACAAAGACAAAGAAAAAAGAATTAAAGAAAATGAACGAAGCCTCCAAGAAGTTTGGGATTATGTTAAATGACCAAAGCTAAGAATAATTGATGTTCCTAAGGAGGAAGAGAAATCTAAAAGTTTGGAAAACATATTTGATGGACTAATTGAGGAAAACTTCCCTGGCCTTGCTAGCGATCTAGACATCCAAATAGAGAGAAGCTCAAAGAACACCTGGGAAATTTATTGCAAAAAGATCATCACCTAAGCACATAGTCATCATGTTATCTAAAGCCAAGATGAAGGAAAAAATCTTAAGAGTTGTGAGGCAAAAGCATCAGGTAACCTCTAAAGGAAAACCTATCCAATTAACAGCAGATTTCTCAGCAGTAACCCTACAATCTAAAAGAGATTGGGGTCCTATACTTAGCCTCTTTAAACAAGGCAATTATCAGCCAAGAATTTTGTTTCTAGTGAAACTAAGCTTCATAAATGAAGGAGAGATATGGTCTTTCAAAGACAAACAAATGCTGAGAGAATTAGCCATTATCAAGTCAGTACTAAAAGAACTGGTAAAGGAGCTCTAAATCTTGAAACAAATTCTCAAAATACATCAAAATAGAACCTCCTTAAATCATAAATATCACAGGACCTATAAAACAGTAACACAATGAAAGAAGAAGCAAGGTATTCAGGCAACAACTAGCAAAATGAATAGAACTGTACTTCACATCTCAATACTAACATTAAATGTAAATGACCTAAATGCTCCACTTAAAAGATACAGAATAGTAGAATGAGTAAGAATTCACCAACCAAGTATCTACTGTCTTCGAGAGACTCAGAAGAACTAATGCAGAAGAACTGACATAAACTGAAGGCAAGGAATGGAAAAAGACATTCCATGCAAATGGACACCAATGGTGAGGAGGAGTAGCTATTCTTATATTAGACAAAATAGACTTTAAAGAAACAACAGTTAAAAAAGACAAAGAGGGACATTATATAATGATAAAAGGACTAGTCTAACAGGAAAATATCACAATTCTAAATATATATGCACCTAACACTAGAGCTCCTAAATTTGTAACACAATCACTCCTTAGGTCTCTAAGACATTAGATGGACAGCAACACAATAAAAGTGGGGAATTTCAATACTCCACTGACAGCACTAAACATGTCATCAAGACAGAAAGTCAACAAAGAAACAATGGATTTAAACTATACCCTAGAGCAAATGGACTTAACAGATTTTTACAGAACATTCCACCCAACATCTGCAGAATATAACATTCTATTTATCAGCACATGGAACATTTTCCAAGATAGACCATATGATAGGCCACAAAACAAGTCTCAATAGATTAAAAAAATCAAAATTATATCAAATACTCTTTCAGATCACAGTGGAATAAAATTAGAAGTCAACTCCAAAAGGAATCCTCAAAACCATGCAAATACATGGCAATTAAATAACCTGCTCCTGAATGATCATTGGGTCAACAATGAAATCAAGATGAAAATTAAAAAATTCTTTGAACTGAATAATAACAGTGACACAACCTATCAAAACCTATGGATACAGCAAAGACAGTGCTAAAAGGAAAGTTTATAGCATTAAATGCCTATATCAAAAGGTCTAAAAAACACAAATAGACAATCTAAGATCACATCTCAAGGAACTAGAGAAACAAGAACAAACCAAACTCAAACCCAGCAGAAGAAAAGAAATAACCAAGATCAGAGCAGAACTACATGAAACTGAAACAAACAAACAAAAAATACAAAAGATAAATGCAAAAAAACCCTGATTATTTGAAAAGATGAACAAAAGGGATAAACTATGGTGAGATTAACCAAATAGAAACCTAGAAAACCTAGTACAAACCAAGTACAACTAGAAAACCTAAAAGACATGGATAAATTCCTGGAAATATACAATCCACTGAGATTAAACCAGGAAGAAATAGAAACTGAACAGATCTATAACAAGCAGTGAGATTGAAATGGTCATAAAAAATCTGCCAAAAAAAAAGAAGTCCCAGACCAGACTGATTCACAGCTGAATTCTATGAGATATTCAAAGAATAGTTGATACCAATCCTATTGACACTATTCCAGAAGATAAAGAAAGAGGGAATCCTCCCTAAGTTAGTCTATAATGCCAATATCACTCTAACACCAAAACAGGAAAGGACATAACAAAAAAATAAAACTACAGACTAATATCCCTGATGAACATAGATACAAAAATCATCAACAAAATACTAGATAACTGAATTTAACGGCATTTTGAAAAGATAATCCACCATGATCTAGTCAGTTTCATACCAGAGATTCAGGGATGGTTTAACCTATACAAGTCAATAAATGTGATACACCACATAAAGAGAATTGAAATAAAAAACTACATGATCATCTCAATAGACACACAAAAAAGCATTTGACAAAATCCAGCATCCCTTTATGATTAAAACCCTCAGCAAAATCGTCATAGAAGGGGCATTTTTTAGGGTAATAAAAGCCATCTATGACAAACTCACAGCTAACATTATACTAAACAGGGAAAAGTTGAAAGTATTCTCCCTGAGAACTGGAACAAGACAAGGAGGCCTACACTTACCTCTTCTATTCAACCTAGTACTGGAAATCCTAAGCAGTCAGACAAGAGAAAGAAATAAAGGGCATCCAGATTAGTAAAGAGGAAGTCTAACTGTCACTGTTTGCTGATGATATGATCGTACAACTAGAAAACCCTAAAGACTCATCCCAAAATCTCCTAGAACTGATAAATGAATTCATTAAAGTTTCAGAATACAAAATCTATGTACACAAATCAGTAGCACTGCTCTACACCAACAGTGACCAAGCCAAGAATCAAATCAAGAACTCAACCCCTTTTACAATAGCTGCAAAAACAAACAAACAAAAAATGTAGAAATATGCCTAATCAAGGAGGTGAAGACCTCTACAAGGAAAACTACAAAACACTGCTGAAAGAAATGTTGATGACAGAAACAAATGAAACCACATCCCATGCTCATGGATGGGTGGAATCACTATTATGAAAATAACATACTGCCAAAAGCAATCCACAAATTCAATGCAATTCCCATCAAAATACCATCAGCATTCTTCACAGAACTAGAAGAAACAATCCTAAAATTTATTTGGAACCTAAAAAGAGCCCACATAGCCAAAGCAAGACTAAGCAAAAGAACAAATCTGGAGACATCACACTATTGGACTTCAAACTATACTATAAGGCCATAGTACCAAAACAGCATGGTACTGATATAAAAATAGGCATATAGACCAATAGAACAGAACAAAGAACCCAGAAATAATGCCAAATACTTATAGTCAACTGATCTTTGACAAAGCAAATAAAAATATAAAGTGGAAAAAGGACACCTGTTCAACAAACAGTGCTGGGATAATTGGCAAGCCACATGTAGAAGAATGAAACTGGATCTTCGTCTCTCATCTTATACAAAAATCAACTCAAGATGGATCAAAGACTTAAATCTAAGACCTGAAACCATAAAAATTCTAGAAGATAACATTGGAAAAACCCTTCTAGACATTGGCTTAAGCAAAGACTTCATGACCAAGAACCCCAAAGCAAATGCAACAAAAGCAAAGATAAATAAATTGGACATAATTAAACTAAAAAGTTTCTGCACAGCAAAAATAATCAGCAGAGTAAAGAGATAACCCACAGAGTCAGAGAAAAATCTTTGCGAAATGTGCATCCAACAAAGGACTAATATCCAGAATCTACAAGGAACTCAAACAAATCAGTAATAATAAAATAAAAAATTACATCAAAATATGGGCTAAGGACATCAATAGATAATTCTTAAAAGAAGATATACAAATGACCAATAAACATAAAAGAAAGCTCAACATCAATAATTATCAGGGAAATGCAAATCAAAATCATAGTGTGATACCACCTTACCCCTGCAAGAATGGCCATAATAAAAAAATAAAGATATTGGTGTGGATGTGGTGAAAAGGGAACACTTTTACACTGCTGGTGGGGATGTTAACTAGTACAACCATTACAGAAAACTGTGTGAAGATTTCTTTCTTTTTAAATTATTATTATACTTTAAGTTCTGGGGTACATGTGCAGATCATGCAGAATTGTTACATAGGTATACACGTCATGGTGGTTTGCTGCATCCATCCCGCCGTCATCTACATTAGGTATTTCTCTTAATGTTATCCCTCCCCAATCCCCCCACCCCTGCTACCCCTCCCCTAGGCTCCCCACCCGCCAACAGGCCCCAGTGTGTGATGCTCCCCTCTCTGTGTCCATATGTTCTCATTGTTCAACACTCACTTATGAGTGAGAACATACAATGTTAGGTTTTCTGTTCTTGTGTCAGTTTGCTGAGAATGATGGTTTCCAGGTTCATCCATGTCCCTGCAAAGGATATGAACTCATTCTTTTTTATGGTTGCATAGTATTCCATGGTGTATGTGTGCCACATTTTCTTTATCCAGTCTATCATTGATGGGCATTTGGATTGGTTCCAAGTCTTTGCAATTGTAAACAGTGTTGCAATGAACATACATGTGCATGTGTCTTTATAATAGAATGATTTATAATCCTTTGGGTATATACCCAGTAATGAGATTGCTGGGTTAAATGGTATTTCTATTTCTAAATCCTTGAGGAATCACCCCTCTGTCTTCCACAATGGTTGAACTAATTTACACTCCCCCAAGAACTAAAAGTAGATCTAACATTTTATCCAGCATTTTCACTACTGGGTATCTACCCAGTGGAAAAGAAGTCATTATATGAAAAAGATACTTGCACACACATGTTGATAGTGGCACAATATGCAACTGCAAAAATATGGAACCAGCCCAAATGCCCATCAGTCAATAAGCGGATAAAGAAAACGTGGTGTGTGTGTGTGTTTGTGTGTGTGTGTGTGTGTATATGGTATATATACATGGTATATATGTATGTATATACCATACGTATATACATACATATATATGATATAGTATGGTATGTATACATGGTATACACACACACACGCATACGCACGCACACACACACACAGAATACTACTTAGCCATAAAAAATAATGAAATAATGGCATTCATAGCTACCTGGATAAAATTGGAGACCAGCAGTGTAAGTGAAGTAACTCAGGAATGGAAAACCAAACATTGTATATTCTCACTTATAAGTGGGAGTTAAGCTATGAGGATGCAAAGGCATAAGAATGGTACAATGTACTTTTGGAACTCAGGGTGGAAAAAGTGTGGGAGGTGGGTGAGGGATAAAAGACTACATTTACGGTAGAGTTTACACTGTTCAGATGACACATGCACCAGAATCTCAGAAATCACTGCTAAAGAACTTATCCATGTACCCAAACACTACCTACTCCCCCAAAACCTATAGAAATAAAAAGTAGGTATATAAAAATCAGAATAATTATAAAACTTTCTGAAAATACAGAAATATTTGGCTGAAATGGGACTTGAGTGATGGAGATAAGTGGGCATGAAATCATGGCAGAATAAAAATATTACAAGTCCCAAATATTAGTACTATTTTTATACTTAATTTTTTTATGAGCAGATTTTAAAAATCAAGGGGTTATATCAATTTAATAAAAATAGTAAAAAATTATTTGGTTTGTCAAATTACAAAAGTATTTCAATTATAGTTTTTTGAGGAATTAAAATTTCAAGTATAGGCAGATTATAGAGGAATGGTAAAACTCAACTAAAAATATTAATGCTTTTAGGAAGAGTTTATTCTATCCCTTGGGAGGAAATATTTCAAGATTATACTAGAAACTTTTGTTGCCAAAAAACAAGTATGCTTTGAAATGCTGTGATGTAGTGTTGACAGAATTCAACAGCCAACTTAAAAAGAGCTACCACTGACCAAGATGTGACTATTTGAGCATCAAACAGAAAATGAAAATTGCAAATGATTAAAAGAGCAGAGCCCAAAAGAAGCTGTAATTTATAATGATGCCGTATTAGTCCATTTTCACACAGCCGTAAAGATACTACCTGAGACTGGGTAATTCATAAACAGAAGAGCTTCAATTGACTCATAGTTCCACATGACTGGGGAGGCCTCAGGAAATTTACAATCATGGTGGAAGGTGAAGGGGAAGCAAGGCACAGTCTTACTAGCGTCAGGAGAAAGAGGTGGGAGTGGAAGGGCCACATACTTATCAAACAACCAGATCACATGAGAGCTTCACTCACTATCATGAGAACAGCAAGGGGGAATTTGCCCCCACGATCCAATTACCTTCCACCAGGTCCCTCCCTTGAAATGTGGGATTATGATTTGAGATGAGATTTAGGTGGGGACACAGAACCAAACCATATCTGATGCTAAAAAGAAAATGGAACTCTATTTCTTGTAATATAAATGGTACTGTATTCAGGTTAATTTCTTTAGAGAAAAATAACATTTTATCAAATTTCATTTTATACACATACACACACACACACATACACATTCACACATATATAATAGAAGCACCCTATCTATAGAAGGATCCTATCCATGTATACTCAGACTTCTAAACTTTTCTCTGAATACCTTCAAAGAACTAAATAAAAATTTATCTAATAATGCTCCACACCCATCAACTAATTGCATAGGAGATTACTGAGAAGATTGTATGCCCATATTTTTATTTTTCTAATTTTTATCATATATTTATTCAAAACTTCTATTTGCATGAAATTCATTGTATTAAGCCAAGCAATTTATAATATTTATATGATTCCAAACAGTCACAATTTAATAAAAATCACTATAAAATTAATTATTTGACCAAATTATTTTTATTTACTTTGCTAGAACTTAAATTTATAAAGCCTACCTTCTTAGAGAACCCTATATATAATAAAATTCAGTGTTCTGTCATTTTCACTTGAGCATATTCAACAGGATTGGGTTCTAACATTATTAAAAGGACCCTAAAATATTTTATGAAATGGTCCTTCAGCTTGGAACTTCAGAAAGTGTTACTGATTTTAGCACAATGCTTACCATATGCTTACCATAGTCTCTCAAAGTCTTAAAAAAAATACCTGTGGAATGAAGGAATCCTTTTGTGCTGGAGTGGAGAGAATGCTCTTTTGCAATTGTGAGTGCTTTTTTGCATATAGCAGGGTATTTTGAAAATAGCATTCACTCTCACATATACATTCTGATGTGATGAATTTGTATTCCATTTTGTCTCTTTCATGAAAACCTGTCCAGAGCTTGAGGTGAAAGGTAATAGTTGCAAACGAATGCACCAGCCCATTACTATGGCTTCCCTCCATTTCTCCCATGTAAAATGTGCTCATTCTTGCAATCCCTTCTTCAGAAAGCTGTGACTCTAAGTACCCAGAACAGTTATATTTTTCCTCTTTTTCTTCTAGAACAAACTTAAGAAGTGTCAAGGGGATGGAAAAAAGTCCCTTCCCCAAGCAGCTCAGTGAATATACATTCCTTTTAAACTGTTGAACCTTTTTTGTTTTAGAAAACTTCTCATTGTTTAATGTCCATGATGATTACTTAGACTAATTCACAGTCACTGGACTTAGCAGAGCACAGATATTTCTTAAATTTGAAACAGACAAAGCTCAGAAAGATCAATTTTGTCTTGAAGTCTTTGTTTACAATTTGTATTGGGTAGGACTTATTTATAATGCATCACATCTAGGCAGTGTTACTGTTGCTTCTTACACAAACGAAAGAGGAATGTTAAAGACTGAAAGATGATAGTCTCATTAAATTATTATGATGCTTTTATTTACACAAAGTTAGGTAAAAATGACCTCATAGGTTTCTAACAGCTCTGTAATTCAATATCCCAAATGACTCAATTATTTCATCTTAAATCCATGACACAAGAATTTTTAAATTATCACCTGAGAGATAATTTTCACATGTATTTTTAGAAGGCAGAAGTTATATGCACTAATAGGTGGATCATGGATTAACATAAGTGTAAGTTAGAGAAAAGAAGCGTGTATATTTTAATACTTGAAATGTATGATCCTTAATGAATGGTATAATTTATGGGTTAATGCATGGGCTTTGGATTTTGGGCTGCCCTGTGTTGAGATCCTGGCTTGGTATATCAGTTAGCTTTCTTTGATTGCAGAGAAACAAATATTGCCTAACTTAAGCAAAAATAAAAATTATTGGCAAACTTTTAAGATATAACAAACTTGAAGACTGGAGAACTGCTTCTTGAAATTGGCAGAAACCAATAGTTTTGGTGAGTCAAGAAAATAAGAACTAAAGAAAATTTCTCAAGATAGAAAAAGTCAGATGAGGCTTCTGCTTCTGAAGGAATGGAATATCACCATTTTTAAAAAGCCTTGTCCCATTTCCTCAGGGGTTGAAGTCCCAGCAATAGTATTTGAATAAATATTGTTCCCCAACTAGTCTAGTGGAAAGAAAGATCCTGTCCTTCAACTCCTGTAATGAAAGTAATCTATTTTGCCACCTATAAAATATTCCAAATGAGTGACATATGATTCTCCAAGAGGAAATTGGAGCGCTGCAAGAAAGGGATAATGGATGCTGGGGGCCAAAGAGCAACAGATATACATTATGCATGGCTACTTACTAGCAGCATGATGATTGGCAAGTTACTTAACCTAAGCCTCAGTCTTCTTATCTATAAAATGGCAACAATAACAATTTCTACTTTCTTGGATTATTGCATTAAATGAAATAATATATGGAAAAATCTAAGGTTCATAGTAATCATACCATACATGTAGGCTATCATAATTATTATTTTGCAGTTCCTATGTTCCTTTTGCAGATATTTGTTTATTAATTTCTCACAATATCTTGTTAGATAACTGTAATAGATTATTATCCTTGTTTTATGGATAAGAAACATGGACTTAGTAGAAGTTTCCCAAAACCTAAAGCCTGGTGTTCTCTCAAATCCCACATACTTTCTTCTGTGGAGTGCAGAATGTCACTGAAATGTCATCACTTTGGGGGAAAAAACAAAAAGCAACGCTATGACATAGCCTTGAGCAATAGTCAGAACTAGATAACATCAGATAGAACTCTTATAGTGATAGGATCATTTGCTCACTGCTTGACTGCAGGTTAATCCAGCTCTTGTGGATATTGACTGGAAGTGGATGTTCTGACAGAACACTCACAGGATGGTGTCAATGTTGCAGTGCAATTCTGTGACCTTGAGGTTTTAGCACAAAGATATCCAAGCTGATGAAACTGTTCTTTATATGTTTGTTGGCCTCATATATGCCTTCTTTTCTAAAGTGTCTGTTCATAGCCTTTGTCCACTTTTGGATGGGTTTGTTTGTTTTTTTTCTTGTAAATCTGTTTTAGTTCTTTGTAGATTCTGGATATTAGCCCTTTGTCAGATGGGTAGATTGCAAAAATTTTTCCCATTCTGTTGGTTGCTGATTCACTCTAATGTTTGTTTCTTTTGCTGTGCAGAAGCTCTGGAGTTTAGTTAGATCCCATTTGTCCATTTTGGCATTTGTTGCCAATGCTTTTGGTGTTTTAGTCATGAAGTCCTTGCCTATGCCTATGTCCTGAATGGTTTTCCCCAAGTTTTCTTCTAGGTTTTTTATGGTATTAGGTCTTATGCTTAAGTCTTTAATCCATCTGGAGTTAATTTTAGTGTAAGGTATCAGGAAGGGGTCCAGTTTCTGCCAGTTAGAATGGCGATCATTAAAAAATCTGGAGACAACAGATGCTGGAGAGGATGTGGAGAAGTAAGAACATTTTTACACTGTTGGTGGGAGTGTAAATTAGTTCAACCATTGTGAAAGACAGTATGGCACTTCCTCAAGGACCTAGAAATAGAAATTCCATTTGACCCAGCAATCCCATTACTGGGTATATACCCAAAGGATTATAAATTGTTCTGTTATAAAGACACATGCACACGTGTGTTCACTGTGGCACTGTTTACAATAGCAAAGACCTGGAACCAGCCCAAATACCCATCGATGATAGACTAGACAAGGAAAATGTGGCACATATACACCATGGAATATGATGCAGTCATAAAAAACGATGAGTTCGTGTCCTTTGTAGGGACATGGATGAATCTGGAAACCATCATTCTCAGCAAACTGACACAAGAACAGAAAATCAAACACCACATGTTCTTACCCATAGGCAGGTGTTGAACAATGAGAACACGTGGACACAGGAAGGGGAGCATCACACACTGGGGTCTGTGCGGGGGGGCCAGGGAAGAACAGTTAGGCGGGGTGGGGGGGGTTGGGGGAGGGGATAACATAGGGAGAAATGTCAGATATAGGTGACGGGGGGATGGAGGTAACAAACCACATTGCCATGTATGTACCTATGCAACAATCCTGCATGACTGCACATGTACCCCAGAACCTAAAGTACAATAAAAAACAAAAAACTGTGCTGTAAAAGTATAGTTTTGATACTGTTCACCTATTAACAAAATGTGAGAGTATGAAAAGCAGTCTGTCATATACTATAGAATTTTTAATAGAAATCCACTGCTCTGTGTGTGGGCAGGTCTGGATTTGTTTTTAGCTTGACACGTAGACACCCATGCATAAGAGTGGGACATGCTGTTTAATAACAAGTATGTTTTCCTGTCCTAAGTTTTACTATCTTGCAACATGGCATCTCTGCCTTGGTGAATATTTACCCAGTCTAGGAAGCTGTTTTCAAACCAAATAGAAAGCATTCTCCAGTGAGCATTCTCCAGCTTCCCACCTCTGGGGTCCATCTTCCTTTACTGATCTCTCTGGGACAAGAAAGCAGAATTGTTCTTGTGGTAAACAAAGTCAGCCGTCTCCAACTGTGCTTTTAGCAAGAAAGGGACCAGAAGGTTGGGAGAATTGACTGATTTCTTGTGGATCCTCCTGATTTTTTATGTTTCTTCCATAAAGAATCTGAAGCGAGATTTTGAAAACTGAACATGTTACTGATTTTCTTTTAAGACCTCCAGGCTGCCTGGTTCTTTAGCATTCTCCTCTATGCTCACTCTTTGCTGCCTTGCATGTGAATTGTTAATATTTAAGGCTGTGCCTCTTGTGAGACTGTGGACTCCATGAGAGTTGGAGATAATATCTTGCCCACTTTTTGCATCCTTTAAGTGCACCTCAAAGTGCAATCTATGGACCAACAGCAGAGACATCACCATGGAGCTTGTCAGAAATGTAGAATGTCAGACCCTGCTCCAGACTTACTGAAAACAGTATATGCCTTTTAATAAGATCTACAGATGCTTTGTGTGCATATTTAAAATTGAGCAATATTGCTCTTCAGAACTATTGACATAATACATGTGAAATAGTAATGAAGATAATAAAGTATGTGAGGTAAATAATTATTATTTATGAAATCCTCTTCACTGCCATTTCTGTACCTCCTCAACATTCTCTAGTAACATCCCTATCCTAGAAGCAATGGAAACTTCTGAAGACATATGAAGTTGGCAGAATCCACTTGAGCAACTCAAAAAAAAAAGGAAATCAAAAAGAAAATCAAAAGAAGTGATCATCTAGTGAGGAGGGCTGGAGGAAGAGAGTCGTTGTTTGCTAAGTTCATGCTCCTTATGATTATCATGAGCTTCAAGGAGCAATAGGCTTCTAAGCCACAGTTGAATTTCCCTCACTGCTCCATCTCAGTCTCAACCACTTCATTCACTTTTATCTGTTTCATCTATCAAATTTTCTGTGCATGCTTTATTTACACAAAATAATCACATTATAAAATATATACATGCCTTAGTTCATTTGTGCTGCTACCACAAAATACAAAATACTAGGTAATTTATAAAGAACAGAAATTTAATTTTCCTAGTTCTGGAGGCAGAGAAGTTCAAGATCAAGGTGCCAGCAGGTTGGGATGTCTGCATCTTCCAAAAAGAAGGAACACTGGATCCTCATGTGGCAGAGAACAGAAGGGCGAGAGAAATGGGTGTAGCATGAGACCGCTTTTGTGAGGGCCATAATATCATTCAGGAAGGGAAGAGCACTTATCAACTCTTAAAGACCTCTTAAAGACCCCGCTTCTTAAAACTATCACATTGACTGTTAAGTTTCAACTCCTGAATTTTGGAGGGGACACATTCAAACCATGGCAATACACAAAAAATAATGCAGAATAACCCCCACTTCAAGCCCCAAAAGCCAAATTTAAAAGCTACTTTGCTAGGTCATGCATTATAATATCACAAAAATAGTAATAAATGTATTTCAGCTATAGTATATGAATTGGTATTTTAAAATTTTAATTAAAGAATGATAAGAATGTCTTTAACAATGGAAGTTTGTCAGTGATTCTTTCTCTGTTTCTTGAATTTCTTGTGTAGGATGCTGGCTATTTTGTTTACCCACAGGGTTCATTCTGGTGGTGATTATGATTGTATAGATGCAATCTTCTGTTCCAAGGAGTTATTTTAATTGAGTTAAATTCTGTTCAATATTTATTGATTGCATGCTCTGTGTCAAGCACTGTGGTAGGAGCTGGGCAAAATGAGTATGACACATTCTGTGTCTTCCAGGAACTTGTGGGCTGCTGAGCTAGAAAGTCACTAACAGAGCATGTCAAAATAATTTAAGTGTTTTGATAGAGGGGTATTCAGAGTTCCGTGGGTCTTAGGAGATGGGCATTGTATAATTGGATGGGAGTAAGGAAAGCCTGACTCGGCAGGTGAATCTTAGATTTTGTTTTGAATGAGCAATGAGAGTTAAGTAAATAAATGAATGCTGCAGTGACATTCTAAGTAGAAGTTATAGTGAGAATAAAAATGCTGATGGTGTGAAACAGCATAGTCTGTTCTAGGAGCTTTGCCAAGATGCAAATTATAATGTAGGAAAGGCATATGATGAGGCCAAAGAGAAAAGCTAGAGCCCCAGTGTGAAAGCCTCTGGAAAATATTTACCAAACTCACCATATTTAAATTATTTATAGGTATGTGACACCATAAATTTCGCATTAGAAAAAAAATTAATTGGCTCAAAAGAAAATTGCATGAATTTTCAACCTTATTGTAAAAGTATTTTCTGTTTTTCATTAGGACGTGTTTATGTTCCTCAATAGGGAAATGGCTTATGAAATTATGCCACTTCACAGCATAGTGAGTGAGTCATAAATGCACTGGGAAAAAAAAGAAAACCTGTTATCCAATAAGATAGTATCTACATCAATGATGCATTTTTTGGTAGACATTAGAAGTAGTACTTAACAGTTTGCATGAATCATTTTGACTTAGATGGACATGACCGTAATAGCATAGAGCGGTGAGTGGACCTGTGGAAAAGAAATAAACATTGAGCTCAGCTTTTGCAAAAACCACCACTGATGCTTTGCAATGTCTAGAAATTTTACAGCACAGATATCAAAGAGAGGTATATTATTATTAATTATTATACATGATAAGAGGAAAAAATAAAATACTTGTGTATCCCCTGTATGTCTTCTACTTTCTTTTTGGCAATGGAAATTACTTACACTAAAAATCAAACTCCATGAGGGTTAATATGTGGTGTTTTTCCTTCTGTTGAATTCAAAACACTTAAATACATAGTGAGCACTCAAGAATTAGATACTAAATGAATAATGCATCAGCTGGGTTTTCTCTTAGCAATGTCTTATTTGGCAGATTCTACCATTCATAAAAATACTCAAAACTATAGAGAATAATGCCCTTGGGAGCATGGAGATAAGTAGCATCTTCTAAAGTTGGTCTACTGTTGTTCAGAGAACTCGTTCTGTTAAGCAAAGCAAGGGGGTGGTGTATAAAATTTGAATTGGAAATATAACATATTATTGAAGATTCTAAAATTCTCAGTGATCTTTTGAAAATTTTAAAGTAGATTAATACATGCTATTGACAAATTCCAAGCAACTACAAAGACATGGTAACAAACCCATGTGGCACTAGCATGCTACAAGAACAGACCAATAGGTCAGTGAAATCAAATAGCAAACTCAGATTAGAACTGTGTATACCTGCTACCAGAGACAAATTAACAGTGGAGGTAACAAAACTTACGACTTCATTATTTATTTACACTGGGTGGGACTCTCCTAAGATATTCACATTGTTATGTGTTTTTGTAAAATTTGCAAGAGTAACATATTTTTGCTTCATTAAGTTAAGACTAGCTCTTGCCACTTTGACTTCTCCTTCATTGCACTTCCCCTTTGTCTCATGGTATTAGAGTGAGCGTGGACAGTTTTGGAATCCAGCTAAGAGAACGTTGAGTTGGGAGTGCCATTTTAACTGAAATTTGGAAAATGTACAAAGGATATGATGATACAAGTTAGAGAAGAAAAATTCAAAAAGGTAACAATCATGTGTCACAGTATCTAAATAATTGGTAATCAGAGGATCTAAAATAGATCAGACATTTCTTTTATAATTATTACCTCCAGCCAGTTGGATAATGGCAATGTTGACAGGAATGTGGGGGTTTAGAGACCCCCTGTCCTGGTGGGAGTTTAGTCTGAGTGTATTCATTTTGGAGATGGTGATTCCAAGAATATATCCATTTCTCTGTTTTCTAGTTTGTGTGCATAGAAATATTCATAGTAGTCTCTGATTTTTTTAATATTTCTGTGGGGTTGGTGGTAATGTCCCCTTTGTCATTTCTGATTGTGTTTATTTGAATCTTCTCTTTTTTTTCTTGGTTACTCTAGCTTGCAGTCTATCTTATTTATTTCAAAAACTAACTCCTGGTTTTGTTGATCTTTTGTATGATTTTTCATATCAAATTTCCTTCAGTTCGTCTCTGATATTGTTTATTTCTTGTCTTCTGCTAGCTTTAAGGTTGGTTTGCTCTTGTTTCTATAGTTCCTGTAGATGTGATGTTAGGTTGTCCATTTTAGACCTTTCTGATTTTTTGATGTGGATATTTAGTGCTATGAACTATCCTCTTAACACTGTTTCAGCTGTGTTGCATCTTTGTTCTCATTAGTTTCAAAGAATTTCTTCATTTCTGCCTTAATTTCATTGTTTACCCAAAGGTCATCAGGAACAGGTTGATTTTCATGTAATTTTGTGGTTTTGTGCAATTTTTCAGTATCAATTTCTATTTTTATTTCCCTGTGGTCCAAGAGTATGGTTGGTATGATTTCAGTTTTCTTTGATTTTGCTGAGGGTTATTTTTAATGTCTGATGTGTGGTCACTTTTTGAGTATGTGCCATGTACAGATGAGAAGGATGTATATATTTTGTTGCTTTAGGGTGGAGTTCAGTAGATGTCTATCAGTTTCATTTGGTCAGGTGTTGAGTTCATATCCTGAATATCTTTGTTAGTTTTCTGACTCAATTATCTGTCTATTACTGTCAGTGGAGTTTTGAAATCTCCTACTATTATTGTGTAGAAATCTAAGTTTCTTTGTAAATCTCTAAGAACTTGTTTTATAAATTTGGGTGCTCCTGTGTTGAGTGCATATACATATATTTAGGATAGTTAGATCTTCTTTTTAAGTTGAACCCTTTACCATTATGTAATGCCCATCTTTGTCTTTTTTAATCTTTGCTGTTTTAAAGACTGTTTTGTTGAAATTAGTATTGCAACTCCTGTTTTTGTTTCCTGTTTTCCATTTTCTTGGTAGATTTTTCTCCATCCCTTTATTTTGAGGCTTTGGGTGTCTGCATGTCAGATGCATCTCCAGAAGACAGCATACCACTCTTCTTTGTCCAGCTTGCCACTCTGTGCTTTTTAATTACATTCAAGGTTAATATTAATATGTGTGGATTTAATCCTGTCATAGTTTTGTTAGCTGGTTATTATGCAGACTTGTTTGAGTGGTTGCTTTATAATGTCAATGGTCTATTTACTTAAGTGTGGTTTTGCATTGGCTGATAATGGTCTTTGCTTTCCATAGGTAGCACTCCTTTCAGGATCTCTTTTAAGGCATGTCTGGTGGCAACAAATTTCTTAAGTGTTTGTTTGTCTGGAATTAATCTTATTTCTTCTTTGCTTATGAGGCTTAGTTTGGCTGGATATGAAATTCTTGGTTGGAAGTTCTTTTCTTTAAGAATGCTGAATATAGGCCCCCAATTTCTTCTGGCCTGTAGGATTTCTGCTTAAAGGTCTGCTGTTAGCCTGATGGGGTCCCCATTGTAGGTGATCTGCCCCTTTTCTCTAGCTACCTTTACTTTTTTTTCTTTCATTTCTATCTTGGAGAATCTGATAACTATGTGTCTTGGAGATGGTCTTCTTGTGTAGTATCTCACAGAGCTTCTCAGCATTTTCTGCATTTGAATGTTGGCCTCTGCAGTGAGGTTGAGGAAATTTTCATGAGTAATATCCTGAAATATGTTTTCCAAGTTACCTGCTTTCTCCTCCTTTGACATAGTTTGGATATTTGTTTTTGCCCAAATCTCATGTTGAATTGTAATAACCACTACTGGAGATGGGGCCTGGTGGGAGGTGTTTGGACCATAGGAGTGTATCCCCCATGGCTTTTTGCTGTCTTCATGATAGTTAGTTCTCGTGAGATCTGGTCATTTAAAAGTGTGTGGCGCCTCCTCTGTCCCCACTCTTTCTCTTGTTCCTGCTTTTGCCATGTGAAGCTCCCATTTTTTCCATGTACAAGCTTCCAGTTTGCCTTCCTGCATGAGTAAAAGCTCCCTGAGGCCTTCCCAGAAGCCAAGCGATGTTAACACTATGCTTCCTGTACAGCCTGCAGAACCATAAGCCAACTAAACCTCTTTTCTTTATAAATTATCTGGTCTCAATTATTTCCTTGTAGCAATGCAAGAATGGCCTAATACACTCAGGGTTGCCAGTGAATTACAGATTTCGTCTCTTTACACAATCCTGCATTTCTCAGAGGTTTTGTTCATTCCTTTTTATTCCTTTTTCCTGATTTTTTTCTGACCTAGTTTAGAGAGCTAGTCTTTGAGCTTTGAGATTCTTTCCTCAGCTCAGTCTATTCTGCTGTTAATACTTGTGATTCCATTATGAAATTCTTGTAGTGTGTGTTTGAGCTCTTACAGATCAGTTGGTTCTTCCTTATAGTGGCCGTTTGGCCTATAAGCTCCTGCATCACCTTATTGTAATCCTTAGATTCCTTGGATTAGATTTTGACTTTCTCCTGAATCTTAATAATCTTTGTTCCTATCCATATTCTGAATTCTGTTTCTTTCATTTCAGCCCAGTTAAGAACCCTTGCTAGGGAACTAATACAGTTATTTGGAGGTAAGAAGACATTCTGGCTTTTTGAGTTGCCAGAGTTCTTGCACTGATTTTTCTCATCTGTGTGGGCTGATGTTCCTTTAGCTGTTGCAAATTTGAATACAGTCAGCTGACTTCTTTTCTGGATATATTCAGAGGGCCGAGGGTTTGTCCTGGGTCTTCATTTGTAACTGAGTACTTGTCCTTGGCTTCACAGAGGGATATATTAGCAAAGTATTTTTGGTGCTGAAGTTTGGGCTTTGATCCAGTCAATGGCACTTAAGTGTAATGGCATGTAGGTAGGCTCTTGCTCAGCCATGACTCCTCTGTGTTTCCTCACAATTGCAGCTATGAAGTCACTCAGTGCCCTGAAAGTGTAGGCTCCTCTTCCCCTTGAGTGCTGGCTGGAGATCTCAGTTTGGCACTCCTCAGCTGCTGCATACTGCGTTCCCGGGGTGAGCTCAGGCTTTATGTTCCTTCCCTAGCTTGGAGGTAGCAACAGAAGGGACCTTGGCAGTGACTATGGCAGATCTTTCACTTGTATTTTAGGGCTCCACCCCAGAGAAATGCAGAGGCTCTATCAATTGGTGCAGTTGGCCTGGGATGGGACGGCTACTTTGTGGACTCAAGCGGGCAGGGATTTTGTCAGGGAGACAGACTGGCCTCTTTCCTCAGGGCAACTGCACCTTGCTGGAGATGTGATCAAAGCACTCAGGAGAACAGGGGAAGAGCGAAACAGAACAACTGCCCATCTAGAATTGGTATCTTTGCTTCTTTCCAGCTCATGGTTTGAGAGTAGCAAGGGCAGTACTACTGCAGTCACAGTGACAGAGGGACTTTCAGTTTCCCCTGGGAACTCCACCTCAGCGAATCGCATAGTCACAGTTTCTGGGAATGTTCAGCCAGGATGTGGGGCAGATGTGCTGCTGGCCCAAGCTGGGGGCTCCACTTGATAAAGAGTGGGGGAGTTGAGGGCTTATGGGGGAGGAGATACTGGGCTTCTTTCCATATGGTGACTGTGGCAGGCTGGAAGGGTGAGTACACCCTTCAGCTCTTGGTTTCTTCAGTCTGAGGACAGCAGGGGCAGAACTGCTGCCATGGCAGTGGCAGAGGGGCTGTCAGTTGCCTCTGGGAGCCCTTCTTCAGCAACATAGAGCCCCAGCAGTGGGATTGCTCAGCTGGGGGTGGGACAACTCTTCTCGCCCTGTCTGGTGAAGAGTTGGGGTTGGGGGCTCACAGGGAAAAGAGACTGAGCTCTTCTCTGTATGGTGGCTGCAGCATGCTGGAGGCACCAGCGTAGCAACTTTGTTCCTTCCCCAGCCTGAGGGAAGTAAGAGTGGTACCAGTGCAGCAGCAATGGCAGAGAGGCTGTGGTTTTTCCCTGGGAATTCTTCCTCAGATAAATGACTGAAGTGGTCAGGTGGGGGCAGTGTTGCTATTCTGGGGGCCCAATTGGAGATGCATTGGCTAGTGATGAGTAGCAGAGGTTGGGATCCATGGGGAAAACAGTGTGGCTGCTTTTCCATAAGGCTGTTGTTCTGTGCCAGTCCCCAACCACCTAGGGCAATAGGAGTGAAGGCTGCAGAGTGACAGAAATGGTGGTGCACCTCTCCCTCTGGGAGTTCCATCCCAGGGAAGTGCAGAGCTACTCCCAGTGGAGAACTACGATGGGGCTGAAGTGACCTCTGTCCTAGGTCAGAGGGCCTTATCCTGTATGGTGCATTGGATACAAGGCCTGCAGCACATCACTGCTCAGCCCCTTTGAATTTGACCCCTTTCCTGGGGGTGTGCAAGAGAACTTGGCCTCTCTTATTGCTGAAGCTGCAGCCGCTGGTGCTGAGGTGCCCAGGCATCCAAGCTTTCTAAGATTCTGCATATGCCTGAGTGGCAGCTCTGCCCAGATTCCACATAGCTCTTTGTGTCAGTCTGGAGGCCTCAGTTAAGGGATTCATGGGGGACTCTCCTGAGCTTAGGGAAGCAAAGGTCTGTGGCAGAAGTATGGGTCCCCCGGGTACTCTCACTCACTCACCATTTCCCCATGGTAGAGGGCCTTTGGTCCTCCTCCAACACTGTGGATTACAATTTGACATGAGTTTGGGTAGGTACACAAATCCAAACCATATTGCTAATGAATCCAATGATGTATCTAGTTAAGGAGATTTCCAGGAAGAAATGCCACCTTGCTTAAAAATGCCACCTTGCTTAAAAATGCCACCTTGCTTCACAGGAATAGATTAAAAAGAAACAGTTCCCTTATTAAGCATAATGTACATAAAATATAAAGAATTAAAGACTTACTGGTTTTGAAGTAAACTTTTTCATTCCTAGCTTTCCCACATGGCAGAAAGAAAGTACTTTCTTGTTTCCAAAGTAGAAAGGTTATCAAGACAGATTTCAAATTCAGACAGATGATAAAAAATCATAATCTAAAGATAAAATCAAGTGTAGATCCATTCTTAAGATAAATAAGACATATTTTCTACTTCAAAAACCTTGGATTCTATTGTAGATTCTAGTGAAGAAGACAGACAAACAAATATATATAATTCAGTGTGATAAAGGCACTAGTGAAAATAAGCTCGAGTTGTTATGTTAGAGATGTTCCATGAAAGGACGTATATGCACAGTGAGCCCCTAATGTGGAAGGAGCTGAGAAACCAAAGAATGAGGCAGACAAACTCATTTGTTGGTAAAGGGCAGCGTATTGGGGAACTTACAGATACAAGCATGGTCTTGAGTGTTTTTATGATGGAATTTAAAAATATGTACAAGGGAAGAGAGAAATTTATAATAAACCCTCATGTACTATCACTCATCTTAAAAATAATCGACCTATGGCCAATCTTGTTTTACTTATGACTCCCCCTCTGCCAAGTACATTATTTTAAAGCAAATCCCTATAAATACTGTAATGGTATCTCTAATTGATAGAGTCTTTTTGATTAATAATCACAATGCCTTTATCACAGACACTCACACATACACTAAGTCCTTAATACTGATGCTTCCTTTTGAACAAGCTAGGTCAATGTTGCTGAATACTTACCGGGAAGCAGACAGGCTCTAGATTACTTCAAACTATTGCAGAAAGAGAATTATTCAGTCTCTGAAGTTCTTGGTTGAAATTCCTTTTTTTTCTTGAAAAATTATGCTAGCTTTGTTTTTTATGGGTATTTATTAATAGAGTAGAAAAAAATTTGTCCTTAATGCCCCAAGAAAGTACAAAAATGTAATAAATGCTACAAAACATAATCACTATGGGCTCTTGATTTTGTTCCTGAGTTAAGTAATAAAAAGTATTGGGAGTATTGGGGGAGTTTCCGAATTTCCTTCATTTGTCTAATTACGCCTAGAGGGGCCTGGCTACTGACTTCAGGCCATCCCTCTATACTCTTTCCTTAGTGTTAAATGTTCTCATCCAACACTATCTTGCAGTTCTGGGCTGATATGGGTAGATGAAGCTCTCTTGTCTTTAGGGGAGAGAGACAAAAATTTAGTGTTATTATTAACATTAGCATTATAAATAACAGGAAGAGAAAGGCTATACACAACCAGATATGGTGTCATAGCATCGGGACTTCTATTTAACTATTTATTTATAATCAAATTGTCTTGGACTTGAACTAGTAGCTATAGGGCTTAAAGCTTCAATTTAGTCAAACCCAGAATACATGTGCGAAGACTTGGAGACTTGAGCTTGTCATGTTTTGAGATTTGCAAGGGTTGGTGAGACAGGTGCTGGGGAAGTTATTAGGCACCAAATTATGCAAAGAAATTAGAAATTATTGAAGTATTTTTAGTAATAGATTGCTGTGATCAGATTTATGTTGGTATGGGCTATGTAGAAGGGCATAAAAGCCTGTAGGAGAGTATGATATCAATATAAGGTAGAAATAATTACTACATGAACTAAAGTAGTGTTGATGAGGACCATGGCTGTGGCCAACTTGAGACAGTGTTTTCAGATCAAATCCACAGTACTGGGAACCTGTAAGATGGAAAGTTGAGAAGAAGGAGTTAGGGATTGCTTCCGTGTTTGTGTCTTGGCTGTCTTGGAGAATAGTGGTGTGGAAATTTCCAACTATAGTGTTTCTTGGCTGCTGTAAATACTGGATTGCTAGTCAGAGACTACTGCTACTCTAAACCTCATTTTGTGTTACAATAGTAGCATCTTTGAGGCTAGGGCTTTAGCCAGAGAATTAACTGGGGGATGGGTCAGGCAGTCTGTATTGGAGAAAAGTGCTTATTTATTCAATGTGTTTTCCTCTCTCCAAGAAATAATCCCCACGTTCTCATGTTCAGTTTAAATTCTTCATATTCCCTATTGCTTAGTTTTTAGTTATTCTCACATTGAAACAAGAGTCTATTTGGTCTTCTCAAATTCTGGAGTCGACTTGACCATCTATAATCTTATAGCTTGTAATTTAACAAATGAAAACACAGTTTGATTTGAAGGCTATTGCAAGTTGAAACTAATACTTTTCTAACTTAGGTAAAGCTTTGCTTACTAGGCTTCCCCCTATATCCTCATATTCATCATTTATTAAAATCTTTAAAATGTTCTTTATCTCTCTCCTGGAAAATAAATTTAGCTCTTGAGCTGTTTTTCTTCTGGCTAAACCAGAAACAACAACAGAATATTTAATAATAGATGGCTCTGAGAGCCAGGATCTCAACAGGCTTTATAAGTGGGCTCTTTGCCTTCCCTGGGAGGATTGGCTTCCATTTTACACAGTGGCAAACAGATGTGGGAACAGGATCTTTTGTTCTTTTCAGAATCATTTACACCAGCTTTAATTGACTGGAGGATGTGTTTTTTTTTCTTTGAGCGATTTCTTCCCTATTTAATACATACTCATTTGTCTTACTGCAAAAGTTAGTCACCTGGCATAGCCAGAAGCAAAGTAATACAATGGCTACAGTTATTCTCTAAAAAAGAGAGACACATTTTCTTCTCATACCTTTAACATCTAATCTTTTTTTTTCTTCTTCAAGTAATGTAGCAAAATGAGTCATATACCTGGGGCAAATCTACTGAGTATAAAATATGTAGAATCCAAAATATAATTGTTGGTGATTTTTCTGGCATTGGACAAATATTTAATAACATTTTAATTTACTATGTTGTACTCAGAAGTTAGTTTTATGTAATTTACTGTAATACATAACTTACTGGGCTCTGACACTGATGGTTGATTTACTTTTCTATCAGTTACTTGATTAGAATGCATTATTCATAGTTTTTCCTGATGAATGACCTAATTATTATGCTAATTACAACCTAAGTCTTCAATATTTTCTAAAGCATCTTGCCTGATGGGGTTATTAAAATACGTGTATAATTATGGTTTTATAAAAATTCAGAAACATGACTTCACAGACATTTTTATTTATACTTAGACTTTCAAGACCATCCAATATAAAATATCTTCTGCCTTGAATTCAATTAATTTCTTAAATATTACTTTCCTTTCCTAACATAAAGCTGTGAACCAGTGTAATAGATAAAATGGCAATCAACTTCATCAGTAGAGTACTAAGAAGTGGAATAGAATTTTATACCCACTCTTGCTTTTGAGAACTTTGGCTTCAACAAGAAAAATTTCCTCCATGATGTGGAAATTCTTTTAAAGTCAAAAGGAGTGAACTATAATATTTATTATTATATTGCCAAATTTTAATTATTCATGGGAGAAGCAACTGCACTGGTGGATATTATTAACTATTTATACCTGAGCCATCTTTTCTCTCCTTTTCTATCTACTTCGTTTAAGGCATCTGGCCAAAATTATTACATTTGTATGTGTCTCATTTCACAGCAAACTTAGTATTTGAAGATATTGGGATATTGTATTGATTTCAGTAGAGAGAATTACATTTTAGCTAACTCTCAAGGACATCTAAAGCTTGAGCATCAGATGCACAAGGTAATAGAAAGTGATATTTTGTTGTCTGGTCTTAGGCAAAACAATTTGATAGCTCATGGCTGAATCTATATAACCCAGAACAAGTTAGGGTTAAAATGCACATTATGCTCAATTTTGATGCAGCCTAGTTGTTCAAAGGATTTTTTGGAGAGTTGAACGTAGTAACTCATGGCTTTCATGAACTATTAAGGTGATTCTGAAGAAGTAGGATAACGTCTTTTTTGGTCACATCTCATTTTGTCTCTGAGCACATAGGTATAGATGATGAAAGGAACATTATTTAATTATTTAACTGCTTGTACTCTGTGTAATGTTTTCTCTTATTATTTAACTCCCATTTTTTTCTGTATAATTTTTAAACCACTGATTTCTGTTTCAAACTCTGGAAACCCAAAATTATGCCCTCCAAAACATAGCAAGTGGAAGACATTTGAAGGCTTCCTAGTCCTACTTGTTTCTCTTCTTCCTAGTTCTTTTAGAGCTCTTTGGCCCATTTATGATATGAGGAAAACTGTGCTGGGGTCTGATAAAAAAATCTTCATCTCTATTTTTATGGAGCAGCTGTAATTTGACACACATTGAACAGGCCACCTCCTCAAACCCCATGAAGAAGTCGGCAGCTTCTACAGAGATATTGATTTTTAGATTGCAGGGTCAGAGTGTCATTTGAAATATTGGTTAGAAGAAAAACCACCATTAATAGTTTGTGTTTTGCTTGTTTTAAATAATTTTTGAGGTTATATGGGATAAAAATAAAGAAAAATTCGGCCAGGCGTGGTGGCTCACACCTGTAATCCCAGTACTTTGGGAGGCTGAGGTGGGCAGATTGCTTGAGCTCAGGAGTTGAAAACCACCCTGGACAACACGGTAAAACCCCATCTCTACTAAAATACAAAAATATTAACTGGGAGTGGCAGTGTGTGCCTATAGTCCCGGCTACTCAGGAGGCTGAGGCAGGAGAATTGCTTGAACCTGGAGGTGGAGGTTGCAGTGAGCTGAGATCGCGCCACTGCACTCCAACCTGGGCAACAGTGAGACTCTCTCAAAAAAAAAGAAAGAAAATCTAGATTATTTCCTATGTATCTCCAGCATCTGGTGAGCCACCTTCAGGTTTCCTTTGCAGTCCACAGAGGAAAAACACTGCTCAGCTAAAAAGCACGATAAGGACTCTCTCTTCAACTTTTTCTCTCACTGTAGCACAGACATAACCTAGGGGTCTGATTGCTTGAAGAGTGGTAGGTGAGATGTATCTCAGATATCTTCTGCAAGCTTTTTAAAGTTTGTTTCCTCACTTTTTTGGGGGTAGAAGGAAGGAGTGGGGAAAGAGATAATTATTACTTTCTTTAATTGATTTGTAGTGATGCCCTGCTTTTGCTGCTTTTTTGACTAATGGTAACTTAGAATCAATACCCTCTCTATGGTTGATGACCAAATGCTGACTCCTTTTGGGAAAAATGTATAGTTTTTGGAGGATTTTGTGGGACGATGTCACTGAACTATTCACTGCTGTGTGATATACAAGCTCTGGCCCTTCCCTTCCACTTTAAGCAATAGTCAAAACAAGCCATCTCTCTCAGCTTCTTATGGGTGGCATTCTTGTCATGAGTGAATTGAATCTTTGGGTCAGGTCCTGCCAAGATGGCTCAAGCATAGATGCCTTTTCTCGTCACCACATGACCTACAGGAAACTCTTGCATCATTGCTAGGGCTGTGATCAACAAGTTTGTTCATTTCGTAATGGATTTTCTGAGAACTTCTTTTGGAAGAATGGTACCAGAAGAACTATGGGTACAGAATGTCTGGGTCATATGGTACATACATTTGACTCGTGCCAAACTACCCTTCAGAAAGGCTACCTCAATCTATATTCTCATCAGCAGAAGAAAAGGATTCTTATATATGGATATTCTCGCCAACAATGAGCATTATGCAGCTTTTTAAGTTTCACCAATCTACAATAATTGTTTTTATTTTCATTTCTGCAATTATCCACTGTTTTGACTTGTCATCTGTTTGTTAGTATCTTAAGTTTCTTCTTCTATACATTGGATATTCATATTTATTGTTTTTTTATTTGAACTGTTGTCTTTCACTATAGATTTGTAAAAGGTTTTATGTGTTCTAAACAGTAATTTTTTATTGGTGTTGTACTTGGTAAATCTCTGTTTTCTTCATCTGTCAGCTATGTAGTAATTTTATCCATTGTATTTTTCCATTGACCAGAAATTCTTCATTTTGATGGAAACCATTTGCTTTTCTCCTTGTTGGTACTTTTGAAGTTTTGTTTAAACAATCTTTCTCTCACTAAGGTCTGTAACTATCCTGTATTTTATTTTACCAACATTCTAGTTTTATCCTTTATCTTCAGGCCTGTATTCTTTTGATAGTCTACTTTTGTTGGTAGTTTTAAGTAAGGATTTGCTTTTTCCCCCCCCAAGTTTTGCTAACCCATTCACTGTTTCTTAATGAATTTGTGGTGATGCATTTGTACCTGGTTTGTCCCTGAGCTCCCTACCATGTTCCATTGGTAAATATAATTGTTTCTGTAACAATACCTTAATTTTATTGTTATTATGCTTTTAAAATATGTATTAATATGTATTGCCCCTTCTTATTCATGTTTTTCAAGATTTTTTTTTCTTCTATTAAATAATACGGTAAATTTACTTAATTCTTTAACAAATCCAACTGGAAACATTATTGGTATTACCATAAATTTATAAAATAATTAGGAAAAATAAATATCTTTGTAATGTCATCTAAGAAAATGAGAATGTCTTTAATTTTATAAATCCTCTACTATATTTTTACTAGAGTTTTATTGTTTTCTCTGTAAAGTTATTGTGTGTTATTGGTTGAGATAATTTCTAGATATTTTATAGTTTTTTTCTCTTTTGCTATTATTATATTTTCTAGTTACTGATGGAGTAAATTTGTGTTCTCGATAACTTAAGATGTTATAACCAACTAAATTTCTAAACTTTCCTATTCCTAATTGCTTTATTAGGTGAATATTATATGGTTTTATTAGGAGATAACTATATGCATGTAATGATCATTTTTCTCTTCTTCTTAATGATTTTTCCTTCTTTTGATTGGTGAGACTTCTAGTACTATATTAATCAGTTATTGTGATACTGGGTATTTTTAATATTTTAAAGGGTATGCCATCTATGTTTCTGCACTAAATGTAGTGTTTGCTGAAAAGTTTTGATATATAATGTTTACTGATGCAAGACATTTCACTTCTAGTCTCAGTTTGCTAAAGTTTTTGAACTGAAAAAAAGGTCCCAAACTTTATTGAAGTCTTTTTTGCATTATTTAAATAATAATATGGTCTTTTCCCCTTTACTAATGAGAAAAACGGCATTCATGGATTTCATGATGTACAACAATTTTTGCATGTCTAGTATTAACCTCATTTGAGCATGAAGCAATTTTCAAAAAAATGAGCTGTTAGGTTCAGTTAACTAGCTTTATAACCTTGGGTAAGTCATATAACACTTCTATGCCTAAATTTCTTATCAGTTAAATTGAGATAATAGTGAAAGAGTTGTTTTTGAATTATATGTGGTCAGAGCATAGATGAATGCTTGATACATGATAAAACATAACTTTTATTTGTATAAGATTTTCCTGCAATTAGCTAAATGGGATGCTATTTATTTTTCTCTTATGTGTTATCTGATTTTGATAGCAAAGTTTTTTCTAGCCTTCAAAGTGAGCTGAATATTTTTGGACTTTTTCAAAGCAAACACATTTAAACAAGCTGAGTGCTTACCAATTTGGTCCTAGATTTTGTTTTTTTCCTCTTTTAAAGACAACAGCAAATATTACTGTACTAGTTTCTCAGGGCTACTGTCACAGATTACCACAATCTGAGTGGCTTATAAAACAGATATTTATTCTCTCACAGGGTTAGGGGCTGGAAGCCTAAAATCAAGGTGTTACAGAGCCATGATCCTTCTAGAGGCAAGTGAAAAATTCTTCCTTTCCTCTCTCCTACCTTTTTGTGGTTGCTGAAAATCCTTGGCATTCTTTGGGTTTCAGATACATCACTCCAATTTCTGCCTCTAGACAGGGCCATTTTTACTATGTGCCTGTGTCTTTATGTATCCTCTCATCTCTTACAGGGACAATAGTCATATTAAATTAGGGGCCCACTGTAGTTTAGTATTTTATTTTAACTTAAGTAATTATATCTATGAAAACTCTATAGTGTTTCCAAATAAGGTCACATTCTGAGGTTCTGAGAATTTTTGAGGATACTATTCAGCTTAGTGAAAGTACCAGAATATATCAACCTGCTTTTGTATTTCTGGAAGCAGTTTATCCTGAGATAATGTTCTTGATCTTAGCTATTATTTTTTTCCTCTTTTTAAAATTAAAAAAAATTTTTTTAAAAATAGACTCAGGATCTTGCTATGTTGCCCAGGCTGGCCTCGAACTCCTGGGCTCAAGCAATCCCCCGCCACACCCAGCCTCCCAAAGTCCTGAGATTACAGGCATGAGCACCACACCCAGCCAGTCTTAGCCATTCTAATACACATGTGGTGATATCTTGTTTTCTTTGCATTTCCCTGGTAATGCATGATTTGGGAAACTTTTCATATGCTTATTTGACATTGTCAACAGTATATCTTGTTTGGTGAGTCTGTTAAGGTTTTTGCCCATTTTAAAATTCAGGTTGTTTTTTATTCTTATTGTTGAGTTTCAAAAGTTCTTTGTATATTTTGGATAATAGTCTTTTATCATATATGTTTTTTTGCAAATATTTCCTCACACTCTGTGGCTTGTCATTTTATTCTCTTGACAATGTCTTTTGCAGAGCAGAAAATGTTCATTTCTGTGAGGTTCAGCTTATCAATTCTTGTTTTCATGAATCATGCCCTTTGGTGTCATATATAAAAAGTTATCACCCAACTCTAGGTCATCTAGATTTTCTCCTGTGTTATCTTTTCGGAGTCATATAGTGTATTAGTCTGTTCCTGCACTGCTAGAAAAATACCTGAGACTGGGAAATTTCATAAGAAAAGAGGTTTAATTGGCTCACAGTTCTGCAGGCTGTACAGAAAGCACGGCAGCATCAGCTTCCTGGGAGGCCTCAGGAAACTTACAATCTTGGTGGAAGAAGAAGGTGAAGTAGGCACGTCTTACATGATTGGAGCAGGAGAAAGAGAGACAAGGGGGAGGTGATACTTTTAAACATGTTTAAACAAGCAGATCTTGTGAGCACTTACTATCATAAGAGCAGCACCAACAGCATCATAGTGCTAAACCATTCATGAAGGACCACCCTCATGATCCAGTCACTTCCCACCAGGCCCCACCTCCAGCATTGGGGATTACATGTTAATATGAGATTTCGGCAGAAACACACATCCCAACCATATCATTCTACCCCTGACTCCTCCCAAATCTGATATCCTTCTCGCACTGCAAAATCCAACTATGCCTTCTCAACAGTCCCACAAAGTCTTAACTCATTCTAGTATTAACTGAAAAGTCTGAAGTCCAGAGTATCATCTGAGACGAGGCAAGTCCTTTCTGCCTATCAGCCTGTCAAATCAAAATAAGTTAGTTGCTCTCAAGATTCAATGGGGATACAGGCATTGGGTATCTTGTATTTTGAATATTTTGAAATACTCCTATTTCAAAAGGAAAAAAAAAATGGCCAAAGACAGGGGCTACACGTCCCATACAAGTCTGAAACTCAGCAGGGGAAGCCATTAAATCTTAAAGCTCCAAAATCTCTTTTGACTCCATGTTGTGCATCCAGAGCACTCTCATGCAAGGTGGGGGGCTACCAATGCCTTGGGAAGCCTGCCCCTATGGCTTTTCAGAGTTAGGTACCTGTGACTGCTATCATGGGCTGGCATTGAGTGCCTGTGGCTTTTCCAGGTGCAAGCTGTTGTTGGATCTACTATTCTGAGGTCTGGAGGATGGTGGCCCTATTCTCAAAGATCCACTAGGCACTGCCCCAATGGGGACTCTGTGTGTCTATCTCCCCTTTGTACTCCCCTAGTAGAGGTTTTCCATGAGCACTCCACCCCTGTAGCAGGCTTCTGCCTAGACATCCAGGTTTTTCCATACATCATCTAAAATCTAGGTGGTCTCTCCCAACTCTCAACTCTTGCACTCTGTACACTTGCAAGCATAACACTACATGGAAGCTGCTAAGGCTTATGGCTTACACTCTCTGAATCAGCAGCACAAGTTGTACCTGGGACCCTTTGAGCCATGGCTGGAGCTGAAGTGGCTGGGATTCAGGGAGCAGTGTCCCAAGCCTGGACAGGGCATTAGAGCCCTGGGCCTGGCCCAGTGAACCATTCTTCCCTCCTAGGCCTCTGGGCCTGTGATGGGAGGGGCTGCCACAAAGGTCTCTGATATGTCTTGGAGGCCTTTCCCCCATTGTCTTGACTGTCAGCATTTGCCTCACTTTTAGTTGAGAGCCCACACTGCACATGGCCAGGCTGTGAAATTTCCAAACTTCTATGCTTTACTTCCCTTTTAAATATAAATTTCAGTTTCAGGCCATTTCTGTGCTCATGCATATGAGCATAGGTTGTTAGAAGCAGCCAGGTGACCCCTTGAGTGCTTTGGTGCATAGAAATTTATTCCACCTGAAACCCTAAATCAACATTCTCAAGTTCAAAGTTGCACAGATCTTTAGGGCAGGGGCACACAATGCAGCCAACCTCTTTGCTAGTGCATAAGAAAAGTGACCTTTGCTCCAGCTCCCAGTAAGTTCCTTACCTCCATCTGTGACCTCCTCACCCTCAACTTCACTGTCCATATCACTATTAGCATTTTGGTCATAACTATTCAACAATTCACTAGGAAGTTCCAAACTTTCCCTCCACTTCCTGTCTTTTTTTGAGCCCTCCAAACTGTTTCAACCTATGCTCATTACTCAGTACCAAAGCTGCTTCCACATTTTCAGGTATCTTTATAGCAATACCCCACTTTTGGTGCCAACTTTATGTTTTAGTCTGTTCTCACACTGCTATAAAGAAATATCTGAGACTCGGTAATTTGATAATGAGAGAGGATTAATTGGCTTACAGTTCTGCAGGCTATATAGGAAGCATAGAGGCATCAGATTCTAGGGAGGCATCAGGAATCTTTCAGTTATGGTGGAAGGCGAAGTGAAAGGAGGAACATCTTACATGGCTGGAGCAGGAGAAAGGTGGGGAGGTGATATACACTTTTAAAGAACCAGATATTATGCACATTCACTCACTATTACAAAAGCAGCACTGAGAAGATGGTGCTAGAGCATTCTTGAAAGACCATGCCCATGATCCTGTCATCTCCCACCAGGCCCTACCTCTAGCACTGGAGATTATGTTTCAACATAAGGTTTGAGTGGGGACACAAATCCAAACCATATCATGTAGTTTAGCATTTTACATTTAAGTCTGATCTCTTTTGAGTTAATTTTTGTGAAGGGCATAAAATCTGTGTCTAGATTTTTTTCATGTGGATATCTAGTTGTTACAGCACTAGTTGTTCCAGCATCATATGTTTTCTCCATCATATCTTTTATCCAACAGATTGTAGACAGATAAGCAAAACAATGTTTCTTCAAATGTTTAAACAAATTTCAGTGTAGTCCATTGACTATGCAGATGGGGGTCTATTTCTGGGCTCTCTACTCTGTTCCATTGATTTATTTGTCTCTTCTTTTGCTAATACCACACTCTTTTGGTTAGTATAGCTTTATAGTAAGCCTTGAAGCCTCGTATAGTGTCTGTTCTCCAGATTTGTTCTTCAAGATTGTGTAGGCTATTCTACGTCTTTCACCTCTCCATATATACCTTAGAATCAGTTGTCAATATCCACAAAATAACTTGTTACTATTTTTTATCAAGATTTCATTGAATCTACAGATCGAACTGGGAATAACTGGTATCTTGACAATATTAAATCTTCCTAGTCATGAACATGCAATGTTTCTGCATTTTTTAAGATCTTTGATTTCTTTATCAGAGTTTTGGTATGCTGATTTTTGCTTTCAGTATTGTGGTTGTGAAGTCAGATACAAGTCTGAATCTTCTATTTTGTAAGAGAGCTACCTTTTCTTTCATTAATTTCATTATTATATCATAATATATCTTTGATATTCTTCATTTTAATTATAATGTACTTAGGTGGGAATTTTTTCTTATCTCTCCTGTTTGGTAATTGTCTTTGCCCATTCAGGGTACTATAACAAAGATATCACCACCTCCTAATGCCATTGCATTGGGAATTAGATTTCAACATGTGATTTTTCTTTTTGTTTTTTGGTGGGAGGACACAAATATTTGGTCAATAACAGTAATCTATGAGCTTATGAACTTTTCAATCTGAGTTTTTTTCTTTCTTTAATTCTGGCAAATTTATTCTTATTTCTTCAAATGTTTATGTGTTTTTCTCTACTTCTGGAAACTCTGTTATCTACATGTTACCATCATAAATATACACACAAACACACATGATACACACAGACATAAGTATACACACATATGTTTAATCTTTTATCCTTTTTTGCTGCCTTCTGAGAGAGTTCATACATTATTCTTTATAGTTCACTATTTCATTCTTCAACTTACTTATCCTGGTAATCAACTTACTTACTGTGCTGTTTATTTTAGCTATTATATTTTAAGGTCCATTATTTCTACTTGGTTCTTCATTATAATTTCCACTTACTGTTCCATGTTACTGATATCTTCCCTATCTTCTTTGGCTTATTTTAATTCTTGGTCAATTTTTTTCAACATTTCTTTTTCAGAGAAAGAATTTATGTAGTTCAGTTTGTTGTTTTTCTTTAGCAATGGTAAATTCTCAGGTATCTGTTTTTCCTTGCCTGTTTGTTATTGTTTCTTGACTCATGGACTCATATTTCCTTGGGTCTGCTAATATGTATGAGGAAGGGACAAAGCCCAGGACTTAATCCATGCTCATCTTAGCAAGTTTAAAGAAAGGGAAAGATCTTATCTCCAGATACCAACAAAATACTGCTGATATCATTGCCACTTGCTATCATTCCATCAAGCAACTCAGAGTTTACCTTTAAATTAATAAAGAGAAGCAACTTAGCAGTAAAACAGTATCTTTAGATTGTAAACTACCAGTTTAAGGGCTTAAGAGAAAAGGGGTTGGAGAAGTCAGTTTCCTGGTTTGACCAGGTAGCTCACACATTTTCATTACTTTTCACCTTAGCAGGGTGACTTAAACTGATGTTGCCAGTTTTGATAGTGAAAGGCCAGGAGATGATTATCCTAGGCTAATGTGGGAGAGAGGCAAGAGCCAATCTAGAAGATTTTCATATCCTCCTGCTGTTCGTTTTGGCTTTTGTTGGTCCCAGGCTGCAATCAGTTATCTACTTCTTATACCTACTCCAGTTAAAGAAAGCTTTTGGTTCCTCAGGGTTTTCATGAGTCTATGTGTTTCGTGTGTGTGCCAGTTCCCGTAATCCATACTCCCCTCTTGCTTCTGCACTCCTCTAGGACTGGGTCAAGGAACCCAGTAGCCCATACTATTTTGCCATCTGTTCTGGAGCTAGGAAACCATGGCCTGCTTTCTACTTGGTACTGTGTTGATTTGGCTTAGTAATGATGACATACTCTGGGAGCATTAGACTCAGAGAGAAACTTTCCATATTTGGCATATTCCCAGTGCTGTGACAAAGGACACAGTCACAGCCGATTATTCTGTTAGGCTTTGACTGAGGGCTTTGTTATTAACTAGTCTCAAATGAAATTTTAAAAGAAAAGGATATTTTTCACATTGGCATTTGAGAAATTGGGCTACAGGAAGCAGTATATACTTGTCCTTTCACTTGACAGAAAACACAAAGTACTTTGAATTGTTCATGGCTCCCTTAATACATTTCAGCAAAAAAGGTGATATTTTAAATTTATTGACAATCTTAGGAGAAAAACTTACTAAATTCTTCAGCTCAACTCAAATATATCCAAATGTAGCTTACCATTAATTATAATACTAGCTATATAAGTAGACTGTAAAGCAATCAGTCATTGATGTAAATTAAAACATTTTTCTGAAGTTCTTTCTTTCTGTTATACTTCATTTAGATCTGATTGGTATGCATAAAATATTGGTCATCTGGCCACTAGCAGTTACCAGATGAAACCAATACGTTATGTCACTGAGAGTGCTAGAACTTTATTTGGGCTATGTATGAAAGTGTAAAGCTAGATGTGTAATGCATTTGCATTTCACCTTGGCCTACAACCCTCTCAAGTACAAATATCAGAGTTTTTCCTTTCATATCATCTGTGTTCCTGTGGGTGTCAGGGAGTCCCTTTCCTATTTTGAGGGCTTTATGATTTTCCTGGATCATTGCAAAAAGGAACGTGTCCACCCAACACAGTTCAGATTAGGTTGAGCAAATTCTCAGTTACAGATGAACATCACATGGGTAGCATGCATACCATTGTTAAGTGACTATTTTAATCAGCGAACACCCTCACCAGATGGCAACAAGAACAGCTTTGCATAACTTTTTAACAAAGGTGACATGAAGATATTCTCTTAAATGTACTGGTTTATAATAGCTCTACAAATGTTTATCGAACATCTGCCACATGCGAGGTATTTTTTCTAGACTTATAGGACCACAATGGACAAAATAAAGTTCTGCTGTCTTTGTTTACAAGGAGGCTAAAAGTAAGCAAAATATGAAGTAGTAAGTTCTAAACCATAATAAAACTGGGTGAGGTGATGGAGAGTGACTGGGAAGGTACTTTAGCTTGGGTGGTTAAGGATTCCTTGTTGTGAGGATGGCATATAAGCTGATACCAGAATAATATACAAAGATCTAGAGACACAATATGCCAGGTGGAGGGAAGAGAAAGTCCAAAGTGCCAGAATCATGTATTTTTAAGAAGAGAAATAAGGTACGTATGGACTAAATAAGGTGATTGAAAGGGAGAATAGTATGAAATAAGATTGAAGAGTAGGTAGAAGCCAATTCATTCAGGGCTTGTGGACCTAGACAAGGATCTTGAATATTATTTTAAGGGTAATGGAAGCACATCCAATTGAATTCCAGTCCTGCCATCTATCCCTTTAAAATATGTACAAAATGTGACTATTTCTCACCATCAAACCAATACTCTCATTTCTCAAACCCTGCTCCTGTAATTATTACTCTTTCTGCTGGATCATTTTTAGCATTCTGTTTTTTAACTTTTATTTTAAGTTCAGGGGTATATATGCAGGTTTGTTACATAGGTAAACTTGTGTTATGGGGGTTTGTTGTAAAGATTATTTCATTCTCAGGTCTTAAGACTAGTATCCATTAAGTTATTTTTCCTGATTCTCTCCCTTCTCCCAGCTTCTACCCTTCCAATAGGCCCCAGTGTGTGTTGTCCCCCTCTATGTGTTCATGTGTTCTCATCATTTAGCTCCCACTTGTAAATGAGAACATGCCATATTTGGTCTTCTGTTCCTGTGATAATTTGCTAAGGATAATGGTCTCCAGCTCCATCCATGTCCCTGAAGGGGACATAATATCTTTCTTTTAATGACTGCATAGTATTCCATGGTGTGTGTGTACCACATTTTCGTTGTCCAGTCTATCATTGATGGGCATCAGGTTGATTCCATGTATTTGCTATTGTGAAGAGAGCTGTAATGAACATAGGTGTGCATGTCTTTATAAATGAATAAGATTGTAATGAGATTGCTGGGTTGAATGGTATTTTTGTCTTTAAACTTTGAGGAATCACCTTTCCTCTGCAACCTGGCCATCATCTGTTATTTTTTGACTTGTTTATAATAGCCATTCTGACTGGTATGAGATGGTATTTCATTGTGGTTTTTATTTGCATTTCTCTAATGATCAGTAATGTTGAGCTTTTTTTTCATATGATTGTTGACTGTATGTATGTCTTCTTTGAAAAGTGTCTGATCATGTCCTTTGCCCACTTATTATTGGGTTTTTTTTTTCTTTTTTGTAAATTTGTGTAAGTTCCTTATAGATGCTGGATATTAGACCTTTGTTGGATGCATAGTTTGCAAAAATGTTCTCCGATTCTGTAGGTTGTATGTTCACTCTGATGATAGTTTCTTTTGCTGTATAGAAGCTCTTTAGTTTAACTAGATTTCATTTGTCAATTTTGCTTTTGTTGCCATTGCTTTTGGTGTCTTCATCATGAAATCTTTGCATGTGCCTATGTCCTAAATGGTATTGCCTAGGTTGTCCTCCAGGATTTTTTATAGTTTTGGGATTTACATTTTAGTCTTTAATCCATCTTGAGTTAATTTTTATATATGGTGTAAGGAAGAGGTCCAGTTTCAATCTTCTGCATATTGCTAGCCAGTTATCCCATTTATTTAATAGGGAATCCTATTTTTTGTTGGTAGGCTATTTATTTGGTGGTGTTGGCCTGGGGTGGGGTGCTGGGCAGGTTTGAGTGCCTTCTATGTACCTTCAAGTAGTTGTGGCCTCTTAAGGTGTGGGAGGATCCCCCTGTTCTCTGTGCAGTGTTAGCGCAAGCGTGGGTCATTGGCAGGAGGGACTCGCTGGCTCTCTGCTCACCAAGACTCTGTCTGCAAGGGTGGTCAGTGGGGGATCTGGGGGCATACTGCACTCTGTGTGCTGGTGGGTCAAGAAAAACAAAACCTACCCATGCAAACAATCATCAGCAAAGTGATGTGGGAGTTGCTATGGGGTCAGAGGAAGCTGCAATATGGGGAGGGAACATGTGGGCTGGTACATGGCCATAGGGGCTGCCTTGCTTGAGCTCACTACCAGTCAGCTGGCACAGAAGCTATGGTGTGGGCTCCCCCAGGGCACCCAAGATTGCCCTGATGCAGGCATGGCCAGGCCAGGGCCCCAGGAGAGGCCAGCAGACCAAGGAGTGTGCAGGTCGAACCAGCCCTGTCTGATGTGCAAGACTGCTCTGCAGATATCAGGTCTGACAGTTCCTCTAGGCCTAAAGTCTCTCATGGGAGCAAGTCAAGCCTAGGGGCATTGGTTGTCCCTGGCAGTGCTCCACTACAAGATGCTCCAGCATCAAACCCTCCCTCTGGGCTCCATATCAGTTGCTGTGCTGCTCCACCACTTCTCTAAAAGCTCTGTCTGCCACCTAAAGTGTCTGTGGTGGTCAAGGCCTCCCCCTCCTAATGGGTTTCCAGAAGGCCATGGTAAGAGCGGGTTGCTCCTTACCAGTTCAACTCACCTGTTCTCCTGGAGCTGTTGTGGTTCAAAAATGAGTCCTGATGTGCAGTAGCCCATGCAGGGTCCCCAGCTTTCTTTCCCTTCAGCCTAGCTTCGGTGTCTTCCCTCCATCCACTTTCAGTGCCTTCCCTCTGAAGATCTGTGGAGTCTGGGGCCCTACTCTTCTTCTTCTTTTTTTTTTTTTTTTTTTTGAGACAGAGTCTTGCTCTGTCACCCAGGCTGGAGTGCAGTGGCAGGATCTCAGCTCACTGCAACCTCTGCCTCCAGGGTTCAAGCCGATTCTCCTTCCTCAGCCTCCCAAGTAGCTGCGATAACAGGTGTGTGCCACTGCACCTGGCTGATTTTTGTATTTTTAGTAGAGATGGGGTTTCACCATATTGGCCAGGCTGGTCTCGAACTCCTGACCTGAGGTGATCCACCCACCTCGGCTTCCCAAAGTACTGCAATTACAGGCATGAGCCACTGTGCCCGGCCCCCCAGTATTCTCTTAATAAAAGTAATGATAGGATTAAATTGAATTTTTAAGAAAGAACTCTGACCACTGTGTGCAGAATAGATTGTAGAGAGGCAAGTGTTGAAATGGAGAAATCAGCTTGAATGTTATTTAATGGTTGAGGTGAAAGATAACATTGGTTTGGACTAGGGTGGAAGTAGTGGAGATGGTGGAAAGTAGAACATTTGGAGTATATTTGGGAGGAGGAGTTGACAAGAATGTTGTTAAATTGCACATGGAAAATGAGTAAAAGAAATAAATAAGAATGATTTATCAGTTTTGAAATGAGTAAATAGGCAAATGGTGGTACCATTTATTGAGGTGAGAAAGACTGGAGTAAGAAGAGGTTTGAGAAGAAAGCAAAATTTTGTTTTGAGATGCATAGTCAACATTCAGGTGGCATTGTCAAGTAAGCAGTTGGATACATAAATCTGGTGGACTCCACTGAGTTGACAATATGTATATAGATGTATATATATATAAACTATATATATTTTAAAATATATATTTAATTAAATTTAAATAGCTATATGTGCCTAGTAGCCACCAGTATATATATATAATTTAAATCCATTTGAATGCATTATACAAAATTATATAAGGAGAGGCTGTAGATAAGTTGGAGAAGATGGCCTGGGAACCAGCAACTAGAGATTGAGCAGAGGAGGTGAATCTTACAAAAGAAACTGAGAAGGTGAGATAAGAGAATACTCAAAGAGTGTTATGATCCAGATCCTAAGAGAGGGGAAGGGCTCTTAAGTGAAAACCCAGAAGTAACCATTTGACTTAGCAAGGTGGAGCATATTGTTGACTTTGATAAAAGTTAGTGAAGGAGAGGAGGAAAGGTCAAAAGAGATGTTTGCAACTGTAGAGAAATCTAGTGAGGTGTTTGCTATAAAGAGAACATAAGTTTAGGTGAGAATTTGTTTCTTTGTCTGTTTTGCTTTTTTTTTTTTGTCTTCTATTTTTAAAGGAAGGGAATACAAAGTGCATGGTTGAGAATGACCCTGAAGTAAAAGTAGTAATTACAAGAGCAGGGTCTTTGAGGAAAAGGAAATAGGGATGAGATTTAGTAGATGTGACCTTTGCCTTGGTGGGAAGAAGTTGTTCACTGTAACAAAACAGTGTAGAGTGGGTACAGATGCAGATACAGGCAGATTTGTTGGAAAATTAGTGGAATCTTCCTCTGGTGGTCTCTACATTTTCAATAAAATATGAGGCAAGCTGAGAATGAGGAAAGGGAAAATATGCTGGAGGTTGGAAAAGAGGAGAGGCATATAATAACCATTTTAGAAAGTGAGGAAGTAAATATACTAGAAAAATATAATAGAATTATCAGGCAGTATTAAGTACCCATTTGAAATCTGTAATAGTGGGCTCATTCAATATGGCAAGCATTACCATTAGACCCAGAGAAGAGCAATTGGTTGATCCCAACCTTTTAGAGAGCCCTGTTCTGGCCCTTTCTGACTATGACCCCTAATGAGAAAAAGAATCTACGAGCTTGAGGGGGACATGGCCACCAGGAGCTCTTATCCTCTCCTCCTCTATCTAGATTATGTTCTGTGTACTTGTACAAATGACCCTTATCCTATTTCCCAGGTCCATGTTGGATACTTTTCTGAGTCCTTCCTCCTTTGGGTGGGCTGCCCTGCAGGTGTCTGCACTCTGAGGCTCTATCTTGCAGGGATATGATGGAACTCGCACATATAGGCTGGGCTGTCCATATATGTATGGAAGGCCCCTCGCAGTGTCACATGCAAGTTAAATGGGAAAGGTCTGGGCTGTGATTTGAGGGCTGGAGACTTGTTTTCTAGATACCATCACATTTTAGTCAGTGTGAAGCTCAAAGGAGTATGAGAATTCTGTTTGTTCTTGGACTTCCAGGTAATTAAGAACATATTTGTCAACGTGGGCAGATAAAGCATGACTATATTTAACAATCTGTTAGCTTGAGATATAGATTTTCAATATTTAGACATGTGGTATGTACTTCCTCTTGCCCCAGGCTCCAGAATGTTTGGGGTGCACCTGAGCATGACCAGAGATACATAGCAGTGCTGTCCAACAGGACTTTGTGCAACCATGAAGTGTTTCTACATAGTACAGTACAGTAATCCTAGCCACATGTGGCTATTGAGGCTTTGAAATGTAGTTAGTGAGACTGAGGAAATGAACTCTTAATTTTCTTTAATTTTAATTAAATTTAAATAGCTACATGTATCTAATAGCCACTGTTTTGGACATGTAGATCTATGGATTTGTCTCTTTTCCCAAGCAGCTTTCTAGTGCTAGAGACCAATTGGGTTCAGTCCTATTACAATAGTGACTCTGTTCCCCTCTGCATGGTTTCGCCAGGGCTTGACAGGTCTCAGAACCCGTTAGCCTCTACCAGGCTCACACCCTGTACTATTCCACCTTGCTGTCCTCTCTCAGTCTGGAAGAACTCTTTCAGTCTCCCCAGGGTTTGGATAATTTGAATTCCTGCTCTATTCCATGCATTGTTATGGCATAAACAAACCATTAGTTACTGCTTCCACTAGAATCTTCCCTTTTAAAGCTCAAGATACATGTATTTTTTTGTTGTTGTTCTCAACAAAATAATACTCTTTGCAAATCAGTGACTTTGACCTTCAAAGCTATTACTTCTGATGAGGACTTCAAGGGCTTATTTTGTAAACTTAAAAACCCTGAAAATTGATAATTCTCTTTTTGATTTTTTTAATAAAAATTCTAACTCCCCAAGGTTGTAAGAATTCTTCACTATCTCTACAAAGGTTCACATACAATGTGCTTTCTGAAAAGTATAAAATTTAATATTTCATGACAAATTATTTAAAAGGGAAAGTGATAAAACTATTTGTGTGCTTGTACCAACGATGATACTCTAAAGATGCCTGTCATGTGGTAGGAGAGTCAAAGAGAGGTAACTTAGAATAGAGTTGGGAAAATATGGATGAAGTTGGATATACCCCTTGTGAACCTCTACTTATAGCGGGCACAGGAGTATGTGCTCCTCTCCCATGCTGGAGTATAGGGAAGCCAGTGAACTCACTGACAATGATATGAACAGACAAAGCCATGAAGGAAATAAGTGAAGATTGCTTTAATCCCTCCATTCTTTTTTGAATTGCTCAGATCACATGTCCCTCATTCCCAGAACTGCTAAGGTTCCTCTCACTTCCCTGCTCCTTAACCTCAAAGCACTTATAGTATATTTGGGGAGACAGGTACTAAACAATGAATATGTATACAAAAATATAATTCAAAATTACCCAAGAGCCATAAATTAATAGAAAAGAGTGCTACCAGGGAGAATCATGGAGCTGTAGAGGAGAGGCTGAAGGTGAAGTGATGTTTATTTAGTGTACGAAAGTTGAGTAGGGATTGGACAAACAGAGAAGGAGGCAGAGAATTCTAGGACAAGATCCTGAGGGAGCAAAGGGGCTAGTGTAAGGAAGAGAAAAAAGGACAATTTGTTTCAGGGAGACCGAGTGGTGACAGAGGGATGTGAGAAGCAAGTTTGGAGAGGAGGACAGGGCTTAGGAATGATTAGATGCTGGGCTGTTATTCCAGGTGCAATAGAGAAACCACTGAAGGGTGGCAGGATTCCAACGGGATCAAATTTACACTTTACAAGGGTTACTCTGGCTGTTGTGCAGAGAATAGGATGAGAGGGTAGGAGGCAAGAGTGAAGGAGGTAAGAGCCCACTTAGGGCACCACTGACAGAATAAAGCCAGAGAAAGTCATGTGCTAAACCAGAGTACTGACAATGGAGCCTGAGAAAACTTGACAAATTCACAATATATTTTAGGGCAGAGCCTTTCAACCTTGGCCCTTGTATTAGTTCGTTTTTGCATTGATAATAAAGATGTATTCCGCTAGACATATTCCATAGTCCCTTACCAAGACTGGATAATTTGCAAAGAAAAAGAGGTTTAATGAACTCACAGTTCCACATGGCTGGGGAGGCCTCACAATCATGACAGAAGGCAAAAGGCACATCTTACATTGCAGCAGGCAAAAGACAGAATGAGAACCAAGTGAAAGGAGTTTCCCCCTCATAAAACCATCAGATGACATGAGACTTAGTACCACGAGAACAGTATGTGGGAATCGTCCTCATGATTCAATTATCTTCCGCTGGCTACCTCCCACAACATATGGAAATTATGGGAGCTGCAATTCAAGATGAGATTTGGGTGGGGACACAGCCAAACCATATCAGCCCTGTTGAAATTTTGGGCAGATCATTTTTTGTTGTGGGGCTTGTTCTCTTCATTGTAGAATGTGTAACAACATCCCTGACCCCTTCTTCTGCCAGTAGCACTCCCTAGCCCAACCCTGAATGCCCTCCATCAATTTTTAAAAACCCAGAATGTCTCTAGACATGGCCAAATGTCTCTTGCATAGTAAAATTGCCCTCAAATTGAGAACCACCATATTAAGGGGACAATTCACAGATAAAAACAACAGATTTAATGTGGAAGGATAAGGATATGGAAGGCGTCATGAATCACATTCATTTGATCAAGGGAGTAGATGGATGTGATTATAGAAATGCAATGACTTGAGGAGGAGAATATTTGGGGCATGTGTAAAAATATTAAGAGTTTGTTTTAGACATAGTTAATCTAGATGCCTAGAAGATTTCAAGGAGATGGTTGCTTATTGTACCAAGAGATCTTGGCTGGAAATATGAAAAGTCGTGGAATTTGGATGTGATCACTGATTGAGGGAATGTAAATGAGAACAGAAGAGTTTTGGGGACTGAACACAGAAAAAAACCTATTATTTCCAAAACCAGGAGAATATGTCATGAAAGAGGGGAAAAAAAAAAACCAGCATGTTTTTCAAGAAGAGGACAGTAAACTAAATTGAATATGACTCAAAGTTCTAGTTATAAGGATTGAAAATCTGTTGGAATTGGCAAAAAGGGGGAGGTAACTGTAAAACTTAGCTGGTGGCTAAGAATTTTAAAAGGGGCTGAAATCTTAATGGGGTGGATTGGAATGAGAATGAAAGTTAGAAGACTACATGTGTAGACAATTATTTCAAGAATTTTTTCAACCAAGGGAGGAAGAAGGAAGCAATTAACTAAAAGGAGAGGTGGCATCAGGGGACTTTTGTAAAAACATGATAGTAAAAAACATGATTAAATGTTGCTAGAAAATGATCCATTAAATAATAAGAGAAGTTGAAAATAGAGGAAAGAGAAGAATAGATTCACCAAAGTTCTATGGTAGGTATGATACTTTTGACTAGTAATTTACTAGGGGAAATATA
Source organism: Ateles fusciceps (assembly GCA_036589455.1). NCBI lineage: Eukaryota > Metazoa > Chordata > Mammalia > Primates > Atelidae > Ateles > Ateles fusciceps. The sequence goes on from JAZHEH010000193.1 coordinate 9,092,863, forward strand.
CTTTCTTTATTATAACAGAAAATGATAATATTAATGATCGCTAACATTTATTAAAGGCTTATGGTATGTCAGGCTTCTTACATGGTTTATCTTATTTAATCTTCTCCCCAAAAACTTGTGAAATAAGTTCTGTTAGTACACATACTGGAGAGATGAGAAAACAGGGTTAGACAGGTTAAGTAACTTGCTCAAGTGGCAGAGCTTAGATGGTAATGGAACTCAATCCTGAACCCAGAAGCCAACTTATTCCAGAGCCTAAGTTCTTAAAAGAAGGAGAGAAAAGGAATCCTGTCAATTAACCTACCAAAGAATTATTAAAACCCATTAACTCTTGCCTATTACCTTAAAGTTTTAAGGCCAGCTTAACTTGAATGAAGGTTACCTCTCACAATGAAATATCCATGGTTCCCTATACTTGATCCTGCCCTAAAGTGATGACTGGTTTTCTCTCATCTTTTATTTTTTACTAATTTTTGTTTGTTTGTTCATTTACATTTTTTTTTTAATCCCTAGACTAACAGGGAATAGGTCTGGGCTTATACAGGATAACCTGACCTTTGAGTGGAAAGAGCTACTCAGGGTGTCTACTTCTTGAGCTGGATTAGACACACAGCGAATGTGTTTCCTGTTCTGGGCTCTAGGCCCTGCTTGCCAGAGCAGCTATGAATACTTAATACAGCCTTCCAGAGGCTATTGACAGAGTCTCTGAGATTGGTTAGTAATTGGCATGAAGAAAATGCCATTGGCTTACTTCACTCTGGGCTTTTTGTTTATAATGGTAGCCTTAAAGAATCCTGGCAATGATTCTTTTCTAATAAGCAAGTATTCCCTTATGTTTGAGACAGTATCAACCAATGCTTGTCCTATCTTGACCTTCAGTTTTCTTTTTAATCGTTTGCTTGGAGGACCTCGTGTGTGTGTGTATTTGTGTGTGTGTGTGTGCGCCTGTGTGTGTACCCACACATGTGTGCATGTAAATAAGATTGTGTTCATGGTTTAAGGGTACTTTTCTGAGATACAAGGCCTGTTATGATAAAATATATACCCTTTGGCCATCTTCTGTAGAGAGCCCAAAAAACCCCAAAAAAAGCAGTTGTATCTGTACAGGTAAAGTTATAGCATTGATTTTTTCTTACAGTGTTTCTTAGATAATTTGGTTCTTTTTTTAGTTTCAGGGTGATGATACACAAATAAATGATAATTTCACCTCAACTGGCTCTTTTTTTTTTTTTTTTTTTAGAAGAATAAAGGTTCTCATGTCAAAGTGAATAAAGAGTGAGGCAGGGATTCAAGACAGAGTGGAGAAATGGGAGCTCGTACAATTTATCTAGATGTGCTTGACACTTCCTTTTTAATGTTAACCATAAAAAAAGAAGAAAGAGAGAAAGAATAAGAGAAAAGAAAAAGAATGTGATTCAAAGTGAATGTGAACAATTGTGTGGCTCGAATCTTTTAGCATGTAGAAGTACTTGGGTCACCACTGTCTTTTCAAACTTGATCTTCTGACTTTCGAGTTATCTGTGACTTCATTCGTGTGTAAAAGATAGCCAGGGCCTTCCAGAGGTGAGGATATCCTTTTGTTTTGAGTTCCCTAGAAGCAACTCCAATTTCTAGATCAGAAGAATAGGCAAAATGAGAGAAGTATTTGAAGCCTATGGAGTAGATGCACCTGTGGGGTTTCTTGAGTCTTAGCTGAAAGGCTTCTGCATGCAAATATACATTAATATGTGTATTCACACATAGCTCTTGGACTTTGCAGTTACATTTCTAGATTTGTTTAATATTGAGGGAAATGATCTGATCAGAGGGCTTGCTCTCAGAAACAGTCACAGGGCCCAAGTAACCAGGTGGTCTTGTCCCCCTCCTGTGGCAGTTTATTAGTACTGCAGCAACAACTCTGCAAACCAGCATACCAGCAATTAAAGGTGTGATGACTTCATGTCCCCAGGAGAAAGCATTTTCATGTGGGAGTTAAAACCTGATGACATATGAAAGGAGATGGAGGATGTGTATAAAACTGGATGTTTAGAAAATTCAGCTCTGCCACATCAAATGTTTGTAGGTATCCAGGGGCAATGAGTGAAGCATTACAGCAAATGAAATGCTGGCTTTCTTTTCATTTTGAACCAGAGCTTCACATCACTGAAACACACATTTTGCTCATCCATGAAACCCAGGCTTGAATCAATAGCTGCAAGCAGAGCCAGTTCTGTCATGTGGCTCTCCAAGGCCAGCCGAGCAACTGATAGTGACATATTTTGAATGATTTAAGAGAAACCAGAGGACTGTTGACCAGCAGTACATCCCAACATCATTAACTTCTTTCTGATATGTCAGGGCTACTGAAGAATTTTAGTTTTCTCAAAGGTTTCTGATCTTGGAGGCAGCACCGGATGAGCTGTTAACAAGCTTCCAGAATATTGGATTTGCCCTGGTGTAACTCACATTTCCTTTTAAGACTTTAAAGGATCATAAATTACAACAGGCTTTTTGGTCCCAGGGCAGCCACAGCCCTCAGCTGAGGAGAATGGGCTCAGTAAATGTGTATTGTGATGGACTAGGCTTTTGTAATTAGCCCCTCAGTTTTGGAAGAAATAAAAGGAAGCCTTATGGGCATTAGGTAATAAAGAATATGCTTTATAAAGTCAAAATATGATTTATGAAAAAAGAATATTCCTATAATTTGGGTTCCAGCTACTTCTGGTGAAAAGTGTCTTAAATTTTATAGTGCTTTAATAGTGTTTTTGTAAATTTTCACGTATCTCCTCTGATCCTTAACATACCATTCCATTTAATCTCTATTTACTTAGTGATAACACTTGATTGAAGTCTCAAGTCCTGGGATCCTTGATTAAGATAACATTTCATTGAAGTCACAAGTCCTGGAATCCTTGATTAACCTCAGTGTTCAAGGTTCTAACTCTTACTTGCTTGTATGATTAACTGTTGCTACCAATTTAGCGATATTTAAACTTTGATAACATTAGAAAATGTAACTAGTTAGAAAAGAAAGTCAATGTTGCTTCTAAGTAAGTTATTTAAATTTTCAGGGGTGTAGTAGAATACATGCTGGCTTTAGAGTTTGCCACTCATAGTGTCAAAATGTAGATTTGCCTGCAACAAGCTGAATGACCTTGGAGAAAAAATAATTTTAACATTTTGATTCTCAATTTCAATGTCTGTACTTTGGGGATAAAAATATTTATCTGCTGGATTATCAGTTATTTAGTCCAGAAATGTTTATTGATTAGCTAACTACTCTATGCTAGGCATGGTTTTAATGTTGAAATGCAATGTTGAATGAGATAAAAAAAAAATCCCTACCCTCGTAGAGCTTGTCTTCTAGTTGGGGAAGACAGACAATAAATAATTGAACAAACCGGTTCTGACAGTCTCAGGTATTATACAGAGTATGCAAAGGGATAATGTAGCAAGGATGCCTTGGCTGACAAGGGAAGCATTCCCGGAGGCAGGGTGATGAGGGAAGGCTCCCATGAGGATGTGACATTGAGGGTGACCTGAATGATAGAACGACACTAGCCTTGTGAGGGATCAGAGCAAAAGCACTGTAGGCAGAGGGGAGTAGCAAATGCAAAAGCTCTGGTGCAGGAAGGAGTTTAGAGTGTTTTAAGAACAGAAAGAAACCTGGTCCTAGAAGTCGGCAGGGGTCAGACCATGCCATGCGATTCAGCCATAGTAAGGATTTGGATGTTCTCTAAGTGTAATCGAAATTATTGGAGATTTTAAAGAAGTGTAATGCCATGGTTTGATTTGTATTTTGACATGCTAACTTTGCTGTGTAGAAAATAGGCTATGGATAAATATTAAACACGGTAATAGGAAGAACAACTATATATCCTAACACAGGATATTGCTGTATTCTAGATAAGAGATGATGGTGGCTGGAACTAGTGAAATAACAAGGGAAATGAAGGTAAATAGTTGCATTTGGGGCATATTTTGGAGGTATAAAGGACAAGACTTGCTGATGCAGTGAATGTGAGGGATTCAGGAATGAGAGAAATCTGGGACAGATTGTAGGTTTTGGTTTGATAAGGCAAATCAATCAAATGGGGGGAAGACTTGGGAAAAACCAGATGGGGCAAAGAAACCAAGAGTTTCGTTTTAGATATGTTAAGTTTAAGTTGGATTTTGAGTCCAAGTTGAGCTATCATATGAGTGCCGATGAATGGGATGTCAAGTAGAATATACAAGCTGGAGCTCCAGCTCTGCACTGGAGATAGAAATTAGGGAATCATTAGCTTTGCTGATGTTTAAAGCCAAGGAGAAAGAATAAATAGAGAACAGGAGAGGGTACAGAATAATTTTGGAGCACCCCAAAATTTAGATGGCATATTGAAAGAGTCAGCTGAAGAGTTGGAAAGGAAGTAGGTAGCAAATGGAAAAACACACAAAAATGTTGATATATCTAAGGAGGAGTTAATTGTATTTATTGCTGCTGAGAAGTAAATAGGAGGATAGAGAAGTGGTCTTCAGATTTGTACAGTGACTCAAAATAAGAGCACTTCTATTGAAGTGATGGGGACAAAAGTCAGACTGGAGTGGATTGTCATGAGAATTACAGTTACCACAAAACAAGCCCCAGATTTTATACCTAAATCTTTCTGAGACAGTATATGCTTAATATATGGTAGCTTTACTGAGAAATAATAATTTGGTGGCAGATTTTGTGGCTTGCCAATAGCAGTCATTCTCCTGGCCTCCTTCCTTCATCCCTTGCTTCAGTTTCTTGGCAAACTTTTCTCCTTCCTTAAATTTGTATGAGTTTTCCACCCTTCCGTATGCTGAGGGATGAGTCTAGGTCACCTTGGTGGTCTTATTCCCCTTACCAGTGATTAGGTTAGGCATTGTTATATGACTCAATCCTGGCCTGTATTAGTCAGGGTTCTCTCAATGGGACAGAACTAATAGGATAGATAAGGTATATATATATATATATATATATATATATATATATATATATAAAGGGGAATTTATCAAGTATTAACGTACATAATCACAAGGTCCCACAATAGGCCATCTGCAAGCTGAGGAGCAGGGAGCCAGTTCAAGTCCCAAAACTGAAGAACTTGGAGTCCAGTGTTTGAGGGCAGGAACCATCCAGCATGAGAGAAAGATTTAGGCTGGGAGGCTAGGCCTGTCTCTCTTTTTCACATTTTTCTGCCTACTTTATATTCACTGGAAGCTTATTAGATTGTGCCCATCAGATTAAGGGTGCATCTGCCTTCCCCAGCCCGACTCAAATGCTAATCTCTTTTGGTGACACCCACACAGACACACTCAGGATTAATACTTTGTATCCCTCAATCCAATCAAGTTGACACTCAATGTTAACCATCACATGGCCAATGGGATCTGATGGGCAATCTGCTGAGAGCTTCTAGAAAAGGTTTCTTTGTTAACAAAAATATATTCGTGGAAAGAAATTCTGCTCTCCTTCACCAAATGTTAATACACCTGTGATATCTGAAATCGCTGCAGCCATCTGTATGTGACCAAGAGAGACACTATCATGGACAGGCAGTAGACGGTCGAGTAGAAAAATGAAAAGCTGTGTTTACAGACCTAGATCTCAGTTTAATGGGGGCATTAAGGCATACTCTTTAAACCAATGTGCTTTTATGTATGAATCCCCCAGAGCCCTGTATGATGCATATGTTACAAATTACATAGTGTCAGGCATTGTTTTTTAAGCTTGACTTACTATTTTACAGATAAGTAAACTGAGACCAAATGAACCTAAGTGCTTTGCCTAGGGACCTATAACTCGTAGTGGGAGTTCAAACCCAGGTACTCTAGCTACCAGGTTAACATTACATTTTGTGGATCATATTAAAGAGGGCATCTGCAATAAACATGTGTTTATTTGATATCTATATTTAAAACAATGCATTGATTTGCATTATTTCCCAATAGTGGCTGCAGATTGGATGCCGAATTTCTTTTGTCAACTGCTGGTCCTGGATATGCTTATGAAGTGTATTTCAATAATCCTTGGTCAGAGTGTATGTTAAGTGACAACATTCTTGCCTGGATGTACTAGAATCCAGGCTCTCAGACTAACGTGACACCAATAATATTCAAGTTATATACATTGCTAATGTTAAAACACATATGAAATAAAGATAATAACTACTATTAATCCAGTGTTTAATATATAATTTGTCATCTATGCAGTGCTTTAACTATGTTGTTTTGCCGTATCCTCACTGAATCCTGAACCCTAACAAAATACTATTTTCTGCATGTTACCATTGAGAAAAGTAAGCTATGGAGAGTTGAAGTATTTTGGCCCAAACAACTATGTCTGTCTTATTCCAAAGGCCCTGTTCCTCACTATTGAATGAATGCATTAAACTTTAACTAAATTTTGGCATAAGCCTGGAAGCTACCTCGCACATTCAGGTAGCATATTGTCGATAGGTTTGTGCGTAGAAAAAAGCCTGGAAATACAAGATGAAGAATGGTTTTTACTCTGTGTTGGGAATTACAGTTAATCTTTATTCTTTTTAGTATCCTGCCATTATAAAAAGAAAAACCTTTTTTAGTAATATTAAGAAATAAAAGAAAGTATTTTATTTTTTTTAAAAGATGTTTGTTAAAAAATCAGGTTTCTTATGGCTGCATTGTAGTCCATGGTGTATATGTGCCACATTTTCTTTATCCAGTCCGTCATTGATGGGCATTTGGGTTGGTTTCAAGTCTTTGCTATTGTGAATAGTGCTGCAATAAACATATGTGTGCATGTGGCTTTATAGTAGAATGATTTATAATCATTTTAGTGTATACCCAGTAATGGGATTGCTGGGTCAAATGATATTTCTGGTTCTAGATCCTTGAGGAATCACCACACTGTCTTCCACAGTGGGTGAACTAACACACTCCCACCAACAGTGTAAAAGCATTACTATTTCTCCATATCCTCTCCAGTGTCTGCTGTTTCCTGACTTTTTAATGATCGCCATTATAAGTCTCACTGTGGTTTTGATAATGACTGGTGATGATGAGCTTCTTTCATATGTTTGTTGGCCACATAAATGTCTTCTTTTGGGAAGTGTCTGTTCAGATCCTTCACCCACTTTTTTGATGAGCTTGTTTTTTTTTTCTTGTAAATTCATTTAAGTCATTGTAGATTCTGGATATTAGCCATTTGTCAGATGGATAGATTACAAAATTTTTCTCCCATTCTGTAGGTTGCCTGTTCAGCCTGATAAAAGTTTCCTTTGCTGTGCAGAAGCTCTTTAGTTTAATTAGATCCTATTTGTCAATTTTGGCTTTTGTTGCAATTGCTTTTGGTGTTTTAGTCATGCCGTCCTTGCCCATGCCTATGTCCTGAATAATATTGCCTAGATTTTCTTCTATGGTTTTTGTGGTTTTAGGTCTTACGTTTAATCTTTAATCCATCTTGAGTTAATTTTTGTGTAAGTTGTAAGGAAAGGGTCAAGTTTTAGTTTTCTGCATATGGCTAGCCAGTTTTTCCAACACCATTTATTAAATAGGGAATCCTTTCCCCATTACTTGTTTTATTTTTCAGGTTTGTCATAGATCAGATGGTTGTAGATGTGTAGTGTTATTTCTGAGGCCTCTGTTCTGTTCCATTGGTCTATATATCTGTTTTGGTACCAGTATCTTGCTGTTTTGGTTACTGTAGCTTTGTAGTATATATAGTATAGTTTGAAGTCAGGTAGTGTGATGCCTCCAGCTGTGTTCTTTTCGCTTAGGATTGTCTTCGCTATATGGGTTCTGTTTTGGTACTACATGAAATTTAAAGTAGTTTTTTCTAATTCTGTGAGAAAAGTCATTGGTAGCTTGATGGGAATAGCATTGATTCTATAAATGTCCTTTGCAGGTACATGGATGAAGTTGGAAACCATTATCCTCAGCAAACTAACCCAGGAACAGAAAACCAAACACTGCATGTTCTCACTCATAAGTGGGAGTTGAACAATGAGAACACATAAACACAGGGGAGGGGGAACACCACACACTGGGGCATTTCAGAGGGTTGGGAGCAAGAAAAGGGATAGCATTAGGAGAAATACCTAATGTAGATGACAGGTTGATGGGTGTAGCAAACCACCATGGGACATGTATACCTATGTAACAAACCTGAACGTTCTGCATATGTATCCCAGAACTTTAAGTATATATATCAGGTTTCTTTTAATCCACAGATCCAGTAACTAAGTGCTGGATGAATTTATCAAGGAAACATAGGACCACTTTGCCACCAAACAGTTGGCCAGTTGGCCAATTGACTTTTCTCTTTTGTCTTCCATTATAGCTTTCCTTGTAGTTCTAGGTGTTCTAGTATTAGGTGAGGAAACATTCACTTCCACTCTTTTGGCTCACTAAACCCATGCAAGTCTGCTTTCTGTGACTCTTGAGTGTCATCTTTCCATCTCTATGGGCAAGGCTGAATAAATAGATTTTTTCATGACTTTGCCTCTCAGCTCTTAAAAAAGTTCTAAAGACAAACAGAATTCAGTTGCCCAACTATTTATTTTGTGTTAGATTGATTGGTACATTAAAGAAGTGAAAGCAGTATTTTCCTTTTTTATCATCTGTAGATAAAATAGGCATGTGTGTTGGGTTGTTCAGTTCCTTTTCTATTGACTCTACCTAATATCACAGATTCAACCACAGAACATTGGATGTTTACTTAGTAAATAACCTCAATCACTTCTCAAATTTCTACTTCGTCAATGTTTATATAGCAAACAGAACCTTGATAAGACCCAGGTTGATTGCAAAATGGATTTTCTGTGTATGTTGCCAACGTTTTTTTCTCTGACAGCCTAGCTATATTTTGCAGATTTATATGCCTTTCAAAGTTTGCATTCTCCCTTTTCATATAATTTTTTAAAAGATATTTACAGAATGCTGTAGTAATATTTTGAAAACACAGGTGGTTAGATTGAAATTAATATACCTCTGCAAAAGATTGTAGAGAAAAATGTGTAACTCAATAAGTATTTCAGCCCGAAAATGACAACCCTTCTTATGATAAGAGTTGAAACTGTCAAATTCAAGTGATTAATTGTATTATGGGAAGATATTAACATTTTATGATATGTCCTGAAATCCAAATTATAAAGTGGATATTCAATGAATGACACTGCCCTTTACTGCCATCTGTACTTCAGATTTTCTCTGCTTTATTAATCCTTAAGCACATACATTTAAAAAAAAGATAACTTGAAGGCCCACTAATACATTGCCTACTTTTCCTTATTACTGTATTGTCAATTTTGATCATAATACTGCTTGTTTTCTTCCCGCCTTAGGCTATGCACTATTCCACTGTACAGAATATAACATTAAAAATGAGTTAATGTATTTAACTATTAATACCTTTTAGGCATTTAGGTTTTCACGTTTTTCCTGTTGTAAGTAATACTGTGTAATATTTGATTCATAATAGCTAGCATTTATAGAGCACTGACTATGTGCCAGGCACATTTTTAACCAGTTTACATTTATTAATCATATGAATCCTTCTAGCAGGCCTTCAAGATAGGTACAATTATGATGTTTATTTTATAGTTGTGGAAACTGAGGCACAGAGAAACTAGCTACTTTGGCTAAGACCACACACTTGGCAATTGGTAGAGCTTGGATCCAACTGCAAGCAGTCTGATTCCAAGGTCTTCAGAGCCATCATAGAATTTTTATCTCATCTTCTAAAATTTTCATAAAGATAGATTTCTAGATGTGTAATGAATAGATTAAGGGAATGAAGTTATTGAGGATCTTAGTTTATAGAAAAAAATGTGCCAATGTATATTCTCACATCACTATATTTATAGGGATATTTAGATTACTACATTTTAATCAACAACAAATTATAAGCAGAAATCTCTGATTAATTTGATAGGTGACATTTAACATTTTATGTTGCTTTATTTGCATATCTTCTGAGCCACAGTGTTTTAGACTGCTGCATGGCCTCTAGTTTACCTTTATTTGAATCCTAGAGATATCTAATTATAGGATGATTGTGGGAAACCTAGAACAGGCCCTGTATATAGTGTTAAAAGATGAACTGAGGCACATTACAATAGTAAAGACAGTGATTCATAAATTGAGCAGCTCCAAACCAGAAGTAGATTGGGACTCTGCCAAAGGGAACAAGGGGAACAGTGTATAGGGTGAATGTGAAGCAAGGCAGAGAAAGTATTGGATTGGTTAAAGTGGAGCAGTAGCCTTATTTGGGTTATTTCACTAGAAAGTCTCTAGTTAGAGGTTAATTGGCAGTTTCTGACCGGTTAAGACCATTTATGCTGAGTTGAATTTTGTGTGATTGACTGATGGTTGGCAGCCCCTCGGTAGCTTCAAAATAGGGCTGGTCAACTGAAACACCAAAGTGGGATTAGAAAGTTGGGACTTCCAGTCCTACACCCTAACCCTCAGGGAGAGAAAAGGGGCTAAAGGCTCTCACCAGTGAGCAATGATTTAATCAATTGTGACTCCATAATGAAACTTCCACAAAAACATTTTAAAAAATGTGTTCTTAGAGCTTCTGGATACCTGAATACATGGAGGGTCCTGGAGGGTGTTGTGCCAGGGGAGCACATGGCAGCTTTGTGCCGCTTTCCCTTCAGTTGTGCTCTGCATCTCTTCATTTCTATCATTAGTGATGTCCTTTATAGTAAACTGGCAAAAATGTTTCCTGAGTTCTGTGAGCTGCTCTAGCAAGTTAGTCAAGCCTAAGGAGAGGGTCGTGGCAATTCCAATTTGTAGCCAGTAGCACAGGTAAAACAACCTGGGACTTGCAATTAGCATTGGAAGAGATGGGTGGGGGGACATTCTTGTGGGACTGAGCCCTCTCCCTGTGGAATCTGACACTGTCTCCAGGTAGATTGTGTCAAAATTGAATTGGAGGACATCCAGCTTGTGTCTGCTGCAGAACTGATTGCTTGCTTGCTTGCTTGGTGTGTATTGAGTGCCCTCTCCCCCACCATGTTTGGTCACAGAAATCCTCTGTGTTGATTTGTTGTTTGCTAAATAAAGGAATACAAAAACAGTTTATGAGTGTGTTTTTTCTGTTTGCTTACGTAGGAACCCAAGGTGCTGGAGTCGCCACAGTCTAAATGGCCTCCCAATTAATTATCTTAACAATTGTAAGCACTAGATATATGCTGGTTATGTTATTATTTATTTGTTAATAAAGATAAGCATTTTTTGGTGAGTTTTGACCACTTGTATTCTTTTGTATCTACAGTTGACCCTCCTTATTTGTGGGTTTTGCATCCACTGATTCAACCAACTGGATAAATATTTTTAAAACCCTAATTAAAATAACAATATACCAACAGAATAATACAAATAAAAATAGAGTAAAACAATTATTTACATAGCATTTACATTGTACAGGTTGAGTATCTCTTATCTGGAATGTCTGGGACCAGAAGTGCTTCAAATTTCAGATTTTGGAATATTTATATACACATAGAGATATCTTGGGGATGAAACCCACGTCCAAACACAAAATTTATTTATATTTTATATGTTTATGTTTTGTATACAATAATTTAAATCATTTTGTGCATGAAACAGTTTGTCTACTTTGAACGATCAGAAAACAAAGATATCACTATCTCAGCCATCCGTGTTGAAAAATCTGTGGTCTTGTGGCATTTATCATCATTCCTGACTCTAATATCTTTGTGAGAAGAGAGCCACTGTCCTCCAGACCCCAGAATGGAGATATACCAACAGTTTACACCATGCACCTGGAATAGCCACAGACACTCAGCACCAGCCTGTGAAAGTAGCCAGGTGGGAGACTATACCCTGCAATGTCACAGGGGTGGAGCTATTCAAAACAATAGGAACCCACTTCTTGCATCATGTGACCTGGATGTTAGACACAGAGTCAAAGGAGATCATTTCAGAGCTTTAAGATTTGACTGCTCCACTGGATTTTGGACTTGGATGGGGCCTGTAGCCCCTAATTTTGTCCAATTTATCCCATTTGGAATGGGTATATTTACCTATTGCCTATAACCCCATTGTATCTAGGAAGTTAACTAACTTGCTTTTGATTTTACAGGCTGATAGGGAGAGGGACTTGCTTTGTCAGGATGAGACTTTTGACTGTGGACTTTTGAGTTAATGCTCACATGAGTTAAGACTCTAAGGGACTGTTGGGAAGGCATGCTTGATTTTGAATGAAGGACATGAGATTTAGAAGGGGCCAGGGGAAGAATGATGTGGTTTGTGTCCCTACCCAAATTTCATTTTGAATAGTAGCTCCCATAATCCCCACATGTCATGGGAGGGACCCAGTGGGAGGTAATTAAATCATGGGTCTTTCCTATGCTGTTCTCATGATAGTGAATGAATCTCACAAGATCTGATGGGTTTGTAAAGGAGAGTTCCCCTGCACAAGCTCTCTTGCCTGCCACCATGTAAGATGTGATTTTGCTCCTCTTTCACCTTCTGCCATGATTGTGAGGCCTCCCCAGTAATGTGGAACTGTGAGTCAATTAAACCTCTTTTTTCAATACATTACCCAGTCTTGGGTATGTCTTTGTTGTCAGCATGAGAACAGATGAATCCCCCTTTATTTAATCACCACAACAGCCCATTAGGGAGCTATTGTCATCTTCACAGCAGTGCAAAGCTATTGAGAGGCACAGCTGATATTCAAAGCCAGGTCTCTTTCAAAGCTCATGTTTTTATTCACTTGTGGATGATGCAAGTCTTTCCTAGTCCCATTATTTTTTGATATTGTCTACTTCTGTCAGAATTATTTATTCATTCAGTCATGTATACGTTATGTATCAAAATAGTTACAGATTCTTAATATGTGCCATGCTCTGTGCTACATGCTATTAAGATAGCAGGAATTTTTTGGATACATATTTCTTCCATTCATAGAACTTAGGTTAATCAGAGGAGACTGAGAATTTCAGAAGGAGTTATAATCCTGAAGCAGTATTTATTAACTAGAAAGTGCCAGGCCCGTTTCTAGGTATTTGCTGTACAGTCTCCATAATGTTTGCAGCAACCCTTTACAATGGTATTATTACCTCCACTTTATATATAAGGACCCTGGAACTCAGATACACTTGGCAATTTTTTCAGGTATTAACTAGCTATCAAGTGGCTCACTAGGAATGAAGCATTGGCCTACAAGATGTCCTGCTGCCTCATGGCTGGCTCGTTACTATCCCTCCTCAATTCTGCAGTGGATTTTTTTACCAGGAACATGTGTCTCAGTGCCACTATCTTCTGCATTTTTTTTTTTTGCCACTGTTTTGTTGCTACTTTTCTTGTTTTTCTTCCTTTGTTTTTTTTTTTTTTTTTTTTGAGACAAAGTCTCACTCTGTCGCCAGGCTGGAGTGCAGTGGTGCAATCTTGGCTCACTGCAACCTCCACTTCCCGAGTTCAAGCGATTCTCCTGACTCAGTCTCCCAAGTAGCTGGGACTACAGGTGCACACCATCATGCCCAGCTAATTTTTGTATTTTTAGTTGAGATGGGGTTTTACCATGTGGCCAGGATGATCTCGATCTCTTGACCTCCTTGGCCTCCCAAAGTGCTGAGATTACAGGCGTGAACCACTATGCCCGGCCTGTTGCTACTTTTTTTCTAGGTCACTTCCCTTGCCAGAATTTTGCATTCTGCACAGAAGGGCCATTTTTGTACAGAGTTACTAATGTGCTAATACCATCTCCAGCAGCCCCTATTTTCATCTTCCACCAGAACACACACACACACACACACACACACACACACACACACACACAAACCCCACTTTGGCCTTAGGAGAATATATTAGATAAACTAATATTCAACATGTTAATTAAGCAGTCTCAGGAAAAATCAGACTACAGAAGCATTTTGCTTTGCAAGGCACATATATGCAAACCCATAGCAATTTCACCTGTGACACAGTAGCCATATTCCCTCTACATCAGTCTTCTTTAGGTTGCCTCATAATCTTTGATGATGTGGCACAACTTAGATACATCTTTCTAAATCATTTCAATCACTCCTATAAATGTGTCAGAACCATATGCTAGCTCTGGCAAAGTAATAAATCACTTCTCTACTGTAAGCTATATGCTCATACTTGTGGGAGTATCTGTCTAAGGAATACATGAGCTACAGGAGTCAGCTTTCTATACACTACAGATTCTTTGAAGAGCATTCAAATATTTATATTGAAGAGCATTAAAATAAAGTATCTTAATTTAAGAAGTAATGCAGATGTCTTAAGGTTTCCTATCTTGGGGTTGTTGGCTGGCACCTTCTCCAGACAACATAGTTAACCTGCTGCATGGCACAGGGCAAGTTACTCGAGCCATCTGCAAGTTCGAATTTATTTACTTTTAAAATGGGGGATAATATCTGTAGCAGATTTAATTAATATCTGGCCACAAATCCTATGACATATCTCCCATCAAAACTTCGAGTGTGTGTCATGGGAGTCATGTGGCTGCCATCTCATTTATAGAAAGACTTGTTCTTGGAGCTCTGTGCTTCGATGTAATAAGTCTTATGACCCCAAGTGAAGCAAATATTCCAGTTGACAGTCTCAGATGAGCCTAGTCTTCTGGCCATCTTCACCAAGGTGCTAGGCATACAAGTGAGGCCACCTGAGACCCTCCAGACCAGCCTATCTGTCAGCCAGACACCACTCAGTTACTGCTATAGTGGAAATGTTTGAGTTTTGCCCAAATTTATATGTTAGAACCTCACCACTAATGGGATGCAATTAGGAAGTGGGGCACTTGGGAGATAATTAGGTGATGAGGGAAGAGCCTACATGAATGGGATGAGTGCCCTTATAAAAGAGGCCTCAGAGGGCTACCTTGCCTCTTCTACCATGTCAGGACATAGCTAGAAGGCATCATCCACAGATAAGAAAGTGGGTTCTCACCAGAAACTGAATCTGCTGGTGCCTTGGTCTTGAACTTCCCAGCCTCCAGACCTGTGAAAAATAAATTTCTGTTGTTTATAAACTACCTCATTTATGATATTTTGTTATAGCAGTCCAAACAGACTAAGACAGTGACCTTCACTGACATCATGTGGAAGTTTCACCCTGCCAAGTCCTGCCTAAATTTCCAACCAACAAAATCATGAAATATAATAAACTAATTGTTGCATTAAGCCAGCATGGAAGGGGGGGTAGGGGTGGTGTGCTGTGCATTAATAAGTAAGTAAAATACTTTTAATGTGAAGGTCAGTAAGCACTCAACAAACATTAGCTATTATTTTTATTTCTTCAGGATTTAGTATGGTCACAAAACCATATAAAATGTTTTGGGGCACAGAAAAGAAGTATAAGATATAGTCTTTGCTCTGTTACAGTTTGGGAGTGGTGGTAATGCTAGGAGCATCTGAAAAGATAATGCATGTATTGTTAGAGTGGTAGACATAATTGCTGTAGGAGTTTAAAGACAGAAGAGGTAAGGTGCTATGAAGAAGTTGTTGTGTTGCATTTGAGGCCCCCATCTTTGGGGAGCTGGAGGCAATATCTGTTGAACAGAAACATTACAAGATAGTTTATTTGACTTTGGATGGGGTTATATTTTAGTTCTTGTTTTATAGATTAGGGGACAAATGATGTTTATGTTTTGTATATGTTTTGATTGCTGCCTATTCACCCTGTTGGTGAGGGAGTGACTCCTGTCCTAGGGTTATGAGATGATATGCATGTGACATTGACAGTGGATGGATGAGCTCCACAGCAGCCTATTAGTCACATATATTCACAGTCCAGAGAACTCTGCACATCATTCAGGGCCACACAGGCTTACTCTCAGAAACACAGTGAATAACCAGAGTCTGTGAGAAGCAGGCTTTGTAGCATTAGGAGGGTGGAGGACGTGATTTGGCTTATTTGAAGAATTCCCCAGTCTTGGTGGGAATTGAAACTTGCTACTCCGGGATAAGCAGAAACTGCGTGGTCCCTTTGATAAGAAGGGTTGTTTGGCTAGGGGGATTTACAATGGAAAAGAAGCAGGGCAGGGAAGGCATCTTACCACTAGACATTTGAGAACCTCCTGATTTCATAGATCCACAAATTTACAAAGCAGCACGTGACAGTGAGCCTCAATTTTAGTCCTTATACCACTGTGTAACCTTCCCAAGTTTCCAAAGCCCGTGAGAAGTGGGGCTTGGATTTGAACCCGAGTGTCTGGCCCAGTCTGTTCATCTGGCTCAGAGTCCATGCGTTATATGCAAATTAAGGAGAGGACTAAGTTTATGAAGACAACTAAATATGTTTCTTCTTTCACGCCAGTCTCCCTGTTTCATTGGGTTTACTTCAATCCCAAGGCACCTAAAATCCTAAAAATGCTTGTGGGTGTCCCACTATCTTTATACAAGATACCATCATTGAGGGAAGCTGGATAAAGGACATATGAGACCTCAATAATTACTTCAAAATTTAAATAAATACTTCTGGTATGTAAAGTTCTAAATTGTGGTTCTGGATTTGCAGTCAAGCAGAGCCATGGTAGATCTTGCCATCTCACTAACACCTTTCACTGTTTCTTACCCATTCGTGTTCTCATATCCCTCTGTATCAAGCCTAATCTCATGGTACATGATAATTATTTAAATCACTCTCTTTCATACATTCCTAATTTCTTGTCTCTCTCTCTCTCTCTCTTCAGCTTCCTTGCAGGTAGGCCAAACCACAGCCCTGGTTAAATCCAATTACTTATTACTTTCTTAAAACTGAAATACACAAGCAGATATAAATTAATATTATAATTTCTGATAAAATTTAATACCTGGGAGATATAACAAGCAATTAAAAGTTATTTCATGCCATTATGAATTGTTTCAAATAATATTTCTACTTTA
Organism: Ateles fusciceps; assembly: GCA_036589455.1. Lineage (NCBI taxonomy): Eukaryota > Metazoa > Chordata > Mammalia > Primates > Atelidae > Ateles > Ateles fusciceps. Next base: position 9,109,713 of record JAZHEH010000193.1, read on the forward strand.
GTTTTCATCACATTTTATTTAATAACTTTAACACATTTGTCTTTCGTAATGGTTTGCCTTTTCTTTGAGGAAAGTGAGCACAGCTGACTGTTTTGTACTTAGTTCCTAGGACACTGCCTGGCACATAACAGGCAGTTCCTAAATGTTTGCTGGAAAAGGCAGAGATGTGAATGGCTATTCATGCCCTTACATGTTATATCCCACAGTTCTCTCCACGATCTTCCTACATGGGTATACAGAACAATTTGAGATGGGAGGGAGTTACACCTTCTTTTTTTATATGGTAGGAGAGAGATGGTCATGAAATAGGAGTTGCAGAAAGAGAGCCAGAATGATGTCTGGACTACAATCAGATTCTCAGACAGCACAATTTTTGTGAAATACATATGGGAGTTGAAAATCTAGAAACTGATATTCTTAAAACCACCCCAGCCCCTGTACCTATTAAAAAGTGACCCTGCACTCTCGGAGCCATGATACATCAAACTGAAGACTGCTTTCTAGAGAGTAAGTTCTGTCAAGTTTGCCTTGGCCACCCCTGTGTACTCTGAACTTAGCACAGTGCTGGACTCATAGTAACTGCACAAAAGCATTCATTGAATGAACAAATGAAAAAGACCCATCACTGATGATATTTTTATCTGAACTCTGCTTCCTGGACCAAATCTGATGACTGACTGAAAACCCCCTTCACTAACCCATCTCAATCCTAGGTGTTTATTCTTAGGGAAATCCCATCATAGTAGGGACACTTTATTGGCTGACATTTTATTGAGTCTCCTTATATTTAAACAAAAATAATATAATACCTTTGGCCTTAATTAATGGTCTAAATGAAATCAGGGAAAGTCTATAAAAGTAGACTACCCACTAAAATATTTGAGACTTGGCTTTACTGTCCTATATTTATTCAGATTACACACTAGGAATTGTTTTTTAATATATGCCAATTATCTTTGCTGCCTGCAGAAAAAGTCTTATTGTTTCAATATCTTCCATAGCTAATTCAAATAACCATTGAAAAAGATTTGCACCACTCATTTTCCCTTTGAAAGCTTATTCTTTTTAATTGAATTACTATTATTGTTCTTTAGTAAGCTATTTCTATAAAAAAAGCTAACATTTTTATGGTGTAGTTTTTTAAAGGTAGTAAAACCTTAAATATCAATGAGATCGTCACCAAATCATTTGTATTTATAATTAAATTTGGAAATTAAAGACAGTAATTTGGGTCTGATTTATTTGGGATATAATTATTTATGCCTTCATAATATCCAGGGTGTATATCCAATTCTTCATTTTAGAATCTCCCTCAACATCATTTGCCATTGATTGGCAACTTCTGAATTCAGCTTGTTTCACCTATCTAGGCCTACTTTGCAGTGCATCAAATGTAGTGAATGAAAAGCAAGTGTGATTTAATGGTCTTGGTTGTGGTAGAGAATATGTCTTCTGACATTCGTAGCCAAGAAAATGTCCAATAATAATGACATCTGCTATAATCTAAATGTTTGTCTCCCCCAACCACAAATTCATACACTGAAATCCTAATTTACAAGGAGTTAGTATTAGAGAGTGGGATCTTTGGGAGGGAATTAGGTCATAAGAACAGAACCTTAATAGATGTGATTAGTGCCCTTGTAAAAGAGACCCCAGAGACATTGTTGCCCTTTCCTACCACGTGAAGCCACAGGGAGAAGGCAGCATCCATGAACTAGAAAATTAGCCCTCAGTGGACACTACTAGCACCTTTGTCTTGGACTTCCCAGCCTCCAGAACTGTGATAAATAAATTTCTGTTGTTTATAAGCCACTCAGTGGTGGTGTTTTGTTATAGCTGCCTGAACAGACTAAGACATATCTTAAGATATAAAGGCAGTCATTCTAACAAATGCAAATTTTTCTTGAAGGAGGTAGACTGTAAAAGCAACATCATAAAAATACCTTATATATGTGTGTCCCATAATTTTTCAGATTACATAAGCCTCAGTGCTTATACATAAAAATAGAATAGCATTCTTCTGGACTCATGCCTCAGCCACTAAGCAGCAAGAAGCTCCCACCCAGATCTTTTCCATCTAGACTGGGGGTTACATGTGTTTTTCACAAGTGCTTTAAATATTCTCTTTCTAGACAGAGAAGAGTTCAAGAATATCCCATTGAAGGGAACGATAAAAGGGAAGAATATAGGAATATGTACTTAAAAATGGGAACACTTGGCCAGGTGTGGTGGCTCATACCTGTAATCCCAACATTTTGGGAGGCCAAGGCAGGCAGATCACAAGGTCAGGAGATTGAGACCATCCTGGCTAAAAGGGTGAAACCCTGTCCCTACTAAAAATACAAAATAAAAATAAAAATAGTAGGCATGGTGACATGTGCCTGTTGTCACAGCTACTTGGGAGACTGAAGGAGGCGAATCGCTTGAACCTGGGAGGCGGAGGTTGCAGTGAGCTGAGATTGCACCACTGCACTCCAGCCTGGGCGACAGAGGGAGAGCAGTTGGTGCTCACTGCTGACACATTGCACCATAGTGCAGCAAAGTTTTATACATTGCCTATTATTAGTAAACATGCAATTCTTAGTAATACTAGTATCTCCACATACCTTTCTGGTTCACAATGACCCATAGTTTGCTTTTAAATTTTCTTTTAAAAAAGCAACATCCTACCCACCATCTAGGATCAGGTAGTGGTGTGGGAAGCTGGTGGAAGGTGGGATTAGGCAGAAACCAGGAGCAGGCAACAGTGGGTACAGAAGCTGGGAGCCAGGTTGCAAGGAGACAGGTGAACACTGATGGAGAACAGTCAACATAAAGTGATGGCCATAAAGCCAAAGCGTCCAAACCAGTAACAAGTTGTCTAGAATCCACAGGGTCTAGACTTCTCTAAGGCAACACCGAGAAGTAGGCAGAGACCGTGATGTTCATTTCTTTTGCCCTCCACCTCCTGTCTTCTCTGTGACCGTTCTTTTGCAGCTCTTCTTTTCTCTATTGGGAGCCTGTGTTATTTCCTGGTCTGCAGCTCTCCTTGTCTCATCAAGGCTTGGATGTCCTGGTCTCTTCTTTCCCTATAGAACTTCTTTGTTCAAGGTTCTAAGCCTTGTGGATTTGTTCTAAGTGATCTGGTGATGAATACTGGCAAAAGGGTCAGTAACTGCTGTAGTGTAATGTGTCACCTTTTCCAATTAAGTCCATGAAACTTACATTGACTCATATAGAAGAAATATAAATTTCAGGCAATCAGAAAGAGAACACTAGAGGGGAATAATTTGTCTTTGATGCTTATGAAAGGCCATCTCATAAGAGGTCTCTCTAAAGTGTTCACCATTTAGAAAAGAGATGTACCACAAAATCATAGGATTTTATAGTTAAGGAAAGATTATGTCTGTAATTATTTCTTGATCCCTATCATGTTACCAGTACATTTTATCTACAATAGCTGCTCACCTATTGCTTGTTAATAAACAACATTGACAGAGAAATAGAAAATTTCTGCCCTCTAATGACATCTGCTGTCACTATGTGTGACATGCACAAAGTTCAGTTGAAGAAGCCCATATTTGAAATATGAAAGTTTTTTTTAATAGATTTTGTGGGTCTGAATTGTTATAACATATTGGCACTTCAGTCAGCTTAATTCAAATTTGGTTGATATACATGAAGTGTTTTCAGAGCAGGCTCTAACTACGAATGGGAGAAGTAAATTGACGACTTAAGGGATTTTAAGGCTGCTGGGAAAGCCCTGTTCCATCTGGTCCCTGAAATACCTCCCTTGCTTTCTGTTGCCTGAAATTCTACAAATGGGAGTTCCAGATTTTCCTTATGATTTCTTTTCCCCCATAAAAATAAAGTAACAAAAGAGAGTCACCTGGGGACCTATTAGAAAATCCTCACACTTGGGACCTACCCCCAGTGTCCATTTTTATTAACCTGGATAGAAGCCCAGGTATTGGTATTTTTAAAAAACTCCCTGAGAGATTTTGATGTGTAGGTGGTTTTGACAAACACTGTGTGAGTGGGACACTAAACTGTATTCATTTGCACCTGGGATATCTGTGTGTGGGCATTTTTTTTTCTTTTAAATCAGGTATCTTTCTGAAAACACAGATTACCGGAGGGGGAAAAGGACCCTAAAGAAAGAGAATGCTAATGAAAACTGAGAGCTCAAACCGAAGTTAGACTCAGAGTGGGAGGCATGGGGATTTCAAACATAAGCACTGTCTAGCTTGCATTGCTGGAAGGCTGGGTCTTGTTAGTATCAGTTGCAAACAATGGGGAAATGGCAAATATTATCATTCCTTTCCTCCTTTCTCTTTCCTTTCCCTCTGGCGTTTAGGGAGCTGTCTGTATGTAGGTCAGGGGCCCTGGGAAATGGTATGCTGAACACACTTGCTCTGTAGGAAGCAAAAGAAGTTTCGAGATGAGGCTGCTACAGTTGCTGCCGCTCTGCAAACCCATCAGGGAGATGCACGGTCTCTTCTTTGAAGTTCCAGATTAATGGGCCTGAAAATTGAATTAGCTCAGTGACTACTGAAAGATCCACAGTGGAATGAAAACAAGTCAGAATAGTTACAATCTGCGGCTAGTGGCTCCAGAAGCTAAATTTTAGCTTGATGTCTTCAGTGCCAAAGTGAATCTGAAATGGTAATACAACATGGGGCAAAGTTGGGGTTATAGCTCAAATGTTAAAAATATGCTCCAGTGTCAAAATGTCATGGAATGAAGAACCAATTAGTAGACATTTTTTCTTTCTTTCTGTAAATCCTTTGCTCTTCCTTGCCTAGAAACTCCTCAAGTTTTTCAAAGCAACAAAACTGATCAAAGAAAAGAGTCAATTAAAAGTGGGGTGAAGGTGAAGGTAGTCCTTGTCAGAAGCTATCTCATCCTTCTAAATTGCTTGAGAGTTCTAAAACATTTTTTCCTTTATAAGTAAAAACTGAAGCATCTGATTAAATTGGCTTCCTGACATTGCTTTGGGTTGGGTCTTTCCCTGAGGTGAGTTTTCTGCGAAGGTGACAGACCTGAGTGGCTTCAGGGCCACTCACTTGCACTCATCCCATCTAAGGCCCTGGAAGGAGGTACCCTAGCAATGACTTCTAATGGTCATAGGTTTTGTAATATTAAACAAGCAAACCAAAAATGGATTTTAACAGCAATTAGTTAGGACTACTCTTTTCACTCTAAAATTTCCTTGGACATGCTTCCTGTCATGATGTGTGGTATTAGAGACATTGCATGCATTGTTTGGATCTGGTTAAAAAGATTTACGAGATAATGTACGTGGTTTGCAATCACTTCAGAGTATACATAAGTTATTGCTAGATATCCCGGTATACACATAGCTCACAGGAAAACCCACTTTGTACTCACTATGTGACTCATTCACCATCATGACCTAAAGGTGCAGTATCATGATATAAACCTCACTCCTGAGCTATGTAGATAAGAGAGGTGAAGGTGAAACAAAGCTTCAACTGTGTGGAGCTAGAAACCACTCTATCAAAAATTCTCCCAGTTGTCAGACATGTAAAATTCTAAATGGAGAATCCAGTGTGTACTGATGACTAATCAAAGCCCAACTTATCTCTAGTTAGTAACAACCCATCTTTTTTTTTTATTTGATGGTTATAACATGAAATAGAACTTATGAGAATTCTGATATTTATAGGAGACAAATCCACAGCAGTATGACAAACTGGTGAGCTCCTTATTTTATACATTCTAATGCATCGGATGGCACCTTAGAGTATCTGACGTGTCTTACCTTAATGCAGTTTGGCAGTTCCAGACCAAACGGCAGGTACTATTATCTTAAATACAGTAAAGCAATCAACTATTGTAGATGAATGAATGAATGATTACAGTAATCTCCATATCTGAAAAATGTTTCAAAATTGTTATATGAAATATGCAGCCAAAAATGTAGGAAAAAATTATGATAGAGGTATGTCTAGTAGTAAAAGGTTATTCATTATATTATTTTTTCTGGATTTTAATAATGTTGTAGGTTTTAGTCAGCTCTTTAAAATTTATAATTTGTTGTGATTTCTTCTCTCATTCTAAATAAATAGTGTTTTCATACCTGATCCTGTGTCCTCAGTTTTGTATTCTTTCCATAAAGAGGGGAGATTCTAAATTGTGTCAGGCTGCACAAAACCTGGGTCTGCCTCTATCTCTCTGCTGGGGAAATTTTCACATGGTATGGGCAAGCCATAAATTATAAATGTTAAAGGAAATTTAGCCTCTGAGTTGATACGTTTTCTACTTGGTCAGGAGTCAGAAAAGTTGGGTGTTGTTATGAACTCTGGCATTTATTAGCCAGGTGGTTAGATCCAGCTTTTTGAGGGAGGAAAAGGGAGAAAAATGCTATTTATTGAACAAACAGCAGTAAAATGATAGAATCATACCAGTGCTTTATATGCATTACCTAATTTAAACCTCAAAATAGGTTTATGAGGTTGGAGGAGGCTAAGGTGACTAGAGATTTAGAATCTACATCAAGGGAGTGCCCTGCAATGAGAATCTCCATCTGTCTGACTTTAAGGACTATGAATTTGCCATGACTTACAGATTGAAGACTCCAAGTTTCCTCAGTTGTAAGATGACACTAATTCTTTGTCTTTTTAACCTGCTTCTCAGGGTTGTGGCAGCCATTGAATGAAGATGCCACAGTGAGAAAATAGGAAATAATATTTATTTCTGTAAATATGAAATAATATTTATGGTCTGCAGCTCTGTATGCAGCCCATATAATTTGGGGTATTAAATTATTTACATTAACAGCTCTGAGATATTTTAGCAAATAGGGATATTTAAATATGTTTCATAGGTAGTGACATGGCAGTCTGTTTTGTGTCCATTGGGGTTAGTTAGATGTTTCCTGTTTGGACACAAATAGGACTGTGTTTTTACTTACCATAGGAGTTCTTGACTCCACACCAAAGTGGAGAACAGAGGTTTGGAATGATATTTACAATGGTAAAAAGACACAAAGAGTTTGAAGAAAGGAATGACCCGTAATACAAAACACATTGGAGAAAGTCATCTTCCACCAAAAGCAATTATTAAAGATTTGGTCATTTAAAGAAACCTTGTACCTTTGACCTTTCAAATAAAAAAAGTATGTATTTATTTAATTACAATCACTTTGCTGAAGCATGACTGTCATACGAAAAGTTGTACTGTGTTACAGAGTCTCAGAATAAGATGCTAAAAGTATTAGAGGTTCAAATATAAGATTTTGGAAAGAGATACATTTAAACTAGACCAAAACAGAGTCCCTTCTCTTGGCCAGGCTTGATAAGGAATACTGTTATTTTTTCCTCAAGATCTACCTTTGCTTTCATGTAATTTATTTATTTTTTATACTTTCAAATTTTATTTTAAATTCAGAGGTACATGTACAAGTTTCTTTACGTAGGCATATTGAGTGATGCTGATGTTTGGGGTATGAATGATTCTGTCACTCAGGTAGTGGACATAGTACCCACTAGTCAGTGTTACCCCTCCCCTCTCTGGTAGTCCCCCATGTCTGTTGTTCCCATCTTTGGGTCCATGTATACACAATGTTTAGCTTCAACTTGTAAGTGAGAACATGTGGTGTTTGGCTTTCTGTACTTGTTTTAATTTGCTTAGGATAATGACCTCCAGCTTCATCCGTGTTACTGCAAATATATATATATATATATATATATATATATATATATATATAATACACATTTCATTCTTTTTGTGGCTGTGTAGTTTTCCATGGTGTATTTGTACAACATTTTCTTTATCCAGTACACCATAGATGGGCACCTATGTTGACTCCGTATCTTTCCTATTGTGAATGGTGCTATGATAAACACACCAGTGCAGGTGTCTTTGCAGTAGAACAATTTATTTCCTTTGGGTATGTGCCCATTAATGTGAATGCTGGGTCAAATAATAGCTCTGTTTTAAGTTCTCTGAGAAATCTCCAAGCTGACTGAACTGATTTACATTCCCATCGACAGTGTATAAGCATCTTCTTTTCTCCACAGCCTGATCAGCATCTGCTATTTTTTGACTTCTAATAATGGCCATTATGACTGGTGTGAGATGATAACTCACTGTAATTTTGATTTGTATTTCTCTGATGATTAGTGAGCATCACTAATAGCCACCAAAAAAATAAAATAAAATAAAATATTTAGGGTTACATCTAACTAAGGAGGTGAAAGATCTCTACAAAGAGAACTACAGAACACTGCAAAAGAAATCAGAGATGACACAAATAAATGGAAAAACATTCTATGCTCATAGACTAGAAGAATCAATAGCATTAAAGTGGATTAGTGATGCTGTGCCTCACTAATGATGCACAGAGTGATAATGATAAATGGGGTCTGTTTACTCTGTTGATAGTTTCTTTTGATGTGCATAAACTCTTTAGTTTATTTAGGTCTCACTTGTCAACTTTTTTGTTACAATTGCTTGTGGGGACTTAGCCAAAAATTCTTTGCCAAGACCAATGTTGAGAAGGGTATTTGCTAGGTTTTCTTCTAGAAATTTTATAGTTTGAGGTCCTAAATTTAAGTCTTTAATAATCCATCTTCGAGTTAATTTTTATATATGGTGAAATGTAGGGGTCCAGTTTCATTCTTCTGCATATGGCTAGGCAGTTATCCCACCATCATTAATTGAATAGAAAGTCCTTTATCCCTTGTTTATTTTTGTCAACTTTGTTGACAATCAGATGGTTGTAGGTGTGTGGCTTTATTTCTGGGTTCTCAGTTCCATTCCATTGGTCTATGTGTCTGTTTTTTGTATTAGTATCATGCTGTTTTGATCACAGTAGGCTTATAGTTTTATAGTTTGAAGTCAAGTAGCGTGATGCCTCCAGCTTTGTTCTTTTTGCATAGGAATTCTTTACCTATTCAGGCTTTTTTTTTGGATCGATGTGAATTTTAGAATAGTTTTTTTTTCTAATTCTGTGAAAAATTATGTTGGTAGTTTGGAAGGCATAGCACTGAATCTGTAAATTACTTCAGGCAGTATGGCCATTTTAATGGTATTGATTCTTCTAGTCCATGAGCATGGAATGTTTTTCCATTTATTTGTGTCATCTCTGATTTCTTTTGCAGTGTTTTATAGTTCTCTTTATAGAGATCTTTCACCTCCTTGGTTAAATGTAATCGTAGGTATTTTATTTTTTTGGTGGCTATTGTAAATGGGATTATACTCTTGATTTGACTCTTAGCTTGAACATTATTGTTATATAGAAATACTGATTTTCGTACATTGATTTTGTATTCTGAAATTTTACTGGAGTTGTTTATCAGTTCCAAGAGCCTTTTGGTGGAATCTTTAGGGTTTCCTAAGTACAGAATCATATTGCCTGTGAAGAGAGAGAGTTTGACTGCTTCTTTTCCTTTCTGGATGCCTTTTATTTCTTTCTTTTTCCTGATTCCTCTGGCTAGGACTTCCAGCAATATGTTGATTAGGAGTTGTGAGAGTGGGCATCCTTGTTTTGTCGGAGATCTCAAGGGGGAATGCTTCTAATTTTTGCCTGTTCAGTATGATGTTGGCTATGGGTTTGTCACAGATGGCTGTTATTATTTTGAGGTATGTTCCTTCAATGCCTAGTCTGTTGAGGGTTTCTATCATGAAATGATTTTTGATTTTATTGAACATTTTTTTGGTGTCTTTTGAGATGATCATATGGTTTTGCCTTTAATTCTGCTTATGTGAGGAACCACATTTATTGATTTGCATATGTTGAACCAGCATTGCATTCCAGCAATAAAGCTTACTTGATCCTGGTTTATTCACTTTTTGATGTGCTGCTGAATTGGATTTGCTAGTCTTTTTTTTTGAGGACTCTTGCATTTATATTCTTTGGGGATATTGGCCTGAAGTTTTCTTTTTTCTTTGTGTCTCCACCAGATTTTGATATCAGGCTGATGCTAGTTTTGTAGAATGAGTTAGTGGGGGACTCTCTCATCCTTGATTTTTGGGAATAGTTTCAGTAGGATTGGTACCAGATTTTCTTTGTACATCTGGTAGAATTCGGCTGTGAATTCATCTGGACTAGTGCTTTATTTTTTGGTTGGTAGGTTTTTAAAATTACTGATTCAATTTCAGTACTTGTTGTTGTTCTGTTCATGTTTTTACTTTCTTCCTGGCTCAATCTTGGGAGGTTGTGTATTTCTAGAAATTTATCAATTTCCCTTAGATTTTCTAATTTGTGTGTAAAGAGGTGCTCGGAATGTCTCTGAAGGTCTTTTGTATTCTTATAGAATGTTGTAATGTCATCTTTGTCATTTCTGATTGAACTTATTTGGATCTTCTCTTTTTATTTCTTAATCTAGCTAGCTGTCTATCGATCTTGTTTGTTCTTTAGCAAAACTAACAGTTTCATTGATCTTTTGTATGGATTTTTGTCTCTCAATTTCATTAAGTTATTCTCTAATTTTAGTTATTTATTTTCTTCTGTTAGCTTTGGGTTTGTTTTGTTCTTTCTTATTCTAGTTCCTCTAGGTAAAGTTAGATTGTTAATTTGAGATCTTTCAAACTGTTTTACTGTTTTTTCTTTTTTGGAGACAGGGTTTCACTCCTGTTGCCCAGACTTGAGTGTAGTGGTGTTATCTTGGTGAACTGTAACCTCTGCCTTCCAGGCTCAAGTGATTCTCCTGCCTTAGCCTCCCAAGTAGCTGGGACTACAGGCACGTGCTAATCCTTTTGTATTTCTTTTTTTTTTTGTAGAGACAGGGTTTCACCATGTTGTTCAGGCTGGTCTCAAATTTCTGTGCTCAAGCAATCTGCCCTCCTCAGCCTCCCAAAGCACTGAGATTAAAGATGTGAGCCACTGCACCTAGCCCGAGATCTTTTGAATTTCTTGATGAAGTTTGAAAGCCCTATAAACTTTCCTCTTAACACTGCTTTAGCTGCATCCAAAATTGACCATATGACTGTGGATATGGTCAATCTTATAATATGTTCGATATGTGCCGATGACAAACAGGAATATTATGTGGTTTTGGGATGGAATATTCTACAGATGTCTATTAGGTCTAAATGATCAAATGTCAAGTTAAGCCTAGAATTTCTTTGTTAGTTTTCTGCCTCAATGATCTCTAACACTGTCAATGGGGTGTTGAAGTCTCTCACTATCATGGTATGGCTGTCTGAATCTTTTCATAGATAAAGAAAAAGTTTTATGAATCTGGGAACTCCAACATTAGGTACATATATATTTAGGTTAGTTAAGTCTTCTTGTTGAATTGAACCCTTTATCATTATGAAACGCCCTTCTTTGTCTTTCTTAATTGTTGTTGGTTAAATTCTGTTTTTTTTTTTTTTCTGGCATGAGAATAGCAATTCCTGCTTTTTTGTTTGTTTGTTTGTTTACATGGTAGATCTTTCTCCATTCCTTTACTTTGAGCCTGTGTATGTCATTACATACGTGGTGGCTCTCTTGAAGACAGAAGATAGTTGGATCTTGTCTTTTTATTCAGCTTGCCACTCTATGCCTTTTAAGTGATATGTTTAGACTGTTTACATTTGGAATTAGTATTGACATGTAAGATTTTGATCCTGTCATCATGTTGTTTTGTAGACTTGATTGTGTGGTTGTTTTATAGTGCTTGTGGGCTATGTGCTTAAGTGTGTTTTGTGGTAGCAGGTGTTATTCTTCTGTTTCCATGTTTAGCAAGAAATGTTAATTCTTTATTGCAAAGAAACTTTTAGTTAATATAGAGTGAAATTGTAGCATTGTTTATATAAAGTTGTATCTGTTAATATTCACATTTATAGTAGAGTAATGTATATAGATTTTTTTATTTCAAAATGTGTGATTATAGTATTCAATCAAATAATTTTTTTCTTTAAACAATATTAGTTTAAAAATAATTCTAGGTATTTTCATAGTTAGATATTTGAACTATGTAGACCTAATTATTGTAGTCAACATTGTGATTTCTGGAAAAGTTAAAACTGAGTTAGAAGTACTTGTGGAAGACAGTGTGGTGATTCTGAAGGATCTAGGAATAGAAATACCATTTGACCCAGCAATCCCATTACTGGGTATATACCCAAAGGATTATAAGTTGTTCAATTATAAAGACACATGCATACATATGTTCTTTGTGACACTGTTTACAATAGCAAAGACTTGGAACCAACCCAAATGCCCATCAATGATAGACTGGATAAAAAAATGTGGCACACATACACCATGGAATACTATGCAGCCATAAAAAAGGATGAATTCATGTCCTTTGCAGGGACATGGATGAAGCTGGAAACCATCATTCTCAGCAAACTGACACAAGAACAGAAAACCAAACACTGCATGTTCTCACTCATAAGTGGGTTTTGAACAATGAGAACACATGGACACGGGAGGGGAACATCACACACTGGGGCCTGTTGGGGGGTGGGGGATCTAGGGGAGGGATAGCAGGGAGTGGGGGGGATTGGGGAGGGATAACATTAGGAGAAATACCTAATGTAGATGATGGGGGGAATAGATGCAGCAAACCACCATGGCGTGTGTGTACCTATGTAACAATCCTGCACTATCTGCACATATACCCCAGAACTTAAGTATAATGAAAAAAAAAACTGCTTTAGCAGGCTTATTACTGAATGTGTTACACATGAGGCCGGACAGATATTAGAACTTAACAGGCAGGTTAAATAACCTGATGCTTTTTCAAACTGAAATTTAAAAAATAGATTTAAAAACTTTTATACAGTGGATGTGGGAGAAATATTTTTTTCTAAACATTAGAGCAGATACAGAAATATGTATTCATTTATTAATACTATTCAAAATATTTGTCAAAGTAGTTCCTATTTTCTCTAGTTCTTATCTTTCTATCTTCCTTCATAATTTTAAAATTTGGAGATATTATATAATTATAGATTTACAAAATGATGTCTTAGAAGGAATAATATAAGTTTTCAAATTTAGTAAACTAATTTGCTTATTTCCCAAAGCAGACCTAGGTCTGGCTTTTTTTAGTTTTAGAATCTTAGCTTATTTTGTTGACATCTAACTCACAAATTACATATAAGCAGGGGGAAAAAATATCCTAAAAGGTAGAGTAGTGTAGTAAGGGCTATTTTGCCCTTTGACTTGGCTCTACCTACCTTAGTGAGTAAATGTATTCCAGTGATGCTTTTTATCCGCTAGAAATCAGTGTTACAGGCAGCCCCCTGGCTAGTTTGCCCATTGATCTAGCTCTAGGTAAAAGTTACCTGTTTCATTTTTACTCCTTATCTAAATCTCTTCCTCTAAATTATGTTTTGCTTCATTCTGATTTTCAATCTCTGTTTATATTTTGCTGTTTCATTGTATGTATTTTGCTGTAAGTCCTATTAAATCTTTTGTGGAGAGCTGATAAGTTATAAAACAAATAAATATTGGCTGTTTTAATCCCTGTTGCATTTTGCTTTTGTTTTTATCTCTTCCATCTATGCCATAGTTAGCAGAATTCTGATAAGATGGTGGCCTGAATATACATCACTGTTGCCCTGATATCCACTTCCAATTCGAACCCAACCACCAACTACATCTCTAGTGGGGGACAGGGGCTTGGACTGAAGAGTTTGTGACCCTGCAAGACCCTGACCTTGTCAAACTGGAAGCTTAGGATGATTCTCAGTTATGGGCCTAGAGCTCGGCCTGGGCTAAAGATCTGAGCTCTTTTATTCTTCAAGGGATATTGTACGTCTGAGACCTGTGGATCCCCCAAGGGAAAAAGCTGTGCCAGCCCACACATGTGATTTTCTAAGGTCAATATATTTTTAATAAGTGAACAAAGGAGGGAAGAAATACAGGAGGGAGGAGAGGAAGGATTAATTTTTAAATTAAAAAAATCAAGTTCTGAGGTCACTTGTTTTAAAAAGATTAACTACCAACTCATTTTCAATAACCTTCCCCCATACGCACCCCCCCTATTTCTGGGGCAGAGTGGCAATCATATGATCCATAAAAGATTTTGCCACACATGCCATTTTAGGAGGACTTACTGATTTCAAGCCGCCTCCCTCTGCCTACAAGAGAAATAATCAAGTTCTTCTTGATGTTTGCTGAAGGGATTGAAGAGTCTCCAGTTTTTACATCCCTGTTTGTCAACAGTAGTACTTCCTACCACTTTCAGGTTTTCATTACTCTCAGGTACTTTATTAACTCAATATGAGAGTAGACTCATGGGTATGCAAAGGAAATCACAGCCTATGGGGACCCAAGTAGAGCAGTCCCTTTGAGATGAAACACACACACACCCACACACTCACATATATATACACACATACCACACACACACATATATACACACACATAGAAAGAGAGAGTGTGAGAGAGAAAGACAGAGAGAGAGAGTGCGAGAGAGTACCATCGATGGGAAAGCTTCTTGTGTAATAAAACTGTTACAGGAGACTGATGACTACTAGAATAATCACATCACAGCAAAATATTCTTTTAAAGAAGGCTCAGGGAGATTCTATTATAGATTTATAGAGACTCCTGAAACTTAAAAAGCATAATTTTTAAATTTAAAAATTGAGCAGATGAATTAAGGAGAGATAATTCACTACAGAGATTAAAGTTAGCAGCCTGGAGGTTCAAGTGCAAGACAAATTTCAAAACATAGCAAAAATATAAAAAGAATAAAATCATAAGGAAAAAGACAAGAGATTTGGAGGACAGAAGAAAGAGTTCTAAAATCTGGACAATAGGAATCTCAAAAGGAGAAAAAAGGAATGGATATAAGGGAAGATAATAATTAAAAAACAAACCCGAAAAATAACACTAGATTGAACAAAAGACTTGTGTATTACAGATCGAAAGTGCCTAGGCAAAACTGATTTTCACAACGGAGGGTTGAAGGTGAGAAATAGACAAAACAGGCTGATGTATACAGGTTTTTCATTCTGTTGATAGTCTTAACCCTAAAAAAATACGTTGTGTTTTTGCCATGTGATGGAGATACTTTGATATTGCCTGATAACGCCACCCTTGAGTTGCACTTTAACTTTTCATGTGACATGTCAGCCCTATTCCGTTTGCTGCCACATCAACTATCATTATCTAGTGGATGAAAAAGTTGTTACACATAAGTAAAACTGCCACAGAAAGAGAGTGGCTCCTGTTATGTGAATTCTTTTGAACTGCTATGCACTGTGGTGGGTTTGGATATATACACAAAATTGACCTGAGATCTAGGTTTGGGGTTGGGAAATGTGAGCATGAATTTCTTTGCAATTAGGGAGAATTTAGCAAGTCAGAAACAATCTGGAAAGGAAGGGCAAGATGGTATAAAGCTTGGATTTGTATCCAGTAAAAACTCCCACAAGGGACTGTTTCAAAGGCAGTAATAGAAGTTAATGTCTAATGCTTGGTTTGAAATTGCATTTCTGTGCCATAAACATTTTGACTGTGCTCCTTCCTCATTTTCAGTAAAATATACCATACTTATGATTACTAATTTATGTATTTTAAGCAGAAAGAGGATTAATACAAGAAAAGAGGTGCCTAGAAAATAATTGGATATTTAAAGAAATAACTAGAGAGACTGAAGGTCTAAGTTAGGCCTTTAGAAATGTCTTGGGGGGGAATGCAGAGCTGCCTCACTAGGGGAGCCACTACCTCTGAAACCTCCACTGCCTTTCCTTCGTGGAAGTGAGAAACCTCCACTGTCACTGAACATGCTTCTCAGTCCATGGAACTGAAGAATGGACACTGGAATGCTGACACGGAAAGATCTTATAACTCTGAGATCTTCCTTGACAACGACAATAAAGTCAGAAATGTAGTGGTCACAGTATTCCTCTATATTACCTTAATTTGCTTTTAGACTATAGCACCTGGAAGATAACTGATGCAAAATCTGAGAGAGGCAATCCAGAGATTGAAGCACAGGGCTGATTTTCACAGGGCCAGTGAAGTAGGAAGAGAGATATCTAATGTGGGTCAGGAAGATAATTCGTAAGTTGAAGAAATTAGAGGGAAGTGGGATCTGGGGTCAGGATGATCTAGACCCCAGATCTGATATAGGTGACAATTGTCTTTTGGTGACTTCAGTTGTGTTTAGGTGCTTTAGGGTGGCTTAGGGACAGGATGGTGACTCATGGCATGACTAAGCCACTTCGATCCCAACTAGTGGTAGACTTTGAAAGTCTAAAATCCCCTCCTATTCCCTTGGACCTAACTATCGTCAATTAAGCTCTTTAGAAATTTAATTCACCAATTGACTGAAGTGGCACTAAGAGAAAAGTGGACCCAATTTGCTACCCCTGCTTGTCAATACTTGTGAAACAAACTTAAATACTTCCATTGAATTGAATATCACAAAGTTGTTATTGTTTAAAACTTGATGAAAACCATGTGTACTGTACACAGAGCTGCAGGCTATAAATGCTATTTCATATTTATATAATTTATTAGGAGACAGTGACTGTCTATGTATGACTATAGTTAGAAAGTAGTAGGCAAACAACAAAATGTACTAGGAAAGGGAGGGTGGGCATAGACTATCCCTGTTTCAGTGTGATTGTACAGTCTAGTTTGACAGGGAGGAGAGTCTGTAAGAATTAGCTGAACATTAGCCCCATTAAAGTAACTTAACCTTAGCACTTCTATCTATTTTATTGTTCCATTGTTGATGGTCTTAAAAATGACATATTATGAAAAAAGGCATGAAGAATGCAAATGTAAATGTACTAATGGTATGCTACAAACTTTCCTATGTAAAATGTGTTTTATAGGTTGAACTGTGTCTCGCCAAAATTCATACGTTAAGTCCTAACCCCTAGTAGCTAAGAATGCGAGCTTATTTGGAAACAGGGTCTTTGTCAATTTAATTACTTAACATGAGGTCGTTAGGGTAGGCCCTACTCCAATATGACTGGTGTCCTCATAAAAAAGGAAGTGTGGACACAGACATGCACACAGAGAGAACCTACCTGAGGTAAAGGCAGAGATTGCAGTGATATATCTACAAGTCAAGGAACACAAAACATGAACAACCACCACCAGAATCTAGGGGGAGGGGCATGGAACAGGTTCTCTCTCACAGCCCTCAGAAGGAATCACCCCTGTGATGCTTCCATCTCAGACTTCCAGGCTTCAGAACTGTGAGCCAATAGAGTTTTGTTGTTTATGCCACCATTTGTGAAACTTTGTTATGGCAGCCTGAGCAAATTAATATCAAGTACAAGACTTTTTGAAAGCACATAAATAATACTAAATTGATACATGAAAATTAAAAAGAATGAACATAATGCCATCATGTGTGCTCTGCATACACTCAGGGACCAATCAATTGCACATCACCTTTCCAGATGGTAGAAACTTTGGCCACAAATTTCAGTATGACTGAACCAGCTGTGAGAAGTCTATAATGTTATAAATCAATTTTAGGAGTAATTAAAAAATATATTTAGCCTCTTAGGAGTGATATGAAAAGTTTAGATTAGAAATGGAACATTTGGAGGCAATTCTCACCAAAGGAATCTGAAGCAATAAAGGAGGACGAATCAGAAGTGGAAGGTTATTGCCATTTTGAAAAGCATAAATGGGCATATTGCTTCACTTCTGATCTAAAATGTCCCCTGTGGTATCATAATAAAAATATAATCAACTGGAAAGTAATGTCTAGAATGAAATTTACCCCGGACTCTTGACATTTAGATTTTCACGTGAAATTAGGCTTGTTTTCTCCAAGTAGATATCAAAAGTAGGATGGTAAATGAATGAACTGGTGCATTTGGTCCAGTGGCCTCTGCCCTAGAGAACATATATAAAGATCACACCACAAATTCTTCCTCCGGGGGAAAACATATGCTCTGTCTTTTCTCTTTCCATCCATAACCAAGTCTTATACATAAAACAGCACCAGTAATATTTTTTAGTAAATGTGGGATGTTTCATATTTAATATAAGGAAAATCATTCTTATTAATTTATAAACTTCTAATAATTGTACTTAAAAGCTGATTAAAAAACATATTTCCCTTCACATATGTATATAATTATATATACATTTAAATATATATATTTATATATATAAATTAAAAATTTTTTCTAGTATGCATACATTACAAGAAAGGAGAAATTTCAGAAGAAAGTATTTTAACTTTCCTTACCACATAGGAAAATCTTGATTATATATTTTCTTCTTGGAAAATTTACGTGCTGCTGAAAGTTACCATTTCAGTACTGTCAATAAAGGCTTATGTCTAACTAGGAAATTGCTACATACAGGACAATATTAGGACTATTTGTTGTAATTCTAAGAAAGAAACCAAGAACTCTTGGGTCATTTGACCTAGAACTCAAAAGATGTTTCGAAATGCAATTTATTTGTATAAAAATAGCTAGTAGTAGCTATCATCTGTGGAATGTTTACCATGTGCCAATGTCTGTTTTAATGCCTTTTTCACTTATCTTACATATGAGATTTTTGCAAGGACCAAAAGGGGCATGTATGTGAAAAGTTTTGGAAACCTGAAAGTTGCAAAGCTGCCTGGAGTCCAATTCCAGGTCTAGAGTCCTCTGCTCGCCAAAACACATACCACAGGCTGTATTCAGAAGTCTGAATGTCTTAATCCACTCATAAATATTATTAGAAAATGCAATCATTTTTAATACATTAGAAATTAATAGTGGTAAGCAATGAGAGTTGGAATGGTCTTCTACTTGGGAATAAGACTTGAGGATAGTATTTTGTTGACATTGAGGCAGGTGGGGTCCTCAGGTAAATAATACTGTAAGACTCAGTTGCCCTGTAGGCATATTCATTTAGATGACAGGTAGGAAATCACAAGGTATAATGTGTGCAGAATATAATAATTTTGAGTAATTATTTGTTAAAAATATTCTGTTAGGTTACATGTGTGTTTGCTAAAACAAAAATGAAGTACTCAGCATAATTATTTTGAGATTCATCCAGGTTGATGCATGTATCAGTAGCTCATTTCTTTTTTTTGCTGAATAGTATTCCACTGTAAGGATAGACCACAATTATTATATTCATACACCTGTGGATGGACATTTAGATTGTTTCTAGTTTTTGACTAACAAATAAAGCTGCTGTAAACATTCATGTGCAAGTATTTATATGCACATATACCTTTATTTCTTTTGAATAAATACTCAGTATTGGAATTACTGGGTTACATCACAGGTGTATGTTTAATTTAAGAAACTGCCCTATTGTTTTTCAAAGTAGTTCTGACAACTTACGTTTCCATCAACAGACTTCCAGCTGCTCAATACCCCTGCAAATACTTGGTACGGTTTTTAATTTTAGACATTCTAAGAGGTGATTAGTCGTATCACATTATGATTTTAATTTGCATTTTCCTAATGATGGATGATGTTGAATGTTGTCATGTGCTTATCTACTCTCAGCAAATTGTCTTTGGCAAAGTGTCTGTTCACATCATCCACCCATTTTTGAAAACTGGTTCCTTTCTTATTATGTTAAGATAGCTCTTTAGGCATTCTGGATAAAAGTTCTTAATCCAATATGAGATTTCCAGATATTTCCTCCCAATCTGTGGTTTGGTCTTTTCATTGTTTTAACAATATCTTTTGATGAGCAGAAGTTCTTCACTTTGTTGAAGTCTAATTTATTAATTTATTATTTTATTAATGGTGCTTTTGATAACCCAATGCACAGAAATTTTATCCTAAGTTTTAATTTGGAAATGTTACAGTTTTAAATTTGACATTTGTATATATGATCCATTCCTGTGTTAGATTTTGTATGTGGTATGAGGTATAGATTGAAGATCTTCTTTTGGTGTATAAATATTCAGTTGTTCTAATGACGTCTGTTAAAAAGATTATCCTTTCTCTACTGAATTGTGTATGAAGCTTTGTGGAAAATCAATTGACTATATATGGATTGGTCTATTTCTAGACTCTCTTTTCTATTCTGTTATAATTTATCTACCTTGAAGTTAACAGTTTTGTCTCAATTATGGTAGTTTTATAAAAAAATCTTGGAGTAAGATAAAAGACTTTGTTCCTTTTCAGTTATTTTTGTTATTCTAGGTCCTTTGTATTTCTAAGTGAATTTTTGAATCGCTTGTCGACTTCCATAAAAAAAATTGCTGGGATTTTGATTGATTGTGTTGAATCTTTACATCAATTTTGGAAGAATGCCGGCTTAACTAAATTTAGTCTTCTGATCTACAGAAATATTGTATCTCTCCATTTAGTTAGGACCTCTTTGATTTATTGCTTCAATACTTGGTAGTTTTCAATATTAGGTTTTCTGCATACTTTTATTGATATTTTATCCTGCAAACTTTGCAAACTCACTTAGTTTTAGTAGCTACACAAATTTTCTGCATAGATTTGTTATCAGAACATCTGCAAATGACAAGATGTGTCTGTGGTTGAGGGATTATGAGGGAAATTGGAGTGACCATTATGTTTTTGACTTTGATTGCTAGAATGTTTGTGGTGTCATTAATGAAAATTCAAAATATAGAATTAAGAGTATGTTTTGCAAGCAGAAATGTGATTAAATTAAATGCTGGATGTGTTGAATTCTAGGTTCCCATGAGAATACAAATGGAAATGTTTAGCTGGCAGTCAGCTCCATGTTCTGGGAGGTATCAGAAATGAAGATACACATTTGGGGAGTCATCATCAAGAATGGTGGTCTGCTGTATAGAAATATGTAGAGGAAAAAACAAAGGAATAGAGTCAAGGATAGAACTCTAGGGAGCATCATATTTAATTTAGGATAGAGAGATTTGGATATTTTCATGGGCTGAGAAAGAGAGGAAATTAGTTTAGAGGAAAACACTTCAATTTCCTCTTCTATAGCACTTTTTTTTTTTCCAGAATCACTAATATCTATTTCAGTTAAGAGAAGGTATATTGATTCCCACTGGGGGTCATAATTCTGTTTCTGGCTTCTACCTGGCCTCAGGGTTAATGAAAATGAAGCTATTTCTGAGCCTTTCTGTCAATTCAGAAATGAAATGGCATTTCTGAAATTGCAAATCTGAAGGATATATTCCAGATAATTGTGAGTCAACCTGTACATTATAATGTTTAAAAAAGTTTTCTAGGCCGGGCGTGGTGGCTCATGCCTGTAATCCCAGCACTTTGGGAGGCCGAGGCAGGTGGATCACCTGAGGTCAGGAGTTCGAGACCAGCCTGGCCAACATGGCGAAACCCCCTCTCTACTAAAAATACAAAAATCAGCCAGGCATGGTGGCATATGCCTGTAGTCCCAGCTACTCGGGAGGCTGAGGCAGGAGAATCGTTTGAACCCAGGAGGCAGAGGTTGCAGTGAGTCATGATCGCACCACTGCACTCCAGCCTGGATGACAGAACCAGACTCCATCTCAAAACAAAACAAAACAAAACAAAACAAAACACCAAAAACACGAATTTCAGCATTATTTATTTAAAGTTCTTATAAAATAAACACAATTACTTAGTGATATCCTTTTTTTCTTTACTATAGCAAATTGCCTTTTGTTCCTGTGTCTGTCTTGTTAAAGGGAGAATTTTGTTTCTACTTGTTAATTTTGTTTCTACTTTAATGTCTTTGTCTTAGAAAAGTTATAATCTCTTTCTGTGTGTGAATGATGTGAGAACATATAGTGAAGATAATCCTGGCACAAAGTGCTTCTCGCTGCTTAAGAGTTGGCTTTACCTGTGATCTGCAGCATATGTAGGAAGATGCCTGCTACTTTCAGAAATAATCATGCATTGTGGGGTGCTTAAGATGAGGGGCTTAGATTTATGTTGATGAAGGAAGTAATTCCAAAGTGGACTGCATGGGAGTCTTCCTGTAGGATATCAGGCTGTGCTGGTTACTGCAGGGGTTTACATTTTATAAGCATGGACTTCCTGGGTCCTGCCAAGGTCAGATTCCATGAAGCTAGACTTTGGTGCCTATTCTATGGAGGATATAGAAAATTCTCAAAGCGCACTTTGCCTTAGTTCAAAGTCCAGTTGTTTTGTGGGTAGCATGTGTGCTCCCATGTTAATATTGTGATATTCATTCAGTTCTCATGTTTCCCTTTATCATCAATGCATTTGTCTCCTCTGACATTGGTCTGTATGCTACACATGACCTGCGTCAACCTCAGCCTTCCTTAGTTCTGCTTTGGGCAGTGAGATGCCACGTATTTCCTGAGCCAACATGGCATTGTAGAGAGTAAAGTAGGAAATTCTCGTCCGGCAATCAGTAGAGGACAAGACAGTTTTGCTGGCAAAAGCCATAAAATTTTACATGCTCCCACTAGACACTGAACTTTACCCTACTTTGTGGGCTGTCTCCATGCAATTGGGTTTCTACCTGTCTCAAGTTAATTATGCCAGTCCCTGCTAGTACTGGAGTTTAGTCCTGAATCCTTATGTACTCTGATGGGCCTCAGAAACTGCCTAGTTCGGGGCTACATTTTGCTATTTGCTAGCTTTCTCCTTACTATTTATGGCTGAAAACAATCTCCCATTTTCTGGGGCACCTGATGGAGTCTGTTACCAAAGAATAATGATTCAGAATCCTGACCCAGTCCTCTCCCCTACATCACCCTATCCTTGCACTTAAAATGACTCCTGCCTGGACTCTTCTGCTGCTGGGCCCACCTGTTCTACTCTTCATTGGATATAGATGTTGATGAATTTGTCACATACTTCTAGAGACTGATTACTCCTCTTAGTCTATTTTCTCCAACCCTTATGCAGTCTATGCCTAGTTTTTTCTCTTTATCCCTTCCTGTCTCCTCTCCTCAACAGGTCCCTAGTTTGAGCCAGCCTGAATAATGACATTCTTCCTTGGTCTTGGGCTCTACTGGGCTTTACTTTCATTCTTGTCTTTCCAAATAAAAACACATAAAAGCTTTGCATTGTAATTGGAGAAGGGAGAAAGACAAATGTCTAGGTAAGTCTGGAAAGCCAGATGCTGTGGAGCCCAGCAGGTGTGGAATGGAAGGGAAAATAATAGAGATACAGGTGACCAGCATTTATCAAGAGAAACTAATAGGAAAGAGGATCCACAACAATACTTATAGCCTCAGGTGACTATATATTCAACAATGAGCAGGGCAGAGCAATAAAGTGAACTTAAAACTTAACCTAAGAGTGTAAATATGATCTCATAGGCACTACTGAGAGTTGATACCATGAACCAGTGGTAATGGAACAGTGTCTGCACTAAAGCCAGTCTTAGTTTGGGTGACGTTGCTAGCTATTTATGTGACCACCCTGATTTTCTCCTTTGAAAATGGATGTGAGTAAATCTTACGTCTAAGTTCCTTTCTAATTCTGATGTTTTATGAGCATTGTCCACAGCCCATTCTCATAACTCAACTGGGCCAGTACATTATCGGTTCAGCCAAGTGCTTTTTTTAAAAGGCTTTTTATAGGTACAAATGTTCCAGAAATGGAAAACAAATTATGGTTGTTGGGGATGACGGTGTATGAAACCAGCCACATAAATTGTAAAATAGTAGTCATTGCTGTGAAGTATTTAATTTCTGGTTTCATAAATATCACATTTTGACATCCAGCTTATGAAAGGTCTACCACTCTCAAGTGAATTTGTGCTGCCATTCTCCACTCTGGGGAGTTTTATTTTATTCCATGTGATACTTCCAAAAGGTTCTTAAGAGATATTTGAATGAATCCTTTTTATTGCACAGAGGTCATGGAAAAGTGATGGTCATAGATGAAGGAAACATCAAGGATAAGAAGCATTTTCTGGTGATGGAAGCAAAACCTTCCTCCAGCCGGACAGTTGAGAGCAAGGAACATTAAAGAACATTTTTCAGTTCTGACACCATGAAGTCTATAAGCTGAAATGCAAGATTCAACCATTTGAATCCCAGCTCTGCTTTAATGATTTTGAGTAAAGTATTTATGACTCTAAACCTCAGTATTCTTATATGAGGACAATGTTATATATTACCTGGGCATATTTTAGGACTAAAAGAGATAGCATATGGAATATTACTTTTGTATATAGGAAATAAAAATATGACTTTTATCAATGTTATTTATTATCATTTATAAAGCATCCAGAATGGAGATTCAGTAAGAAATAATTCTGTATAGGCTGGAATGAGTTTCTCACTTCAACTTACACAAAGTATCCAAGTTCTAATCTTCAATTAGACTTCAAAATGTAATATTATAACATTTGACTTCTGAAAAATTAAGAAACATGTAGTTCAGAAATAAAAGGAAAGAACAAGAATATTTTGACATTCAAAGTAGTAAACAGCTAAACTATCTAAATAGAGAATGGAATATACTTTTATATCTTTCCAGTATGAGAAGCAGCTTCTCAGTTGCATGTTCCAGCTATGGTATTCTTGGTAAAATGACAACAAAAAATTAGTAGGAACATTTCTGTTTTAAAAACTCCTATTGAACAGGAGGTTGCCACTACTGAGCTTTTAATTTGCCCTCCCACCTACTTTTATTTGTAAATGGAATAGATAATTAATAAACGTGGTAGAAACATCTCTTTGGACAAATGATGTTTTTTAATACACATATGTTAAATTATAGCTATATATCCTTCTTATATAGAAAATGAGAAATCCCAGAAGCATATGTGGTATATTAACTCTTTAGAAGGAAATACTTGGGTTGTTTTTCTAATGTATTGCCTAGCTTGGGAAAAAAATAAAAATGACTTAGAATTGTATAATATGTTATAGTTATTTACAGGTATACAATAAATCTGTATTTATAGATGTTTAAAAAACATGTTTTTGAGTGATTGGACTACTATCCAGTTTTCTTTCCGTTGATGATGGAACTAAGAAAAGGAGTAAATCATTTTTTAAAAAATGTGCAAGTGATACTTCTATTTAGATTTACTTTTTCCTCAATAAAGGCTTTTCTTCAACATTCAAGGGAATTATGACAGCAGTAAGTGTGATTAATTTTTTGCAGATGCTCTTCCTGACCTTCTGTGTCTGTTAGGCATCGTATCTACCTAACTTCCATATTCCTCTCTACTTCATTGATCTCTATTATGCTGTCTGTCAAATTATACTAGAAGTTTCTTGAGGGCAGGAGCTTATGGAGTTTTGAATCCCTCCTATTTAACATGAGTTCCATATAATGAGTTGAATGAACAGTTGCAAAATGAACAGAATCAGCATCTTGGACGAGAGGCAGGAGGGGTACACAGGTTTCTGGAGGGATGCTGTTAATAGACGTGAGATCAGAATTTCCGTTTGGATGAGACGTACTGGGAAGGGAGGTATTTGAAAATCCTAAAGTACCACAAATGGTCTGGGTTAGGGTTTTGGCCCAACTTAACCCATTTTCCAAATCCTGTTAAGGCTGGAGTTGTCTGGGAGAAATAGAAGATCAATTAGGTCTACCGTTCTCAGTAAGGAAAGCACTGCCCCCTGGAGGTTATTCTGGAAATTGTCGGCGTTTTCTGGTTGTGAAAAGATTGGGTAGGTGATTGTGGGAGGGGTGTGTTGCCACTGTTATGTGGTAATGTAGGATCCAGGTATTTTAGATGTCCTGTCATGTGTGGGAGAGACTTGGAGAGTAAATAGATATGCTATAAGGTGTACAACTCTCATATTATCTTAGCCTAGAAATGAACTCCATCTAACATATAAATACAAAGTGTTTATGACACGTAAATTTAAAAAGAGCATAGCGTTTTGTTTGGTTTAGCAATTTACCAAAAGTTATTCGTAATTTCAGAAAATCATGCCACTGATGTTAGACTGCAATTGTTGGTCATGCAATTGAGCAGTTCACATGACACACCTGTCCATTTGCACAGGTACCAGTTTGCAAACCATGACAGTTTGCCTGTCAGACCCAGTGATGGTTGGTTCTTTGTACTGGTGAAGGCATCAGGCCACTGCAATACATTGTCCAATGTAAGTCAAGTCGAAGTGCTTACATAATGAAATATATAAGGTACATTAATTTGCTAGGGCTGCCATAACAAAATACTACAGACTGGATGGCTGAAACAGAAAAGTCTATTTCTCACAGTTTTTGAAGCTGGAAGTCCAAAATCAAAGTGCCTGTGGGGTTGATTTCTTCTAAGGCTTCTCTCCTTGGCTTATTGATGGCCACCTTCTCATTGTGTGTTCACATGGTTGTCTCTGTGCATGCACATGTCTAGTGTCTCTTTGTCTCTGTCCTAATCCCCGGTTTTTGTAAAGACACCCATCATATTGGGTTAGGGCACACCTTAAATACCCCATTTTAATATACCTCTTTAAAGACCCTATCATCAAATGTGACTGCAGTCACATTTAATGATAGGGTCTTTAAAGAGGTATATTAACGAGGTATATACTTAGGGTTAGAGCTTCAACTTACACATTTTTTAGTGTGTGTGGGGGTCATAATTCAGACAAAAATATGTGGCTTCTTATAAATTGGTATTCATTTATTTCTTAGTCACGGTAGACTTAGAGTGTTAGATTGTGTTTCTGTGTGAAGGTAGGTTATATAGTTCCAAGATTCCTTTACAGAATCTCTTTGCTAGAAATGGTTTCATTCTTTTTCAGGTTTTAGAAAGCTAATGAAGTGCATATACCTGATATGGTTTTGCTGTGTCCTCACCCAAATCTCATCTTGAATTGTAGTTCCCATAATTCTCACATGTCATGGGAGGGGCCCGGTGGGAGGTAATTAAATCATGGGGGTAGTTACCTTCATGCTGTTCTTGTGATAGTGAGTGAGTTCTCATGAGGTCTGATGGTTTTATAAGAGGTGTTTCCCCCTTTTGTTTGGCACTCCTTCCTGCATCATGTGAAGAAGGATGTGTTTGCTTCCTCTTCCGCCATGATTGTAAGTTTCCTAAGGCCTCCTCAGCCATGCTAAACTGTGTGTCAATTAAACCTTTTTTCTTTATAAGTTACCCCAGTCTTGGGTATGTCTTTATTAGGAGTGTGAGAATGAACTAATACAATACTTGATGTAATGTAACATTTAGTGGAATATGGGAGCACCCTGTAACCAAACACATTGATCTTGCTGTAGCAAATATTTACAAGTAGGTTGGATAAATAGAATAAATTACCCCCATCATTTCAGCTGAGGAGATGCAATCATGTGAGGTTTGGCACCAAACTTACATAAAAGTTTTCAGTTTTCAGAAGCTTTTTGGGCTTTAGAATTACGGAGAAGATACTGTGAAATAAATGTATTATCATTGTGTAGATGAAATATAGTGTCTATGCAATTCGTTTTAGAATCATTAAAAGAGATGAAAATATTTCATGTAGCAGAGGATTTTGGTTGTGATACAGTTGGAAACCATTGATACAGTTGAAGAAACGGACTTTCGAATAACCATATGCAGTGAGTCATTGTCTGAGTTATGACCTAGACTTAGGGTCTGAAATGGTTCTCTGAGGCAAGAGCTCATTTGTAAAATATTGAAATGTATGAGTCAGGCTATTTATCTGTACCTGTTTTTACAACAAGAGATTGCTTTCAGGGCCCCTAGTGCTTTGTTGATATGAGAATTCTATTTAGTTCTCTAAAAAATAAATGAAACAGAAAGCAACAGTCAAAAAAGCCAGATGAGCTCTGCAGATTGTCAAAAGGAGGTTTTGTCCTTTTCCATTTTCCATAAAAGCCCAGCTGTGCCACCTTCTAAAACTGGAACTTGTTCATATGCTCACCAGGTGCCAGGGAATAAAAATCAAAAGTGGAGAAAGCTGAAACAAGATGTTTCACAAATCGAAAGAGAAAATGGGAATAGAGAAAGAGGTAAATAAAAAGATAAAACAGGAAAGACAATCTAGCCATATGGACACACTTTGATGGTAAAGTGTACATAGAATTTTATTAGGCAGGTTGAATTTATTGGCTAAGAAACAATCATTATTCCACTTAATTGTTTTAGTTGGGTTTGCTGCTCTTGGCTCATCTACTCAAAGTCTCTGGCTTATATTTTTACATTTAACAACATAGGAGCCAGAGCCAGTGAGCAGGGAAATTTGAAATGAACCCAGACCTACCAATTCTGAGTACAGTTCTCTTTTGCAAGGAAGATTGGGCTTAAGTGGATACTCTGAGAATATGAAAGTAAGGAGAAAAGGACATACCTTAGATATGTTTAGAAGGGAGCACCAGGGAGTTTAAGCCTGAATGGTGTGTTATACTATGAAAAGGGTAAGTTTTGGTGAATTTTCCTCAGTTGGGGTTGTTGGTTGTAAGCAACAGAAAGCTATTCAAACCAGGTTAAGTGAAGAGGGGTATTAACTAGAGGTATACAAGGCAGGACATAATGCCAGGTCTCATAAGGGGTCAAGAGCTGGAAATCCCAGGAATCAAAGCAGCAAATTTCTCCATCTTGTTTTCTGTTATAATTCTAAGTAATTTTATGGGCCACCCAAAGGGCAGGATTGTATGGCCCACTTGGTAGAGCTGCTGGAACAAACTTATGAAGAGTCACAGCTAAGGGAAACAAATTGAATATATGCCTGCTAAAAAATACCATGGATGAGGCATTCTACTGACTGTGTGCAAGGCAGTGGGTCCAGAGCAGGTTGGCAGAAATGCATCAAGACAACAAATTGGTGAAAACATAGTGCTTTGTTGCAATATCAAAATATTTTAAGAAAAGACAAGTTAAATATGAAGAATAATAGAACAGGTTAAGGGAAATAATGACAAAGGAATATGATTTTATCTATTTTTAGGGGAAGGCAGTAGTGATACATAGAGTGATGATATAATTTACTATCTAATGGGGATACTTTGAGTATGAAAGCAGGGACCATTTAGCAATTTCTCTAGGATAACAGGCATCAGTTGGGACTTCCACGGGCAACCTGTAATGTATGGTCCCCCTCCAGAAAGTGGGGGTTTTGACCAGGGACCAGGAGATACTGGGGAGCAGGAGATGCATTTATTTGAGGCAAGGTGGTCCAGGAAGAGGGAATACTCGAACCATTCTGCCTGAACTGGGCATTGGGTATTTGTAATTTTATAATTGTTAAAATAAGGAGGGGGATATCACCATGGCATTGCCTTTTCAAGGAATGCCACCTCAAGGACAAGTCTTATGAGGACTGTGTGGACTGCCCTGCTGGAGCCTGACCACTGATGCAGGTGATTGCTCATAGGTGTAGAAGCCTTGCTGGTCAACTGGCAGCCTTTTCCAAACTATATTCAGGGAGAGATGGCTTCATGAGGAGGTTACTTTGTAAAAAGGCTGGGCTCAGTTGTGGCTCTATGTTGAGAATCACTTTCGGTCTAGTGACTTGGCTTGACCAAATCATGATGACTACTGTGGGATAAATCCTGCCTCTCTTTCTGGGTGTTCCAATTCCTGTACACTGGAGTCTCTGCTTCTGGATGACCTTAAACAGCTTGGGATGCTCACCCTGCTGCTGTTGGGTGTCATGATTCATCTCATTGAGCACCCCGTGGCTGCTTTCTTGTTGCCTCCTGCTCTCCACGTGTCCTCCTCAGCCAAGTAGGATCAAATTCTGTCAAGAAACCCACAACGGATTTAAAAGGCTGCGGATCCTAGCAATTTGACTTCTCTTCCTCCTCTTCATCATCATAAAGCACCTGTGGGCACAAGGTATTGTGGCAGGTGACAAAAGAGCAACATTTTAAGATTCATAGTTATTATTCATTGGGGCATGCTTTTACCAGATATTTCCTCACTTACCTATGAGACAGGTATACGCTATTAGGTGGATCTATTTGAAGTTACTTATGTTCTATCATTTTGACTTACAGAAATCACAATTTTCTATAATTAGACCTAATGTTTTATAGGCAAAGAAAGGGAGGTGTAGGGGGAAACTTGCTAAAGTCCCACATCCTGACTCAGAGACAGTATTTTAATGCAAGACAGTTGGCTCCTGAGTTCATGGCTCTGAGTTTGTGCCTCAAAGACTAGATGCTGCATAAAGTAGATTAATTGATCCTGTCTTTGGAGAGCTTTCAGACTAGAACACATGAAGCAGAAAGCTTTGTAGAACCTATAAAATTCTGTAATTCTGCTAAACACTGACCCAATGCCAGAATATGTGGAATACAGGATGAGACCCTAATACCAAGCTTGTGAACACTGAGAAGGCACTGTGAATTGGAAATCAAGAAGGGAAATTAACAAAATAGTTAAATGAGAGTCTGGATAAGAACTGCAAGGACATTGCTGTGGTCTGGATGTGAAACAGAAGCCTGCTCAAAGCTGGGCATCATTTCTCAGTGAAGGTTCATTAAATCCCATGTCTCTCAAGATGTCTAGAGATAAGTAGGCTGGGAAACTGCCTTTTATTAGAATGGGACTGGAACCAGTAATAGGAAAGAGAGCAGGAACCAAGGACTCTCTCTCTGTGCTGCCACTGCCCCCTAAACACTGCTTCTGTTTTCCTCTAGATGTGTGCATCTCCCTTTTCCTCTATTTACAAACAATTTTATCAGCTTATCCATGTACATAGTGGCAAATTATCACTCCAGGAAAGTCCCTGAATTCTAGCACCCACAAAGACTGAAACATTCCCTGGAGAGACAAGCCAGTCTATTAGGATATAGTCAGAGGTTCCTGGAGGTCAAGGTAGGTTTTGTGACCTCTGGCTACATATCAGGTGATATATGCACATACTCTCAGGAGGGTGCATGGTACAGGAGGCAAATTGACATGTTTGCTATAATTTGTATCAAGCCAAACTGGGAAGCTAGAGATTTTGTTTTCATGCTTCTGTTCTTTTCTGGTGTGTCTGAGGTCATTCAGGAATCATCACAGCCTACCCCAATCCATTTGGCTGCCAACATTATCACCTCTTTGAAAATTATTTTTTTCTCTCATTAAGAAGTTTTGTGGGTGATCATTTTGCAAGACTGACTTTTTCAGATTCCGTTTTCACCACCTGATGTGTAAGACACAGCATATGAGAGCTATTTGGAAACTAAAGCAGAAAATGAATGCCAAATCTCATGATCGTAACTTTGTAATGAGTTGAGTGCCACCTGGATAACTTAATAGAAAATGCTTCTTAAGATCGTCATCTCAACTGTGCTTAGTCATCTTCTAGATTGCAGAACATCACTTGATGATCTTTGCAAATTTCTAACAGAAATGAGAAACACAAATGGAGGAAAAAACGTAAAGGTGACAGCCCAGTTTCTGTGACCTCTCATTGACACTTTTTTTGAGTGTATGTCCTGTGCAGGCTAAGCCTGGGCAGTTTTTGATCTGTTTTGAACAGATGCTGGGCTTTAGGGACAGCTAATGTCTCCACAGGCTGTAGAATGTTATTAAGGCTTGATTGCAATCTCCTGACATGATAGAACTGAATTAAAGAACAGGAACTGCCTGCTTGGCAGCTCTGAGAGCAATTGGAAAGCTCAGAGAAGGCACAGCATTAAAGAAGAAAGAATGCTGACAGAAGCTGGGCAGGCAGACAGAGCTCTTTAATTCAAAGGGGTGGATGTTAATTAATTTATTTTGGGTGAGGGAGATCTGATTTCTAACCAGACTACAAGCTGTTGCCAGTGTAGTTGAGGACAATGTCCTAACAGCTGTAGCAATATCATGCACCGTCTGGATGGCTGACCTCATATCATATCCATCTTCCTGTGTCCAGATTAACCATGCAGTGGCAGTTGGACCTGCACAGCTCATTTTTCTTACCCTTCAATGTTACTTTACGTGTTATTTTACGTGCCTGTCTAGTTGCTTATCTCTGCCTTTAGCTTCAACAGAATTTCCCTGGAGCCCCAAAACTATCCATGGCAAGTGAAAAGAAAAACAAACATAAATGAATTGGAAATTGTCATTCCTGCTAGAATGGCATGATTTTAAACATACGAAGTCTTAGCTCTTATACTTCTAAGACAGGTCAAATGCTACCCAGAAAAAAAAGGCTAGGCATTAAAATTCACTGAAGAAAATGTCAGGCTCATGGTGTCCTGATTTCCTGTCTGGTCCTCTGCTCTTTCACTGCTGTGAATTATTTTCCTTCAATTCCATTGTTTCACCTAACAAAGGACAAGTCTAAGGATGTCCTCCCACATGCAGTTCTACAAAGGCATTTATTATAGTAATTAATTTTTCATGGCAAAAAATGCTGTGATGTATTATGAAATACAAACAGAAATGTATGAAAGTTTTGGAGTGATCTTTCAAAGTATTTTTATGTAGTGGAAAGAGCACTAGCTTTGGGTACAGAAAATTTGACTGAAGCAAGTGACTTAAAAAATTTAAGCAATCTTGTACATGTTTGTTAAAAGTCATCAATCTGTGACATTAAAGGGTGAATTTTAATGTATGTAAATTATACCTATGTGACTAGAAAAATCTAAGGAACAACTATGCTTTGTTCATTAAATATAAAAATAATACATGCACATTTGAAAATACAGAAAAGCACAAAAGTAAAAACTAACCCTAACCCTGCAACCACAGGTAATTACATGTTTATTTTCTGAGCACAGTGGGGTAAATTAATTTTACTTTACTGTTGATGGAAAATGATCATTTCTGGTCCATGGAAATCCCCCCTGTTGTCCTTCATTCTCCTTTCTCAATCCTATTTCTCTCCTCTATTTTATATGTATCTACTGGATATACTTTGAATTGTATTACACTTGTAGAATACGTGATATTGCTTCATGCATGAATCTGTGTAGATGAATCTTTTTATTCTATGTAGATGATATTTTATTGCCTATAAAACCCATTTTATTTCTAAATTATTTTATTCAATCCTAAGTATTAAGGATTTATCTGAGTTTAAGTAAATTTAGCTTATTGAATCCCATTTCTACAAAGCATTTTACAAATATGTTGTTTACTAGGTTCTCACAACCTCACACAATATTGAAACAAGTATCCTCATACATGTTTCCTCATGGTTCTGTGAGACAACTTCTTTGGGTTATACACCCAGGAGTGGCACTGCTGGGTCATGGATCCACAATGTCTGCATCAGTGTACAGGTCCTTCAGTAATCTGAGAAGATTCTCTATTCTCCAACACTTATTTAATTGGCGTTCTCTATGTATTAAAAAATAGAAATTTTCCTTTTATATGATTTACTTTTAAAGCTCTTTTACTATGGACATTTCTTCATGTTTTAAAATAGCATTCTAATATCTATATTTAAGGCCAGACATTAATTATTGTACTGTTATCATTTCCTTTACTGAGATCCTTTTTGTTACATTTAGGTAAAATATACTTCTCATATAGGACATAGACAGGACTACAGTTAAAACAGCATAATTATCAAATTAATAATTAAATAATCCACTGATACTTGGACATGGGCAGGGATCCACTTTTCACTAATCTTGGAGTGTTTCTAAGAATAAATCTTTAGTTAGAGGAAACTAATTAAATGCTGAATGAAGTAAGAGAAATGATTCAATAAATAAAATAATGAACTAAAAGGAAATAAAAACTTGACTTCCAGAGCAATTATGTACTACGACAGTCATGTTATTGTGCATACATTTAGTCAATGAAAGTAAAAAACAACTATGAGGAATATCATCTCTTATGCAGAGGGAGACAAATATAAATGCCTTAACTCATTGGCCAGAATTACCTTAGAATAGAATGAAATTTTAAAAATAAAATCCATCAATTTTAGCAATATGCTTACCTTTCATATGCTAAACCTCCTTTCTGGTTTCCTTATGCAGTTTAGGGAACTTAAGCGAATATTCACATTTCATTCCATTTCGTAGTAATTCAATATCTGTAGGTGTTTGATGTACATGTTGATGATTCATCCCTTTCTCTTATGAAATCTCTGATACAAATCTTTAAGGGCTAAGATGATACTTTTGGATCATCAATAATTTTCTAGAAATTGACTTTGGAGAATTCAATATTGAGATGTTGAACAAGATATCTTTATGAAGAAAGATTTATTTTAGCATACACAAATTAAATAGATTCACATGCTTAGATTAAGAATTGTTCTTTAAAAGAGTCCTTAACATTTAACTTTAACATTTCCTATGATATAGACTACAAAGTGATATATATAAAAGGAATTCCAAAAACTCAAGTGTATGAAACAAACAAGATAAGGGTGTTAATTATAATTCCTTTCTAAAATGTAACTCTTTGCACTTGTCTGAAATTTAGACTTTTGTGGGGGATGGGAAACTTCTGAAAAAGTTGAAATATACTTCCATGAAAATATATTTTATGATAGGATATTATTTGCTATGCACTATGCTTTGCATCAGGATAATATAATTTATTTATGAAGGGCAATTTACATTCCTTAACAAGGGAGCTGAAAGCAGACTGTAGACTAGGAAATTCTCATTCTTTTACTGTGTACTTTCTTGGAACAAAGAGAATCATTTTCTATGAAAAAACACTATTTTAAGAATACCACCATTTTAAACACCAATGATTCAAGGTAGGCTTACAAACTTTTGGAGGTTAAAATATCCATGTTCGAATATTTCTGTGTTGGTATTTGAACTGCACGATGACCTGAAGAGGAAAAAGCTGAGCAGGCCACTTTTTGGGTGGGTGAGAATTGGCTTTGTTCATATACATATGAGCAGGGCCAAGGCAATGCTGGATACATGAGATGTGCTTAAAACACATCTGCTGAAGAAATGAATGTGTTGAGAAATTAAACAATTGCAATTGTAAAGGGGAAAGTGAAAAAAATAAAGATGAAGATTGATTGACTTTTTGAAAGGTTACTGGCATTCAACTTCAAGTCAAATGCTCCATTTATATAAAACACAGACTGGTAGGAAACATAATAGCTAGGACTAATTTTACCTCATGGTGCCCCATTTTCATCAATCTTGATAGTGAATATGTTAATATTTATCGCCTATCTTTATTTTTTCTATGTCTCCTTATCTCTAGTTGTTTCATAATTTATTTTTATGTTGCTGTATAAACTACCTCACATGCATTTTTGTAAGCTTCTTTTAATCCCTATCAGAATTGGGTAGAGTAAATAGGAGTATAAATAATCATAGCTGTTTTGTTTTAAATTAGTTTCCCTATAAGTAAGCCTTCATAAACTCTTTGTGAACAAACATTTGTAAAATTGTATGTAAGGTCATT
Organism: Ateles fusciceps; assembly: GCA_036589455.1. Taxonomy (NCBI): domain Eukaryota; kingdom Metazoa; phylum Chordata; class Mammalia; order Primates; family Atelidae; genus Ateles; species Ateles fusciceps. The sequence continues at coordinate 9,144,736 of JAZHEH010000193.1, forward strand.
ATTAACATTCTCTCTGTGTATTACTTAGTACAATTATAAGTAAAATATAAGATTAGTCCCCCCATTGTAAGTCCACAGTTAATGTGATCCTGGAGATCCTCATTCTGTTGGTCCATGTTAGTGTTAGTATGTGACGCAAACATTTAGTCCTAGTTTTCCCGTCTATAAAATGTGTATTTCATACTTCTCTATTCTCAGGAATATTATGAGACCAAATAAAGTGATAGGCATTGTTCTTTGTCTATTTCACCTATTTGTTCTTTTCCATCCTCACCCCTGCCAAAAGGGATTCCCCCCCCACAATAACATGTTGCATTTATGCTGTGAGATGTGATCGATATTGACAAGACTTGAGCTCATTCCTGAATAGGGGTGAGTGGAGCCTGATGCAGTGACTTTGACCCACAAAGCAGTAACCAAATGGAGCGGAGGCTCTGGCAGGAGGGCAGAGAGGCAGAGGAGGAAGAAAGTAGCAGGGAGAAGGAAATCCTGAATGCTTCCCCCAAGGCTGGTTTTATTGGAGAGAAAGATGACCCTATGGAGATCACAAAGAAATGAATGGCCCATCAACTGGATCCCAGTAGGTTCCTGATGATATGCTACTAAAAATTTGCCCTTTCTGGGAATAAAATTATTTATTGCTCGTCCCTCTGGATGCAGCATGGCACTAAATAAATATTATATGTGTATAAATACTGTGGCATATACCCATGTTTCATTGAATCTAAGATGCCATCAGCTGGAAGATGAATCCTGATTTTATGAACCACTAAGAAGGAAAAAACACTACTAACTTAACCATGAGACAGTATTTTATTGTCACTTGAAATTTTTATTTTAAACATTGGAAAAAAGCTCTTCTGAATGTGTTTATGCATAGATTTCTCTCATTTATTACTCTTCAGCATATATATAAAGGCAAATAAATATAGAATAAATTGATTCAATGTTCCTAAATGTATTTACATTCATTCTGAGTTTTCTGAATTGCTTTTCCTCTTAGAGTTATTGATGTGTGTGCTATTTCACTCAATGCTGTCGGTTCTTCCTGCAATTGAGGGCATTGATGATGCATCATTTCTTAAAAATACATATTTCTTAGACAATAGTGCTTTGCTATTGTCTCTAGAATCTTCCTCCAAGTCAGTGACACCCAGTCTAAGTTTTAATGTGCAGGCAATAACAACTATTTCATGACTATCACTGACTGATCTGAGGATCAGGTGCACACCAGTTTCAGAGATGTTAAAATGTAAAGACAAAGTGCATGCTTTAAAATTAATAAAATATGGCAATAAATACTCAACAGTGCTAAGACCATCAGGATTCTCCTTTAAGTACCTGAACAGCATTGTAGATTGAGCTTTTCACATGTATATGCTGGAGAACTTATGTTGCAGGATTCCATAGCCTGGCAGAAAAAATGATTCCTAAATTACAATGGCTATGAACTTTCAACTGACAGATGGCAGAACCTCAGGTTCCTCAACTCTAAAGCTCCCATAATTTCAGGAAAGGGAGAGTGCAGTGAGTCTCATGTGGAAAACCACACAATATTCTGAGCCCAGCCCCATGCGGCAGATTTTCCACATTTGGCTCATGCTTAGCAGTACCCACCACACCTGGAGCTGCCTAGATACGACTTATGGATGTTAACTGCTGCCCCTGGCCCTTGTAAAGCTACAATGTCCATGCCAAGTGTGCTGTCTTCTAATGCTCCCAGGGATCCTTAATCCCCAGGGTGTCAGAAGTATAGGTGTTTTCATACAGAAGTGGGGGACAATGGTCTTCTCCTCAACTCCTTGCTTTATTTTATTCTCTGGGTCCCAAAGCATCAAGACTTATTCCTAGAGTTTGTAGAGTCTTCCAAGAGACTCTAAATTTCCAGCTGCAATCTTAGGGCTTTAAACCATTCCAAGGTTCCAAGAGGGAGATAGATACAAAATATCATCTTCATTATTGCCTTGCACCACCCCCCCATCTGAACTCATCAATGCACTCTTTGCTTCCCTGCCTGACCCTGACAAAATACAATAATGCTATTTCTGCCCTTCCTCCACCAATACTTCTTTTAGCCACAACTAGGAGTGATACCTGTATATTGCCATTTGTGCAAAGCAAAGAGGCAGTGGAGGTGTCATGATTCATGTCCTATTGTGCTTGTGTTTAGCCCAACAGGAATGATCTTTTACTCAATTTGCATACATTTCCCCTTCTTCGTAATGAATTTAAGATTATAAACTACTTGACAGTCAGCATTTTCTCAAATATCCTTTATGACTATTTTCTAACGGTGGGCACTTAACAAACAATGAATGAAATCTACTTGGTTTCTAATATGACTGATATATTCCTACTATAGAAGGTTCTATTTGTGGCCAGGCATGGTTGCTCACACCTGTAATCCCAGCACTTTGGAAAACAGAGAAGATCAAATCAGTGAGATTATTTTACAATTCCAAGTTTACATACGCAAAGACTTGGAAACTGTTATAACTCATTTTTCGAGAGGCACTGTGGAGCAGTTAAAGACATCTTAATGTTCTTCAAAAGTCCTCTCTTCAGTGTGTAACTGGAACTTTCAAGAGTTGACTGAAAACCATAGTTTCTTGGGTGATGTGCTTTTCCAGGCACAGAGCTTATAATCAATATTTCATCATGCTTCCTCTTCAGGAAAACTTTCCTCTCACTGGCCTCTTCTGGGCACCTCTCATGGGTCTCTTTTGCATGCTCTCAAAAAAACTTTCTTGTTTATTTGTGGAGTTGAAATTGTAATTCCACCAGAAAAAGGAAGACATCTCTTGATCTCTAAACGAACACAGGTTTTCTCTGGCTTCTGGTCCCTGTTTTCCCTCTGTTCGCCAGTTTTAACCTTGAGCTCATGTCAGAATCAAGTGCCCTGCTACCTTGGCAATGATGATAGGATAATAGAATTAGAATGTCCCAGGGTGCCATTTTAGCATCATGCTCTTTCAAGAAAAGAAAATCAACACAATTATGAAATATAATTTATGATACTTTAAAGGCACAGTGTCTACTATTTTTAAATTTGTGGCATTTATTGAGAAAATATAATATATGTTAAACTTTCAGTGATTTTAAAAGAAATTCAGCCACAGCAATGAAACAAGCTTGTCTTAGGGTAAGGATTTCTGTATCATGTATTTTCCAGTCAGCTTTGTGTGTTTCTCTTAATATTCTACTTTTTCATCAGTTTAAAAAGTATGATTAAGAAAATTTTATAAACAAGGTAGCCCCTGAGAGTATTTCCATTTTATCTCAGTAGCTGTGAAAATTCTTAAGGATATTTACACTTTCTACAAGCACATTCTCACTATAGAGAAAGAAATTGACTTGACACTCTAGGGACTTATGCTCTCAAGCTACCACCTTCAGTACTGACATTCTTTTGAAATCTGCTGTTGATTTGAAAACTACTTTTCGTCTCCTAGGCTGACATTTCTAATAATGTGACTCTACTTCCTTGTTCTCTTATTTCTATACTGATTCTGGCAAAATCTCAAGAATGAACCCTAGTCTTCATGATATATAGTAGGATATCTTGAATATCTCTAGGTCTGACTTAATATTTCTGGTGCTTTATTCATTAATCATTATTCTTGAATGACTTGTTCATTCACCATATCTGAACTTCTTCCTAGTCCATAGCAGTTGTATTTACTATTGGCATGGTTCCAAGCAGAATTTTGAGAGGCAATCTTCCCATGTGTAGTATGAAAATAAACACAATTCCATTCATTGATCATCTCTTTATTGGGAATTAAGAGATGTCAAATCCATTACTAGTACCAATATAGTAATATATCGGAGTAATAATGCAGTTATTTTAAAAATGTTTTCACCATAAACATATTTATGTCTACATAGCAATAATCTAAGAAAGACAAAAAATATATGTTTCTTTTTTCCTTCCAGTTTAAAGAATCTAAGCCATGCAATACATGAGAATTGTGCATGTTTGAGAATTATGCTTGGGCTTGTAGCTACTTGGTGCTAAGAGGGATGGATATTTAAGCCACTTGGATAATATAAGTTATAGGTAGTCAAGTTTTCAACACGGAACTAGGCACACTTCACTCCTTGCTCTTTGATTTTTTTTTGCTGGAACTTGGATTCTATATGCAGAGTTTACTGTTTGCTTTCTAGAATTCATAAATTTCTAAAGGAGTGTAGGTGGTGACTTTAATGAGACCAATGTTATATGACTCAGTTATTTTGCCTGACAAGTAAATAAATGGTATTTCTCACCTAGTAAACTGGAAGCAAGACAGAAAGAGACGGATGTAATTAATTTCCCTCCCTCTTAAGTGTGAGGCCAGTTTGGTTCTAACATTAAAATCTAACTTAGTTCATTTTAATTCAGGAAACATTTTTCTAAGCACTATTTATATGCAAAACACTTTCCAAGATACAATGTAGGATTCAAAGATGAAAATGAACGTAAAAGTCTATTTTGGGGAAGCTGTTGCTTAGGGGACTCTTTATTGATCCTCCTTTATTTGTGGTTGTGTTAATTTTTACAGAATTTAAATAATTAACAGAATTGCTAAGTGCATGTTATATTCACTCTGCGGCAGTCCATGCCCACTCAGGTTCCACAGTGACAGCATATAATCCAGCACTGAAATTCCCAGCCCCCAGCACCGAATTTCATATCTAGTAACCACTCAGCACACAGATATACAGAGTGAGTGAGGCTGTGGTTAGTTTGAGTACTTCTCTAGGTGCTATGTGATGATGGACTGGTTAAACCTTGAAGTCCTAAAATCAGACCAAAAACAGGTAGGAGTGTATTTTTTTTTTTTTTTTGAGACAGAGTCTCGCTCTGTCACCCCCGCTAGAGTGTAGTGGGGTGATCTTGGCTCACTGCAACCTCTGCTTCCCGGGTTCAAGAGATTTTCATGCCTCAGCTTCCCAAGTAGCTGGGATTACAGGCGTGCACCATCACGCTGCCTAATTTTTGTATTTTTAGTAGAAAGGGGATTTTGCCATGTTGTCCAGGCTGGTCTTGATTTCCTGGTCTCAAGTGATCTGCCTGCCATGGCCTCCCAATGTGCTAGGATTACGGGCGTCAGCCACTGTGCCTGGCTAGGATTGTATCTTGATTTCCTGTCGAAGTTAATTATGCTCACCCAGCTCCATTCTCACCGTCCTCCAAAGAGTGTGTGTATTTGTTACTTTAGGTAACTGAATAGAGTTATAGCTATTGCCTCTTGAACGTCACAATAAGCACTTCATATACATCATTACATTTAATCCTTCCAAACTCTAGGCAATGGAAAGTACTACAGCACAGGTGAGGAAACTAAGGCTTAGGGAGGTTAAGCAATTTGCTCAAGATCTCTCAAAGGGTGGCAGTTCCAAGATTGAAACCCTGCATTGTGTGTACACGTAGCTCCCATTCTTAACCACTCATCTATAAACTAAGAATTCATCCATCTTTCTTGTTTTGACAAAGGTCCTGTCTCCAAAGAATACTTTTTTGAATGTATTTGGCTTCTTTTCAGATTAGAAATTCTCTGCACTTAGTTAACAACTGAGCTGTGAATTTTGATTTATGAATGCATATAAATTAAGAAAGTTTAACTCCTCCATAAGATACAAAGTTTCAGAAAAAGCTTATTTCCCATATTCTAATGACTAGTAAGTCTTTTTCTTCTCTAATCACCAATGTAGTTAGAAAATAAAAATTTGTGAGTTCTCACCATCCATACAGAAGTTGTGAGGACAGCACTTGGGGAGTGAGTCATTACTGTTTCTTCAGTGACAAGTGTTGCTGGAGAAAAGACAAATGCTTTGCCAACTGGCAGAGTTTCTGCTTCACTTTCTTTTAATAACCAATTCTTAATGTTTTCAAGAGCAAAAAACAAAATAATGTGATACATATAAATTAGTAGCAAATGGAGGAATGTTGCATACATTTAATATAACTCAGGGGATTAAAAAAATTATACGCCAAAGCCAGGAATACAGTTAAAATTAGTTCTTATCATGCAATATGATCACACACAGAACAGTACTGGGGGGCAATATTTTAGAGATGAGATCAATGAATAATCATATTTTGATGCCGTACCTTCTCTGCAAATATATAAATAATTAGATATTCTAATTAGAAAATTGACACCAACAAGAAATACCCAAGTTTAGGTCTAGCTGCTAGGTTACTGTTTGCACTGAGAATTGAAGAAAAGGTACTTTGTATTCTTTAAATTCATCTTTAATAGTATTTTCCAAAGTAGTTGCAGTTTGATTAACACAGCATTCTACCCTCTATCTAGGTTTTGGAATTTGCTATTTTAAATATATAGATGTCCATTGGTGTGAAACCTACCTTTAAATATTTCTGTACTGGTAATATGACTTACAGCTTTTTTGTTTTATGTTTTGCGGGGTTATATAAATTAAGGATTAGGTTAGAAGGAAAAATCTTTCTGATCTTTTCCTGTCTTAGAAGAGCTTTGTAGAATGAGAGTCATACTTGTCTTCAGCCACTTATCTTTTTTTTTAGTTCTTTGAACAAATCTCCTGGCTTTCTACTTCAAGACCTTTGTAATATACTCTTGCAGCTAAGCAATTATGTACAACTACTCCTGCCCACCTCTTAAAGTTTTACATGTTCAAGCTCTTGTAATTTTGGTAGGCTCCAGCTTAATATTTCCTGTTCAGAGAGGCTTACTATGTCTACTTAAAGTATGCTGTTTTATCATTTCTCATTTTATCCACTCTTTTCTTGATAATTATTGTAACGATTTTTGTTATATCTTTATTTCTTTTTTAATGATACATATATTTGTACATATGTTGGGGTATATATGATATTTTGTTACACGCATAGAATGTGTAATGATCAAGTGAAGGTATTGAGGCTGTCCATCACTTTAAGTATTTATTATTCTTGTGTGGTAGGAATTTAAAGTCCTCTCTTCTAGCTATTTCAAAATATACAGAACATTGTTGTGAACTATAATCACCCTATTCTGCTATCAAACATTATAACTTATTCCTTTCATCTAACTGTATGTTTGAATCTATTAACCAATGTCTTTTCTCCTCCCCCTTCCACCCACCCACCCTTCCTAACCTGTGGTATCTATCATTCTACTGTACACCTCCGTGAGATGATCTTTTTTAGTTCTTACATATGACTGAGAATATTTGATATTTGTCGTTCTGTGCCTGGCTTATTTTACTTACTATAATGACCTCCAGTTTCATCCATGTTGTGCAAATGACATGATTTTATTCTTTTGATGGCCAAATAGTGTCCATTGTGTTTATATACCACATTTTCTTTATCCATTTATTATCTGTTAATGAACACTTAGGTTGATTTCATATCTTTGCTATTGTGATTATTGCTGTAATAAACATGGGGGTGCAGGCATCTCTTTGATATATTGATTTCCTCTCCTTTGGATAAATACCCAGCAGTGCTGGATCATATGGTAGTTCTATTTTTAGTTTTTTGAGAAATCTCCATATTGTTTTCCATAATGGCTGTACTAATTTACATTCCCACCAACAGTGTATATGGTTTTTTTTTTTCCTGAATCCTTACCAGCATCTGTAATTTTTTGTCTTTTTAATAATAGCCATTCTAACTCGGATAAGATAATATCTTACTGTGTTTTCTATACGCATTTCTCTGATGATCAGTGTGGCTATTACCCCCTTGTCTGATTAATAGTTTGCAAACATTTTCTACTGTGTAGCAGGTTGTCTCTTCACTCTGTTGATTGTTTCCTTTGCTGTGCAGAAGCTTTGTGGTAATACAGTCCTATTTGTCTATTTTTGTTTTTGTTGCCTGTGCTTTTTAAGTCTTAGTAACAAAATCTTTGCTTAGACCAACGTTCTGAAGTGTGCTTCCCATGTTTTCTTCTGGTAGTTTTAAAGTTTCCAGCTTTACGTTTAAGTCTTTTACCCAAATTGAGTTGGTTTTTGTGCATGGTGAGGGTTGGGGTCCAGTTGCATTCTTCTGTACACAATTTTCCCAGCACCGTTTACTGAAGAGGGTGTCCTTTCTCTGATATATGCTCTTAGCATCTTGTCAAAAATCAGTTGGCTGTAAATTTGTAGATTTATTTCTGGGTTTTCTATTCTGTTCTATTGGTCCGTGTCTGTTTTTATACCAAATACTATGCTGTTTAGGTTATTAAGCTTTGTAATATATTTTCAAGTCAGGTAGTGTGTTGACTCCAGCTTTTTTCTTTTGCTCAGGATTGCTTTGTGTCCTCTTCAATTTCTTTCATTAGTGCTTTGTAGTTTTCCTCATAGAGGTCTTTCATCTTCTTGGTTAAATTTATTTCTAGATATTTTATATTTTTATAGCTACTGCATATAGGATTTCCATCTTAATTTATACTTCAGCTAGTTTATTATTGTATGTAGAAATGCCACTGATTTTTGTATGTCGATTTTGTATCCTATGACTTTACTGCATTTATTTATCAGATCTTAGAGTTTTTTTTGGAGTCTTTAGGTTGTTATAGATATGAGAATATGTCACCTGCAGAAAGAGACAATTTGACTTCCCCATTTCCAATTTAGATGCCTTTCATTTCTTTCTTTTGCCTGAGTTCTCTGGCTAGGACTTCAACTATGTTAAATAGGAGTGTAGAAAGTGGACATCCTTGTCTTGTTCCATATTGTAGAGAAAAGACTTTCAGCTTTTCTTCATTTGGTATGATATTACCTGTGTATTTGTCATAGCTATTTGCCTCTATTGTTGAGAATTTTGATCATAAAGGGATGTTAAATTTTATTAAGTTTTTTTCTTTGTGTATTGAAATGAACATGATCTTTGTTATTCCGTCTATATATGTGATATATCATGTTTATTGATTTGCATGTTGAAGTATTCTTGCATTCCTGGGATAAATCCCACTTAATTGTGGTGTATTATAGTTTTGATTTGTTGCTGAATTTTGTTTGCTAGTGTTTTGTTGATATTTTTGTAACTATGTTCATTAGGAATATTGGCCTGTAGGTTTCTTTTTTTGTTTCATTTTTACCTGGTTTTAGTATCAGGATAATGCTGGCCTCATAGAACAAGTTAGAGAGATTTTCTCCTCTTCACTTTTTTTCGGAATAGTGTGAAGAGAAGTGATGTTTCTTCTTTGTAAGTTTGGTAGAATTTGGTAGTGAAGCCATCGAGTCCCAGACTTTTCTTTATTGGGAGACTTTTTATTACTAATTCAATCTCATTGCTTATCACTGGTCTGTTCAGGGTTTCTATTTCTTCCTGATTCAATCTTGGTAGGTTGTGTGTGTCCAGAGAGGTACACATTTCCTCTAGGTGTTTCAGTTTGTTAGTGAATAGTTGTTCATAATAGTCTCTGAAAAATCTTTTCTATTTCTCTGGCACCAGTTGTAATGTCTTCTTTATCATTTCTGATTTTGTTTATTAGGGTCTTCTCTCATGTTTTGTTGGTTAGTCTAGCCAATGCTTTACTAATTTTATTTATTTGTTTCTTTTTTTGTGTGAGTTGAGACAAGGTCTTGCTCTTACCCAGGCTGGAGTGCAGTGGTGTGATCACAGCTCATTGGAGCCTTGAACTTCTGTACTCAAGTATTATCTTCTTTTCTCAGCCTCCAGAGTAGCCAGGACTACAGGTGTGTGCTACCATACTTGGCTAATTTTAAAATTTTTTGTAAAGATAGGGTCTTCCTATGTTGCCCAGGATGGTTTTGAACTCTTCGGCTTAAAAATCCTCTCATCTCAGCCTCTCAAAATGAGAGTGCAAGAGAAAATTTTCTTCAGGAAATTAAAAGTGCTACTCCAGTGAACACGTGAATGATAAGAAAACAAAACAACCTAATTGCTGATATAAAGAAAGTTTGAGTGGTCTGGATAGATGATCAAACCAACCACATTTCCTTAAACCAAAACCTAATCCAGAGTAAGGCCCTAACCTTCCTCATTTCTATGAAACCTGACAGAGGTGAGGAAGCTGTAGAAGAAAAATTTGAATCTGGCAGAGGTTAGTTGGTAGGCTTAAGAAGCTGTTTCCATAACATAAAAGTACGTGGTGAAGCAGTAAGTGCTAATGCAGAAGCTGCAGCAAGTTATCCAGAAGATCTAGTTAAGATAATTGATGAAAATGGCTACACTGATGAACAGATTTTCAATGTGAATTAAACAGTCCTCTATTGGAAAATCATACCATCTAGAACTTTCATAGCTAGAGAGGAGAAATCCTTTCAAAGCTTCAAAGGACAGGCTGACTCTCTTGTAGAATCTAATGACTTTAACTTGAAGCCAATGCTCATTTATTACTCTGAAAATCACAGGACCCTTAAGAATTATGCTAATCCTTCCTGCCTGTGCTTTATAAATGAAACAACAAAGCCTGAATGACAGCACAGCTGTTTACAGCATGGTTTACTAAATATTTTTTTCTATATATATATATATATATATATATATATATATATTTATTGCATTTTAGGTTTTGGGGTACATGTGAAGAACATGCAAGATTGTTGCATAGGTACACACATGGCAATGTGATTTGCTGCCTTCCTCCCCATCACCTATATCTGGTTTGCTAAATATTTTAAGTCCACTGTTGAAAACTACTTCTCAGAAAAAAAAAAGGATTTCTTTAAAAATATTACAGCTCATTTACAGTGAATGTAGTCAACCAAGATCTCTGATGGAGATATACAAGGTGATTAATGTTTTCATGCCTCCTAACGCACATCTATTTTGCAACTCATGAATGAAGAAATAATTGGAACTTTCTCCTTTTTTATTGTTTGGAGACAGGGTCTCATTTTGTCACCCAGACTGCAGTGCAGTGGCATGATCTTGGCTCACCACAGCCTTGACTGCCTGGGCTCAAGTGATCCTCCTGCCTCAGCTTCCAAGTAGCTGGGACTACAGGAATGAGCCACCACGGCTGGCTAATTGTTTTGGTCTTTTTTTGTAGAGATGGGATTTCAGGGTTTTGCTGTTTTGCTCAGGCTGATCTCTATCTCCTGAGCTCAAGCAATATGCATTCCTCGGCATTCCAAAATGCTGGGATTATAGGTGTGAGCCACTGTGCTCAGCCTAATTGGAACTTTCAAGTCTTATCATTGTAGAAGTACATTTTATAAAGCTATAGCTATCATAGATAGTGATTCTTCTGGTGGCTTTGGGTAAAGTAAATTAAAAATTGTTTGGAAAGGATTTGCTACTTTAGATGCCATTATGAACATCTGTGATTTATGGAAGGAGGTCAAAATATTGACATTAACAGAAGTTTGGAAGTTGATTCCAACTCTCATGGATAGCTCAAGGAGTTCAAGATTTCAGTGGAGAAAGTGACTTCCGTGTGATAGAAAGAGAAATAGAATTACAAGTGAAGCCTGAAGATGAGACTGAATTGCTGCAATCTCACGATAATACTTGAATGGATAAGAAGTTGCTTCCTATGCACGAACAAAGTGATTTCTTGAGATGAAATCTACTCCTGATGAAGATGCTGTGAGCATTGTTAAAATGGCAACAAAGAATTTAGAATATTACAAAACCTTAGTTGATAAAGCAGCGGTAGGGTTTAAGAGGATCAGCTCCAATTTTTAAAGAAGTTGTACCGTGGATCAAATGCTGTCAAACAGCCTTGCATACAACAAAGAAATATTTTGTGAAAGATTGTTGTTGCCTGATTTTAAGAAATTGCCACAGCCACTCCAACCTTCAGCAACTACTACCCTGATCAGTCAGCAGCCCTCAACATTGAGGGAAGACCCCTTATAAGCAAAAAGATTATGACTTTCTGAAGGCTAAGGAGGTAGCATTTTTTAGCAATAAGATATTTTTAAATTAAAATATGTGCATTTTATTTTTTTATTTTAATTTTTAAAATTTATTTATTATACTTTAAGTTCTGGGGTACATGTGCAGATCGTGCAGGTTTGTTACATAGGTATACACACGCCATGGTGGTAGTTTGCTGCATCCATCGCCCAGTCATCTACATTAGCTATTTCTCCTAATGTTATCCCTCCCCAATCCCCCAACCTCTTGCTATTCCTCCCCAGCCCCCCACCCCCCAGGCCCCGGTGTGTGATGTTCCCCTCCCTGTGTCCCTGTGTTCTCATTGTCAACACCCACTTATGAGTGAGAACATGTGGTGTTTGGTTTTCTGTTCTTGTGTCAGTTTGTTGAGAATGATGGTTCTCAACATGTGCATTTTGAAAAGACATAACAGTATTGCACACTTAATAGACTACAGTATAGTATAAGCATAACTTTTACATGCACTGGGAAACAAAAAAATTCATTTGACTGTTTATTGTAATATTTGCTTTATTGCAGCAGTCTGGAACTAAACCCACAATATCTGAGATATGTTTGTATTCAGTGTTGACACTGGCAAGAGTGCAGTAAAACAGACACTCATATACTAGTAGAAGTGTAAATTATACAATTTGTCTTCAAAAGCAAATGACAATTTTTATCAAGAGCTTTAAATTTGTAAAAATTCTTACCCCATTAATTTTTCCCAAATAAATTTATGCTAAACAGCCAGATATATGTACACTGATTTTTAAGCAAGCATATTATTTTACAGCATTATTTTACTAAATATTTTAAATAACTCAAACATCTAGCAATCCAGAAAGAATAAAACAAAATACAACATGGCTATTGGGAGGTTTTTTAATACACACATTAAATTTATGTTTTTCAGAAATAATGGTATAGGAAATGATGCCCTTTATAAGGTTGACCAAAAAAACCTGAGAAACTAAATAAATGTAATATGCTTTTATATATGAGAGATATTAATCTGATTCAGTAATGATATTTGCTCTAACAAACAACTCTTAAATTTTAATCTCCATTGCTCAACACAATAAAGGCTTATTTTTTCTCATGACATAATCTAATGTAGGGTGGTAGTGGTTGTTAATTTCTCTGTAACTCTGACAAGCTCAGTATAGTGCTTCCATATTGCTCTGGGGTCATGCAGCTAGCAGTCGAGGCAGGAAGAAAAATAGCATAGTCGGAGCAGGCTCTGTCTCAACTGCTTTGGTGCATAAATGATGCATCACTTTTGCTCACGATCATCGTCAAAAGCTAAGCACTTGTTGCCTTTTCCCTTAAATGCAAGAGTCTGGGCAATCTGGTTTTGTGAGATGTGGAGCATCTCTGCCATACACACTGGAAAAAAATACACAAAGTTATTAACATCTCTAGTGAGATTTTTCATGATTTTATTTTCAACTTCATGATATTATTTTCTGAATTTTCTAAAATAAATGTAAATTAAGTTCATAATGAGACCAAAACTTTAACAATTAAAAACCTGAAGTGCTTTGTGCAGGTCAGCTGCTTATCCTCCTTCAGGAGGTGCAGACAGCTTGGGGCGCTCACTATAGTGTAAATTTCAATATGACCTTATATCATAACAGGTTCCTAAGGTGCTTGCCAAAGTGATAGAAAATACACTGAGCACAGCATGAGGAGGACCTTTCTCTATGCATGGGTGATTTGGATATAATATGTATCAATGTTGATCATTTGGATTGCTTTGGCTGATCTGGCTAGCCTGGAGGGTTTTTGCATTCTTCCCTCACTGTTGCATATATATTCTTTCTGAAACCTTTCCTCTGTCAAAGAGAACAACATTTTCTACTAGCAGAAGACGGAAAGCAACAAAGCAAAAATTCTCTGTTTTCCAAAAAGCGAAAAATAGCATTTTTGTTAACAAGTTACTCTTTAGCAAAACTACTGGAACATGAAGATAGATGTAAGTTGGACATTCATCTTATGCAATGTAGATAAAATCTAATAGATGATTTAATAAGAACTAATATTGATAGCTCTATGCAGGCACACAGCACGTTCATTGCCCTTCTGAAAGATCACTCACTGTGAGTGAATGAATAAATAAGTACTGTGAGAAAATGATGACTTCTCTTATCCTATAAACTTGATTCCACATTTATCTCTGATCTCTGCCTTCCACAATGACTAGTAGAGACATATCCGCCACTCAGTTCCTTTTAAATGCTCACCATTGGCTTCAACGTTCAAGCCGTTGATTTTCTTGGCCCATACTTATTTTCTGTTTCGCTGCATGCCGCTTTCTTGCACTTGTCCTGTTACAGAGTCCACCATGGCTATTTAATATTTAAAGGCCGGGATCACTTTGCAGGTTTTAGTTTAAAGGTAACCATAGCACACACACACACATTTATTATTAATAGCAGAGATGCACTGTAAGTCCTTGGGAATCTTCTTTTCTTTCGATGTCAGTTTCACAGGAGTGCTGCCATCACTAGAATTGTCTCCAATACTGCTGTCTGGAGAGTGGACTAGTGCAATAAAAACGAATCCAGAATGCTATAAACTGTTCATGTGGGTGGAGGTGACCATGCTGAAAAGGGAGATGAAGCCAGAAAGTGACAGGCCACGGAGAGTCCGGTTTCGGATCGCGTCCTCTCACAGTGGGCGAGTTCTGAAGGAAGTGTATGAAGATGGGCAACTGTCAGGTTCTCTGGATTCTGAATGTGCCAGTATCTGTGGGATAGATGGACTAAGTGATTCTGATGGACAGCAGAATGGGCACATAGAATCAGAAGGTGATGAGAATGAGAATGACCAGGATAACTTGCTGGTGTTAGCAAGGGCTGCCAGTGAGAAGGGTTTTGGTACAAGAAGAGTCAACATTTTAAGCAAAAATGGCACAGTCAGAGGTGTCAAATACAAAGTGAGTGCTGGCCAGGCTCTGTTTAACAATTTGACCAAAGTATTACAGGTAAGTCATTGTTGTTTCCTTCTCCTGCTCTTTGTTCCTAACTCACCATCTAAGCACCTCTCAGTTCTCCAGTTAAAGCAAGCCTCTCTTATTTGCAACTCCTTCATACTTCGTGAGACACTCCTCCACCTAAGATACCATCCTAACAGCTATCAATTAAAAATAGGATCATTATGCTTGGAAAAATAGACTGACTTCTCAAAGCCAAATTTAGAATATGTAAGTGGTCTTTTCTGCCAGTGTGTGATGACTAAAATAATGTATCTACCTCTTTGCTAAGGAAAAAGAAAAATGATGGTGTTCAAAGCATTTGAGCAAATATTAGAAGTTAACTTCTGGTTTATTATCCTTGAAATACCAGTGTAGCATTTATCATTACTCATGTAGATGTTCACACCAGAAAAGGTTGAGTGCATGCATTCAGTGAGGTTGGGTTCAACTAGAATGTTGTACAGCAGTAAAGACTAACTTTGATTTCCTCTCATTACTGAGGAGGTTGCAGGCTTCATCCAACATCCATTTCTCTATTAATTTGCCCATAAAAATTCTAGGATGATGCTTGAAAAAATACTCCTTTATAAATGTACAGACTGAGTCCCAGATTTTATAGTTAATAATTAGCCTTTAAATGTAATAGATTCTGCAGAGTAATATAGAAATGTATTATTCAGGTATTGGGGCTTTTGACAATAATCTAATGTTAACAAGTTTTTGAAAGCATTGGTAAAGTAATTTGTTTTTTATTAAAAACAGATATCATTATGTCAGGAATGATTGCTATCATTAAGGTAGCCAATATTTTCATTGTAATTCCTTTTTATATTAGTCTCAATTTAAAAAAAAAGATCTGTTGTAATGAATTATTCAATGTCTCTACATTATATACAAACGTGTGAGTAATGGAGAGAGAGGATTTCCATGAAGGTACTTAAATATTTTTTATTTCAAAGGAAGTATTTGAAAATATCACATCAGGAGGACTTAAAACTTAGTTTTAGTTAAAGGATAAAAGCAGTGGAGAGCAAAGTTTGTTTTAATATATAGCACTTACTGGTAAAGAATTTTACATATTGGGGTGAGGTTGGAGACTGAAAATCAGAAACTGCTATGTTCTGCTAAGTTGGGAACAATCTTGTATCAAGGTCTAGAAATGTGATTATTAAGTTACGATAATCTTAGTGGGCACTGCATTTCACCAAATACAGAAATTATTATTACCAAGGAGTAGACCAAGATTTTTTGCAACAATTGTTTTAAAATGTTTGTATCCATCATGATTAACTTCGTTTGTCATTATTTGAATTGCCTTATGATTTGAAGGGTTGTTTACAAAACTACCAGTTTTAGTACTTTGATTTGCATCTGTTTATTACAATCTCCCCCAAAATTTATTTTTTATGATGAAATATCTTAAGTCTTTAAAACCTACAAGACCCTGACAGTGCTATAAACTTACAGAATTCCAAAATCAATATTTTAACACTAGATTAGTTTACAATATTTACCTGTGTATTTTTCTATGCATAGTTCTATAACCTCATTTTGAGAAAAAAAAAAGCAATAAAACTGTCTTCTTCTAATAATTTAGCCCCATTCCATTTACTCCCTGTTTTAGAGCAATAACGAGCAATAAAGGTTATTAGCAGAGGTCCTTCAAGGTCTTTGATACTTAATCAAATCCACCCCCACCCAACTGCCTACCAATCTGGTCCTTTCTTTATAATGTTGGCAAAGTAATCAGTCTATTGTAGGTATTCACACATTTGGCCGTTATCTTTAGTTTCATCATCATCAGCAGCATCTTCGTCATGTGAATGTTCTCTGGTATCTCCAGGAGAAAACATAAGTTAAAGGAGCAACTACAGTTGGATCAGGGCTGCCAGTTGCTTATTGCCCAAGGTGCTCCATTCACCATTGTCTGCATGAATGGCACCCATTAAAGTTGTGCAATACAACCTACCCAACATTATATAGAGACCTGATTTGGATGCTTGCCACACTTTTTAAGGGACGTGTATGTCATTTGGGGTAATGTACATCTTAGGCATATGCCTTATGGTGATAGTGTATGTTCCCATAGGCATTCCACAGAGAAGCCCCATTGACTAGAAGCAGAAGTTATTATTCAGTTACTCCCATACCCTCTACCAGATATGACTTTTCCCCCTATATATTTTCCATATCTCTTGAAAAGTAACCAGTAAACTTGACTTGTTTAACTTAGTAATTTCCCTCAAGGAGGAAAAGGTGAGCAGTCGGTGTTTTGGATATTTGATTAAGGTTTCAATGCACAGCCAATTCTTATTGAAGCAAAGAATTCTGACTGAAGAAACAGTGAGGCTTTTCTTTTTAAGTTTTAAAACTTTAAAGCACTTAACCTTAAACTTAAAAGAAAACCCTAAATATAAATAAAATTTTTCAAAGACCTTGTGAATCACTTGCCTCTTCTGTATTAGTTTTCACTCTTTTATCCCTGTCTCATAAAACATTGGCATATGTCTTGCAAAAATTTCAACTGCACAGAAAAAAAGTCATTGCAATTTTTGCCTTAAAATGTTTTTACTTTGTAGTAGTACTTGCTTAGAAAGTTGTCTATTAAGGGAATATCAGAATGAATTTCCATTTTATTTGTTAATTAGCTTACCTTATATAATCCTGGGTAATTGAGGATGTGCAATATTAATCAAGGTGGTCAAAGGTAGTGATGAACCAGGAGGCAAGGAGCAGAATGTCACCTGACTGCTCAGATGGACATTGTGGAAGGTGGTTAATGGTGAAGCAAAGTGTCTCTGGCTGTTCCAAATAATAGCTCTTTAGCTCCGGGTGGTTGAATTTGCCAACTCTCCCAGAGATAACAAGAATACAGAGCTGGAGAGAGGCCAATTTGGAAATATGAAAACCTAGAATCTAGCCATGACTGTGGCCTGGAAATAGGCATTTACTAGAATTTCATTAGGTTATTCTTACATGAACTAAAGTTTGAGAATCATTGACCTAGTGTAAAAGGAAAATTCATCCAGTTCCTGAGGGTAAATAAAAATATTAAGGTTCCTTATCGCCTCAATATTTAATAAAGAAAATGAATGAGATATGCAATGATTTGTTATTTGTTCTTTAGATTAGATTATCAGAAAGATTTTTCTGAGCCAAAGATGAATAAAGTTTATCCTAACAGCCATGTTTCCTATGGATATTCAAATCTATCAATTAGTTAATTTGGGAACAGGTCCAGAAATCTTACCAATACACTCTGATGTAGGCATTCTGTTTTTAATGCTCTTTAATAAATTCTGCTCTTAGAATATCTCTATCTAGATACCTAATTTTATTCCTCATTACTAGAACATTTTAGAAAAATTATTTATTTTCTTGCCAGACGTGGTGGCTTATGCCTGTAATCCCAGCACTTTGGGAGGCCAAGGCGGGTGGATCACCAGGTCAGGAGATTGAGATCATCCTGGCCAACATGGTGACCTTGTCTCTACTAAAAATACAAAAAATTAGCTGGGTGTGGTGGTGCACGCCTCTAATCCTAGCTACTGGGGAGGCTGAGGCAGGAGAATCGCTTGAACCAGGGAGTCGGAGGTTGCACCATTGCACTCTAGCCTGGTGACAGAGCAAGACTCCGTCTTAAGAAAAAAAAAAAAAAAAAAAAAAAGAAAAAGAAAAATTATTTACTTTCTTTAAAAATTAGCCATTGTCACTTCATGGTAATCAAATTACAAAATCACCATATAGCTGATACCTGTCAGTACCTAGTTGACATGATTGGATTTGAGGTATACTTTACTCTTAGCAGCAAAATAATTCCAAATTCTCTTAGGGTGGGTCAATGATGCAGATGATTAAGGCTGCTTATTTTTGCTAATTTATTCTTACGAGATTACATTTCAGACAGCGATTTTTCTTGACCTTATCTTCAAACTATGTGAGTATACTGTTAGAATATTCTACTGTAATTTCCATAATTTTAATTCCCTTTCCTTCTCCAAATTTGAAATTACTGTATTAGATTAGGTGCAAAGAAGGAAAATAATTACAACACATACTATAATTTGGCAGCTCCTTTCTAAGAATTCCAATTAAACATATAACCTCTGCCTATGTATGTACCTGCATATTTCTTGTTAGTGTGATTGTATCTATAAGCATTCTAATATTTCCAGACAAATGAAATAAAAATAATATATTTGTGGAAAAACCTAAAGAGTCACCCTAAGAGATTTTGGAAGTAAGAACAAAGTATATCTCAAATCCAATGGTATCAACTGGGTACTGAGAGGTATGAGATTTACGGTGATTTTGTAGTTTGTTTAGCATGAAGTAACAATGGCTAATTTTTAAAGAAAGTAAATAATTTTTATAAAATTTTCTAGTAATGAGGAATAAAATGTTATTTTGCATTTTACACAGGGATTTCACATATTTCACTTTAATTAATTTCATCCAAAAATTTGTAAAGTGAACAGAAAAGTTACTATTATGTCTGTTTTTAGATAACTAAGTGTTAAAGAAATCCAGTCTCTGGCCCAAAGCTAGTAACACAAAAACTCTGCCTTTTGCTCTTTTGGCTTTCAAAAGTGTAATACTACATGCAAAATCTCCCAACTTTACGTTTTGAAATGTCATGATGACAAACATGTAATAAGACTAAATATATCATGTTATGATATAATCTGGCCTTTTGAAATTTCAACATTTGGTTAGCAGGTTTTACAATTTATTATTTATTGAACATTTGATCTTCAGCTGGAAAAGTTTTTTTCTGCAGAGTTAAATAGCTTCCATTTAGCTTTAAATTGTATTTTTAAAAGGTTTATGTCATTTCTATCACATCATTTGATTAAAGTGTCATGAGATTGCAAGGACTGACACTGGAAGAGGATGACTTGTTTACCTCAAGTATATTGTGCTTAGAGTGGTTCACTATCTCAGGATGGGTAGTTTTAACAGACCTTTCTAGCAGTATTCATTATCCATCTCCAGTTCACTGAATCAAACTCCAATAATAGAATAATAATTCATCAAAAACAAGGTGATGCTCTTGATGACACCTTAGTCCCAGTGGTTTATTTGGACCACTCTGGAAAAATAATTAGCATTAAGTACTTATTGAATATTGGACATTGTTGACATTACGTATGTGGACTGACTTTCCTCACAGCAACCCTGTGAGGTATATTACTATTAACCAATTAATTGTGATCTGAGCTTCTTCTCTGTGTCAGAAATATTAATTTATAGGTTTTAAAATGTCATGTATCCTGAGAAATTCTTATATAGTGTTCTGTCAAGACTTATAATGTATTAATGAAAATATTGTCTTTTTAGATATTAGTAAGTAGCTGAAGAAGCTCTAGGATTTTTGTTACAGTTCCAAATGATGAGAGAAACTACACTAAGAGATGAAGTGACTTATGTAAAAAGCAGGAAGAAAAAGCAGCAAAGATGAGTTGGTACTACTGATATTTATGTACAATTAAAGAATTGTAAACTGATAGAACTTAGAGTCCTGTGACCACCTTCCACATACCATCCTTTGCTCTCTTGCTCATGGCATTAGGCACATGTGCTGAATAGGACCACAATAAATGTTCTTTCCTTGAGTTAATGAATTAAGTGAAACCCTCTTAGTGGTTATTTTTCTCTTCTCCATCTCTTTTGGATTTGGAGATTTCCCATATTGGACAGGACTAGAGTTTGCATGGTGAAGTGTTATTTGCTTGCTTCATTCCATTCTTTCTTTCCATCATTTTCAATCATTCATAAATAAGTATTTATTGCATATCTACCATGAGGCAAAAAAAATATGTTAGATAATGTGAGGACTAAAACCAAATTCCTGCCTTCATGGAATATACAGTAGTGTGTTGTGAATAATTGTGTAAAGCAATTTCTGAACTCAGATACAAAAGATTTTGTTTTCATCTGCAGAAGATTCTCTTTCTGCTTTCTTGTTTGCTTACCAACCTGTATGCATTCTTCAGGCAGATGCTCATATTTTTCTCCTTTTAGTCTTTCTCTTATTAGACTATCATTTTATTTTGAATATTTGTCTTTAGCTTGCTCTTGCCTTCTTTCCAGTTGAGTTCTGTCTCAAGCACAAGAACTGAAGTCTTGTCGTATAATGACTCTTACCTTGATCCTACAAGTCTCTAGAAGTCAATAACAGTGACTCTGACCATGAGCACTGACTTATCCAAGTTCTACTCATCTTATTAAAACTTTCTTTCTGAAGTTAACTCAATTAATATCTAAGTTGGAAAATCTCATTTTTTCCTGGTTCTTCAGAATCCTTGTATCATGACATTTTAATTTGTTTAACTTTGGTAATTGCCTGAGCTTAATCCTATGAATCTGTCTGAACTCTGGCTTTAGAACAACCTGCTGAGCAAACTCACAGATTCTGCAGTATGACTTGAAAGTGCTTAATGAATGCTTATGGGTGGCCCATGGTTTCCACATAATTAGGGAATTAGCACCTGATGCTTCTAAACCTTAAAAAAGCGATTTAACAGCGGGCAAGACAAACATTCTTTTGGTGGCTTGCTCATGCTGGCAGATATTGCTCATGCTGATATTTTCTCTGAAACCAAGTATTTCAAATTTTGTATAAAAGTAATATAAACATTTAACAGTCTATAAACTGACACAGCATATAAATGTGTCAGTCCTTCAATAATTATCACCTGAAAGGGATTTACAGAATTATAAACAGAATAAGGTGTCATGCCGAAATTTTCAATTAAGGGCATTTTATTTATGTGCACAAATCTACTCAACTAAAATTTGAGATCTCTTTGCTCAATTTAATTTTTCTAATAATTAATTATCTCATTTAGTTGCTGATAAATTATGCCTTAGAACACTTAATCAGAAGTGAATAGACCCTTTTACACAATAAATTAAGTAAATAATAGGAGTATTCCTTATTTTTTGATCTTAAATAACAAAGTTAGGCTATAGCAGAATTAGTTGCTTCTTTTTTGTACCTCTTATATAATTAATTTTATGAAATTAAAGATCCTTATTGTATGAAAACTCTGTATAAGCTTGACTAGTCCAAAAGAGGGTAGAGTAGTGAAAGCCAAGGTGTTGATTTGCTAGAGATAGATTTTGTCAGAAGAGAAGGCTCTGGGGAATTGTGTTATTACAGGTCAGTGGAAAGAGAATAGGGAGACTTAGAGTACCAAACTGGTAGAGATTAAGGAGGGTCATCTTAGTCAGAAAGGGGACAAGAGCTGGGTGGTCTGTGACCTCAGGAACTTGCGATGGGGGGGGGGAGTCTAGAGATTGAGAGGAAGGTCTAGAGCAGGGTTAGCAGTGAGAGGCTGTTGGGTAACTCTATTCTTGAGGATCCTAGAACTAACCCATGCCACAGAGCAACTGTTTTATTTGCTTATCACCTTCCGCGAGGAGCCAGGTTCATATGCCCTCTCGTGGCCATCTCGTGAGTACCTTCCTTTGACAGCACAATACTTGTGGAGCATCTGGCACAAAGGATGCCTTCCAGTGTCCCAAGATTCTGTTGGTTCTAAACTGTCCCAAGTAAATATCTCCCTTTTAAGGATCCAAGAGTCATGGTTTCTCCCAGAAATAAAGAACATGGTCTTTGGCATCCACATTAATCATGCTGGTTATGTGAAAAATAAAGCCTGCGGTATCCATATTTAGAAGAGACTGAACACCAATTACTACTCACCTGGTTTATTAGTCTCCTACTGCTGCTGAAACAAATCAAATCACTACAAACTTAGTGTCTTAAATCAACACAAATCTATCTCTTTACAGTTACGGAGGTTAGAAGCCTGAAATGATTATAATGGGGCTAAAATAGAAGTTTTGGCAGTGCTGTTTCTTCTCTGGAGGTTTTAAGGCAGAATTCATTTCTTGCATTTCCCAGCTTCCAGTGACTGTCCGCATTCCTTGGCTTGTGGCCCTGCATCCTTCTGACCTCTGCTTCCACTGTTACATCTTCTCTAGCTCTATTGCCTTCCTCTTTCCCCATACAAAGATCTTAGTGATTACGCTTGGCCCATCCACACAGTCTGGGATAATCTTCCTATCTCAAGGCCCTTAATGCAATCATGTCTGCAAAGTCGCTTTTGCTGTGTAAAGAAATATATTCATAGCTTGTGGATATTAGGACATGGGTGGCATTATATTTGCTTTCTATATTTGGTATTAATCTTATTTGTTCACAAGAAGACGGAGGCTCTGTTGTAGACGAAATCATTGGCTTCCTTTTGTCCTGTTTCTCTGTGGTAGTATCATACATTGACATACGTTTGCCATGGCCACCAGGGGTAGAGTATATTTCCACAGCTCTTGGCTTTGGTCTTGACCATGTGACTTCCTTTGGCTGAAAGGATGGTAATAAATATGACACAATCAGAGTCTTGAAATGGGTTTGCATTGTTAGGCTTTCCTTCTTAGATACCTTTCCTGAGCAAACATGATAATGCTGCTTTGTTAATTTCCTTTCTATAGTTATGTATAGAATGCTATATTCAATATAATTTAATTTTATCATGTTAGTCCAGGCATTTAAAATCTTTTCAGACTCTGGTCTTGCATCTAGTTTTATCTTAGTATTATATACCTTACTGAGTAAATAGAACACAATGTTGATCATGGCAAATTGTCAGTATAGAATAATGCCAAGTGGGTCAAAAGAAATGAATTCAATGAAAATGAAGCATCCCTAATGAAGCAACAAACGTTTTGTTTGGTAAATATTAGAAATAAATAAAGTTAAGCTAGTGGTTTTATGAAAAGGGGAGAAAGACAAATGATGCGAGAGTCGTTGTGATGCAGAATACATCATCCTCAGAGGACTCCAGGGTTTCCTTCTATTAGTTTATTTAAGAGTGGCCTTGTGACTGCATTAGTTTGCTGAGGATAATGACTTCCAGCTCCATCCATGTCCCTGGAAAGGACATGATCTCATTCATTTTGGTGGCTACATAGTATTCCGTGGTGTATATGTACCACATTTTCTTTATCAAGTCTGTCATTGATGACCATTTCATGTCTTTGCTATTGTGAATAGTGCTGAAATGAACATATGTGTGCACGTATCTTCATAGTGGAATGAGTAGCTGAATGATGAGAACACATTGCGTGAGAACAACACACACTCGGGACCTTCAGGGATCGGGTAGTGGGAGGGAGAGCATCAGGAAGAATAGCTAATAAATGCTGGGCTTAACACCTAGGTGATGGGATGATCTGTGCAGCAAACCACCATGGCACATATTTACCTATGCAGCAAACCTGCACATCCTGCACATCCTGCACATGTACCCCTGAAATTAAAAGTTAAAGAAAAATAAAAAATGATTCTAATACATTATTCCTGTAGTGCCAGAAGGCATAAAACTGCTCATAAAAGGAGTCATTTGTCCCCGTGGGTGATCTTCATTCCTATGGTCTGAGGGAAATAACTATGATCTCAGAGAAGCATGTAGCTTATTGTCAGAGCATAAACATTTTTGAATCAATTGAGTCAATAATCCAGTGTTGGGCTTCTAGAACTCAGGGGGCTTCATTTGAAACCCAGAGGCTACAACCGGACCTGAAGGCTGAAGATTTGGCTCTCTCAGTGCCTGGTGCTTTAAGTGTCTGGCCATATAAAACAGTTATGCTCATTTTATTTGAAATAATATTAGAAAATCTACTACAAAGATAACACAAATAAACCAATGATCCTTTACTGAAGATGTTGCCTCTCTTTCTAACTACAAAGAAAACCAAATGACAAAAATTTGGCCCACAGCTTTGTGGATTTTCCTAATCACAACTTTCAGAGCTTTTCCTCTAATTATGGAATTTCCCTTTTCATACAGTTATATATACCTCTTCCCATTTTTCTTTTCTTTTTTTCCTAAATTTTTGCTTGTTTCAGCATTTTCCAAGGCCAATGTTTCCTGCTTCAGCTACTCAATTACAAGATGATTTTTTTCTTTTTTATATTTCCATGAAGAATTTCTGGAGATGAAATTATACATGCCTCTCCCAAAATGCCTTGGTGGTGAGAGCTTATGAGAACTGAAACAGACCCAAAACCTATGTTAGAAATTAAGTAGCTGCCTATCCATCCCGCCTAAGAGTCTTTTCCTCTCTCCTTCCCTCCTTTCTGCTGGTGCTTTAAATGCGATATGCAACCAACTACTTCAGATAACATAATTTGTCTTGATGTTTCTAAATCAGATTAGAAGTTGCTCTTGGGGCTGGGTTCTGTGACTCATGCCTGTAATCCCAACACTTTGGGAGGCTGAGGTGGTTGGATCACAAGGTCAGGAGTTCGAGACCAACCTGGCCAACATAGTGAAACCCTGTTTCTACTAAAAATACAAAAAAGAATTAGCCAGGTATGATGGCATGCGCCTGTAGTCCCAGCTATTCAGGAGGCCTAGGCGGGAGAATCACTTGAACCCAGATGGCAGAGGTTGCAGTGAACCAAGACTGCACCATTGCACTACAGCTTCGGTGACAGTGAGACTCCTCAAAAAAAAAAAAAAAAAAAAAAAAAAGTGGCTCTTGGATGTTCTGTGTAGAAATGGACAGGGAGTTCTGTACTAGTCATCATTCAGGATTCTTCCCCACACATTGTGATCAGCAGGATATATGGGTTCACAAGGGGCCAGAATGTCTAGAGATGATTTTGGTCCATGGATCCTGGTGTCCATCTTCATTGCTGCTCCTTCAGTCCATGTGCTATGCTGATGCTACAGGCAGTACCTGAAGCCCTTCACAGAAGATGCCCAACTTTCACTTCTTCAAAGTCTTGGCTCTACTTACCTTCATTGCCTGTATGTCTAGACTCAAAAACATTCTTCTATCAGTTATTCTTCAGAGCAAGAAGACGTAAGTTCTAGAAATCAAAGCTCCCCTTTTCTTTGTGAGAGAAAGAGAAAAGTACCTTATTCTCCACTAGTGTCTTAGATGATTACTGTGCTTGCTTTCCTTCCATTTATATGTGAGAGCACTATCCTCTGGAGGGGAGATGACCTGGTTTCACTTGCAGTCTAACTTTTCCTAGTTGTGTAATGTGGGGAAATGTCCTTAACTTCTATAAATTCTAGTTTCTTTATTGGTCAAGTAGGGATAATGGTTGTGACTCTTTCTATGAAATAAAGGAGTTATTGTGTATAAAGTATGTTTCCTGATGCCTGGTACCTTATAAGTACTCAATAAATATAGTTATTTTTATTATCCTTCTTCAAACACATTGTGAATCAAGTGCTACTAAGTATTCTGCTAGTCAATGAGGGTGCAAAGATGAACAAAGCATGATTTCTGTCCTCAGAGAATGTAATTCTTCCCTTATGGGATACACAAACACATAGTTACTGTAACATATGGCAAGTACTCAAGAGCTTATTGGGGAACACAGGTGGGACATCTGACTCAATTCTATACATCTTATAGAGATTCTGTTCCTCTCAGATAACATTTTTAAAATCAAGGCTGCATGGGAAGTCCTGGGCCAATCCATAAAAGGCATCCTGGTACCACAAGATTTTTTTTGGCAGAAATCACTTCACTTTGAAAAGTCTCAGCTGCTGTCTCCAAACTTGGCTCCAACCCTGCCACACAAACCTGTTGTCTGGTGGCCACTTCCTCTCTTGGAGATCCTGTCTTGGCTTTGGCCCCCACCTAGGCCTTTGTCTTGGATTCCCTAATATTAGCTCCCATGTCTATTTGGCCAAGTGTTTGCCAGCCTGACTCTCCTGCAGTTGGCTCCATACCTGTGAACTCAGTCAGCCACCCACATGCCTTGTGTCTGAGTGTTCCTTGTTAACACCTGTCATCTGAATGCCTTGCCTGCACCTTCTGGGTAGAGACAGAATCAATCTCTTCTTTAGTAATAGCCTGGATTGAATTTTTAATGCCTTTCCATGCCAATCCAGGGAATTATTTGTATCTCTATGGAATGTTTTCCACTGTGAGCTACAGAGTGGACTGCTAGACATGGCTGAAAATGTGAAGACATTTATTACATCATTTAAGAAGTTCAGAAGAGGCTGTTGCTGAGGTTTTTTCGTGGCTTGATATATGATAAAGGACCCAGACATTTCCTGTTGTTCTGCTTGGCCATTCTTGGCTTGGTGATGTCTTCTCATGGATTCAAAATGGATGCCATAGCTTACAGCCAGACCATAGTCAAAACCGAAAGGGAGTGTGGCAAAATAGAACATTCCTTATAGGTGTGCCTCTTTTATCAGGAAAGGAAAAGAAAATTCCAGAAAATTACCGATGCATTCTCTTATATTTTATTCTCTTATGTTTCATGCAACCATTCCTTGCCATCATAAGAGGCCAGGAATGTATCTGGCATTGCCTCTTTGGTAAAAGATAGCATAGGAAGACGGGTTTGGAAATAGCTGATGAACAAACAAGCAACAGTGCCTGCCACACCATTATCCAGGAACTTTCATATGATGTTAACTTTTATTTTATGTAATTTGGCTCACATCGGATCATGCTTCTTGAATAACAAAAGCATTCTGATAGTAATCTAATTTCATAAACTGTGTATATTTTTTCTGCCTGTCCTTGAGAATTTTAATCCTTCTATTTTATTTAAAATCCATATTTTCTCGGGTCCACAGCTTTTTACCTGTTGGATTTAATTATTTTAACACAACAACTTTGGAAACCTCAAAAGACAATAGGGCTGGTGAACAGTTTTTCATTAACTAACAGCTCTAAAAGTATAATATTATTATCATATATTTTTTTGAGATGGAGTCTCACACTGTTGCCTGGGCTGGAGTGCAATGGTGTGATCTCAGCTCACTGCAACCTCTGCCTCCTGAGTTCAAGCAATTCTCCTGCCTCAGCCTCCTAAGTAGCTGAGATTACAGGCTCACACCACCACATCCAGCTATTTTTTTTTTTTTTTTTTTTTGTATTTTTAGTAGAGACAGGGTTTCACTATGTTGGCCAGCCTGGTCTCAAACTCCTGATTCGTGATCCACCTGCCTCAGCCTCCCAAAGTGCTGGAATTACAGGCGTGAGCCACCGTGGCTGTCCTAGTATATTATTTATCTATTTTACCTATCATCTGCTATCTGCATAGTAGGATGCTAACTGTCCAATTTTAAAAAGGTGTGCATCATAGTTCACCCAAGCTGAGCAATCTAAAACAGAAAGGAACTTCTCAACACAGTGCACTTGGCTTCATTTTTTCTCTCCTGCTTGCTCCATGACATCAAAAGCAAAATAAAATATAAAACACAACGACTACAGAGGCACAGCAGTCATTCCCACAGCTCCTTCCTTTCCTCTTTGCCTGGGAAGCCAGTCACTTCAGGGGCTCCACAGTCAGTGAGCTGGAACTCGTTTCACATCTGAGGAGAACAATGCTAGCAAAGCTCTCTGCATGCAGAGCAGGGCAGACCCACTCTCAGCAAGACTTTAAGCATTACAGTTCCAGCTTTCCTAATTTTATTGGTCTCCAGCAAGCTTGTTTTTATTTTCGAACTATTTAAAAGGATGCTAGTAGTATTAGCAATACAAGTAACCCTTTATTGAATGCCTACATGTGATGGAAATTATCTCAGGTACCTCTGTTCTTCAATCCTCACAGAAAATTTACAAGGTAAATATTAATGCATTGTACATGACATAAATTGACGACAAACCAAAATAATTTAAAGGACAATGAAAAAACATTTGTTCCGAAATATTTTGGCTTTCATTTTGATCTGTCACCTGAAATTCTTTTTATTAGTTTCCCTATTTCATACTACAGAGATCTCCTTTGTGTTAAATTGAGTTCCTTAGAAGCAGAACCTGAGATTGGATTCTATAAAAAGTGATTTGTTAAGGGAGCATCTCAGAAGAAAGGGAGTGAAGGAGGCAGGTGTAGGCAGGGGAAGAAACTAAAACAAGGTAGTCATCTTGGCTAGATGCCAGAGCCAGCCCAGACGCTGGAGAAGCTCTGCAATACAAATTGTAGCATGGATTTGACCTCACCTGTCTTTGGCCACTGGCTGTGAGCTTTCAGCAGCCAATATTTCAGTAGCTGGGGTGTGGGTCAGCCAGCATTACAAAGGGATCTGGGAGTATTCACTGTGGTTCACCTCTTGACCTGTTCAGATTTATCTGCTTCCTCCCATTAAGTTTATTGCATCCAAACACAGCCTTGTCACAGTTAATGGGAGAACTAGTGGGATAAATTACAGTTCCCACACTGCTGTTGGTCTTGAAGTGATAGCTGATAACCTTCCACTATCCATTTTAGACACCTCTCCTCTTAGCTAGCACTTCCATTCAATTAGGTGGCTCAGATGATTGGTTGTCCCATATTTTCAGTCCCTGTAGAGTCTGAGCTCTGATCTCAGGTAGTAGTTGCTGTACTTGCTGACTCACTGCTTAACTCATGAATACCAAGAGAGGCCCTGAGTGCCAAACATATTTCTCCCTGCTCCTTATATGTAGCATCAGTTCTGCTTCCTCATGACACTCAGGGTCAGTTAACCTTGCCGGTATTGTGACTGCTTTTTGGGCTACCTAGATTACTATCATTATGAGCCCAAAGTGACTAGATGTCAACTATAGCTTTAAGTATAGTGGAACTCTTACTTCATTGCTTGGGGGGAAGAGCTCCCTTCTGGGATCAAGGACTTGGACTATTGATGCCTAACGTTGCAGAGAAAATCACAGTCTTCCAGGTGGGTGACTGGGAGTAATGGTGAATGGGCTCCTACAGCTTCCTATTGATTCCTGGATCCATGAATTCTAGCCATTGGCAAAGTAGCACCACATAATGACCATTGGTTTAGGTATAAGTGACATCCTGAAGAGTGATGCTGCCTTCCCGCAGGGGGTCATCTCCCAAGCTGATGCATTAGCGACGCCTTTGAGATGCTATTGTAAAGCTCTAGCAGGTGGCAGGTCTGGATGGCATGATGCCTGGCAGGGGTAGTGCTACTGCCTGTTTGTGTTGCTTACTTGAGCTCTCTGAACCTGCTTGAGCCTGGGCTTAGATAAACCACCTTTATTTTACACTGAATTGCTGCTATACCTCCCTGGCCTTGTGAGTGTGACAGTATATATGTTATAGTACTGACAGGTAGTTCTAATGGTCTAGTAGGGTAGATACTGAGTTTCTGTCAGGGCCAAGGTCATGCCAGAAGCTGCTTTTCAAATATTGTGTAGCTTTCTCCTACATCTGGCCTGGTCTTGATCCAGAACCCTAGGGATTGGTGCTGTGACTTTTTGGTTGAAGCTGGCAAGAGGCTACATGGCACCCTTTTCTACCACAGATAACTTTAGTGACAGAGGATCTGCAGAACTGTATGCAGTAAGCTTCGGATTTTGTTGTATTTTAGCCTTGGAGCAGCTGTTGCAAAGTCTTTCTATTTGTGAGCTTTACTCAAAACCAGCAACCTTCTATGCCTACTTATAAATGGATTCTAAAACTTGAAGAGGGATGGGGGTCACACATCAAAATATCTACTATATGCTGTTAACATAAAATTACATTATCTGGAGACAGGAGGAATGGTGGTAAGTGGGGGAAAGGATCACAATTTAGAATACCAGGATGTCTCATTAACACATTGCATGAGTACAAGTAATGAAAGGCAGACATATTTTGATAGAAATGAGAAAGGAGAACACTGGTTGCCAGGTGTTCTGAGTAGCCAGGGCCCTCTCCTGTGGGAATTGACAGTGGTGTGCTGGAGAGAGGACTGTTACATACGAAGAAATTTGGCAAGTGTTGTGCCCAAATCCTACTGTCTCCAGTGGGGATGGTACCAGGTTCTAGAAGCCTAAGAAGAGACCCAGAGCCAGCAAACAAGACATAGGGTTTATTGAGGACTTACACACAGGGATGCCCCAGTGGTGGCAAGCTGGACATGGGGGATTAACAACTGCTTATAAAAAGCACACCGTTTATACAGCATCTTTACTTAGCACCCTTTCCCCAGTAATCTTTACATGGCAACCCTCACTTCTTAGGTTATTGCTGTCAAGTGCATCTGCCATACAGGATCATTCTTAAGGCATGCTTAAATTATTGCTGTCAGGTTTGTCTACCGTACAGAAAATAAGTTATTAAACCCTTGGCAGTTTAAAATTGGCCACGGTGGCTGTTTTATATGTCATAAAAAGTTAGCAAAGACTACAAATTAGGGCTCCCCCCACCCCCTGAAGTTAGTTTACCAGCACATCTCTGGAAGTGAGAATACTAGAAAGTTTCTAAAGACAAAATCAAAAAAGAAAAAGTGAGGGTGAGGAGCAAAACAAACAGAAAACACAAAATAAAGCACACACAAACAAAAACAAAACACAAAACAAACTACATACTTAATAATTTATCCTGGAGTCAGAGCCAGTCTCTGCACATTTTCCTTTTTCTAAAATGTAATCAGAAAGTGCCATCTGGTTAGCCAATTTTTAGGGTCATTATTGTTATTTTCTCATTAAAAAATCCATTTACCTCCTGGTTAGTAACTTTATGTCTATGTTGCAGTATGAAATATGAAGAAACTCTTCCTATTTTCTTTTCCAGCCTCTAGTCTTGCCCTCAGCTAATCCATTCATCATCCAATTGTTACTCTGATCATGTTACTCCCCCTGCTAAAAACAAACCATGGTTCTCTGAGACATTTACATATAAAATCAAACTTCTTAATCTGGTGTATTAGCCTGAGTCCCTCTCAAAAGCCAAGTGTGAATAAGGACTTGTGTAGGGCAGGAGGGAGGGGATGAAGGGATTTTCAAGAGGGGAAGGAGGAAAAGCCAATACAGATGTGTATTAGTTTGTTCTCACACTGCTATGAAGATACTACCCCAGACTGAGTAATTTATAAAGAAAAGAAATTTAATTGACTCATAGTTCCACATGGCTGGAGAGGCCTCAGAAAACTTACTATCATGGCAGAAGGAGAAGCAAATACATCTTACATGGCAGCAAGTGACAGAGAAGAGTGTGTGAAGGAGGAACTTGCCAAACACTTAAACCATCAGATCTTGTGAGAATTCACTATCATGAGAACAGCATGGGGAAAACCACCTCTAGGATTCAATCACCTCCCATCAGTTTCCTCCCTCAACACCTGGAGATTACAATTCAAGATGAGATTTGGGTGGGGACACAAAGCCTAACCATATCAAAATGTGTATTGATTACTGCTATGAACCACATGGGTTTGATCCTGGATCCCTCCAAGGCCTTCTGAGAAAGGTTTAGAGTGACTTTCAGAATCTACACCACCCAGCAGTAACAGGAAGATGCATTTATGGCCTTTCCCTCATTATTCTTAAGAGCTGCCCCAAAAGATCTATATCCTCTTATACTCCTGGGCTGCATATACTGCGTGGGCTTCTGTGAATGTCCCGTGGAGAAGTTAGAAAGAGCACAAGATAGAAAATGATTCAGATCATAAGCTCTCAGTGTTCGTATTAGTACAAACTGCACATGAAATTGTTTATTGAAGCTGTGACTGGAAATCAACATGAGGCCTGGAGGGTATGAGGTGGAACAAAAGACACAGCTGACCCACATGGCATATAAGCTGTCCCTGGTTTTCTATTCTAACTCCTCCAGTCTTATCCCTAGACATACTCTCCCTTATAGCACATACATATCAATACAGGTATCCTAACCATACTTTGCTATTTTATATTGTCTGATTCTTTTTGGGAGGGGAGTGCATGCTGATTTTAATTCTTGAAATGCTGCCACTTTTTTTCTCTTTGTTAGTTTAATCTTTTAGACTAACTCCAGATGTGATTGTTTTCTGGAAGCTTCCATGGTTCCCCTCTTAATGTTGAGTGCCTCTATAGCTCTTGTAACACCCATATTATAGCTCGACAAAAGCCCTTAGAGTTACTGTAACTCTAACACAGAAATCTGTTTACTACGCAGCCTTCCCTCATGTCTGTAAGGGACTGTATTTTTTATTTTCATATCCTGAGTGCCTGGCGTAGTACTTGACTACATCATAAATGTTCCATAAATACTTGTGGATGAAATGAATGAATACATTCTGATATGCAGTGGATAGCTAAGACAGTCTATCACAAAAAAGGAAAATCCAATTAATTTTAGGCCATTCCAAAGCCATTGAAGCATGAATATATTTTGAAAGTTTACTAGGTTTTCAAATATGCCTTTAATACACATAATCAAAAAAGCAATAGAAAGAAAACTGTATGAAAATCAAGCAATAAATCAGTACTAATGAACATACAACTTCTGCTGTCAAGAATTCAATAGAAAGATAAGGCACAAACATATAAAATGACAATAAAAGGGGGGAAATATACTGCAGTATGAAATATTGCAAGATAGTATGGGTGAGCAGGAAAATAAGTAGCAGAATATATATATTCTATGATATCAGAAGATTCTGAGATTTTTCTGGGGATAGAAGGGCATGTAGGTTTCCAAGCAGCAGATAGGATTTGAATTAAACAGTATGTGTAGTGATTTACAGTAGTGACTATGGGGAAAATAAAAAAACTCCTAGGCTCAAACTTCGAGATCATGTATACCCATTAGCTGTGAAATCTTGGGCAAAATCTAGTTACCTCATCTGTAAATTGATGCTAGTAGTTATACCTAATGTACGTGGTTAGTGTGAGGATTAAATTGACTAACATATGTATATAGATTAGAACAGTACCTGGCATATAACGCTTCTATTACATATGGTATAACTTACATTAAAAATGAGGAAGTTAGTCTTTTAGCAGAAACATAAGGTATGTTTAAGAGCCAGTTACGGGATTAGTTTACTTGTAGTAGAGGATTTATGTGGAAAAATGATGAGAGATAAAATTGGAAACTGTTTTGAATTCTTAGTAAGGATTCAAAAAGTGAGCCAATAACAAGAGCAAACAAAGACAGGATGAATGATGAATGTACATCTTGGTTTTTCCTGAATAATTGAGATTTAATGATTGTCAATTGCCCAGGTATAATTATCAGAGTTCCTGTCATTATCCAGTGTCTTGTTCTGATAAAAATATTCAAAAAATGGGTATTTAAACAATAGTTATGGGGATTTGGGGAGATTTTCTGGCATAAATGTGTAAGATACGTTAAAGTAGAGCAGTTTGTAGTTTGGAAGAAACCATTGCATGTTTATTTAAAATTATATTTGTTTCCATAGAATTGCAAAGACTTAATATTGAAAAGGATCTGAAGATAATCTGGTGGAATTCATGCTTCATTTTCTATATTGACACATTATGATTTCCTTTCAATGTATTTGGAAATGTTCAAAGAAGTATGTGAACTTGAACCCTCTATGGAAGTAAAGCAAACATGGGAGGAAGTCAGTGCTCATTGCGTGTAAACTAGCACATCTCATGTGTACAGGAAGTTTTTTACTTCATATTCAAATGATAGCCCTGAATAATTTTTATATGCCAGGTTTGGAGTTCTGTTCATTAGTCAATCGTTTAGTTTCAGCAGTAAAAAAACCGTTATATATTCATTTTTGTGTAGTGATTCCAACATTTTCTATACTTTGCCCTTATTATCTTATAAACAGGATTGGGACATTGGGAAACTACAGTGCTGTTCTTAGTGATATGAAATATAAATCTCATCACTGTAATGAGGAAAAATTTCAAATCATTAGTGATATGGTTTGGCTCTGTGTCCCCACCTAAATTGCACTTTGAATTATAATAATCCCCATGTGTCAAGGGTGGTACTACATGGAAATAATTGAATCACGGGAGCACTTTCTCTCATGCTGTTCTCATGATAGTGAGTGAGTTCTCATGAGATCTGATGGTTTTATAAGGGTCCTTCCTCAACACTTGTCACTCATTCTCTCCCCTGCTGCCCTGTGAAGAGGTGTCTTCTGCCATAATTGTTGTTTCCTGAGGCTTCCTCAGCCATGCAGTACCATGAGTCAATTAAACCTCTTTTCCTTATAAATTACCCAGTCTCAGGTATTTCTTCATAGCAGCTCAAGAATGAACTAATACAATAAATTGGTACCAGGAGTGGGGCACTGTTGTAAAACTACCCCAAAATGTGGAAGCAACTTTGGAACTGGGTAACAGGCAGAGGTTGGAACACTTTGGAGGGCTCAGAAGACAGGAAAATATTGGAAAGTTTGGAACTTCCTAGAGACTCATTGAATGGTTTTGACCAAAATGCTAATAGTGATATGGACAATGAAGTCCAGGCTAAGGGGGGTCTCAGATGGAGATGAAGAGCTTCTTGGGAATTGGAGCAAAGGTGACTCTTGCTATGCTTTAGCAAAGAGACTGGCAGCATTTTGCATGTTCCCTAGAGATCTGTATAATTTTGAACTTAAATTATTTAGATTTAGGTTATCTGGCAGAAGAAATTTCTCAGTGGCAAAGTATTCAAGAGGAAGTGGAGCATGAAAGTTTGGAAAATTTGCAGCATGATGAAGTGATAGAAAGAAAAACCCCTTTTCTTGTGAGAAATTCAAGCCCATTTCAGAAATTTTTGCAAAAGTAACCAAAAGCCTGAATGTTAATCATCAAGACAATGGGAAAAATATCACCAGGGCATGTCAGAGACCTTCACAGCAGACTCTTCTATCACAGGTACAGAAACCTAACAGGGAAAAATGGTTTTGTCGCCTGGGCCCAGGGTCCTATGCTCTATACAGCCTCAGGACATGGTGCCCTGTGTCCCAGCTGCTTCAGCTCCAGTGAGGCTAAAAAGGGGCCAAAGTATAGCTCAGACCATTGCTTCAGAGAGTGAAAGCCCCAATCCTTGGTGGCTTACATGTGGTGTTGGACATGCAAGTGCAGATATTAAGAATTGGGGTTTGGGAATTTCTGCTGAGATTTCAGAGGATGTATAAAAAAATGCTTGGATGTCCAGGCAGAAGTTTGCTGCAGGTGCAGAGCCCTCATGGAGAACCTCTGCTAGGGCAGTGTGAAGGGAAATGTGGGCGGGAGCCCCCAGAGAAAGTCCCCACTGCGTCATGGACTACTGAAGCTGTGAGAAGAGGGCCACTGTTCTCCAAACCCCAGCATGGTAGATCCACTGACAGCTTGCACCCTGCACCTGGGAAAGCTGCAGTCACTCACACCGGCCCATGAAGGCAGCTGCAAGGGGGACTATATCCTGCAAAGCTATAGGGGTGGAGCTGCCCAAGGCCATGGGAACCCACCTCTTGCATCAGCATGACCTGGATGTGAGACATGGAGTCAAAGGAGATCATTTTGGAACTTTAAGCATTAATGACTGCCCTATTGACTTTTAAACTAGCATGGGGTCTGTAGCCCCTTTGTTTTGGCCAACTTCTCCCATTTGGAATAGCTGTATTTACCCAACACCTGTACCCCAGTTTTAGCAAGGAAGTAACTAACTTGCTTTTGATTTACAGGCTCAAAGGTGGAAGGGATTTGCCTTATTTGAGATGGGACTTTGGGCTTGAACTTTTGGGTTAATGCTGGAATGAGTTAAGACTTTGGTGGACTGTTGGAAGGGCATGATTGTGTTTTGTTATATGAGAACATGAGATTTGGGAGGGGTTAGGTTTGTAATGATGTGGCTTGGGTCTGTATCCCCACACAAATCTCACCTTGAATTGTAAGATTCCCAATGTGTCGTGATAACTTTGTCAGCACATATAATAATCTGTGTGTCCAGGGTGGGACCAGGTGGAGATAATTGAATCATGGGGTGGTTTCCTCCATGTTCTTCTCATGATAGTGAGTGAGTTCTCATGTGATCTGACGGGTTTATAAGGGGCTTCTCCCTTTTCTTGACTCTCATTCTCTCTCCTGTCACCCTCTGAAGAGGTGCCTTCTGCCATGATTGTAAGTTTCCTGAGGCCTCCCCAACCATGTGGAACTGTGATTCAATTAAACCTCTTTTTTTAAATAAATTACCCAGTCTTGGGGATTTCTTCATAGAAGCATGAGAATGAACTAATACAATTAGCTATGCTCAGAAAAACAAACCTGTAGTCTCAGTATAGTGTTGAGTGGGCACTTCCTGGGCAGCTGTAAAAGATGTGGGACAAACTTGTGGTAAACTTTGCTAACTTGCACCCACTTAAATCTGGTTGGAACCCATGCACATCTGGTCATCATAGCAGAGAATGAGATGGAAAAGATACAAGGCCATGAAAATCTGAAGTGGTATGTGAGAGTCATGTGACACAAAGTCTTCTTCAGAGTACACCAGCATTTTCATTTCACTTGCACTGCCTATTTTTTTTTTAGAGTCCATTTTCTTCACATATTTGGAATCAATTAGGGTGTGTTGGAGTGTCTTCAATGAAAAGATATTTTTCTTTCTCTCTTTTTTTTTCTCCCTGTTTAGTAGTTTTTAGTATCTCTGCCCAGTCTGGAGTTACATTTTAAATGGTGATTTAAGACTTTTGTTCTGTGGTGATACAGGGTATGTCTTAGATTCTGTTACAAAACAAGGGAGTAGCTTGGCTTGGGTCCTATTTGCAAAGCTCTGCTTGTATCTTGACACATGTCATATAAGCTGAATTTCTATATATCCAGTGAGTTCATTTTCTTTGTACGTGTCATGAGGCAATGAATCATAGCCCAGTCCCATTTCAAGCAGTGAGTCTGGCTGGCTTCAGTCCATTGCTGTGGGGCCTATGTGGCTTCATCCTTGCCTATTTGTTTCTGTTTCATTTCATTTCTAATCCTTAACATGAATATCATGTTTTGATTTTTTAAGATTTTACTCTTTTTTATTTTACTTCCCATTGCTAGGTACTTGGAATATTGGGTTAGGGCACGTGTAAACTTAGAATTACAATACTATCTTGACTGGACATCTCTTGGAAAAATGACTTTGAACATATAATTGTATTTCCAGTCAAACTACTAATCAAGTATAAGAACAGAACAAAAAATTCCATATGTTCAAAGATTCAAGAGAGTTTGCCTTTCTTACATCATTTCAGAAAAAAAAAATACTGAGACGTGTACTTTTGTAAAATAGAAAATTTAAGCAGGGAAATAAGAAGATTTAGAACTCAAGAAATACTGTATCCAACGCAGGAAGGCAGTAAAGTGAGATACCATGATGAAAGCCCTCAGCAGACCCAGGGAGAAATTGGTCCAGACTGGATTAATTCATTTAGCCTTCATGAAAGGCTAAATGGTAGTAAAAGGAAGTTTTCAGGCACAAAGAGGACCACCTAAGAAAACAATAAATTGTAAACACCAGGTAGAACTGCACAAGCTAAAATATAAAATCATGATTCAAATGTGAAGCAAATAAACATTGTCATTTTTTGAGATAATACTGCCTTAACCTTTTGTTGTTTTTCATACTATTGACATTGTGAAAATTACAGGGCAATTATTTGATAGAATATGTTTTAATTTGGATTTCTCTGGTATTTCCTCCTACTTAGATTCAGGTTAAATGTCAGTGCCTGGAATATCATGTGAGTGATGTTGCGTTCTTCTGGGGACATCATATCTGAAGGCACATCATGTCCATTTATTCCTGATTAGTAATATTAATTTCCATCACTTTAGGATAGTATTGTCCAGTTTCTCTGTGCAGCCATTTT
Source organism: Ateles fusciceps (assembly GCA_036589455.1). Classification (NCBI taxonomy): domain Eukaryota; kingdom Metazoa; phylum Chordata; class Mammalia; order Primates; family Atelidae; genus Ateles; species Ateles fusciceps. Next base: position 9,183,032 of record JAZHEH010000193.1, read on the forward strand.
ACCCAATGCAATTAATAAATAATTTGTTGGGAGATACTTTTAGGCTAAGTAATCTGTTCCTCATCAAAGTTCTACATCCAAAATCAACTATCTATTGATTATTTTTGCCTGAATCAGTTTTTAGAATGATGTTTGCAAAATAATTTCTCCCCTATAGTTATTAGTCAGTAATTTTATGCAAGGAAGAACCTTCCATTCCCCTTTTTTTATGAGTTTATTTGTCAATCTATTGATTCTCAATATGTATACTCTTGGATTCTTATTCACTGGATTATTATTTATCACTGTTTTTATTTATTTTAATGGTCCAAACACTCCAGTTTTGGCCAATGGAAGCCTCTTAAAACTCACCCTGGTGTCTTTTTGATGTAGTCTTTCAAGTTCTTTGAGCACAAATTGTTACAGGCCCACCTTGTACCTTTCCTGCTCAGCCTAGGAATCAGTCATTTTCCTTGACATCTTTTATGTGGAATGGTATTAGGGAATTAAAATCTGGGTGATTGATTTGCTCGTTGCTTCTGGTATGTCATTACTTGTAAGTCCTTTCAGTGAATAAAACTAATGATAATGGTGAAGGATAATCTGTTACAATTTTGTATTTATTTCTCTGCTTTAATTTGAAGCTCATACTATTTTCTTCCTCCTAGTAATACAGAAGATATGGTTCATATGTGGTTTTATTTTTGCTCCTTGTTAATCTTATGTTTATTTGGAGAGATGTGCAGAGTGATTCTGGTTCAAAAAGTCACCATTATCCTACAGCTGACCAAAACCTCTGAGATCTTAAATTTTTTGCTGTCTTCCTTTTTCCAGGCCTCCCTCTGTCTCCAAGATAATGAAAATTTAAATGGAGACTTTCAATGAGTTAATATGCATTTGATGAAAAGTTTAGTAATAGAAATTTACACTCTCTCTTCCTACAATATTTTACTGTAACAGTGTGTGATTGCTTAAGGGTCAAAGAAAACAATTTGAGAGGAAACAAAACCAACAATTTCTTCCTTAAAAAGAAGATTGATATGAAGATGTCTTATGTAATTTGCTTTTATTCGCTGTCTCCAGAGGCTGGTGATGGTTTCCCAATACATTTGGCATCTCTCTCTCTCTCTGCTCTCTCTCTCTCTCTCTCTATCTCTCTCAATCATCTATGTATGTGTAGTGGAATACAGGCATTTATGAAAGTTTAATCCGATTTTATTGCTGAAAGTAGAAATATATGGGAGAGAAAAAAAAGTATTCCATTCTCCTCTGGCATTGATGGCAGAAATAAGGGCTTAGTGTTTCATTCCAATGAGACTGTGGCTTTCATTAATTTCACACCCTCAGCTGATGTATGAAAATTGTTTTGTTGTGCTAGGCAGACTGCTCCTGCAGAGTAATTAATCCCAAATGAAGGGTTGGAAAAACTGCCAATGAAAATGCTGTATATCTGCAGCTCAGCTGAGACTCACCAGAGAGGACTTTACTGGCAGCAACTCATGACTTTATGATCTCTCTCCTGTACATAGTGAGAGTGACAAATGGAGCCACTGACACTTGTTTTAATTAAATAGCCACTGAAACAGGTGGCCAGGCAGGATGGAGGTACAGAGGGCTTTTCAGAGTTCCTGAGATAAGAGTTTCTTAGGGTGAATAAATTTTACTGGAAAAGAAGCTGCCCTGGCAGAAAGGGTACCTTAGTATTTCTAGGGGAAACAGAATCAACGGGGGTTATTAAGTTCAAACCATAATGTGCTAATAGGACTATTAGAGGACAAGCTAAGAATTAGACAATTAAAGTGAAAGAAGGAAGTCCATGAACAAACACCTTAACATTTAGTTTTTCAATATTATGACATCTGATACAAAACCTTACTAGTGAATAGGCATTTTAGGATTCCAGAAAAGTCAGTGCTTACTTATAGTTTGGAATCAGTTTCATGTGCATGTAATATTTCTCCCAAACTTATTCTGGTGGGTCTGGTGGGTGATGTTCTTGCTGTACCAGTCTCACTTTCATGAAAGGTCAAAACTAGGATAATAAGTATTTCTCTAGCTTTGTTCCTAAAAACTATGCAGCCATTCTAGATTTAACGAAGATTTTTTTTTTCTCTTGGAGCACTACATTTTTTTTCAACAAGCCAGCTGAGGATCGCAATGTCTGCTGCTGGGAGTTTGTTGGAAACATAAAATTTCTGGCTTCACTCAGATCTACTGAAACAAAATCTCCATTTTAATTTTACTTGGGTGGGTCGTTTGCACATTAAAATTTGAGAAACACTGCTTGAGAGGACTAGGCCTGTCTATTTCTTTGATTTTCCTGTATGGAAGTTCAAAAAGGGAGCGTAGTCTAGAGTTTTATTCATGCAAGCTAACTGAGATGCCTATTGGGAAGGAACTCATGTATCAAAAGAGAGATGGTCAAAACAGAAGACTGTGTTACAAAAATGACGGAAAGCAGCAGAGATCTGAATAAATACTCTTGGTGTTGTCAATAATCTTTCTCACAGTTCTGGAGTCTGAAAAGTCCAAGATCAATGTGCCAGCAGATTTGGCGTCTGGTAGGGTCTGCTGTCTGCTTCCAAGATGGCACCTCATCTAGACAGGAGGAACACTGTTTCTCACAAGGCAAAAGAGCCAAAGAAGGCAAACTCACTCCTGAAAGCCATTTTTGCTTGTAGCATGAACCCATTAATGGGAGTGAAGACTTCATGACCTGAATTCCTCCCATGAGGCCACACCTACTAGTACTGTTGTGTTGGTGATTAAGCTTTCAACACGTGAATTTTGGGAGAGCCAAACATTCAAACCATAGAATTTGGCTTCATGGTATTCCCTTATTTTCTCCTGTATGTTACGGTTCTAGTTTTTGATTTCCACTGTGGCTGATGCTTATTCTTGTGAACACCCACTTCTTCTGCGGAACATGACTGCTGCCCTCACAGGTGGCCCGTGCTCTGTGCTGAATTCCTTTGTGCTTTGCCTTGAGGGATCAGATGACAACACCAAGAATATTTATTCTGATCTCTGCTGCTTTCCATTAATTTTGTAACAAATTCCTGTGTTTTGACCATCTCTCTATTGATATATGAGTTCTTTTCCAATAGGGATCTCAGTTAACTCACATGAATAAAATTCTAGACTATGCTCCCTTTTTGATTTTCTATACAGGCAAAATCCTAGAGTGAATCTATCCTAGGATCAAGCTAGACAGGATAGATTCACTCTATCCTATAGATAGAAGAGTTCCTTTGATGTTCCTGTGTGGAAAATAAAAAAGCGAGCATAGTCTAGAGTCTTATTCATGTGAGTTAACTGAGATTTCCATTGTGACAGAGCTCATGTATCAAAAGAGAGATGGTCAAAACACAAAAATTTATTGCAAAAATAACGCAAAGTAGCAGAGATCAGAATAATCTCTTCTTCTCATTGTCATGTCTATAATAGCTAGCATAACCATTTGATAATACTTTGGGTTAAAAAATAACCTGTATTGGTTGCTAATATTTTAAAATCAGGATATTTTATGCAGAATTTGGAATAGCGGCATCTTTTGAGAAAATTGATCAACATGGCAAAACGGGGCCTATATTTCTTCAAGGTAATATCAGCTGCAGCTGTGGTGGCTGGCCTGTCAGCCAGTCATGCTTCCAGTTGAGCACTATCTCTACTAGGCTTTATTATGTCCCTAAACCCATGACCAGGGGTTCTTGTCAGTTATCCTCACATGTACTCTTTTGTTGTTTTATACCTGGTCCATATCCATCATGTGCACGTTGCTTGCTTATCTCCTGTGGGCATCTGAATTTGAGGACATGGGGCAGCTTCTTTGTCTACCTTGTTGGATGTGGTATTTTAAAAGTGTACAATTCACTTTTGTTTTACATTTTATGATGATGTGCTACAAAACTTTATTCCTTGCCAGGATAAATCTGGGGTGTTGTAATTTTAGAGATGAAAAGATTGAGACATTTCAGATTACTGCCTTCGGAGTTGAAGGCTCAACAAAATGTGAAAGAAATATATTTGGAGGATACAGAACTCAACTCACCAGACCATGTTTTCTTCGTTGTTCTTACTGGACATCTTAGAACACACAGTGTCTTCCACTGGGTCAGGGACACAAGGCCATTTCCAGGAAATGTGTTACATGCTGGGGAAAAGAATTCCCAGAACTCATTTTTTATTTTATATTTTGAGATTAAAATTTTGATTTCTAGAGATATAAATTTCTTCACCATTTGTATTGTTAATTTGGATATCTATCAGTTGACTTTATCTCTCAAAGGTCTGATGCATCCTATTATGTGGTTTGCTGGGAAAAATGGAATATAGAGTTATGTATGTTTTAGGATGCCTGTGGAGTTTCTGCTGTGTGCAAAGCATCATGGTCTTTGTGGTAAAAGGAAATTGACCCAAACCTCTTAGAGAGGACAAGAAGTCTTGCTGGTGTCTGCAGAGCAGGCAGGGGTCTGACATTGCTGACCATTCGTTAGCAGAGCTTCTTAGCATCACTGGCAGACAGAGTTTATTGAAGGACAATAGACAAATAACAAATGACTTCTAGAACTGGCTTCCTTTCATGGAGTCAGCAATTGGCAAGGTGAAGGAAGACGGATGAGCAGTGAGCACAGGCAGTGAGTATATACCAGCGAGGAGTTACCTTAACTAGAGAGAATGTTTTAATATTTCTAATGACATGTCTGCTCATTCAGCCAAGAAGGCTTTTATCTTACAATTTATAATGGCCCAATGAGAGAGTAAATTTTCTACCTTTGCCACCACATTAAATGCAAACATCAGGAAGAATGGTGTTACAAGCCAACTATGAAATGATATATATGTTGGGACAGTGTGTCACACAGAAATAGCAAATAGCATTGTAATGTATGGTAAGCCTAGAAGAGCTGGAAGCTTACAGAATGTGTTGACATGGTTTGTACAAAGCAGCCATCAGAAAGGTGCTGAGGTTCTGCTGCAGATCCCAGATCTGGGCAGTGCATGTCAGTGGGTTCTTTCCTCTTACCAAGCTGGATAACTCTTGCAGGGTCTAAATTTTCTGTCCCTGCCTCACTTCCTTCATTCCATTTTCTTTTTCTTATGTCTTATAAAATGTCTTAAAAATAAGTTTTGGGACATCTAATATGTACATTTTACTCCTCTCATTTCCTACACTAAGCCATTACACCAATTCTGATTAAATCCTTATGGCAGTGCCCCTAATAGTTCTTCCCTCTGGTTTTTCTCCTTTGATCTTCTTTAGTAAGTAGAGTCCAATACATTATTCCCAGTGTACTTTGCTATAAGGCTATCATTCAACTTTGTAATAATTTTCTCTTTAATCTCTGTTACATAAAACAAATTCCAATGAGCTTTGCATGCACGCTCTATTTGTAGTTACATTGGCTTTTTACTCTCCAATGGTCTGAATGTGTCCCTTTAAAATTCATATGTTGAAATCCTAACCTCCAAAATGATGGTATTAAGGTTGGCTTTTGGGAGGTGATAATCTCCTGAGGGTGGAGCCATCACAAATGGCATTTGTTCTCTTATAATATAGGCCCAAGGGAACTTGTTTGCCCCTTCTGCCATGTGAGGATATAGTGAGAAGGCACCATCTATGAGGAACAGTCCCTCACCACACATGGAATCTGCTGGCACCTTGATCTTGGACTTCTCAGCCTCTAGAACTCGGTGATATAAATTTCTGTTATTTGTAAGCCACCAAATTTATGGTATTTTGTTATAGCAATCCAAATGGTCTAAGACACATCCATTTCTAGATTTTCCTTTTTTCTCCAAGAATATTCTAAATGTGGAAATTCATAACTGTATCATGCTTCTGGTTACTAAAGATCCAACTGCAGGAAATACTATGATGGGTGACATTGAATAATTCTCTAGTTAGAATTCATGAGTAGAGTATGGGGTACACCCTGTGCCCGGTATATATAGATATGCCTGAGTATATGTACTCTGTTCATCTCTAAACAGTTTATTAAGTAGTGTGAATTTGATGAGATTTTTATATATATATATTTTTTATTGCATTTTAGGTTTTGGGGTACATGTGAAGAACATGCAAGATTTTAAAAATGAATGGTTTTATTTTTTCTTCAGATCATCATATTTAAATATGCTTTATCCAATCTCTTTTTAAAAAATTTTGTGAACATCTCAGACAAATTTCATAGTGATACCAGGATGTTCTACCTCTAAAACATTCATTCTCTGATACCATCCAAACTTTTCTCTATTTCTGATGTAACTTAGGGCTGGATGAACTAGGAGAGAGGATGGGCTGTGCCTTGCTCCTAGAACATGCCTCCCATCTTCCTTTTCCTCGTTCTCCTCCCCTTTGTAGGTCCCCATGCCTGTGTTGCAGGAAAGAGAAAAGTGACAGGAAGTGACAGTATTTCGTGTTTATCACTTGTCTGGCACTGGTTGGTGGCTACAGATTTCGCTCTGTTGCCTGCCCCAATATCTGTTAGGCCTGGGTATGAGTACAAATGGAAGTCTAGATTTCCTCTTTCTAAGTATTAAGAAGTTATAAAGGTAACAAAGTATTAAAGTATTAAATAAAATATGTTCCATGCCATTATTTTGATAGGTATCTATTCATAATGATCTGCAAGGTCAGGTTGGTGTTTAGACTTCTTGAATTTCTTGGAATTTTTCATGTTAGCATGGTGGCATGGGATACACAGTCACTGCCCCTGCCTCCTTGCCTGTCTGTGGCCCAATGCCTTCTGTCCTTCTCTCTCTAGTCCTAGGGCTTTCTCACACTAAAAGTGACCTCCTGCACCTATGTGTGGTCATTCCAGTAGACATTTTCAAACTTCTTACCTCCTGCCATCAGCTGCAAACAGCCAGCCCTTGGCCACTCTTTGAGTCTGACATTTGTACTTCTCAAGAGAATAGGCCCAGGAAGAAGCGTGTGAGGTTCTGGAAGCAGGCTTGGGGCCATCTGGAGAGATAATTCTGCAGTGCTGGGTACTTAGAACATGATTTAGAAGAGGATGCAGGTTTCAGATAGGTATGCCCCTTTGTCTTCCAGGAGGGCAAGAATGAAGTCCTCTAGAGAGTAGGTTAAAGGTAGTGGCCCCTGTTACCCAGTTCTGAGGGAGCAGTAATGGTGACATCAGTGAGATCTTGAAGCCTCACTCTAAATGGCTTGCAAATATGGGAAATCTATTCCACCTTGCTGTCTTTTGTTATCAGTAGTAACTGCTATGCTAGATACCCCTTCATGGCCTCTTGCTGCTGGAATTTTCTCACCTAGAGACCAATTTTCTTGGATATGGTGCCAGCAAGATGCATCTGTGGTACTCGCTTCACCTATGGGATACTCTTCTGGCTTCACAGTGCTAAATAGTAGGAAAGTAGGTGGCTTCACTGTGCCCTTCCATCACCTTGCCAGCTCTCTCCACTTCTGTTTTCCTTCTTCAAAATAGTCACTGACATCAGATCACTCTACCCCAAACCTGATGTTAGTCTGCTTTCTCACAGACACCTCTCATTTTTGATGAATGATTCTCTTGGACTTCTTCTGGCTTGGGCTCAGTGGGGAATCTCTTATTCACCTCTCCATAAGGGAAGGAGGGGAGTGGATAAGAGATAGCTCTGCCTTCATATGCTAACAACTGCCTACTCAATGGTCTTCTGCCCCCTTTTCCTTCTGCTCATGGAAGCTGGGTGGTAGCAGTAGGATATGTGATAGCTGAGCTTGTTTATTTGTTTCTTAATAAACCCAAGAGAGGCTGTTGGCCCACAATTATTAGGTAGCTTATGTGCTTACGTTCTTGGCTTACAACTTCAGTAGTCCATTCCAGGACCAGTAAGCAAATCTCTTAATATTCTAATATGCATGCAACTAAAATATGTCTTCTATTAGAGGAGGTAACTTTGCCCATTTAAAAAATGGACAAATTTTCCAAATGTTTACCTTGATCTTTGCTTTTTGTGTACAGAAACATTATTTTACTTTACACTTACACACATAGCATAATTGTAATTTGGCTTTGAAATGTGTCCTGGGCCACATTCAAGTTAACAATTTAATTTCTTTTCTTCCTAGCCTCGCCCCATGCTTCTATGCCTCCATCTGTCACTGGGTAAGAAAGCACACGCAGTATTCCCACGAAAACCAAATTCTCAAAAAATCTCCAAGGATGCTTCAACATGCCTCTTTTTTTCTTCTTCAGAGACACATGTGATAGATACTGCTCACTTGCCAAGAAACATTTCATGGGTAGCACTGAAGGTGATACACAGCTTCTGGGTGGTACTTTCACCCCATTCCCTCTTTTTCAGGAGGAAGTTTCAGGATGCTGGTGAGGGAGCATGAAATCATTATGGAGATAACCTTGAATTTCCTCTATTTTATATTAGAAGGTAAACCACTTACTAACATCATTGCAGTTATTGGTAATAAATTGCCTGCCACAAACTGCACAACTGATTGTGACACTAAAGTCGACAAGCAATTCTCTAGCTGGTCTAAAGTAGAAAAAGCAATAGGCAGCAAGATGCTATAATGAAGAAAGAGGCTTTGATGCTTAGGAGATGCTGAGAGGAATCCTAATTCAAGGTAGACCCTACATACAAGAATTGGGTCTTACTATTCACTTTCCAATTCGACAAGGACTCATTAACTACTGAGGTACCTTTACATAGTTATGATACTTTTAGAAATATTTATGTGAAACAATGCTTGGATTGCATAGTAACACACGTGTGTGTGTTTGTATGCATGTAGGTGTGTGTGTAAGGTACCTGGAATGATTGATGATTTTACCTATATTGTCACACTTACACTCAAATATTTCTGCAGGAGAGGCACAATTAATTTAATTTTACAGATAAGAAAGCAGAGCCTCAGAAAATTTACATAATCTGCCCAAGGTTATACACTTAAGAAGCAATGGAGCTGTGTTGCAGCTCAGGACTTTCTAAATCCAAAACCAGTTTTTGAATCACAATTTCCTTCTCTCCCTTTCTTCTTTACTTCTTTTCTTTACTTAACAAAAATATATGGAAGACCTGTTATGTGCCAGGTATGCTTCTGGGTGCTGTATGTACAGCAGAAACAATCCAATGTTTCTGCCTTCCTAGAACTTACTTCCTAATTAGAGGAAAATACTAATCAACCAAATATCATAAATAAATGCATGATATGCCATCAAGTCATGATAAATGCTCTGAAGCAAACCTACAAAAGGAAAGAAGATTGAGAATGCATGATGGGGTGACAGGTAAGGGCAGGAGTAAGGTGCCACATTATATCTGGGGTCAAGGAGGTCTAAAAACTGACAGGCTTCCCAAGACTTTGACAGGTTTACTGAAATATCTAAATTCCACCATTTCCCTGTAAACAATGTGCATTTGTTAGCAGAAACCTTTCGTTGCTTTTTGCAATTTGTTTTCAGATAAGGGTTATATTATATATCAATGTATGTATTGGCCCTAAGCATGAAAGAGAAAAAAAAGTAAAGCTTGTGAGGTGTTTCTAGAAACATGAGAAGATGTCTGGGTATATTTAAAAGAGCACATAGATCCTTATGTATCAAGTAGATACAGATCCTGTGATTCTTGGGTATAAAAGTTGGATGCCCCTTTAGCTAGGACCAAGAGTACATGTTTTTGGAAGATGGAAGGAAATTTAATGGAAAGGAGAGAGTTGGTGAGGAATTGGTGGAGAGGCATTAGCAAGGCAAATTGCCAGTGGAAGTAGGATGTTCCAACAACTGAAGGTGCTTCATGTTTGTATTACTTGAGGAATGTGTAAAACTGGAAATAATTCAATTTTACAAGCAAATAAGAAGCGAGGCATTTTACAAAGTGCATCAGAGGCATTTTACAAGGTGCATCAGAATCCTGAATCAAAGGTTCCTTTTAAGAATAAATGACAGCAGCCCAATTAACCAAATTTTGCTAATTTCAGTTACCTGCTCTTTTTTCTTTCCAGCAATGTGCTTATCATTGCCATTATTTCAGCAGTTTTCTTAATGACTTTCTCAGAATGATATTTGCAGATATAACTGTCTCCAAAAAATATGCTAAATCCATGTAAAAATGTTACAGTCTATTTCCTTCTTCACAGTTATAAATGAAACAGAATCACTTGGACTTTCACCCTTCCACCATCTTTGCTGGGGACTTAATGAGCTGGAAAGATAGAGTGACATGGCGAGAAATTACTCTGTTAAGGGCAGAATATGGAGAAACACATGTTGTCTTGAAAGGCAACTGATTCAATTAATCCCACCAGCCATTTTGCCACCTCCATATATCAGACATAAGGCTGAATTGGACACTCCTGGGAGTAAATGAGCGAGAACTTCAGGGTAGAAGGAGTCTGGGTGGGGGAAGTTCAGATAACTCTGGCTCATTAATGACATCATTAAATACTGCCATGGGAAAAACCACTTTCACTGAACATATCCAAGCTCCTTGAGAAAAAAGGTTTGTTTCCAATGAGTTGTAACCTTTTGACTTTTTCCACCTGAAGATACTTGGCTGATACTTTTTTTACTAGCTGTCACATGGCTGTTAGTGAGTGCACAGTGATTCTGAGTGGCTGAACTGTGTTGTAGGATATCATAAACTCAAGCAATCCTAACAGTACCAACTGGAATTTGGCCATTCTAGGAGACAAACTTATTGTGATGTTCCTTTCATTCATTTTTTTCTTTTTTAGCTCAACCCTGGGTGAATACTGGTAAAAATACTTTTTAAGTGTTCACTAGAATGTTAGCTCCATGTGAGCAGAAATTATTTTTTGGTCTGTTTTATTTACTTCTGTATCATTACAAGTACAGAATGGTGCTTGGCATATAGCAGATGGACAGTAAATTTATTTAAAATAAATGAACAATGGAGCTGTTATCACCCAACTTATATTTTTAAAACTCACCATTCACAGATTTGGGAATACTGGTTGTTTTTTCAGCTTTTGGAAAGCAGTCCGTTGACTTAATGATAGTGTGGATTTTCCTGTTACATTTGAATGCTTCACCTCATTGTACTATACAAATTTACTATTCGAAATGAACATTACACATATTTTACATTTTTTTGTGTGTGAAATTTTAAGTTTCTGTTAGTTACAGATCATATTTGACACCAAAACCTGTAGCTGATTTATGCTGTAATTGGGGATGATAGCTAAGCTTGTGGTTGAAGATGTCTTTTATTAATCCTCTTTTAAATTGTGATTGATGATGTTTTTAATTATCCATCAGAACAATCAGTTCCCAAATAGCCTATTGGTTTTGCATGGTTTTCTTTTCATTTCTCCTGGAGTTACTTATTCTTCATTGATTCATTAATTCAACTTATGCATATTGAGCATCTACTAAGTTTTGCAACACAGCTTACAGTGCTAGGAATGCAAAACTGATTGCTGTAGACTATAAGCTCTGGAGTTATAAGGGAGACAGAAAATAACACTAGCCATCACCCAATTCACTGTTATTATTCTGAGACCTTTTATTTGTCTTTACCCATATGCCACCACTGACATTATCTAGGATCAAATAGGACCTCTTAAAGAGCATTTGTTGGTTCTTAACCATCCCACAGGACTCATGGATGGCCTAGTTTAGTTTCTAGGAAGGGGTAGATCAGCTGGTAGTTTGGAGTGAAATACATTGTGGCAAACTGTTTCAGCATGGTAGGGCTGGGGTTGTCTGAGAACCATGATTAAAATATCCAAGGGGAAACAAAATGTGAAAGACAAATGCTGGAGACGATGGTACCAGAACATAGCTAATGAGGCCAAATTCAAGGAGAGAGCATGCTTACTCCCCTCCTATGACTATGCTTCTAGAGACCTCACAGAAATCCCTCTGAGAATGGCATCTGATGGTATGTAACTAGACTATAAATTTGCTATAAATTTATGTGTAGATTTTTACTAAATGTTTAAAATGCCAAACTTTTCACTGGGCATCTTGAAGAAGTAAAAAGGTGTTTAAAATTCAGTTCTTTTTCCCAAGTTCTTTACTTGTTACCTGGGAGAGACAGATAAATATATGGGAAGCAATAGTGATAGAATTAGATGATTTAAAAGTCTGGATCTAAGAAAGAAAGGTCTGCAATAAAACAGAAAAAAAGTCATTCTGCTAAGATCTTTGGAAGCCTTGGAGACCCAATATAACCTTGATTTGAAATTCATGAGCAGAAAATACAGTAGAAATGTGGGGAGTAGGAAGGTGGGGAGGAAAATTTTCCCCATTAAGGGTAAATGTTTCAGATTGAGTTCCTTAAACAAGAACTTGAGTGCAGGTAATTTTTTTGGGAAGTGATCTCAGGAAGCCCCTGTAGAAGAATGCGGATTGAGCAGAGAAGGGAAGAAAACCAATAAAGAAAACCAAAGTTGCTTGAGCTTAAACAAATTACTGCTGTAGACAACTAGAGCTCAATCCTACATAGAACACTCTTCAGGGGAGGCAAGGAATCTGGGATATTTATCCTCCACTACTCATCTGGCTGAGGGTTACTTCATGGGGCCATTAACCCTCCAGAATTCCAGCTGAGAGCAAGCCAGCAGGTAGAGAGTTACAGACGTGTGCAGCAGGATTAGTTTCACACCTTGGGATGGTGTGAATCATTGGGGTATTAGGTGGTGCTTCTGCTCTTGGAAGCACATATGGAGAAATAGTCCTGCGCAGGTTTTGAGGCTCGGCATTAAAAGCCCTCTGCTACTAACATGTTTTAGAAGTTGGAATTCACTACAATAAGTATAAAGAATACACATCCAGCAGGTGACACCAGGAAATGTCAGGCCTGAGGATGTTTAGGAAGCTTTGTTCCTTATGTGCCTCCATTTCATCTTGAGAGGTATATTAGAGGCAGTGGTCTTCTGCCTCCCCAGAGTAAGGTCCTGTTGGCAGGCGCTGATCATAACTTTTATACGAGTAACTGCATTACTCTGTGTTCCATATTTTTTATGGGATGGTCAGGCTGGTGTGGTCACAAAAGGAGATGGAAGAGAGGCTCAGGAAAACAAAGTTTGTTATACTCACAGATTTTGGAGATGGAGGCAGTGCTCGCCATGGAAAAGCACATGGAAACAGACCAGAGTGCTCAGGAGGCAGAAGATAGGAGCAAGGGGAGAGATTGGGCCACAGCCTTTACTGGCGTTTCCATGGGAAAGGCAAGGCAGGGCAGGATAAACAATTTAGGATTGGCTAGTTTGAATAATTTGGGGCTCAGTGCTCTAGGGGTGGTCCCTAGTTGCCTGATCCCTGGTCCTTGTACAATTACCTTCTGGGGTGTATAGACTAGACATAGGAGGTATGTCTCTGGATTGGTTAATTTGCATATCAAAGGCATGGTTGAGGCTTATTCCTTTGCTATCTCTAAGAACTGGCCTAGCCCTGGAGGAGCACTTTTTCCCCATCCAGAAAGATTTTTTTCTTTATTTTTTGAAAGATGTCAAAACATTATTATATACAGAAAATGAAAATATATGTACAGTACCATCTGAAATTCCAGATATTGCCTTATTTGATTGCAAAAATTGCACACCTGGACTTAACATCTGGTTTCTGGATATAATTACTTACTAAGTCTTCAGCACTCTCTTATTATATTGTGCATAGGTTATGTAAGGATGACCAGCTGTCACACAAGAGTGAAGTCAGTCTGCAAGTATGAAAATGATGACCTGTTTGTGAACAAGAGGCACCGTTTGCCTGTGTGATGGCAAGGTCTTATAAGAATTCACCCCAGTAGGCAAATGTCGCCACACAGGAGGTTTGCACAGTGGCCTATAATAGCCTGAACAGGGAGCAAAGAAGTCTTGAAAGAAAAGATCACTTTCAGTGGCACTAGCATTAGGGTCTTTATTAATAAAGATGTCACGGAGGTTTCTCAGCAGAAATCTTGTGATCAGTCAGGAGAGTCAGAGATAAAGCACAAGAGGAGAAATGTAGCAGCCCCAGAGTGCCTGTGGAGAGAATCCCACTCATAAGCATATGTGAGTTCCCTTAGAAACTCCTACATTTATTTGGGGAGGATTTGGAAGTTGGGTCTGTGTTTGTGTAGGGGAAGCGAGTAGGGGTGAGAAATAGAAGACAGAGAAATGCTACTTAAAGTAACACAAGGGTAGGCTACCTGAGCATCTCAAAATGAGTCTAATTTCATGTAGTAGTTGAATAGAATGAGCCAAGCCTCCATCCAATGAATGGAGAGGAGCCCACCATTCCTCAAAATAATCCTTGATATAGCAATAATAATAATAATAATTATAATACCACCACCATAAAAATTGTTCCAAGCATTTTTATACCCTCTGTGCACAAATTATCTCATCAATTTTCACAATCACTTCTTTGATCCAATTCTATTACTGCTTCCATTTTAGGGATAAGGAAACTGAAGAAAAAAAAAAGTCAAGTACATTTCTAAAACTACACTGTTGATTGATGGCAGGACTGAGAGCTGAAGCCAAGCAGTCTCCAGAGCCTTAACCTCTATGCTCTGCCTTTTGGCTCTCAGTAGATTTTCTCTGTCCATTCTTGATCTCATTTTTGTTGATAAGCCCTCTTTGCCTCACCCTGCCCATTGTCACCCTTATACATTTCTTCATTCTCTTAAAATGCCATTAACATCAAAAGGCAGTCCTGTGTCAGAGATTGCTACCAAAGGTTGGGAGACTAGGGAAAGGAATCCCAGCACAGCAGAAGCACGAGGTTAAGACTTAGTATTAGAAGCATTGTATTACAATTCCACTGACTGTTCTTCATCATAAGGAATTGCTCTAGACCATTTCCCCATCTCAGTCAGGCCTTTTCTCCTCTTCCTTTAGATTCTTCCTTATGCAGATTAGCTTCTAACTTCTAAACCAAGCAGTAGGCCTGTGTTTGAATATCCAGATGTTTATTTTAGATATGTTAATTTTAAGATGTGCATTAGGTTATATACAAAATCTCTGTGTTTCCTGTGTCTCCTCTCCTCTTATCCATCTATGTAGTTCTCTAGCCTCTGGCATCTGGATCACAGTGCTAATATTGACTCTCATTGATTAAATATTGAGACTAATGGCTAAAATAGAGACTTTTTTTATTATTGGTTTCCTTAGATTGAAACACAGTGTAGTCAGCAAGGTCTGGGTTAAAATTTTAGTTCCTTTGTCTATTAGCTATCCACATATAAGTGAATTATTACCTTATTGAGCCTTGGATTCCTCAGATCAACGATGGGCATAGTGATCAGATAACAGATGTGTAAAGTCCAGGCATAGTCCTTGGCATGTAGAAAAGCACTCAGTAATGTTAATTCCTTCCTTCCAATTGTCCTATTTCTTTTATTTTGCCACGACAATAATTGGAAGTTGATCAAGCTAGTAAATTTTCTTAGTCATGTAAGAAGTGACTTATATCAGGTGCAAACCCTAAAGCAAGCAGCCAGCAGGATTAGTAACAAGAGCTATATCTGAGTGATGACATGGAGTAAATGCAGGGATAATACTGCATGTTTGAACCAACCTTCCTGAGGACAGACAAAAGCTAGCTTTCTTGCTTTCTTTCTTTCTTTTTTTTTACAAATGGCACTGGAAAAGGATATAAATACTCCTCTCTGTTGTCTTTCAAATTTATGGATTATTTCTTCTCAAAATGTTGGAAAAACTTTCAGTAAGTTTGCATAGAAATAAAAGGTTTCTGGTTACAGGCCCATTTCAATAAGTAAAAGTACAGTCAGTAAGTAAAATGTGAAATGTAATAATCAAAGTTTTAAATTTCACTCAAAGTTAACTTCTTCCATCCTCCAACTGGGGTTGTCTTCATTCTGGTGGGCCTGCCGCAGGGATTGGGGTATGAGGGACTTCTCTACTTCCCGTATTGTTTTCCATCTGCCATTAGAATTTCTCTCACTTCTTTAAGTTTTTTGTTGGTAGGGGGAGAAGAAGTCTATGGCTGATAAAATGTAACCTTGTGATAGTATCTTCCAGGAGTTTCACCTTTCCAAGCCTGATTCTGCCTCTCATTAGATACTTCTGTGTTTGTGATAGCTTCTTTCAGTCTTTCAATTGTTTTCTTTTTTAAAAATTTATTTTTATATGACAAATAAAAAATTATATATATTTCTTCTTCACAACATTTGTTTTGAAATATGTATATGTTGTGAAGTGGCTAAATTGAGCCATTAATATATGTACTCCCTCACATTCTTATCATTTTTGTGTGTGTGGTGAGAAGACTTAAAACCTATTCCCTATTCCCTTAACGATTTCCAATAATATAACACGTTGTTATCAACTATAGTCACTCTATTAGTCTGTTCTCACACTACTAATAAAGACAACCAAGCCTGGGTAATTTGTAAAGGAAAGAGGTTTAACTGACTCACAGTTCCACATGGCTGTGGAGGCCTCACAATCATGGCGGAAGAGCAAGGGACATCTTACATGGTGGCAGGCAATAGAGAGGCAGGGAAACTCCCCTTTATAAAACCATCAGATCTCGTGAGACTTATTCACTATCATGAGAACAGCATTGGAAAGAGTTGCCCCCATGATTCGGTTACCTCCTACTGGGTCCCTCCCATGAGATGTGGGAATTGTGGGAGCTACAATTCAAGATGAGATTTGGATGGGGACACAGACAAACCATATCACTCACCATGCTGTATAATAGATCTCTTAAGCTTACTTCTCCCGTCTTACTGAAATTTTGTATCCTTTGACCAACATCTTGCTGCCTTCCTCTTGATGTATACATTGCAGTCCTCCTGCCAGGCCTGTCAGATTCCTTCCTTGGCCCCTGGCATCCAGCTGTTTCTATTCAGTCCTTGGAACATATTTCCCACAGTAGTACTCTTAGGCAAGGATTCATGACAGCTCCAGGTTACTCCCCTGCTTCACAACACACATTTAATCCCAGGGAAAAAGCACATTACTCCTCCAGAGTTGGTTTCACTGCAGTTTTCTCTCCAGTGCCATCTCTTTATCATGCAGCCATGACCTCTTAGCAGCCTCTTGCCAGCAGACTTTT
Source organism: Ateles fusciceps (assembly GCA_036589455.1). NCBI lineage: Eukaryota > Metazoa > Chordata > Mammalia > Primates > Atelidae > Ateles > Ateles fusciceps. The sequence continues at coordinate 9,200,011 of JAZHEH010000193.1, forward strand.
TCATCAGCTGCAAGAGAAATAGACCAGGTCAAACTCTATTTGAGTCCTTCTCTTAAAACTGCCTTCCACCCATCTCCCAACTAGATAAAGGACAGAGAAAAATGCCACAACAAATGTCCTTCAGTAACAAGCTCTGGAAATTCTCTTCCTCTGTCCCTTTTTGGATCTCTCGTTTTACCTACTTTGGGTTTGTGAGGTTAGCGATAAAACTACCTTTGTTCCTTTTGCATGCTCTGTGCACTCAGCTCTCTTGGGGGATGCTGTTATCATGCAAGGTCTATTCCGTAGGTTTGGGTTGCAGCCTGAGATTCTGTCTTTCTAACAAGTTCCCAGGTGATGCTCTTGTTGCAGGTCTATGGAATACATTGGTTTTCTATTCAAGAAAACACCCTTTAGGACCTGAGGGCCCTTTGGCACCTGTTCATTAATTTCCACTTTCAGGTCACAGCCAAAACTGTGACAGAAACAGTTTCATGTCACTGTTCTGTCAAATATTGACTGGTGAGACAATGGTCAAGAAACCCTTCAAGCAAGTTACCATATTGGACGAAGTTTCTTATCCAGCTTCTCTATCAGTCTGTCAGTTAAGTTTACTGTGTGCCTACTCTGATTCAAGAACTCTTCTAGAAACTAGGGATTCTTCTGTGCTTGGTTATTTAGATGGGGTTTTAGCACATTCTTTTAACTCTCCACACCTTTTCAGAAAGTCAGCACCAAAGATTGGAGAACTGGTAGCCAATTACCATCCTGATTCAGTTGAAATGTGGTTAGGGCATCTCAAAATTCATAAATGCAAATTTAAACATGGATCGAATTCTGTATCTGGCCTGTGAAACATATTGAGAAAGTTTGCTTATCTAAATCACTAGGTGATTTAGACATTTAGCCATTTAGACATCTTGAAGATGCAAGGACTATGTTGCATTGTTAAGGATCAAACATAGGTGGCTCTAGAATAAAGAAATTAATATATATATATGTAGTTTATATATATATTATATATAAACTATATGTAGTTTGTATAGATATTATATATAAACTATATGTAGTTTATATAGATATTATATATATAAACTATATGTAGTTTATATAGATATTATATATATAAACTACATATAGTTTATATAGATATTATATATATTAATTTCTATAATATATATGTTATTTATATATATATATATATATATATATATATATAGTGGCAATTTATACAGGGCCTTGAGCTATCCAGAGCTTCTAAGAAATGTGAAGCATCTCTGTCCCCAGAGAGTTTATGGTTTATTTGTTGAGAGAGAATTTATTTCCTTTCACCCTGGAATTACAGCCAAGACCAAGGTAAGTACACAAGAGATTAAGTGTTCCTGAGTTTGAGAGAGTTCGCAGTAGTTGGGAGAAGGTAATTCTCCATTAACCTTCATTCCTACCCCTTGAGGTGGAGAAAAAATAAGGGGATCTGGTATTTTCTCTTTTCAAGCTAAGGAAAGAAGGAGGTCCATGCGGGGAATGATGAGAGAATCATCTATATGATTCTAGGGAGCATCAAAAAAGGAGACACTATCACTTTACTCAACTATTGGACCTTTGCTTCATGAGAAAATCTTCTAACTGGCAAATTTATTATTAAAACATTGGGAAAGAACATTAAACAGAGATGGCATGGTGAGAAATTACTGAGCAGAGAGGAAATCAAGACACATCCCATGTCTAATGCTCAGCTTAAATAAGTATAAAGTGAGACATCTCCACCTCCTATGCCTGGCTATTGAGGGTAGTGACAAAGGAGGATACAGTCTTTCTAAAACCAGTGCTTTAAGGGGAAAAGGGGACTCATGAGTCAGAAGCATGTTGCTTGAACCCACTAGCTGGAGAACAGCTGGAAGAAGTGGTCACCCCTTACTTACAAGGAAATACCAACATCAAGGGGAGCTGTCTGGGTCTGTTAGAGTCAGTACCCACACCCTCCTAACTCTCATGTAGCATCAGCAACTGGCATGTTCATCAAGGGGATGACTACTTGCTCAGTGAAGTGAGATGTTTGCCCTTTTCCCTCTTCCTCTTCCTCCCTGTTATTGACTAAATCAGTATCTTCGTATCTTTCCCAAAATCATATGTTAAAAATCTAACCTCCAATGTTATGGTATTAGTAGGTTGGTTTTTTGGAGGTGATTAGGTCATGAGCATGTAGCCCTCATAAATGGGATTTGTGCCTTTATAAAAGAGACCCCAGAGCACTTGCTTCCCTTTTCACCATGTGAAGATACAGAGAAGATGCCATCTCTGAACCAGGAAATGGGCTCTCACCAGACATTAAATCTAGTAGAACTTTTATCTTGGCCATCCCAGCTTTCAGAACTGTTGTTTGCAAAGCCACCCAGTTGATGATACTCTGTTGTAGCAGCCTGAACACAGTAAAATACTCACTCCCAAGAAGAAGTTGATGTTCTGAAGACAGATGAAAAAGGGGAGGTAAGAACAGGGCACAGCACTTCACCTCCTTCCCCCAAGTGAGATGAATCTAGGGCAGATGCAGGCAGAACCTGGAGCAGGAGGAAACTTGGCCTCAGGTTCAAGATAAAAGTTTGAAAATTACTAGTACTATTTTAAATATCCAAATGTGGCAGCTCTAAATTAGAAAGGAGCAGGCAAGTTGCAGACTCTTTAAGGAAGCCTCTTCTTCTTTATGGGATTTCATGAAACACAGAGACAATTAACTGAAAACGTGTTTTATGTTGAGTTGAGACGTCATAATATACCATGTGATATCACAGATATATATAAAAGTATCTTCACAGTTTAGCATATCCAAAGTGCTGTTTGAATGATGGAGATACTAAGCATTAAAAAGTGCAAAACTGATGCATTGAACAATTTGTAATGAGAAAATTGAAATTCATTTTAACATCTTGCCTCTGCACCCCCCACTCCCCCCACACACAACTCACAGAGTTTCTCTCTCTTCTTTTATTCTTGAACACAGGGATTAACACTTCTTCTCATAGAATTCATATAATTCCATGAGAATTGTATGAGAGAACCTCCTATAGAAAGGATTTTAGGTCACACATAAAGAAACAAATTCTTTTTGCATCTTAGCCAACAGAATACTACACCTGTCTCTAGTCCTGCACTTGCTTTATCATGAAATAGAGTGCTTTTTAAAACTCGACTTCTATTTTGTGTTCTTACAAAATAGTTTCACTTATCTGTTATCCATGTTTGTATTAAACCTGCTGTGTGAATAGACTTTGCAATAATAGACACATATATAACAGCTAAAACTAGTGACTCATACAGTTTCATCTCCAAATAGGAACTTGATAAGAACTGATTGGTGATGACAAAGCCATGTCAATGAGCTCAGAGAAAGCTTAGGAGCCAGGGCAGAAATTATTCTTATGGTCAGTGACACTTTTCTCTGAAGTTTAGTAAACTTGGCAATGAACATTTCCTGCCCAGGAGTTGAGTCTGGAATCGGGATTTTGGTTGAAGATTACAGTGGGGGTTCCATAACTCTTGGCTTCTGGTGAGAACACAAAGTTTCTTTAAAAAGTTCCCTGAATAACCAGATTATTTTGGAATGCCTGAAACTCTGAGTGTTCAGGAATATTTCAAGGCCAACAAGTATTTTTCATGTATCATATGTTAAACATTACATTTAGTAGGTTACATATAAGTGAAACGTATCTTCTACTTTCAAAGAATGATAGACTCTTAGAAAGATACACACATGCATGCACTCAGAGACAAAAACAGTAGCGAACTTAGCACTTTCCCTAATAAAGTATGCAGAATTCTAGCACTGAAAGACGGGGGAAAAACACAACCAAATTAAAACTTGGTGGTCCATGGAAAGCATTTTGAGAACTACTGAGGGAAATAATTGGATGATGTACACTGAGTGGTAAAGTTAGCATTACAGACAGAAGTATAGGAAGGAAGAGGGGGAAAGAAATAATTAGGTCCTGGAGAAATCAGGGAGAGTTTGTGCAACACGTGATTTAAGCTAGGCTTTGAAAGGTGGGTAGAATTTGGAGAGGAGGGGGAGGAAGAAGGCATTTCAGACAGTCAGGCATTAAGCCTCAGGCAAGTCAGAAATAAAATTAAGATCCAGATATACAGACGAGCTCTTGAACGAGTGGAGGTTTGTGGTGAAAAACCTCTGAGATGTGGGCTGGGTGTGCAGTGAAGGATAAATAGGCTGTATAGTGAAAGAGTGTGAATGCCAGGCAGAAGCAGCTGGCAAGATTAAAAAGGGCATTTAATATTATTTAGATTAAAGTTCTTTTCGAATAATCTGAATGCATTTTATTACTTGGAAGTCTAGTGTTCCTTCACATGTTAACATATGCCTTCTGAAAAGTTGTACAATGACCATACAAAGTGAGATAATATGGATGTTCTGGTCTTTTATACTGAACAACATTGCTTTTTAAAGGGGGGAGTGTAATATAAGAATGCCCATCTACCTTTTTGTTTCTGTGAAAAAACACTTGTTGGTATTTGTCACTTTATGGAATTTAATTTGGGAAATGCTCTACTAGATGTATACCAGGTATTCTCTTGAGATTGTAGTCCTGGCCCATGTTAATTTGGGCAGCAGGGGAGGAGCAAGTGAGAAGTATCCTTCTTTAAGTGACTTTGTTTCTTTGTCAAATGATGTAAATATTAGAAAACAAGTTGGCCAATTTTTGTTAAAACTGATGTTCAATAAAAATTACTGTAGACCAAAATTTGCTGACATTTGGGACCACATACGAAGTTGAAAATTAGTCTTTAAGGACGAAACAACATCCAGTTCTCTAATTTTAATTAGCAATTATCTGAGTTATAGAAAGCTATTAAGAGTTTTACATTAATTTGCAGAACTTTATTACTAGTGTTAGAATTTTCATGTTTACTGGTCTTTTGCCTTTTTTAAAATGTTATATTTTAGAATAGTTTTTGATTTACAGAAAAATTACACAGATAGTACAAGGAGTTTCCATATAACCCACACTCAATTTTTTCTATTAGTAACATGTTGAAATTAGTGTGGTACATTTGTCATAGTTAATGAACCAATATTGATAAATTATTATTAATTAAAGTCTATACTTTATTCAGATTTCCTTACATTTCATCTACTGTCCTTTTTTCTGTTCCTGGATCTCATCTAGGTTTAGATATTGCATTCAAATTCTCAGGCTTTTCTTGGTTTCAAAGATCTTTCTTGATAGTCATGAAGAGTACTGGTCAGGTTTTTAAAGAACGTCAGTTGGGATTTGTTCAGTGCTTCCTCCACAATTAAATTATGGTTATGTGTTTTGGGAAGGAAGATCACAGAAGTAATGCTTCATTTTTATATCATCATATAAAGAGTGCATGCTATAAACATGACTTATCATTGTTGAAATTAAACTTGATCCCCTGGAGGAGGTGTTGCTTGTTAGGTTTCTCCACTGTACAGTTACTCTTTTCCCTTACTTTTCACACTGTACTCTTCAGAGAGAAGTCCTTCAGCTCACATTTACCACATGAGGAGTTACGCTCTACCTTCTGGGCGTGAAGTATCTACATACATGATTTGAAATTCCTCGCATGTAAGATTTTGCTTAGTCCTTATTTATTTATTCAATCATTTATTTATATCAGTGTGAACTTATAAGTTATTATTTTATGCTTTAAGTTCAATCCAATACCACTTTATTTTGTTGCTCAAATTGTTACAGCTTTGGACATGGAAAATTCAATTGGCTTTTGAGTCCCATTGACATACTCATACTGAGGTCTTTTTTTTTTTTTTTTTTTGGAGTACTTTCTGGAAATGTAATATGATCCAGGCTGACCCTGTGTTTTTTTCTGCCCCAGTGCTAGAATTAGCTGTTTCTCCAGGAGCTCTGGTTCATTTTATTGGAGAATGGTATTAGCAATATCTGGGAGCCAAGAGAGCTAAGTGTGCTCACTGCTCCAGGGGATGTCATTGTTTCTAGGCCCTCGCAGCTGACAGACCAAGGACATATATGTGGGTATGCTACCCTATGCATTTCCACCTCTATAAATATTTCCATATGCAACCATTTGTGTCTGAATCAAGCTAAACATGAGTTGATACTGGTGCCCATGACTCTAATCTATTACCACATGGGTGATTCTAGTCTCCTTCCCTTGCTTATTTCTAAATTTCCACTCTCAACAATAAGAGACCTGGCTCCCATCATCTATATACTTAATATTTCAATTCTTATACACTTGTATAGTAATTGTAATATACATTTGTATTTAATTTTTATGGATACATAGTAGGTGTATATATATTAAGATATGAGATATTTTGATACAGGCATAAAATGTGTAATAATCACAACAATGTAAATGAGGTGTCCATCACCTTAAGCATTTTTCATTTCTTTGTGTTATAAACATTCCAATTGTATTCTCTCAGTTATTGTAAAATGTACAACAAATTATCGCTGGCCGCAGTCACCCTGTTGTGATATCAAAAATTAGATCTTATTCATTGCATCTAACTATGCAATGAATATTTTTGTTTCCATTGACCATTTGAATCCCCCCCATGCCCCACTACTCTTTCCAGCCTCTGGTAACCATCATTCTACTCTTTATCTCTATGAGTACAGTTGTTTTAATATTTAGGTCCCATAACTGAATTGTAATGTGTGAAGCTTGTCTTTCTGTCAGCTTGTTTCAGTTAACAAAATGTCTTCCAGTTCCATTCATGTTGTGACAAGATCTCATTCTTTTTTATGGCTGACTAGTACTCTATTGCGTGTATGTGCAACATTGTCTTTATCCATTCATCTGCTGATGAACACACAGGTTGCTTCCAGATCTTTGCTATTGTGAATAGTGCTACAACAAACACTGGAGTGAAGATACTTGTTTGATATACAGATTTCCTTTCTTTTGTTTATATACCTAGCTCTAAGATTGCTGCAACCGTATGGTAATTCTATAACACTTTTAGTCTTTTAAGGAACCTCCACACTGTTCTCTATAGTGGTTGTACTAATGGTTCCCTCTGCTTTGGGGTATTACTCAAGAGGTCTCCGCTCAGACCAATGTCCTGGAGATTTTCCCTTATGTTTTCTTGTAGAATTTCATAGTTTGAGGTCTTAGATTTGTCTTTAATTCATTTTTATTTTATTTTTGTACATGGTGAGAGATATGGGTCTAATTTTATTCTTCTGCATATGGATATTCAATTTTCCCAGCACCATTAATTAAAGAGACTACTTTTGCTCCAGTGTATATTTTTCATACATTTGTTGAAAATGAGCTCATTGTAGATGTATGGATTTATTTCTGGGTTCTGTATTCTGTTCCATTGGTCTATGTGTCTGTTTTTATGCCACTACCACGCTGTTTTGGGTATTATAGCTCTGTAGTATCATTTGAATTTAGGTAATGCGATTCCTCCAGTTTTGTTCTTTTTGCTTAGGATGGCTTTGAATATTCAGGGTCTTTTGTGGTTCCAGATAAATTTTAGAGTTGCTTTTTCTACTTCTGTAAAGAAAGTCGTTAGTATTTTGATAGGGATTCACTACATCAATAGATTACTTTGGCTAGACATTTTAACAATGTTGATTCTTCCAACTCATGAACATGGAATATGTTTTCATTTTTGTGTGTATCCTCTTGAATTCTTTGCATCAATGTTTTGTAGTTTTCACTGTGAAGATTTTTAACTTTTTTTGGTTATGTTTATTTTCAGAATTCTGTTTTATTTGTAAATATTGTAAATGAGATTACTTCCTTGATTTCTTCTTCAGATTGTTCACTGTCGGCCTATAGAAATAATATGAATTTTTATACATTGATTTTGTATCCTGCAACTTTACTGAATTTATCAGTTCTAATAGTTTTTTTAGTGGAGTCTTTAGTTTTTTCCAAATATAAGATCATATCGTCTGCAGGCAAGAATAATTTGACTTCTTCCTTTCCAATTTTTTTTCTTTTTGAGACAGAGTCTCACTCTGTCACCAGGCTGGAGTGCAGTGGCACCATCTTGGCTCACTGCAACCTCTGCCTCCTGGGTTCAAGCAATCCTCCTGCCTCCAAGCAATTCTCCTGCTTCAGCCTTGTGAGTAGCTGGGACTACAGGCATGCACTACCACGCCCAGCTAATTTTTTTATTTTTAGTAGAGATGGGATTTCACCGTGTTGGCTAGGATAGTCTTGATCTCTTGACCTCGTGATCCGCCTACCTAAGCCTCCCAAAGTGCTGAGATTACAGGCATGAGCCACCACAACAGGCCCAGTTTGGATGAATTTTATTTCTTTCTCTTATCTGATTGCTTTAGCTAGGACTTTCAGTACTATGTTGAATAACCATGGTGAAAGTAGGCATCCTTGTCTTGTTTCAGATCTTAGAGGAAAGGCTTCCTTCTAATGTTTTTGTTTTTGTCTTGCCTTTTGACTTTGAAAGTGCCTAAGCACCCATCTTCAGAGAGAGTATTTATCTTGTATTTCCTTCAGTTACAATTTTTTATTATTGTACTGGAGTCCAGATAATATGGTGGTAATATGTGGGAGAGGGAGAAGATTCCATAACATTATGGTTGCATCTCAGCCTTTTGATGAGTCTGTGTCTCTGCACTGTGTATGACTTTCACATGTTTCCCCAGGAGTATATCATCCCCCACGTCTGCCATCCACTCCATTCTCCATCTGGAATACTCCTGATCTGGTTTCTTGGAGTCCTGTTTTATATTTTTTCCCCCTTAGTTGGGACAGAAGTATTAGAGGGGCCAGAGTGGGAGTAATGTTCTTTCCTTAAAGAGATAAGGCTCTGGCAAAGCCTCTACCCATGGAGACCAGGCCTCAGTGGTGAAGAAGGCTCTGAGCACACTGAACAGTGATTATGCTGCTTCTGCCCCTCTGCATACCAGAGCCATGGGAGGATCTTTCTGGGTTCTTCATGGTGAGAATCTGCTGGTATTCCCGGAGGTAAAACCCAGGAATTAAAGTGTGGGGAGTACCCCTGAGACAGTGGCCCCTTGGTCTTTCTCCCTCTCATGCTAGTGCACACTTCACCCCCAGCAATTTATCAAAATTACCATGTAAGTGTTCTTACCAGTTTATGGCTTCAGTGATTTCTGCTTCAGATGAGCAGATCTCAGCTACATCTCCCTGAATGCATCTGTGTCTACAGTTTTCAGGGTGGCAGTTTGTCCTGCAACCTTGCTTCTTTCATGGACCCCAAAAAAGTCACTGATTTTCAGTATTGTCTAGTTTTATCTTGTTGTAAGGATGGGAGCAACAACTTTCAACCTCTTTACGTGTTGGAGCTGAAACCAAAAATGCAAATTATTAAGTTTCAATGACTATGATCTCATTTGGCATTTTGGATAAAAATAAATTGTTACTTTCCATGATTAGACTGCAACTTTAATATATTCCAATAAATGAATCAAGGAATAATATTAGTTGGCTTCTAGAAACCTTTTCTGATTTTATTATTCTGAGCCTATGACTATATCAGCTTTAAAATGGCATTGATAAAATCTTTTGTCATTTAACTTTAAAAATTATCCACATTTTAGATAATTCACTTTTTACTACTGCTTTTTCTCTCTGGTTTATAATTATAATTTGTCCTCTAAGCATATGGTGTTATTTCAGTGATACAGAGACATCAAAATAACTTTATTTACTACTTTTTAATGGAATAGAACATTAAATAATGTTGTTATATAAAATATTTTCAAATATTTTTATCCTTCATTAAGTCTCTTTATTAAGGTTTATAACGTGATATTTAATCAATTATGAAATTGACTAAACCTGATTTACTTTATTGTATGATGCTATTATAATACATGGTATGCACTAAGTAAATGTTAATGCTTATTATTATCTTTGGCAGTTTCAATTACCATTACTTGCTATTTTAGAATAATACATGGTTGAAACTGGAAGGTACTGGAAAAACTCTCTCGTTGAGTAATCGTAAGTAACCTGAAGGCTGAGTTTGACTTTCAGAAGTTTGTTTATAAACATGTTTTAAAATTATTTTTAATTTGAGTGCCTACTGAGAAGGAATGAAAATCTAGTTCTTCGTAGTTCCCGCTATTCCCTGTGGAATTACATAATTATTTGGCTTCCGACATTTGCTTCCCGCATTTATTTTTCAGCTTCTGAAAAACCTTTGAATCTGGTTCCCCTATTTAATCCACTCCTCTTATTTAATGGAGAGGCAAATGAGTTCCAGAGGGATCATGTAAAGGCTCCAAAGTTGTGACCAAACTGAAAATAAGATCTGGGACTTCTGATTCCTAGACCAATATTATCCCCCATAACACCATGGTGTCAGCCTTAGTTGGCATTGTGTAGATCAAGCTTCTTTTTAATGGTAATAAACTGAAGGGCATAACATTGATCAGTCATCTTATGACACATATCAATGCGTGGGTAAATTTTAGAAGACAAAATTATCCTCACTATTGAAAATCAAAACAAACAAACATACTTAAGGTATGTGGCAATATCCATTTTCCTTCTTTTTTTTTTTTTTTTTAAATAATTTATTTATTTTACTTTAGGTGCATACTATATCTGGCATTTCTCCCCATGTTATCCCTCCCCACCCTCCCCACCCTCCCCCTCCCTCCCCACCCCCCATTGTCTCTCCCCTACCACCCCGCCGAACTGTCCCCTGTGTGTGATGCTCCTCTCCCTGAGTCCACGTGTTCTCGTTGTTCAACACCCACCTATGAGTGAGAACATACGGTGCTTGGCCTTCTGTTTTTGGGTCAGTTCCATTTTCCTTCTTTTTAAAAAAATAATATAGAAAGGTCAGTTTAGGAAACTCCCAGGAAGCTTTTTTCCCCTTATTAATTTGGCATTCCTTATTAATCCTTCCAGTTTTAAACAACTTGAGCACATAATTTCAAAACCTTTTTATGAGGTTTCAATTCACAGCTTGTTCTTGTGCTGTCTTTAAAAGAGAGAGTAAAGCTAAAATTATCTGTGTAGGACTAGAGCATTGTAATTGGAACGTATTCTGGTAGTAGGCATGGTAACAACAATGAAATTATTTCTCCAAAATACAAGAGGAAGAAAAATAGTATAATTAATTTTGAATACTTCAGATATGGTAAACTGGATGCATTTCGAGACATATACACTGAGAAAAGGTGGGGGGAGTTGAGGTATATTTAAAAATCAAATGAATATTTTAAAGATAAATTGGATTTTTAAGTAAGATTTCACACTATCTTCCTTCACAAAATCAAGGAAATAAGACAGAGTAGTTACCTGAACCTGACTCACTGTTACCTCAGTGGGAGATTACAATTAGGAGCTCTTTCAGTGAAAATGAGAAAAAGAAAGTGGCAATCTCATCCCTTGACAGGCATAAGAATAGGCAAACTTTCTGTAGAATGTTTACTCTCTATGGGGCACAAAGATAATATGGAGTTTAAAAATTCAGTTTTATGGCGAGAACACTGCAAGACTTCAGGTTTCTGTGATTTGCAATCTGTAGTGTACCTAATAATCATGAGGGGTTCTTACTGCAGCAATGGGGTTACTATAACAAAATTAAAGGGACCAGTGTCTGGGACCTGCATCCCAGGAAAGCTGATGCTGGTGATCTGTTGACCACACTTTGTAAAAGCGTTTTGCGTCTTATAGGAATTTCAGAAGATTTAATTTTCCTTGCTCTTTCTTTCTATTTCCTTATACTAAGTTTTATTTCAGGAGCAGAAAGTAATAAAAAAATGATAACGATAATAATAACAACTCAAAAGATCTTGAAAACCTGAACCTTGCCTTCATGGTGCTCACAATTTACTTTGTAGATGTAATGCCATTAATAAATAGGCAAATCATGGATTGAAGAGTAAGGGGAGAAGGGAGGATGCTTTAGAGCAGGAGGAAGCCACAAAGCCCTTGATGGAAGGGCTGGATGTGACAGGTTAATAAATGTATCACACTATCAGTTTGGGAAATAGAGGTACCAGAGTTAAATCCTGGTTTTCCACATCATAGCTATGTGAACTAGGACAAATTGTTTTGTATCTCTGAGTCTCAGCTTCCACCTTTCTAAAAAATAGCACATATAGGTGGATTTTCAATAACATAGGAAATAACTTAGCACAGTGTCTGATGCATAGTAATTATTCAATAAATAGCTATTTTTTTATCCTTGAAAGAAAAGTTGTGCATATAAATTAGAGGGAAAGTGAAACATTGAAGTTAAGTTCTCCGTGCCCACCCAGTTAGTTTAGTGGTTCTGGGAAAGGAACTCAGATGTCTTTACTTCCAGTTCAGTGTTCATTCCCAAACTTACACATTTTTACAGATCACTGGAAGTACTTGCTAATGAATAAGGTCCCTGGGCCCAGTTCTAGAGCTTCTGAATCAGAATCTTCAGGGCAGGATCCTGAACACTTAGTTTTAATAAGCACCTTGTGTGGGTCTTAGGTTAAGGTACCAGGCAGGGAGCATCTTGAGCATGGAAAACAACTAAATCAAAACCATAAAAACGAGAACAGTAACAACAACAGCAACAACAGATTTATGGAAAAGAGCATGAACATTGCTAAAGTATCACTCATTCAAGAAATATTTTTGTGTTATATATTAGATGTATTATATTTTGTGCTATATATTGATGAAATATTATGTGCCATATATTGATGTAGGTCAGTGGCTCTCAAGTGGATTAAATTTACCTTTTAGAAGATATTTATCAATGTCTAGAGACACTTTCGATTTTTACATCTTGGGGATTTATACTGCTATCTAATGGGTAGACTCCATGGATGCTGCTAAACACTCTACAATGTACAGGACAGCACTGCTTCCCTCCAGAAATTAAAAATGTGCTCCAAAATATCAATGGTACTAAGGTTGAGAAACTCTATTCTAGATATTAGTGACAAAGAAGCCGAATAAGATTTATGTCCTAACAAAATGTCTATTTTTATAATTGGAACATGTTTGGCAATAGGAAGACAATAATAGGAAGAGAGTAATACAGATGAGAGAGAACATTTATAAAAATACCACCCCAGTGGAAATTGGCCTGTGATTGAGTCTGATGAATAGAGAAGAGTGGATGGAAGGAGACTGCAGGGTCTGGTAGAAGATGGACCAGCCAAAGGGAAGGTCAGGGAAAACACGGAATTGGAGAACAGTTTGCTTTTAGACTTGTTGAGTTTGAGACTGTGTCAGGATTTTTATAAAAAAAATGTCTGTTAGACTACAGCACAAGTGAGAAAAAAGAAATATTAATCTGGGATCCAAGAGCAACAAGGTGATAGTTTTATGCAATCAAACAGGTGAATCTTCATGGGAAGAAATTTATAGAAAAGATAGCAGAGGTTCAAAGACTGTGCCTTGGGGAATGCCAGTAATTAATAAGAGCCACTTATGCATCTTTATACAAGGTAGTCTTGCCATTCATTTTCTTTGATCCTCATAAGGGCTGGGTGACATAGATATCTAGGTATCTATTTTATGACTATGGGAATCAGTTATAAATCATCTTACTACAGAGTACCAGAGATGAGATTAAAACTTAGCTTTCCTACCTATAAATTCAGAATTCTTAATAGCATGAGTACCAGTAGTCAAGAGGAAGGAGGTCAGCCAGGCATTCTTAAGGTCTGCATTAATTCTATTCAAGCGCAGGTGATATATGAGATAAATTTATGCCCAGAACATGTGAAAAATGCTGCCTCTATTATCTCACGAAAGGCTGTTTTAGGACAGGTTTTTATTTTTGGAGAGCAGAAAAATTAATTTAGTTCACTAAATCTGCTGGAATCTTGGTTGTATCAGTCAGTATCTTGGTTGGTGTCATGGTCTGAATGTTTGTACACTCTCAGGATTCATATGTTGAAAACTAACTTCCAAGATCATGGTAAAAGAGCTGAATTCTTTAGGAGGTGATTAGGTCACCTCCACTCTTCCCCTTATTAATGGGATTAGTGCTCTATAAAAGAGGCCAAGGGGGAGCTTGTTTGCCCCTTCAACCATGTGAGGACACACACACCTAGAAGATGCCATCTACAAGGAATAGGCCTTCAGCAGACACAGAATCTACTAATGCCTTGATCTTGGGCTTCCCAGCCTTCACAACTGTGAGAAATAAATTTCTGTTGTTTATAAGTCACCCAGTTTAGGGTATTTTGTTATAGCCATCCAAGCAGACTCAGACAGTTGCTCATGACAGGAAAGTAAAAAAAAAAATCATAGAAAGAAAGAAAGAAAAAAAGAAAAATTAATTTATGGACTCATTTAAATAAATCATGGCCATGGCAAGAAAGGAGATGGACAGTGAAAGTGGAAATACTGCCAAGATCTCTCCTTTCTACTTCTTCCTTCCTTCTTTTCTTCCTTATCTTTGGGAGTGGTAACACCATGTCTAGCATATTCTATACTTACATTCTCACAGCTTTGAAAATAGAGAGAAAGATGCTTTCTCCCTCCCAGTTCTGGCTGAAGAAGTGGCTGTGGCATACATGTTTGGATTGTAAATTGAGCTTTACACACGGTGGTTATTTTCTTGGAGACTTTTTAGTTACCATTTCAGTAGGTGCTACCAGGTGGAGGGTAGATGATGTGAAGGGCACAGGCTTGGATTTCCTCAGCCATGCTTAGCATCTGCACAAGCATTTAACTACATAAAAGGAGGATAACGATGCTCTCTGTTTTGTTTTAGAATTGGATAGCTTATTTATCCCTCCTTCCTCTTCTCACAAATGCATATTTTTGAGCATAATTTTATGTCTTACTCTCCAGTATTTTAAAATAATTAACTTAAACTACCACATTATTTCCTTTTAATTGTAAACAAGTTTTTCAGCCTTTCCCTTCTCTATATGTTGTTAAAATGATAAGATAAGGGCAAGCAAAAGAGCCCGTCTGGTGATCTGTTTGAATGCATCATGTTGTTCAGGGGAAGCAGTTGGCTGTGGTGCAACACTCAGGCTGCAGCTTTTGGCTTGGCAATGTAGTTTCAATTTAATCGGAGGCAAGAGCTATAAAATTATACTGTTCAGAATGATATATACCCAATGGAATAGCCATGTCACAGCAACAACCTGCATTTCCACCTCAAGTATTTGGCTAGAAGCAAATTAGTTAGTCATCACCTTTATGTTAAAAATTATTAATGAGATAGGAAAAGGGTCACTGCAAATGCTTCCTTAAGTGACAATGATTTGATATAATGGTGATACTTTGTTGGCTTGCTTATTTTGAATGAAAGCACTATCGGTATTTTTATTTTTAAAAATTTATATTATGTCACATTATGTTATTATCCTAGAATGAAAAGTGTATACACTTTAGAATCAGACAGCCTTAGATTCAAATTTTGGTTTGTTCTTATTTAACAAATATATGCTTAGTGTCTGTCTTAGCCTATTAAAGTTGCTATAACAAAATACCCTTGACTGCGCAATTTATGAACAACAAAATTTATTTTGCACAGTTCTGGAGCCTAGAAAGTCCAAGATCACAGCCCAGCAGATTGCTTGCCTGATGAGGGCTTTTTCCTCATAGACAGGAACTTTTTGCTGTATCCTCACATGGAGAAATGAAAAACCCAGCTCCCTCTGGCCTCTTATATAAAGGCACTAATCCCATTCATGATTATTCTGTCCTCATGACCTAAGCATCTCTCAAAAGCCCATCTCTTAATACTATTACATTAAGGATTAAATTTCAACATATGAATTTTGGGGGGGGACACAATCATTTAGATGAAAGCAGTGTCTATGATCATGTTTCAGATATTAAGTCTAGAGGATGCAAACTTATATAACGTAACCTTTTTGATCTCAGGAAGTTCATAATGGTGCAGTTAGTGCTGGGGGTGCAGAAGATAGGAAGCACACATCCCACTGAACGGAGAGTTGGGAGAGGCTCCCTAGACATAGTGCTGTTTGACCTGGTTTTGGTAGGTTTCATGAATTCAAGGTATAGGAAGCATTTGCAAGTAGAGATATTATGTAGATAGCTGGACTTCAAGTCTGGGTTGTAGGAAAGGAGTCTGAGCTGAGGATGTACATTTGGGGGTTTCAACAGCCTTCAAGTTAGCTGTTGAAATTTTGGATGAGGTCGTCAGAGAGAAGGAGGTGGTCAGTGGACAAAGCTGAGAGCCTCTGGGAACCAGAAGACTCAGGGGAAAGACTCACCCTAGCTGAACACAGAGGAGTGACCAGACATGTGAGAGAAAAACTTAGGGACAAGGGATATTATATTTGCCAATGGAGAAGAGTCCCAGGATTTTATAACCTTAAGCAAGTTAGCAATCTCCCTGTGACTCATTTTCCTTGTCAGTGAAAGAGGAATAGTAATATCTGTTGCATAGTATGTTGTGAAGATTATAGCAATACATTCAATTGACATAATACTTGGAATATAGACTTCATTCAATGAATGATTTTTCCAGTGTTAATTGGGTTACTGATAAAACTGTACATGATAAAATCTGCCACTTAATGAGACTTATTATTTTGTTTAATATTCAGTTAGATTCCCTTTCCTAATGGCCAAATCTCCAAAATCAAATAATTAGCTCCAATGAAGAGCTCTGGTGACAAACCAAGCAGAGTCTGCCTACATTTCCAGAAACAATTCCTAACATTTCCAGAAATAATTTTGTTTTCTTCCTTCTGATAATGATATAGCAATCAATCTTGTTTTAAAAATCTGCATTTATTTTTAATTGGAATAAACAATCAATAATAAATGTTAAAATTCCTTTACAAAACTACATCAGTCATGCCAAATGGTACAGTATACATAGTGAAAAAAGAGCGCTTGTATAGTTTTAATCATTATTCCACACATCTCCTTGTGTATGCTTTATGTGCCTCACAATTTAGGTGCTTTAATTAAAGCAACCTGATTTGGGGAAATTGCAGAAGAGATGGGAAGGCAACACTTTCTTGCGTTTGAAATCTTGTGGTTATTTGTTTTCTGTGAAGCTGACTGGAAAATTATCTAGATTCCTTTGGGGAACACACAGACAAATTCAACTTGCAGCTTTATGCAAACATTTAAAACATTTTTATTTGTGTCTTCCTTTTCATGTAATGCAAAGTACCTCCCTCACTTGGTCATGCTCATTGTTTGCTTCTCAGAGTAATTTCTAGGGCCTTTTTTTTTTTTTTTAAACAACTGGAGGAAAATCATATTGCAAGATAAAAGATAGAAAACAGTAGAAAACACAGATAAAGAACAGGCAGATCATCTTCCTCTCTTTAATGCACTTGTTCTTTATGCCCTTTTTGTTTCTTCAGTAGCAACCTGCAGAAAAGTCCTGTGCACAAGTGATTGTATCAAGGGTCTTGGAAGAACAATGTGTTTCATGGTTACCTTATTAGAATTACCATCAGATTGAGTTTCTAGAGCAAGATGATAAGCACGAGGAAGATGTAGTCCAATAAGCCCTTTAGTCCTATGCCTATAAATTGGTACTTACAATCTATCCGTCTGTGATAGGCTGCTGAATAATACTCCCCACCCTCACTCAACCAAAAGGTGTCCATCTCCTAATCCGTGGAACCCGTTAATTTACAGTTAAAGGGACTTTGTAGATATGATGAAGTTAGGGGTCTTGAGATGGGGATGTTATCCTGGATTACTGGATGGGCCCAGTGTGATCACAAGGGTATTTATAAAGAGGAGGCACAAGGTCAGAATCAGAGGTGGAGGAAAGGACCATGAACCACAGAATGCGGGGGAACCTCTAGAAGCTGGCAAAGGCAAGACAAGGAATTCTCCCCTGACCCTTCAAAAGGAGTATGACTCTACTGACACCGTGATTTCTGCCCATCGAAACCCATCTAAGACTTCTGAACCCTGAAATTGTAAGATAAATTTTTTTTTTTGTTTTAAGCCACTAACTTTGTGGTAATTTGTTTATGGTAGCAATAGGAAACCAATACATTATTTATTTGAAATCTCTGTGTATTCAAGAAACTTTAAAATTCATAAATCCTTTATTAGCACCTCTGATTTCTTATTGTTTATCAAATGAGTTGAGATATAGAGGCAGAACATGGCTAATGAGGTCATGTAAATATTTGAGTTCTATAATTTACTTGACTCAAATACTAGCTCTGCCATTTGCTAGTTGCCTGATGTTAGTCTTGTCACACACTTCTCTATGCCTCAGGTTTTCCATTTGTAAAAGATAATAAGAGTACCTACCTTACTTACAGAGTTAAAGGACTCCCTACTTATAAAAAATATTAGCTTCCTGCACCAACCAAGCTTCCCATAAATGGCTCCTCGCTGTTACTTCTCTGAGTTCAGTGTATTTAGGTGACATTGGGACCATGATCATTAGTACAGTCAGAGAGACATAAGAGTCTGGAAGTCTGAGGAGAAAATAGAAATGAGGGATTTGCCTGAGGCTGGGTCCAATTTTCTCAAATTCAGAATTTTCGCTGGCTTTCTTGCCCTCAGTTCTCAGTCTATTCTGGGAATTCTGCATGGATTGAAATCACTTCTCTTCATCATACTGACATTTATGAAAGAATCAGGCTGAGATAAAGTACAGGTATTTCAACCCCTAAAGTAGATTCTTACAGCTTCCAAATGCACTAAAAGCGATTGGCTGCATTTAGCTGATTATGCAGGCATTTTTCTTGATGTAGAAAATTGAGAAAAATTGTAGATATTATATAATATTATGGATATAATATATAAAATACAGTGGAAGGGAAAGGACACCTTTCTCTTTAAGAAGGAGCACTGGTTCTTGTATCAAAGATGAAGGGTGTTATGAAAATGGTTAATGCAGGGCTCACTAGCCACTTCATACTCTGATGCCATTGTTCAATATTTTAGTCCCTTTTCTTCTGGTTTTGCAACTTGAATATTTCTAGATATGAGAGAAAAAATATTAAAAAAATTTTCCATTTGCAAGATGTTCCTGAGTTACTTGCTGCCTGGCTTTTAACTGTTGTAAGCCCATAATTTTGAGATGAGAGGCTCCTGAATATGGTGATTTTGGTGTTCATCTTCGTATCTGTTTTATCTATGGAGATTAGCAAATGTAAAATGTCAATACATAATGTTTGTGACAATATGTATAGAAGCCAAAATATTCATATTGGAAGAGAGACATTTTTGTTTAATAGGAATGTGGCTACCAGGGGAGATTTCTGAATGAGATTCTAATCTCTCTTCTTCCAGCTATGACGCTTCAGGTAATAGTGATAGATGGCATGCTTGTGAAGATTTATAATTAGCAATGTATCTTCACGTGCACTTTACATATAATCCTACAACTCTCTTCTGGGTTAGATTATAGCTATCCTCATATTAAAGAAAGAAAATCTAGTCCTCAAAAAGTAAACGGACTTCCTTAAATTCATACTGCTGCTATATTAGTCAGGATTCTCCAGAGAAACAGAACAATTACAATGTCTATATTTGCGTAATATCTATGTCTATATTTCTCTCTTTCTATGTATTCAGATACTTATATCTAGGAAGAGATTTATTAACTGGTATGGGCTCATGGGATTATGGAGGCTAAGAAGTCCTACAACCTGTAGTCTTCAAGCTGAAGAGTCAGGAAAGTCAGTGATGTAGTTTGAAGACCTGACATCCAGAGAACTGATGGTATAGATTTAAGTTTGAGTCTGAAAACATAAGATTCAGAAGTACCAAGGTCAGGAGAAGACTGATGTCTTAGCCCAAGCAGCCAGGTAGAGAGAGGGCAAATCCAACCTTCCTCTGCCTTTTTGTTTTATTCAGTCCTTCAACAGATGGTATGATGACCACCTACATCAGAGAGGGCCATCTGCTTTTAAATGCTCATTACAATGCAAACGCTCATCTCTTCCAGAAACACCCTCACAGACATACCCAGAGATAATGTTTAATCAAATATCTGAGCATCCCCCAATCCAGTCAAATTGACAAATAACATTAACCATCACAGCTACTAACTGTCAAAGCAATGGCTTGAGATTGCTTTACTTTACAAAGCAGCATGTTGATTCCTAAAGCAAAGTTTCATTCAAATAATTAAACTGAGTGAGTCTCAGTTTCCTCTAATATACATTGCTAAAGAGGCAGATCCCAGTCACTGTAATGCTGCACTGAACATATGGGTGCAAATATCTTTATGACAGAATGATTTGTATTCCTTTAGATATATACTCAGTAATGGAATTTCTGGGTCAAATTGTACTTCTGCTTCTAGATCTTTGAAGAATCACCACACTGTCTTCCATAATGGTTGAACTAATTTGCATTCCCTCCAACAGTGTAAAAGCATTCCCTTTTCTCCACTTCCTCACTAGCATCTGTTGTTTCTTGAGTTTTTAATAACTGCCATTTTGACTGGTATAAGATGATATCTCATTGTGGTTTTGATTTGCATTTCCCTAATAATCAGCAATTTTTTTTGGTGTGAAAGCTTTATTAGGTTCATTGACTTTTCAGTTAACGTCTAGGCTCTTTCAGTAATTGATTTAGACAAATGGATAATCCCTGAGGAAATAACTGAAATTCACTTATTTGAATATTCTGAGAGCACTGAGGAAATAGAAAATGCTCTCTGAAAAAACCTTTGCATGCAAAGATTATGCTTATGCATTTCTGTTATGCCACAAAGTGGGCAACTGAACTTGGAGAGATTTTTATGACATCTGCTTTATGCTGGTAAATGCTTGACTCTATTGTTTTTCACTCTCAGAATTGACAGCATATCTCAAACAAATGTGAAGAGCAGAGTTGCCTCGTTTTGAGGGATGGGAGCAGGGCTTTGCTACCCCGGTATCAGTTAGTTGTTGGTTATAAACTTTGTGTTCCTACCACTCTTCAAGCTGAGTGGGCTCCACTGAGTGAGGCCAATTCTCCAAAGAATAATGCAGCTCAGAGCTGTTAGCAAGCAACATGCACACCAGCTGGGGGACTGAGGCACTGATCTAGTGAAGGGAACTGCTTGGAGCAACAACAAAGCTGACTGTACCACCCTGAAACCCTTTCCATTCACTTGACCACCCCATACCTCACTGGCAATGCTTTGGTCCAAACCACCTTCTCCCACCTTGACTACTGTGGACTCTTGTCAGTAGTTATACTTCTTACTCCCACAAGAAATAAGAAATAAAATAATTAAGGTTGCTTTCTGCGATATAGTCTATAAGACAAAGACAAGACAAATTAGAAAATAAAAGTGGAAAGTCATACTTATACAAGCAGAATGGCTTGCCTCAGCAAACCTAGACTGATGAGGTTGAGTGGAACAGTACACCCAAGAGAGAGAACATTCCAAAGGAGTAGTTGGTCAGCTAAGGAAGCTACACAAAGGGGAATCACTGAGAAAGGCTCCAGAAGTCTCAGTCACTGAATACTAAGAATTTGTATCCCTTTGACAAGACAAAAATTCAGACCTCATTTGACTTGCTGCTCTTCAAGTCATTGACTCAAATCACTTTCTCCTTTGTTCTGATTCTATGCTCACCAAGAATATGGAAAGCATAGAGAATTTGAGTGGTCCTATGTCAATGACATGTTCTTTTCATTGTAAATAATAAATAGGAATTCTAGTCTTACACATCAGTATCTTGATTCAAAAAGCCAGCCAATGGTGAATTTCCCAGCTAGCATGTCTGAGGGCCAAGACTCTGAACTATAGCAAATTTATCAGTTGTATGGAAATTATATTTTCCCCCACCAAAAACAATGGCCACAGCAAGTTCTTTGGTTCCACATGGTCTTCCAGAATTTTGCCATTCCTCTCTCAAGAAGTGGGAGTCTATTTCCTCTCTCATTGAATCTGTGGGCTTTTGTGAGTGCTTTCATGAATAGAGTAGAGCAAAAGTGATTCTAAGTGAAGGCTAGAAAGCAATAAGTCTTCCACCTGGCCCTTGCTCTTTTAGGATGTTTACCCTTTGAACCTGCCACCATATTACAAGGAAGTACAGGACAAAGCTATGAGTAGGTGTTCTGGAAGACAGCCTCAGCTACAATGCTAGCCACCAGCCAACATCGACTGCCAGTCATGTGAGTCAAAGGGTCTTCGGATGATTTCAGCCCCAGGCTTGTAGCTCCCCAGCTGGTGGGAAGTGTAGAACAGATGGGCTGTCCTCACCTACCCATTGCCAAATTGCAGATTCATGAGAAAAATAAATGCTGTTGATTTTTTTTTTTTAAGAAAAAAGCAGTTTACCTCAATAAGAGATTGGTTTTTTGAACATTGTATAATTATGAGGTTAAACTTTGCCATTTGAGCTTGTAAGGTTGATGACAATTGTGGATTTGGGCTTTTTGTTTATAGCAATAATGGTGATGGTGCTGATATGTGTCAATAACATTTTAAAATAATAATAATAGTATTAATAAAAATATACCATTTACCTAGAGTATATGATGCTAAGAGTTTTTCTATGCATTTAATCATTTAAACCTCAGAAATCCCTATGAAGTAGGCACTAGTGTCTAAAAATAAGAAAACTAAGACAGACTGGTCAAGAAACTGTCCAGGATTATCTGGTTACTAAGGGGGAAATTCAAACCAAGTTCTGATTAAAGGTATGGAAAAGAGGCCAGAAAATATTTATTGAATATCTATATGTACTAGGTTATATTCTGGGTTCTTATTTCTAATGAATAAAACTAAGTCCTTGCTTCAGTGAGTTTATACCTTAATGTGTGTGGATAAACAGTGAACCAGTTAACATGCACAATATAAAATCCAGCAGTACTAGGAAAGAACTGGGTAAGAGGATAAAGGGACTATTTCCCATAGAACAATGAGGGGGAGGCCTGTCTGAGGAGTGACATTTAACCAGAGATTAGAAGAAAGTGTAGGGATGAGCAATGGGATTTCCAGGACTGACCCTGTCCCAGTCTCTTCATGGTAGCACTGTTTTAGAACAGGGCGGTCCTTTGATCATTTGTATTTAAGCAGGTTATATAACATCTTCTTAAGGAAAGAGTAAGGACTTAGAGGCAGACTCAGGTTCAAATTCTGGTTTTGCTCCCCTTTCCCCCTGACTTATTTGGGCACCTTAAGTATCTTTCCACATCTTAGTTTCCATGTCTTTAAAACCTGGACCATAATCTTTACCACTACAATAAATGAAAAATGTATATGTAGAGTTCCTTTTGCAGTCTCTAGGACTGCATATAAATATGCAGCAGTCATGTGATAAATAATTATTTTTTATAATTTGTGTCTTATAGAGAGACATAGAGAAGTTCTCATTGGGGTTTTGTGGTCCAAATGTGGGGGAGGGGAATTTAAAGTAGAAAATCACCACTCACCTTCAGAACTGAATAGGGAGTATGGTTAGCATGGAAACAGATTAGGAAATAAGCTAAGAGAGAAGCCTGGTGTGGATGAAGCCTGATGTGAATAAAGTGGATTTACAAATCATGTTTAGTGCAAAAATAAAAATTCAAGAGGTGATTTTAGAGCAAGGTGGGCAGAGATTTATTTACTCAGATTTACTATTAAGATGCATCTCATAATGCACATTTAACTGTAGAGGTTTGCAGAATATCATGGAGTGGGAGAAAGAGCGACATATCTAAAACTTCCTGTCCTTTACAAGTCCCACAGCCCTGCTTCCAGCCACATGTGCCTGCTATTTAAAATTGCTGTTTCTGGAGCCAGGTTGGCCCACTGCCTGATAATCAAGAAATCTGGGTCTAGTCCCAGTTTGCCTACTGATATGCTGTATTCCTTTGAGCTGATCACTTTGCCTCTTTGCCCTTATGTATAGAAAAAATATCTATCCCTTACTTATCTTGAAAGGAATCATTTTAGATTGAAAAAACTATTTAACATGCTCCCTGTGTGATGTAAATGACTGATACATGTGGGATCATAATTTAGTAAAGAGGCAAACCTCTTTAATTCACAAACATTATCTCACCGGCAATGAATTAGGTCCATAGCAATTTGTGGTTTAGTAACAACTTTATCCTGAGGAGCTGGTAGCAAAACAACGTGTGGTTCAGTGTTTCATCATGGCTTGGTGGATAGCACATGGACTTTGGAAGGGTGCACACCTGAGTTCCAATTTTCTAATTTTGCTGAATGTTAACTCTGTCTCCTTGTCGAGGATATGAGGATACTTACTCTTTCTGAGCCTAGGTTTTTAGATCGGTAAATACAGCAACACTATGTAAGTTATTGTGAGAAATTGATGAATGTGGTTATTAGCATTATGTCTGCCACTGATATTCAAATATGTTACTTTTTATTTATTTAAAAAAAATTGCTTACAACCTGAATTCTTGCCACTGTCTGGAGGCCTCTAAGTTCTCAGTGATTTGGGGACTCATTGGGGAAGATTAGGAGGCCCGTTTTAGGATGCCTTTCTAAATCAGCGCGAGGCTAGAGCTGCAAAGTCTCAGCTTGAAATAACCCACTGGATTTGCTTCTGCCTGAGGAGCTGAGCCTGCTCCATGCTGATCTTTTGTGGGGGGATGGGTGGATAATAATTCTTGGCCTGAATTCCAGGGTTAGTTCCAGTGGGTGTGGGGGCTCCACAGTTGTCCCAAGATGAGAGGGTGACTAAGGTACTCATTGTTGCACTGTGGCTACTGCAGGGCGAGGTGCCGGCTGAGGATATAGGTTAGATATTTAGTAACTCCTTAGTCTGATTTGCAGCAATTTCCGTCACTTTCCAACACATCTGTGTGTGCTGCAGGTTGTTGTAAGGCTTCCAGGCATCCCTAAGATTCATCTTTTTAATAAACAGAAAGGAAAAATGGCCTATCTTTATTACCATCTAGGTTGGCTCTCTCAGAACCGGGAGGCTGCAGACCCCAAAGGCTTCTCAGTGCTGTCTCAGATGCTTCCATTCTTCATACGCTATTCCCATGGTAACCCTCAGGAAGGGAGAAGAGGGACAGCCATTAGAGGCTATTTTTAGACTGCTGGCCAGATGCTTTGACAAATCTACTGAGGGAAGGAAAATGTAGCAAATGTAGAAGAGGAGGATTTTTTCTTTATGCCAAAGACAATTTCATTTAAAATTCATATTAAACTGGAAAAGACCTTGAGAAATCATCCAACTTATCACACTACCTCTAGAAAGACCTACTTCCACATCATACAAAAAATTGTACAATAAAAACCTTTTTTGGACATTTTACTGAGTAGCATATTTTAGTTTAAAAACCATACTTTCTACCCTGAATTTACCTCATATTCAGTCTCAGTCTCCTGAGCAAGGGAACTGGTAATGAGACTGAGTATAATGGCTCAAAATGTGGACTACACAACTGTGGGAGAACTATTGGTTTAGGATATGGTACTAATGGCCCTGCCTAAGTTTGTGCAATGTGCATCTTGTACAACTACACCCACTGGTCCTTCTTTACTTATCACTTTGAAATGCAAACCAGATTTAGTGCAACTCCTTCTATCCTTCTTAAAACCCTTTAGGGATTTCTCATTGCTGTACAGTAAAAGACCCAAGATCATTAAAATACAACATGGCTATGAAATACAACATGGTGTCAACCCTTCATACCTATCTAGAATCACTTAATGCCATTCTATTTTTCCCTTCTTGTATATCAAGATGCAACTTCTCAAGAATATCAAACATGTTATCTTCCTCCCATCTTAAGATCTTTGTACTTGCATGTAATACTTTTCCTCACACTCTCTACCTAATTTCTTTGTTAACTTCTGTTCTTCCAACTTAACCTCAAATATCAGAAAATATTGTCTTGATCTCTAAGACAAGAAAGAGAAAACACTCAGGTACTACACTTTCCTACTTACGTCTGCATTTCATTCATAGTACCTAGCAGCTTGTATTTATGTTACACTTTGGCTTCCTATTACTTTTAACTATGAACTCCATGTTGATATGGAATTATATTGTTTGCTTAGCATTATATACCTAGTTCTTAATACTGTGTTTGGCAAACAAATTATTCTAATGACTGAATAGCTGTTATTTTGTACTTTAATATTGCTATCTTTCTTTAGGCTTGGAAAGTTCTCTGTTATTATGTCTTTGAGTAAACTTTGTACCCCAATCTCTCTCTCTACCTCCTCTTTAAGGCCAATAACTCTTAGATTTACCTCTTTGAGGTTATCTTGTAGATCCTATAGGTGTACTTCATTATTTTTTATTATTTTCTTTTGACTTCTCTGACTATGTAGTTTCAAATAGCCTCTCTTTAAGCTCACTAATTTTTTATTATTCTTGATCAATTATGCTGAGAGACCCTGATACATTCTTCAGTTTATCAATTGAATTGTTCAGCTTCAGAATTTCTGCTTGATTCTTTTAAATTATTTTAATCTCTTGGTTACATTTATCTGATAGAATTCTGAATTCCTTCTCTGTGTTATCTTGGATTTCATCGAGCTTCCTCAAAACAGCTATTTTGAATACTTTGTCTGACAGGTCACTCTGTAATTTGTCATTGGTACCTTATTTAATTTATTTATTGATATCATGTTTTCCTGGATGCTTTTAATGCTTATAGATGTTTGTCAATATGTGGGCATTGAATAGTTAGGTATTTATTCCAGTCTTTGCAGCATGGGCTTGTTTGTACCCATCCATCTTGAGAAGGCTTTCCAAGTATTCAAAGGGAATTGAGTGCTGTGATGTAAATCTTTGGTCACTGTAGCCGTATATGTGTTAGATAGCATACCAATGCCAGAATTCTATGACTCTTACAGACTTTGGTACT
This sequence comes from Ateles fusciceps, assembly GCA_036589455.1. Lineage (NCBI taxonomy): Eukaryota > Metazoa > Chordata > Mammalia > Primates > Atelidae > Ateles > Ateles fusciceps. Next base: position 9,226,669 of record JAZHEH010000193.1, read on the forward strand.
TAACCCTTGCTATGTGTCTCTTGGATGAATTCTTTCTTCTAAGTTATACAAGAACTGAGGACTCCTGCATTTCCTGATAACAGAAATAAACCCAACTATATAAGGTAAACTAATTTTCAACAAAGACACTAAGAAGATGCAATGGGGAAGTGATAGTCTCTTCAATAAATGTTGTTGAGAAAACTGAGTATCTACATGCAAAAGAATGAAATTGGACTCTATCCTATACCACATATGCAAAATGGATTAAAGATCTAAGTATATGACTCCAAACTGTAAAACTCCTAGAAAACATAGGGGAAAGACTCCTTGATATTACCCTTGGCAAGGATTTTTTTAGTTTTTGGATATTTCCTCCAAAACACAGGTAATACAAGGAAAAATAAACAAATAGGACTACACAAAACTAAAATGCTTCTGTACAGCAAGGAAAATAATTAACAAAATGAAAATGCAGTTAATTGATTGGGAGAAAATATTTGTGAGCCATATATAGGTAAGGGGTTAATATCCGAAGTGTATAGGAACACAAATAACTAACTCAATAGCAAAAAATAAATAGTCCAATACAAAAAAGGGCAAATGACAAGAATAGACATCTCTCTGAAGAAGACATACAAATAGCCAAGAGATATATAAAAAAGTGCTCAACATCAATAACATCAAAACCAAAATGGGAAATGCAAATCAAAATGACAATGAGATATCACCTTACACTTCTTCAGATGGCTACTATTAAAAAGACAAGAAGCAGCAAGTGTTGCACATGTGTGAAGAAAAGGGTACAGTCTACTTCCCACCAGCAGATTGTTGTAGCCATTATGAATATTATGAATATTCTTAAAGAAATATAAAATAGAGATTCACTCCTGTAATTCCAGCACTTTAGGAGGCCGAGGTGGGTGGATCACAAGGTCAGGAGTTCGAGACCAGCCTGGCCAAGATGATGAAACCCTGTCTCTACTAAAAATACAAAAAAAAAAAAAAAAAAATAGCTGGGCATGGGGGTGGGCACCTGTAATCCCAGCTACTTGGGGAGGCTGAGGCAGGAGAATTGCTTGACTCAGGAGGCAGAGGTTACAGTGAGTGGAGACTGTGCCACTGCACTCTAGCCTGGGAGACAGAGCAAGACTCCATCTCAAAAAAAAAAAAAAAAAAAAAGAAAGAAATGAAAAATAGAACTATCATAACCCAGCAATCCTCATTCTGGGTATGTAATCAAAGGAAATGAAATTACAAACTCTTAAAGTTATCTGCATTCTCATGGTTATGTTTTTTTGCATCATTATTTACAATTGCCAAGATATAGATACAACCTAAGTATTCTTAAGGATAAATGAATAAAGAAATTGCAGTATATATAAGCAATGAATATAATTCAGCCTTAAAAATGAAACAGATATTGCAATTTATGATAACATAGATGAACCTAGAGAATATTATGCTAAGTGAAATAAGCCAGGCAGAGAAAGAAAAATACTCTATGATCTCACTTATATGTGAAATCTGAAAACAAACCAACAAACATACAAACAAAAGCAATCTCAAATACATAGAAACAGTTGAATGGTGACTGTTAGTAGTTGGGGGTAGAGGAGAACAGGGGGATATAATAGGGAGATGTTCTATGTTGACTGCAGTAATTATTTAACTCTGTATATCAAAACATCATTTGATACACCTTAAGTATGTACAACTTAAAAATATGTAATATGTATCCAAATTCCAGGAAGCTTTTTAAAATGTACATTCTGAGTCAGTAGATCTGGGGTGAGGCCTGTGGTTCTGCAAATCCAACCTGTATCTAACTAGCTCTAGAACTTGTCTCTGCATTAGAATTACCATAGGAACTTACAAAAAAATCCCAATTCAGAGACCCCACTCTGGTGATTCTTATTTAATTGGTATGAGCTTCGCCTGGGATTTGGGGATTTTCAAAGACTCCCCAGTTTATTCTAATATTCAACATAGTAATAATTTTCCTTTTGTCATCAGTTACACTGATTTTTTTCCCACTGGCTTATTATTATTTTTTAATCTTAAAAATTCCCTGATGTGAAGTGTAATAGCTTTCTCTGCTTAACTTAGAATAGTACTGTGTGACAAGTCTTACACTAGCTTTTTTCACATTTTCTCTTAATCTTCTCAGCAAACTGGTTAGGTAGCTGTTATTATCATATTCTTATCATAGATGAGAACACTGAGACAATAGTTCATTAGCTTCCCAAAGATACACAGGTGGCCAGTGACAGAGCTCAGATATATCTGATTTTCAAGCTTATGCTCTATTTTTAAAAAAATTTTTATTTTCATTTTTATTGTAAGTTCTGGGGTACATGTGAAGGATGTGCAAGTTTGTTACGTAGGTAAACATGTGCCATGGTTGTTTGCTGTACCTATCCACCCATTAGCTAGGTATTAAGCCCAGCATGCATTAGCTATTTTTCCTAATGCTCTTGCTTTCCCCACTTCACCCTCTGACAGGCCCCAGTGTGTGTTGTTCCCTTCCCTGTATCCACATCCTCTCATTGTTCACTTCCCATTTGTAAGTGAGAAGATGGGGTGTTTGGTTTTCTGTTCTTGTGTTAGTTTGCTGAGGATATTGGGTTTCAGTTCCATTAATGTTCCTGCAAAGAACATGATCTCACTCATTTTCATGGCTGCATAGTATTCCATGGTGTATATGTACCACATTTTCTTTATCTAGTCTATCATTCATGGACATTTGGGTTGATTCCATGTCTTTGCTATTGTCAATAGTGCTGCTATGCTCTCTTTATTTTAGTTGTAATAAATTGGCAGTATATGCCAAATCCTGTCTTCAGAAATATTGGTCCACATGGTCTTTAAATGCATTTTTAGTTAGGGTCACTATTTATAAATTGGAAAATTTCCTATAAAAATCCAGATTTTAAGTTTCTACGTAAAATAATTATGTGTAACCACAGTGAAGTCACATGCCTGTAAGACAACAATTGCCTAAGTTATGTAATTTAACATTTCTCTATTTAGATGCACTCTTAATCTTTCCCTAGTATTTCTTTTATTACTGACCTGCTTCAGCATTTATGATATCAACTTAATCCCTCCAGTCCTCTGGGTTTTCAACTTGACTCTACACTCTATTGAGAAAAGAAATGATTCTTGCATCTTACTAAATTTTATCATCAGAAAAATTCTCTCTCCATGAGGTGGAGACCTTTGTATTGACATTATTATGACATTGTACCTTTGAAGTGTTACCTGTCCATTTGCATCTTGGCAGAGTGGTCTAACTTCGCTGCATACAAAGCAGTGGAGCTTAGTGTCCTACTGGCTTGCTTTAGCATTTAGCTGTCCGGAATGTTTTCCAAAGTTTTGACTCCATGGGGGTTTTGCAAATTGCATGGTTGTGCTTTCAAAAATTATAGCTTTATAAAGACTCATGTATCCCATGGTTTCATGGTATAATTGTGTTCTGTTCAGTTTCCTTCAACTGACTGTAATAAGAAAGAAGAGAAGCTTTCTTACTGATTTCAGGATCTACCTGGTATGGCTCTTCAGCACACGTTAGTGGTGCTGGGCAGGGTTTCCCAGGAAAGATGTCTACTGACATCTGAGATGTAGAAAAGATTCTCACACAGGGCAGTCTTCATCTTGTTTTTGAGTGTTGCTTGCCTCCACTCCAGTGTGTCTGATTCCTTGTTTACTTTTTATGCCTGACTTTAACCCTCCACTCACTTAGATGTTGGTTTCTGTGCACTTGTATTCTAAAACATTTAATTTTTTATTTCTCGCGGCAGAACTTTCTCATTACATGTGGGAGCCCTATCACTCAACAGAGCCCTTGCACATATGTTATGCTATTTAAACCTTAGAAAAATCCCATGATATAGGTCTTGTTATTCGCAGGAAATTGTTACCCCAAAGACTATACAATTTGATAAATTGATAAGTAAAAGAATTTTAACTGGCTAAATACTAACCTTGACTATTCTGCATAAGTTTATTTTGAGTCAGTAGATCTGGGGTGAGGCCTGTGCCTGTGGCTCATGCCAGATCTACTGACTCAAATGAACTTATGCAGAATAGTCAAGGTTAGCTTTAGGTGTATAAAACTTTAAGTTTAAACCTTAGTCAAGGCATAAACTTTAGGTTTATAAAACAGATATAGTAATTGAACAATGTTTACGAAACATGAGAAAAATATTTCAGTCATTTTTTATTTTACCATTAGCATCCATGTGAGACATGATCAATTTTAAGATTAGCCATTACTTGATATGCTACTAAGAAAATATTAAAAATTAAATTATGTAATATAAATTATATTGATTGTTATCTGTATCTCAATTACAGATGTTGTAACTTAGAGAAGTCTTTGAATTGACAAATGAGTTCACTCAACTTTTATTGCGTACCTTTAATGCAATTGTTAATTGTCTTAAAATAATAAGACACAAGAAAGTAAAAGCACACATTCTTACAACTCCATGTTTTCCCTTCAGCAACCATCAACTGACCTAGAGTTTGACCGTGTAGTAATTTATACCACCTGCCTTCGTGTGGTCCGGACAACCTTTGAAAGATGTGAACTGGTTAGAAAGATTTTCCAAAACCATCGTGTAAAATTTGAAGAGAAAAACATAGCCCTGAATGGTGAATATGGAAAAGAATTAGATGAACGATGTCGGCGAGTTTCCGAAGCTCCTTCTCTCCCTGTTGTGTTCATTGATGGCCATTACCTTGGGGTAAGTACTCTGCCAAGGAAAGTCTTTTTCACAGAACCCAAAAAAGGATGATAGAAATCTATAACAATCTATAAATTTGCAGTGTAACTACTGGAACACTTGCTGGTTTTTGGAGCTCAAAGCAAAGGGATTGGAGCATTTATTTCTGTCCCAGACAATGAGCTGCCACAGTGCTCCTCCCTGCAGAAGCACGGTGAGATAAAATCAGCATGAAATTGCGTTTTTGAGTAGAAATAAATTTTTTAAAATATTCAGTTGACTTCAGTTTTGCATTGTGAAGCTTGGCATGTGGGATAAAGACTGCATTTTTAGTGTAGGCAAGAAAAATGGATATTTATAAGATATATCTTTATAAATTCTCATATGCTGTATTATCAATTAGTTTCCTACCCAATGAACCTAGGATGAGGATCCTGAAATGAAATCAATGAGAAATGGGTTCTGGAGCCAGAATTTCATCTGCTTGTTGTTAAAATTATCTCTGACTTGGGTAATGCAGCAGTTTGAGACATAAATTCAGGCTTACGGGAAGCAGAGAGAACTCCAGAGCAGCAGCAGGACATGCCTGTTTCATTTCTCTTTGAATAATACTGTTAGTGTAATTAACCCCTGTTGATCTCTGAACATCTTGTGGAAGAAGCCCATGGAGAAGGCTCCAGAGAGTACACTTTGGAAAGGGTGGCAGTAAAGAACCAAAGGGCACCAGCAACCAGTTTAGGCGCTGACTACATGATCACTTACCACAGAACAGAGACTGTCAAACCACAGATGGATACTTGGATCTTGCTTTTGTTTAGCATCTGGTCTTAACCTTCATTTTTCAGAGGTCTAGAACAGGAGATACTCACATTTTGTTTCAGGGAAACAATCTGTGTTTTAATATCCTGTCATCTTATGAAAAGATAAATGTAGGGAAACCATGATTCAACAGTTATGACATTATGTGATAGTACTTTTAACCAGAGCTGGACACATACTACGTTCTTTAGTAGAGGAATGTTGATTTGAAGTATTGATCCTCTTTTGATATACTTCAACATATGTCCTTAGGTTGCAGAAAATTACAATAGCAGTAATAATCATGGTAAAAACAATAAATAGTAATAGTAATAATAATAACAACACTCTTCTGCACTCACGGCTTCACGTCTGTCATCTCATATAATCCTCAGGGTAGTCTTAGAAATCAGCTTTCTTATGGCATACTGGTTAAGAGCAAGCACTGGGGTCAGACAGACTTGTTTTAAATTCCTGTCCTGACATTTACCATGTGACTCTGTGCTTTCATTTTTCTCATTTGTAAAATGGGAATGAGAATATAACTTATAGGCTGATTGTGAGAATACTGAGCTAATACATATTAAGCACTTGGTTCCTGAGCCTGAAACAAAGTATGTATTTAGGAAATATGAAGAATTATCCCTATTTTGCAAAAGAAAACATTAATTCCTTTGCTCCAAGTGACATAGCTGGCTAAGTGGCCAGCACTCAAAGTTATGTCTGTCTGACTCCCCAAACCCTTGCTCTTTGGCACATCACCTCAAGGAAAGGGATCTTTGCCTGTTTGCTGGTATAGTTTTAGGACCTCAAACAGGGCTTAATGCAAAGTAAGTGTTCAAATGAACATATGTTGAACGGATGGATGAATGAGGCTATCTTGCCTCATCATGCTTCCTTCCTTCTCTCCCTAAGACATTCTTTCATAAAGAAGGGATCTGCTAAACTCAACTACACCAGGGAGAAAACATAACTTGTACAGGCTATGAACATTTGCCTTTTTTAACTTGGGAAAATGTCTGACAATGTAAGAGATTTCCCATTGTGGAATTTCAATTTCTGTGCAACTGCACAGTTAAAATTAGTGGGCAACTGCCTTCAATGCACAGGTATAAAGTTGGCTGTTCTTATTCAGAAACCAAACTGCTTATCTTCTCACTGCTTCTGAGACAATTTAGAGGCTATTATAATGCCTGTCCTGTGATTTGTCCTTTAGTTTGAGGAATCTCAGAGGGAGGGTGAAACAGACAAATGAGGTAGGGAGCATGCTTCTTTCTCAGTTGTTTTCTCTGTGATCACTTTATTTACACACTTGGTAGCCTAGGGGAGGAAGTATCACACAGGTGCTACCTTGCTGTTTCTATAATTTAAGCTAATGCTCTGAAACTAGAGAGTCCAGAAACAGATTTTTCCCCGTCTTTTTTTTGCTTGTAAAAGGAAAATTACTTCTAAATCTTTAATTCAAAATGGCCAACACTCCAGAACAACAAAGTCCCCTCCTATTAAAACAGCCTGTTTATTTAAATTGCCAGGCACTATTGTAAATGGAATACATTGCTTGAATTATAGAACCATTTTCCTGCACTATGCATGCATCTGAAAAGGAAGGATGCCCTCTGCTGGCTTTTGACACCTGGTGAAATGTAATTTTAAGGGAGGAAAAGAAGCTGATGTTGGTAATTTCCTTAACATCTGTGGTGTTTTAAACAGACACATGAAACCATTTGATTTAGTTTAAATTTAGATGGGTGAGAAAAATCAAGATGTGTGAATCATCTGCACAATACAATTTTTTTTTGTAGGGAAGAGAGAGAAAAATAGACAAACAGAAACAGCCAGAGAATGAGGCAGACAGAGACAGAAAGTGAGGCATCTGGACGCAGACTGGGGAAGATGGGAGGGGAGAACAGGAGAACACTTTGTAACTTCCTTTGCATTACTCTCAGTGTTACCTGACCCAGGGTGGGTGGTTCCAGAAGAATTTAATTATCTTCATCAAAGTGAAAATAATAGAGTTTGATGGATAAGAAGGATGACAAGGACACTAAGCTCTTTTTTTCCTGATTATTCTCTTTCCCAACCAAACTAAAAAATGAAGATGGAAGCTATGAAACAATCAAGGAAAAAATACTTTGGAAGATAAATCTACATTGCTCTTGGGTACTCCATTGTAGGGGGTAGGGAGCAAATTCAGTTTGGAACTTGTTTAAGGTAACTGTTTCATTATTTTGCATCAGAAACTTTTTTTTACACAAAAAAGATTGTGTTCAAATAGTTACAACATAAATTATCTTAGAAAGGCCAGTAGAAAATAAATTAGAAATCACGTGACCTGTCTGGACCAACCATAAGCCTTCAGAGTAGAAATCCACAAAACCCACATTGGAATAGAGCTATAAAACATAGAATGTTTTATATGGCCAACAAACATATGAAAAAATGCTCATCATCAATGGTCATTAAAGAAATGCAAATCAAAACTACACTGAGATACCATCTCACACCAATTAGAATGGCGATCATTAAAAAATCTGGAGACAACAGATACTGGAGAGGATGTGGAGAAATAGGAACACTTTTACACTGTTGGTGGGAGTGTAAATTAGTTCAACCATTGTGGAAGACAGTGTGGCAATTCCTCAAGGACTTAGAAATAGAAATTCCATTTGACCCAGCAATCCTATTACTGGGTATATATCCAAAGGATTATAAATCGTTCTATTATAAGGACACATGCACACGTATGTTCATTGCAGCACTGTTTACAATAGCAAAGACCTGAAACCAACCCAAATGCCCATCGATGATAGACTGGACAGGGAAAATGTGGCAAATATACACCATGGAATACTACACAGCCATAAAAAATGATGAGTTCATGTCCTTTGTAGGGACATGGATGAACCCGGAAACCATGATTCTCAGCAAACTGACACATGAACAGAGAATCAAGCACCACATGTTCTCACTCATAGGTGGGTGTTGAACAATGAGAACACATGGACACAGGGAGGGGAGCATCACACACTGAGGTCTACTGGGGGGGGACTGGGGAGGAACAGTGGGGGGTAGGGAGTTGGAGAGGGATAACATGGTGAGAAGTGCCAGATATAGGTGATGGGGATGGAGGCAGCAAACCGCATTGCCATGTATGTACCTATGCAACAATTCTGCATGTTCTTTACATGAACCTCAGAACCTAAAATGCAATAAAAAAATATATATATTAAAAAAAAGAATAAAGAACACTAGTATTAAGCATCGCTAGCTTACAAACTAGAAATGCAAACTCTAGGTCCATTTCTAAGGGCTACTCACAAAGTTTCTCAGCAGACATGGGTGCCCAAGGAAGCTCTGCCACAGTCAAGAAGCAGTCAGCTCCAGAAGCTTACTACTTTTGTTGTGATTCACCTGTTGCTCTGCATCCTCATCAGCACTTGGTGTTGTCAATCTTCTGGATATTAGCCATTGTAATTGATGTGTAGAGATATCTCATTGTTGTTTTAACTTGCCTTTGCCTAATGACATATGATGTGGAACATCTTTTTAATATGCTTATTGGCCACCTTATTTGGTGAGGTGTCTATTAAGGACTTTGGCTCATTTTTAAGTCAGGTTGTTTGTTTTCTTATTGTTGGGTTATAAATGTTCTTTGTATATTTTGGATAACAGCTCTTTACTGGGTATGTTTTTTGCAGGTATTTTCTTGAGTCTGTGGCTTGTCTTTTCACTCTCTTGACAATGTCTCTTCAGAGTAAAATTTTTTAATATTAATAAAGTTCACTTTATCACCTGATGTGTAATTTCTTTCATGCATCCTACTTTTGATGTTGTATCTAAAAAATCATCACCAAATCTTAGATCATCTAGATTTGCTCCTAAGTTATCTTCCAGGAGTGTTATAGTTAACATGTGACATTTAAGTTTTTAATCTATTTTGAGTTAACTTTTTTGAAGGAATAGTGTTTGTGTCTAGATTAATTTTATTTTGCATATGGATGCTCAGTTGTTCCAGGCCCATTTGTTGAAAAGACTATCTTTTCTCCATTAAAATTCCTTTACTGCTTTGTCAAAGATGAGTTGACTATGTTTATATGGATCTATTTCTGGATTCTCTATACCATTCTATTGGCCATTGATCTATTATTTTACTAACGTAATCCATTTTTTAAAAAATATTTCTTTTACATCTCACTTAACATGTTCAATATTTCTTCTTTTTGAGTGTATGGGATACAGCTATAATAACTGTTTAAACCTAATTATCTGACAATTGTAGTATCTGTGTCAGTTCTAGTTTGTTTCAACTGATTGATTTTTCTCTTCATTTTTAGTCATTTTTTTTTACTTTTATGCCTACTTGGTAATTTTTGTTTAGACGTCACATATTGTGAATTTTACATTTTTAGGTAAAAATATTCCTTGTTGGGACAATTCTTATCCAGGCTGGAGGGCAATGGCACGATCTTGGCTCACTGCAATCTCTGCCTTCTGGGTTCAAGTGATTCCCCTGCCTCAGCCTCCCGAGTAGCTGGGACTACAGGCTAACACCACCATGCCTGACTAATTTTTTGTATTTTAGTAAAGACAGGGTTTTACTATGTTGGCCAGGATGGTCTCGATCTTCTGACCTCGTGATTGGTCTGCTTCAGCCTCCCAAGGTGCTGGCATTACAGGCGTGAGCCACCATGCCAGACCAGGATAATTTTTTATACCTAAACATATTCATCAGTGTTTTGCTAAGATATAGTTAAATTTCTTGGTAAGAGTCTGATCCTTTGGGTTTTGTTTCTTAAGGTCTTCTAGTTAGGGTCAGAGTAGTGTTTGGTCTAAAGCTAACTATTTCCCAGTGCTGATCAAAATCTTGTGAGCACTTTACTCAATGCCCCATGAATTATGAGGTTTTCTAGTCTTACTGGTGGGAACAGGTACTATTTTAGGTTCTTTTTTAAGGTAATGTCTCCTTTAATTCTTTTAGATAGTTATTTTGCTTGCCTTGAGTGGTTTTCTCAGATGAAGATACTGATCAGCACTCTGCTGAGCAGCCAGGCTGGGCCCTCAACTCATATCCAGGGTTCTCAGTGAAGCTCTTTATTCTCTAAAACTCTATTCGGCGAACTTTAGCCATCATGGTCTTCCGACCCTCAGGTCTGTTTCCTCAACTCAGGGAGTCCTCCAGCCCTTCTGCACCCTGCTTGGAAAAGCTGCCAAGCCGTCATGGCAGTCAGCTTGGGTAGCCATAGAGCTCACTTCATCTATTTTCTACCTCTCTGAGATCATCATTCATTGTTGTCTAATGTCCAGTATTATGAAACCAATGGTTAGAAAATTATTATTGTTTATCAAAATAAAACAATTGGTCTACTTTCAGGCAATATAACAAAGTAAAGTAAAATTTTTAGACTGGATGACTATGGCAGTTATAAATTACATTCATTTCTGAATAACAATGGTTCTTTTACACACACACACTAAACAACAATGAAATGTAAATCTTTAAAATCTAGGAGATTTGCATTTTTTTCTCATGCAAAATGTACAGAAAAGTGCACTGGAGAGAATATAAAGTTTTACGATACAGTCTAGCACCGCTTTTTAATTTTTAGTTCTGCTATTCTTAGCACAGCTCAACTTCTCCTAATAATTTAAGGTGCTAACACTCTTGCCATCATGCCTGTATTCTAGACAGAAAAGGAATACAAAAGAAAAGAAAAATAATAACATAATTCTTAAAAGAAGGAAGTTCCTTTTAAAAGAGCCTTTTTTTTTTCAGGAATCTCACCGAACTTCCACTTGGATTTTCTTGTTCACCTTCAGTAGCAAAGAAGGATAGGAATACAATTTTCTAGATATCACAATGATAGGCTGAAAAAAATCAGATATTTCTTAGTACTGCATAGAAACAAGAGACCATGGATACTGGGTAGGCAGTTAGTGTCTGCCAAGGTGATCAAAGCTTGTTTTGAGTGGTTGACTAGAACAATTCCTTTAAGCTGTATGTGTTTCGTATTAGTGATTTTCATGTAGTCAACAACTCTCTGTTAATAAGGGCTGCAGAGATGGTGGGGAGTCTTTGGTAAATTGGGCATTTCTGTGTAGGAGTGTTATTATAATTATATAAAATAATAACTAGTACCATTATCAGAAAGTTAAGTGCTTTGTTGTTTTGAAACTTCTCTGTTTTAAACCATGTGATAGTATTTGCCATATGCATGTAAGAAGTAATTTTTAAATTTTGGGGTCATAGGAGTCTTTGAATATCTGCTGAAATATATTCATAGTTTCTGTTTTAGTCTGTTTTCACACTGCTATAAAGAGCTACCTGAGACTGGGCAATTTGTGAAGAAAAGAAGTTTGACTCGCAGTTCCACAGGCTTAACAGGGAGCACAGTTGGAAGACCTCAGGAAACTTACAACCATGGTAGAAGGTGAAGGGAAAGCAAGCATGTCTTTACCATGGTGGAGCAGGGTGTGAGAGAGAGAGAGAGAGAGAGAGAGAGAGCAAGGGAGGAAATGCCACACACTTTCAAACAACCTAGTATCATGAGAACTTACTATCATGAGAACAGCAAGGGGGAAGTCTGCCCTCATGATTCAATCACCTCCCATCAGGCCCCTCCCCTGACACACAGGGATTACAATTTGAGAGGAGATTTGGGTGGGGACAGAGGGCCAAATCATACCATTATACTCATGGACTCTCCCAAATCTCAAGTCTTTCTCACATTTTAAAGCACAATCATGCCATCCCAACAGTCCCTCACAGTCTTAACTCATTCTAGCATTAACCCAAAAGTCCAAGTTCAAAGTCTCATCTGAAACAAGGCAAGTCCCTTCTACCTATGAACCTGTAAAATAAAAGAAACAAGTTAGTTACTTCCAAGATACAATGGGGATACAGGCATTGGATAAATGCTCCCATTCCAAAAGGGAGAAATTGGCCAAAACCAAGAAGCTACAGGCCCTATGCAAGTCCAGAACTCAACAGGGCAGTTGTTAAATCTCAAAGCTCTGAAATAATCTCCTTTGACTTCATGTCTCACATCCAGGGTATGCTGATGCAAGAGGTGGGCTCCCAAGACCTTGGGCAGTTCTGCCCTTTTGACTCTGCAGGTTACAGGCCCAGCAGCTGCTTTCATGGCTGGTGTTGAGTGTCTGCATCTTTTTCCAAGCACATGGTGCAAGCTCTCAGTGGTTCTATTATTCTGGGGTCTGGAGGACAATAGTCCTCTTCTCATTGCCCCACTGGGCAGTGCCCCAGTGGGAACTCTGTGTGAGCACTCCAACCCCACATTTCCCCCTCAACACTGGTTCTCCATGAGGACTCCACTCCCCCTCAGCAAACTTCTGCCTGGATATTCACACATTTCCTTATATCTTCTGAAATCAAAGTGGAAGTTCCCAAACCTGTATTCTTGCCTTCTTCACACCCACAGGGCCAACATCACAAGGAAGTTGCCAAGGCTTGGGGCTTGCACTCTCTGAAGCCATGGCCCAAGCTATACTTTGTCCCCTTTTAGCCACAACTGAAGCTGGAATTGCTGGGATATAGAACAACATGTCCCAAGGCTGCACAGAGCAGTGGGGCCCTGGGCATGGCCCATGTAATTATTTTTTCCTCCTAGGCCTCTGGGTCTGTGGTGGGAGAGAGTGCTTTGAAGGTCTCTGAATGCCCTGGAGACATTTGCCTCATTGTCTTGGCTATTGTCCTTATTACGTATTCAGATTTCTTCAGCCAGCAGCTTGAATTTTTACCCAGAAAATGGGTTTTTCTTTTCTACCACATGGTCAGGCTGCAAATTTTCCAAATTTTTATGCTCTGCTTCCCTTTTAAATGTAAGTTTCAATTTCAGACAATGTCTTTGTGAATGCCTATGACTGTATGCTTTCAGAAACAGCCAGGTTACATCTTGAATGCTTTGCTGCTTAGAAATTTCTTCTGCCAGATACCCTAAATCATCTCTTTCAAGTTAAAAGTTCTGCAAATCTTTAAAGTAGGGAAAAGATGCCACGAGTCTCTTTGCTAAAGCATAGCAAGAGTGACCTTTACTCCAGTTCCCAATAAATTCCTCATGTTCATTTGAGACCACTTCAGCCTGGACGTCATTGTCCATATTACTATCAACATTTTGGTCAAGTCCATTCAACAAGTTTCTAGGAAGTTCCAAACTATCCCATATCTTCCTGTCTTCTTCTGAGCCCTCTAAACTGTTCCAACCTCTGTTCATTACTCAGTTCCAAAGTAGCTTCCACATTTTCAGGTATCTTTATAGCAATGCCCCACTCCTACTACCAATTTTCAGTATTAGTTCATTTTCACACTTCTATAAAGAACTACCTGAGACTAGGTAATTTTTAAAGAAAAAAAAAAGAGGTTTAATTGACTCACAGTTCCACAGGCTTAACAGAAACCATGGTTGGAAGACTTTAGGAAACTAACAATCATGGCAGAAGGTGAAGGGAAAGCAAGCACATCTTTACCATGGCAGAGCAGGAGAGAAAGAGAATGAGCAAAGGGGGGAAGTTCCATACGTTTCAAACAACCAAATCTCATGAGAACTCACTCAGTATCATGAGAACAAGAAGAATAAAGTCCACTCCCATGATTCAATCACCTCCCACCAAGTCCTTCCCCCTGTCACATGGGAATTACAATGTAAGATGAGACTTGGGTGGGGACACAGGGCCAACCATATTATTATAACCCTGGGCCTTTCCAAATCTCTTGTCTCAGAAAAATATAAAAATATTAAAAGGCAGCTGGAAAGTAGGATATACTTCACTAAGAACCATCTCCAAGGTACTTTTTAAAATGGGAAGTTAGTTTTCTGAGAACAACTTTCAAAAAAAAAAGCCTCTGATATTGAGACAGGGTTTTTCCTCTTAGGCTGGGGGGCACTGACACAATCTTGGCTCAATGTAATCTCTGCCTCTAGCTGAAGTGATCTTCCCACCTCAGCCTCCCAAATAGCTGGAACAAGAGTTGTGAGCCACCATGCCTGGCTAATTTTTAAGTTTTTTGTAGAAATGGGGTTTAACCATTTGCCCAGGCTTCTCACTGAGCATTTTATTTAGCAATGTTACTCATTTCATCACATGTACCATCCATAGCTAATTTCAATTTTTCATTATTTAACTCTGGAACTGATGAATTTTAGGTTTTTATCACTCGTCCATTTTATTTGATATCTTCATTTCTTTTTGGTCACTTGTTTGATCATTAGCAATTCCATCAGGGATCGGGTGGGAGGAAAGTCTCGTGAACAGTCAAATCTTCTCTTATTGTTTTGGATATTATTTGGTAATAGGCAAGATAAGTGTTAAATCTTCAAGCTTTGTTTTTTAAAGCTATGAATTGTTTGCTCTGGCCTTCAGATAGTACAGGGATAGAGAAATTTAAATTTAGACCTAAAGCCAGACTTTTAGAATTTAAATTAAGCAGTTTCTTGTGTGATTGCTTCTTTGTCTCCTTTTTCTGGATAACTGGGGGATAGTTTTAATTGCAAGAAAAACAATGACAATGGTAGTAAAAGCTAATTTGAATGTCATACTCTGCTAAGCATGTTACATGCACTATCTCTTACTTTTGAAAATAATACTGTGAATGGCACTGTTCTCATCTTTCAAAACCTGTTTTATACTTGAAGAACACTTAAGCTTAGAGAAGCAAAGACAATATTTAAATATCTATCAGATCACAATTGGTGTAGCCATGATTCAAATTTAGGTGGGTCTGGCTATTCCTTGAGCTTTTTAAACTTGAGGACTCCAAAGTTCTAATAAATTGACAATGGCCTTCAGTTCTACTCTTTAGCAACATATTTACATGTTGAATCACTTCATCATTTGAAATGATTCCATATTCAAAATTGTGAATTAGTAATGTCCTCCTTTGACCACAATTTTATGTCCTTTAGTTTCTTCCATTTGTTCCCCTATTGAACCTGCTCATCATTGGCAGTTTTTAATCTTTACTCCTTTTCCATTTCCCTTAGCTTATAGTCAAAATTTTGTTTTCACTTGTTTCCTTATCTTACTACATTCAGAAATATAATAATAGCCAGTCTATAATCACTTGTTGCAGAAGTTCTGTAGACTTTCCAAGTTTGCCAGTTCCCAGTTCTGGGCAAACCCATCCAGCTGTTTTTTCTTTCTTACTCCAGCACACCATGGACATGATTAGAGAAAATTCCCCAAACCATAACAAAGACGTGTACAACAAGGTTATATTGTCAGCATTATCTAGGCCCATTATTTCATATTACTATTAACATCTTGTTAGTTTTCTATTGCAATCCACATAACCAATTGTATCAACATCTTTTCTAATTTCCCCAAATAGAAGTTCCATTGCCATCTCCTGTTTCCTCACTTTCACAGCTATAATCTTGTAAAGTGTTTTCATTCTGGGGGTTCTTGCAGATGTTTTTTCCTTGACATTAAAAAATACTACCATAAAACCACCCTCCAGTGTTAGTTTCTTATTCCAATACTTCGTTTCTGATTAATGGCCTCAAATTCCCCCACTTACTCAGTTTTCTTTGACCCTGCCTACTTTCTCTTGACTCCTATCTAGTCAGTTGCCAAGATTTATTGTAGTATATGTGGATCTCTATTTTGCATGTTTTAAGAACTCACCTAGAAAGTAGGTATATCAAAGTAGAGGCAGACATATTTGGATGCAAGGATAAGCTCTTTTTCTTACTGGTTATAATTGATAGATAGGTTATTTGAACCCCTTTAATGAAGATAATAGAATACTTACAGCATTGCATATTGTGAAGATGAAATGAAATGAAGCATAAAAATTCACAGTGGCTAGAACATGAGGCATACTGTAAAGATTTGGTAATATTAAATATTACTAAGGCTTGAGCATATTGTAGGGGTGTGCATACAACAAAGCATAAACAAATTGGTGGCTTTTCCCACAACAACATACCAAAGCGCATACTACAGTTGTTATAGAACCAACAGGTTCATATGCCCACTGCACAGACACATACCAATTACACTGAGACAACAGGGTTTGCAGCAGAGAAAGAGTTTAATGATTGCAGGGTACCAAATGAGGAGATGGAAAAAGACTCTCAAATCCATCTTTTCAAGGAGTTCTGGCTGGGGTTTTTAAGCAGATCATGAAGGGAGAGGGGCTGGAAATTGGCATTGATTGGTCAGGGTAAGAGGAATGAAATTATCAGAATGCGGAACTGCATTTTTTGGTGAGTCATCGTCTTGTGGGTTCCTTTAGACCTGCTGAAGTCAGTAGTTTCATTGGTATGAAGGACCTGAAAGAAAATCTCAAAGGTAAAACTGAGCAAAATTTTATAATGTTTAAGTGGTTATCTATAGAGCAGTTAATGGGAACTATAATCTTGTAACAGGGTCTATGTGATTCTGAGGAAATAGGTACCAAACAGCTATGATGACACAGGTCAGAGAGCCAGCTGATCTAATGACTAATGCTGAATGTGCTGTGAGTTTGGTTTCATTTTATTTCTTCCCCCTCCCCTTCTTTCTTGATTAATTTTACAAAGCTTATAGGGCCAGTTTCAGTCCCTCTGGGCTTGATCCACCTCAATCCTGAAGTCAAAGCTAAGACCACTCTAGCTCCTTTCTGCTTGCAAGGGGCATAATCAGGGTAAGAGTCAGGATTAGAGGAATGAAACTGCCTGGCGGTAACCATTAAGCACTCATGAATGCCTGGTTGGGGATCTTGGGGGTGCTGCATGAACACATTGTTGTTCCTGTCCATTGGCTTAGCATAGCATAATTGCATACCAGAGTATAAGATACATTATAAGCCCTATTGTTAGAATTGTGGGCTCAAATTTTTATAGTCCTTGTAAAATAGACTGAAAACCTTGGGGTAACTATGAGATCTTATTGCCACAAGTCTGTTCTGTTGGTTTTATGATCTCTGTTTAAACATTAAATCTGGTCAGTTTTGTTTAGACTTCAAAGGGGTGGTATGATTACCTGCCCTGGGTCCATCCTGTACCTCAGTAGGATCCCTATGGCCAAAGGACTTAGAATCAAAAGACATATAATCATTTAAATTGTCTAAGACAGATGTGAATGGAGATGGACAGGCATTCACTAACCCGTAAAAACCTTTTGAGCATTATAGGAGCCAAAAACCAAAAGCCAAAAAGTAAGGTTACAAAACTGACTCATCTATAAGTCTGTGATAGTCCCTGGGCCTAGAGGGATTGAATAGTTTTAATTTCTGGCCCTGTGTCTCATGAAAGCCATTTATTTTGATTGTCACTTCCTGGATTTAGCGACAAGGCTTTGATTAACTTGAGTTTGTCATCAGATGTTGGTGTCAATGTCCAAGATTTAGCAGGAATTAGTGCCTTTTTCAGTTATGTGTACCTAGGAGTCAAAGCCCTGAAACTTAACAGCACAATGATTAGTTAACAGCACCTAATAAAGGACCCTTTCAAAGGGCTGGAGGGAGACTTTTAACAGATGTCTCTTCTAGTATATGTAATTATCAAGCTGGAGGTGGTGATACTGGAGTCCACGGTCTTACTGAAAACTGTAATCTCCCTCATATTTCCATAGTCACACTCCATTATCTTGTTCCTTTAGTAATCCTGTAGCATTACCAGTAACATCTTACCCTTGCTGCAGTGACAAAATCTTTACCTTTGACTTTTTACATTTGTTTGGCTGTCTCTTGTTCCCTCAAGTCTTATTCTCATAGAAGAAATGCAGAATTACTGCAACCACATCTTCTTTAACTCATATTTCATATGAAATGTATAGCACTAAGTACTTTGAAACCTGTTTATGAACAATTCAATTTTAACTCCCAAAACTTAGTCAATTAAAGAGAAAAAACTTTTGAAGCATGCAGGCATTAAGTATTCCTAAATTATAGACCCAAGAAACAGCTTCACCCACACAGTCTTTCCTTAATGTATATTATGTCTTTATCATGTCACACATTTAAATTCATTGTCACACTTACCCATGAGTTTGCCACTTTGAGTTTTGCCTGCTGTAATTCTCTGTGCAGCAGGATACTTGTTAAGTGACCTAGCAGGTCCATTGTTTAATGATTTTTATATGTCAAAACCTGAGGCTTTAATTTAGTATTTTGGACCTGGGCACTATAAAAGTATAAAATAGTTCTGTTTATTGGTGACTTGGTCACAAGCTAAATGAATACTTAGAACATGCCACCTGGGAAAGAGCTTGAGGAGCCCATTAACCTATATCTGTAGCCATTTATTTATTTAGTTAGTTAGTTGTGGTCTTCATTTAAGTAATGGTTCCATGACATTTATCAAAGTTTAAAGAAATCTTTAAAATTTTTTCTGTATGTTTTATATATTTAAAAGATGTTATCTGTATCCTTCTTAAAATCAACTTTATTTTTAAATTATATTGTAAACACAGAAAAATGCATGAATCACAAGAGTATAGGTCAGCAAATTATTATAATATGATCACACCCATGTAACCAGCACCCAGCTTAATAAATAGAACTTTACCATGCACTGAAATCTCCCCTTTTTGGTACCCTTATCTTCCTCCCATAGATAATGAATCTCAAATACTCTTGCATGTATATAATTTTTCAATGGTTTATTTTATTATAAATTGACTGATAAAATTGTGTGTATTTGTCTTGTACAATATGATGTTTTGAAGTATATATATACACCATGGAATGGTTGAATCTAGCTAATTAACATGACATTATATCACATAGTTATCATTTTTGTGGTAAGATGATTTAATATCCACTCAGTGTTTTTCAATAATGCGATATATTATTAACTCTAGTCACCAATAGACTAGATGCAATAGATCTCTTGAACTTATTTCTTCTACCTGAAATTTTGTAACCTTTGACCAACATCTCCACAATTACCCATCCCCAACTATGCCAGTGCCTGGTGACCACCATTCTACTCTCTAAAAAAGTTCAACTTTTTAAAATTCCACATGTATCTGAGATCATGTCCAATTTGCCTTTCTGTGGCTGAATTATTTCACTTGACATAATGTTCTCCACTTCATCCATCTTATAACAAATGACAAGATTTTCTTCTTTTTAATGGCTGAATAGTATCCCACTGTGTATATTTATTTCACATGTTCTTTATCCATTTATCCACTGACGGACACTTAGATTAGTTCCATATGTTGACTGTCATGAATAATGCTGCACTGAATAAGGGAGTGTAGCTATCTCTTTGACATACTGATTTTATTTTTCTTGGCTATATACCCAGTAGTAAGATTGCTGGATCATATGGTAGTTATATTTTTAATTTTTTGAGGAATCTTTATATCATTTACCATAATGGCTATCTTAATTTACATTTCCACCAATAGTGAGCAAGTGTTCCTTTTCTCCACATCCTTACACTTATCTTTTGCCTTATTAGTAATAGCCATTCTAACAGGCATGAGGTGATATCCTAATGTGGTTTTAATTTGCATTTCTCTAACAATCAATGATGTTGAACATTTAAAACATGTAAATGTTGGTCATTTTTATGTCTTCATTTGATAAACATCTGTTCATGACCTTTGTCTTATTTTTAATGGAATTTAAAAAATTGTTGAGTTGTTTGGGTTCCTTGTGTATCCTGGATATTCATCCCTTGTTGGATGGATAGTGTGCCAATATATTTTCACATTCAACAGGTTGTCTCTTTACTCTGTTGATAATTTTTTTTGTCTTGTGCAGATGTTTCTTAATTCAATGTAATAACATTTGTCTATTTTTGTTTTTGTTACCTGTGCTTTTGGAGTCATATTCAAAAAATTATTGCCCAGACTGTTGTGGAGAATTTGCCGTATGTTTTCTGCTAGTAGTACCATAGTTTTGGGTCCTATGTTTAAGTCTCTAATCCATTTCAGTTGATTTTTGTATATGGTGTATAATAAGGGTTTAATTTTATTCTACATATGGATATTTAGTTTTTCTAACATTGTTTATTGAAGAAACTATACTTTCCCCATTGTTTATTTTTGACATGTTTGTTAAAAATCTGTTGGCTGTAAATGTATGGATTTATTTCTGGTCTCCTTATTCTGTTCCTTTGTTATATGTATCAATTTACTTACTTTTATGCCAGTGCCATGCTGCTTTGGCTACTATAGCTTTGAAGTACAACTTGAAGTCAGGTAGTGTGATGTCTCTAGCTTTGTTCTTTTTGCTCAAGATTGCTTTGGCTATTTGGGGTCCTTTGTCATTCCATATGAATTTTAGGATAACTTTTTAATTTCTGTGAAGAATATCGTTGGTATTTTGATTGAGGGTGAATTTAATTTGTATTTAGCTTTGACTAATAGAGACATTTTAATAATATTAATTCTTCTAATCTATGAACTCAGAATATCTGTTCATTTATTTGTGTTTTCTTCAATTTCTTTTGTGATTGTCCTATAATTTTCAGTGTAGAGATCTTTTACTTCCTTCATGAAATTTATTTCCAGGTACTTTATTTTTGTAACTTATATAAATGGGATTGTTTACTTGATTTATTATTATAATAGTTTATTGTTAATTTACAAAAATGTTACTAATTTTTGTATGTTGGTTTTGTGTTTCATAATTTTTATCAAATTTATTTATTGGTACTAACATATTTTTATTAGAGTTTTAAAATAATACTTTCAGTATGTAAGATTAAACTGTTTGCAAACAGAGACAATGATGTGGTTTGGCTTTATGTCTCCACCCAAATCTCATCTTGAATTGTAATCCTTATAATCCCCATAATCCCCATGTGTCAAGGTAGATACCAGGTGGAAGTAATTTAATCATGGGAACAGTTTCCTCCATGCTGTTTTTGTGATAGTGAGTGTGTTCTTATGAGATCTGACGGTTTTGTAAAGGGTTCTTTCCTCTTCACTCGGCACTTCTCTTTCCTGCCACCTTGTGAAGAAGGTGCCTTGCTTCCCTTTCACCTTCTGCCACAATTATAAGTTTCCTGAGGCCTCCCTAGCCATGCTGAACTGTGAGTCAATTAAACCTCTCACCTTTATAAATTACTCTGTCTTAAGCAGTATCTTTATAACAGTGTGAGAATGGACTAATACAGACAATTTAACTTCTTCCTTTCTGATTTGGATGCCTTTTATTTATTTGTTTCTCTTACCTAAATGTTATGGCTAGGATTCCCAGTACTATGTTAACCAGATGTAGTGAGAGTGGGCATCCTTGTCTTGTTCTAGCTCTTAGAGAAACAGCCTTTGAATTTTCCTCACTAAGTATGATTTTAGCTCTGAGTTTGATGTATGGCCTTTAGTGTTGAGATACATTTCTTCTATATCTAATTTGTTGAGAGTTTTTTAAATGAAAAGATGTTGAATTTGGTGAAATATTTTCTGCATCTATTGAAATAATAATATGGTTCTTGTCTTTTATTCTATTAATGTGATATACCACATTTATTCATTTATATATGTTGAACCTGCATCCTTGGGATGAATCTCAATCATGGTGAATGATATTTTCAAAGTGCTGTTGAATTTGGTTTGCTAGTATTTTGTGGAGGATTTTTACATTTATTTTTATCAGAAATATTGGCCTATAGTTTTATTTTTATTTTTTTATTTTTTGGAGTGTCCTGGTTTGGGTTTGATAATCAGGTTAATACTGGACTAAAATGAGTTTGAAAGTATTTTCTTCATTTTGAGTTTTTTGGAAGAGTTTTTTTTTTTCGGTTGGGTGGTAGAATTGGTGTTAGTTATTCAAATATTAGGTAGACATCAGCAGTAAAGCTGTCAGGTCTTGGGCTTTTGTTTGATGAAATACTTCCTATTACTTAATCAATATCCTTACTCATTATTGATCTATTCAGATATTTTATTTCTTCATAATTCCATCTTGGCAAGTTGTATATGTCCAAGAATTTGTTTATTTCTTCTAAGTTATCCAATTTGTTGGTGTATGATTATTGATGTGTCTCTTATAACTGTTTGTATTTCTCTTGTGTTAATTGTAACATCTCCTTTTCATATCTAATTTTATTTGAATCCTCTTCTTTTTCTTAGTCTAGCTAAAGGTTTGTTGGTTTTATTTTTTCAACAAACTAACTTAGTTCTATTGATCTTTTCTATTATTGTTGTCTCTATTTAATTAATTTCTGTTCTCATCTTTATTATTTTCTTCATTCTACTATAATTTAGTTTAGTTTGTTCTTGTGCATTTGTTTCTTGAAGCGTAACATTAGGTTGTTTATTTTAGATCTTTCTTCTTCTTTGATGTATGTATTTATTGCTACAAACTACCCTTTTAGACCTGATTTTGCTGTATTCCATTACGTTTTGGTATGTTGTATGTCCATTGTTGTTTGCCTCAAGATATTTTCAAAATTTTTCTTTTAATTTCTTCATTGGCCAGTTGATTGTTCAGGAGTATTTTTTTTTTTAATTTTTATGTTTTTCTAAATTTTTTGAAGTTTCTCCTGTTACTGGTTTCTAATCATTGTGGTCAAGAAAGATACTTGATATGATTTCAATCTTCTTAATTTCTTAAAACTTATTTTGTGGCCTAACAGAAGATCTATCCTGAAGACTGTTCCATGTGTAGTTGAGAAGAATGTGTATTCTGCCACTTTTGAATGTTCCGTATGTGTCTGTTACATCTATTTTGTCTAGTGTGTAGTTTAAATATAATATTTTCATATTGATTTTCTGTCTGGATAATCTGTCTATTGCTGAAAGTGGGATAATGAAGTCTCCTACTATTATTGCATTGACATTTATATTTCCCTTCAAATCTGTTAATATTTGCTTATATATTTAGGTCTCCAATGTTATGTGCATATATATTTATAATTGTTATATCTTCTTCCTGAATTGATTTCTTTATTATTATATAATAATCCTCTTTGTCGCTTCTTACAGTTTTTGAATTAAAGTCTATTTTATCTGATATAATTACAGCTATTCTTACTATCTTTTGGTTTCCATTTTCATGGAAATTCTTTTTATGTCTCTTCACTATCACTGTATATGTGCCCTTACAAGTGAAGTGAGACTCTTGTATGCAGCATTTGGTTGGATCTTGTTTTTATTTTTATTTATTTATTTTTTGGTATCCATTCAGCTACTGTATCTTTTATTGGAGAATTGAATCAAATTACATTAAAGATAATTATTGGTAGATAATACTACTGCCATTTTGCTAGTTGTTTTCTAGTAATTTTGTAGATCTTTTCTTTCTCTTTTGTTGTCTTCTTTTTTGTAGCTAAATGATTTTCTCTAATGGTAAGTTTTGATTTTTTTTTTTTTTGCTTTATGCTTTTTTTGTATATCTACTATACATTTTTGTTTTGTAGTTAACATGAGATTTATAAAAAAATCTTATAGTTATAACAAGTTATTTAAAACTGAAAACAACTTAACTTTGATCACAAAAACCTCTTCAATTTTACTCCACCATGCCCGCCCCCACATTTTGAATTTTTGATGTTTCAATTTGTCTTTTTATATTGCATATCCATTAAAAATTATGGTAGCTTTTATTAAATTTAATAGTTTTGGCTTTTAACCTTCATATGAAATATATAAGTGATGTATACACCACCATTACAGTATTAGAATATCTGAATTTTAAGTATACTTTACCAGTGAGTTTTACACTTTTAGACGTTTTTGTGTCACTCATTTGTGTTATTTTCTTTTAGCTTGAAGAACTTTGTCATTTCTTGTAAGATATACCTGGTGGTGATGAACTTTCTCAGCTTTTGTGTATCTGGGAAAGTCTGTCTTCATTTCTAAAGGACAGCTTAGCTGGCTACAGAATTCTTGGTGACAGATTTTTTTTTTCTCTTCAGTACTTTTAATATATCATCCCCACTCTCTCCTTGCTTTATGGTTTCTGCTAGGAAATCTGTTTCTAGCCATGTTGGAACTTCCTTATGTGTTATTTGCTTATTTTCTGTTACTTTCAGGATCTTCTCTTTGTCTTTGAGTTTTGACAGTTTGATTATATTCTGTTTTGGAATAATCTTGTTTGGATTATATAATATATGACTGCAGAGCAGCTCTTTGACCTCTGTGTGTCTGGATATTTATATCTTTCTTTATATTTGGAAAGTATTGTGCTATTATTGCTTTAAAGAGGCTTTCTACACCTTTGTCTTTCTATTCTCCTTCTTAAAGGAGAAGACTCAAATATTTTCTATTTTAATGCTCTACCACAAATCCTGTTAGTTTTTAAAATTATTTTTTATTCTTTTTTTCTTCTCTGAGTGTTATTTTCAAGTAATCTGGTTTTATGTTCACAGATTCTTTCTTTTTTCTCTCTCTTTCTTTCCTTCCTTCTTTCTTTCTTTTTTTTTCTTTCTTTCTTTGCTTTTCTTTTTTCTTCTGGGATGGAGTCTTACTCTGTTACCTGGGCTGCAGTGCTGTAGCATGATCTTGGCTCAGTACAACCTCTGCCTCCCAGGTTCAAGCAATTCTCCTGCCTCAGCCTTCTGAGTAGCTAGGATTGCAGGTGCCCACCACCATGCTTGGATAATTTTTATATTTTTAGTAGAGATGGGCTTTTGTCATGTTGGTCAGGCTGGTCTAAAACTTCTGGCCTCAGGTGATTATTCTGCCTTGGTCTCCCAAAGTGCTGGGATTATAGGTATGAACCACCATGCCCAGCTCACAAATACTTTCTTAAGCTTGTTCTATTCTGCTATTAATGCTTCTATTGCATTTTTCATTTTGTTCCTTGTATTTGTCAATACCAGGATTTCTGTTTGCTCTAAAAACATTTAATCTCTCTGTTAAATTTCTTTCTTGTCATTTTTCATTTTTCTCATTTCATTAAATTGTTTATCTGTATTTTCTTGAAGTTCCTCAAGATTCCTTAAAATGTTATTTTGAATCTTTGTCAGGCAATTCATACATCTTCATTTCTTTAGGGTCAGTCACTGACGCTTTATTTCATCTTTTTAGTAATGTCATGTTTTTATGACTGTTCTTGATCCTTGTGGACATGTGTCAATGTCTGTGCATTTGAAAAAGTAGATACCTGTTCTGGTATTCTAGACTGGCCTTGTCTGAGTTAGTGCTTCAACAGTCATCCCTTTCAGAGATTCTTGGTAGGCAGTCTGGCAGAGTCCTGAAGCCTTGGATCACTGGGACTGACACAGTTCTGGGACAGGCCAGAAGCCTGGGAACTGCTAGGACTGGCTTGGTACTAGGGTGCACCTGAAGCCTGGGGTTTGTGTAGTTGGTTCAGCACTGGGGCAGACCAAAAGCCCAGAAATGCTGAGGCCTGCCTGTTGATGAGGGCTGTCCAGAATCTGGCGCTGCTATAGTTGGCCTGACAGTAGTATGGAATAGATATCAATTCTTCCCTATCAGGACCCTGCCTGATGCTGAAGTGGGTCTGGAGGCTCAGTCCACATGTACTAGCCTAGAGTCTGAGGCTGAGGGAGGTTTCCTGGTTCTGATTGTGCCTGAGGTTGGGGTCCAAGGCAAAGTCTTATGATCACTTCCCTTCCTTTCTTTTAAGTGGACGATACCTCACTCTACACTCTAGCAGCTGGGGTTCAAGGAGGGGTGATATGGTTAATATAAACTCTTTCTTCTTACTGTCTCTGACGCATATTTTATGGTTCCCTTAGCACTTCTGAAGGTATTTTCATGCCTGGATAACTATTCAAATTGATGTTTCTGTGAGGGGGGCGATCACTGGAAAGTCCTCTGCTACCATCTTGCTTCACCCTTCTCTCCTATATTTAATATTAGATGTAAGCCACAAGCCATTATTAATTTATTGAAGAAAAAATGTATAAGCAGTGTTTTTTAATTTTAATTTAAAGATATAACTGGTAACATATTTTTTCAAAGATTTATTTTTCTAAATCCTGGAAAATACATGGAAGTAAATTAATATACTATTCTGTAAGGAGATGAAAGTTAATAAAAATTTTAATAAGCATATGTTTATTTTTAAAATATTATTATTATTATTATACTTTAAGTCTGGGGTACATGTGCAGAACATGCAGGTTTTTTACATAGGTATACATGCGTCATGGTGGTTTGCTGCATCCATCACCCCATCATCTACATTAGGTGTTTCTCCTAATGCTATCCCTTCCCTAGGCCCCCACCCCCTGGCAGGCCCTGGTGTGTATGCTCCTCTCCCTGTGTTCATGTGTTCTCATTGTTCAACACCCACTTATGAATGAGAACATGTGGTGTTTGATTTTCTGTTCTTGTGTCAGTGTGCTGGGAATAATGGTTTCCAGCTTCATCCATGTCCCTGCAAAGAACATGAACTCATCATTTTTTATGGCTGCATAGTATTCCATGGTGTATATGTGCACATTTTCTTTATCCAGTCTATCACTGATGGGCATTTGGGTTGGTTCCAAGTCTTTGCTATTGTGAACAGTGCTGCAATAAATGTACCTGTGCATGTGTCTTTATAATAGAATGATTTATAATCCTTTGGGTATATACCCAGTAATGGGATTGCTGGATCAAATGGTATTTCTCTTTCTAGATCCTTGAGGAATCGCCACACGTCTTCCACAATGGTTGAACTAATTTACACTCCCACTAGCAGTGTAAAAGTGTTCCTATTTCTCCACATCCTCTCCAGCATCTGTTGTCTCCAGATTTTTTAGTGATCGCCATTCTAACTGGCATGAGATGGTATCTCAATGTGGTTTTGATTTGCATTCCTCTGATGATCAGTGATGATGAGCTTTTTTCATATGTCTGTTGGCTGCATAAATGTTTTCTTTTGTGAAGTGTCTGTTCATATCCTTTGCCTACTTTTTGATGGAGTTATTTTTTTCTTTGTAGATTCTGGATATTAGCCGTTTGTCAATTGAGTAGATTGCAAAATTTTTTTCCCCCTTCTGTTGGTTGCCAGTTCAATCTAATGATAGTTTCTTTTGCTGTGCAGTAGCACTTAAGTTTAATTATATCCCATTTGTCTGTTTTGGCTTTTGTTGCCATTGAATAAGCATCTATTTCTAATGTAACTTGCAGTCAGTATCTCAGTAAAGAAGAGCTTTAGTTGCTAATAAGCACTCTATTTCTGTTTTTATGAGCATAGACATTTAGTATTCTCTCAACCACCAGACAGCTCTTACAATAGAAAAAACTACATTTAATATATTAAAAATAAATAGAAGAAATCATTTGTGATGTACATTTTTAGAGTGCAATTAAAAATGTCTTAAATATGTAAGTTATAAACAAAGTTTCAAATTTAGATTTCCTTTTTAGAAAAGAAAGAATTGGGAGAGACAATTTTAAATTGATTATCACAAACTTAAAACAAATATAATAACTATTTTGCTTTGTTGCCAATCCTGAGGCAAATATTTATATTATTCATTTATATCTTGAGTTGAAAAAAATAAAAGGAAAGTGCATATATTTTCTCTGAGAGTTTCTGGCCATCAGGATTTATTTTCCATAAACATCTAGTTATTACCATGATGTTATATATGATTACAGCTGTGCAAACATCTCATTCAGGGATTTGAGAATGTAAATACCTCCTGAGCCAAGTTGCAGGCTTCCTTATGCTCAGGTAGGTTTATAATACATTGTGTTGTGGTTTTGTTTTGTTTTTAATCACTTCTTGGACTCCCAGTTTGCTTGAACATACCCCAAGATGCCTCTCTTTCCAAAACACAAAAATTAAGCTAAAGATCTGACCATATGTTTAATCCTGATGGTGCTTATTTTCTGGCTTAGATTCGAAGAATGAATAAAATGAAGCAAACCGTCTCTCCAGCAACAATATCTGAAATGCTGAAGTTAGGGGCTCATTGTGGGCCTTTTTCTCTGAGTGTAACCTATATTAGACTTACAGGAAATCAACAAGGTTTAGTGGGCTCCAGGGGCCAGTCAATGCTAGTCCATTTCCTTTGACTTTCAGCACCTCTCTCTGACTCATGTTGCCCATCTGAAGTACTGGGGGAGGCTGAATTAAAATTCATGGTTTTCAAATTAATCTCTGTGGTGCTCTAGAGGTTTCTTCATTTTTTCTTTAGGGAATACCTCATGGGTAGTGGTGGTGAGAGGAAGTTCAAGCTCTCCACTGAATGCCAATCTATACTTTTCACTATATACAATTTATTGTACTCCACATATGGGTTCCCTTGAATGACTTATAATAAGCAAAAAGAGTTAGTTGAATAACTTAAGGAAACTCAGAAACAAATGTGAAAGTTATTTTCAGTAATTTTATATTATTTGAGCTTCTCTGGAACTTGGGCCATATTTCTATTCCGGGATGGAGTTTAGTAATCCTCTATCAGGTGGGGGCAAGTCAAGATATGTCTCATTGTACAGCCTCCAGGCTATCTTAAAATTAGTCACCATAAGCCTGGAAGGAACAAGCTGAAGAGTCACGGAACAAACATTGAGCACCTTCTGTGAGATGTTCTAGAGTGTCAAAGAGTTTTAAACACAGTCCCTGACATCTAGGCTCAAAATTTAAGAGATGTGTATGTGTGTGTTGTGGGGGGAGGAGTTTGCGGGACAGAGTGGGTGTGAACACATGCTACCTGACTACATACTATGCTAGTTGTGCTAAGTGCTAAGTTAATGGTAAAAAAGATTTATTTAGAAGAGGAGAGAGAGAGACATACTTTGAACTGTGCTTTGAAAAATTAGTATGATTTACAATTTCATATTTTTCATATATATGTCACATAAATATGTCAAACACACACACACACACACACACATATATATATATACACATATATATATATATATACATAGAGAGAGAGAGAGAGAGGGAGAGAGGGTCTTGCTTTGTCATCCAGGCTGGAGTGCATTGGTATTATCATCGCTTACGGTAACTTGAAACTCCTGAGATCAAGTGATATCTTTCCTCAGCCTCCTGAGTAACTAGGACCAAAAAAGTGTGTGTTACCATGCCCAGCTGATTATATTTTTTGTAGAAACAGGGGTCTCACTATGTTTCCCAGGCTGGTCTTGAAATCTTGACCTCAAGTGGTACTCCCACCTTGGCCTCCCAAAGTGTTGGGATCCACCACCTGGCCTAAACAATAAGATGTGGTGGAAATGTACCCATAATTCCATGCCACATGTACTCCTAGCATGAAAGATTTCTAGAGAGAACAAACCTTTGCTATACCTGATGTATAAACATGTGGATTTTCTCTAATGAGGTGTGGTTCAGTTCAGTTCTGGGAATGATCTAGGTGATAAAATTCTAGGTAAAATAATTCTAGGGATTCAGTGAATTTTTCTAAAGAAATTCCACATCAATTTAGATCCCTACAAAATATCAGAGACTAGGGAAGAAGTTTTTATTAGGCTTCTATGACATACAACTCAACTCAACTCAAAGCAGATTGTAACCAATTTCCTTGCTATCTACCTTCTATTGTGGCTGCCAAATCAAAGACTAAATGGCATTAGAGTCTCCTAAGCGCAGGAAAGTCTCTCCTTGCTCTTCTCATTGGGGTCCTCAGATGTCACATACTTTCTGGAGTATGCTGCGTGCTGGAGCTTAAAATAACCTGATCCTGAGCTTCATTCTTCTGATTTTCTCTAGACTGATTCAAGAGAAGGTAT
Source organism: Ateles fusciceps (assembly GCA_036589455.1). Classification (NCBI taxonomy): domain Eukaryota; kingdom Metazoa; phylum Chordata; class Mammalia; order Primates; family Atelidae; genus Ateles; species Ateles fusciceps. Next base: position 9,256,734 of record JAZHEH010000193.1, read on the forward strand.
GAGAAGGTGATCTGAAGGGCCTGGGTAGTGCAGAGTACTATCTTGGCAGCAATGATACTTTCTGAGAATCCTGGCTTCACTCTATTGTGTTTTGTCCCTGGAGAAAATAGGGCAAGACCAACATTTTTAGGTTTATATTACGCAAAATGAGGAATAAATCAATTTTCTTCTGTCATCGTCTGAGAGCACTGATGCAGAATGACACCACATTCCAGTCATTTCTCAGGCAAAAGACATAATAAAAATAAAAATGTAATCTATTCTGAAGACTGCCAAGTGAAGCTTGCTCTTTTTTTTTGGGTAGGGCAGAAGTCAGATTAAAGGGAAATTATTCACAAAAAAATAGCCTTTCAAGGTCTCCTTTTTCCTAGGTTCAAAAACACATATTCCAAAATACACTATAATTCATACTATATTATTAGAAAAATTGGAATAAAAATAGAATTAAATATTCAGTTATAAATATATTTTTCCTTCGTTGAAGAAAACTTGGTGAATTGAACTCTTTATCATTAAATAATTTAGTATTTTTGAAGTGGCTAATTAATGAATAAATGAGAACCTATAACATGCTGTGCTGGCTGGGACCCTTGGAAAATTCTGTAGCCATATAAGCTGTGGTCTTTACCACCACAAACTTGCACTGAGACTGAGAAAAGGAGGCAAGTATATATATGGAATGTCAGTATGCAGTATGGTTTTTTTCAGACTCGAAGTCATATATTATTAGAGGATAAAATGATCGATAAGGGAGTTAACAAGAAAGGCTTCTTGGAGCAAGTAAAATTTCACTCATTACAATTATCCCCTCCATATATCACAGTCACTTTCTGGCTGGGTGACCTTAAACACTTCAGCTGTTCACATCTAGAAAAGGGGATCACCCATAGGCTGTTCTCTGTTACGTGAAGCTAGTTGCCTTTGCTTATGGGCTTCAAGAGCTAGACTGTGGTAGAAGAAGATTATCAGGACACACACTTTCCATAATTTCCTCTTTTATATTGTTTATATGTTACTCAGCTAGGGCTTGCATAACAAAATACCATAGACTGGGTGGCTTAAGCAGTAGTTCTGGAGGCTGAAAGTCCAAAGTATCAGAAGATTTGGTTTCTCCGGAGGTCTCTCTTCTTGGCTTGCAGGTGGCCGCCTTCTTGGTGTGTCCTCACGTGGCCTCTTCTCTGTTCCTATTATCTCTTCTTCATCTAATAAGGACCCTAATCCTATTGGATTAGGTCTTCACTCTTCTGGCCTCATGTATCCTTAATTACCTCCTTAAAAGCCCTATCTTCAAATATAGCTACATTGAGTGTTAGGGCTTAAGCTTATGAACTTTAACGGGGACACAGTTTAATTCACACAAGCTTATAACAATGCAATATCTTCCATACAATTTCCATAAATTTACTTCTACCTCTCTGCTGTTGAGCTCCTATGGGCTATCTCCATCTTATCCTACAATAATTGGTTGTAGAACTTCATTGTCTTTCTCTATCAATCCATTTACATCAAGCGTATCAGGGTTTTATTATACACAGAAAGGTCATATTATGTATTATTTAGCCTTATTTCTTCTTGGAGATGCAACCCCATTCCTTTGATCTTTCTATCTCTAGAGCAATAAACAACTGTTTTTTCTTTCTCTTGGAAAAGTTCCACCAATACCTAAGTCTCTTACCGTATTATCTCCTATCTGTAAGCACTTGTCAAGTACTTTTCTTTTCTACTAGATATAGGGTTCTTCCTAAAAGAAACTCTGAAGGAAGGTATTAACATATTAACATTTTCCATATTTATATATATGGTTTCTAAATATTTCCAAGATTGTGAAAAGTTTTTATTTAGTAATTGAAGAAAATTGCTTGAAAACCTTCAACAGCTTCCAGTTGAGCACAGTATATAGCAGTTCTAAGATTTTTCTGCCTTTTTTGTTTCAGAATCAATTCTGTTTCAGTCTTTATTGTTTATCTCTTCTTGCTTTTCTAGAATACTTTTGATGTTCATTGTATAATTTCTTGAATTGAATTATTAGTTTATTTATTTTTGTTTTTCCTAAGGAATTAAAACTCGTGGGCATGAATTTGTCCTAAAAACTATATTCATAGTATATGTGAATTTTATTTGTAACATTCTAATTTTTATTATAGTTAGAGTTGGTGGTAATTTTAAGTTTTCTCTCATTGACCTAATACTTGTTTGGAGATTTTATCAATTTCCAAGGAACTAAATGTTTTTGTTTTCTATTTTGCTATTCATTTCTAATTTTATTGCATTGTCATTAGACAATATGACCCATAATATGCTTATTATTTGGAATTTATTTGATATTTATTGATATTTTCTTTAATATGTAATAAATTAATATATAATAATTTTTGTAAAATGTTCATGGCTCTTTGGAAAGAATATGTAGTCTCTTTTTTACATATATATGTATGTACATATGCATGCATAAAGACCACATGTTGTTAAATTACATCATAATTATGCCATTCAAATATTCTGTATTTTTATTTTCATCTACTTTTTCATCAAATACATAAGGTAAGCTGTCAGTAATCTATTATATTTTAGTTTTTATGAATTTGTCTTCATATATTTAAATATAAGAGATGTATTTGTGGCAGGTCTATTTATTATTTAATCTTTTCTTCTTGTAATATAATTATCTTTGTTCAATTAATGCATTTGACTTGAATTCTTCCTGGTTGTAAATGAATACTCAGATGGACCACTCCACATCTGTCAGTATTTTATTTATGCATTTTGATTTATTTTGCCTTATATTTCTTAGTTCATTTGTTAAACTATTTTTCTTTTCTTGTTAATTTTGATTTGTTTCTTTTGTAAAAAAACATAATTGGATTTTGTATATTTGGCAATATCTGTGAATCTTTATGTTTCAATAAAAGGAACTTAACCCATTTATATTTATTGTCTTAAACAAAATTTTTTTTTACCATTCTATTTTATACATTGTGTGTTTTTCCAGTTTTTAACGTTTTATTTTTATTATATCTATGTATACATATATATCTGTATACATATATATCTATATATACTTCTCTCTTTTCTGTCTCTCTATATAATGACAGATATATATACATATGTATATACATATATATGTGTATATATAGTATATATAATATACATGTATCTATGTGTATATACATATATGCATATATAATATACATGTATCTATGTGTATATACATATATGTATATATAATATACATGTATCTATGTGTATATACATATATGTATATATATATCTATCATTATATATAGAGAGAGATTATATATACATATATATCTGTCATTCAGAAAATATATATATATCTGTTATTATATATAGAGAGAGATTACATATACATATATATCTGTCACTCAGTAAATATACTGTGCTTTCTTTGCAGTTTAAGGGAACAAGGTGGAAGAGAGCACGTGAGGTAATTGCAAGAATAAACTGCCTCTTTCAATGAGGCAGCCAGGAGTTCTCCGAAACATTGTCTACGAAGTGTAAATGCCATTGTTATGGCTCAGTATTTCTTGTGTCAGAAGACTTTCTCTGTGTAGTTGATATTGTACAACATATTTATCAATCATTTTTAATCATTCTTTGTTTATGTACTGTATGTATATTTGTGATTTACATATTTAAAAAGTAAGGTTTTTTCACTCCTTTCCACCCCAATAATCAATTTCAATCCCTTGGAGACAACATTGTCCTTACTGAGACTGATGTACAGGGAGGTTTCATTACTGCCACTCACTTCTACATGAACAAGTGTTGGTGAGGCGTTTTGAAGGTATTTTTCATTTTTTTCCCATAGGCGTGTGGCTTCTCTATATGGTAGATCGGATGGAATGTTCACTCCTGGCTGCCCTTCCTTTTGCAGCATTTTCACTAAGCATCTAACATGTGGATGGTCTTCTAGTTTTTAATCCTTTTCTAATTTTTAATCACTAAATCAAATTTCCCTCCTCTCCTATATTCCTTTTTCTTTTCATGGGCAATTTAGTCCTGATGGATAGAGGGGTTAGACTTATAGATTTATGCCACCACCTTACTCAGAAATCCTATGGCTGTTTCTTAGGAAGATTCTAGAATACAACCATAGGCGCATTAAAATGAAACACAGCAAATGCTTTTCTTCAGAAAGCTAGATGACTTAGTATGATTGACAGTTCATAGGAGAAACAGTAATGCTATACATCAAACCTGGGATAATCATTTTGTATGAATGCCACTTTCTCTGCACACCAAAAGTCACTCTTCCTGTTAATTAGAGCACAGATGATAACTTAATGTGATTTTATGCATTACATGTTATAATATGTATAATGTGGGCAGCTATTTTTTTTCTGCCTCGAAGATTGCCATCACTTAATGATCCAGATAATTTTAATTTTTGTATCTTGTCACAATTTTCTTGCTTAGAACTCCAGTGTAAGTGTGGAAAAGAGTGAAAATCAAATTTGTTTACATTATATTTCATACACTTATAGTGTACCATACTATTGCCTCAGAGCCTCAAAGCCATTAGAAACTCATAATGCTTAGTAGTTTGATTCAGGCATATGACACAGTGAGCAAATAAACTTTTTATTGTTCATAGAGGCCAGTGCATTCAGAATACTAAGGTGAGGTGATTGTAAGTGGGGATGAAATTAACATATTTTGATATGATGTACTTAAATATAATTAAGTGGACTTCTTAAAATGGTTTAAAATGTTTATACAGATGTTAAAAATTTTGTAGTTTCTTTAGTCTACCTATACTTTTCTTTTTCTTACATTTCATTGTTTACATTAACCAATTTGGAGAGAAAAGAAATAAAAAGGTAGTTTTTCCTGAAGGCTTTTTTCCCTCCCCTTCCTTTCCTAGCAAACACCACACACAACTCACTTTATTTCAGCTCTGAAATGGTACATGCTGCTTTAATAAGTGGTGGGATTTCTCCTTTGCTCTGTCCCCCCCGTTCTCCCTCTGTTCTCTTTTCTTTCTTTCATTTTCCTTTTTCCTTCCATCCAAGTAAACTGTATTTTACTTTTGACAAGTAAAATGTAAGTGAAATAAAAAGATCAGCTGAAAATGTGTTCCTGGCCAGATGGGAGTTATTCACACCTGTAACATCTGAGAAACACTCCCTTTATTCTTCATTATCGGTCCTCTTTTTGCTTTTTCTGGACATGGGGATATTAATTTCTTGATGCATCTTTGCCTTGAGCTGAAAAAATGATAAAATACAATGAGGAACTAGACTTTTCACTTTAGCCTCTTGTGTCAACCTTTAAACTATATGTTCTAGTTTTTAATTGCAAATGCTCTTTCACTTGGAATGGGGTTGCATCTCAGTAAAATCATAAACGGAAAATATCATAAATAAAAAATGCATTTAATACACCTAACATGATAAACACTATAGCTTAGCCTGGCTTACCTTAAACATGCTGAGAACACTTACATTAGCCTGCAGTTGAGAAAAATTATGTAACACAAACCCTGTTTTAGAATAAACTCTTGAATATTTCATACAATTTATTGACTGTACTGAAAGTGAAAAACATAATGGCTGCACCAGTATTTGAAGTATGGTTTTTACTAAATGTGTATCGCTTCCACACCATGGAGAAGTCAAAAAATTATAAGTTGAACCATTGTAAGTCAAGTCAGGAACCATCTGTATTTACTTTCAACTAAGAAATCACTTACTAGGATCCAAGTAAGTATCAGCAATTGTGCTGGATGCTGTGTACCTGAAGAGTGGAACAGACATATTGTTCCTTCTCAATCTTTTTCATAAATAAATGAGTGTGGAAGAAAATCGACGCAAGCACTGTGATCGTAAGTCTTCATTTGATAATGCCAGCACAAGGAGGCTTTGAAGGAGCTTTCTTTTTTGGGAAAGGAAGAAATGTTTTATAGGACCATAGCAACAATAGGTCAGCAGAAGTTCGCCAGGTTTAAGGAATTTATTAGCCAAAGGTGGTTCTTGAAAGAGAAAGGGTTTTTCTTGCAGATTAGCAACAACTGTTAATCAATACGTGTTGTATCAAGAAAGGTGGAAAGGACTATAAGTTGTGTGCAAGAGGAGATGGGGACAAACAGTTGCAGGGTACAAGGACAAGGAAAGTCCCAAGTGAAAAGTCATCAGTCTTTCAAAGTCTCTCATTGAAGATAATTATGAAGAATTGATAAATGTGAGGAAATCAAGAATTGGAGATTCTACTTAACTTTACCACAGAGTGTTAGGTAATCCTAAGAATATCAACACTTGTATGCAGATTGGTGAAAATTGCCAGAATGACTGAAGGACAACACCCATGCCTTACTCTGCTGCAGCTTCTATAGAAGTAAAGACAGGAAGTTGTACAAGTTAGTTATCTCATTGAGTGTGTGCTATTATTCAAACTTACACCACAAATGTTTGTGTTCTTCCAATGGACACAGTCTCTCTGTCATAATTTAGTGAGAGAAACAAACCTTACCCCAATTATGCTAATGAACATATAACACAAAGTGAGAAATATATTGTGAAGAATAGGAATATAGTCTCCGAGAGCACCTCGTAATGTACCTTTAACCAAACTAGGGAGTGAAGGTAGACTTTCCTGAGGAAGTGACAGGAGGTGAGCTTGAAAGTGAATAGACATCAGAGAAGAGGACATAATTAGATTTGAATTTTGAAAGTTCATTGTTAGTTTATCCTTACAGGTTACTTTAAAATAAACTTGCAATCTAGATATTTTATTTTCTTTAATTTTTTATTGGGTAGGTGAATGATATTTTAAACATCAAAAATACCTAGTATGACTATCTTAAATATAACCATTTCCAATTTTCTGTATTGCCTTCCAATTTATATATACATGCATACATATTTCTTATGGTGACATTCACAATAAATGGACAATTTTTACTCTGCTTATTAAATTTAATATTTATCAAAAGCATTTTTCATTTTTTTCCTAATCCATATGCATAAACAGGGGGAATTACTTTACTGTATATCATCATGGTGACATTTTTTAATTTGTTAAGATATTTCCCTCTTGTTGGAAATTAATGTTTCCAGTGTTGGGGTTCTCTATACCAGATTTTTGTTCCTGTCGAATTATGTTTCTGAGAAAAAATCCTATAGATGAGAGCACTGAATTATAGTTTTACCATAGCAATATTTATCAATACATTTTGGTATTCCTGCTTTGGCAAATTTGCTATGCACTTTTTACTATAAAGAGTTTTAAACCTGTTTATTTGTATGTATTTTCTTTACATTTGTAAAAATAATCAATTTAAAAATGTTTTTTGGTGGAAAAAACATTTTTATTTAAAAGGAAAATAAGCAGTATATATTTTCCCTATCTTCTTTGCTAGAAATAGATAATTGCACAATTGTGTACCAACCACTAGGAGTCACTAGTTTACCACATCCTCACCACAAGAGATTGTACCTACAATCCTATGCACAAAGCTGAATTGAGTGGTGTTGAGAAAAGCCACATGTGGTGCAAATCTTATTAAAATACCAACATATTTACTGCCTTATGAAGTATATGTACACCACTCTTTTGGTCAATAAGTCAGGCAATGGTATTTTAAATTTTTAATGTTTTTTTACCTTCTAACACAAACAACAACATGTCACAAAATTGTGGATGACTTTGTCCATAATAAAGTATCACCTTTAAATAATTGAGGGACCCAGCCAGAGGTCTGATTGAGTCTGAGGGCTTAGAAGTTGTTTAATGCAGCTCTGCAGTGTACTTGCTCAGGACTGATGTCATGTGAAAGACTTTATCTACTACCATGGGTCCTACAGGAGAACACCTCAAATATAAGCATCCTTGAGTTTTATGCTACTTTATCATAGGTAGTGTTTAATCAATAGAGTGGCTATTATTTTTTTCAGACTAGTGTTACTTTAGAAGCATGCAGAAAAAATTATATATTTCTTCAAGTATGTTTTAAAGATGAAATTTAGAGGTCAAAATGATTTTATTAGAAGCAAAATTATTATGGAATTGAAGTGGAGATTTAATTTTGTCTATAAATCCTGCTTTATATGTAGTGCTACAGAAATCTATCTTGAACATAAATAAAGTTACGATCATCTGTCCTTGTAACTTGTGATTTGCTCTGCTGTGGCTTATACCGTCTGATTAAAAATACACATTATGGCAGGATAGAAATAGCTTTGGTTACGAAATGACAGGGAACAAAGCAAAGACATAAATTTACTACAGCCAGTGATATTTTATGACCTTAATAAGTCATCTTTAACTTTGACCTAAAGTTACTGGGAGAATAAATCAGCCTAGTTTTTCCAACTTGTGCTTTTTGATATGTGGCCTTTTAGTTTACACAACAACAAAAAAATCTTGCCCAATAATCTATGCATTCTGAAGAAATGTAATTCTAGTAAAACAACAGCTTTGTGGTCACTTTTTTTTTTCAAATAGTCTATTCATTTTATTGTAAATTTATACAGCAAAACGGTAAATTCTACAAGTGTAGGTTTATTGTAGACAGCTATCATCCTTAATTATCATGTTTTGAAGATGCCTCTGTAATGAACACTCAACATTCCATCTATAAAGGAAGATTAAATAACATACTGACAATATAAAATATAAAGTCTAATAAATATTATAAATTTTGTTAATACTTTATATTAATAAAAGACATGTTAGCGAATTATAAAAATCTTACAGTATGTGTGTGTACATCTCTCTGTGTCATTCTTCACAATGGGATGGGCCGTCTTGGTTACAATCCCTTGTCCATCAAGTACTCTGTGTTCTACTTCCTGATTATTGTTTATTTCTGTTCCTTTTCCTTAGTTCCCACTCTTATCAGTTCAGTCTCTTATGTTTAGTTGGTAACCATTTTGACAATTTATTGAGCTAATGAATTTTATTCTTTGATGTCATTTATAGGTATTTTAATTGATATATATAATTATTTGTAAATATTCTATATTATTAGGTTATTACTCATAGGCAAGGTACATTTTGGGTAGATGATGTCTTAAAATAGATCACTGAAAGTTGAAATTTGTTTTTTTCTTTCATTTTTGCCAACTGTAGGACACTTCAAATATTTAGTGAAGGTTATTATTGATCACAGAGTAGATTCGCTAATTGTGATTTAAATGAGGAGAAATCTAGTCTGTCTATTTACATAGGCAGTGTCTTGGCTAATGTTCAAACTCTAAGTACAATCTGTAGCAGAAGGGAATAATAATAATAAAAATATGTAGCTGAAAATGTATAAACCATATTTTTTATTTTCTGTGTCTTCTGATGCTGTAACATCTAGGGCCTTGCTGACACTGAAGGTACTGCCCCTCCAGGGTCATCTAATTCCTAGAGATAGCAAAGGACTTGCTCAAGAATGAGTCTTGATTGCAAATGAGTCTTGAATGCAAACAAACCCATCAGAGCTCATACCTACAATTACCTCCCCTATGGGACTCTCAGACTCAGGGTGCCACCATCTCCCTGTCCTAATCACCCCAGGGCCTGGAATCAGAAAACCAGAGGGCAGCTTTTATGTCCCAGAGGCCACTGAAATTATTTAAACTAGCCGGTCCTAAACCTGCTCACCCTGCCTTGCTTTTCTCATGGAAACCACAATAAAGGACCTTGCCCTCATTTCCCCCTCCGTCCCTCTGCCTCTAATGACCCCCAGTGCTTCCCTGTGTGGCTCCTGCATGGCATGGCAGCACACCTCTTCCCTCCTCTCGGGAACTATTTGTGAATTCTCCTTTCCATGTCAATTTTTTTCTCATCTGTTGGCCTCACCATACCTGAATAATAATAAGACCTATGTTTTAAAGTAGCAGAGAATAATACTTTCTAAAAAGCTTATATTTATTACTTTGTGTCAGGCACATGGTAAATGTTTTACACACAGGATCTCTCATTAAGTCCTTCCAGCTTGATGAAGTAAATACAATTATTACTCCCATATTTCAAATAAAGGGACGGAGGCTGGGATAGCCTCATTTCATAGCCAACATTTCACGGCCAGGAAATGATGGAAAAAATTTTAAAACAGGGCTTTCTGAATTTGAGTCTATAAAAATATGCTTCCTATCACTTAACTCTGCTCTGTCGAAAAATATCAGGAAATTCATACACTTCCTTTCCATTCTTACTTTTCTTCTGTCGATTGATCCCTTTCTTAATAAAGATAAACTTGAAAAGAATACACCAAAACTTCTACCCTATAAATAGAGAGTGCCACATTTTTATTTATGTACAAATGTTCCATATATATGTAATTAAGTAGAGTATAAATGCTACCTCCACACATCTTGAAAATAATAGAAAATAAGGAAATCACAATCTCTGAAGACAATATCACAGAAATGCAAGTGAAAAATACATTGTAAAAATGTTAATGATTGACAAAACATTGTTAAAATGGCCGGCTCTGTAAGGAAAAAAATGTCTGTTTGTGGTTGTTCATAAAAAAACAAAGAAAACACAGCAGGTTTGCATTTGGGCAGACATGCTTGAATTTCACATTTGTGGCATTTCCTGACAGGAAATCATCTGTCCCAAACCAAACATTTCATGTGTTCTGACTTTTCCATAAAGCAGAAGGTCTTGTTTCAAGGAATAATTACCTCTGAAAATGGAAATTCAAACAGAAGACTTTTTTTTTTTTTTTTTTTTTACCTTTTTTATCATTCTTCTTGACTATGGTCAATAGTTGGAATTTTGTGTATAAGAGATAAATTTTGAGAGTTTGCTTTAAAAAATGATTTGCAAATTGGTAGATTCGGCTTTCTCAGGACTGCAATACAGCTAACATTGTTGACCTGATGTCTGGTACCTATATTAGATCCTTCTCGTCTGTCAAAAGTCTTTTAAGTCAACAGAACTTAGGAAGAAATGACTTAACTAGAAACACAACTCAGATGACAACTGAGGTCCCTGATCACTTAGGATATAGGAAACATGAAACAGCTGCAAATCTGCACTCTTGGTGCTTGTCCAAAATTCTTACCAAGATTTTCATGAATTGACAATAAAAGAGTGATGAGGGCAGGTGGGCTTGCATTCTTATGATTCTTTCTGCCTCAGTTGTATTTCTTCTTTGTATAGTCTTTGTCCCGCACTATAGTCAGCCTTGATGTTAAATTCAGCTCATTTCTGATTTCTCTGCACATCATACTTCCAAAGCATATGTGAATAGCATTTACTCAATGCTCAAGAGTAGGACATGAGGAGAGACAAATTAGAGACTTGCTTTGTACTAAAAGAGACAGCTTCCACTTAAACATGGGCTTCTTCAAGGTCCTTTTGACTGCACAGCCTTTCAGGTTGCTTCACCACACAGCCCTGCTTGGCCCCATCTTATCACTGCACATACTGTCACCTAATCGTCACCCCTCCAAGTTTCTTCTATCCCATCCCCTTTCTTTGGAAGTAAAAACAAAGTATCTTTCTTGGTTTCCAAGAACAGTGAGGCCATTCTCCTTTGCTGCCTTTAGCTTCTATTCCTCTCCCATCCTAAGGTCCACTTTTTCCCTCAAGATATCCCAAGATTAGGCCGTTCTCCATGATTCAGGTTTTTCCCTTAAAGGCTAATTGCTTGATACAACTATTAGGAATTTTTGAAAACCCATGTAAAGTTCATTGCACACTAAATTAAGAAAACAGCTTTAATTCACTAACAGCTTCTAACAAGTAGAAAAATTGATGCAGCCTAAAGTACATGGTTGGCTCAATTGTTTGTATGCATCAGTAAACAGACAATAAGCCTACTGAATTCCTAAGATTGTTTGCTATCAGATGGTTGCTGGAATTTAGCTTCTGATTAATGTGTTTTGGATCACCTTTTGTGATATTCAGTAGACACCAAACAATCCAGGGTTTTTCCATGGTTTCAGTTTGTTACCCACGGTCAACTGCAGTTTGAAAATATTCAATGGAAAATTCCAGAAATAAGCAATTCATAAACCTTAAGTTGTGCACTATTCTGAGTAGCATGATGAAATCTTGCACTATCCTGCTTTTCCCTTGGGATGTGAATCATCTCTTTGTCCAGTTCTCCACGCTATACAAGCTCTCTGCCTATTACTCACTTCAAACGCTTCTAAGTGTCATGGTATAGCAGTGCTTATGTTCAAGTAATCCCTATTGTACTTCACAGTGGCCCTGAAATGCAAGAGTTGTGATGCTGGAATATTGTTACAATTATTCTATTTTACTACTAATTATTGTTGATATCTCTTACTGTGCTTAGTTTATAAATTATTAGAGGTATATATGTACAGAAAAAACCCTCAATATATAAAGGCTTCAGTATATCTTTGGTTTCAGGCATCCACTAGGGTCTTGGAATGTAACCCCCACAGAGAGGGGAGCACTAGTGTATAAGCCTACCCTGATCGTGTCATTACTAAAACATATGGGAAAAAGTAGTGATGACTGTATTACCAATTCATGTATTTTTAGCCATATGCTTGGACTGTATATATAGCTATAGGTGTTTTTCTATTTCTTCAACTTCTGTCTTTTTTAATTTTTTTTTTCTCCCAGGCTGGAGTGCAATGGTGCTATCTTGGCTTATTGCAACTTCTGCCTCCTGGTTCAAGTGATTTTCCTGCCTCAACCTCCCAAGTAGCTGGGATGACAGGTGGCTGCCATCATGCCCAGCTAATTTTTGTATTCTTTTTTGGAGAGACGGCTTTTCACCACGTCAACTTCTATCTTTTAGAGATGGTAGGATGCCCTTGTAACACTGCCAGTTTTTCCCTCCTGGTGGACAATTAGCTATGTATTATGTAAAATATACTTTTAGCGAGTCTCTACTTTGCTCTTTTGCTTGTCTTAAATATGATTATCTTATTGTTACTTTTAAATTCACCTTGGGAAGGAGCTAAGTTCCATTATGCCTCAGTAGGTGATAATTTGGCATAGGGCTTGATACTAGACTTTGCAGAGGGTCAAACTTGCTCTCTTATTTGAGTTTTGCCTCTTGGAAAGTATCCGATTTAAAATGCTGAATTCAGGAATCAGTGACAGTTATATATTCTGCACTGTGAGAAAAAATTTCTAAATTTATGTGGTGTTTTCCTGGAGGAGAAATGTTTTTATTTGTACTTGTAAAAACACATGTCCTCAGTGGCATGTGTGTCTCACTGGAAGCATCCAAATGACTTCTTTGTAATTGTATGTGATACCGCCTTATATTTTAGATGATTTATCCCTGAACACTGGGCTACATGTATCAATGCTATGCTTTCTCCTGCTTCCTGTACCCTTTTATCCAGCTTAAAATTTCCGGGAACAAAAAGATAATAATTTATCTTGATATCCTAGAAAAAAAGAGTTATTGAAACTTACGAATGATGTAGACAAGACCTGTATTGAATGATGATATGGTTTGGCTCTGTGTCCTCACCAAAATCTCACATCAAACTGTAATCCCCACGCGTGGAGGAAGAAACCTGGTGGGAGCTGATTGTATCATGGGGAGGTTTCCCCCATGCTGTTCTCATGATTGTGAGCGAGTGCTCAAGAGATATGATTCTTTAAAAGTGTGTGACCTTCCACCCTTCCCCCAGTCTTTCCTGTCATCCTGTGAAGAAGGTCCTTGCTTTCTCTTCACCTTCTGTCATGATTGTAAGTTTCCTGAGGCCTCCCAGTCATGCTTTCTGTTAAGACTGTAAAGCTATGAGTCACTTAAACTTCTTTTCTTCATAAATTGCCCAGTCTCAGGTAGTTCTTTATAGAAGTGTGAGAATGGACTAATACAGAAAATTGGACCAGGAAAGTGAGGCATTGCTATAAAGACACCTACAAATGTAGAAGCAACTTTGGAACTGGGTACAAGCAGAGGTTGGAACAGTTTGAAGGGCTCAGAAAGACAGGAAGATTAGGGAAAGTTTGGAACTCTCTAAAGACTTGTTGAATGGTTGTGATCAAAATGCTGATAGTGATATGGATGATGAATTTCAGGTTGAGTGGTCTCAGATGGAAATGAGGAACTTCTTGAGAACTGGAGCAATTGTCACTCTTGCTTTACTTTAACAAAGAGACTAGTGGCATTGTGCCCCTGTTCTAGAGACCTATGGAACTTTGAACTTGAGAGAGATGATTGAGGGCATCTGGCAGAAGAAATTTTTAAGCAGCAAACTATTCAAGAAATTGCCTGGCAGCTCCTAACAGCATACAATCATATGTGTTCACAAAGAGATGATCTGAAATTGGAACTTACGTTTAAAAGGGAAGCAGAACATAAAAGTTTGGAAAATTTTCAGCCTGACCATGTGGTAGAAAGAAGAAAACATTTTCTGGGGTAAAATTCAAGCTGGCTGCAGAAATTTACATAAGTAAATAGGAACTGAATGTTAATATCCAAGACAATGGGGAAAATGTCTTGAGGGCATGCCAGAGACCTTACTGACTGTCTGTCACATTACAGGCCTGAAGGCCTAGCACAGAAAAACGGTTTTGTGGGTCAGACCCAGGGCCCCATTGCTCTGTGCAGCCTTGGGACATGGCACCCTGCATCCCAGACACTCCAGTCCCAGCCATGACTAAAAAGGGACAAGGTACAGCTTGGGCCATTGCTTCAGAGGGTGCAAGCCTCAAGCCTTGGTGGCTTTCACATGGTGTTAGGCCTGTGAGTGCGCAGGAGACAAGAGTTAAATTTTGTGACCTTCTCCCTTGATTTCAGAGAAAGTATGGAAACACTTGGATGTCCAGGAGGAAATCTGCTACAGGGGTGGAGCTCCCATGGAGAACCTCTACTAGGGCACTGCAGAAGGGAAATGTGGGGTTGAAGCCCTCATACAGAGTCACCACTGGGACACTGCTCAGTGGAGCTGTGAGAAGAAGGCCACTGTCTTTCAGACCCCAGAATGGTAGATCCACTGACAGCATGCACCATGCACCTGGAAAAGCCATAGGCACTCAATACCAGGCCATGAAATCAGCCGTGGGTGCTTTACTCTGAGGAGCCACAGGGGTGGAACTGCCCAAGGCCTTGGGAGCTCACCCCTTGCATCAGTGTGCCCTGGAGACATGTAGTCAAAGGAGATTAGTTTGGACTTTAAGATTTAATAACTGCCCTGCTGGGTTTTGGACTTGCATGGGCTTGTAGCTGTTTTGTTTTGGCCAACTTCTCCCATTTGGAAAGGGAGCATTTACCCAATGCCTGTACCCCCATTGTATTTTGGAAGTAACTAATTTGTTTTTGATATTACAGGCTCATAAGTGGAAGAACTTGCCTTGTCTCAGATGAGATTTTGAGCATGGATGTTTGAGTTAATGCTGGAATGAGTTATGACTTTGAGGGACTGTTGGGAAAGCACGACTGGTTTTGAAATGTGAGGAGGACATGAGATTTGGGAGGTGAAGGGGTGGAATGACATGATTTGGCTGTGTGTCCATACTCAAATCTCATGTCAAATTGTAATCCCCACATGTTGGGGGAGAAACCTGGTGGGAGGCGATTGGATCACAGGGACAGTTTCCCTCATTCTGTTCTCATGACAGCCAGTGAGTTCTCATGAGATCTGGCGGTTTAAATGTGTTTGGCAGTTCCCCCTTTCACTCTGTTTTTCCTGACATCATGTGAAGAAGGTCCTAGCTTCCCCTTCACCTTCTGCAATGATTGTAAGTTTCCTGAGGACTCCCAGTCATGCTTCATGTTAAACTTGTGATATTGTGAATCAATTAAGTCTCTTTTATGCATAAATTACTGGTAGCCCTTTATAGTAGTGTGAGAACAAATCAAAACAAACGAGTTTAGTGTCTGGCATTTTAATTGCAAAATATATCTGCTTGTGGTGGTAGCCTTTGAGAGACTGGTTGAAATCATTTTATTATTGTAGCACAATCTTCAGCTTTAACTCTGTGCTCACTTTTTTTGTGGACTCTTGTAAATTGATTAGGTTCTTTTTCCCAATGTTGGATCATTTTTGACAATGAGGGTAATACTGTGTCATCCAACCTTATGTTGCTCAAGAGCAAATTACCACTGCAAGGTGAGAGACTGTGGGCAGATTGCAAACTGTAAACACCAAGGGTTCAAGCCACTACATTTTGCCTTGCTGTACTGAGTTATTCTAACACTAATATCCAAAGTAGGAACTACTCCTGGAAAAGTGAGACTCCACATGTGGGTGAAGGGCAGGGGAGACCAAGTATCCAGCATCTGTTTCTTGGTTTTTAATCTTGAGAATTCTTGTCCACTGGGGAGGCCAAAGTTTGGAAAGGAACCTACAGCATGGTCTTCATGAAGCAAATGTTTATGAGAAATGAATACGAATCTGGTCCCATGCTAGGCACCAGTTATAGAGTTTTGAATTAAATAGATGTTTTTTTCTGCTGACATGGGGCTTAAATCCTACTGTGTTGGGAAAGGGGAGCAGTGGAGGAGCAGGTAATTAAATATGCCCTCCATTACAGATTGAAAACTAAAATTGAGTTAACCAATAGATTCTGGGATTGACAGCAATTTGGAAAATAAGTTAGTTAGTTTGGTGATCAGAGAAGACTTACCTGAGAACCTGAGACTTAAAGCATTCCAGTGAGGCCATCATAAACTTATCCTGGGAGTTGGACCGTCTGGCATTGGAGATTTTGTACATTCGAGCATGTGCTGATGCTTTAATGTGAGAAGGAGCTGGGCTTATTCTAGGATCTGGAAGAAAATGGAAAGGAAGCCCAATGACACCTTTATGAACATCAGGCAGAGATGAGGTTGTGAAGTTGGGTTAGAGTAGACAGGGTCATGCTGCACAGGATCCTGTAGATCAGGGTAAAGAGTTTCGCATCTGATATAAGTGGAAACCAAAGGTATTCAATGTTTTAAATCAGAAGACTGCAAGTGAAATGATCATTGATGAGTTTCTAAAAGATCATTTTGGCCTCTGACAGAAGAGGAAGTTGGAGGCAAGTAAGAATAAAACCAGGGAGATAGTGGACCCCAGAAATAGCGTGTTAGCAGTAAAGGTGATAAAAAATGTATGCATTTAAAATACGTTGCATGTAAATCAACAGGACTTACGGATGAATTGAATATGGGATGATGAAAATTGAGGACTTATGGTCAATGGCTAGAATACTGATTTGAGTCAGAGAATATTTGGTAGTGCCATTTATCGTTTAGTAGCTACGTGCTTTAGCTGTAAAAGCCCAAATTGTTTCCATATGAGAGTTTTTGCTTTGGATCTTAGAGGCTGCCCCATTCTAATAAATTTCTTTGGCTTTTATGCTCACACCTCATAATACTGTAACTGGCTAATTTTATAGTTTAAAGTATTTTGCCCATTTTGTTTCATTGTTACAATGTTTCCAAGGCTTTCTTTATCTTTTTAGTCTTCTGTGACTCTGGTTATAATACCTTATTCACTAACATCTTTTTTTTCCCCCTAGTTTTCACTTGTTTAGTTTTATCTAGTTTTCATTTATTATATTAAATTTCTTTTCATTTTTGGAATAAAAACTTCTTAAATTTTTAGTTTTTGCTTTTTTTTATTGTACTTTAGGTTCTGGGGTACATGTGCAGATCATGCAGGATTGTTGCATAGGTACACACATGGCAATATGGTTTGCTACCTCCATTCCCTTGTCACCCACATCTGGCATTTCTCCCCATGTTATCCCTCCCCAACCTCCCCACCCTCCATGCTGTTCCTCCCTTGCCCCCCTCCAAGAGACCCCAGTGTGTGATGCTCCCCCTCCCTGTGTCAATGTGTTCTCCTTGTTCAACACCCACCTATGAGTGAGAACATGTTGTGTTTGATTTTCTGTTCTTGTGTCAATTTGCTGAGAATGATGGTTTCCAGCTTCATCCATGTCCCTACAAAGGACATGAACTAATTGTTTCTTATGGCCGCATAGTATTCCATGGTGTATATGTGCCACATTTTCCTTGTCCAGTCTATCGTCGATGGGCATTTGGGTTGGTTCCAGGTCTTTGCTATTGTAAACAATGCCGCTATGAACATACCTGTGCATGTGTCCTTATGATAGAATGATTTATAATCCTTTGGATATATACCCAGTAATGGGATTGCTGGGTCAAATGGAATTTCTATTTCTAGGTCCTTGAGGAAGCGCCACACTGTCTTCCACAATGGTTGAACTAGTTTACACTCCCACCAACAGTGTAAGAGTGTTCCTATTTCTCAACATCCTCACCAGCATCTGTTGTATCCCAATTTATTAATGATCACCATTCTAACTGGAGTGAGGTGGTATCTCAATGTTGTTTTGATTTGCATTTCTCTAATGACCAGTGAAGATGAGCATTTTTTCATATGTTTGTTAGCCTCATATATGTCTTCTTTTGAAAAGTGTCTGTTGATATCCTTCACCCACTTTTGAATGGGTTTGTTTGTTTTTTCCTTGTAAATCTGTTTTAGTTCTTTGTAAATTCTGGATATTAGCCCTTTGTCAGATGGGTAGATTGCAAAAATTTTTTCCCATTCTGTTGGCTGCCAGTTCACTCTAATGATAGTTTTTGCTTCTTTAAGTATATTTTAATTTCTTTTCATTTTTTCACCTTTTTAGTATTTATTATATTAACTTTTATCTATGACTATACTTTACCTCAGTAAGTGGCAAGCAAGATAAATGGTCATTGCATCGATACATTTTCTATTAGCCCATCTTCTAAACAAGAGGACTGTATATTTACTCTCTGGATGGTCCCAATAGAGACCTGCCTATGTCTTTTAGCAAACAACCTGTAATTTGCTCCCGTGTTTCATGAGAAGGGAAATAGGAGATACACAGGTCAAAATTTCTTTACAGCACAAGTTTGCCTTTATAAGTGGCACAAGTAAAATGCTGAAAGTGTCTATAAGGCACAAGATCTATGACCACATTTAAAATCTATGTTCTTAGCATAGCTTCCATCAGTGTGCATTTGACAAATTTAATATATCACTGTCATAGTGTGTGATTATAATAATAGTAAAAGTATTTTATTAAGCATTTACTATGTTCTATATTGAATGTGGTTTGTCATTATTAGTATCAGGCTTATTCCCATAGTATCCCTGAGAAGTAGATATTATTTTAAATATTCTTATGAATAAATAAAGTGAAATTAACTGAAGAAAAGCATAATCCTTAAAGCTAAATAGACCTGGGTTTGAATTCTGACCCTGCCAACTGTTAGTTATGTGATATTGAACAAATGTTCTTGTAACACTTGTACTTTTACATCTTTGTGTTTGTTTCCCTATTTTTAAGACTTAAAATTTTAAAAGACAACTTGCAGGAATGCAATGAAGATTAAATAAATAATGCTTGAAGAGCATCTTATTAAATTATTAGAGCTTTCTCTTTAGAGTCTGTTACTTTGTCATTGCTCAACCGTCCTCCTCCTGTACCTTTCCTGGCATTGCCATATCTATGGAAATATCAATCATCCTCAAAAGATCATCACAGAAACCTTGTATCTTTCAGAAAGTCTCAAGCTTGCTTTCTTCAGAGGCCACAGAGGCCAAGACAAAGGAAGATTATGAATGAATACGAGGCTTTGTTCTCAATCTAGATTTAGAGAGCTGGGTTTGTTAATCCTCTGTGGATACTTAACTCCTTGATTTGCCTCTCCAAACCAGACACAATTCTGGCAGGTAGACTCCCTGGAGAAATAGAGAAAAAGAGTCTAAAATTATGTACAGAGAATCTTTCTAGACAAGGTTATTATTTCCACCCTGTTTTGCTTCTTTTAATAAACATTGTAGCTAATATAAATTTTTAAATTTTGGATATTAGAGTTTATGCTATCTTCCACCTCTCTCTAATGTCATTTTCATCCTATCTCTGTCTACTTATATTTAAATTTGTATGTAAACATGTATCTACACATAGATCTATATGTATTAGTCCATTAGGGCTGCTATAAAAAATGCCATAAACTGGTTGGCTTACAAACAACAGAAATTCATTTCTGTCAGTTCTGAGGCTGGAAAGTCTAAGATCAAGGTGCCAAAAGATTTGGTGTCTGGTGAGAACCCACTTCCTGGTTCATAGATGGCCATCTTTTCCCTGTGTCCTCACATAGTAGAAGGGACAAAGCAGCTCTCTGGGTTCCCTTTTAAAAGGGCATGACTCTTAGCCCTCAGGGCTCTGCCTTCATAACCTAATCACCCTCCAAAGACTCCACCTATACTGTCAAATTAGGGGTTAGGATTTGAACATATGAGTTTTGCTGTAGACATTCAGTCTACAGCAATATATTCTCTCTATGTATATTTCTATATATCTGTCTATGCGTCTGTCTATCTATATATTATCCATATGAATCATAAACTAGTGATTCAAACAAGGTATGCATTTATTTGTCTTTTCAATAAATCTGGGTTGGGAGAATCCAGGGGTATAGATTTCTCTGCTTCAGGAGTGACTCTTATATTTGTTGTACCTCCCTTTAGGGTGAGCCCTCACTTCATGGTTAAAAATAGCTCAACTCCATCACACGTTTTCCAGAAGGTAAAAAGAGGAAGTTAAGAGCTTGCTTTTAAAAGTATCATGCCTGTAATCCCAGCACTTTGGGAGGCTGAGGCAAGTGGATCACCAGAGGTCAGGAGTTCGAGACTAGTTTGGCCAACATGGTGAAACCCTGCCTCTACTAAAAATACAAAAAATTAGCCAGACGTGGTAGCGAGCACCTGTAATCTCAGGTAATTGGGAGGCTGAGGCAGGAGAATCACTTGAACTCAAGAGGCAGAGGTTGCAGTGGACCGAGATCGCGACATTGCACTCCAGACTCCTGTGTGACCAGAGTAAAACTCCATCTCAAAAAAAAAAAAAAAAAAAGAGTATGGCCTGGAATTTTTATGCATTACTTTTGCTCACATCTTACTTGCAAGGACTTCATCACATGGCTATAGCTAACCAGATGGGAAGCTGAGGAATATCACGTTTCACTAAATGCTATGCCGAAATAGGCTACAAATTAGACTAGTATTTCTTCCACTAGTCTTTTATTTTTATTTATTTATTTATTTTTCTTGTTTAAAGGCCAACATATTTCTGAGATCGGTCCAGGAGACCTAATGGGAAATTTTAAATGAGGTCACCTGCTTTATTAAATGTGGAAAGGAACTTTTCCCCCTCCTCCTCTCCGCTAGTCTTTTAAAAACAGCAAGTTACTAAGGTGCTATGTGTGCCATTATCTCATTTATTTCTTACAACCCTACATGATAGAAATATTTTTCTCTTTGAAAAGTGAGGTTTTGAGGGATTAAATATCTTTCTCAACCTCACACAGCTAATAAGAGGATTTCATAGGTGGCTGAACCCACAATGTTAACCTGAATGTTGCAGCCTCCCAACACATCCTCTTACCTAACACTTTTCTTCCCTTCACGATTACAGAAAGATTCTCATCAGCCTTTTCTCTTGTTTTGAAAACACATAATAAAATATATATTAAAAGAAAAGAAAGAAACGATAGCATATCAAGACATGATTAGTTTTTCTTTTTTTTTGAGCTGGGGTTTCACTCTTGTTGCCCAAGCCAGAGTGCAGTGGTGCTATCTCAGCTCATTGCAACCTCGGCAACAAGAGGAAATCCATGTCTCAAAAAAAAAAAAAAAAGATTGAAGTTGGGAGACTTGAACCTCTGTCTCCCAAGTTCAAGTGATTCTGCTGCCTCAGCCTCCCGAGTAGCTGGGATTACAGGTGTGCACCACCATGCCCAGCTAATTTTTTGTAGTTTTAGTAGAAATGGAGTTTCAGCATGTTAGCCAGAGTGGTCTCAAACTCCTGATCTCAGATGATCCACCCACCTCAGCCTCCCAAAGTGCTGGGATTACAGGCGTGAGCCACCATGCCTGGCTCAATGATTTTTAAAGTTACAAAAATCACTTTGAAAACACCAAGTTGGACTTTTCTTTGCTCACCAGAAACCTAACAGGCAGTTCATAGTTAATAAATGTTAAATGTGAAATGGAAAAAAAAAAAAGAGAACACATAATAAATAGACTCAAACAGGGATCTACCACAAAAGAGTGTAATCATTTAATTCATTGCCGATTGTGCTGGATAATTTCTGTTTTCCCTTGCAGGGCCATTTTCTCCCTTCCTCTGGTCTACTTGGAGTCTCCTGAAGGAAAACTCTATAGAACGAATCACACAAGGGCCTTTGCCCTTTGGCTTCTAGTTGGGTTTGGTCAGAGGGAAACTGGAGCAGGATAGAGAGGCTGGGGGTATTTCCTCGGCTCCCTTCCTACTGAGGCATAGTTTTGTAGTTGTTGAGTACCTTGTACCGCATTTCCCATAGTTACATGTCTTGTTTGGTTCTGTAACACTGTACCTTCCCCATGACCCTTAGACCTAGGGGTGGTAATAGCTTCTCATCCTAGGGGTGGTAATAGCTTCTCAACCTAAGTGTGGTAATAGCTTCTCATCCTTGGTATGGTAATAGCTTCTCATTGTTGACAGCTCCTGGGTGCTTCATCAAGCTTCTTCGTTTATTTAACCTCATTCACACTTCTATTGTGGGGACCTTTGTTAAACAATTTTTAATAAAATCTTTGGGCATCACCATCTGTTTCCTGCTAGGATTATAAAAGATAAACCGAGTTATCCTCATGAGTTTAAAGTGAACAATTATTGAGCAACACGACTTGTTTGCATTGTAGTGCCTTATAAAAATGGGATACCTGTTTCATTTCATGCCCATAAGCTTCAGTACATTGTAGGGAGGTCTTTCTAGATGACAACTGGGGGATGGCATCTTTGATTCCTTGGTCATTTTACTAAGATAGTAGGATGAATAATAAAAAAATTTTTATTGAATGGATAAGCTGCAATGATGGATCTTCAGTAACCTGCTCAAGCCTAAATATCCTTGGATCCCATCTGGGATGAGAGCCCATTCAAGTTGCAACTCCCTCCTGTGAATGGAATTTTAATTGACACTTTGATCAACTAATTATATTTCTCAATTACTCTCACTATGTGAATCTTCTTCAAATATTTTTCCTGCTGAGTGATTAAATATCCATATTGTCCCAGAAAAAACAATTGACTCAGTTTTCCTTAGCAATATTGTTCAGTAACTGTCCTTAGTTTTTGACTCGTAGAGAGCCCTAGCTAGCTAAATCTCTCATCCTAAAGAACACTTTATGTATTCTACAATTTAGCTGTGGAATTTTATGACTGGAACATCCTCAAATTTCATGCTACCTTTTCTTT
Source organism: Ateles fusciceps (assembly GCA_036589455.1). Taxonomy (NCBI): domain Eukaryota; kingdom Metazoa; phylum Chordata; class Mammalia; order Primates; family Atelidae; genus Ateles; species Ateles fusciceps. The sequence continues at coordinate 9,279,924 of JAZHEH010000193.1, forward strand.
TAACAAGCCATAAAATTAGGTCTTTCTTCTCAATATCTTACATGAGAAATAATTATATATTAAGCCCAACTACTCCATTCCCCTTATTTTTTTTTCAATTACATTCTTTTTTACTTTATTATGACATCATCCAAAAACAAGGTAAGACTTTGGTTAACCTCCATTAATCTTTCATTATTTGTTGACTCTAGACAGGAAATGTTTATGGACCACATTTTGTGTGCTTGACAATGATTCTTAGTTACTCTCTGGGAATTTATTACTGCTACTTCTAATTAACAACTGCTAATTATTGAGTTCATATTATGTGTCATGCAATGTTCTAAACTCTTATATATTAACTCATGTAGTCCTTTCAACAACCCTGTAGACATTATTATACCCATTTTACAAATGAGGAAATTGAGTCTTTAATAGTTGAAGTTACTTGTCCAAGTTAACTTGTAAATGGAAGGACTAAAATTTAATCCTGGATTTTATTTTTTTTTAACAGCAGCAACAACAACAATAACAGTCTTGGTGAGCTTAATCACCACATTCTAAAAATCAGCTTATCTATTGAACAAGCAAAAAACAGATAACCATTAAAAATGTGCAAAGACATGAAAACACACTTCTCAAAAGCAAACATACAAGCAGCCAACAAACATGGAAAAATGCTCAACATCACTGATTATTGGAGCACAATGAGATAACATCTCACACCAGTCAGAATGGCTATTATAAGTAAAAAAATAACAGACACTAGTGAGGCTGAAAAGGGAATGCTTATGTTACTGTTGATGGGAAGGTAAATGAGTTCAGCCAGTTTGGAGAGTTCTCAAAGAATTTAAAACAGATCTGCCATTTGGCCCCATATTCCCATTACTGGGTATGTAGCAAAATAAAAGTAAATCATTCCACTAAAAAGGCACGTCCACTTATATGTTCATCACAGCACTATTCACAATAGCAAAGACATGAACTCAGCCTAGAGGCCCATCAGCAGCCATGAAAAACCATAATGCAGCTCGAAAGAAGAAGAAAATCATGTCCTTTGTTAGCAAAATAGATGCTGCTGGGGGCCATTACCCTAAGTGAATTAACGCAGGAACAGAAGATCAAATACTGCATGTTCTTACTTATAAGTTGAAGCTGAATTTTGGGTACTCATGGACATAAAGATGGCAACAGACACTGGGGACTATTAGAAGGGGGAGGGACGGAGGGGGAGCAAGGTTTGAAAAATTAGCTATTGAGTGTCATGCTCTCTACCTGGGTGGTGTGATCCATTTCACCCCAAACTTCAGCATCATGCATTAAACCCAGGTAACAAAACTGCATATGTGCCCCTGAACCCAAAATATAACTTTAAATTACAAAAAAAGTAAAAAAAAATAAAATAAAAATGAAAATCAGTTTATGCAAAGATAGTCTGGGGACACAGCAGACAGCAATCTTAATCTTTACATAGAACCAGTCTTTTGGTTTCTTCTAGCTCAACTCCCAGCACTGCCTGTTTTGTAGCCTAGTGACTCAATATTACTTTTATATAGTTTGATATTAATTCTGAAGGAATGGGAGAGATGGCTTTCTGCCGTAAAGGAGGAAATAGCACATCCTTGCGATGGTCTAGTTTGATAATATGGCTTTATTATAAAAAATCAGGATTGGCCTCTATGGGAAATTGTTCTTTACAATTATGCAGAAAAAAGTGGCTCAGCACTAATTATATAGAACTAAAATCACTGTCTTTGGCAGGCATTTTCTGACACCCAAATGTCTGCATTACATAATTGCAAAAAACAAGTCAACTGGTTCAGGTAATTTTGCAGTTAATTCTTTCTGCCAGGGATACAGAAAAACCATGCTCTTTAGGATGAGATTATCCATAGGAGCCTTTACTGCGTTTTTAAAGACACTGGTGGGGATATTGTTACACCTGCCTTGAATATTTTCCAGGCCTGAATGTTTGGCATAGAACTCCAGGGACCCAATGGAGTCTGTTCATGCACTGGAAAAGATCCAGAGCTGATTTCTGAAGTAAATTCTTTGTTAGCGGGGCTCAGGTGGCCCATCTCCAGGCAGAGTTGATGTAACCTCCCATTTTCGGTGGGCATGGTAGTCACAGCAACAGACATTTACTGAACACATCTTTTGGCAGTCATCATGCGAGGTACAGGTTGAACTCCTTCAGTGCCAGCCCTGCCATCTGCTCTCCTGATTACATAGCAGAAGGATCTTTTATTAGCCAGTACTAAAGAGTTGTATCCTCTTGGCCCTCATCAAAGAGTGCAACCTCCAGTGGTTTGTGCTTCAGTTCCCATCAAATGCCCAGCTGAGAGAAGCGATAGATGTCATTTATATAGTATTCATCCTTCTCACTCCTCTGTGTATCTGGCCTTTTACTGTTACGTCACATCAGCTTGGTCCCTATCACTTTACAAAGGTGCATTTTGATATATGCCTTGGCTTGTTTTTCTATTTGAAATCATCAGTCACTATAAGAAACACTCATTTGGAATTGACTGCTGTGTTTACTCCAAAAATGCTGAAGAAATTAATATAGCAAATACTTATTGATTGTCTATGGTGCACACACAAAATGCTGTGTGCTTGAAGAAGGCATAGCTCCTGAAATCACCACTGGACTTGCTGTGCAGTGGAACAAAATGTAATCTGAGAGCACAAAGAAGGAAATGACTGATTTTTTCTGGGAAAATCCAAAAAGCTTTATTGAGAAGGTGACATTTCAATTGGGTTTAGAAGGATGTATAGGAGTTTTCCGAGAGGTGGTGGGCACAAGGATAGAAGAGATATCAGGCAAAAAATGGAGCATGTGTACAGGCATAAAATCTCATGCAAAGACCTATGATGTCCGGGAGAAGGAGAGAAATTCAGGGTATCAAAAGCTTACTATATCAAAAGACAGGCCTGGAAATATTGGTGGAACTAGATAGCGAAGGCATTTGTAGGCCATGCTAAAAGAGTTTGGGTTTTACCCTAATCACTAGAAGATATTCTAACAAATAGTATGAGGTAAACAATAATATTTATTTATTTTTGCAGAAGATAAATAAATCACAAGGAGCTAGTTAAGTGAGAGGGAAAAGGAGCCTGGTTTAAGTTACAAGAGGGATAAAAACTTGCACTGGTCAGCTGTAGGAGCCATTTCTGTAATAACATTTATATGGAAACAATATTTTATGGTTATCAAAAATAGAAGAATACTATTTATTATATCAGCCAGTCCATCCAAAGTCTCATATAAAATATTCTTTAGACTACTGTGCTTAGAAAAATATTTCTTCTAAGAAGTTAACACAGAATCAAATTTAAGGCTCAGCCATAGCTATAATTTTGAGATTTATTTAGAGTATTTCCTTTTTTAAAAAAATAATTTATTTATTTTACTTTAGGTGCATACTATATCTGGCATTTCTCCCCATGTTATCCCCTCCCCCACCCCCGTCCCTCCCCACCCCCTCATTGTCTCTCCCCTACCCCCCCAACTGTCCCCTGTGTGTGATGCTCCTCTCCCTGAGTCCATGTGTTCTCGTTGTTCAACACCCACCTGTGAGTGAGAACATACCGTGCTTGGCTTTCTGTTCTTGGGTGAGTTTGCTGAGAATGATGGTTTCCAGATTCATCCAAGTCCCTACAAAGGACACGAATACTACACGGCTGTGTAGTATTCCATGGTGTATATGTACCACATTTTCTTTGTCCAGTCTATCATTGATGGGCATTTGGGTTGGTTCCAGGTCTTTGCTGTTGTACACAGGGCTGCAATGAACATACGTGTGCATGTGTCTTTATAGTAGAACGATTTATAGTTCTTTGGGTATGTACTCAATAGTGGGATTGCTGGGTCAAATGGGATTTCTATTTCTAGATCCTTGAGAAATTGCCACACTGTCTTCCACAACGGTTGAACTAATTCACACTCCCACCAACTGTGTAAGAGTGTTCCTATTTCTCCACATCCTCTCCAGCCTCTGTTGTCTCCCGATTTTTAATGATCACTATTCTAACTGGCGTGAGATGATATCTCAGTGTGGTTTTGATTTGCATTTCTCTAATGACCAGTGATGATGAGTATTTTTTCATATGTTTGTTGGCCTCATATATGTCCTCTTTTGAAAAATGTCTGTTCATATCCTTCACCCACTTTTGAATGGGGTTGTTTGTTTTTTTCTTGTGTATCTGTTTTAGTTTCTTGTAGATTCTGGATATTAGCCCTTTGTCAGATGGGTAGATTGCAAAAAATTTTTTGCCAGTCTGTGTCTTTTGATTGGGGCATTTAGGCTGTTTACATTCAATGTTAATATTGTTATGTGTGAATTTGAACCTGCCATTTTGTTAGTGGCTGGTTTTCTTTCTCATTAGTTGACTCATTTTCTTCATTGCATTTTTGGTCTTTGCCAGCTCGTTTGCTTTTGCAGTGACTGATTCTTGTCCCTTTCCATGCTTAGTGTTTCTTTCAGGAGCTCTTGTAGGGCAGGTCTGGTGGTGACAAAATCTCTCAATAATTGTTTGTCTGTAAAGGATTTTATTTCTCCTTCACTTATGAAGCTTAGTTTGGCTGGATATGAGATTCTGGGTTGAAAGTTCTTTTCTTTAAGGATGTTGAATATTGGCCCCCACTCTCTTCTGGCTTGTAGGGTTTCTGCTGAGAGATCTGCTGTGAGTCTGATTGGCTTCCCTCTGTGGGTGACCTGACCTTTCTCTCTGGCTACCCTTAGCATTTTTTCCTTCATTTCGACCCTGGTGAATCTGACGATTATGTGCCTTGGGATTGCTCTTCTTGAGGAATATCTTTGTGGAGTTCTCTGTATTTCTTGAATTTCAAATTTGGACTGCCTTGCTAGGCGTGGGAAGTTCTCCTGGATAATATCCTGGAGTGTGTTTTCCAGCTTGGATTCATTCTCCCCGTCATATTCAGGTACACCGAGCAAGCATAGATTAGGATTTTTCACATAATCCCATACTTCTTGGAGGCTTTGTTCATTTCTTTTCACTCTTTCTTCTCTTATATTGCCTTCTCTTTTTTATTTCATTGAGTTGATCTTCAATCTCTGATATCCTTTCTTCTGCTTCATCGATTCAGCTATTAAAACTTGTGTTTGCTTCACATAGTTCTCGTGCTGTGTTCTTCAACTCCATCAAGTTGTTTATGCTCTTCTCTAAGCTGGTTATTTTAGTTAACATTTCGTCTAACCTTTTCTCAAGATTTTTGGTTTCTTTGCATTGAGTTAGAACGTGTTCCTTTAGCTCTGAGAAGTTTGTTATCCACCTTCCAAATCCTGTTTCCGTCAATTCTTCTCACTCCTTCTTGGTCAAGTTGTGATCCTGTGTTGTTGAGGAGTTGTGATCCCTTGAAGGAGAAGAGGTGTTCTGGTCTTTGGTGGTTTCACCTTTTTTGTGCTGGTTTTTTCCCATCTTTGTGGATTTACCTGGCTGTGGTGTCAAAGAGCTGCTTGATGAGATTGCTTGTCTGCCTGTGGGGGTGCTACTGGGTTTCTAGGGACTCCTTCAGGTTACTAGGGAAGCTTCCTGTGTCTTACTTGTTTATGCTGGGAGATTAGGCGCGCCTCTTCTGCTGACCTGTAGGCGCTGCTGTGTTGTGGAGAATGCTGTCCCATTGCTACGTAGGCTTCCTGTGTTTTTTGTTAAAACATGTAGCCCAGTCCCACCCCTCTAGTGGTGGGTTGTGCCCTTCCTCTACTGGGTTGTATCATTCAGGGTTCCTCTCAGACTGTGGCACTGGCTAGGCAACCCACTAGAGTCAAAGCTTCAACCTTCTGGGGTTTGTGGGGGAGGTTAGGGATCCACCCAGCCACACCCGGCAGTCTCCCCCTTTCAGCTTTCTCTCTCTCAGGTCATGGGGTAGGGGCCGCCCAGCTGCTCCTGCTTACAGCATCCTCTCTCTCCAGGCGAGGGGGAGGGGGTGATAGCTCAATCTGCAGACTCTTATTCAACTCCACACTTGTAATTCCCGGCGCTTGACCAGCAAAGACCCCCTGTTCTGTATATTGCTGAGGCTTTGGGGGAAGCGCTGTATCTGGACCACAGTGCCAGAGGTGGAGCCTCCGACTTGCCAGTCAGATGCACTTTCTGGGTGAAGCAGCACCCCTCCCCGTCTCGGTCTGCCCTGAGTGGGCTTTGCTCACCCTCGGACCAGAACCATTGAAATGCCCCTGGTACCTCAGTTGGATCTAGGAGATCCCTGGGTTTCTGTGTCTCTTTTGCTGGGTGTTGTGTGCTGGAGTTGTGTCTAATCCACCATCTTGGATCCTCCCTAGAGTATTTCCTATAAATTCCCATTTAATTTCTATTTTATTATACTGTGGTATAGGTATTTTATTGCAAACTACATTCTTATGAAGATGAGGTGGTTTATGACTAAATATAAAGTAAAATAAAACAAAAGTATAATACATGTATGGTATATATGTGCATTCACATATAAATATATGTGTATATATATATATGTTAAAATTATATTTGTTTTTGGTTAATGTGAACTTTATCTTTAATCCCTCTGGGCTCCTCAGAACTGTTTAAATTAATAGTTTCAAATGTTGATGTCCCATGTGGAATTCCAGAGCCTAGATATCAGTGTGGAGATAGTTAAAATCTCTGTGGTTTAAAATATTTTTGAGGAAAAGTACTTTTTCTTTGTTTTCTGTTTTGATAATAGTGTTTAGAAACTCTTGACTTAGCAACTCTTCCCAAAGACCTAACAGAGTATGCTGCATACAACTAGTTTATATCCCTTTATGGTTTTCTTTAGGTTTTTGTGTAAAATAGATTGCTTATACCGTGGCATGGGGTATCTCATCTATGTTCCCTCCAGGGCATCAACCCAAAATGCTATGCAGAGAGACTTTGCTAGGATGTTTGAACATATGAACACAGCTTTTCCTCTGATCTTGAGTGAAGGGAAATGGTGACTACAAAAGGACATGTACATATAATAATATTTGGTAGCATTGTTGTTCCTATTAGTTGCCCTCCCCTCATTCTGTCTTGTGTGCTCAGTCAACAACTATTCTTCCTAAAGATAAAAACTTAATGATTGCTTTGTGGAGAGAGCCTTCTTTAGCCTTGATCAGGCTACATCTGCCTTACTGTTTGCGTTCTTAGCATCTTGTAGCATGCCCCTTTTGTACTATTTACAACAGTTATAAATAAGGTTACATTTATTTGTGTAATCTTTTGTGTAAAGTCTCTCTCCCAAAAGTACATTTCCTCAGTAACAGGAAGCAGTTGTGTGTGTGTGTGTGTGTGTGTGTGCGTGCTCATGTGTAACTCTTTTTCTTATTGTATAGCTCTAACGCAGCACAGTGCCTAATCCCTAATGGAGACTAAAAATAATATTGAATGGATGGATACATGCGTGAATGAGTATGGTAGCATTCTTTTACACGTTCACAGGTGATATGGTAAGTGTTTATTTGGCAATCTCAGTTGGCAGAGGACTGATTTCTTTTCCTATCTTTTTCTTATTCCTTGAAGGTATGTGTTTCTTCCTTCGTGATGCATAGAAAAGGAAAAATTAAACAGATTATCTTATCTTTGTCTGTGAAGCTTGTTACATAAATGTAAAACAAAGTGTCTTGTTCATGTGTTACAGGTCACTGCTCTGAATTTTAAGTTGTAAAGTATTTGAGTGAGGTAGAGTTTTTTCATGTATTGAAGGGTAATGAGATAGGTTATTTCCTGGAGTATACGATCATTCTAAATAACTGAATAAGTTGCAATGCTGAGATTTAGACAAAAAGAACTTGGATATTTCATAGCTTCTCTGGCATGTTCATTCTGCATGTGGAGTCACTGCAGTAAAAGCCTTCAACACTTGCTTCTTGGGTACCTAGTCAACAGTGAGTTCAAACCACACTCTCATATTTCCCAAACTAGGAGTTCTCTGTAACATTTTTCACTAATACAATTATGCTGTATCAGTGAGGAGGCAGCTTGCAGGATGAATGGAAAATGTAGGTTTTGGAGTCAGCTCAACCTGAATTCAAGATCAAACCAAGCCTTGTAATGATTAACTGAAAGACTCTGGGCATGCTCTTTATTCTCTTTAAACTTTAGTTTCTTTATTTAAAAAATTGAGATAGTTCTTTTATTAAAAAAATGCTTACTTTGCACCAGTGCTTAAAAGAGCCCATGTTTGTGAAGCACTTATTACTATTATCAGTATTTTCAGGATTATATTAATTTTAAGAAAAAAATGATTCTGAATCAATAAAAAAATAGCAGAAATATTTCCATAGGTGTCCTAGAGGTCTGTATGCCAAATAATAAATAATTTCCACTAGCATACAATTGAATGGTGGAGTGTATATAAAAACAAACTTATGTCTGACATTCTTAGCCAAATACCAACTAGGAAAAGATAATTTCCTAAGAATGTCAATGTGTCAGGAAATACACTCTCTTTGTGGACACAGAGGTTTCTTTATAGATCAAATAATAATTAGAGTCTTTGATAAGAAAAAGTGAGGGATGAGACCTTTGGAATATGCAAATGCAGTGGAAAGCAGGGCAGATTGAGATTTACCCTGATAAATGCTCCAAACCTCAGTATGGGAGTGATCTATAATTTTCCCCTGAAATGTGCTAACTAGGCTAAAATCTCTATTCTGCTATTGCTGCTGCTGCACTTAGGATCAGAGAAGGCGATCATCTGATTTTTTTTTTTTGTCCCCTGTAGAATCTTGCTCTTAGGCTTGGTAATGACAGGGTCTAGTGGAGGGCAGAGACCTGGGACCCAGTGGGGTACAGTAGGCTTTGACTGCTGTCAGTGCTCACCATGTGGCACAGGGACGAAAGGGCTGGCTCCAAGGAAAAGATCTAAGGGCAGGGCAGGGAGGGTTGTGGAGGCTGTGTTGAGTAGCAGCCTGGCAGCAGGCAGGTTGGGTCAGGCAAGTAGGTATTCAGCTGCCTGTCCTCTGTTATGGAGCAGCCTTTTTTCAACCTTAAGCTCGTTACACCACCTGTATACTAGACACTGAGGTGTCTTGACAATCAGTGACCATTATGCCTTTAAGTACTTTTTTGATGTAAGCAAAGCCTGCATTTCTCCTGCAATGTGGAATCTTCTCCCGTGGTAGTAATGCTGCAGGATTTCTTTGGCTGAGGCGGAGCAAATTTCATGTATTTAACAATATTGAGACAGGTCCTTTCTTGGCATATGCCTTGTACTTTAACCAACTGACTATGACACAATGCTACTGTAAGAAAAGAGCCAGGAAGGAGATGTGTGATAACTTTTCTGGAACATTCATTTTGTTTGGAGTCATTGTGGGCCATTTTCTTTTGTTTGAGAAAAATGAGGCATATATTCTCTTTACTGCTTTAGTTCATGTATCAAATTCCCCAGAGTTCTTTTCCATTTTAACTTGGCTATCTCTTAAAAGAAATAGAACATAGCAAAGTAAAATATTACCAGTTATTACTATATTTAGACTTTAATGTTTTGTCATGGTGCTTTCATTACCTTTGTTCTTACTTTAGAGGTTTCACATCTGTATTCCTGGCTAAATTACCACCAAAGAAAGAGATATAACTTGCCTCATAGAGCAATATATATTCTCTGTAGCCCTGTGTATTCATTCGTATTGCTTTTGAATGTATCAATTTGATATTTTTGATGGTAATTATGATGACATAAAGTATACAAGATAGACTGAAAAAAATGAAACCAATAACTAAAGACTCCTATACATCACTATAGTATTTTTAACCTGTTTTAGAAACCCCATCCAGTCTTTGAGGTCCAGATCAAATAGCACCAACCTCAGAAAGCTTTCTGTACCCTCAAAAAGCACATTTCTCCTCCTGTTGTGATTTCACAGCTTACCTTTTTTTATTCAGCATTCCTTTGGCACTTATTTTTTATTCTACACTGTGGGTTAGTTTTTTGTGCATTTACAACAAAATATGCTTTTACATAAATGTATATAGTAACCTCCATAAGAACTACAACTTTTTAATTTTTTCCATGAATCCTGCTTGGCACCCTACTTAGCACAAGTAGGAATCAAAAAATCTTTAGTGTGTTATTATATTTCTCCCCATCTTTTTCATTAATCAAAAATGAATCCAATACCTATTCTGAGCCAGCAACTGTGCTGAGTGCCTAGGACAGTGTCAACAAAGCAGACTTGATCTTGGTCTTTGATTAGAAATAATTACTCCAGTTTTTCCTTCTTTCTTCTCTATGGTTTTATGTTGGGAAGTAGACTGGTAGAATGTGGGAAGCAGCTGGACAGGAGAGAAAAATGAGGTGGTTCGAAGAAGCACATATTGTCCCCTTTCTCATATTCATAGCAATGTTTTAGAAGTTAAAAGCATCAGCTCTGGAGTACGTGCCCTACCTGTGTTTAAATCTTCTCTCTACATCTTCTCCGGGTGGTGTTGAAATTGTTATTTAATCTCACTGAGGCTCAATTTCTGCAAATAATAGAGTCTACTACAACAAAGGAGATGATATTTGTGCCAAACTGAAAATATCTGCTTAATTAGTGTTGGTAATTATTATCGTTGTTGTTATTATTAGTTGCTGTAATCTTTACATGCATGGGTGTTAAGGAGGACCATGTCTAGTGCTGCTTGGAGTAGGGCAGAGTTTACTGAGGGTGAGAATTCGCTCCAAGGATTCCTTTCCCAGATGGTAGACTGGCTCTAGGCACCCTAAAAAACCCTGAAAAGTATGCTGGCTCCTTCTGTATTTGGATTTAAATCTGACAGCGGTGGGTTTCCTGGAGCTTGCCTCCTGTAGGCAGCTCTCCCCTTACCTAAGATGAGACTTACTAGATGGAAGAGTATGTGGCAGTAAGGAGAAATGTGTTCTTCTCTTTGGCATCCTAGTTGTATGTTTACTCAGCTTCAAAGGGAAGAATTGTGTTCAGTATTTTGTGGGTTAAACTTTTCTGGCTAGAACTTATATTTTCTCAAATACTAACAAAATGGATTTTCCTCCTTACCCTCTCTTGTTAATAGGGTGCTGAGAAAATTTTTGTCAATGAATGAATCAGGAGAACTGCAAGACCTCCTAACCAAAATTGAGGTAAATGTGCTTTTAGCAACTTATTTTTAGTAATCAAAATGTTAAACACATTCTGATAATAATTGAATTTTTCTAATTGAATTCTCTCTCCCCATGTTCTTCCAAATATGCAATAGGATACATGTGGCAGTTTTAATTTGATATCATCTGCTCTTAGGTTTGTTGCAGCTGGAGTGACTTTAATGTTAACTTTTAATGATCTCATGTATATAGTAACCTATTAGGTGAGTGTTATGGTCAGCTTTATTTGAGCCCAACTCTCTGTAATACAGACACTGATGAAGTGTTTCAAGTCAGGAAATAGTCTTGAAGCACGTTAAAATTTTTCATTGAAACAACTTTATTTTTCCTATGGATCTTCCTACATGTAGAAGACGTTCCTACATCATTTACAAAGATTAAAGAAAAAGTTATTTCTCCAAAAAGCATGTTTTAATTCGTATTCCTGTGCTTATAAATATAGCATCAGAGAAATACTTATTCAAATATATATAAAATTAACGTGCAACCGGAAAGCCCTTATTACCTCACTGATAAATTATTTCATCAGACTGTTTATTTGTAAGAAGATTATATACTTTATTGTCCTGACTGGGACACTTTGAGAGTGATGAGTGTGCATTAATAATTATTCTGGGACAGCAAATGTGAAACAGGATTTTCCCAGGAGAAATAGGTCATATGGTTATCCACTGTCTATATGTCACTACTGGTTGTTATTGCTCTAGTCTTTCCTAACCTAATTTCTGATTCTCTACCATTCCCTCCACTCCAGATAAAAGAAAGAACTATGTGGTTTCTTGTGCTTTCTTACTACTATCCCTTTGTGCAAGCTGTCCTGCCTGCCTAGAATGCTATTGTTCCAATTCCTCATTTCTCTCCACCATCTTCAAGGCCCATCTTCAGTATCAGTTCTTCCAATAGTCATTTCTGATCTCCCCCACCTTTGAATTCCTATAACCCTCTTTTCAGGGGGCTTATAAAAGTCTTTTTTGTATTACCTTTCTTTGGGTGTTTTTGACTCATGTCCAAAGTGAACTATATGCTCTTTGATTGGAGGATTCATGTTTTATTTGTATTGTGACCTTGCCCAGAAGGGAAACAATAGATTCATTCATTCAACAAACATTTATTGAGTATCTACTGTTTACAGGTACTTCGCTAAGGGAGACAACAATGTCCTCTCAATGTACTGCAGGCATATAGCAAGAACTCAAAATCGTTTTTTATCAGTTTGTGTCATAATACAAACAATAGAGTATGTTTAGATACTGTGGTCCAATGAGGATGATGGCCAGAAATATAGTGCTTATACAGGGGGAGGATGCTTGGGCTTCAGCAAAATAACTTACTGTGGTCTGATTCTAAATTCAAAAGCCATGTGATATATACAGAGAGTAAACTTGGTTTTGTAAAATGTTTTAAATTTCCTTTTTTTCCATAATTTATAATTTCTAAAGTATTATGACTTGGACATCAGAGGATTTTTAGCTTCTTCCTCAGCTCTGCTGCTGGCTGTGTGACTTTGGGCATAACCTTTGACCTTTCAGGATCTTGATTTCTTTATCTACTAAATCAGGGTATGTGCTTGCTCCTCTTAAATCTCCTCTTAGCTAAAAAGTCTGAATGAATGGATCTATTTCTTTCCTTCTGTTCTCATATACTATTTGAATCCTAAGAATTCATTCACTTATATTATCATGTATCTTTTTATTTAAACAATTTGGTTTACATGTATTATTCTCTGTGCACATTTTAAACTTATTTAAATGGTATTATGCAGTATCATTGATCTATTTACTTCTTGTTGCACCAATATCATACTATTTTTAATTCTATGGTTTAATAGCATTTTTAAGCATCTTATGGGATGAATAACCTTCGTTGCTTTCCTTTGTAGAGATTGATGATTGATTGAGCTATTCTGGACTTTTATTCCATTGAGTCTGTAATTCTTATTTCTACAGTTTGATCAACAGTACCATGGTAGATGACATAATCTCTCTTTCTCCATCAGCTCAAAAACTTTGGAAAAGAAGATGTTTTTCTCTTCATTAAGTCTGTCTCCATTCTACAGATGACATAAATAAGGCACAAATATTTTAGTTATTTTTAATGTTCAAAATAATGGGATGGCACTGGCTTTCTACTGCTACAGGAACTCTGTGGCGCTATCACTATGTCCAGCTGCTTTGGCCATGTAGTAAAACTGGTGGAGAATTTGTAAACAATCAAGAAAGCCCAGAACTCTGCCTAAGAGGGAGCAGGAGTTTAAGAGGAAATAAAGAGGCCAGATAAAAAGAAGCGCTGGGAGAGCCATGCAAAGAGGATAAGGGATACAAAATATAGATCCAAACTCATTCCATTTTTCTGGTTGGCTTTTGACAGTAGAGTAGGAATTAAATATTCATGACAGAGGAAACATTTCAGTCCTTACTATGTAGCAAGATATATTCCTGGCATTTTATGTATTAAATCATTGAAAGCTCACAACTCTGCTAAATAGGTTCTTTTATTATCCCCCATTTTACCAATAAGGAAATGGAGGTACAGAAAGATGAAATCATTTGCTCAAGAGTGTTTAAGTAATCAGTATTTGATTTATGATTCTAATCAATCTGACTCCAAGCCCATCATGTTAATTAACTGTGAACTTATGCTGCCATGACTCGCAAACTAAGTGCCATGTAGGTATCTAGGAAATCTGACTATATCGTGACAGGACACAAAGCCTGGGTGAGTAGTTTCCTAGGAGATAAGCTGGTAAAGGTTGTAGGTACAGAGATTAGGCTGGGTTTTGACACAGGGCTCTGACACTAGACAGATCCTGGCAAGTTCTAGTTTGCTGTTACTTGGGTCGCTACATGGTAGTCTGTGATCACTCCTGGTCCTCATAATTCAGGTTCCAGTTTCTAGCAGTTATTTCAAGTAATGGTGAAAAGAGAGACTTAGCAGCTGTCGTGAGCCATCAAAAATGGAGTGAGAAAATAATTTCAAATTTTTCTGCACCAAGAATCTTATCATATATCTCACCCAACTGAAAATTACTCTGGAAGCTGAGTGGGTCTGATTTGTTGATGAAGATTATCAGTCGCCTCAAAAGTGAGGAGCTGGCCAAAGGCAGCAGAAGCTGATAACACATGTGATGGTTGGTATGAAGATGTGGACTCAGTAGAGCCCGTTGAGCCAATGGGAACTGTGTTCATGAAATGACAGTTTGCAGGTAATCCTTCCACTAATATATGAGGTCCATGTGAACACAGACATTCATTTATTTTGTTTTATTATTTACCTCTAGTGCCTAGAACAGTGATTGGCATATCCCAGGCACATGTAAATATTTACTGAGGGAATAAATAAATGACTCCTCTTTCATCCAAAGTTTTTTTTTTGGAAGAGGCAAACCATTTAAGAGATGCAAAGAAAGAGAAAACTATTATTTTATATAGAAGAATATATGGCTGAAAGGATGAATGAAACCACCATTTTTTTTTGGTAAATGATATTTATTTATGTTAATAAATAGCTAGAAATTAGAAGCAATGAGGTGTCTAAGGAGTCCTCACAAAACAATAACCAAGATGGATAGCTAATCCTGCTGATGCCCATGCAGGGAGAGCCAGGGGAGCGCTGAGATATATCAGCATACCACTGGTTCTGGCAGACACTGAATGAAAGATCTTAGACGACAGAGAAGCTCTAAGTAAGCTTTGCCTTGTCATTTTTTTGAAGATACGAGTAAGTAGTTTTGTTGTCATTTGTACCGAGATTGACAACATAGTGTTCATTTTCTGTCCTTTTTTTGGTAAAGCTTATAAAAATTAATCTGATTCTTCCCTGAGGACTGGTGACTGCTTATTTGTTCATGAAGAACCAAGCAAAGATTCCCAGCTACAAACTTAGGATGTCAGAAATGGCACAGGCTGTCTGTACAAGGCACTGGAGCTGTCAGAGGTTGTCCTGAGGCTCCCTGGAAAAGCATAGCTCTGTATGATTGTCTTTCCTGGGGGAGAAAAGGGGTGGGCATGGCCCGTTCTGAGGCTTCAGCAGCAGATACCACCTGCTCACCTGGGGAATCAGGCCATGTCATCTGCCTCTCTCTGAAATTAAAACATCTCTTTAAGTAGGTTTATGGCAGTCCATCCCATCTGGTTTAAGAATCAGACTCCTATATCCAGGCTTATACATTTAGAATTATGTGCTACAAATTTCCCCTGTGTCTGCATTTTGTTCACTGGCTTCTTTCTCAACTCTGCAAATTAAGGATGCCGGAAACACTGATGATGAGAAAAGATTCTATTTATTTTTTTAGAAGCTTGGTCAGGCAGAAGGGTGTTTAGTAGGCATTTAAGCATTTGCGGAATTAAATTTTTGAATCTAGCTTAAAACAAAATACATAGAACAAGATGAATCATCCAGAGATGATTATAATGCCAGGCGTGTACTCCCTGACAATTTGTTTCATGGGTAATACTGCTTCATAGACAATCTGGATGATGAGGTGTATTATCACAGAGACTCAAATAAGTTGCTTCCTCTTTGGTAGGATACTTAAGGGACTTTCACGCTCTATTGGAATAGGATTTGATGATCTGAGGTTAAAAATAATAAGAGCTTCATTTCCTGATCTTGAAGAAGGCATGAAGACTCTTGATCTTAGCATCCTGTTTCTATATTGCATAACTGGGGGATAAATTTATATTCTTGAAATTTGAGTTTGTGCTATAAAGGAAGTCTATTTGGCTATCATTCATAAACTCTGCCATTATCTTTGTCGTTTTGGTTCCTTGCTAGAGACATAAGACTTCTTGTGTGCTTCAGTTGAGATGACTGTAATATGGAGCAGACCTACTCAAGACTTAACGGTGAGGCTGAGATGTACTATTAGGAGAACAAGGAACTGTCTGGTTCACAGCTTTATTCCCATTGCCTTACACGGAGTCTGGCTAGTGAATACTCAATATATATTTATGGAATGGAATGAATAAGTAAAAGGTCCCATTCCCTGAGTATCTGTTTTTTTTAAACTCACAGGAATACATGCACAGAAAGAGGTAAAGTGGAGGGTGATTTCTCCTTCCTTTTTTCTTAAATTCCACCCCAAAGTGACTTGTCTCAACCCAAACCACTATTCAGAGGAGAGGAGACACAGTCTGTATATTCAGTTCTCTGTACGCTATTCTCAACCAGGTCTGCCTGGATTCTTAATTGCTTGCAGGATAGCGTTACCTGGAGTCAATCTCTTCATTGAAAGTGGAAGTCAGTTTTGTTACTAATAGTAATGAAGTCTGTTTTGTTACTAATTAGTAATGTTACTAATAGTAACTAGTAATACTATTAGTAAAGTGGAAGTCTGTTTCATTAACTTCAGTTATTCTTTCTTCCTCCACCTTGAAACATTGTCCATGTTCTATGGGAAATTTCTAGCTCTTTTTCCATCTTGATCTGTGGGCAAAACTGTCTACAGACAGGTTAGACTTCAGGGCAACACTAATATAAGAGCATCTAATACAATCCAACTGGGTTTTCTTTGTACATAATCTAAATTAAAATCAGAATTTCAGTATAACAAAAGTGCTCTTTGAAAGATGTGGCTAGCCATTACTAAATTATTTATTCTTATTAGAATAGCAAATAGCATAAATTGTACTGGATGATGTAGCAGGAATGAGATTTCTGGGTGCTGAGGGGGGCACTGGGGAGCCTCAGTGGGTTGCCTCAAGACCCACCCCATTCCACTACCACTTTGGCTTTAGTCTTAGCATTTATCCTTTCAACTACTTTACATTTGGGGATCTCAGGGTTAGGTAATTTTGAAAAAAAAAAATTGATGCAAATAAACATGGAAAACCATTATCATACTGGGAAGAACATGGATTTTGCTCATAAAGAGACCCCTTCAATATTCAGCTTTCTAGTTATAACTTCATAATTATTTTTAAAAAACCAATTGAGAGGCTTTGTTTCCTCATTTGTAAAATGGTAATGTCTATCACATCTGGTTGGTGTGAGAAGTGGGCAAAGACTCCACACGAGATGTAAGCCATCCCTTTCCTCTCCTACAAATGTTTATGGCTGAAATAGCTTGTTTTTCTTGAGAATGGAAGTCGCCTGAGAATCTTTTCAGCACTGTGGTCAACAGAAATAGCACATGAATTGAAACACATTTACTCTGCCTTTCTTGCAGTGGCAAAACCTTAAACCAGAAAGCTAAGTATAGAACAAGTATTTAAATTGAATGACTCTGAGAAGTACAGAAAATGGTTATGTCATGTGACCACAAGCAGTTTAGCTTGAAGTGGCAGTTAATAAAAATCCTTTCAAATAAGAATTTATTAATAAAATAATGGTTAACAATGACTAACTGTATTGAGTGCCTACTATGTGCCAGGCAATGTATTCACTTCCCATGAATTAGTTCATTTAATCTTCTCAACAATCCTTTAAATAAAAGAGAGATCTCATCACAGAATTGCACAGACTCTGAGGACACTGTTTTAGGATGGATTTGTATTCGTGATTATCTTTAAAAATAAAAAGAGCTTTGGTATTTATATATCAAGTTTATTTTAGGATAGGATACTTGTTTGTTTTGACAAGGGGGCAAATTATGAAGAAACAGTAGACTCTTGGTATCAGTGGATTTTACATTTGATATTTTAGGCTTTGAAAGTAATATTTGTAAGTCATGTTGATTATGTAATATATATATGTGTGTGTATGTATATATATGTATGTGTATATATGTGTGTGTGTGTGTGTGTGTGTGTGTGTGTATATATTTTTTTTTTGTAGATGGAGACTTGCTCTGTCTCTAGGCTGCAGTGCAGTAGTGTGATCTTGCCTCACTGCAACCTCCGCCTCCCAGGTTCCAGAGATTCTCCTTCCTCAGCCTCCCAAGTAGCTGAGACTATAGGTGTGCGTCACCATGCCCAGCTAATTTTTGTATTTTTAGTAGAGACAGGGTTTCATCATGTCAGTCACGTTGGTCTCCTTGACTTTGTGATCCACCCACCCCTGCCTCTCAAATGCTGAGATTACAGGCATGAGCCACCACGCCCGGCCTAAAATAATTTTTTTTTGACAGAGTCTCACTCTGTTGCCCAGGCTGGAGTCCAGTGGCGCAATCTCAGCTCACTGCAACCTCTGACTCCTGAGTTCAAGCAATTATCCTGCCTCAGCCTCCTGAGTAGCTGGGATTACAGGCATGCACCACCATGCCAGGCTAATTTTGTCTTGTATTTTTAGTAGAGACAGGGTTTCACCATGTTGGTCAGGTTGGTCTCCAAATCCTCACCTCGTTATCCACCCGCCTCGGCCTCCCAAAGTACTAGGTTTACAGGCATGAGCCACTGTGCCCGGCCAATAATTTTTAATTGTGTTGAGTTACTATTTCGAATTTTGTATGGTCAGAGCCTCGTGTCTAAAGTGCCACAGATAGACAGTGAGCTCAGGAAGCTGCATAGCACTAACATTTCATTTTAGCTTTGTTGTTCTTTGCTTGTAGTCACAAATATATTTTAAGAGAAAACCATATTGCTATTCAAGAATCTGGTCATTCACAAGCGTCTTGGGTCATAACAGCAGTTGATATTCACCTAAGTGTGCACTGATACGGCAGTTGTGGTGATTGAAAATATTGAAATATGTTTGTAGTCATTAAGATATTGAAATAATTGGGCCTGGTTCAATGGCTCACACCTGTAATCCCAGCACTTTGGGAGACCGAGAGGGCGGATCACTTGAGGTCAGGAGTTCCTGACCAGCCTGGCCAACGTGGTGAAACACCATCTCTACTAAAAATACAAAAATTAGCTGGGGGTGGTGGCATGCACCTGTAATCCCAGCACTTTGGGAGGCCAAGGAGGGCGGATCACTTGAGGGCAGGAGTTCGTGACCAGCCTGGCCAACATGGTGAAACCCCATCTCTACTAAAAATACAAAAATAGCTGGGGGTGGTGGCATGCACCTGTAATCCCAGCTACTTGGGAGGCTGAGGCAGAAGAATTGCTTGAAGCTGGGAAATGGAGGTTGCAGTGAGGTGAGGTGGCACTGCTGCACTCTAACCTGGGCAACAGAGCAAGACTCTGTCTCAAAAAGAAAAAAACAAAAAAACAAAAAAAGATATTGAAATAATTTATACTGGTTGGTAAATAGTCATTGCCCAAGGTGCACAAACATCTCTTCTTCTCTGTCAACTTCAACCTATAAACTTTGCCAGACAAAACACAGGATGCCAACTTACAGTTAAATATAGAATAAATTATAATTTTTTAGCTTAAGTACATCTCATGAAATATTTAGTACATACTTACACAAAAATTATTTGTGCTGTATCTGAAATTCCAATTTAACTGAGCATCCTGTATTTTTATTTGCAAAATATGACAACTCTATTCTACTAGGAACTCAGATCCATTTACAACCTAGCAGTAATGAGTAAAGGACTGGACTCAGGGTCCCTGCAAGTCCTTGCTCTAGGACTCTGGCCAGCCCAGCTTCTGTTCTGACTTGGTGCAATTGTTGTACAAGCCATTAAATATTAATCTCCTGTCATAGCAATGGTGAATGACAAGGATCTATCTACATTATTATATTCTTTGTAATATTTGATAAGAACACCATTACTTAGGAATTTTTTTTTTAATATTTAGCTTTTAAAGTACACTGTTTTTCCATCACCAGGTTTGTTTTTGCTCGAAGTTTTTCTTATTTCTATTTTAATATTATGCAAAATTGAAGTGCAGTGTATCTTTTTTTAGGTCAATTCTTGCACAAAGAAATGGCAAAAATTCATCAACAAAGTAACCAAATTGCTGTACATATCAGTCTTTTTGGAAGAGCTTTAAATCTCTATAGTATTGATGAAGTTCATTTTTTGTATCATTCAGATTGACAACAACTACTTTCTGTGACTGTGTGGCATTAGAAATGAGATATTATATGAGTTTAGCCATCTTGATTGTATTAGCCAATTCAAACTATAACCACAAGTGAGTCCTGATAGATACAGAAAATGCCCATTTATATTGCCTTAAAATATCAATATTAGATTGATATTTTCTAAATATGAATAAGATCCTAACGTTTGATTACCAGAGTAAATTTCACAGGTTACTAATTATGAGAGAATTATATTATTGACTTGAGAAAAATTCTCATAGTTGTATGTGCTGGAGCAATCATGGGTTAAACCCAATTAATCAGGTTTCTTTTAAGTTGAATATTTTGAGACTTTAATATGTGCAGTTATAAATCTTTGGAGAAAGGCTATATGTGTGTGTCAGTATGTTAAGCGTGCTGTGTGTGTGTGTGTGTGTGTGTGTGTGTGTGTGTGTTTGTGTATCCACATTCCCTGAGCTTATTTTAGCAATTATTCCCATCACAAAACCAAGGTTTCAAACACTGCTGCAAATTCCTTTTTTGCAAGTCGGAAGCTTAGTATCAATTTACTTATTTTCTCTTTGTATTCATTCTATAATGGCAACTTATCTCCCCTAAACTGAGGGATGCCGCTAGAGGATACCAGTAAAGGTTATATGCTCAGAAAAGCAAATAGAAATGCATGTAAATGATTTTCAAGGTATTACTCTCAACACAGTAGCTATTTTAATTTTACTCTCAGAGACACTTAACTTTTGCTTGAGGTAGAAAGGCTGATAGCACTGTGGGAAGTTAAATAGATCTGCAGAAATGTCTCATGATTTCTGTGCTTATTTTCTTAGAAAATAAAATGAGAATAATGATGCTCGAATTAAATCCTTACTGAAAAATGTGCCTGTATGTGTAGTGTTTAGTGTGGGTGAAGATTCTATCCAAAAATCCATTTGAAAGTCCTTTGAAAAAAGAAGTATTACTCTAAATTTACAATATAATTACCCATCTTCGGTTAATAGTGATGCCGGCACACTTCGGCTTTTAGCTTTCTGATTTTCCAGACTTGCTATTAATATACTATTCTATAAACAAAGACATGAAACTGTTAAATAATACTAAAGGGAAAGTTAAGGTATTTTCCTTTAATACAAAAAGTCAACTTCTAAATTATTTGGTTTGTAAATAGATGTTTTCATATGATGGATTTCTTGAAGTTATATGCCCTTCAACCTCAAATTTACCCACTTTACAAACCATACTTGTGGTATAGATGGCCATTGGCTGGGGGATGAAGGAGAACTTCAACTAATTACTTCCCTCGGGTGTAATGTGTATTAATGGTAGGTGAATTCAAGTGTATAGCCATATTATGCCAATATCGTTTTATGACCACTCACAGTACAGAAAGACCAGGAGGCTGATTGAGTTGTTCATGCTAACACATCTTCTGTTCTCTCTTTTCCCTTGCCACTTTATACAGAGAGTGCAGCATCCGCATGAGTGTCCCTCTTGTGGAGGCTTTGGCTTTCTTCCATGCTCTGTGTGCCATGGGAGCAAGATGTCTGTGTTTGAAACTGCTTCACAGACTCTTTCAAAGCCCTGAAGTGTACAGCTTGCAATGAAAATGGTCTTCAGCGTTGTAAGAACTGTGCTGGTTAATCAGAGCTTCTACCCAGGAAAAGCCTCATTTTATTAATCAAAGGCAATACTTTGGTTTATATATATATTTTTAAATGGTTATGTTTATGGATTAATCAATAAACTCTGTTTATTATAATTGTCTTTGTTGTGAATTTTTGCTGCAATCATTTTCATTGATATGTTAAATAAATGTTTATTTAACAACTACTCTTTGCCAAGCCCTGTGCTAGACCCTGGTTTCTAAGTGGAATTAATGGAGTACCCCAAACCCTCCCAAGATATCCAAAGTCTGATTCCCTAAATGTGTTTGCTTGTCCAAAGAAAAGAACAAAATCTATATAATGGTGCCTACTGCAACATTACCTTATTGACTAGATGAGTTTAAGCAGTAATTTTTTTTAAGCTGTAGAAATTTTTGTTCACCAGGAGCAGTGGTTCATGCCTGTAATCCCAGCACTTTGGGAGACCTAGATGGGCAGATCACAAGATCAGGAGTTCAAGACCAGTCTGACCAACATGGTGAAACCCCATCTTTACTGAAAATACAAAAATTACCCAGGTATGGTTGTGTGTGCCTGTAATCCCAGCTACTCAAGAGACTGAGGCAGGAGAATCAGTTAAACCCTGTAGACAGAGGTTGCAGTGAGCAGAGACTACACCACTGCACTCCAGCCTGGGCAAGAGAGCAAGACTCCATCTTAAAAATAAAAAAAAGAATAGCTTTTTGTTTTGTTTTGTTTTGTTTTTGCTACAGAACAGTCTCAAAGCTGATGCTGTTAATAATAAACCACAATGTTATCAGATTATCAGATGGATTTCTAGGTGTTGATACAGCAGCTACCAGAAGCCTTATCTGGACATTTATTTATTTAATTTTATTTTAGATTTGGGGCAACATGTGAAGGTTTGTTACATAGAACTGCTTTGTCCCATTGTCACTTGAACCCCCTTCAAAAACGTGGCTCTTTATTGTCCTCTTAGCTGGACACCAGAGCACTATACAGTTTGAACACATTCTAGGTATGAAAGTGCAGAAAAAATGCAAAAAAGGAAAATTTGCTGTAATTATTGACTGATGACTACCCATATACATGTCTGTACTCTGATAGATTTGCTTATCAATAATTTTTAGAAATTGCTTTGACAGTATTTGTGATAAGGTGATCAAACTATTTTGCTCCTTGGTTTTCTGAAAAGCAGCAATTATTTACAGAGTACTTTTTAATTAGCCAGGACCAGTGTAAGGGATAGTTTCTGCTTTCATGGAGCTTACCCTTTAAGAAGTAAGAAGTATTCAACAAATAAATGTGAGCAGGTGAGTCCTAGAGTACTACAAAAGGAGTACAATGTGCTGTGGGAAAGTATCACAGGAGGACCATCCTACATGAGGTAGAAAATAATTAGAAAGACTTTGTTGAGCAACTGATTTTAAACTGAGACATGAGGATAGTTGGAAACCAGTTAGTCAACAAGCAAGGGAATAGTGCTTCAGGTAAAGAAATAGCATATGTGGCTGCCAGAGGTCAGAGGAAAGGTGTGTAGTTGAAGAACTATAAGAAATCCAGTATGGGAGTGATGTCTCACAATAGTGGACCAGTTTATAGCAGATTAAGCCTCCCGCTACTAATGCATATACACTTTGAACAAAATAATAAAAACAAGCACAACTGTTGAAGGTACTAGAAAACAACCCAAAACAAAAAGAAACAGGAGAGGATTCATTCACTGAAAGGTCAGAAACACAACCTCACAGTTAACCAGCTTTTCCTCTGCAGGCACTTTCTAGTTTTCATACAATATAACTCATAAAGAAATTGTAGTCTTACTGGGTGGAAAAGATAGAGGTTGGTATCTGGAGCTGCCAGAATGTATGGAAGGTGGTGGGGGAGGGGGAGGGAGGCGGTGGGGAATTCCAAGAAATGAGGGAACCAGACAGAAGGGGAACCTCAACATCTGCTCATTAATTTCACCCAAATCCTGGGCTGATTCCTAACATTCACAGGCAGAGGAAATACATAGCCAAGAGGCCAAAAAGTTGATCAGAGAGATCAGCTGCTGCCTGTAGAATTCCTGAAACCAAACATGCATGGTTTTATAGTAGCTTTTAGATTTGACTACACGCTAGAACAAAACTCAACATGAAAATTGGGTATAGAAAGGAACTCCTTGAATATGAAACTCAAGAGCTAATATTATATATAATGGTAAAATATTGGATGCCCTCTCCCTAAGATCAGAAACAGTGAATGAATATTCATTTTCATCACTTCTATTCAATATTGTGATGGAGGTTCTAGCTAGACAAATAAAGCTACGAAAAAAGTCATAAAAATTTAAAAAAAAAGCTCACTATTTATATACAACATGATTGGGATGTATAAAATCTGAAGAAATTTATAAGCTACTGAACTAAAAACTATAATTAGCAAAAATATTGGATTCAAGGACATTATACAAAATTTGAAATGCACTATGTAAGAAACACACAATTAGAATATAAAATTAGTGTAATCCAATTCAAAGTATATCAGAAAACATCAAATACATGGAATACATTTTTCCCAATATGTGTAAGACTTCAACATTCAAAACTAAAATGTAGATTTTGCTGAGAAATTATAGAAGACCCTAATACATGGAGAAATATGCAATGTTTATGAATTGGAAGACTTCACATTTTAAAGGTGTTTATAGTTGCAATGCAATCTCAATTAAAACCTCACCAGATTTTTAGTAGAATTTGACTAACAAATCTAAATTTATATAAAAATGCAAATAACCTATATATTTTTGAACAAGTGGAGTAAAATAATGAGAGATGAATAGATCAATACGATAGATTAGAAAATACATCCATGGCCCACCCTTTGAGGGATACTGTCTGATAAAACGTTATTGACTCTTTACACATGAATTTGAGGCCTAAAGAGGTCAAGTAATTTATCCCAGGCCACACAGTGGTCACTGGCAGAGCAGAACTTTGGCACTTATGCCCATGTGCTGGGTCCGATCATGTGGCCTCTCGTGAAAGATTTTTAAATTTGGCATGATAAGGAACCTTACTATATCAATAAACATAAGAAACAGAAGTCACATTTTAAGAGTATTAATTGACTGTGAAAATGTTTAATAAAGTAGATTGAAATTTGCAAAATATAAAAAAAGAAAATATAGAAATAGATACACACATTAAGATTGACTGATTTTCAAGAAAGGTGCCAGTTTGAGGCAATGGATAAGAAAAAGTCTTCTCACAAACAGCGCTGGAACAACTAGATTTCCATGTGGAAAAATGACTATGATGACTACGACTGCACAGCTACCACTACTGCTCCTGACACCTGTTGGTAGAGGCCAGAGATACTGATAAGAATCCTACAAAACACAGTATAACCCTTTGCCTCAAAAAAGGATTAGCTAATCCAAAATGTCAGTAGTGCCAAGACTTACAAACCTTGATGTAAATGTTGAAGCTAAATCAAGACAATATCTTTACATTCTTGGTATAGGTAAAGATGTTTTGGGCAAGTAAGTCACAGAACTCCTAATCATAAATTGGACTTTAAGATTAAAATGTCCTCACAAAAGACATGTAAGGAAATGAAAAGGGAAGCCATAACATGGAGAAAATATTCACAATGTAAATGTCTGCCAAATGACTAAAATATGTAGAATATGTAAAGAATTCCGAAAAATCAAAAATGAAAAGACAATCTAAAGACAATCTAATGAAGAAATAGCTAACAAGTGCCTGCAACAGAGGCTATGGATGGCCAAAAACATTAGTAAAATACCATATCATTAGTCATTAGACAAATGATAATTAAAACAACAATATTTTATTACTACACAATATTTTGAATGACTAAAAGTTTTTTAAAAAATTGAAAATACCAAGTGTTGGTGCAGAGGTGGAGTAACTAGAAACTCCCCTATACTGCTAATGGGAATGTTAAATGGTACAACCACTTGGGAAAACCTCTTAACAGTTTCTGATAAAGGTAAGTATACACCAAACACCAATTTACTCCTAGTTACTTACTCAGTAGAGATAAGAACATTTGTCTACACTGCACAAGCATTTTGTGAAAGCTGTATTCATAATAGCCAAAAGTAGAGGCATCTCAAATGTTCATTGACAGGAGAATTGATAAACAAGTTGTGGTATATTAATAAAGAGTGATGCTGATTAAACTCCCAAAGATACAATTTCTAATGCCACAATCCTAATTGTTGAAATCTTGAAAGATCAATATTCTTAAAGTCTAAATCCCTAAAGTCTATAATCCCTAACATTTAATTAAATCCCCAAACTATAATGACAGATGTGGAATTAGGCGATGTTCATGGCTTCTAAAAATGAATTTTAAATTGTTACCAATAAAGTTTGCTTTTTCTACTCACCATAATGCATTGTGTGGAAAATGCTGATGAGTGAATTGGCCACATCATATGGCAATACCAAAAACTTCGGTTTAAAAATGCATCATTTGTCTGCATTGGCATTCCTCCATCTCATGCAACTATAGACGGGTTTAATAAATTAAAGCCAAATTTCTTTGAAGACACCTGCATAGTCACTGACTGGTTTGAAAATAATTACGTACATGGTAGGATAAGAAGGCAAGCCACGGTGTTGTTGAGCCATCATCAGTATTGTTTCTGACAAATTTGTAGTCTGAATGTGAGTACATGCGGAATGGGTTTCTCTGTACTCCTCAAAATAAACAAGCATGGCACAGAAGTGGGAAAATGTAATAGGGAATGCTCATGTAGCTGTATATCAAACCAAGGAAGAATTCAAAAGAGCAGCACCATGTGGAAAATGAATGTGGACATATTCTCCAACATGAGTCATGCCCCAATACAAAAAAAAACCCCTAAAAACAAAACAAACAAATAAACAAAAAACAGCTAAGATTTCAAGGTTAACAATCATGAAAGTCCACCAGTTATTATGGACTACCTTCATGCAACTGCCCGTAATCTAGCTCTGTAATACACTTTCTTATATTGAAAATTTTCTTAAGATTTTTTTTGTTTTTTTCTCTTTTATTAAGTTTTATTCCCATTATTTTAAATTGTCAGTATGTTTTTTAAAATTCACTATGCTAAATTCCTTGCATCATTTCCAAAGCTGGGGGTATAAATAATGTAAAGAGTTTTAGAGAAATATAACTGATTTTATATTTGTTTATTTTTTTGCAAATTTGACACCACAAAAGTCAGTCACAGCATTGATTCTGTGTGTACATAAAAACATTGAAATTTAGTAAATGAAGAAAGGTTATTTTTGTACATTTGCTTCTGTGAAAGATAAAATTTATCGAAATTGTGGCTCTTTGAGTGACTCATATGCAGTGGTGACCCATCCTGGTTTTTGATGGATTCTGTCAGAAGACTTAGGTTGTCTGCCGTGATATTTCAGGTGACCCCAGTTATATATAAGCTATTTCTTTGTGAATATAGTTTGTCTGCTCATAACTGTAATACCTCTGCAACTGTCATTAGTGTTAATGCTTATAGAAATGCTTGTGTCATTATTGCATATTTTATTGTGTAAAGTGGCCTATGAAATTTTCTGCTGTGTTCTTACACATTTTTCAAATAAATCTCCTTTTAAAGATGCAGATAACTGTCTTTTAAATGTTTTTAAAATTATTTTTCCCAGAATTATATTTTTCAGATTTTGATCTTTCAGGATTTTAGAATCTAGTATCGTGAAGTCTGAGACAGTGTCTTTTAGGATCATGGCCCCTACCTAATAAAGGGGCACACTAGTAACAAAAAGAAGCAGCTTTGGATTTTAGCAATAACATGGATGTCTCTCAAAGATATTATGTTGAATAAACTAAACCAGGTGCAAAAGTTATGCCCTATATGATTCCATCTATATGAAGCTATAGAATAGGCAAAATTAATCTATAGAATTATTGACCTACAGGGATGGGGGGAAGAAAGTGGTAAGAAATTAAATATGACCAGAACTAAGACAGTGGAACGTAATACAGGTAGTTAAGGGTTGATTTCTTCTTTATCTTGAAAGAGGGTGATATGGTCTGGCTCTGTGTCTCCACCTAAATCTCATTTTATAGCTCTCATAATCCCCATGTGTTCTGGGAAAGACCCAGTAGGAGATGTTTGAATCATGGAAGCAGGTCTTTCTCATGCTGTTCTTGTGATAGTGAATGGGTCTCACATGATCTGATGGTTTTAAAAATGGGAGTTTCTCTGCACAAGCTTTCTCTTTGTCTGCTGCCATCCATGTAAGATGTGATTGCCTTCTGCCAAGATTGTGAGGCCTCCTCAGCCATGTGCAGCTGTAAATCCAATTAACTTCTCTCTTTTGCATATTGCCCAGTCTCTGGCATGTCTTTATCAGCAGTATGAAAATGGGCTAATACAGCAAATTGGTACCAGAAGAGTCGGGTGTTGCTGTAAAGATATGTGAAAATGTGGAAGGGACTTTACAACTGAGTAACAAGAAGAGATTGGAACCATTTGGAGGGCTCAGAAGAAGACAGAAAAATGTGGGAAAGTTTGGAACTTCCTAGAGGCTTATAGAATGTCTTTGACCAATTTGTTGATACTGATATGAACAATAAAGTCTAGGCTGAGGTGGTCTCAGATAGAGATGAGGAGCTTGTTGGAAACTGGAGCAAAGGTGATTCTTGTTATGTTTTAGCAAAGAGACTGATGACATTTTGTCCCTGCCTTAGAGATTTCTGGAACGTTGAACTTGAGAGAGATGATTTAGGGTATTTAAATTTCTAAGTAGCAAAGCATTCAAGAGGTGATTTGGGTGCTGTTAGAGGCATTCAGTTTTAAAGGAAAACAGAGCATTAAAGTTTGGAAAATTTGCAGGCTGACAATGAAATAGAAAAGAAAATCCCATTTTCTGAGGAGAAATTCAAGCTGGCTGCAGAAATTTGCATAAGTAATGAGGAGCTGAATGTTAATCACCAAGACAGTGGGGAAAATGTATCCATGCATGTCAGGGACCTTCACAGCATCCCCTTCCATCACAGACCGGGAGGTTTAGGAGGAAAAAATGGTTTAGTGAGCCAGGCTCAGGGTCCCTCTGCTGTACACAGTCTAGGGACTTGGTGCCCTCTGTCCCAGCTGCTCCAGCCATGACTAAAAGGGGTCAACGTAGAACTCAGGCTGTTGTTTCAGAGGGTGGAAACCCCAAGCCCTGGCAGCTTCTGCATGGTGTTTAACCCACAGGTGCACAGAAGTCAAGAATTGAGGTTTGGGGACCTCCACCTAGATTTCAGAGGATGTATGGAAATGCCTGGAAGCCCAGGCAGAAGTTTGCTGCAGTGGTGGGTCTGTCATGGAGAACCTCTTAGGGCAGTGCAGAAGGGACATGTGGTGTTGGAGCCCCCATACAGAGTCCCTACTGGAGCACCACCTAGTGTAGCTGTGAGAAGAGGGCCACCATCCTCCAGACCCCAGAATGGTGGATCCACCGACAGCTTTGCACCATGCACCTGGAAAAGCCACAGTCACTGAATGCCACCCTGTGAAGGCAGCCAAAAGGAAGGCTGTACCCTGCAAAGCCACAGGGGTAGAGCTGTCCAAAACTGTGGGAACCTACCTCTTGCATCAGTGTGACCTGGATGTGAGATTTGGAGTCAAAGAAGATCATTTTTGGAGCTTTAATATTTGACTGCCTCGCTGGTTTTCAGACTTGCATGGGACCTGTAGCCCTTTCATTTTGGTCAGCTTCTCCAATTTGGAATGGGTATATTTACCCAATGCGTGCATACCCATTGTATCTAGGAAATAACTAACTTGTTTTTGATTTTACAGGCTCATAGGCAGAAGGGACTTACTTGCCTTATCTTAGATGAGACTTTGGCCTGTGGACTTTTGAGTTAATGCTCAAATGAGTTGAAACATTGGGAGACAGGAAGGTATGATTGGTTTTGAAATGTGAAGGTATGAGATTTGGGAGGGTTCAGGGCAGAATGACATGATTTGGCTCTGTGTCCCCACCCAAATCTCATCTTGTAGCTTCTGTATTTCCCACATGTTATGGGAGATACCCAGTGGGGATGACTGAATCATGGCGGGGAGGTCTTTCCTGTGCTGTTCTCCTGATAGTGAATGGGTCTTACAAGATCTGATGGTTTTAAAAATGGGTGTTTTTCTTCACAAGCTCTCGCTTTGCCCACAGTAAGATGTGACTTGCTGCTCCTTGCCTTCTGGTGTTACTGTGAGGCCTCCCCAGCCGTGTGGAACTGTAAGTCCAATAAACCTCTTTTCTGTAAATTGCCCAGTCTAGGGTATGTCTTTATCAGCAGCATGAAAATGAATTAATAAGAGGGAAAGAGTTTCTTGTAACAGGGAGAGTTTCTTACCACTCTTCCAACATGGCTGTGAGATTCTAAGTAGAATTTTGAAATGTTCTTACTACTTGAGCCCTGGCTCTGTTTCTGCAAATCCAACCATAGTCTTAATGTCCTCCTTGTCTGAGGTAATAATAATCAGATTGGAGAATTAGAATAGTACAAAGGAATCTAATTTTTAGGCCCCATCCTAAACCTTGGGCTATGAGGACAAAAGCTCGTAGGCTCTCAATTATATTCAAAAGAAATTCATTTCTATCTTTTATTCCTTTTTTGTATGCATTGCCATGAGATTAAAGTGTTGTGTTTTCTGTTGATTATTAGTAAGCCTCTAAGGAAGAATATTATAAAAGAGGAATGAAACTTGAAAAAAATAAACTCAGACACCTCCTAGAATTGCAAAAGTTAATGAGAGTAATAGGCTCAGAACAAGCTTAGAATAGGCTTATTTAAACATAAATTTATGTTAACTTTCTGGGATAACTTGCTTTAGACACTTCACATTTATCTATTTCAGTTTTATTACATATATATGGGAAATAATAATAACTGCTATATTTACCTCACACTGTCATTGTGTGGGATAAATTCAAATATATAGGAAGGTAGTTTAAAAAGATAAAGCATACTATTGAGGCATTAAAATAATTTCATAATTAACACAAACATTATGCATTAGCAATACATCTTTTTATTAGCCAGATTTTTTTTAAAAAAACCTAACATTTGTTGAACATTCTTCTGATTGCTTGGTTTTTTAAGAAGGTACCTCATTTATTCTTCACAGTATCCTGTAATTTTATAGATGAAGAGACTGTGATTCAGTGTTAATTAATTCTCTGAAAGTCTGGAAATTTATGTTAATTTGTTGTATCTTCAGTGTCCATGTGAGTTGCCTTTATGTCTAGTATAAAGTAGGAAAGCAGTCAAGCAAAGAATAAACTTGCTCAAAGATAAACCTGACATAAGCAATAAAGTTGGAACGAAAGTCTGTCCTGAGCATCTATGCTTTTACAACTTTGTACATTCTTCCTGGCAACTCTCAATTGATTTCAAAAGTCAACAATGTTGTTTGTTTGCAAAGGATATATAGTAATGCCATCAGGGCTGGAGTTGATTCATAAATTTTTAAAAAAGATTAAGGGAGGGATCTTAAAAAATGATCAACCTAATGAACAGAGATACATATTTATTTTCTACTCTGTCATTATAAGGTCTTTTTAAAAAAGGTAAATTATTAGTATATTGATTAAAGTTTTATCCAGTTTTTCATGCATAAATCTCATACATGTAAAGAAGCTACTCTGGGCTCCTTCAAAGTGGAGAGAAAATTTAAAGAGTCTTTTAGAAAGCAATCAGAATGTAATACCCTTTTGGATTTTTGTGATTATTTCTCCTGAACTTTTACAGTTTCCTTATCCACAACTAATTTGACGGTATTTTTTTCTTAGTATTTGACTTAGTTAGTTACTTCCAAGTCATTAAAGTTATTTTTCATAGAATAAGTAGCTTTCTTTCTTAACTATTACATTTAATTAAGATTAATGTTATTAGGTTAAACAATTATATATAATTATATATATATATAATTATAAACACAATTATACAGCAATCAAACTTAGGAAGAAATAAAACTGACTCTTAGGATATTAATCTGTCTGCTGGTAGTCAAAGTGTGCCAGCAGACAAGAGTGGTTCTCTTGGTCAGAGAACATTCAGGGGACAGGAAGCATCAAAAGGAATGTTATCACAGAGGGAATGGGAAAAGTCTGCCAACTTCGAAAGTATGTGAAGTCTAAGTTGGCTAAGAAAGCTTTAGCTGACTTATGTGGCCATGACAGTAACCAAGGGCATTGTTAATGATATGCTCAAGATTATCCATCGTCACCTTTCTGACCTCCCCGTCAGGCTCATTAGCAACTGGCATCACTTAGGTACCAGCATTTTTAATGCTGATCATGCTTGCTGGGAGTCTCATTCTGCTTTACTGGAAGTGACTGCAGTGGATTCCTATCAAGAGCCACCTTCCTCCTTCGGCATTCTTTGACAGGCTATAATAATTCTAGTCAATAGAGATAAAAATATTTTTCATCTATGGAGAAGCAGCCATGCCTCAAAGCACAATTCCTCTAGGAAAAAAAAGGAGTACTTGTTATGATGGAAACTTTTGTTCTTGTTCTATTTTGAACTTTTTGAATTCTTCTCCTAAACTTAGCACAGAATACATTCTAAAATTTAAAATGTATGATTTGGTGGCAAGGTGACTTTGAATTGGAATATAGCTTTCATAGAAGAATATAAGATGTCCTAAAATCATTGGTTACATATAGTAAAACTGGAGTCTACTTTTAATCAATATCTAGAAAATCCATATTGATTCTCTGCACTGCACATACCTCACTTAGCATTCTGTACCCCGAAGTTGTCATCTTTTTTTTCCTCTATATTTTCTGTGGTCTTAATCCTTTTCTTTATACCACCTTGTTAGAGGAATATAAATACAAATGTTATCTGAGTACCCAGAATGGAGGTCATAGATCAGTTAGAAAGCAAAATGTTTGCATAATCTGGAAATGGTGCTACGGTGCAGTGCTGATTTATTGCAGTAAATGAAGTTAAAATTAATGGAAAACAGCAATCTTTTAATTTTTGTTCTGAATTGCTGGTTGCTTTCATTCTTATTTTGAACATTTCATCTGGTGAATAAAGACTTTGTGAAACCTGAAGACCCTAGAAGAAGCGCTGGTACAAAATCTAAGGTGTTGTTTCCTGGAATACCAGATGCCACTTTATTGCTGTGAAGTTTACATGTATGCTTTGACCTTTAAATGTCTGTTCTGAGTGACCTGTCTGCTGTAGATTTTACCTAGAGATAGAACCGTCAATATATTTTCCATTACAGTTTTGTATCCTGGCAATAAAATATCATAGCATGCTTTATTTTTAGTAAAAAGAAATACAAACTGCTTTTCAGAACATTCTTCCCTAAGGTAAAAGTGCTACAATCTTGTATTTTTTCAGTAGTTGCTGTAAATTCTTTTGCTCTTATAAATATATGAACAGCTACCAGTAGCTCTATTCCCCATCCCATATGTGCCTCTTCCCATTTTCCTGTCCTTCCCTGTTTGCAAAAATAGGAATTGGGGACAATTTTTGTGTCTGTTTATGAAGTAGGAGTACTTTTGTCTCTAAATTAAATATTTGAATTTGTTAGTAATGTTATGGCGATAAGTAATTATAGATAACTCCCAGAGTTTCTGGAATCA
The DNA here is from genome assembly GCA_036589455.1 of Ateles fusciceps. Taxonomy (NCBI): domain Eukaryota; kingdom Metazoa; phylum Chordata; class Mammalia; order Primates; family Atelidae; genus Ateles; species Ateles fusciceps. The sequence goes on from JAZHEH010000193.1 coordinate 9,313,124, forward strand.
AGACTAGCTATGTGACATACAGTTCAAAAATATATTAGGCATTGTGAGGGAGATTAATATATATAATCTGACATGGTTTTGCCCCTATCATGATTGGGAAGATAAGACATCTTAAAGATAACCAGAACACAAACTGTATTATGCTGGTTATTGCTTAACAGATGACTGTTGGAGACAATAAATATTATAGAATGCTTAAAGGAGCAGAATGTATAAACATGAGAGCCTTTGTTGGTAGAATTAGCTTAAAGCAGCATATTTGATAACAGCTAGGATTTCTATAGCAAAGATATGGGTGGAAAGTCATAGCTCAGCTATGGAATCAGGCAGGTGGAAAACAAAATGCTTACCACAAAATACTCAGCCTGGCAGATGGCAAGCATTCATTGCATGCTTCAAATTATCCCAAAGATGACAGTAACAGGCAGTGTTAGGCTCTGGATCCTGACTATCTGGTTTTCAATCCCAGTTCTGCCATTTACTAGCTATATGTCTTTAGGCAAGTAACTTGTACTTTCTGTGCCTCAGTGTTCTTATTTGTTAAATGAAAATAATACTAGTTTCAAATTAAAAGCGTTTCTTGGATGATTAGGTTAATATGCATGAAGTCTTTATTTCAATACCTACCATATATGGCTAGAGATAATCTGGGACTAGATAGTGACAAGCTTGGAAGGTGCAGGCATGTTTATTTAAACTGCAGGCAATCAAGGCATTTTCAGTCAAGGTATTTATTCCATGAAATGTTGATTTGGAAAAAGAAAGTAATTACATATTAAAATAATTGAGGGGGTGGGAAAAATAAGTTGAGATTTGGGGTGCAATTTGTACTCTTAACCAATGACATTATGCGGCACTATTTTTGCATAATCAGAATACTTGAGTCTGGGAACCAAAAGTTAGAAGTGGGAATGGATCCTATAAATATTACTGTTAACATGTTTGCTCAAAATATTTTTGTTTCCCACCCCCATGATGTTGGGCTATTGATATAGCTATCTTAGTATTCAAAGGAAAAGTTTTCTAATAAGGGCAAAAGCAATGTTTCTGTTGACAATGATTCTTTCACAAGGCCGTTTTTGGTTTCTGATGCTATCAATCATGCAGAAAAAAAGCTACTGTCTGGCTGAATAATTGATTCTGTTTATCAATGGAGCATGCATTGCCGATATACAATGTGGGCAGGAAGAAGGATGTCTAGAACCCATACTGTTTCTTAGACAACACCTAGTGCTACCACATCTAGAGATAAAAGCTAATGGAAGATTACAGTACTGCAACAAACGCAGGACAACCAGAAGGTAAGAGCCTCTAGAAGAAAAGTTTTAGATTTTAGATTATCCTACTAGGAGAAGAACCCATTCAACTAAGGTGCAGGCTTAACATGAAAAAACATAAAAAAGAAGTTTATAAATACAAACCAAATGTCATGATCAGGTGCGGGGATACAGACAGGAATACTTATCCATATTATAACTTTACATATTATCTCAATATGTATAGGTATCAACCAATATCCCTACTTTTCCCCTCTCACTTTGCCCTATTTGATTTATGGAATGTAGAGTTGATAATCAACTTGATAATTGAGTCCATATTTAACTGTAAACGCCGATCAAAGCCCCATCAATTATTGTCAGGCATTGTCTCTATCACTGGGTCAGCTTCATCCTTCTGTAGTTCAGTCACAATTTCATTTTGAATCCGGGGAAAATCTGGGTTAAAATGAAATATTTATGGTTTTTTACTGTTGAGGGAGATACTTTCAGCACAGCATGTAGCTGATGAGAAAATTTTTCAAACATTGGTATAGTGTTGTGCTTTGGAGGATACTGTCTGGGGATTGGAGTGTGAGCTAAAAATATGTATACATTTGGTTCCTTTTTTTTCTGGCCTGTACAGGAATCTGGAATAGCAAGTGTAACCTAGTAGGAAGTGACAAGCATCAGTTATCAAACTGAACGGGATGTGTCTACAACAGCGACCTCATGTTGTGGCAAAAAATATGCCACCCGTGGAATGATCATATACTAGTTCAGGGAAGCAGGATCCTCTCAGGATTTTGAAAAATCTATGTGATTGAAGAAACCCTTGCATGTGAGAGATTTACTCCTTGTTAATAAGAAGAATGGAGATTTGAGCGATTGATTGGATAAACTAAAATAATGTTATAGAAGGCATATGCAGAACATTTTCTTTGCATATCTGAGATGTAGGAATAATTTTCGATGCATAAAATTACTTATTTCTGAATATTAAACTAAAATATCATTACCATATCTTTTTTCTTGTAAAATAAATAAATACAGAAAAAAGAAACCCCAAACACAGCACAAAAGTAGTCCTTGAAATTATTTGCTTCAGGACATGATATGTTCCGGATGTTTTTCCCCTCCAAATCTCATGTTGAAATGTGACCTCTAATGTTGGAGGTGGGGCCTAGTGGAAAGTGTTGAATAATGTGGCACATCTCTCATGAATGGCTTGGTGCCCCTCCCATGGTAACAAGTAAGTTCTCTGTTCTTTCCCATGAAAGCTGGCTGTTTAAAGAGCCTGGCTCTTCCTCCTGTCTCTCACCTCCATTCCCACCATGTGTTGTGCCTTCTCCTGCTTGGCCTTTTGCCATAATTGTAAGCTTCCTGAGGCTCTTGCTGAAGCAGATCCTGACACCATGCTTCCTGTATAGACTGCAGAACTGTGAGCAATTATCCCTTTCCTTGATAAATTACTGAGTCTCAAGTATGTCTTTATTGTGATGCAAAAACAGACTGATGTGAGACATTTGCCTACATTTGCATGAGCAGTATAAATTTGGATCATTCTGTAAATATATTTCTTCTTACTAGTTTTTTTCTTCAAATCAAGAAAAGACCATTCTCTTCTTCAACACTTTTTTAAATGTGGCTCCAATGTCATCTTAGCCAGAGAGCTTCCCTAATTACGCATCTAAACTATGACTTTCCCAATCCCCATTTGATACCTAATTTGCTTTACTTCAAAACACTCGTGAGTACCTGAAACTATAGTATATATTTAGTTGTTTATCATGGCAGGGGCATCATTCACTGTCTTATCCGTTGATACTGGAACAATGACAGTTATGCAATAAAAACTCAGTAAATATTTGTTGACTAAATTTATTCAAATGTTTATATAATTCAATAAAACTTTATTAATTTATTGGGGTAGGTAATTCAAATATTTTGTTAATATATTGCTATGTAATCTACTTTTTTGGTTATTGTTATTATGGTAGAATTAACTTTATTTGTCCTACTCCTTTCCCTTGATGAAGTTATTATGGTGAATAATTTTGTTTTCCAATTGTATTTCTGAGTGATTTATAGATAGTTTGCTTTTGAAAAGTTGATTTGTAAACTCACTTTGTATCTCACCAATTTTTTCAATTCTTAGTAGTAATTCTAAAAATATTATTCTAAAATAGATATTTAATATGTAAAAATATGCTGGACTTTGTAGATACATAGTAGTATATTAGGTGTTGAAAATGATTGATTGGTAAGCTTATGGAGGCTTCTGAATAGATTATAACCTTCTTGCTGATATTAGTACAGGTTGAATATCTCTTATCTGAAATGCTTGGGAACAGAAGTGTTTTGAAATCTAATTTTTTGATTTTGGAATATTTGGCTATACATAATGAGATATCTTGGGGATGGAACCCATATCTAAACAATAAGTTTATTTATATTATATATATATATATCTTACACACATAGCCTGGAGCTAATTTTATTTTAAATAATTTTGTGCATGAAGCAAAGTTTTGACTGTATTTTTTACTATGACCTGTCACATGAGGTTAGGTGAGGGGATTCTTCACTTGTGGCATCGTGTTGTCATTCAAAAATATTCATATTATGAAAATTTTGGATTTCAGATTCTTATTATAAATGCTCGGCCTGTAGTGCTTTTTTAACCTTTTTATCAGTAACAACAAGAATGATATTTGACTCACGCTGTATTTCTCTAAGATTTGCTGAATGACTAGTTCATTGTCACATATCTTTACATCTCTTGCTATTCAAATCCAATCAAGTATGGCAACATAACACAAGAAAGAAGAGACACAGAGTATAACTCTGATGACTGATTGAAGTCCGTGAACTGACAAATTCCATTTTTTTGGCCCCATTCAAATCCTCCTATAGAGTAGGTGGAGGAGAAAGAGGAAATATAGAAGTTAGTCACTTAATATGTGCCTCTGCTGTGCAAATAACTACATTTGTTGTCAGATTGAGGAACTTCAGGCTCCTGTTCTCCCTTTATTCTCTCCAGTTCCATTCTGAGCAGTGTTTAGTGACTTAGAAAGAGTAGTGTAGGGGAGGGATAGCATTAGGAGAAATACCTAAAGTAGATGACAGGTTCACGGGTACAGCAAATCACCATGGCACATATATAACCATGTAACAAGCCGGCGTGTTCTGTACATGTACCGCAGAACTTAAAGTATAATAATAATAAAAAAAGAAGACAAACAAATGGCCAACAGGCAAAGGGAAAAAAAGAGCAGTATAAACTATACACATGAAGTCAGCAGCATTTATCTATCTTCTCATTCAAATGCAGTCATCCCTCAATAAGTATAGTGGCCAGGAAAGGCACTGTAAAATATACATTGTGTTTGAATCCTTTTCAAAGATCTTTCCCAGGATAGATTGGTAGTGGTGATAATGCTTCTCAAGACCCACTACTGAGTGCAAAGTGTTAAAGAAGTCTTTTGACCACTCAAACTACACCCATAGATGCAGTCAATATAAGGAAGAAGTTGATTCAAGGCTGCAGTCTTCTAATCCTTTTAAAGCTCTTGGCTAAACTCCACTTTCCTTGTACTTCAGAATAGCTGAAATCTCTGCCAATAATGTTTGGTATATATTACCTTCCTCAGAACAACATAAATATTTTATAGCCTGGAGTGCAGCTATAACAACATGAATTGAAAAGTTCAATAGAGTTATTCACTCTAAAAATTTATTTCTTGAATTGGGAAAATTATTACTTTTCTAAGTAGAGATAGGAAAATTCCAATTCAGATTATAAATGAAAGGTTTTTTGATATTACCTAGAATTTCCCACATAGGGCATGAGTTGACAACTGAGCTATGGTTGTTCCTTAGAGAGAATTCTCCTTTTTGTTTGCCAGCTCATTCCTGATTCCTTGTATGGAAAAAGCAGAATTTACATTCTAAACCCCACTGAGATGCTAAAAGTGGGCATATGGATGTAACTCATTGGAATACTCATCTGGGAAAATTAGTGAAAAATTATAGAACAGAATTATAAGCATTTAGACTATGAAACAAAAGAAACAATCTCCAAGACCTTAAAGTTAATTAAGCTTTAAGTAGCACCAGAAGTAAAATTTTGACACATATCTTGCAGTTTCTGATACCCTGGGCTACCTCTCTGTACTCAAACATATTGACCAATATTCTAACTCCTTCATTTTTTTCTCCTAGTGTTGGAAATGCTCTTTAGAATTCTTGCCTTCTTACATGCTCAAAATTGGCATGTTTATATATTATAAACATATAATAAATGTAAAGCCAAATTATAGAATATCAAAATTATCTTTAGCAAAGTATTGCTTAAGGGTGCTAATATTTTTCTCACTAGTTCTTTTTTTTTTTTTTTTTTTTTTTTTGAGACAGAATCTCGCTCTGTCGCCAGGCACCAGGCTGGAGTGCAGCGGTGCGATCTTGGCTCACTGCAACCTCTGCCTCCCAGGTTCAAGCAATTCTCCCACCTCAGCCTTCTGGGTAGCTGGGACTACAGGCACACACCACCATGCCCAGCTAATTTTTTTTTTTCTTATTTTTAGTAGAGACGGGGTTTCACCATGTTGGCCAGAATGATCTTGATCTCTTGACCTCATGATCTCCCGCCTTGGCCTCCCAAAGTGCTGGGATTACAGGCTTGAGCCACCGCTCCCGGCTCTTCTCACTAGTTCTAAGTGCACTATGATGCACGTTTTATACCAGCAATCCTTCTTTCTGAAATCCAGGGAGATAGTGTAGATAATATACAAGATACTCAAAAAACAAACAAACAAAAGAATAAAAGACAGCTACTGTTATTTGAATTAACTAGACACATCTTAAAAATAAGGAACTGAAATGGTATTCCTTTGTGCGTCTTCTAATATCTACCTGTCCTTATTAAGGAAGGGTGATATAGGATTCAAGTATTACTTGGTAGATTGTATTAGTGTTGACATCCGATCTGGTGAAACTAAACAACTTGAAAAGATGCTTTAAACTGCATTATTTAGTAATTTTTATGGGTGAAATTACTGCAGGGACAATGATCCAGTGAAAAAAATATGAAGGAGAAATCCACATCTGTAAATATTCTCCCCCTCCATATAATTTCCCTGACTGAATTGGTAGAATATTGCTCCAAATAATTATCCTAGTTCTCACTTGCCTAGGAAGTCTTAATACAAAGGATACTAGAATTTCTAGGGGTGTGTGTGTGTGTGTGTGTGTGTGTGTGTGTGTCTGTGTGTGGGTGGCGTGTGACTGCAGCATAGATTATGAACTCAAACATGGAATGAAAGACTTGATGTCTGAGAGCTGAAAAAATCACATGATGAGGTAATTTTGCCAGGGAAATTGATGGCAAGTTTTTAGCAAGATAGGCTTTCTTTTAAAATTCTTGCTGCTACTTGTATACAGCCTGAGAGGGATGACACTAGCTCTTCTTAAAGGACTCTCAGTTTTACTAACTTTTTTTCTGAGCAGATAACAGCCTCCTGCAATCATCGTGCATGGCTCTGAATTTTTGCTGTTTCCTCTACTTTGAAGATTAGTTCAGAGCATGGGCACAGAAACCTTACATTTTGCTTCATATGTTCTCCCTCCTCAAACTGTTGTCTGAAGAATATCCAGGTGTTGAGCTAGAGTGGCTGATGTTTTTTAGTGACTTTCAGAAAATGTACTAAACATTTTCCTAGTGGTTTAAAAAATAAATGAGGTTACTAAAAGCCAAAATCTAGATTTTTGATAAATGAGAATGGCCTATAATTTGTAATAAAATATCTATATAGAGTTACTGAGAAAAAGTTAAAATAAAAACATATAATTAGGTTCATAACTTCTTCCCCAAGCAGTGAGCAGCGAGGTCAATTAACACATTGAAAACTAAATGTAAGCAAAAAAAACACTGTAGTGTTGTGTTTTTTCAGCCTTACTGACATTTCTCAAACTCTTGCCAACTCACCAGTGAAAGGTAGCGACACTTTTTATGGTCTAAAGAGAGATGTGGATGTTGGTGAAATATATGCTACTGCTTTTTCACAGCTTGACATACCGCATCCTAGAAGTCTGTTTTGTTTTAATGTCGAAAACAAGTTCAGAAAATTACTGCCTTTTGAAAAACAAATTTTCACTTGAAACTTCAGAAGGACTGTAACCCATATAACACAACCAACTGTTGGAGTAAAGGAAGCCGCTGAAAATTATAAATCTACCCTCATCAACATCTTCCAATTAACTGTAAACTTCATCTCATCACTTTCACAAATTCTAGTGAAGAGAATAATAAACTATCAATGGAGATGTTTATTTCATTGTGTGAAATTCATAGTAGAATCCAATGTCTTTGGTTTCAAAATGAAAAAGAGAGTTTCAACAGCTGGGTTTCAAAGACCATGCAAATTTGAGCCTTATGGGCAACTGAACTGTGAATGCAAGACTTAACTGCCTTTGGCTTGCTCATTTGGAGCCCTTCCCTAGCTGTGCACATGCTCTCCAAAGCCATTCATCTTGTATCTAATTTCCTGCAAACATACAGACATTTCTGCTCCATTGCACAGCCCACCTAATGCTTTATTCATTTGATTTGATTTATTTATACCGCACCTTTCTCCCAGTATTCTTATGTGAACTTAATACAAATTCAATATCCAAGGCAAATCTAGCAGCCAAAACTGGTTTTAATGGAAGTAGAAACTTACAAGGAAAGTATGGACAGATGAGTTATGCTTTCTGCTCTCAAGACCCTATCAGCAGGAAGCAATGAAGATTTCAAAGGTGTTCCAAAAGTAAGACTGCATTGCCTCTGAAACTTTTAGACAACACAGTTGGGTTGGCAGTCATATTCAAAGTAGCAATTTTGAAGGCAGCTATTGGATGATAACTAGACAGTTAGTCTTTAAGACTAACATAACAATTGCCAAGGTTCCTTCCCCCAAAATTCTGGGGATTTTAAGGGAAAATAATACATTAAAAAAGTAATGATATTAGAATCTTCTGAAAAGAAATACAAACAATGAATTGTGAGAATTCTGAGTATCTCTGAAATTTTGTTTCAGATGTAAAAATATGAAAACTACTGGCAAAGTAGACAAGGGAGGAAGAAAATTAGCCACTCAATTTACAAAGTATATGCTACTTTATAAAATGAAAGCTTAGTTTTTACACTTGTGTAGACAAAATATAGAATTCTAGAAGTCTAACTTCTTGGTATTTGGCAAATTAAGAATTAAAAGTTTGCTCACCCTAAGTTAGTTGATCAGACCCCACATCAAACAAGTAAAATTACTGTTTGAGATGAAAATAAAACAACAGAGACCTTTGAACTTAATTTTAGCGTGATTAAGAGCATAGACTCTAGAGGTCAGATACACTTTATAGCATAGGAAAAACAATCAAATATGATAATAAATTTTAATAGTCATTTTATCTGACATCAGTCAATCAAGAACACAGAAGTTACCCATGTATTCTAGGTATATGGGGTTTAATATATGAATCAAGGTGGTACGTAATTGTTGGAAGAGCTGATATCAAGGAAGTTAACATGGAAAACCTTAAACTGAAATTATCAAATACTTGATAGTTGTCAAGACCTCACCAGTAAGGTGCTATATTTCTCAGGGATCTCCAGGAAGCTTTCATCAACATACTCAGTCTACAGTGGTAAGGCTTGTAGTTCTAGAGTTCAGTAGGAAGTTACTGGGTCTCATGTTTGTCCACGCTTTGGACTGCAACTGCCTTGAAAACACAATAGATTCTCCTTTTTTATCTTACAAATCTCATGGAAATACCTTTCATTAACAAACTTTAACCTGGAATGATACTCGAAAGAAGATTGTAGGAACTGTAGCCTATACTTTTATAATCTTATTTGCATTCCTGAATTAGACCTTAGAAGGGGGTAGATTAGAGGTCATGGTAAATTAATGGTGAACTTGCCAGTCCAGTTTTTGAAGGGAATTTCAGGGAAGTACAGGAAATTGTGTTTTAGATAGACAAACATGAAAACTACTGTCAAAGTAGATACTACTGGAGAGAGGAAAACACTCAATTTCAAAAGTATATGATGCTTTATAAAATAAAAGTCTAGTTTTTGCACTTGTGTAAACAAAATACAGAATTCTAGAAGTCTAACTTCTTGGTGTTTAGCAAATTAAGGTTGCAAGTTACTAAAGGAAATGACTTAAAAGGACAATTAACTTTAAAAGGAATTAGCTACAAATTTGTGTGATAGGCATATTTTGAGTAACTGTCCAGCTCATAAAACAATGAAGTTTCCTTTCCTCTGCAGCTTTATTACAACCCTAGTCTCTCACGCCACATAACATTTATGAAATCTGTTCACAGTTTATTTGACCATGAAAAGGCATTTGGCTCAAGCTAGTTGATAAGATTCTTCTCTCGGAAATTTTAGATGAGTCTGGGCTTCTCTTGCAACTTCCAGATCTGACCTTGAGAACTCTGGGTTAGCTAAGTTCTGTGTGCTATGCAAATAAGAAAGGCAATCTACTGAGAGAGAAAAATGAGAAAGTCCAGAGAGAATCAGACTTAGGAAGTGTAGTGCGTGCTACAACTTTCCAACTTCCTGTTGCAGTCTCATTGGCAAACCTGGAATTGCTGCCCTTGGATTCTATGAGAAATCCCTTCGTCCATATAGTAAATTTATATTCTCAGCCCATCTAGGGTATTTTTTTCTTTTTCCTTAAAATATCTTGAGTTCGCTTCTGTTACCTGCAACCATAAACATCTAACAAAGAACTGTCATTACATTTAAAATATTTTTTATTCAATTTAATCTGAGTGTATCTCTTGAACAAAATAATTTTGTTACTTCTTATTCTATTTCTGATTCATTTATTCATTTTCATAACTTTTAACTGACCTTCCTTCTCCTATTCCTACCTCCCTAACAAGAAAATGAGAAGAGAAATAAAATCTGAAATTCAAATCATGTGGCTTGGACTTGCTAAAAACACCAGCAAATGAGAGGTAATTAAATTTAATGACAAAAAATGAGGCTTTAGTAAGGCTTTAAAGTAGTCTGTTCCTAAACCTGTGGGGCAAATGAACCACAATGTTATCTTTCAGCAATATAATCAAAGCTATACTCTAGAGAGAATGCATGAGATTTCACATAAAATGACAGATTGCCAGCTTCTCTTCAGCAAGGTAATTGGCCACACTGGTAAGTATATTATTGCCAACACAAAATACTGTAATAGGTATGGAAACCTGAGCTAGCAACAGCAGATTTAGCAAGTAAGTTAAAAATTTGGCAGAGCAATATTTATTGCAATTGGTTTTCATATAAGGTAAAAGACGCACACACATGCAAGTGCGCGTACATACACACACAGAAAAGAGAGAGGAACAATTTCTTGTTGGTGCAAGGTTTTACTAAAACATTAAAAATGCACATTATTGCTGATATCTGCTTCATCAATTTCATAAGAAAAAAACCAGTAACTGTCACTTCATGTATTATTTCTAGCCATTACTTTTGTATTATTGCATTAAAGCTAATTTTATTCACTTAGGCCAAACATAAAACGTGACCACAAAAGCATTCAACAGGAAACATTTATGACCTAAATAATTCAGGCAGCTGAAGAATTTAGATTGCTTAGTTTCCTTTAAATAATTTAGGGATGGCACTTAAGGGCACTGAATAATCAATCCACCCATGAATCGAGTAGCAAAATTATGGCGTATAATTTTTGATATTTAAATCTTAGACGTCTTTTGTCTTTTGTTCCAGAATAATGAATCTGAAAAAGAATTGTTTTAAAAGGAATGGGTTATGTGTAGAATTTTAAATATCAGCTCGTAGCAGCTCATCCGTGCCACTTGGGCCGAGTCCTCTGCAAGAAGCTAAAAGATTATAGCCCAATCTAAGGCTCAGCTGGAATAAAGCCTTGTTATTCTTTTCCTGCAAGGCTCACGTCACATAAATCATTTTCATCATTTTAATACTGTATATCAAAAAGGAGAATAGATTAAGTTGTGTTCAGGTGAACCAGAGTCATGACAAAATGTTCTTGTAGTAATTTCAAATAATATAAAATATTTGAGGATAACAAACTCACAAGTTTTCTTTCTGCTATAGTTTGAATATGTCCCCTAACGTTCATGTTCAGCTCATAAAACAATAACGTTCATGTGTTGGAAACTTAATGCCCTTTGCAACCATTTTGAGAGGTGCTTACATCATGATGGCTGAGCCCTCATGAATGGATTAATGTCATTATCCCAGGAACAGATTCATTAGTGTGAGAGTGGGTTTGTTAAAAAGGGGAGTTGGGCCTTCTCTTGATCTCTCTTGCCATGTGATGCCTTCTCCCATGTTATAAAGGTCCTCGTTAGATGTGGCCTCTCAGTCTTAGACTTCCCAAACTCCAGAGCCACAGCCAAATACATTTTTGTTCATCACAAATTACCCAGTCTGTGGTAGTCTGTTATAGCAACACAAAGCAGCATAAGATGGAAAACCGATGCTGAGAACTGAGGCAGTTACTGTAAACAAATACAGATGGTACCCACTTACAATGGTTCAACTTATGATTTTTTTTGACTTAATGATGGTGCAGAAATAATATGCATTTAGTAGAAACGGTATTTTCAGTACCCAGACAACTATTCTGTTTTCAAGTTTCAGTACAATATTCAATACATTCATGAGATATTAAACACTTTATTATGAAATAGACTTTGTATTAGATGATTTTGCCTGACTGCAGGCTTATGTGAGTATTCTGAACACATTTGAGGTAGGTTAGGTTAAGCAATGATGTTCAATAAGTTAGGTGTATTTTTAAAATTTAATTGAATTTAATTTTTATTAATTTTTACCTTTTTTTTTTTTTGAGATAGAGTCTCACTCCATCACCAGGTGCCAGGCTGGAGTGCAGTGGTGCGATCTCGGCTCACTGCAACCTCTGCCTCCCGTGTTCAAGCAATTCTCCTGCCTTAGCCTCCCCAGTAGCTGGGAGTACAGGTGTGCACCACCACGCCCAGCTAATTTTTTTGTATTTTTAGTAGAGACGGGGTTTCACCATGTTGACCAGGATGGTCTCGATCTCTTGACCTCGTGATCTGCCCACCTCGGCCTCCCAAAGTGCTGGGATTACAGGCGTGAGCCACCGTGCCTGGCCCCTAATTTTTACTTTTTTAAAGACAGGGTCTAGCTTTGTTGTACAGGCTGGAGTGCAGTGGGGCTCATTGCAGCCTCAACCTCCCAGGCTCAAGCAATTCTCCTACCTCAACCTCCCAAGTAGCTGGGACCACAGGCACGTGCCATCATGTCTGGCTAATATTTTTAATTTTTGTAGAGACAGGGTCTCTCTGTGTTGCCCAGGCTGGTCTTAAACTCCTGGACTCAAGCAGTCCTCCCACCCTGACCTCTCAAAGTGCTGGAATTACAGATGTATGCCACCATGCCTGACCAGCCAGGTGCATTTAATACATTTTTGGCTTATAATATTTTCAATTTATGATAAGTTTATCCACACATAACCCCATCAGAAGTTGAGGAGCATCTATATTTGAAAATGTGGACATGGCTTTAGAACTAATGAGTAGAGACTGAAAGAGTTTGGAGGAGCAAATTAGAAAAAGCCTCAATTACCATAAATAGAGCATTAAGCATAATTTTGATGAGGGTTCAGAAGATGAGAACTGTAGGGAATGTCTAGAACTTTTTAGATATGATTTACATGGTTGTATTCAACATGCTGGTAGAAATCTGGATAGTAAAGGCCATCTAATGAGGTCTCAGATGGAACTGTGGAATGAAGTATTGGAAACTGGAGTGAAGGTCATCCTGGTTTACAGTTGCAAAGAACTTGGAAGAATTGTGTCCATTTCCCAGGATTTTGTGGAAGAACAATTTAGGAGTGATGAACTAGAATATCTGGCAGAAGAAATATCTAAACAGCAAAATGTTCGAAGTGTTGCATGGCTTCTTTTGACAACTTACAGTAAAATGAGAGGAGAGAAAAATGATTTAAATATGGAATTTATAACCAAAAAAGAAAGTAGAAAGTAAAAATTTTGAAAATGTTCAACCTGTCATGTAAAGAATAAAAAGACGTGTTTAGGTGAACAAGCTAAGGTTGTATCCAGGGGACTGATTACTAAAGAAATTAATATTAATAGAAGAAAGCCAGGTTCTATTGACCAAGACAATGAGAAAATGACCCAAAGGCATTTCAGAGATCTCTGAGGCAAGCTAGGACTAAGCTCAAGATGTCCAGAGAAGGGCCTGGAGAATCTCAACATTCATTGCCCTGCACTGACTCTGGACTCTGCTCCCTAAATTCTGACACAGCAATCCTCAGCTGCCCAGCCATAAATCAAGTAGGCTCAGGTGTGCCTTGACCAGCCGCTCTGGAAGGTATGAGCCTTAAATCTTGGTAATGTCCATGTGGTGCTAATCCTGTAGGCATGAAAAATGCAAGAGCTGTAGGGATAGGGACACCTCCGTCTAGATTTTGAAGATGTTACAAGCAGCCTGGGGGGGCCCAGGCACAGACTTGCCACAGGGCTGAGCCATTGCAAAAAGTCCCCACTAGGTCAATACATAGTGGAACCATGGAAGTAGGGCAGTCCCTGAGATCTCAGAACTGCAGGGCTACCAGTGTGCAGCTATAGCCTGGGAGAGCTGCAAGCATGAGTCTCCAATCCAAGACAGTGGCTGGGTGGGGTGAGCCCAGCAACAACATAGAGGCAGGACTGCAGGAGGCCTTAGGGGTCCAAGCCCTGCACCAATGTACCCAAGATATGGGACATAGAGTCAAAGGAGATTACTAAGGAATCTTATAATTTTACTTTGTTTTTCTTCTTGGGCTTTAGACACCAGAGACCAGATACTCTCTTTTTATTACCTGTATTCTCTTTCATGGAAAATAAATGTCTATCTTATACCTATCTCACCACTGTATTTTGGAAGTAGATAACTTACTTTTACAAGCTCAGAGCTAAAGGATAAGTTGCCTCAGAATGAATAGTGTCTTGAGTCTGATCCATATATGATTTAGATGAGACTCTGGATTTTTGAACTTTTGAGTTGATGCTGAAATAAGTTAAAACTTTGGGGCTATAGGAATAAAATGTATTTTGCACGTGAGAAGGATGTTGATTGAGGGGGATGAATGTGTTCCCCAAAGTTCATGTGTTAGAAACTTTATCCCCCAATGCAACAGTGTTGAGAGGTGTTGATCAGAGATGATTAGGTCATAGGAGCTCTGCCCTAGGGAATGGATTAACGTCATTCTCATGAGCATGAGTTCACTATTGGGAGAGCAAATTTGTTATAAAATTGAGGATAGCCTTTATTGCTCTCTCTTGCTGTGTGGTGATGTCTTCACCATATTATGATACAGCAAGAAAACCCTAACCAGCTTCATAACCTTAATCTTGGACTATCCAGCTTCCAAGATCATAAACAATATAAATTGCTGTTCATTGTAAATCATCCAGTCTGTGGTATTTTGTTTTAGTAGCACAAATGGATTAAACAACTTTCCTTGACCAAGCCAAGAAAGGCATTTGCTTGTATATTTATGCTAATTGATTGTTTAGTTTTAAAACACACCACGATGTTTTAACAAAGCATAATTAAAATAAATTTAAGCTAATGATGATAAGGAACACATTAAATAAGCAAATTTACATAATTAAGTGGTTTGGTTTAGAAATTTTAATTTTATAATAAGATTTTACTAAACATGTAACATTGAAATGAAGAGAGATAAGTAAGTTACATACTTATAAGCGCCTTAAAATTACCAGCTGATTAAGTTTCAGTAAATAAACAGGTAATTCACAATTTCATGACTGTTTATTAAAAATATTTCCATAGAGAACAGTTGCACCTGGTTTTTAAAATTTATTGTTTTTATTATTTTGCTTTCTGTTTTATTTCCTTTGTTATTACTTTTTATGACAAGCAATATTTTATTTTAAGATCAGTTTTAATGAGGTATAATTTACATAAAACAATTTTCACATTAAAAGTGTAGATTGATGGCTTTTGACAACAGTATACACCTGCTTAATGACCATCTCCATAAAAACAGAGTACATTTCCATCACCCTAGAAGCATCTTTTGTGTCCCTTTGCTGCCTGTTCCCTATGACTTCCCCTCAAGAGCCAAGCAACTGCAGATCTGATTTCTTTGATTATAGATTATTTTTGCTTGCTCCAAAATTTCTTATACACAAAATCACCCAGTAATTATTTTTTGTGTCTGCCTTATTTTAGTAAGCATAGTACTTGTGAGCTTTACCAATGTGATTGAATGCATTAGTAGTTTGCTCCATTTATTTACCAAGTAGTACTATGCTGTATGAATACACTATAAGTTGTTGGTTGTGTATTCACTTTTTGATGGACATGTCTGTTCTTTCCAACTTTTGGCTTTTGTGATATTTATTTTATTTTAGGATGATTTCAATTCTGAAATTATATGCAATTTCGATGACAGTTACAATAATAGCACAAATAATTTAATTTTCCCTTAATCATTAAATAATTAGTCAATAATATGATGCTTCATTACCCCAAATACTTTGATGTATAATTTCTATAAACAAGGACATTCCCTTACAAAACCACAATATGACCATCAAAGTTAATGCTGATACATTATCATTATTGAATCTACAGACCTCATTTAAATTTCATTAGTTGTCCCAAGGATTCAAACCATGACTGCATGTTGCCATCTCTTTAACGTCCTTCAATCAGAGATAGTTCCTCAGTTTTTCCTTGCCTTTCATTATCTTAATATTTTTGAAATTACAACCAACTATGCAGTAGAATGTTCCTCAATTGGGATTTACTTAATGTTTTTTCATGATTAAAGTTACATATTTTTGGCAAGAATATGAGAGAAGTGACATTACACTCTTGTCATTGTATCCTATTAGTTACTACGCAATTTTAATTTGTCCATTACTGGTGATGTTAATTTTGATCATTTGATTAAGGTGGCATCTGTTATGCTTTTCCACTCTAAAATTACCCATGTGCCCTTTTGTGATTAACAAGTGTTCTATAGGAAGGTACTTTGAGACTGGGTAAATTCCCATTGCTCATCAAAATTTAATCTCCTCATTTAGCATTCCCTGATATGTTTTGGCTAAATTAATATCACTGTGCCAAATTGTGATTTTCTAATTCTATCTTTCATTTTACATTTATTAGTTGACATTATGCCAAAGGCAAATATGTTCTCTTATCTGCACCTATTTATTTGTTTATTTATATTCATATGGATTCACGGATTCTTAATGTTTAAGTGACTTTTAATTGGTAAATTGTCCTAATCTGTTCAGTTAAAATCCCTTTAAGCTAGCATTTTTGTTCTTTAACATATCTTTATCATTTTTGAGTATGTTTTTCTTTGTCATAAAAGATTTTTTTGCTTTATTTTTAATTTTTCCTATCCCTACTCTAAAACCAGAAATCAGTCATTTCACCAGTAAGTCTTGGGGTGCAGCAAGATGGCACAACATAAAGCTCCATGGATCATTTCCCCCTGCAAGGACACCAAGTTAACAACTATGTGAGAAACTTAACAACGACAGAGAAAAAACACCTTATGAGAATAAAAAACCAAATGATTGCTCACAGTACCTGGTTTTACCTTCATATTGCCAAAAGAAGTACTAAAGAGGTAGAAAAACAGTCTTGAATCACCAACACCACCCATCCTCCATCCCCTGCAGTGATGGCTTCATGATACGGAGAGCATCTCTGGGTGCTGAGGGAGGGAGAACAGAGCAACTGTGAGGCATTGAACTCAGTGCTGTCCTGCTAAAGAAAGAAAAACCAGACTAAACTCAACCAAAACCCACCCACAAATGGAGCATTTAAATCAGTGTAGACAGAGAGGAATCTCCTATCCCAGTGGTCTGAACTTGAGTGCTCACAAACCTTGCCACCAAGGGCCAAAGTACTCGTGGTTTCTTAGTACACTTAGAGTTTACCAAAAGGCAGTCTAGGTCATAAAGACTGCAACTCTTAGGTGAGTCTTGGGGCTGAACTAGGTTCTGAGACAATAGACTGGGGGTAGGGGTGAAGGGCATGTGACATACTGAGATACCAGCTGAGGTAGCCAAGAGGGTGCTGGCATTACCACTCTTTTGCCCTAGGCTGCACAGCTCATGGAACCAAAAGAGACCTCCTTCCTTTCACTTGAGGAAAGGAGAGAGAAAAGTGGCTGCTCACTTTGGCAAGAGCCCCCTAGCCACTCTGACAGGCAAGCCTGTGTCTGCCAACTCCTTTCATCTGTCACTTGGCCAGAGTCTGTGGGACAGACTTGGCAGGATAGGGCACCAATCAGAGTTGTGAGTTCCCCATTCTGGACCCTAGCTCCCAGATGACATTTCTAGACACACCTTAGGCCAAAAGGGAAGCTGCTGCCTTGAAGGAAAGGACCCAGTCCTGGCAGCATTCATTACCTGCTAACTGACAAGCCCCTGGCCCCTGAACAACTAACAGCGATATCCAGGTAATACACTGAGGACCTTGGATGAGCCTCTGAGACTTGCTGGCTTCAGGTGAGACTCAGCACATTACCAGGTGTGGTGGCTATAGGGCAAAATTCCTTCTGCTTGAGAAAAGCAGAGGGAAAAGTAAAAGGAACTTTATCTTGTACCTTAGGTACCGGCACTATCACCATGGGGTAGAGCACCAAGTGGGTTCTTAAGAGTCCCGAGTCCCTGGTTCCAGGACTTGACTCTTGGATGGCATTTCTGAACGTGCCCTGGGCTAGAGGGGAGCCCACTGCCCTGAAGGGTGAATCTCAGGCCAGGCAGCATTCACCACAAGCTGACTTAAGAGAGCTTGGGCCTTATCCCATATATATCTAGTGGTGGTAGTCTGGCAGTACTCCTGTGACCAGGAGTGGTGGCGGCTATGGGGTGAGGGCCCTCTGCCTTTGGAAAGAAGAGGGAAGAGTGGGAAGGACTGTGTCTTGTGGTTTGCCAGCTTAGCTGCAATAAAATAGAATACCAAGTAGACTTCTAAGGTTTTTGACTCTAGTCCTTGACTTCTGAATGGCAATTCCGGACCCACCCAGAGCCTGGGGGAGCTTGCCACCCTGAAAGGAAGGACATAGTTTGGCTGGCTTTGACACATACTGACTGTAGAGATGCAGGGCCTTGAATGAACATAGGCAGTAGCCAGGGAGTGGTTATAGGAGGTGATGGGCGAGACCCAGTACCATGCTGGCTTCAGGTCTGACCTAGCACAGTCATAGTACCGGTAGCCACAGGGGTGCTTATGTCACTCCCACCACAGTGTTAGGTGGCTAAGAACAGAGACAGAGACGCTATATGTTTGGGAGAAAGTAAAGAAGAAGAATCTCTGCTTGGTAATCCAGAGAACTCTCCTGGATCTTGTCAAAGACCATCAAGGTGGCACCTCTATGAGTCTGCAAGAACCACAGCATTACCAAGCTTGGGCTGCCCCCTAAAGCAGAAGCAGTTTAGGGTATAACACTCAAGTGCTGTCAAGTATCTGGAAAGCCTTCCCAAGAAAGTTGGCTACAAATAAGCCCAGACTGTACAGACTATAATAAATACCTAACTCTTCAATGCCCAGACACCAAAGAACATTTACCAGCATCAACACCATTCAAGAAAACATAACCTCACCAAGTGAACTAAATAAGGCACCAGCGACCAATGTTTTTGAAGCAGGGATATGTGACATTTCAGACAGAGAATGCAAAAGAGCTGTGTTAAGGAAACTGAAAGAAATTCAAGATAACACAGAGAAGGAATTCAGAATTTTATCAGATACATTTAACAAACATTGAAATAATTACAAAGAATCAAGCAGAAATTCTGTGAATCAAGCAGAAATCAAGTGAAAAAATGCACTTGGAATACTGAGGAATACATCAGAGTTCATTAATGGCAGAATAGATCAAGCAGAAGAAAGAATTAGTGAGCCTGAAGACAGATGATTTGAAAATAGAGTCAAAAGACACAACAGAAAAAAGCAATAGAAAACAGAAGCAAAAGGGCAAATCTAAGAGTCATTGACATTAAAGAGAAGGTAGAGAAAAAGAGACAGAAAGTTTATTCAAAAGGATAATAACAGATAATTTCTCAAACCTAGACTAAGATATCAATATCCAAGTACAAGAAGCTCTCATTAAGGAGATTTTACCCAAAGAAGACTACCTCAAGGCATTTCATAATCAAACTCCCAAAGGTCAAGGATAAAGAAAGGATCCTAAGAGCAGCAAGGGAAAAGAAACAAATAACACACAATGGTGCTCCAATACGCTCAAAAGCAGATTTTTCAACAGAAACCTGACAGGCCAGGAGAGAGTGGCATAAAATATTTAAAGTGCTGAAGGAACAAAACTTTCACCCTAGAATAGTATATCTGGCTAAAATACACTTTAAACATGAAGGAGATATAAAGACTTTCTGAGACAAAAAAAAGCTGAGGTATTTCATCAATAGCAGATCTACCCCAAAAGAAATGCTAAAGGAAGTACTTACATCAGAAAGTAAAGGACATTAAAGAGCAACAAATAATCACTTAAAGGTACAAAACTCACAGGTAATAGTAACTACACAGAAAAATACAGAATATTATAACACTGTGACTGTGGTGTGTAAACAACTCTTATCCTAAGTAGAAAAACTAATTAATGAACTAACAAAAAATAATAATTGCAATTTTTCAAGATATAAGCAGTACAATAAGATATAAATAGAAATAAAAAAATTAAAAACCAGGGGGGATGGAGGTAAGGCAAGTTGTTGTTAGTTTTTTTTTTTTTGCTTGTTTGTTTATGTAAATAGTATTAAGTTGTAAGTTAAAATAATTGATTATAAGAGTATTTGCAAGTCTTATGGTTACCTCAAACAAACAAATAAGAAGAACCATACAATGGATACTAGACAAAAGCAAGAAACTAAATAATATCACCAGAGAAAATCATCTTCTCTAGAGAAATCCAGAAATGAAAGTAGAGAAGAAAGAGAAGGCCACAAAACAACCAGAAAACAAGTAAAATGACAGGAGTAAGTCCTACTCAACTCATCAATAATAACATTGAATATAAATGGACTAAACTCTCCAACTAAAAGACGTACACTGAATGGATGAAAAAGCAAGATCCATTGATTTTTTCCTATACAAATCACACTTCATCTATAAAGACACACAGACTGAAAATAAATGAATGGAAAAGAGATTGCATGCAAATAGAAACCAAAAAAGAGCAGGAGTCACTATACTTATATCAGACAAAACAGATTTCAAGACAAAAATTGTAAAAAGAGATGAAGAAGTTCACTATGTAATGTTAAGGAGTCAAGGCACCAATAGGATATAACAGCTTTAAATATATATTCACCCAACACTGGAGCACTCAGATATACAAAGAAAATATTATTAGAGCTAAACAGAAAGATAGGCCCCAATACAATAATAGCTGGAGACTTCATCACCCCACTGTCTGCATTGGATAGATCTTCCAGACAGAAAATCAATAATGGAGCAAAACTAGAAATTAATAACAAGAGGAATTTAGGAAACTATACAAATACCTGGAAATTAAACAATATGCTTCTGAATGACCAGTAGGTACAATGAAAAAATTCATAAGGAAATTGAAAAATGTCTTGAAACAAATAATAATGGAAACACAACATGCCAAAACCTATGGGAGAGAGCAAAAGTAGTACTAAAGGGAATTTTACAGCTATAAGTGCTTACATCAAAAAGAGGAAAAACTTTAAATAAACGATCCAACAATGCGTCTGGAAGGACTAGAAAGCAAGAGCAAACCAAATCCAAAATTAATGGAATAGAAGAAATAATAAGTATCAGAGCAGGCAGAAATAAAATTGAAATAAAAAAATGAAAAAAAAATACAAAAGATCAATGAAACTAAAAGGTGGTTTTTTGAAAAGTTACACAAAATCAATAACCTTTAGCCACACTAAGAAAAAAAGAGAGAAGATCCAAATAAATAGAAACAGAAATGAAAAAGGACACATTACAACTGATCGTGTCGAAATTCAAAGGATCATTAGTGGTTACTATGAGCAGCTATATGCTAATAAACTGAAAAATCTAGAAGAAATGGACACATTCCTTGATATACACAACCTACCAAGATTGAACCAGGAAGAAATCTAAAACCTGAACACATCAATAACAAGTATCAAGATCAAAACACTCTTCTAGTAAAAAGCCCAGGACCTGATGGCTTCACTGCTGAATTCTGCCAAACATTTAAAGAAGAACTAATATGAATCCTCCTCAAACTATTCTGAAAAAGAGCAGGAGGGAATATGTCCAAACTCACTCTATGAGGCCAGTATTATGTGGATATCATCAATGAGTCTTGGGTCCTTTTAGTGGATAAGAGTATTTAGCAACCAAGATCAGAACCCTAGATGTGTTTATTACCCTTGGGTGTCACTGCTTCAGACTTTTTTCAGTGGACAGAATTAAGTAGTGTATGTATGTATGTGCACATTTAAATATATATATGTTATATGTAAGATAACATTATATCTATATAAACATGAGTTCACTTGATACTTTCGTTTTTAGAGACAAGGTCTTGCTCTGTTTCTCAGGCTGGAGTACAGATGCACAATCATAGCTCACTGCACCCTCTAATACCTGGGCTCCAGCAATTCTTCTACCTCTGCCTTCTGACTAGCTGTGACTACAAGCATGCACCATCATGTTTGACTAGTTTTAAAACATTTTAAAAATTTGTTTTTACATTTTTTAGTAGAGACAGAGACTCACCATTTTGCCCAAGCCACTCTTGAACTCCTGGGCTCAAGTGATCTTCCTTCAACTTCAGCCTCCCAAACTGATGAGATCACAAGCATAAGCCACCACACCCGGTCTCATTAGATACTTTTAATTTTAGTTCAGCAAGGAATTATTTACTCCTATTTTTTTCCTTTCCATATTTGTAACTCTTCTCTGAAGAAACATATATTTCATAATTTTTAATATATTACGTAGTAAATTCCTTCTCCCATTATGTTACCAGTCTCTCTTTGCCACCCTCACTTCCCCCTTACCCCTTTTCTGCCTGTTCTTTCATCCTACTTAGGCTCTGTCAACAACCTTCAGTACTAGATACCAGCGCAAGGACATGGGCCTCATTTTGTTCTGGAAAAAACATCTTATTTCAAATGGCTGCCCCCTACCCCAGCCCTGACTGATAGCTACCTTTCTTGAATCCCTCCAAATGGACAAATTATTCAGGGAGAAAAGAAGGAAGGAAAGAAGGGAGGCAAGCAACCACTATTATAATTTAAAAATTTTATTATCTCCAAGAGGCTTTTCTTTGGTAAAAACTATTTTCCCAAATTACTCCTTCAAGATAACTAACCGGGTTGAAAGAATGAATGACTTTTTCATTTTTCCTGTAAAGAGCATGTTGATTAATGTGTTTATAAGATTTGATACAAATTCACTTGTAACTGTTCAGTTATATGAATGAACGAATCAGAGGTTTAGAAATATAAGAGATAGTGATTGACATTCATCTTTCAAACAAACAATTTTAGAGCTGAAGTAATAAGAGGTGAGATGACTTTGCCAAAGCTATTCAATTGGTAGCATTAGAAGATTTGAATTTATTTAGTAAAACCAGAAAATTTTTTCTGTATCTTTGTTTATTTCTTACAATTGATATTTAGTTTTTTATGAATATCAATAAGGATTTTCAGAATGGCTCATCATTTCTGTTGTGTAGAAAATAATAACAATAATCACCATTTATTGATTGGCTACTAGGTGGCACATACTGTATTCAAAGCCTTTCATATATTTGTCATTGATCTTCCAGATTTTACTGTTTGTGTGTGTGTACAATAAGAAAATTAATTGCACAAAGGTTAAGTTACTTACCCAGGGTCATATCTTTAGGTAGTGGCAGAATGAGTATTTAAATCCAAAGGTGTTGGATTCTAAATCTCTATTATGCTAGAAACCCTTTTTATATTTTGGGTAGAGGTCCATGCATCAGTTAGTACTAATTAAATTGCCTTAATAAAAGTGAGGATTTATTGGTTTGTACATTTGACGAATATCATTTCAGCTGCAACTTGATGAAGCCACAATGCCAAGCTAGGAGCTTGTTCCATGTCATTTATTTTATTTTTTCTTTTCACAGCTCAGCACTGCTCTTAGAATGTTGTCTTTGTCTCAGGCTCAATGAATTACAAGTTAGTTGTAAGAGCTACTGTCTACATTCAACCAAGTTTAAGATGGAGTCTTTCCCCCTAGGAATCCTAGCAAATGCCCCAGTGTTTCAATTACTGTAACCAGGTAAATCTGCTGAATAAAAATCCCCCCAAATATTAGAGCATAGTAGTAAAGTAGGTACAAAGTAGCTTTCCATAGGAAATTAAAAGTAGCATTTTGTAAGAAGACTGAAAAAAGTGAGGTGGCAAAAACAAAAGAGTTACTACATCTCATCATGAAGAATTATTATCAAGTAGAGTTTATGTTTCTATTGTATTTTGCCTTCATCAACAAGAACAGGCTAATATTCCTCACACAATGTTGTCTTGATTGTGCCTAAGGCTTCATAACTAAATTATGCCTGAGGTCGATGCATTCTCCAAGAGCAGGCTTTGTCCTGCGATCTCAAGCTGGGTGATTTTGTCCTCATCAAAAGTACAAAATTTAACGAATGTTTAAGTAAAATTTGCTTTTTAATGCCTTAATGAACATCAGAGAAATTGTCTCAAGAATGAATTAAAGAAGACTAAATATAATTATTTCTTCATAAATTGATAATATTTTCCCAATGTCTGAAGATTACAGTGTCTCAATGGTAGGCTTCTAATGCATCAATATTAACACATTATTCTAGCCACTATGTTTTGGGATAATTTGTGACCCAGAATCTAGAATTATTGTCCCTCCTGTAATGCTTACATGGTATTCTGTCTTTATCCTGTTGTCATACTTGTCATAGTGCCTCATCATTGTTTCTTACTGCATGTTTTCCCCATAGACTTGCAAGTATCTTAAGTGCAGAGATCATGTTTTGTGCACCATAATTTAACATATTGTATAGCATGTAGCAGGTGCTCAGTAAGTATTTGTTGAATGAATAAATTTGATATTATCAATTAATATAGGACTATAGAAAATAATTTTTTTCATTATTGCTTTATTAATAATAATCTTTTGGCCTGCCACAGTGGCTCACGCCTGTAATCCCAGCACTTTGAAAGGCCAAGGTGGGTGGATCGCCTGAAGTCAAGAGTTTGAGACCAGCTTGGCCAACATGGTGAAACCCCGACTCTACTAAAAATACAAGAATTAGCTGTGCTTGGTGGTGGGCATCTGTAATCCCAGCTATTCAGGAGGGATTACAGGTGGTGGGCACCTGTAATCCCAGCTATTCTGAGGCAGGAGAATCGCTTGAACCTGGGAGGCGGAGGTTGCAGTGGGCCAAAATCAGGCCATCGCATTCCAGCCTGAGCAACAAGAGCAAAACTCTGTGTCAAAAAAATAAAAATAAATAATCTTTTGAGTGTTTTCAAAAGATTTCTGGTACCTTTCTCATTTTCTTATCAAATGCTTATGGTCCGTATGTTATATTTTAGACATTCTAATGATTGTTGGAAATAGACCAGCAAACAGGAGAAACGGGGCTTTTAATTTCATGGAGTAGAGCTTACAAATTTGTTAAGGGAGATAAACAAAAATGTACATATCTAAAGATACAATTAAACTGTGAAAGTGTTTAGTTATACTAGAGCATCTACCAGGAAGAGATCTGGAAGGTTTACCTGAGGAAGTGTCTTTTGAGCTGACTTAAGGAATAAGTGAAAATTAGGCGGTTAAATAATTGAGTGTGGCCCCGGGTGGGGCAAGCGCTCTAAGGAGAGGAAGCAGTTTAAGGGAAAACTCTTCAGTGGCAAAAATCTCTGTGCTTTTGAGGAATTGGAAAGGATCTGGATTTTAGTATTCTTTAGTTCCAACCATTCTAGAAAACCTTACTTTGATTGTTTAAGCAACAGATTTTCTCAGTATCGTCCTACAGTTGTTTCCCCCAGTACCAGAGACCTTTTATTCACCGTGAGAAATCAAAAATTAAAAACAATTAAAATATTAACAAAAAAAAGTTAGCTCTAGCTGACTCACTTAGAGAAAATTATTCAAAAGTTCTCAGATTTAAATATTATTTTGTGAGCTAAGCTTTCATTTTAGTGGTTTTTAAAAAAGGATAATTATATGCTGATTCTGATTTCAAAATGTCACTGAGAAGAATTAACCTGAAAATAAAGAGGGATTGTATTTAAATATTTTGCGCCAGAATAAAAGGAAAAACATAGGTCTTGTTCTTTCGGACTTTGAGCATTATCTATAAATGTGCTTGCCCTATCCGAGGCCATACCCGATTATTTAACTGCCTAATTTTTACCTATTTTTTAAGTCAGCTCAAAAGACTCTTCCTCAGGCAAACCTTCCAGATCTCTTCCTAGTTGATGCTCTAGTATAACTATACACTTTCACATACAGAAAATATTTAAATACAATATTTGTTTGTCTCCCTTAACAAACTTGTAAGCTCTATTCCATTAAACATATTATTTAATGTTTCTAATTATTTAAGTAAAAATCTAAAGAGATTGAAGTTTAATAGCTATATGTGCAATAAAATTCACAACAGTTTAATTGATGTGAGGTATTATTAAAATATTACCAATTTACAATGTAAATATGCTCAAAGTAATAAGGTTGCTATACTAGCAATAGTTTTATAAAAAGTTTCCTTGTTTCTAACATAATTTCTTGCTACAACTTTTGATCAGTTAAATTAAATGAGATAATACATATAAAGTCTTAGAAAAGTACTTAGCACATACAAAGCATTGATTATTTTTGTCATTGTCACTTTGCAGCACATCTTTCCTACATTTTTTTTCCAGTCTACTTCACATGCATCAAACCACAAGAACATTTAGTAGGCTCTAATATGCAAATAACAAGCTTTTTGCTGTCAATCACAAACTAGGATTGACTCTAAAATATAATGTCCCTGAAGTCTCTCTTTTTAGTCAGAAGAGCTTAGGATTGACTATGACAAAATAGAAATCACTGGAACCCTTATTTTTGAATCATTCAATTTCAAAGATTCTCAAGATATTTTCTTTCTTGATATTATTTCTAAAATAAGCAAATTATATCACTAAGCCAACTTTAGGAATAGTGTAACTGAGTACAGGCCTGGCTGCCCACCAGTTATAAAGCCAATGACAAAGACAAAGGGCAGTGAAAGGAAAGTGAGTTTATTTCCCAAAGCAAGCACGGGAGGAGACAGCCCGCTTATGCCTCTAGGAATCACTTCAAACTTTAGGCTGGGGAATAAGGCTTAAAAAGGCAAACTTGAAATGGGAGGCACGAGGGAGGGGCATTGAGTACAAGATGTGCGTGTTTTGTTTTGGTGGCTATCTGAAGCCATGGTCCACCAGGAGTAAGTAATACAGACAGGAGGTGGAGAAATACTGGGTAGAAGAGGGTGTTTTTCTGACAAAGGCCCCACCCTCAAGTCTGGATAACTGCAGCCCTAAGTGAGAACAGGCATTCCTGTTTCGTGCCCAAAAAGTTGCCTTTTGGCCCACCACACCCCCTATCCTATACCCATATAAGCCCTGAACCCCAGGATCCACAAGGGAACAAAAGGAGAGGCAGATGAATAGCAGAACAGGACAACAGAGAAGGAGAGGAGAGGAGCATCTGAATGTCAAGAGTTCAGCTGGGGATGGTCAGAGAATCAGCCACTGGACGGCCAAACTTCAGGGGAAGATATCTTTCCACTCCATCCCCTGTCCAGCTTTCCATCCATCCTGCTGAGAACCACCTCCACCACTCAGTAAAACCCCCATATTCACTCTTCAAGTCTGTGTGTGACCTGATTCTTCTGGGACACTGGACAAGATCCTTGCCAAAAGGCAGCCCACTGAGCTGATTAACACTTAAGCCATCCATGGACGGCAAGGCTAAAGAGCGCACGGTAACATGGCCACTTGGGATCCTGCACCTGTCCATCTGTGTGCTCCCCTACCTGTAAGAGGTTTGAGCAGCATTGGCAACTGAACAGATGAGCCATACCCCCTGTCCCACATCCTGCTAGAGGAGTCAGGGAACTCACGCATTTCAGAAGGGCTGGCATCATCTCAACAATGGCTAGGTTGCTGACCAACTGCCTTGAGATAATCTCTGGAATTTTACTGCTGGGTCTCTATGCTTGGTCTGTTTTAAGATTAAGCCCTGGAACTTCGAAGTAAGCACATAATTAGCATACAATTAGATAAATGTCCATGATATAATGGAGTGTATGGTGAGAAATGGAGGTACATTGTATTTCAAAGAAAGTAAATTTCAAGGCTATAATTTAAGACTAAGGAGAGAAAAAAAGGTTTCTGCAGTAAGCTTCAAGGTTACATCTTGAGACTAGTCAAAAAGAAAAAAAAAAAGAAAAGAAAGTTTTAAAATGTATTTTTCAGGCAAAACTGTGTGGTTACAATAGAATAATACATAGACAAGTTCCGCACTCTGTTGTAAAAGCTGTTGCTCATTACTATGCCTGTAGACAGAGGTACATTTTCTCAGTCATTCATTTTATCCTTCCTTCCTGCAATCTGGGTTCTCAGTACCGTATACGGCATGATTTCTTTGCTGGGAGTGGAAAGAGTAGGAGCTGTACACTTAATATAACCAAATTACTACAGTTGAAAGCTCAGTGTTATCATCTTGTAGAGGTCTTGGTCCTGCGGATCCCCCCTTGTTTTCTGTTGTCAGTGACACAGATCACTGCTGAGACACCCAGGGCTTCCACTGGATCTGCTGCCTGTAGGTCATGCCTAAAGCATGGGATTCTTTGTTGAAACTAGGAGCCCCCTGCCTAAAATCCTTAGGCATGCTGTGCAACAATCCCCTCTTGACCTCTGTATTCTCTTAAGGTAGTTCTTTGACTCATAAGCCAGGAAGTTCTTTGGTGACCTTATAGAAAGAGTAGATTCAAGAAAGTGTTACTGCTAGATATCATAACAAAGTAGCAATAGTTTGATTCCTTCTCTGGGGGCGGGTAGGGAGTTAGGTGTTGTAATATAATATAAAAATGATCAGGAGGTAGTAGTTTCAGGCAAATTATTCAGTACGTTGTTAACAAAAAAAGTTCTGGAGAAAGGGTGGAAGAGAGCTAGAACCAAGTAAGAAGTTTTGAAAACTAACATGCATAGCACACTTCTTGGCTTTTTAAAATCATTTCACCTTTGAGCTTCCCTTTCCCTTTTATTGGGTGAGCAGGAAATCCAATGCATAATTGCTACAGCACCCTCTCTCCAGGGAAATACAACACATTGTGGATTTCACATGACTGTGTCCAGGTCCTGTGGAGCCCCCCCTTGTTATCTGTTGTCAGGGACACAGATCACTGCTGAGACATCCAGGGCTTCCCACTGGATCTGTTGAGTCTAGGTCATGCCTAAAGCATGGACTCCTTATTGAAACTGCCCTGCCTGAAATCCTTAGGCATGCTGTGCAACAATCCCCTCTTGACCTCTATACCCTCTTAAGGTATCCCTGAAGCAGTTCACATGCCATTGCTGATGAAACCCAGAGGCATCTGTCTCCCCCTTTTGGGAAAGGTCTTTGTCAGTCTGGGAAAGGCCTTCCATTTCTCAGATGAACTCTAAGGTTACATTTATTCTCTTTTTCTCTGAAACATGCCTAAATATCTTCAGTGGGTTTGGTTTTGGGAAACAACATCTAAGAAGGGAGATATCTTTCAGGTAAAACTTTTGCTTTCAGTGCTACTACAACATTTCCCTTAAGCAAAGACATACAGTAAAAGCTGTCTACTACTTCAATGAATGAAAATATAGCAGAATGCACGAGAACATATAAATATATCTTTTTTAGTACATTTGGGCTGCTATAACAAATTATCATGAACTGGGTGGTTTGTAAGCAACAGAAATTTATTTCTCACAATTTTAGAAGCTGGAGTGTCTAAGATTAAGTTGCTAGTACATTCAGTGTCTATTGAGGGCCTGCTTCATGGTTCATAGAGAGCTGTCTTCTTGATGAGTCTTTATATAATAGAAGCACAAGGGGGCTCTCTGGGGTTTCCTTTACAGGGGAACTAATTCTATTCAGAAGGCCTCATGACTTCTTGGCCTAAACACTTCCCAAAGACCCCGCCTCCAATATCATCACATTGGGGATTAGGCTTCAAGATATGAGTTTTGACATTCTCCATATGACGTGGTGACTTTTGGTAGATCTGTATTTCCATTGTGAACCTAGAAAATCTGAGACAGGTCTTAGTTAATTTAGAAAGTTTATTTTGCCAAGGTTGAGGGTACGCCCATGACACAGCCTCAGGAGGTCCTGATGACAAGCGCTCAAGGAGGTCAGGGCACAGCTCGGTTTTATACATTTAGGGAGACATGAGACACCAATTAATATATTCAGGAAGTACATTGGTTTGGTCTGGAAAGGTGGGACAACTTGAAGCAAAGGCAGCCAAGAGCGAGCTTCCAGGACACAGATAGGTGATACACAAACAGTGACATTCCTTTGAGTTTCTGATTAGCCAGTCTTTATTTATTCCCAAAAGGCAAATCAGAGGTATATCTGTCTTAGTGAACAGAGGAGTGACTTTGAATGGAATGGGAGGCAGGTTTGCCCTAAGCAGTTCCCAGCTTGAGTTTTCCTTAGTGATTTTGGGGGCCTAAGATATTTTCCTTTCACACTGTCTAATCAACTTATACAACTCTAGTAGAAAAAATAGATCTTTAAAAAAATAATTTTAATTTTAGATTTGGGGGCACATGTGCAGGTTTGTTACATGAGTATATCACATGATGCTGAGGCTTGGGGTATGATTGATTCTGTCACCCAGGTACTGAGCATAGTACTTAACTGTGAGTTTTTCAACCCTTTCCCAACTCCCTCCCTCCCTCTTCCCTCTAATAGTTCAGTGTCTATTATTGCCATCTTGATGTCCATGAATACCCAATATTTACTTCCCACTTATAAGTGAGAATACACAGCATTTGATTTTCTGTTTCTGCATTAATTCACTTAGGATAATGGCCTCTAGATTCATCCATGTTGCTACAAAGGGCATGATTTCATTCTTTTTAATGGATGTGTAGTAATCCGTGGTAAGTATGTATCACATTTACTTTATGTAACTCACCACTGATGGGCACCTAGATTGATTCCATGTCTTTGCTATTGAGAATAGTGTTGTGATGACTATACAAGTGCATGTTCTCTTTCTGGTAGAATAATTTATTTTCTTTTGGATATATACCCAGTAATGGGATTGCTGGTTCTAACGGTAGTTCTGTTTTAAGTTCTTTGAGAAATCTCCAAGCTGTTTTCCACAGTGACGGAACCAGTTTAATCCCAAAAACAGTGTATAAGTATTCTTTTTTTCACAGCCTCACCAACATCTGTTGTGTTTTGACTTTTTAATAATAGCCATTATGACTGATGTGAGATGGTGTCTCATCATGGTTTTGATTTGCATTTCTCTGATGATTAGTGATGTTGAACATTATTTTCATATATTTGTTGGCTGCTGGTATGTCTTCTTTTGAGAAATGTCTGGTCTCTTACCAACTTTTTAATGGAATTATTTGTTTTATGCTTGTTGAATGTTTGAGTTTCTTACAGATTTTGGATATTAGACCTTTACAGATGCATAATTTGCAAATATTTCTCCCATTCTGTAGGTTGCCTATTTGTTGATAGTTTGTTTGCTATGCAGAAGCTTTTTAGTTTAATTAGATACCCCTTATCAATTTTTGTATTTGTTGCAATTGCTTTTTAAAAGTAAGCCATAAATTCTTTGCCAAGGCTAATGTTCAGAATGATGTTTCCTGAGTTATAGTTATAGAGGTCTTAGATCTAAATTGTTAATCTGTCTGTTGGGAACAAACAGTTTCTCTTCAAAGGGTTTCACCCCTTGTCCTTCATTCTATTTTATAAGTAATATTTTCTGCCTTTAACACACCTGGGTATGCATCCATCGACCAAGCTTGTAGCTGATGCACACCACCTTACTTTAAATTGTTATGTACAAACAATAAACTTCCTGGTTCTGTATCCCTTTCTAAATGTGAAATCTAGCCAATTGGGATCAGTTTAGATTGGGCAGTCCAACCCTAATTAACGAGGGGAGGACACAGAAACAGGGACAGCATTAGAACTAAAAACCCCTGCTTTCCTTTATTCAATGTGCTCTTGCCACTGCTCTGTATGCAAGAAACATCCTTCTGCAGAAGTAAATTTGCCTTGCTGAGAAATCTTTCATTCAAGTGGTCATTTCCTTGATAGCTCCAAGATTTTATTTTCAATACATCTTGAGTTAACTTTTGGATATTGTGAAAAGTAGGGGTCCAGTTTCAGACCTCTGTGTATGGCTATCCAGTTATCCCAGCACCATTTATTAACTAGGCAGTCTTCTTCTCATTCCTAATTTTTGTCGAAGATTAAATGGCTATAAGTGTGTGACTTTATTTCTGGGTTTTCTACTGTGTTACATTTGTCTATGTGTCTGTTTTTGTACCAGTGCCATGCCATTTTGGTTGCTCTAGCCTTATAGTATAGTTTGAAATCAGGTAATGTGATACCTCCAGCTTTATTCTTTTTGCTTAGGATTTCCTTGGGTTTTCAGCTGTTTTTGGTTTCAAATGAAATTTGGAATAGTTTTTTTCTTTCTAATTCTGTAAAAAATGATATTGGTTGCTTGATAGAAATAGCATTGAATCTACTGATTGCTTTGGGAAGTACGCCTATTTTAATGATATTGATTCTTCCAATTCATGACCATGGAATGTTTTATCATTTTGTTATGGAGGTACATTTTTTAGCTATAAATACACTGCCTCTTTTTCATTAACCTTCTATTTTAATTTGCTAAAATAAAATTACAACACTGTTGAGTAAAGAAAAGAGGATTGAAGAGAGAGGAATGGTAGTTCCCCTTCCCCGAAAAAGAGTATTATTTTCAGAATACATAATAAATTCTGAGCAGATGAAAATGTTGCAGATGCTCAATATAGTCCCAGTTCCAAAATTTACTAATGATATGAACTTGGACAAGCAGCCCAGGCTTTCTGAATTTAGATTCTTCAACTATATAATAGGGGTTAATACCTGTTTTATAGAATGTGGGGAACCCTTTGTAAAAAGCCCTGTAAGAGTTGAGGAAGTAGTATTTTTGCTTGACTTCCCTTGGGTTTAAAATGTCCATCACCTCCACTATTTCTTCTTCATTTAAATTGATATGATTGAAAAAATTCCTTCTTGAATTCACTCAGGAAACTATTAAGCCAAATAAAAGGCAGCCTGGACTTCTATAGATTCTATTAATCACATCACCCCAACTCAGCACACCATCATCTATCATTACTCTTTGTTGATTACATGTCAGCCAGTCTTCAGTCTATTCCATGGGAGCCTTACCAATACTAATTCATTCTAATTAGTGAGAATCTGTATCTCTGTGACATTTTGCTCAAGAACATTTTTCTCCCATAGTGTAACAACCAACCACATATCTTCTTTTTGTCTATTCTGCTCATTATACTTAAAATGACTCTGAAGTTTACATATCACAATTTGCTTTGTTACAGAACTCTCTCAGGTAAAAGTCACCTTTTATTCCTTTTTAAAGTATTCCATTATTTGGTTAGAAATGAAAATGATATGAGCACATGTGGATCTCAGGAGTATTCTTTCATTTAAAGGATGGACAATAAAATATTATTATTGTTGTACTCATGATTATAGATCAAAGCTTTTTTTTTGTAGAAAATTGATTCTGTGTACATCTCTCATTGAATCCTCAACTAACAGCTCCCATGGGGAAGATATTATATTACTATTCTACAGATAAGAAAAATGTGGTTCTGAGAACAAAAGTTTTTGGTGCAGATAATTAAATATATTTTTGGCTGTTTTAAGTTGTACAGAATTCCCTTGTCAGTTTGAGTCAGCTGGTCAATATTCAAAAGTCTCTGATAGGATTTTGGTTGAGATTACACTGATACTTTAGATAAGTCTGGAGATAATTGATATCTTTACGATATTGTGTTTTCTATTCCATAAACACGCATGTCTCTGTATTTATTTAAGTCTTTAGTTTCTTTCAGAAATACTTTGTAGTTATTTGTGTATAGGTGTTTCACTTCTTCCCTTAGGTCATCCATAAGCATTAGACATATTTTGGTGTTACTTGTTAATTTTTTTCAAAAATTTCAATTTCTGATTTTTTAAAAATATGGAAATCAATTAATTTTGTGTATTAACCATCTTGTGAACTCACTAAATGTACTAATACATTCTAGTAGCTTTCTTTGTAGGATTTTCTAGGTAGAGCTGATGTGTCTGTGAATAAGGACAGTTTCATGTTTTTCTTTCTAATATGGTTGCTATTTATGTACTTATTTACAGTTGACTCTTGTTATTCACAGCAATTATATTCTATAATGGCTCCATGAACACTGAATTAACAGTTACTGAACCATCGCTTCTGGGGAAATACAAGGTTAGGTGCCTGTGAGCTTCTGGTCACAGCATTTTCATCAACTGACCAATGCCTAACCTTGTTTTATGTATATTTCTGTTTAAGAAAACTTTACTTAAGGTGTCTTATTGATTACTTAACATTGAACTCAAAGCCAACAGCACTATAATTCATGCCCGAAAGAACTGTATCTAGCACACCTATTTTCTCTGAAAGGCACATCAGTCTTCTTGTTGTTAGGAACACTAACCAGCATTTCAGAATTATTCTTAGAGGCCAATTTTAAGCAAGGGAATCACCAACAAAAAGCACATAAGTGTGAAAAACATGGTACTATAAAGACCATGAGGAAGACACATGTTCACAGTATGAATATTGAAACAAGCAGGCAGAGTATTACCTTGTTCCACCTCAGCTGCGAACGTGCTGGTGTTGAATTTTCTTACTTATTTTGGTATTCTCAAGTGCTGTATTATTTTCTCCTTCTTCTTTGCCTTCTTCTTCTGATGGAGACTCACTCTGTCACCCAGGCTGGAGTGCAGTGAAGTGATCTTGGCTCACTGTAACCTCTACCTCCCAGGGTCTCAAGTGATTCTCCTGCCTGAGCCTCCTGAGTAGCTGGGATTACAGGCACATGTCACCATGCCCGGCAAACTTTTGTATTTTTAGTAGAGACACGATTTCACCGTGGTTAGCTAGGATGGTCTCAATCTCCTGACCTCCTGATCTGCCAGCCTCAGCCTTCCAATGTGCTGGGATTACAGGTGTGAGCCACCACAGTCGGCCTATTCTTCTTTTAAATGAAAAGATCTCCTCACTGCTTTAGTGCAGAGTCAGTTTCAGATCCGTGGAGATTGCTTTTGTTTAGAGCCGTACCTCTGGTTGGCTTCTTTCTTTTAGAACTGCATCTCCATTTCTGGTCCAAAGAGAATTTCTTTTCATATATATATGTATACAGATATATACACACACATAGAAATAGGTATGTGTGTGTACATATGTATGTATGTATATTATATATATATATTTTTATATATGTATATATGTGTGAATATAGGTATGAATATAAGTCTATATATATGGCAAGCACTTCTGCATTCTAAAGTAATGTGTGAGCATAATTAAATAGGGTTATAAAGAAATGCTCAAAATTTAGTTTTGTGATACATAGTTCTTCATGTCCTTTTAAGGTCAAAAGAGTTGAAGTTGCTGAAGTTATTGTTGTTTAGAAAATAGAAGTATTTCTTCATACTTTAGCATCAACACATTTAAAAAGGGCACTAAGAGTCCTGGTGCCAATTCCTATGGAGAAAGTTAGAGGTATATTTTCCTCATTTTAAGGCCTTGGAGAGATTGAACTGTGTCCCTAGAAGTCAGGGATTACAGAAAACTTTTGTCTGAGCCATCATCTTGAGACACTGTGTCAAATTCTGAAAAGAGGTTGTCATTTTGGCAATAACCTGGGCTCCCAGAGTTACTTAAGCTGGACCATGCATTAGCACTTTCTGAGAACAAGATACGAGCCCCATAGATGAGAGAGTTAGTCCATGAAGTCTTTCTATAGTGGCATGGTATCTGGGTTCCCAAAGCTGATGAGGCGTCACAAGTATCCTGCCTGAGATGCCAGGGATCTGCAGCAAGACATTTCAGCAACTGGAAGTGGTATGGAAGAAATATCTCTCTAAAGCCCACAAATAATCTCTCAAAAGAAGAAAAAGTCAGTTTGACCTATATCAAAGGAAACCAGGTTATTCTGATACTGTCACATAAGATCCTGGTCTGTTTTTCTCCTGGGCCAGTCTCTTAGAAGAACCAGAATTCTCAGCTAGTAATGCAGGGATGAAGGATTTGATGGTTCAAGAGGTACTAAGAAGTCAGTCATGCAACCCTTTTCTTCTTCAGGATCCCAACTTTAAGCAAGGCTGAGCTTGGGGGAGAGAAGAAGCTTTGACTTTGACTGTAGTTCAGTTTCCATTACTGTGGGAAAATGGAAATTTTACTTAGCAAAAAAAAGACTATTTTGATGACTAAATATGTCTAGGGGAACTTTTTATTACCTGAGAGTGATAAAAAACTTTTGGTGACTAAATATGGCTAGGTGAACTTTTATTAACTGAGAGTGATAAAAAATATTGCAGATTTATTATTTCATTTTTCTTGAGTAAATATCAGGAGTGAAACTGTAGTATCATATGGGAATGATATATTTTAAGAAACTAGTTATTTTCCAAAGTGATTATAACAATGCTAAATTCTCTCCAGCAATACATGAGAGTTATCCTTCTACAATCTCTCTAATACTTGGTGTGATCAGTCTTTAATTTTAGTCATTCTAATAAGTATGTAGTGGTATCTCTCTGTGGTTTTGCTTTGAATTTCCCTAATAACTAATAGTGTTCACCACATTTTCATGTGCTTATTTGGCACCCTTATACGTTCTTTGATAAAGTGTCTATTCTAATCTTTTCCCAATTTTTATTTTGTTTTATTATTATTGAGTTTTGAATTAAAAAAATATTCTGCAAGTAAACGCTTTATCATGTATATGATTTGCAGATATTTTTCCCAGTCTTTATCTTAGCTTTTACATGTTTTTTATAGTGCTTTTTTAAAAAAGCAGACATTTTAAATTCATTCTTCTATAAATTGTGTTTTTAGTTTTATATATAAAAATCTTTGTATTACTTAAAGCTATAAAAGATATGTGCATATAAAATATTGTACTTGAATATTCATAGTAACTTTAGTGAAAATCTGGAAACAGCACAAATGTCCATCAACAGGTAACTGGTTTCACAAAATTATAGTATATTCTTAAAATGAAATATTACTTAACAATAAAAAGGAATGAAATACTAATATACACTATAACATGGATGAATCTCAAAATAATTGTGCAGAATAAAAGATGTATAACAAAGAAAATTACATGCTGTATAATTTCATTTATATACTATTTTAGAAAATTTAAACTAACATATGGTGAGAGAAGCGATCAGTGATTGCTTAGGGATGGAGAATGAAAAAGGTGGGTGAGAGAAATTAAAATGGGGCATGATAAAGCTTTTGGCAGAGATTTACCATCTTAATTGCAATAATGTGCTTGAAAGTTCATACTTATACATTTGATGTCACAACTTATCACATTATGTGCTTTAAATACATACAGTCTACTGTATGCCCATTATTTTTCAAAGCTGTTAGAGATTATAAGAAATCTGACTAAAATTTCTCCCAGACTCAGAGAAAGAACCTGCTGCCAAGTTTGAATGCACAGTTTAACATAAAGAATAGTATTGTTTTCTGAATGTTTTCCAAAAACGTTGCTAATTCACGGTATTGGTTATATCAATTTTAAAACTCAAAACCTACGTAAGACTCGGCAGAAAGGTAGAAACTTACAGACATATATATATGTATAATGGTTTATATATACACTTATGTCTTTTACTTTTCATGGTTCTGCCAAGAACTCTCCAGCCATTAGGATGGCAAGGTCACACTTTACTCGGGTAGCAAAGACTCAAGACAGATTAAAGCATCATTGCAAATAGTCCAGCCATGATGACAACACATGATTTTTCTGTGGTATTCTGTAGCAATTCATTCACAAACCTCAAACAATTATGCAGTTTTGCAAATGGAGTGGAAATAGAGCTGAGATATATAATATAGTGAAGAAAGATGGGTAATTTGGAAACAGCCACTTGAGTGATAATTCAAATTTACTATACCTCCCACATCACTATGCAGTTTGACAACACAAGTGATATTATAAATCAAAAGAGATTTTTATTTACTACTTTGGTGAAAGCTGGAAAAATTAACTAATGGTGATTGGGGTTAGTTAAAATCAACAGATATAAAATATTCCATGACAATGAGGGTACTGGTAATGTTTTAATGGCCCTTTTAATTTTCACATTAAGGTAGAATCAACTCTGTGTTCTCACCTGTTTGGCATGACATATGACACTTTCCTGACTCCCCATTCTGTAATGATTGAAATCTAGAGAAGCCTATATAATCTAAAAGGGAGATACATGTGACTTCTCCTTCCAGCCAGAAAAAGCCCTGGAATTCCTCAGTCCTCCACTGCATTGTTATCTGGTAGTCTAGCTGTCCCAGCACCAGCTAATCCAATCTGGCTC
Organism: Ateles fusciceps; assembly: GCA_036589455.1. Lineage (NCBI taxonomy): Eukaryota > Metazoa > Chordata > Mammalia > Primates > Atelidae > Ateles > Ateles fusciceps. The sequence goes on from JAZHEH010000193.1 coordinate 9,351,131, forward strand.
AGTCTGTCTGGCACTAGTGCTCGGTAATGTAATGAAGTCTCCTTCCTGGATTCTGGGTCCAAGGAAGGAGATGTCACAAACAGCCATCATTCCTCTGAATTTTCTGGCTTTGTCCCCCATGACTCAGCTCTGAGTCTCTCCTAGTAGCACCCCTCACAACCTTTTCCCTTCAAACCCACACACCTCAGATTTCCTGGCCCCAGAGTTGTTTAAATTGCTCACCTGGGAAAACCAGCAGAGACTGAGACCTTCCCAATCCTGAGAGACAAGAAGTAGGTCAGTTTTATGCCAGGGATTTAGGTAATTTGTTGTAACTACTTGAAACATGAAAGGTTTATCTCTTCTCCCATTCTCACAAACAGTTGATTTATAAAACAACAAATGTTAATGGATTCACCAAAGAAAGCCTGTATTATGAAGACATCAAGGCCTGTTACCCTACCCGGGAGTAGAGCAAAGAATATCTTCCTCTTTTCCTTAACCACCCACCCCTCTCTCCAACCCTGCCTTTCCATGTATGATTAGTAAAAATATGTAATTTTAAAAGTGTCTGGCTTGATATAAAATGAAATACTTCAATAGAAAAGTTAAAATATTTATTAGAAAGCACCCCACACTATCTAAGTGGCATAAAAAATAGGATTCTAAGTTACACCTGTGAAACAAAAATAAGTGATGTATGGCAATTGGCAACTGGCTAAACCATCCTCTTTGAGATGACTTAAGAACTTAGAGCTTTGGGTGGTATAAGCATATGGAAATATATCCTGCTTGTGCTTCATTGAAGTTTAGGGACTTGCATAAATAATCAGTCCAGAGTAGGATTTTCTATCACAATGGAACAAAAGTCAGCACAATGAGAACATGTCTTTTAAATATTGGCTTTCGTCTCCTGAGCAATATTCACTGACAAACATTTATAATTTGCCTCTTGTTTTCAGGCTTTAGCATCTCCAAGGAGTTAGCTGTCTATAATTGACAACATGCATCTTATTCTAATAGAATTACTAGAATTTCACCTATGACAATCTGGTTATTTGCTTCAAATAAATGGCCTTTCTAATTAGTGACTCATCCTACAGGTCTTTCGGAGCAAAAGCCTTCACTCTCTCATCAGGCTTAGAAATTCCCTTATCTATCTCTTTTTTTCTCTCCCTGTAACTGGGAGAGCATACTCAGCTCCCAGTTCTGAAGAGGTTCTTAGCCTCGCTAACCCTGAAGAATGGAGAAAGGGGCCCTGGGAGGCACAGTGAGTTTGCTGTTCGAATAAATATTGTGGACCCAAAGAGTTTTGTGGAAAAGCGATTTATTAGACAGAGAGAGAGAGAGAGAAAGAAGATAGATCCCACACTGTCGTGCGAGGGGGCCCAGAGAAGGAATCCATATAGGTAGGAGCAGCTGGAGTTTTAACCCTTGAGTTATTCCCTCCCCATTCATGTTCTCATCCAATAAGAGGAGTTCTTTCAAGCTTCCACTGGAGTGATTGATCTTTGACTCTGATACCAGATTTGCTGCTTGGTCCACAGCCCTGAGTTACAGAGCCCCCTCCTCCCAGAGCTTTCAGTGGGCTTTTTGGGACAAAGGAGCTTTACCTGGCTTTCTCTACCCACCCTGCATGTGGGAAACCCAGACAAAGAACTTTACATTTGAAACCCCTCTGGTTCCCAGATGGAAGCGTGGAGCTGGGAAACTCCTGTCTTTGAAACCACACCCCTTGCAGACCCGGAAATGAAGTCCTTCATCCCCATGTCTGGCTGTGCATTTCCTCCCAAGTTGTGTGGATGGTGATGAGGGTAAGAGAGGCTTACTATGCATGAATTGGAGGAGTAAGTAAAGAGAGAGAATTCTATAGACCTTCTAGATGGTTGTTTAAACTAAAATTAGCTGGAAGTAGACATACAGTTAAGAGAATAAATGGAAATAAAATACAATTGCAAATTTGAATATGGCTTCATATTTTCCTCTAATTCCTCAAATGGATATATTTATATAAAGGCAATTTAAGCATATAAAAGGGAAAATTAACACAGATAATGGTGTGTATAGCATTTGTAGGCTTTTATGTTAAATACTGAAGGTAGCAGGGAGAAATGAGTACTAAGTAGATGGTACTGAGATATACTGAGTGCACATATTGAAAGGAATTTAATACATTTTTCCTAAAAAAACCCTGTGGAAGAGAGAGCGTTACACATATTTTGCAAAGAAGGAAATAAACTTTCAAAGAAGTATGTAATTGTCCCAGATAAGAAGAGGAGAGTCTGGGATTTGCATCTGAATGTTCCTGCCTTCAAAATCCCTACTCTTGCCATAACATTACAGAGCATACTTAAAATGCAAATAAAGAGAAGTTGAAAAAATGAGAGAGGAAGAAGGAAAGACTAAGAAGAAATTCAGTAAGATTTCAGCCAATAAAAATCATCCTTAATGCCATCCTACTTTCAGCGTGAAGAGATATTAAAATGTATTTCCTAACACTGACTGCTGTTTCTAATAATAAAAAGGCACTGTGTATTTATATAAGCATTCCTAAAATTTATTTACATGCCCTACAATGTATTTTATCTCAAATTTTTGCAGTTTTAAAAATGAAAAACCTAGTATTTTATACGTAATATATAAAACTGTCATGAAAAATGTAATATAAATATCAAACCATTTTTTATAGAACAAGGCATGATAGACCCTAAATCTGAAAATGTCTATTGACTATCATACTTTTTCACTTCAGCATCACATTACAAGTCACATTTGGTTTCTATCTTCAGGAAAGGCAAGAATCCTGAGGGAGGTATTCATATAGTCTTCATGCTGAGTTCTTATTGTTTAGCTTCAGAATGAGGAAATGGCAAAAAGAGGCTTTTTTCTTTAATTCTCATGTATCATATTTAATTTTGAGTTTTCCAGTAATTATTTGCATCTAAAGGCTAAAACTTTGAAATATTTTTGGTCAAGATAAAATGTATCATGTTTAAAAAGGAGAATTTGGTTTATTATTTTTTTCTATGGAATTCAGCAATCTGTTGTACTTGAACAGAGTTAAAAGTAAGTGGAAAGTCTTGTGCATGTGTGTGTGTGTATGTGCCTTGCAAATTCAATTTATAAGATTGTTCCACTAGTAGTATATTTTTGGAAACATATACTACATGTAAAAGACTTGGGTTATTAACTCTCACAGGCCTACTTTTTTGTAAAGTCATATTTGACAATTAACAAAATGTTAAAAGTATAGTCTATCTCTAAAGGTCATACAAAATAGAATTACGATAGTCAATGTCAAACCAAAGTAATGACAAGAACTCAAAGTAATTAAATTCAGGGGAATGGTTATACAAGAGATAGAAAGGCAACAAAGCCAAATGGAGTGGTGAGACAGTCCAGAAATTAGTCATATGAAGAGGCTTGGACCAGAGTGGGAGAGGATGCTATTAGAATTCAAGCTGTAGCCCTGTCTCCTACTCCATCATCTAGTAAACTGGAACCAAACAACCCATGGAGTAGATACAAGGAGGGCAAGAAATACTTTGGCTTCTCCCTATCTCCCCATCTTCCAGAGGCTTCCTATTTTTGAACCCAGCTGGATGTCATCTGTCTGAGGAATCTCTTAAATATAGGCTGTAAGTATGGCCTCAGAGGCAACACCACACATCTACAACCATCTGATCTTTGACAAACCTGACAAAAACAAGCAATGGGGAAAGGATTCCCCTGTTTAATAAATGGTGTTGGCAAACTGGCTAGCCATGTGCAGAAAGCAGAAACTGGACCCCTTCCTGACACCTTACACTAAAATTAACTCCAGATGGATTAAAGACTTAAACATAAGACCTAACACCATAAAAACCATAGAAGAAAGCCTAGGCAAAACCATTCAGGACATAGGCATAGGGAAGGACTTCACGACTAAAACACCAAAAGCATTGGCAACAAAAGCCAAAATAGACACATGGGGTCTAATTAAACTCCAGAGCTTCTGTACAGCAAAAGAAACAACCATTAGAGTGAACCAGCAACCAAGAGAATGGGGAAAAATTTTTGCAGTCTACCCATCTGACAAAGGGCTAATATCCAGAATCTACAAAGAACTAAAACAGATTTACAAGAAAAAAACAAACAAACCCATCCAAAACAGGGAGAAGGATATGAACATTTTTCAAAGAAGACATACATGAGGCTAACAAACATAAGAAAAAATGCTCATCATCACTGGTCATTAGAGAAATGCAAATCAAAACCACACTGAGGTACCATCTCATGCCAGTTAGAATGGTGATCATTAAAATATCTGGACACAACAGATGCTAGAGAGGATGTGGAGAAATAGGAACACTTTTACACGTTGGTGGGAGTGTAAATTAATACCAAGATTAGCTGAGTGTGGTGGCACATGCCTATAGTCCCAGCTACTTGGGGAGTCTGAGGCAGGACAGTCACTTGAACCTGGGAGGTCGAGGTTGCCATGAGTGGAGATTGTGCCAGTGCACTCCAGCCTGGGTGACAGAGTGAGGCTCTGCCTTAAAAAAAAATTATATATATAAAATATAAACATATATACATAAAATGTTTATATATAAAATTATATATATATATATGTTACTCATTGTACCCCCCCACACACAAACACACATACTAAACAGCATTTAAACAGCATTGTCTCCTCTTGATTTGATTAAATTCAGCCAGGACATGAAGATTTTCTAACTACTTTACAGAAAGGAAATGCGTTTTGGAATAAACTAAGGCAAATTTGAATAAAATTAAAACAATATGATAAGCACTCACCCTGTTAACTTTAAGACACAAAATAACAACTTTCATTGTCTTAATGTAATTTTTAAAAATAGTTTGTTTCTGGTACCATGGGAAAAAAGAGTATCACTGCTTCAGGGCAATTGAAAAGATTAATTGTGAAATAAAACCTTTAACACAGCATATGGCCGAAACAAGGTACACAATAAATAAATAAATTTTGTTACCTTTTATAATTTAGCTTTTTGAATCCTCATCCTTTGGAGCCAGTGGTATTAGCCAGTGGATTCTACACATAAATATTGGGATATGAAGCAGATAACTAGTCCTAATTATGAGTCAAGTCAATTGAGTCAAGTTGGTATTAGGTTTAATGATCTCTAAACCTCAGTTTAAAGATCTAACACTGTCTAATGTAAAATTATAAAAAACTTAGAGAACTTAGAGTTGGAAAAAAATATATTGAAACATCCAATCTATCACTCATTTAGGGAAAAATATTTCTCCCTAAAATATCACTTACACCAAGTGTGAACATGGGATTTTAAATGGAATTTCAATCCCCATTTCTAGACAAGTCTCTGTGGTCCTTATTTCCCACTGCTTTCTAGAGATTAGTCTGACCAGGAGCTGTATTTCAACATGTTAAATAACGAATCATCTAATGCAAACTGTGCTACTATAATTCCCATTGAAACTCCATTAAGCAAAGGAAAGCTGTCACGTATAAAATCTGCTGATCCTTAGGAATGACTTGGAGGACGTTTTTCCTTTAATGGCTTCATGCTTTGCCAAGCCATAATTCACGTGTATTTCTGTTAACAACTTCATCATAATGTGTGTTTGACTTTCCTGAAAAATGACACTATGGCAACTTTCCTTACTATGCAAAGTTCTTGCCTTGAAACCTCCATGTGGGGAAACGAAAGCTTTTAGTCAACTCTGCTGTGAAGGAAGACATTATAAAACTTGGCCTTTCTGTCACAATAAACATTTTAGCTTTTTAAGAAACCTCGGGGATGAACTAGACAGCCAAAACTGAGTGATTTTAATCACCAGAAACTGGTAATTCCCTTAAAGTGTTTTTCTTGGATTGCTTTCTTAGCAATAAGAAATTGAATTTACTAAGAAAAGCCTGGTAGATATTCAGAGTTAACAAAGTAATAAAACTGTTGATATAGGAAAATAATAAAACGGACTAGATTTGGTCTGCTCTATTTTTAACCTTTTAAAATAAAGGAGGAGATATCAAAATTATGTTCTATATGTTGTCTACCTCTGAAAATGAAAGAAATACCTCCTACTTCACTAGAGAGTGGATTTCAGTAAATTAACATTGGAATGGCTCTTTGATATTTATATAAAAGACTTCACAGAATAAACATATATGTATGTGTGTGTATACACATGTGTATGTATATATGTGCATACCTATACATGTGTGTGAGTGTGTATGGGGGTATGTGTTGGTATATACACCAAAAATACACAAACGCACATAAACATACAAACACGCATACACACATTTGTGTGTTTATCTAAAGGGAAAAGCCAGGCACCAGACTGCCTTTGGAAATATGAAGAGTCTAGGGTTTATGACAAGTTTTTAGTTACTTGTAGCAGGATGCTTGTGGGAGGGAATACTAACTAAGGTGGAATTTGGAAACCTGTGCCATGACTCTCCTACCTACATATAGATGTCTTGGAGTGTGACATATTATGTGTCTCTTTGCCAGTTTAAAAATAATAATGTTTTTCTTTTCTTTAAAGAGTTATTCTCAGAAAGAGCCTAAGTCTGTGCTAGAGGGCTATAAGAGTATTTGAAGCACTATATGGACTAAAAGAGTAGAGAGAACAGTTGAGGAGCAGATGCTGAGGAGAGGGAATGTTGCTTGTCAATGGTTTATAAAAATAGCAATGAACTTACGAGGCCCAAGGAAGAAATGACATATCTAGGACATCAGAAGTTGCCACTACAAAATTGTGCTAAGATCTAGAGACTACGAGGAACCCAGATGGGATACTTTTACATGGAGTGTTGCCTCTGTAGTCCTCACTGTGCCTAGAAGAATATAATATTTCCATAGATGGAAAGGCTAGTTTCTCTGAAGGAAAATTTAATAAGACTTTATGGGTAGATTATGGTGAAACATCTCTTGAACACATTTTTCTCCCATGGTCTCTTCCGCTACATCTAGCATCCTGCTGAGCAGTCTCATTTTACTTGGCAGTCTCCTGCATCTTCAAAGTACATTTGCCAAGTCACACTGGTGATCCCTATTTGAGTCAGCAGCGAGAAAGCTTAGAAATTCCCCAAATACAATTACTTTCCTATTCTCGACTTGATGATTTTTTTTATTAGTATCATAGTCTACTTTGAAATAATATTTAACTTACTGTTACTATTATTTTTCAATTGGCTGACTTTCTAGTGATTACTGCTCCATGTGTACAGCCTCATCCAATATCCCCACAGTGTCTCCTACTCCAAGAACTCAGTGAATCATATAGTTGTCCAGATATACTTGGCCAATGTTGTCAAACTTCAGTTTGCAACTCATTCGTGGGTCACAAAATCAAACTGGTGGGTCACAACTAAGATTTCTTTGTTTTAAGAGTATAATGTGTTAGAACAGAAAGACAGTATCAGGTCACATAGTATAGAGTACGTATGGGTAAGTACTGTTTTTGAATCTTTATTACAGTCATATAATAAACACATACACATTGTTATGGGCTGAATTTTGCCCCCCACCCCAACCCTCCCAAAATTCATGTTGTGGCCCTGATATCGTTTGGCTGTGTCCCCCACCCAAATCTCATCTTGATTTATAGCTCCTCTAATTCCCATGTGTTGTGGGAGGAAACTGGTGGTAGACAACTGAATTATGGGGGCAGTTTCTGCCATACTGTTCTCATGGTAGTGAATAAGTTTCATGAGAGCTCATGATTTTATAAGCGGTTTTCACTTGGCTCTCTCACTTCTCGTCTGCTGCCATGTAAGATGCACCTTTTGCCTTCCGCCATGATTGTGAGGCATCCCCGCCACGTGGAACTGTGAGTCCATTACGTCTCTTTTTCTTTATGAATTACTCTGTCTTGGGTATGTCTTTATCAGCAGCATGAAAAAGGACTAATACAAGCCCTAACACCCCTGTCTTTAGAATGTGACTGTGTTTGGAGATGGGGCTTTTAAAGAGGTAATTAATGTTAAATGATATCATAAGGATGGGGCACTAATCAGATAGGACTGATGTTCTTGTAGGTAGAGGAAGAGACACCAGAGATGTATGCACACAAAGGAAAGGCCATGCAAGAACACAGCAAAAAGCCAGCCATCTGCAAGCCAAGGAGAGAGGTCTCAGAAGAAACCAAACCTGCTGACACCTGGATCTGGGACGTCTAACTTCCAGAACTGTGAGAAAATAAATTTCTGTTATGTAAGACACTCAGTCTGTGCTGTTCTGTTATGACATCCCTAAAAAAAAAACTAATACACACATATATACATGGCATATTGGGCCATGTGTAAAGTGGTTTCCTGAGAAGGGTGTTGTAATTGGAGAAATTTTAAAATTCCTGAACTAGCTATGGGTCAGGAGAATCACAAAATTGTATTTTACTTTAATCTTAATGAGGATGACTTAACTAATATCTGTCGAATTGTCTTTTTTAATACTATTCTTGACTAAGATTGTCCTTATATGATGTACCCATATGTTGGCTCTAATATGTTAATGTTTCTCATAGATTTTATATTTCAGAACATTTTGTATTTGAAATACAATCAAACTCTGAGAGGTGGGGTGGGAGTTTCAGCATTTTTACATATAATGTGGCTCCCTTATATTTTTATAGCTTCACCTGTTTTAAAATTACTTTCTGTTTTTGAATGTATAGCAATTCATACTCATTGAGATAAGGCCTTATCAGTTGTCACCTGACTAAAGAGTGGGTGTGGGGTTCTGCAATTATCTTCCCTAACATACAGATAAGCATCTTTTGATATTTAAATGTCATCTTGGAAAGATGATGTGCTCTTTTGTCTCTTGTGTGGAGAAAGCTGTGCTTATTAAATAGGAATAAGACCTGCCCAGTTGTATAAAGACCAAAATCTGGCATTATCAACAGGTAGGTAAATGATGTATCTGTTGGAGATTTCACTTGTATCCCCACCCATGATCAAGTTATGAGCAAGGAATTTGCATCCAGAACTTGAATCAGTTCTGGTCTGACTGGTGGGCTCCATTTCCACCAGTTGTTTCTTTTAATCAACTCCACAGGTAAATTACCACCTGGATAGACCCCAAATTATGTGCTCTCTTTTCTTGGGAGAGATTTACTCTTTTCAAATTTGAGGTGAGTCAGTCTGTAAAACAGTCTGACTATACCTCATGACTGTTTCCTCCTTAAACATCTCCAGGTCTGAGTTTTTCTGGCAAATACTTAAACATGGGATACAGTGGGTTTTAGACATGGCTGTTCTACTATTTACCACTTTATTGATGTATTGAGATACCTGTTAAGAGTAGTATAATATACCTAGTAATTCAAAATAACACAGGAACAGAAAACCAAATACCACATGTTCTCACTTATAAGTAGGAGCTAAATGATGAGAACACATGGACACAAAGAGGGGAATAACACACACTGAGGCCAGATTGAGGGTAGAGGATGGGAGAAGAGAGAGGAGAAGAAAAAGTAACTACTGGGTACTAGGTTTAGTACATGGTTGACAAAATAATCTGTACAACAAACCCCCGTGACACGTGTTTACCTATATAAAAAACCTGCATATGTACCCCTAAACCTAAAATAAAAGTTTTCTTAAAAAGATTAATATAATTGTTTGTAAATTTTGTTGAGTTTTGTTTAGACTTCAAACTATGGACAGGAATAATGTATAAGTTAATCTGCATGAGCCAAAAGTCCATTACCAAGGTATGTAATTTAGCAGGACTGCAAGGAGCAGAGAGGAAAGATTATATCACAATACTAAATGGCGTAAAATTGTAGCCATCTTGGTATGATACGTTTCTTCTGATAGAAAATATGGAAAAATATTTATGATATAGGTTTGTTTTAATGAATTAGAATGGCATTATATATGCTATTAAATTATTTTTATTAATTTGGTATATGTCCTGGTAGCTCCATAAAATAGACAAATAGAGTTTAAAATTTACAATTATATTATTCGATCTATTTAGTCTGGCAAGCAGTTATGCTTAAAACCTGAAGTTAACTGAGAAGGAGTTGACATTTATGGTGTTAGCTTTAACTGAGGATCTGTGCAAAAAGCCATGTTCTAGAGAGTTGTTGATCATTTTATCTACTACCTTTCAGGGTTCTATTCTTTCGGGGTTCTATTTTTTTTTTTTTTTGGTTGAAATGGAGTCTTGCTCTGTTGCCAGGCTGGAGTGTAGTGGTGTGATCTCAGCTCACTGCAACCTCCGCCTCCCAGGTTCAAGTGATTATCCTGCCTCACCCTCCTGAGTAGCTGGGACTACAGGCACATGTCCCCATGCCCAGCAAATTTTTGTATTTTTAGTAGACATGGAGTTTTGCCATGTTGGCCAGGATGGTCTTGATCTCTTGTCCTTGAGATTGGCCCGCTGTGGTCTCCCAAAGTGCAGGGATTACAGGCGTGAGCCACTGCACCCAGCCTCAGGGTTCTATCCTTTATTTGGACATTATGAAAACATTTTTTAGAAATTTATTCTAGAAATAGCTTTGTTTTCTCTAAGAAATTGGGAGTATTTTCTTATAAAACATGAAAACCATGTGCCATGTGTCTGGACTTATTTTCCTTTAGTTGTCAGAAATCCTAGAATAAAATTTTAGTCCTCATTTTAAATCTGGGTGGATTCTTATGAGATATATATATATATATATATATACATATTTTGTTGTTGTTTGTTTTACTTTCCTATTTAACTTGTATTTTGCTTTTTCTTATATATATATAAAACACAAATACATAGCTTATATAATAAAATACTTAATAACTATTTTGTATTTTCTTTTTTCTGATATATATAAATATATATAATCTTTACATACAAAATATTGATGTGTATATATATATATATATATATATATACACATGCACACACATTTTACTGTTTTACTGCATGTAATTTGTGGAACCATGTAAAATTTATTGATTAAGGTGAGGCATAAATAAAATAACCTAGTGCTAATTTATTTGACATTTACTAAATAAGTCTATATTCATAGCTCATTTCCAGGGAAAGAATACCAGCAACTGATAATTTCTGATTCCAACACCTTAAAATCTAGTGGGGAAAATGGATATAAACCAGTTCACTAACTAAGCCATAGAAAAGCAACATGGCAATATAGCAATTAATGTCTAGGTAACAAATTGTACAGATCATTAGAAGAGGGTAGATAAATTAAATCTAAGATTTTCTGGTAAATGAAATCCTCCATGGTAGAAAGATGGAAATCATTTGGCTAGATAGGAAAAAAAGAAAAATGGATTTAAATAGAGAAAATAGAACAAAATAGGATTAGGGATATATCTGAATCAGGTGTGTTTGGGGACAGTAAGGAGATGGGTATCTCTCAATTGTAGAACAATGGGAGAAAGAGTCACATCAACAGATTGAGGTTATGTTGTAGAGCTCACAAGGAATAACTGAAAGCTTGAGATAGAAGAATATCATCACAAAATACTCACTATTGTTACCATTACTAATATAATGAATTTCTTTCTTTCTCTCACACATATAGTAAGTAGAAGTTGGAAGAGATTGGAGGCCATAGATTGGTTTTGCTTATAGTGTTGGTCTAGGTGACTGTGAAATTTCAAGCTGTAATAAATTGCTTGAATAGAAAATCGATATTTTCGTAGCATTTTGATCCACAAAAAAAGAAAAGAAGGTAAAAAGAGAGAAAAGAAAATTTTTTAAAAAAAGGAAAGAAAGAAATCTAGCTGTGTACAAGCTAGAAGAGATCATAATGAATTTGGGTCTCCTCTTCTGTCAGTAGCAATAAGTGATAAGCATGTTACACTCTCTTAACTTTCAATCTTGTTTTTAATAATCATCAGATTGATTGCATGTGGTTTTTATTTTTTAATGCTGCAAATAACTTTTTTCATGCATCTGCTTAATTGGAATTATGTTTAATTTAAAAAGAATATACTAGAATAATGTAATGATGTGCAATTATCAGTCGTTTACAAACCATTGTCACAGTTTCTGCTCTATGCATGCAATCCACTGTTATTTACTAAATATAAATTTTTAAAATCACCCTTTTTTAACTCAAACCTTATTGAAAACTATTACACTACTTTTAAGGGAAACAGTATAATTCTTAAAAGTAGAATATAGCTGTTAAAATATATATTAAAAATGGGCTTAAAATTAAAATGAGAATAACTGCAAAATATAAGTAACACTAGTTCTCAAAAGTTTTGCCAACTTTTCTCCTGGAAATAATTGATTGGTGAGGTGAATGGGGCTATTTATGCTCGGTTCATAATAAAGAAATATTTAGGTTGGTTAGATTGAGATTAAGACAAGTTTTCAAGGTGAAAAAATTGATTCTGTGTTTTAGCTTTAATGGGAATTCCAGCTCAATGGCACAAAACTGAAACTATTTAATGGCCTTATTAGTTAGAATTTAGTATTAAGAATTAATTTCCAAAGAAAATGATGCAAATGACCTTTCAAAACAAATTTTTGTTTGATTAAATCATCTGGTATAATTCTTCTGTCTGTTTAGTTTCTGAATAGGTAAGTTTTGGAAAACAAATGACAGTAATGGTAAATTTTTCCTTCTTCATAAATTGCTATTAACTGGTTTGGAAAATATTACAACAGATCATTTATACCATCTTTCAAATGCTTCTGTATAATGTTCATAATATATTTAGTGAATTATTCAGATGAGTTCCTTAACAAGCCATTTAGACACCAAATATTCAAGCCCACTCAATATAATGGCTCACTTTATAGCTCCAGTTTCTCTTATTTCATTTACCCATTCTCACACACAGAATGCTGACATAAGCCTCTCTTGTAAGCATAACTAAATTGTTCAAATGGCAAATATATCTGCAGTATATGTACATTAGCAGAGCCAGTGGCAGTCATAGAAAACACCTTGAATTGACAGTTTTCCCCAGAAATACTTAATATTCATCTTAAAATTTTAACAGATAAATGACAATGTCTCTACATAAAAGCCAATGATCCCCAGTATGAAATAGTAGTTTATATTGCCTGTTCTTTTCATAAAGCTGGGAAACAATTAGGATTCAGTGACCCATCCTTAAATTGACTTGATGGTTTTAGTAGTTTCATTGAGTGCACTCTCTGGGAACTGCTGATTTTGTACCCTGGCTCTATTAACAGTATACTATCTTACTAGCTGTGAAACCTTGGGCAAGTTAACATTTCTGTGCCTAAGTTATCTCATTTGTAAAATATTGACGATAATATCATCTAGCCTGAAGACTTGTTAGAAGGATTAAGTATATTGATAAATATTAAGCCTGCAGAGCAGTATTTGACGTACAGTCTTGTATAAGATATTTGACACACAGTCTTTTATAAGTGTTTATAGCTGTTGTTTTAATTCTTGTTTTAATTTATTCTTAAAACTTCGTGTGTTATGGACTGAATTGTGTCCCTTGCCCTCCCCCTAAATTCTTATGGTTGAAGCCCTAACTCCCAATGTGATTGCATTCAGAAATAGGACCTTTAGTAAGGTAAGGGTGTTTAAATGAGGTCCTTAGGGTGGGGCCCTAATTCCATAAGATTAATGTCCTTATAAGAAGAGGAGGAGATGTCAGAGATGCCTCTCTCTTCACATGCATAGAGAAAAGGCCATGGGAGGACACAGTGAGAAGACAGCTGTCTACAAGCCAGGAAGTCAGCCTTTTACAGAAACTGATTTGCTTGCACCTAGATCATAGACTTCTAAAAACTCCAGAACTGTAAGAAAATAAACCTCTGTTGTTTACACCACCCAATTTGTGGTATTTTGTTATGGGAGTCTCACAGGCTAACACACTATTTTGAAGATTGATGCTTCCTTGTGTATACAACAGTAAGTGGATTTTTTTTTCACAACTGACATTTCTATGTACTAAAACAATTTAAAATAAAACGTGTTGATTAAAACACAAGACTAAGAATCAATATATACGGTCTATATCATTTGAAAGCTCTATTTTTTCTTTCAAATAGCAATGGGAGATAGATTATCAAAAGGTTTGCATAATTCACAGGTAGAACTGACTATGATACAATAATTTAATCACTTCATGTAGGTAGACTTTACAGAATTTTAGGAATATCTGATGCATTATTTTAAATATACTCTATTGTTCCAATTATCTATACTTTATTAAGTGTTATATTTTTTCTAATGGTTTTATATATTATATATTTTGAGTTATAAAGTGAGTTAAAGATTATTATGGCAACCATTTCATTTTATACTTGAGACATATATAAGATCAATGAAGTATACTTAACTCAAGACGACACAAGGACAGCAGGCTTAGAACTTGGGACGAACTCCTTCATCTCTACTTAAATCCTTTTCTTTTCTTACAAAATTGGTACAATAACAGGAAAAAGTATTTAATATATTTTTGTCATTGATAAAGAGATTATTCTTTGAGAAATTAGTATATGTTAGGTACTGAGTTGGGAAATGAAAATATAAAGACAAATCAGCAACATTTCTCTCCTTAGGACCACTTTTCACAGTTTAACCTGATCACATTTTTAGTAATGCTATTAGGATATTTTAAATTATATCTGATTTTAATTGTTTTGTGTTGGAGTTTACAGATTTTTACTCTTGTTTCACCCACTATGTAGCATTTTAATGAGTAACCAGTTGGTGAAAGAAATCACACTTACATACACCTGGTAGAAGTTGTTGATTTACTGGACCAAGGGTCGAGTAAATTAACAAAAGTGAGTTGGAGGTACCAAGCAATAGATGAGCATTTCTTGGCTCACCTTTTCCAGAAACGTTAGCTCACTTGTGTATGCATCTTCTGGTGAGCCACTCCACATATGTAGAATCTTGTTAGAATTGGGGAAAACATCTAAGTTCTTTTTAATTGGTACTTAGGTCTCATTCAGTGGTGTGCTGGAGCCAGTTCATACCAGCTTGTGGAAAAAATTGTTATAATTTCAGGAAGTTTGTGAGCCAGTAAACACAGCCATATTAAAAAGACAAATTATGTAAAATTACAAGAATAAGTCATATTAAAATGTTATTTAAATAAAAAGGTTATATTAAAATTTATAAATTATATTAAATACATTATGTGAAAAATGCATCATTTTGTATTACTATGTATCTATATTATCCATGCTTTTAAACAAGATTATATATAGTTATTAAATCTATGTGGTGGAGATACTATATAATGACATGCTTCTGTGGTAGTAGCCTGAAGTCACTATGATGGGAGAATTTACATCATAGAAGTTGGCAAATTCTGTAAGTTAAGACTTGGTTTATTGTTTTGTTTTCTTATCTTCAGAAAGATAAACTTAAAATTGTGCCATTTCTAGATTATTAGATTATGAATGGCATAAAAAATTTGCAGAAACAACCTTCCAGTATTCAAAACGTATTTTCTAATTTAGGAAAGGTATCACTGACATCATTGACGAACGAGTAGAATGCCAATATCCATCTTCACTCTTTCTGAATCTAAGCCTAAATGACACTGGCAATATCTCTGACCATTTGGAACTTATATTCTATTGTTAAAAGGATTTCAGTTATAGAGATAATATGAGTATATTTTAAGAATATAATATTTATTTATGCCATCCAAAATGAAATAAAAATTAAAAACAAGATTATCTAGTTTATGAATCTTCAGATCAACAATCTGGGCTGGGCTGAGGGAAGCAGTTACCCTGGTCTGAGCTGTGCTCTTGCTTTTTCTTTAGATGCACCTTATTTCACCACATCTAGTCAGAAGGGGTTGAAAAAATTAATATACAATTATTTTTACTATACATTTTCTAATACAGTTGAATTACAGTATATTTTGACAAAATCTTGTAACTTACAAGACGTTTTAAATAAATTCACTAAACTCTTGGAACTACAGAGCTACCTCATCCAATGTATGGAAAATATCTACCATAAAACTGGATGAACAAACCTGTCCTCAATATCAAACCAACAATCACAACGAGACTTTTTGTTAAATGAAATCTGATTTTGTTTCAATAAAAAGAAGTATATTATTATGTGCATAAAAAATATTTTAAAATCCTGAGAAATAATTATTGGGTACAACTAATAATAATATAAGCAGAGAGGTAAAGCAAACTGGCAGAAAAGAAAGCTCCACTCATTGTCTACCCTGCAAAGACGTCAAGTTAACGACTATCTACACAGATAAAACACCTTTGTAAGAACCACAAATCAGGTAAGCACTCGGTACCTGCTTTTAACTTCATACTGGTGAAAGAGGCACTGAAGACAGAGAAAAGCAGTCCTGAATTGCAGACGCTAGCCCTTCTCTATCTGCAGCAGCACCAGCTTGGTGAGGAGAGCTTATTTGGAAGCTAGGGAGGGAAAACCCAGCAATTGTGAGGCATTGAACTCATTGTTCTGTTACAGTAGAAAGGAAAACTGGCTCAAACTCAGCTGACACCTGTGCATGGAGGCAGCATTTAAACAGCCTTAGTGGGGGGAATCACTGTTCCCAGAGGTTCAAATTTGAGTGCCTGTAATCCTTGCCACTAAAGGCTGTGGTGATCTGAGTCTTCAAATAAGCTTGAAAGGCAGTCTAGGCCACAAGGACTGCAACTCTTAGACAAGTCCTGGTGCTTAACTAGGTTTAGCAATAAGGGCTTGAGAGGGCATGCCACATACTGAGATAGCTGGGGCAGCCAAGAGAGTGCTGACACTACCCCTCTACTAACCCTAGGCTACACAGCTCACAGATCCATAAAAGACCCCCCTTCCTCCTGCTTGAGGAGAGGAGAAGGGAGAGTGGTAAGGACTCGTCTTACATCTAGTATACCAGCTCAGCCACAGTAGTATAGGACACCAATCAGAGTCTTGAGGCCTCTATTCTAGACCCTAGGACCCAGAATATGTTTCTAGGCAACCAGGGCTAGAAGGGCCTTATAGTAAAGGACCCAATCCTGGCAGAGTTCATCACCTGTTAACTGGGCCCTGAATAACCAGGTACTATATCAAGGGCTGTGGGTGAGCCACTGAGATATACTGGCTTCAGGTGAGACTCAGCTCATTGACAGCTGTGGTAGCTATGGGGCAAAACTCCTTCTGCTTGAGAAAAGTAGAAGGAAAGGTAAAAGGGACTTTGTCTTGCACCTTATGTATCAGCAGGGTAAGAGAGTGGTAGAGCACCAAGTGGGCTCTTGGGGTCTCTGATTCCAGGGACTTGACTCTTGAACAGCATTACTGGATCTGCCCTGGGCCGGAGGGGAGTGCACTGCTCTGAAAGGTGAGTCCCAGGCTAGGCAACATTCACAACAAGCTGACTTAGAGGTCTGGTAGTAGTCTTCACAGCCTGAGGTACTGGGTGAGTCTCTTTTGCCTTTGGAAAGGGGAGCAAAGTAGGGGAAGGGCTGCAAGTGGTGGTTTGAGTGCCAGCTCATCTGTTATACAGTAGAACAGCAGGTAGATTTCTAAGATTTTGACTCTAGTCCCTGACTCTAGGATGGCACTTCTGAACCTACCTGGGCCTGGGGGACCTTGCTGCTCTGAAGAGAAGGACACAGGCCTGACTGGCTATGCCACCTGTTGATTGTGGAGTTCTGGGGTCTGTCTTACAGACCCCAGCTGCACAATGGATGAATAAAGTACTCAAACACCAATATGCAGTGAAAGAGCAGGCTTAGGGGTCTGTGGCCACTTACAGACACTTGGGAGAGTGCTGACAAGAGTTAGAAGCCTTGGCCTTGACTCTCTGGCCTTGCTGGCCTTTACTCAGAACATATTAAATGAAAAAAGCTTTGAACCAATACCATTAGTAGGTAATTTCCATAGTCGAACTCACTTGGAGAAAGCCATCTGGCCCATGAATGATTAAAGGTCAGTTTTAGGACCACAAGAGTAAACAACTTATTTAGATAAACTTTCTTACATTCCTTTGTATCTACTCTATGTTATTTGCACAAGGATAGGGGATTAGGCTGCCTTCAGCCATACATAACCTCCTTCCCAAAGCTTTTGCAAAAACCTTCTGGCCTTTCAAGAAGGTTTATGACTATTATAATTTTACAATCTCTCCAACCATCCTGACTGAACCCCCTCATGTCCCCCTTTTCTGTTTTCTGCATCAAGTTCTGTTGACTAAGAAGTACTGAAGTATTTACCCATGAGTCTGTCAGGCGAGGCAGTCATTGCTCTTATTCTGGCTTTGCAGCCTAGAATTAGTAAATATCAGAAGACAATCATGAGTATAATTAGCAACATTCTTTTCCAATGGAAGAGTGACCTGTAGTGTTAATTAGCATCTCAGTTCACTGTATGCTGTTACTAAGGAAACTCACCAGGTGTATGTTAATTTCTTTTAGCCAAGCAGTTGTGTTGTTAGAAGTTGGGAAGGGGGTGTTTGTCTAAGTAACAGGGCAAAAGAAAGGCGAATTTAAGATATGAGCCCGATAGAGTAGCAGGTACCAGTTGTAGGCAGAGATAATAATAAAAAAAAAATTATCTGGAGTGAATGGTGTTTATGTCCAGAGCAGAGTTCACTCAGCCTCCTGTGTTGTCTTCTTCAGCATTCCCCAGGTGATGTCCAGGACCTGTTTTGTCCATAGAAGCTGCATCGTCTGAGGCTGTGGGTCTTGTAGGGTCTTTCTTAGGCTGATTTGAGTTTTTTATTCTTTCTATCTTTTTATGAGGGGGTAGTCTCCAGGCTGGTGCTGGTGTGCTGGACATTCTAAGGGTTGTGCTGGTGCTAACACGTTTTATAATCTTGGTTAAAGAGCAGGTTAGTGTGCTAAGAAAAACCTGTTGTGCTTTATTTTAATGTCTAGTTTATAGAAAAACTGGATGATACTTTAACTTTAGACAATATGTTTACACACAGAATTTCTTTTACAATTAGCCTTTTAAAACTTGCTTAAATCCTAAGACAAAAATTCTACATTTTCTGCATAATTCCTTCTTATAACATTTTCACAACTTTCATAGATAATCTTCTTCATGCCTTAACTTTCTTTCTTTTATAATCTTCCTTACTAAAGGTTCATTCTTATATCTACAACGTTCTTAATATTTCTTCCTTTTCTTCCTACTTTATGTCTCTCATCAGTCTTACTTTTTGTGTCTCTCTCTGATCTCTGTCTCTTCTCATGTCTCTCTTATTCATTCTTTCCCTCTATTTGTCTCTCCAATCTTTCTGTTTCTGTCTTGAGAGGTTTTAGCAAAGTGCTTTTCTCTGGCTGATTGAAATTTATCATCTAAATTTTAAAAATTAAGGGTAAATAAGGCTTGTGCTAGTAGTGTTGCTGGGTCCTTATTTACCCTTTTTTTGTTTTCTGAGCATATTTTTAAGGGTGGAGTGGGCACGTTTTACTATGGCCTGTCTTGGGGGTTATATGGTATGCCTGCAGAATGTTGGATGTTCCATGTGTGACAAAATTGTTGAAATTGTGAGCTGGTGTAAGCTAGACTATTATAAGTTTTAATTTTTGTGAACAACTCACAAAAATTAAACATATTGGGTGGACTCTCTAGGAAAAGCATGAGCACTAATTAAATGTGAATTTGTATCAATAGATACATGTACATAGCTTTCTAAATTCAGGGATGTGTGTAACATCTGTTTACCATAACTGATTCAGTTCTAGTCCTATAGGGTTAACACCTGTTGAAGGAGGGGAACGTCCCTGTGAGTTGGCAATCTGAGCATTGCAGGATAAATTGAAATTGCTTAGATAAATTTCTGAGTTGAAATTAGGTACATTGAAATTGCTTAGATAAATTTCTTCAATTTTGGTGGAAAAATTGATGCGATTGGGTGGCTTGGTCAAGCAGTGATGTCATAACCTGAAGTTCTGGTTGTTCTTGCCGTAAGCCAATGGACCAGGCAATGAGCTGTGGAGTCAAATGTGTGTAATAAAAATAGAATGTGCACATTGATCTAGCAATTGCTGAAGTTGAAGAAAAAGAGCATACAGGGCAGGCTCCAGAGTGGACTTAATTAAGGCTGTCTCAAGGTTCTGCAATAAATAAACAGAGTAAGCATAATCACTCACAATATTGATGGGCTGAGTGTAAAAATTTTCCAAGGTCAATTATCATGGCCCCAATCTCAGCTCACTGAGTGCCAATAAATCCAGATTGAGTGAGTGAATTACATAGTCTCCACTACATGTTTACCCAAACCATCAGTAAACAGTGTTAAAGCATTAGGTATGGGGGAGTGAACTATTTTTTGTAGGCAAAATCACAGGAATACGAGAAAAGAAATGAAGAAGTTTATTAGCAGGAAGGACATGCTCTATTTGTCCTGTATAATCAGAGAGAGCTATTTGATCAATAGATACTGGCATACTGCTTCAAATTGCCTTTTACTTAAAGGATCCTGATGATATCAGGATCATAACCTAGCAACTGACTGCATTGTTTGTAGCCTGAATAGGTGACTTTACTGAGTAATTGAATATAGGGAGAGAGTGTTTTAGTACCGGTATGTGAGCAAAAAATCCATTCTAGAAAGCATAGCCCAGGGGTCATCTGTCCTATTAACCCTGTAGAGGAGTATTTAGTGGGGAAAATAAACGATTGAATTGAATAGCCTGGATCTATGCGATCTAGTTGCCTTTGAGAGATAGCTTGTTCTATTTCCTCGATTTCCCTTTTTGCTGCAAGGTTAAACATCTGGGAGAATCTAGGGCTGTGCTGCCCTTTAAGATAGAAAACAGGTTTTATAATTTATCTGTAGCTACACCTAAAGTGGGGCAGAACCAGTTTATATAGCCCACTAATTTCTGATAATCATTTAAGTTGTCTAAGTTGCTAGTATTTAATTTAGCCTTTTGAGGTCTTACTGACCGGGAAGTTAGTATGTACCCAAGATGTTTCCAAGGAGACGACATTTGTACTTTTTCAGGTGCAATGATTAAATCTCTTAGCTGTGTATTCTTTATGACAGAGGTATATAAATTTAAAAGTGCTGGCTCCGTTAGGGCTGCCAGTAATATATCATTCATAAAATGAATAATATTACAATTAGAAAATTATTTTCTACTGGGGAGCAAAGCCTGATCTACATGATACTGCACACATGGTAGGACTGTTCAGCATTCCCTGAGGAAGCACTTTCCAGTGAAATCGATAAGCTGGCCTTTCATTATTAATAGCTGGTAATATAAACAGAAATTTTTCCTCTGTCCTGTTATGCAAGGGGAATTGTATTAAAACAGACTTTTAAGTCAATAACAATTATAGGCCAATCTTGAGGAATTGCTGCAGGGGAAGGGAGTCACTGCTGAAGGGGTCCCATATGTTGTAAATTGCATTAATATCATGTAAATCATGTAAAAGCCTCCATTTACCAGACATTTTGGGAATAACAAAAATGAGCAAATTCCAAGGACTATCAGATGATTCTACATGCCCAGCTTCTAATTGCTCTTCAACTAATTCATGACCTCTCTTTAATTTTTCTCTTTTAGAGGGCACTGATCTACCTAAATTGGATCTTGAAAGAGCCACTTCAGGGGTAGGTAGGAATAATAACTGTGGCCATTGTTAGAAAGGAGTCTGCAGAGTGACCCCCACATTGGGCTAATAAGTCCCATCCCCAAAGATTAACAGGGATAGGAATGATTAGAGGTTGTATAACTGCTTTTCTTCCCCCTCCAAATCACAGCATGTTAGGGTGTGCATGCTCTGCTTGATTGTGTGTGCTTCCCCCGATGCCAACAATTTTTTGTTTCTACGTGACCCAAAGCCAAGTTTCTGGCCAGTTTTGATCACTAATGATTGAAATGTTTGCCCCTGTGTCCAATAAGCCAGTAAAATTATTATTTCCAATTTTTAAGGTAATTATGGGTCTCTGATCAGTGATTAATTGATTCCAATATACTTCTGTGGCTCCTGTGCTTCCAAAACTTCCCTTTCCCCTTTCCTTTCCATGGGCATTGGGGACTCAGTATGGTCAAATCAGTAATTGAGCTATCTTTGATCCAGGGGGAAGAATATGCAGACCTTTACATTCCATTATAACCAATATATCACCTTGATAATCACTGTCAATTAGCCTGGTGAGCACATTAATTCCTTTACTGGATAGCCTAGACTGCCCTAGGACTAATCCCAGTGTTTCTGAGGCAGTGGGCCCCAGTTCCCAGTCACAACCCTTATAGGGTCTTCTCCTTCTTTCAGCACGAATTCGTTGGGGGCAGAGTAAGTCCAGTCCTACGCTCTCATTAGTGGCTGCTCTGAGGGAGATGACTGTGGGCTTCCCATTTGACCAAGGAAAGCCACTGACATTACCCCAGTTTGAAGCAGGGCCTGGGGAAAGGCCCTCATGAAGTTTCCTGCCTGGTTACTTATGGGAATTCCATTTTTATCAAATGTTGACCTGCATTTATTTGCCCAGTGTTTTACCTTTTTGCATTGGGGGCGTATAGAAGGGGGTTCTTTCCCTGAGCTACCTTGGTCTCTACTATGGGGGCATTCCCTCTTCATATGACCTGGTTCTCTGCATAGAAAACAATTTTGGTTTCTCTTCCTTTTCACTTTAGGAGTCCTTGATGCCATAGCCAATATTGTGGCTTTGTGTGTCTCAATTCCCACCAGCTGACATGCTCTTATAAGTTCACATACTGTGGCTCCCTTCCTCTGATTGCCTGCATTGTGATATCAGTGGCCTGGGCATGACTAATTTGTCTCTTAATTGCCTAATTAACTGATTGACAGACTCAACAAATGGCTCCTGAGGCCCTTGTTGAGCATTTACAAAATATCCCTGCTGAACTTTGCTTTTGGGAATTAGGTCCCAAGCTCTGAGAGCACACTTGTTCCCAGAACTTTACATTTAGTGTAACTTCTGCCGGGAACCATGGGCTTTGAGAAACAACAGTTTACATTAGGTGCCTTAATTGAGCCTGGGAAACTGAGGTTCCACTGGTTTTAAGCAGCTGTTTTAATACTTTTATATACTGTTTGTTTTGATCTGATAACTTTTGTCCCATGATAAAATCCTAGCCTGAACAATCCCCCTCGAACTTGGTAATCCCAAGCGGGTGCCAATGACTTACTGACTCACTGACTGTGTTGTCCTTTTCACTTTTGTTTTAGGGGTGCCATTGTGATACTTTGTAGCATTCCTTATTACATCATTTGTAGCATGCCTCACATGGGGCATCAGCTAATACGTCAGGGTCACCATCTGCTGGGGTCTGTCCTGCATCACCCAGCTGCACAACGAATGAATGAAGACTTTGGGGTTTGTGGCCATTAACAGACCCTAAGGGAGAGTTCTGTAAAGAGTTAGAAGCTGTGGCCCCAACTTGCTGGCCTTTATTCAGCACACATTGAATGACAAAGGCTTTGAGTCAACACCATTAGTGGGCAATTTCCCTGGTCGAACTCATCTGGAGAAAGCCATCTGGCCCATGAATGATTAAAGGTCAGTTTTAGGACCACATGGGTAAACAACTTATTTAGATAAACTCCCTTACATTCCTTTGTATTTACTCTATGTTATTTGCACAAGGAAAGGGGATTGGGCTGCCTTCAGCCATAACCCCCTTCCCAAGGCTTTTGCAAAACTTTCTGGCCTTCCAAGAAGGTTTATGACTATTATAATTTTACAATTTGTCCCATTATCATGACTGAACTTCCACAGTGGAGCACTAGAGCCTTGAGTGAAGATAGGCGGTAACCAGAGAATAGTTACAGCAGGCCTTCATGAGACCCAGCTGTGCTGGCTTTAGGACTGACCCAGTACGGTCATAGTTGTGTTGGCCATAGGGGTGCTTGTGACACTCCACCTCAGCTTTAGATGGCTCAGAATAAATAAAAAGAGATATTGTATGTTTGGAAGAAAGTAAGATAAGAGAATAAAGTCTCAGCCTGGGAATCTCAGGATTCTCACAGATCTCATCCAAAATCATGAAGGTGGTACCTATACAAATTTGCAAGAACCACAGTGTTACTGGGCTTGGGGTACCCGTAAGGCATACACAGCTTATATATCCATACCTAAGTCCTTTCAAATATCTGGAAAGTTTTCCCAAGAAATATGGCTGCAAAGAAGCCCAGACATTGAAGACTACAGTAGATATCTCACTCTTCAATGCCAGGACACCAAAGAACATCTACTAGCATAAACACCATTGAGGAAAACATGACCTCACAAAAAGAACTAAATAAGGCACCAGGGATCAATTCTGAAGAAACAAAAAAAATGTGAACTTTCAGACAGAGACTTTAAAATAGCTGTGTTGAGGAAACTCAAATAAATTCAAGATAACACAGAGAAGGAATTTATGATTTTGTCATATAGATTTAACAAATAGATTTAAATAACTAAAAGAGTCAAGCAAAAATTCTGGAGAGGAAAAAAGCAATTGGCATACTGAAGAATGCATCAGTCTTTTAATAGCAGAATTAATTAAGCAAAAGAAAGAACTAGTGAGCTTGAAGACAGGCTATTTGAAAATACACAGTCAGAGGAGTCAAAAGAAAAAAGAGCAAGCTTACAGGATGTAGAAAATAGCCTCAAAAGGGCAAATTTAAGAATTATTGGCCTTAAAGAGGAGGTAGAGAAAGAGATGGGGCAGACCATCTATTCAAAGCGATAGCAACAGAGAACTTCCCAAACCCAGAGAATGATATCAATATACAAGTACAAAAAGGTTATAGAACATCAAGCAGATTTAACCTAAAGAAGACTACCTCAAGGCATTCAATAATTGAACCCCCAAAGGTCCAGAATAAAAGAAGAATCCTAAAATCAGCAAGAGGAAAAAAACAAATAACATACAATGGAGCTCCCCCTATACATGTCAGCAGACTTTTCATGCCCGGAGAGACTGGCATGATATATTTAAAGTGCTGAAGGAAGAAAACTTTTACTCTAGAATAGTATATCCAAAAAAATTTATCTTTCAAACATGAAGGTAAAATACTTTTTGAGACAAGCAAAAGCTGAGGAATTTCATCAATACTGGACCTGTCATATAAGAAGTGCTAAAAAAAGTACTTCAATCAGAAAGAAAAGGACATGAAAGAGCAATAAATAACCACCAGATGGTACAAAACTCACTGGTAATAGTAAGCACCCCCAAAAAACATGGAATATTATAACACTAATTGTGGTATATAACCTGGTCTTATCCCAAATAGAAAGACTAAATGATTAAGCAATCAAGAATAGTAGCTACAACAACTTTTCAAGACATAGTCAATAAAATAAGATATAAGTAGAAAAAACAAAATGTTAAAAAGCAGGGTAATGAAGTTATGGTGAGTCTTTTTTAGTTTTATTTTTGATTGTTTATGCAAACAGTGCTAAGTTGTTATCAGAATAAAATAACAGGCTATAAGATAGTATTTGCAAGCCTCATGGTAATTTCAACTAATAAACATACAATGGATACGCAAAAAATAAAAAGTAGGAAATTAAACCGTACCAGATAGAAAATTATCTTCACTAGAAGAGACAAAAAGAAAGAAAAAAAGATAGAGAAACCCACAAAACAACCAGAAAACAAGTCACAAAATGGGAGGAGTAAGTCCTTACTTGCCAATAAAAACATTGACTGTAAATGGACTAAACTTTCCAATTAAAAGACATAGACTGACTGAAAGGATGAAAAACAAGACCCATTGATCTGATGCCTACAGGAAACACACTTTACCTATAAAGACACACATAGAATGAAAACAAAGTAATGGAAAAAGATATTTATGACAAGGGAAACTAAAAAAGAGCAGGAGTCACTACACTTCTATCAGACAAACAGATTCAAGACAAAAACTATAAGAAAAGGTAAAAGGTAACTATATAATGATAAAATGTCAATTCAACAAAAGGATATAATAATTTAAAATATATATGCACCTATTTTAAATAGGTGCATATATATTTTATGCTGGAGCACCCAGATATATAAAAAGTATATTATTGGAGTTAAAGAGAGATATAGGCCTCAATACAATAATAGCTAGAGACTTCAAAACTGCATTTGCAGCAGAAAATTAGACAGAAACCTCAAACTTAATCTACACTATAGACCAAATGAATCTAGAAGATATTTACAGAATATTTCATCCAAGAGCTGCAGAATACACATTCTTTTCTTCAGCACATGGATTATTCTCAATGATCATTCTCAATAACCATATGTTAGTCACAAAAGGGGTCTCAAAACATTTACAGAAATTGAAATAATATAATTCATCTTCTCTGACCACAATGGAATAAAACTAGAATTAATAACAAGAGGAATTTTGGAAACTATACAAATAAATGAATGTTAAACAATATGCTCTTGAATGACCAGTGGGTAAATGAAGAAATTAAGAAGGAAATTGAAAAATTTCTTGAAACAAATTATAATGAAAACACAATCTACCAAAACCTATGAGATATATTAAAAACAGTACTAACAGGGGAAGTTTATAGCTATATGTGCCTACCTGAAAAAAGAGAAAAAGCTTTAAATACACAATATAACAATGTATCTTAAGGAACTAGAAAAGCAAGAGTAAAACCCCAAATTAGTAGATGAGAATAAATAATAAAAACCAAAACAGAGAAAGAAATGAAATTGAGATAAAAAATGCAAAAAAAAATCAATGAAGCAAAAAGTTGCCTTTTTTGAAGAGTTAAACAGAATTGACAAACCTTTAGTTAGACTAAGAAAAAGAGAGATTATCCAAATAAATAGTAACAGAAATGAAAAAGGAGACATTACAACTGATACTGCAGAAATTTAAATGATCATTAGTGTCTGCTATGAGCATCTGTGTACCAATAAATTTAAAAATCTAGAAGAAATGGACAAATACCGAGATATATACAACTTACCAAAATTGAACCAAGAAGAAATGTAAAACCTGAGCAGACCAATAATGTAATGAGTTCAAAGCCATAATAAAAATTCTCTTAGTAAAGAAAAGCCTGGGAACTGATGGTTTCAAAGCTGAATCCTACCAAACATTTAAGAAGAACTAATATCAGTACTACACCAACTCTTTCAAAAAAATGGAGGAGAGAATACCTACAAACTAATTCTACAAGACCAGTATTACCCTTATACCAAAACAAGACAAAAATTTATCAAATAAAGAAAATTACGGGCCAATATCTTTGGTGAATATTGATGCAAAAATTCTGAACTAGCAAACCAAATTCAACAATACATTAGAAAGTTTTTTCATCATGAATGAAGTGGGATTTATCCCTGATATTCAAGGAAGGTTCATCATATGCAAATCAATCAATGTGATATCCTATCAACAGAATGAAGGGTGAAAACCATATGATTTTTTGAATTGATGCTGAAAAAGCATTCAATAAAATTCAACATTTCTTTATGATAAAAACCCTAAAAAAACTGGATATAAATTAGCTGGTCATAGTGGCACATGCCTGTAATCCCAGCTACCTGGGAGGCTGAGACAAGAGAATCGCTGGAACCCAGGAGGTGGAGGTTGTGGTAAGCCAACATTGTACCACTGCACTTCAGCCTGGGCAACAGAGCAAGCCTCCATCTGAAGACAAAACAAACAAACAACAATAAACAAACTGGATATAGAAGGAACTTTCTTCAACATAATGAAAACCACAAGCAACAGACCCACAGCTAGCATTACACCAGTGAGGAAAAACTGAAAGCCTTTTCTCTAATATCTGGAACATGAGAAGGATGCCCACTGTCACCACTGTTATTCAACATTGTACTGAAAGTCCTAGATAAAGCAATCAGACAAAAGAATGATATAAAGGGCATCAGGCATCCAAATTGGAAATGAAGAAGTAAAATTATCCTTGTTTGTAGATAATATGATCTTATATTTGAATAAACTTAAAGATTCCACAAGAAAACTATTAGAACTAATGAACAAAATCAGTAAATGTTGTAGGATACAACATCAACATACAAAAATCAGTGGCATTTCTACATTCCACAGTGAACAATGTGAAAAAGAAATAAAAAAAGTAATCCCATTTACAATAGCCAACATAAAATTAAATACCTAGGAATTAACAACCAAAGAAGTGAAAGATCTCTACAATACAAACTATAAGAAACTGATGAAAGAAATTGAAGAGGATACCAAATATGTATAGACAATATATATATATATATATTCCATGTTGGTGGATTAGAAGAATCAATATTGTTGAAACATCCATACTATCCAAAGCAATTTACAAACTCAATGTAGTCCTCATCAAAATATCAATGACATTCTTCACATAAATAGAAAAAGAAATCCTAAAGCTTATGAGGAACTACAAAAAATTTAGAAATCTAATCATCAAGTGGGCAACAGATTTGAACAGACTTTTCTCAAAAGAAGACATGCATATTAGTCTTTTTTCATTCTGCTGATGAAGACATACCCCAAACTGGGGAACAACAACAATAACAATAGGTTTAATTGGACTTAACAGTTCCACATGGCTGGGGAGGCCTCAGAATCACGGTGGGAGGTCAAAGGCTCTTCTTACATGGTAGTGGCAAGAGAAAAGAGGAAGGAGCAAAAGTCAAAACCCCTGATAAACCCATCAGATCTCATGAGACTTCTTCACTATCATGAGAACAGCATAGGAAAGACTGTCCCCATGATTGAATTATCTCCCCCTTGGGTTTCTCACACAACACATGGGAATTCTGAAAGATACAATTCAAGTTGAGACTTCAGGTGGAGATACAGCCAAATCATATCATTTCACTCCTGGCCCCTCCAAATCTCATGTCCTCACATTTTAAAAACAATCATGCCTTCCAACAGTTCCCCAAAGTCTTATTTCAGCATTAATCCAAAAGTCTACAGTTCAAAGTCTCATCTGAGGCAAGGCAAGTTCCTTTTGCCTAAGAGCCTGTAAAATTAAAAGCAAGTTAGATACTTCCTAGATACAATGGGAGTACAGGTATTAGGTAAATATGGCCATTCCAAATGGGAGAAGTTGGCAAAAACGAGAGGATTACAGGGACCATGCAAGTCCAAAATCCAGCAGGGCAGTCAAATTTTAAAGCTCTAAAATAATCTCCTTTGACTCCAGGTCTCACACCCAAGTCACACTGATGCAAGAGGTGGGTTCCCATGGTCTTGGGCAGCTCTGTCCCCCGTGGCTTTGCAGGGTACATCCTCCTTCTCAACTGCCTTCATGGACTGGTATTGAGTGTCTGCGGCTTTTCCAGGTAAACAGTGCAAGCTGTCGGTGGATCTACCATTCTGGGGTCTGAGGGACAGTGGCCCTCTTCTCACAGCTCTACTAGGCAGTGCCCCAGTACGGACTTTGTGTGGGGGCTCCAACCCCACATTTTGCTTCCACTGTGCCCTAGCAGAGGTTCTCCATGAGTGCCCTGCCTGTGAAGCAAACTTTTGCCTAGGCATCTAGGTGTTTTCATACATCTTCTGAAATCTAGGAAGATGTTCCCAAACCTCAATTCTTGACTTCTGTGCACCTGCAGGCTCAATGCCATGTGGAAGCTACCAAGGCTTGGGGCTTCCACCCTCTGAAGCCACACTCTGAGCTGTACATTGACTTCCTTCAGCCATGGCTACAGCAGCTGGGACAGAGGGCACCAAGTCCCTGGGATGCACACAGCACAGGGACCCTGCGTTCACTCACAAAACCACTTTCTCCTCCTGGGCCTCAGGGCCTGTGATGGAAGGGGCTGCAGTGAAGGTCTCTGACATGGCCTGGAGACATTTACCACATCGTCTTGGGGATTAACTTTAGGCTCCTTGCTGCTTATGCAAATTTCTGTAGCCAGCTTGAATTTCTCTTCAAAAAATGGGTTTTTCTTTTCTACTGAATCATCAGGCTGCAAATTTTCTGAATTTTTATGCTCTGTTTCCCTTTCACAACAGAATGCTCTTAACAGTACTCAAGTCACCTCTTGAATGCTTTGCTCTTAGAAATTTCTTCCACCAGATACCCTAAATCATCTCTCTCAAGTTCAAAGTTTCACAAATCTCTAGGCAGGATTAAAATGCTGCCAGTCTCTTTGCTAAAACATAAAAAGAGTCACCTTTTCTCCAGTTCCCAACTAGTTGCTCATCTCCATCTGAGACCATCTCAGCCTGTACCTTATTGTTCATATCACTATCAGCATTTTCATCAATACCATTCAACAAGTCTCAAGGAAGTTCCAAACTTTCCTACATTTTCTTGTCTTTTTCTGAGCCCTCCAAACTGTTCCAACCTCTGCCTATTACTCAGTTCCAAAGTTGCCTCCACATTTTCTGGTATCTTTTCAGCAACGTCCTACTCTACTGGTACCAATTTACTGTATTAGTCTGTTTTCATAGCTGCTGATGAAGACATACCTGAGACTGGGAAGAAATAGGTTTAATTTACAGTTCCACATGGCTGGGGAGGCCTCAGAATCATGGGGAGGCAAAAAACTCTTCTTACATGGTGGCGTAGCAAGAGAAAATAAGGAAGAAGCAAAAGTCAAAACCCCTGATAAACCCATCAGATCTTATGAGACTTATTCAATTCACTATCATGAAAATAGCATGAGAACAGCAGCCCCCATGATTCAATTACCTCCCCCTGGGTCCCTCCCACAACATATGGGAATTCTGAGAGATACAGTTCAAGTTGAGATTTTGGTGGGAACACAGCCAAAGCATATCAACATGCAAATGGCAAACAGGCATGTGAAAAACTGCTCAACAATACTAATCATCAGAGAAATTCAAATCAAAACTACAATGAGATATCTTCTCACCCCAGTTAAAATGGCTTACATCCAAAAGACAGGAAATAACAGATATTGGCAAGGATGTGAGAAAAGGGAACCCTTGTATGCTGTTGGTGAAAATGCAAATTATTACAACCACTATGGAGAACAATTTGGAGATTCCTCAAAAACTAAAAACTGAGCTACTATATGATGCAACAATCCCATTGCTGGGTATACGCCCAAAAGAAAGGATATCGATATATCAAAAAAATACTGCTATGTTTGTTGCAGCACTGTTTATAATAGCTAAGATTTGGAAACAATGCAAGTGTTCATCCATAGATGAATGGATAAAGAAATGTGGTACATACACACATGGAGTACTATTCAGCCACAAAAAAGAATGAGATCCAGCTGTTTGCCACAACATAGGTGGAACTGGAAATTATTGTGTTAATTGAAACAAGGCAGATA
Source organism: Ateles fusciceps (assembly GCA_036589455.1). NCBI lineage: Eukaryota > Metazoa > Chordata > Mammalia > Primates > Atelidae > Ateles > Ateles fusciceps. The sequence goes on from JAZHEH010000193.1 coordinate 9,382,249, forward strand.
CAGAGACACAAAAATTGCATGTTCTTATTTATGGGATATAAAAATCAAAGCAATTGAACTCATGGACAGAGAGTAGAAGGATGGTTGCCAGAGGCTGGGAAAGGTTATAGCGGGCTGGACAGGGAAGGTGGGGATTATCAATAAGACCTACTGTTAGACAGCAGAGCAGGGTTAGTATAGTCAATAATAGCTTAACTGTACATTTTAAAATAACTTAAAGAGTGTAATTGGATTGTTTATAACTCAAAGAATAAATGCTTGAGGGGATGGATACCCTATTCTCTATGATGTGCCTTATTCCAAATTGCTTGCCTATATCAAATAATCTCATGTATCCCATAAATATACACACCTACTAAGTACTCACAAAATAAAAAATAAAATTATAGCACTTTAAAATATGTATTATAAGCAGCCTAATCAAGGTGAAAATCTGATAAATGGAATGTAATTAATTTGCTTTCATATAATTAATTCAAAATAAATCAATATGCCTTTTCTTATACATATAATATGGTATCATACAGTATTTTGTGAAATTTATGTTATTTATAAAATAAGACATATGATAGAATGCATTGTATTCATTTTTTATATTACAAACTAGAAGGCTTTCAAAGAGAAATGTATTGTCTCACAGTTCTTAGGCTGAAAGTCTGAAATCAAGATGCCAGCAGGACTGGCTCCTTCTGAGTGCTGTGAGGGAGAATCTGTTCTGGGGCTTGCCCCTAGTTTCTGGTAGCCTCAGACATTACATAGCTGGTAGATGGAGTTTTCCCTGTGTCTTCCCATCATCTTTCCTCTATATGTGTTTGTATATGTCCAAAATTTACCTTTTTTATAAGGACACTGGTCATACTGAATTAGGGCCCAACCGAGTGACCTCGTCTTAACTTGATCATCTACACTGACCCTGTTCCAAATATAGTCACCTTCACAGGTACTGGGAGTGAAAGGATTTCAGTATATTTTTCAGGGGACACAATCCAACCCATAATAGGCATGCAGTTACTTTAATAAATATGTATATATAGCAAATTCAATTGTTTGGGCTTGGAAATAGTAAAATAAAAATTAAGGATTTAAAATAAAAAGAACCATATTAACTTTGTTTGATACTAGAATCTAATTTTCTCTGTCTTCTGTAAAAGGAAACAATGCATAATACTGAAAATTAAGACTCTTGATAGTCAGCATATGTTAATTTTTTCTTAGTAATAAGAAACGAGTAAGGATATTGTAAGATAATTAAAAATAAAATTGGTAGATGTTTCATGATTTCATTTGAGATTATAGGTTTTATTTATCATATTGAATTCAAAATACCAACTCTGACAGTAGTTATATAAAAGTTTTACCTGTGAATTTTATTCAATATGCCACGGTAGTCTTTCAAAACATTTGTTATATTTGAAGAACCAATATCATAAGCCTTTGCTACTATATCTATTTGAAGATGCTTTTTAAAAAAATAGTTAATGACAAATTCTGGAGATGAGTAGTTAGAATACACAAAGCAAATTATCAAAGAAAACATTTTTGGGGGTTTAATATCTATTTCCAATGCTCTGCTTTATTTTTGTGAGACTTTACCTCAGACTTTACACCTTCTTTGACAATAGCATGAAATGAAAGAGAAAAAGTTGTCAAACAAAAATTGTCATCAGCCACCCTATTTCACAGTATTTGAACTCAGAACTTTCCAATTCACACCATAATATTCCATTATAGTATTATGTGTCCACCTTAACAAAAACATATACAAATAAGAAAAAGAAGCCCTTGTGTTTATTACACTTTGATTAATAACTGAAAAAGAGATATCTAAAATAAATATTTTTAACTGTATGTTTATTTGGATGGGCGAGGGCTATTTCTTTTCTGTAAATGTGAAAAACAGGTATTATGAATGCAGGAATGCTCTCAGTCATAATTTGTCTTTATAAAGGAATCTGGAAATTGATTTCCTTAAAAACATCTGAGTCTGTAAGAAAGTTACACATACCTTCATTTGAGTACCACTGATGTATTGGCCACAATGCTGGACTCTGTGGTTCTGGCCATTTGTTCCCAAGCCTGAAGTACCTGTTGAAGCAGCTTCTGTTCTGAGCCATGACTTTCCTAGTCCATGGGTCAGCTTAGTTCTCTAGGGTCTTTCACCAAGCACTCCAAGCACAGGATAAGAAATGCCAAGGGCCCCAGCACAGACTCACTTACTTACCTGATTCTTGTTGCTACTTCCATAAGTCACCCTCACAGCATATTGGATGTGATCTTGAGCCCAGATTAGGCCTTCTAGTGGCCTTCACATTCCTTAGTTTAATATGCCAGGAGAACAGGTCTCCTGCTCTTTCTGGTTATCCCTATACATATCCGGAGGTTAAACAAACAGTTAAAGGAGAGCCTGAAATGTGGAGTCAAGTGGTAAGAAGAACACTTGAGGTCTGATCATTTCTATCATCCCTCTTCTACAATTTCTAGAATGGAAAAAGTGGACTTTGTGTTTTCATGTTCTTCTGCTTACCTCTTCCATTTTTCTAGCTTTAAGCACTAAGGTTCATAGGCTAGCTTTCATAGAACTCAACAGAACCTGGGGCATTGGAGGTCCTTAATAAACATTTGTTGAATGATTACTTGAATCCATGAAAAGATAATCTAATCTATACATTGACATCACCTGTAGAATCTTATTCCTCATGATATGTTATGGACATGCTATTGTAACGGCTTTAGGTACTATTAATTAAATAACCATACTTTTTTTAGTCAAAATGTGAAGGTCATTTAAGTAACAACAGGTGGAAAGTAATCCCCACCCCTACTGACTGACAAAAAGGATGTGTGTGAAAATGCAAGATGCAAGCATGTTAATATACTTTTTAAAGTTCCTATTATAATTTATGTGTTTAAAAATTATTTATAGTGTCTTGAATTTTCAGAGCTCATTAATTATTAATTACTTAATTTAATTTCTGTATTTTGAAGCAGTTATTCCATGTTTACTTTTGGCATCTCAAACTAGACATGGCAAAACTAGAAATCTTGACTCCTCTATTTTTAACTGCTGCTTCCCAGATATATTCTCCATCTAAGCTCATAGTGCTGCCATTCAACCAGTTTGCTGTCCCAATGCAAGCAACCAATTCTTGATTCCCCTCTTGTTCGTCACTCGCCCCCAACCCATAATTTAAGCCTGTCATTTCTATGTCAAAATGTACTGTGTATCTCAATGTATCTTGAATCACCTCTTCCTTTCTACCAGCCTAAATCTGTAACCATCACCTCTTAGCAGTATTATTTTTCTAACTGGACTCTAAGGCAGATACTTCACACCTGGTTCCTCTTGATCGAATGACCCTGTGATTTTTGTTACATTCTTTATAGTGCTGCTTTTTATTCTCTTAGAGTATATCATGTCATGTATTTTTTCTCTACTTGTTGTATTATTTTCGTCTCACTCCAATGTTATATCCATGAGAGCAGTGGCCTTGTCTGTGTTGTTGAGGGTTGTATTCTTGTTGCCAAAAACAGTGTTGACACATTACAGGAAATCAAGATATACATGTGGGAGCTAAAAAAATTGAACTCATGGAGATTGAGAGTAAAATGATGGTTACCAGAGAGTGGGAATATTCGAGGGGATTAAGAGGGGATAATAGGTGCAAAAATACAGTTAGATAAAAGGAATAAGATCTAGTGTCCAATGACACAGTAGGCCTACTATAGTTACAGTAATTTATTGTATATTTTAAAATAATTAAAAGACTGGAATTGGATTGTTCCTAACACAAATAAATGATAATTGCTTGAGGTGATGGATACCTCAGTTACCTTTATTTGATCATTGCATGTTATAAGCTTATAACAAAATATCACATGCACGCCATAAATTTGTAAAACTATTATGTATCCATAATAATGAAAATTTTAAAAAGTTGTATTTTTAAATCACCAAATAAGATAATTATGATAACAAGAGAAAGCCTTTAAAATTTTTTGTACCAAGAGATAATATGATCAAATAATTCAGTTTTGATAGCTTATTCTGGTAATGGAAGGATTAGAGATGAGAATTACATTTGGAGAATATTGTACTTTTACAGTCAAGAAATGTAAATGGTCTTAGCTAAGGTAACAATGCGGAAGTGGAAAGGAGTGGGTAGACACATGGAATGTTTATGAGACAGAATTGATGTTACTCAATAAATGATTAGATGTAGCTGAGTTAGAGAGCAGGATGAAGTTAGAAAATGACTTAGGACTTTTTAGCTAAGGAGACTTTGTTGTTCTAAAATATTTGAAAGAGGATGTTTCTAAATGAGTTTCTCCAGTGTTGAAGTGAAGGAAACTCATTTAGAAACATCCTCTTTGAAATATTTCTAAAGCATTCAGTTAGAGATATTTAGAAGCCAGTTGGAACAACAGGTTCTCTATGTATAAGGAGAATGGTTATGACTGGAGATTCAGCTTTTTGAGTCATTTGCTTAAATATGGATGTGGCACTCAGATCAATCTAGTAGAGTAGAGAGAAAGCAAAGACTAAGTCCTAGCAATCATTAACATATAAGGAGTGAGATGAAGATGATTTAGTAAGGGATAATGAGTCAATGTTTTTTCTTCTAACAGCATTTCAAATTCTTGCTTTTCACATATTCATTATTCCACTCAAATTACACCTTTCTAAATACGTCCATATTTTCTAACTTACATGCTTCTGTTCATGATGTTCCCAGGAATGCTTTTTGTACATTTCTCTTCAATGAATAGTGTATTTTTAAATACTCATTGAAAATATTTTCCTTGAAAGTCTTTGAACTTGCTCAAACAGTTTTCTCTTAGACTATGCATTCTTTGAGAGAAAAAGGAAGTCTTCTTCAACATTACTCATTGAATATAGCAAGTTTTCAATGAATATTTAGTAATTAAATCTATGGTAGAGTGCATTAATACCCCGAATTAATCACTCCTCCTTGTATCCCTGCTCTTTGCCATGTAACTTGTAGTGCCCTCTCTGACACTGCGTTCATCCATGTGATTTTCTTTAGCCAATGTTAGGAAGAAGTAATGATATGTTCAGTGCTCAAGAGGACTTGTCTATTTCTGCTTGCTCCTTTCTTCTGTCATCCTCTGAAGAACGATATGCCTGGAGTTGCCTGCCAATCTTAGGGAAACGATGCGGAAAAATTTTGAGTCATTCCAGGGGACTTGGCCTAGATCAGCTAAACCTGCAAAGCATGAGAAATAAACACTTATTATTGTATGCTATTGAAGTATCATGATTGTTTCCAATCATGTGACTGGCTTATTTCACATATCAGAATGTCTTCCTGGCTTCACCCATATTTTCTGTCACATATGGTAGGATTTTTTTTCTTTTATAAGACTCAATAATATTCTATTGTGTGTTTTCTTTATCCATTTATCTGTCAATTGCCATTCTAAGTTGTTTCTACCTCTTGGCTATTGTTAATAATGCTGCACAGAAGATGGGAGTGGAGATGTCTCTTCAAGATTTTGCTTTCAGCTATTTTGGATATATACCCAGAAGTGGGATTGCTGGATCATATGGAAATTCTACTTATAATTTTTTGAGGAATCTCTAGACTGTTACCTGAAAATACAGGGAATATCCTTCTGACATTGATATTGGCAATGATTTCTTGGTTATGATGTCAAAACACAGGCAACAAAAGCAAAAATAAATGTGACACTATATTAACCTAAAAAGTTATACAGCAAAGGAACAATAAACAGAGTAAAGAGACAACCTATGGAATGAGAGAAAGTATTTCTTTTTTTTTAAATTTTTTAAACTTTTATTTCAGGTTTGAGGGTACATGTGAAGGTTTGTTAAGCAGGTAAATGTGTTATAGGAGTTTGTTGTACATATTATTTCATTAGGCAGGTGTTAAGCCCAGTCAGTACCCAATAGTTATATTTTCTGCTCACCTCCCCTCTTCCTAACCTCTCCTCTCAAATAGACTCCAGTGTCTGTTGTTTTCTTCTTTGTGTGTATAAGTTCTTATTATTTTGCTCCCACTTATAAGTGAGAACACATGGTATTTGTTTTTCTGTATCTGCATTAGTTTGCTAAGGACGATAGCCTTCAGCTCTGACCATGTTCTTGCACAAGGCATGCTCTCATTCCTTTTTTATTGCTGCATAATATTCCACAATATATATGTAGTACATTTTCTTTATCCAATCTGTCATTGATGGGCATTCCACTTTCTTTGCTATTGTGAATAGATAAACACAGTTTTTAATTATTGCCTTATACAGTTGCCATTTAAAACATGGGATAAGAAAAGTGTTACAAACATAATAAATATGTTTATATAATCTTTTTAAAAAAATTATACTTTAAGTTCTAGGATACATGTGCAGAATGTGCAGGTTTGTTAAATAGGTATACGTGCAGATAAAATTTTTTAGACAATGTATCTGATGAAAAGTTAGTATTCAAAAAATGTAAGAAACTCCAACAACTCAATAGCAAAACCAAAAAATCAAACAAAAAACAAAAAATCCCACAACCCAACAAATAACTTAAGAAATGGGCTAAATACACTAATAAACAATTCTCTAATAAAGACATACAAATGGCCAAAAGGTTTATGAAAGGTGTTCAACATCACTAATCATAAGGGAATGGAAATCAAAACTGCAATGAGATGTCACTTCCCACCTGCTAGGATGATTATTTTAAACAACAACAAAACAAAACATAAATATTTGTGAGAATATGGAGAAAAGTGGACCTTGGTACACTGTTGGTGGGAATTTAAAATGGCTCAGCCACACTTTATGGAAAATAGTATGGCAATGTTAGTGCAATGGTTTACAGCAATACCCAACACAATTTCAAAATGAATTACTTAAAAACAAATAAATAAAATAGAATCTCTGAAAATTAAGAAAAAATAGGTTACCCAGTGGCAAAGGATAGAATCTCCTATAACACTAGGTATAGTGTGTGATGGCTCACGCCTACAATTCCAGCACTTGAGGAGGCCAAGACAGGTGGATCGCCTGAGGTCAAGAGTTTGAAACCAGCCTGGCCAACATGGTAAAACCTGTCTCTACAAAAATTAGCGAGGCATGATGGTGGTGCCTGTAATCCCAGCTACTCCTGAGGCTGAGGTGGTGAGGTGGGAGGATCACTTGAACCCAGGAGGCTGAGGTGGAATGATTGCTTGAACCCAGGAGGCAGTGAGCCAAGATCACACCATTGCACTCCAGCCTGGGCAACAAAATGAGACTCTGTCTCAAAAAAAAAAAAAAAAAAAAAAAAAATGTCAATTTCCCCTTGTTTCCATTTTTTTCTGAGCATTTTATATTAACCAATTCTTAACATACTGAATTGGCACTTTAAGATTTGAAGGCATTTACTTTCTTCTTTCAATTCATCCTTTTAAATTTGACTAACAAAAACTAGCAAGTTCAAATGAGTGTTGTCTTTCAAAGCCCTCTCATTGTGAGATTATTCAGTTATTTTAATAAAGTTGCTATAGATTAAGAATTTCTCTTTGTAGATTACTTTCAGAGATAGTTTATAAATCAGTAAAGAAAATCTAGATTTTTGACTTCATTTTCACATCCAGTGAATTCAGAAAATAACACTCTTCTGATATAATAATTGGATGTTAACCAAGGCAGCTTGACTAACTTTGCACAGGTTTCTTCCTAACTGTAGGCTCCTGACCTCCTTTTGCTTAGAGCATTTATTTTAGAAAACTTGCAATTGTAAACTCTTTCTCTGTACCTTTGAAATGTATGTAAATTGTATTCTAGCCTCTTGCCTGTTTTACAACCCAGAAATTACCTTTCTCAAAGAGCTAGAATCTATCCCATTGAGATGTAGTCATCAACAGGAACAGCTTCCCTATCTTCCAGTCTCTGTGGGAGGGTAAGAGCTTACCTTCAACAGGCAAACACCTTGAGCCTAATCACATTGAGCAACTTCTCCTGTAATGTTTTCCAGCAGTTCGCCACTGGCCACCCACCCCCTGCTTAGAAACGCACTCATCTTTTGTTTCACTGGAGTAGAATTCAATCTCTCTCCCCTTTTGTAACAGTCTTGAGTAAAGTCTTCCTTGCCTGTCTAACTCTGTCTGGTATAATTATTCTTTGAAAATGCAAAATAATGTAAAGCACTTTTTTCAAAATAGATCAAATCTAGGTGGTATACCTATTTTTTTTATTATGGTAACCAAACTCAATATGAAAAGCAAAGTGATTTCACATAAATTCTTATTTGAGAATCTTTTTTTTTTTTTTTTTTGAGATGGAGTCTCGCTCTGCTGCCAGGCTGGAGTGCAGTGGTGCGATATGGACTCACTGCATCTTCTGCCTCCCAGTTTTAGGAGATTCTCCTTCCTCAGCCTCCCGAGTAGCTGAGACTACAGGTGTGCACCACCACACTCAGCTAATTTAATTTTTGTATTTTTAGTAGAGACGGGGTTTCGCCATGATGGCCAGCATGGTCTCAATCTCCTGACCTCATGATCCGCCTGCTTCTGCCTCCCAAAGTCCTGGGACTACAGGCATGAGCCACCACAAAGTCAATTTCCTGGCCAGGTACCATGGCTCACGCCTGTAATCCCAAACTTTGGGAGGCCGAGGCGGGTGGGTCACCTGAGATCAGGAGTTTGAACCCAGCCTGGTCTATATGACGAAAACTGTCTCTACAAAAACACAAAAATTAGCCAGCCATGATGGCAGGTACCTGTAATCCCAGCTACTCCGGAGGCTGAGGCAGGAGGATTACTTGAACTCAGGAGGTGGAGGTTGCAGTGAGCCGAGATCACACCATTGCATTTCAGCCTGGGTGACAGAGAGAGACACTGTCTCAAAAAAAAAAGTCAGTTTTCCCTTGCTCTCATTTCTTCTGAGCACTGTATCTTAGCCAATTCTTAGCATACTGAATTGGCACTTTAAGATTTGAAGGCACATACTTTTTCAGGGAATTTACTTTCTTTCAATTCATATTTTTAAATTTCACTAATGTTGAAGTAACATTCTTTCTCCATAAAGGCTTAAGATGTTAAAGGGTAAGACACAGGGAGTTTCTTCTGTATACCTGTAAGCTTAAAGGATATTTTGAATTCTCTTTCAGCAGGACCTCACACAACATTCCAGAGATGAAATACTTAAGGTAGGCAATTACATTACTTTAACTGAATCACTTTTAAATATGCTATAATCAATCATCATCAACAACAACAACAGTGACAAAAACTAACTTTGTTAACTAGTAGAGATTTTGGGCTCCTTGAGGTCCTTCCAACTAATTATATTTTGATAGATCATTTGGAACAGGCTTTACATTGTTTCCAGGAGTTTCTAGACAGTTGACTTTTTAGAAGCCAGTTTTATTTTTAATAATATGATAAAGGGAACAGAGACTTTTCTGGGAGTAAATTAATCAGAGTGAGGAAAGAAAATAGGGATTAAAGAAAATTTGCTTTGTGAGATAGAAAGATACTGATGTATGGTGATGTTAACTTTTATTAAAGGCATAAACACATACACAGACAATGAATGAAGGAGAATAAAGAGAGGACTTTCCCATAACTAATGGGCCTCAAATATTTGTTCTTTGAATATTTGAACAAATATTCTCAAATATTTGTTCTCTGCATTGGTCATTAGGCTGGGCCTAGTACATTGATATTACTTTTTGAGTCATAAATTAGAACATTTGTCCTGGAAATTATAAATCTATGCAAAAAATACAGTAATATAAACTACTTATATATTCTGACGCTGGTTTTAAAATATTTTGAGTGTGATTGTGTAGGCTAAAGTATAGCTATTCTATTAGGGCCTCATAAACAAAGGAGAAATTTTGGATGGAATGGAGAAAAATCAAGGATTGGAGAAAAATGTAAATGCGAAACAGTAACATAATGAAACTACTTTGATAAGAAAATGAAAGTGCAAAACACTTTGCTAGCTTTCTCTATGGCAGCTTCACCAGGTGGCGCTGGTGAGCTTCTAATAGGTAATAACGTGCATGGTAAAAGTTGAGACTTGATGGGTTATGTGGATGTACTGCTCCCCTCTCCAGGGTTCTAGGAATGAAAAAACGTGCAGTCCAATGAAGATCTGAAATATGTCATTATTTTAGTATATATGTATTAAACACATACCTCTATAGAGGTCAATTTATGTTAGTAATTACAAACTAAGTCATGGCTTATTTCTAAAGAAAAGAGCCTGATAATAAAAGGATATATTTGAAATTACTCAACATAAGTTTTAAAAAATGTCTTGCCATCAGTATTCCTGAATTTCTCCTAAGTTCTATATGAGTACATCTGCTAAGGGCCACATTATTTTATAGGTGGATAATTAAGATAATTGGCAATATGCTATAAAGCAATGGCAGTCTTTCTAAAACTTCCACAAGATGCAAGTCACTTAAGGATCTTGTAAAATGTGGGTTTTAATTTAGAACATCTGAGTGGGACCTGAGGTTCTGCATTCCTAACAAGCTCCCTGATGATGCCAATCCTGTAAGTTTTTGTATTATGCTGAGTAGCAAGGCTATGGGAAATTTATATCAGATCTGCCTTCCAGCCCTGGTAATCTTCCTTAACAAGCATGTGACCTTGGCGAAGTCAGTTTATCTCTAATAATGAAATAGAAAAAATAAAGTAATGTCTCTTTTTATTTAAAACAGTCATTTTAGGGTCCTATAAAATGTTGGATTATTGACCAAAGGAAACCTTCAGTTACATTTTGTAAATATTTAGAAAACAAGTTGAGCATATTGACTTGAAAATATTAGAAAATGATTGACAGACACAAAATTGGCTAAATGTAAAGTTTAATTATTTCAGATTTTAGTTTCTGTATAGAATTTTAACCTTAGAGAGATCCTTAAAACATTAGTGAATAGGAATGCAAGGTATGTAAATGAGAAAATTGACACCAAGTCTAAAAACTGGGTAGAAACCCTTCATTGAAAGAAAGAATTAAAAAAGGCAAATTATTTAATTTTGTAATTATGATTTTAAAATAACACCCCAGAAATAAATGAGAGAATAATTGTAAGTCATTTTTAATTCTGTGACTCTAATAATAAATTAATATCTCAATGGGGATACAGTGATCAGCTAAAAGCGGCTTGCTGAATGTCTACGAGCATCAGTGAGGTGAAGCTATCCTGGGCTAACAAAGACCCTTATCCTTAAATCATGTCTTCCTTATAGTTGATACCTAGTTTCCTGTTTGACTTGAGTAAAAGTTTCCACCACATACCGCTTGTCCTTATGTGTCTCAGCAGTAGAACACCGACTAACAGCAGTTTTATTGGATTGGGCATTTGTTATCTTTGTAATTAATGCTTGAATGTTCAACAAGTGAGTAGTTTCAATAAATGTCATCTCAGATGTACAGGTAAGTTGAAGCAGGATGCTTAAGTTTCTATGTGGAAGTGCTGCAATCTTTCAGTTATTTTAGTAATTTATACCTCCTTTCTTAGCACTAACTTTGGAATCCTACTGCCTAAGGTCTTATTCCAGCTCTAAAGTTTAATGACTGGGGCTTGGACAAATTACTCCACCCCTCTGAAACTCAGTTTTCTCATCTACAAAATGCAGGTATTATCAGAGCTTAACTTTCTAGGGTTGTTGAGGAAATTAAATGAGATATAATACATGGCAACACAGTTTTGGCATTTGGTAATCTATCAATGCATTTTGGCTGCTAGTATTGCACTTGGCATTATTATTAGCAGCAGTTATTGCTGCATTGCAGAAATGGACTGTAGTTCATTTTCTGAACTTATTGATTGCTGTTACTTTGGTATCATATTGATACTCTGAATTCAACTCTTAATTATAAACTATTAATGCAGTTTAACTGTTTCAGCCTTGTTTTAAAATCATATTTTTCCTATAGTCATTTTAGCCTTTGAAAAAGATTTATTGCTCTTTTAAATGAAGTCATGTTAACTGATTAACTACCCTAACTCTTTGTATGATTTTATAAACATTTTTACTCTTTTTGATAATTACCATTACTAATAATTTCTGCAATTTTTCTTACAAAAGCAGTAATCGTCTCTTGCAAGTTTTATGTTAACCTTAAAAAACTATGACAAGCTGAAGTTTTCTAAAGATGAATTCTCCTAAAGGTGAATCTAAATATTCAAATTTAATGGCATTTAGTGTGTTTCATACATGCTATATCCTTTGGTAGAGCTAACCTCCTTATGACCCAAAACAATGTTTAGTGATAGGGTATGTAGGCAGGTATATGCCATCTCACTTTCACAAATGAGGAATTAGATTTGAAATGTTAGTTCAGTTATTTTTCACAGCCACACAACTTAAAGCAGCAGAGAGAGATTTCAAGGCCAGGCTTCCTTATTCCAAATCCAGTACTGTTTCTAATGCTGCAAAGAGACTTTGACTTATAAGGTCTGGGAGTCAGCTTCAGGAGAATGTTAAGCTCAAATCTGTGAGTAGGATTTGAGCTTATGTAGTTCCCAAGATGTCATAAAGGAAATATCTGCCATTCTCACTCAAAGGCTTCATTTGACAGTAACCATCAGGAAACACTACGCTTTTCTGCTAAAACTGCTTGTGGCTTTGGGATGCAGTAATTACTGTGGCTGTCATCACAAACTCCAACTCAATGCTCGGTGGGATTATTGGCTCAGTGAGAGCCTAGCTTGGATCCTGACCTTACCTGCTAGTTGCATAAGGTGTTAAAACAGGAATCAATTTAATTCTCCCATTCAGCCAACAAGTATTTCCTGAGCTCCTACTACACAAATTGATGCATAAGTTATAAAATCGAATGAATAAATAAGTAACTGCAAGTTGTGATAATCACAAATACGAAAAGTCAGTGGAGGGAGCAGGTTGTTGGTGCAGACTCTGAATTGGAGGAGGGGAGGAAGCAGAGTGGTCTGAGAAGGGCTCTCAGTCTCCTCGCTTTACAGATTAGAAAACTGAAATCCTGACGAATGCATTGCTGATGAAGATCACTTAGGTAAGTGACAGACAGACCAACATCAGAACCTATGTCTCCTCACTCCAACACTCAGGATTTTTACTTGATGTTTTATAAATTAGTATTTTCAGATAGTCTAGTTGGTTTTAAAATTCATAACGATTTATCTCAGATATACATAGCACTATAGACATGTATATTAAAAAGAAAACAGGAAATCTTTTCCCTGAGGAAAAGGTATTAAAAGTAAGACATTTAAGAATGCCATACTAAAGTATATTTTTGTACTGCACTAATATATATAAAATATTTCTTTTTCTTTCTATTATCTATCATCTATGTATCCATATATCTATATCTAGTTAGATGAGTGACAGATCTGTATATATTATATGTATATATGTACAAACCATATAGAATTTAATTCATTTAACCAGAGCCTGTTACCACAGTTCTGCCTGGCATCAGGGATGTATTCAGGTTAGCAATCAGGCTATAGCTAAGATACCTGAATTGTGACCTTCATGGAAAAGAGCCCTGGGAAAGAGGGGCCAGTATTAGAGCTTTTCAGAGAGTGTATCTTTTATTGATACCAACAATAGCATGTATTGGCCAACAGTGGGACTGTGAGTGAAATCTTACCTCTGACACTTCCAGACTTTACCAACTGATAATGCACAGCAGTCCTGTATCAAAGGCTACTCACAGAAAATGAGAATTATTAAGAGAGTAAAGCTAATTTCACAACCAGGTTACACGGTGTAGCACCTTATAGAGAATTTAGTGACATTTGATTCTAGATAGTGAAATCTTAATGCAGGGAGCCCAGAAAGGAAAATTCAACACATTGGGTCACATGGTAGGGCCGGTCTATGAACTGGATTCTCAAATTTACTGTTGAAAAGTATATCACTCTTTCAGTCTTGCATATCATAGACCTCTTATTCATGGGACTGAAGCAAGCAATGGTATGCATTCAAATGGAAGGCTCTTGTGGCTGATTCCTCGGGTCTTTGAGGACTGAGTATCTATGGGGAGGTGGCTGCCCTGCATTGTGAGGTGTCCTTGAGGCATGTGGCAGAGTCTGCAGGGAGAGGCCCCAGAGTTAAGCAGAGCCTCCTTTTCCGATGTTACAGTATGAAGCCAGTGATTGCCTGACTTTCAACCCCAAGAACTCTTTTTTATTGATTTTCTTTTCTATATAAACATTAAGGTTAGATTTTTTTTTTTTTTTTGCCACATTGTTCTTATCATGTGCAAATAATTAGCTGTTACGTGGTTACTATCCAGGTATATAAAATCACAATTAAGTACTGATTATTCTAAGATAACTAGTGGCATCACATTGAGCTGTCATCATTTTAGCCAAAGCAAGACAAAACACAGCAAAACTCATTATTTTGCTTAACCTGTGGGTTTTTAACCTAAGACTAACTTTTGCTTTTTAGAAATGTTGAATTCAATCTTCATTGATAATAGGGACCTCTGACTAGAAATCACTGGATTAAGTTTTATGGGTTTGTCTAACTAACTCACTTTTTATTTTCTCTCTTTTCTTTCTTTTCTTTTCACTTCCCTTCCCATCCCTCTTTCCCTCCCTTCCCTTCCCATCCTTCTTCCCCTCCCTCCCTCCTTCCTTCCTTCCCCTTCTAACCATTGAAAATGAATATGGATATATTTAATAAATTTATATTTGCTTAATACATATATTACATATAACCTCATTGTAGAAGTCAGGGTATGGGTAGAAAACAGAATTCTCCTCAGATTAGTCAAGTAATTCTTTTATTTTCAGTTGACTTATAATAATTGTACATCTTTATGAGATACAAAGTGATATTTTGATATATATACAATATGTAATAAATCAAATCAGAGTAATTGGTATATCAATCACCTCAAACATTTATTATTTCTTTGTGTTGTAAACATTTGCAATCCTCTTTTCTAGCCTTTTGAAATTATACACTAAATTATTAACTATATTTACCCTACAGTGCTATGGATCACTAGAACTTATTCCTCCCATCTAGCTATAGCTTTGTTTCTGTCAACTAGCCTCCAACAATCCCCACTGCCCCCTACCCTTACCAGCTTCTATTAACCAAAATTATACTCTGTACTTCTTTGAGCTTAATTTTTTAGCCCCCATATGAATGAGAACACACAGTATTTACATTAACATCACTTAACATAATGTTCTCCAGGCTCACTCATGTTGCCAAGAATGACAGAATTTAATTTTTTCTTATGACTGAGTAGCAATCCATTGAGCAGATATGCCACATTTTCTTTATCCATTTGTAATAGTCTGTTCTCGGATTGCTATAAAGAACTACCTGAGACTGGGTGTAAATAAAATAAAGTTTTATTCAGTTTCTTTATCAAGTTTTATAAGGTAAAAGAGTTTAATTGATTCATGGTTCCTCAGGCTGTACAAAATGCATGACTGGGGGAGGCCTCAATAAACTTATAGTCATGATGGTAGGTGAAGGGAAAAGGCATATCCTACATGGCTGGAGCAGGAGGATGAGAGAAAATGGGGAGGTGCTACACACTTTTAAATGAGCAAATCTCCTAAGAACTCACTATCAGGAGAACAGCAGCAGGGATTTCCACCCGCATGATCCAATCACCTCCCCACCAGGCTCCTCATCCAACATTGAGGATTACAAATCAAAATGAGGAATAGGTAGGGACACATATCTAGACTATATCACCATTCATTTGTTGAGGGACATTTAGATTGACGCTATGCCAAGACAATTGTGAACAGTGCTACAGTAAGCATGAGGGTGCAAATATCTCATCAGTATACTTTTCTCCTTTCTTTTGGATAAATACCCGTTAGTAGGATTATTGGATCATATGTTAGTTCTATTTTTTAGTTTTGTGAGATACCACTATACTGTTTTCCATAATGGTTGTACTAATTTACATTTTCACCAACAGTGTCTAAAAATCTCCTTTTCTCTGCTTTCTTACTAGTATTTATTATTTATTGTCTTCTTGATAAAAACTTTTCTAACTGATATGAGATGATATCTTATTGTGGCTTTTATTTGCATTTCCTGATTGGTGATGTTGAATATTTTTAATACATTTATTTATTTACATATCTTCTTTTGAGAAATGTCTATTCTGATCCTTTGCCCAATTTTTATTAGATTATGTGTTTGTTTGGTTGTTTTTTTGCTATTGAGTTGTTTGAGTTTTCTTGTATGTGTTGGATACTAGTGCCTTGTCAGATAAATAGTTTGCAAATGATTCTATAGGTTATTTCTTCACTCCGTTGATTGTTTCCTTTGTTATTCAAAAAGCTTTGTAGTTTCATGTAGTTGCATTTGTCTAGTTTTGCTTTTGTTGCCTGTGCTTTTGAGGTCTTAGCCATAAAATTTTTGCCTCAACCAATGTCCTGAAGTATTTCCCTATGTTTTCTTTTAATAGTATTATAATTTTGGGTCCTTTGTTTAAGTTTTTAATCTATTTTGAGTTGATCTTTACATACGGTGAGAGACAGAGGTCTAGTTTCATTCTTCTGCATAGGGATATCCATTTTACCTAGCATTATTTAGTAAAGAAGGTGTTTTTTTCCTCAGTATATGTTCTTGGTCTGTGTTGAAGATGAGGTGGCTCTAAATATGTACATTTATTTCTGGGTCCTCTATTCTGTTTCATTGGTCTATGTGCCTATTTTTATAACAATACCATGATGTTTTGATTACTATAGCTTTGTAGTATATTTTGAAGTCAGGTATGATGTCTCTGGCTTTGTTTTTTCAGGAAAAGACATCTTAAGAAGGGGAAAATTTATAGAGGTGTGGGCATGGTTAGTGGAACCAGCAAGGGATGATGAGGAACCCAGAGACTAACAAGAGTAGAAAGCCATTGTAACTCTTAGGTATACAGATGCCAAAGGGAGAAATAATTTCATGGTGGCCTGTGCATTTGAAGCCATAGGGAAGGAATTTTTGCATGAGAGTTAATCCTAAAAGGGTAGTAAGCTGAAAGAAATGAAGTACTAAAGCAAGACACAAGTGAAGAAAGGAATCCCTTTTCATGTGCACTGGATTCAGTTTGCCAATATTTTATTGAGGATTTTTGCACTGATGTTCATCAGGGAGATTGGCCTTAAGTTTTCTTTTTTTTTTTTTCTTTTTTTGTATCTCTGCAAGCTTTTGGTATCAGGATGAAGCTGGCCTCATAAAATGAATTAGGGAGGAGTCCTTCCTTTTCAATTGTTTGGGAGAGTTTCAGAAGAAATGGTACCACACACTGAGGTCTGTGGAGGGGAACTAGGGGAGGGGACAGAGGGGGGTGGAGAGTTGGGGAGGGATAACATGGGGGAGAAATGTCAGATATAGGTGATGGGGGAGGAAGGCAGAAAACTAAATTGCCTTGTATGTCCCTATGCAACAATCTTGCATGCTCTTCACATGTACCACAAAACCTAAAACACAAGAAAATATATATTAAAAAAAAAAAAAGAAATGGCACCAGCTCCTCTTTGTACCTTTGGTAGGATTCAGCTGTAAATCCATCTGGTCCTGGGCTTATTTTGGTTGGTAGGCTATTTATTACTACCTTAATTTTATAATTTGTTATTGGCCTATTCAGACATTTAACGTCTTCCTGGTCTAGTCTTGGGAGTTTTGTATGTGTCCAAGAATTTATCCATTTCTCCTAGATTCATGTATGTTCATTGCAGCACTATTCACAATAGTACAACATGAAATCAATCTGAATGCCCATTAATAATAGACTGGATTAAAAAAAGGAGTACATATAAACCATGAAATACTATGCAATCATAAAAAGAAACAAGATCATGTCTTTTGCAGAAACATAAATGAAGCTGGAAGTCATTATCCTCAGCGAACTAACACAGGAACAGAAAATTAAACACCACATGTTCTCACTTATATGTGGGAGCTGAACAATTAGAACACATGGACACAGGGAGGGGAACATCACGCTGGGGCCTGTCACAGCAGGGAGGTGGAGGGAGAGCATCAGGAAAAATAGCTAACTCATGCTGGGCTTAATACCTAGGTGATGGGTTGAGAGGTGCAACAAACCACGATGGCACATGTTTATCTATCTAACAGACCTACATATCCCGTACATATGCCCTGGAACTTAAAAGAAAATCAAATAAATGTAAAAAAAAGAGTCCTGACCCTCTCCTCCAGCCCTCCAAACTCTTGAAGATGACCACTCTGATAGAAACCAACTGTCAAGAAATCCAGTGATTCAGTTCATATAGAGCATCTTCCTGGGGTACACACAGGAGGAAAATGGTCACAAATGAATGGGGTTAGAGACTGTGAGGCAAATGGAGAATAAGCAGCACATTTACTCTTCTGGATAACTTAAAGGTTGTAGCATTTTGCAAAAAATGTTTGGTTTTTCTATAACTTCATTTATAGAAATGTCATGGAAAAACATTACTAAACATACACAAAAATTTAGTTCCTGACTTGGCCATAAAATCATTATTATTAATTTATTACTTGGTAATAAAATCAGCTCAACCTTGAGGTCTGTGCAATAAGGAATGCATTACTGTGTTGCCTTTGGAATCAGTGGAGAAATCATTTCCTCCATGAGCAGTTTCACTGGAATCAGAGCATACATTTTGCTTCCTAGAATAGTAAGATTTACTTACACAGCATTTGTTTTTAGAGGAAAACAGCAGATTGATGTCCAAAGATGTTTCTGTAAAGGATATTATCTCAAGACTTGTGTTTTTCTTCCTTGAAAATATGAGACATGAAATTATACATAAATAATCATAGGTCAATTACATTCTAATATCTATTCAGCATGCTCTGTAAGAAATGAGAGACAATTTTCATAATCCTCAGCTCAATGGTCAGCTTCATTTCTGTCCATTCAATGTTCTTTAGTGTCTGATACACATCTCATATTGTAGGCAATAATCCAAGAGCTAAAGCATATTTCTTCACTTTTACAGAGTAAAATTATATTATTCTGATCAACTTGTGTTAGTCCACATAAAGTATGCACATTATTTTCAGTTTCCCCTTCAATTTGCTTGATTCAATTTAATTTTAAAGGCACCTAGACAATGTAAATAACAGAGCTTTCTAATTATCCTATGATGAGTCAAATCTGAACTTAATAGTTATTGGGCTTAAGAACAAAGTTTTCTTCTTTAAATACAGGAGGGCATGAATGACTTCTTTCAGTTTTCACTTTGCTGTCAAAGTGGGATACTGGTGGAGTAGGGGTCACTGTGGGGCTGGTAAGGCAAAGCACTTAGTAAAAAAGACCCATGGGCACAATTAATTCCTTGGTTAAGTTACACTTGGTTATATTTTCATCTTTATGTGTTCTCTAAGTATTTTCATAAAAATACAAAACAAAAAAAAAAAAAAAAAAAAAACAAACAAAAAAAAAACAAGACCTTTATGCACTTACTAACCACAGCTCTGTTGAGTACTCTAGCAGGCCCTCCAGTGAGACTGGGAATATTTTTATTATGTGTGTGTGTGTGTGTGTGTGTGTGTGTGTGTATATATATATATATATATATATATATATATAGTGATTAGTTCAATCTTTCCAATCACCTAGTTTTTCATCTGACTATACTCTAGCTTGAAGGCAGTATATCATAATCATGCCTAATTATTTGACACTTTATTAATTACTCCTTCTGTTACAAGTTACCTAATCATTGTATGTCTCTTATGAGATAATTCTGTGTTGTAAGAATTAAGCAAAGCAGCATATGTTACTTACCTGGCACAGTGATTGGTGCAAAATGGGGGCTGGATTAGTATTATTGCCCATATTGTTTGTCTTGTTTGCTGACTGTAATAGCCAATAGAACAGTAATCTGGGGGGCAGTACTTTAATGCATGTGTATATAAAAAGCCATTAAGAATAATAATCAGTAAGAGCTTGAAACTAGAATGTGCTTAGCAGTAGCTCATCAGAGACTGGCAGGAAAAGAAGATAAACCAGAAGTTCATAGTGTCCAGAAAGAGAAAATTCCTGGCTAAGGAGTCTAATCATAAAGCAGTAGGGCTATAAGTGGAAGATGTATAACTTTTCCCAGAAGCAAGACTGATACGTGTGGACGTAGACAGAAGATTCGGAAGGAGGTACAAAACTGGAACTTCCTTACATTTGTATATTTGATTACAGACTTATAAATATTCTTGTCTCCATTAATCCTCACTCCCTAACCATCACAGAGTTATTTTATAGAATCCAAAAATATTGATTTACAAATGCACTGTTATTGCAACTGAAGATCAGCTAAAGGTCTTTAATAAAGGACCCTCTGTGGTGTGGAAGCCTACTGAGTCCTTATTTGTCAACACTAACCTCTCTATAACAGTAGTGAATATTCATTATTGTATACATTTATTCAACAAATGTTTATTGAAGAGCTAATAAATGCTAGATTCAGCATTAGGTTCTGGAGATACAGATATTCAGATAGCACATTCTCTTTCCTCAAAAATCTCCACAATTCAATAGGGAAGACAAATGATTGCAACAAAACTGATGATAATATACTGCCCAACAGCATCTATATAATTCTGTATATGCACATAAGAGCAACAGTTTATTTAGCATTTTCTCTTTGTTGGGTATTCATAACCCTTAAGCCTCACAAGTGCTGAATGCCTATTTGGCAATTTGGGAAAATGAGACAAAGAAAAGCTAAGTGACTTATTCAAGTTCTTATAGTTACAAAATGGCTAAGCCCAGATTTGAATCTGACCCTTTCATGTTTGAATCCAACAGTGATGAAATTTTTCCTTGGATGATTGGAATTAGAGGACTATAGGAGAGAAGACTAATAATTTGGGATATGAAAAAGAGTTTGGTAGTTTTCAGGTCAATGAGAAGTATAAGCACAATCCAGCAGAAGAAATAGGATGCTCATGGGAACATGAGACAGCAAGGTATATCCAAAATATTAAGGGGTTCATATTGCTGGATTTAAGTTCAGAAAAGAGATCGACAGAAGGTGAGACCATGGATGTAGACAGAATTAGGAAATTGAAGAGCTCTATGTGCTGTTCAAATCATCTTAAAATGAGACATTTGTGAAAAAGTGTTTATTTCCATCAGTGGCAAGAGTAGGCTGTATTTTGCCTAAGTACTGTCTTTGGCAGTCCAGACTATGAACTAGTGAGGTGAAGACTAGAAGGCTAATGAAAAGGCAGTTCAGAAATAAGATTACAGGGATTTGAACTAGCATAGGATCAGATGAAGAGCAGAAAATGGATCCTAGATGTTGGTTAAGTAGAATGCACTGGACTTCATGTATCCCATAGTTGGGTATAAGGAAAGTGGGGAAAATGCGTCCTCGGTATAATCTAGAAGAAGGAATTTAGAAGGACTTACATTGCAGATTTGGGAGACAAGTTGTCCTCAACAAAATATTGGAAATATACAAGGAAGAACAGCAGACTTATAATTTTTTGTTAAGGGGGATAAAGGAGAGGTAAAGGGAATAAGACTTTAGTTTTAGACATGCTTTAGAAATTTTTGTCAGATAGATAGGTGCAGTGTATAGTAACATACTTAAGCTCAAGTTTGCTACAGAGATCTGTTATAGAGTCATGTTTGGCAATCACCAGTGTATGAAAATTTTTCTTTATATTTAGAAATAATGACTACAAGTGTTTGAGTTTATTCTAAGTGCCAGACATAGTGTTAAACATTTCATGTGCCTATTCATGTCCCATCCTCATGGAGGTCTGTATAGTAGAGATTCCACGTTTAAGAAAACTTCTATGGAGCAGCCACAGGTGAAATTTAAATACTTAAGAATGTATGTGCTTGACTAAAGAGAGAGAACATTGTGAAAGGAAAAAAGATAAAGAAACCCTGGGGAACACTGAAAGACTTAGGGTCAAGCAAAGAGACTCAGATGCAGTGATGAGAGAGAAGGAAAACCAGGAGATCAGGTGTTGGGTAAGCAAGGGGAATAAGGCAGAGACTGTCCAAGATGTAATAACATCAAATACTACAGAAAGGCTAAGTAACATAAGCGCTATTTGCACTTGGCAATTGATGAGTGAGTGGGGGACTCTCACCAACATCGTGGGGGGCAGACATTAAACTGTAGCATATTAAGCAGTGAAAGTAAGTAAAGACAATATACTGAATGTGCTTTAAGAATTTTGGTGAGAAAAGAGAGGGAATAGGAAGAGAAAATGGAGTTATAAGGCCAAGGAAGAGGTTTGGAAGTGTTGGCAGGATTAAGCTTGTGTATAGTGTATAAGGCACCAAATGTAGTTGGTGAAGATAGTTGAAGTCATGTTGAAGGGAAATGAGAAGGTTGAGGATTGCAGAGACTGGCTGTGAGAGAAGGCTGATGTAAAATTAAAAGATGGAATTTCAGTGGAGGGTTGAAAAGTAGAGGATTGGATGTGGAATTGGGAATCAAAACATATTCTGACAGTGTCTCTCAATTCTGTGCCATGATAAAAGAGGGACAGAGTGGTCTGTTTTGGGGAAGAGTCTAAGGAAGTGAGGCCTTGAGGGCTGGATGTTTGTTTTAGGACAAGGATGTAGTTAGAGGGTCTGGGAAGACCTAAAGCAAGGGACCCACCAACATTTAATAGAGCTGGGATCCCACAGGTAACAGCTTGAGGGGGAAGAACTTTTAAGGAAACTGTAATTCCTATGCAATGCTGCACTGTATAGAGCTGAGATAAATCAGTGTGCACAAGTAACCATTATAATTTCATCTTTAATTGAGTTGCTATAGATCTAGGGAACATCTGGCCCCAGGCTGTCGCTGCACAGATGAGGTAATTGCAGCCTTCAGATGGGAATTACAGCCAGGGATTGGGCTTGATTTTCTAACTCCTATCTTCTATTTCTCTCTTTTCATTTTTTCTTTCTTTTTTTAATTTTCTCTCCTTTTTTCCTTTACTCTTCCTCCCTCTCTTTTCCTGCTTTTTATTCCTTCCCATTATTCCTCATTTGCTTTATTTTCTTCTCAGTGTATTAATGAACATTTTTGAGGTGTTTGACATCATTAAAACCTTCATCTATTGCTCTATTCTATGTTAAATATATTTTCTTGAAGATAAAGGAGAAAGTGGCTTTAAATCTCATGCTGCTTTGATTTTTTAAAATTATTAATTTTACTCAGGCCACATCTTTGAGCAGGGATTAAAACAAGAGATGGAGTATATTTGAGCTTGGATTCCCATTTCATTTCTACTTTAATTTGTTTTATTGATTGTTGGAAAACACTGTAACTGAAAGAATACTAAAAGGAACGCATACATACATGACAACAGTATTCAGGCCATGTTGGTGACTTGGTTAAAGCTACAGCATTTTCCATGAGTTTGTTTAACTTTCCCTTTCTTCACAAAGACTTTCTAATTGGTGTATTATCAATTCATTAAATTTTCTTTGTCATTCTGCCTCTCTACTAACCCATTCTCCATGCCACAAAGAGTTTTGTAATCTTTAGGTGACTACATGAACCTGTGGAATAAAACAATACATAGAATCAAGATAACTTATGTCTTTGTTTGCAAGATTATTGCACCCTGGTTGGTGTAGTCCAGCTATCTTAATCTCCATGGTTTTTAAGAAGAAACCAATCTATTTTCTGACTGGATTGACTGCTAATTTCCTCTTATTTTATTTCTTACATTGATGTTTCATTTTGTTGACTGACCCACCCATGAGCTGAGATTTCATTTATAAAACAGAAATTGACTATACATATGTTACAGTAATTTATTTAGGGTATGAAGTAACTTCTTTAGAAAAAGATGTTTTTGTGAAGTAGCAGTTTCTGTAACCTCTTGCAGAACACAGAGACCCCTTTAGGGAAAAAGAAATCACATAAATAGTATTTTCATCTCTCTGTGCAAGGGTTGCAAAAATGGAAAAGAAGTTTGCATGGATTGTGTTGCATAACAATGAGGCTTATGTAACACAAATGTTCTCTAGCCTGACCAACTTGAGTACCACACACCATAAGTAACTCAAAATATCCAAATTACAAAGGCATCCTCCCTATGTACTTGAGTGACAGAAATTAGCATCTCTCAACATGCCCTCTAGCTATTTCTAAGAGCTTCACAGATAGTTGTGACATGAGTGCCCAGAAATAAGCCTCCTACATGATTCTGCTGCAGCCCCCAGACATGCTGCCACTGTGCTGGCTCTGCTGAGGTTGGCTGTGGTGGTATCACCACTCCAATGGGTACAGCTGTCCTTCACTAATGACTGCTCTTGTCATTACCACTCTAGTTTTAAGGAAGAAGACTCAGGTCTACTCTCCTTTTTTGCTACTAATCAGAAACTTAGGAGAGATCGATTTGTAATTTCACACAAAAACACAAATTTAAGCTCTAACTTGTAACTTCACTGAATGTTCACAATAACAGAAGTGATATAAAATTTACAATGTATATTACTGTATGTGGATATGCTGAGAGACTATCAAAATACTCATTTTTTTCCCACAGAAACCTTACCAATCTACTAATACCTGCTTTTGTTAAATGGCATCTTATCAACTCTAGATTAAACACAGTGTGATGCTTAATGTCTGGGTTATGCATTTTCTCTCATTATAGCATGTGAAGGCCATTGAAATCCAGAGAAAGTTATGTTGTACTAGCTTACTGCCCTTAGTTGGCACAGTCTCTCTTGCAGTACAAAATGAAAGAAAGGGAAGACTCATACCTGTCTACTGGCACCTTACCCATATCTACACTCCATCTACGTTGAGCAACTCTTAAACAGACAGCGTTTAATTCTGAAGGAACATGCGCTAATCGGCAGGGATAGAGAAGTGAAAACATATGCAGTAAAGAAACATTTGTTTAAGGAAAATGGTTAACCAATAATCAGGTCTGGCAACACGTTACAGAGAATTACACATGATTAGGTTGAAACTGTCTCAGGTATTATTTCCGTTTCAGAAAAGAACTTTGTATGGTGTTTAACTAAAGATATTAATCATAATTTTTTTCCAGGAAAATAAATAATCTTCTGAGGATGCAGTAAAAATGGACAGTTTTGAAACTTCAGGTCCTGTCTCAGGCAAACACACCACAATATCCATTTTTAAAATTATATCAGATTTTATTGATGTTATTTATATTTTTAAAGTCTGACAATCTAAGAGATAAATAATGGAAGTGTTGTATTTTTTCCCTCTGAGATGCCATTACAATTAGAATACAGCTTGTAACCCTTTTCCAAAATGTTTGAGACCAAAAGTGTTTCAGATTTTGGGTTTCTTTGGATTTTGGAATAGTTCCATATATGTAATGACAATTCTTGGGGAGGAGACCCAAGTCTAAACACAAATTCATTTATTAATTATTTATATGCATCTTATACACTGTATTGGTCTGTTCTCTCATACCTGAGACTGGATAATTTATAAAGAAAATAGCTTTAATTGGCTCATGGTTCCACAGGCTGTATGATGCTTCTGAGGAGGCCTCAGAAAAATTTCAGTCATGGCAGGAGGTGACAGAAAAGCAGGCACATCTTAGATGGCTAGAGCAGGAGGAAGAATGTGGGTGGGGGAGGTGCCACACACCTTTAAACAACCAGATCTCCTGAGATCTCTATCATGAGAACAGCACCCAGGGGAAATCTTCCCCCATGATCCAATCACCTCCTCCCACTTCCAAAATTAGGGGTTGCAATTCAACACGAGATTTGGATGGGGACACAGATCCAAGCCATATCATACACCTAACCTGAAGGTAATTTTATACAGTGTTTTAAATAATATAGTGCATGAAACCAAGTTTATATACATTAATTCATCAGAAGGCAAAAGTTTCATTATCTCAGCCACACATGTAGACAATAGCACCTTGCCATCCAGTCTAGTATTTCTGGGGTGAGGACAAGCTACTGGTACAAAATGTTTGTGAAACCAATTAGAAAAGATCTACCTGGTGATCCATGCCTTTTTGTTAATATAGGAATGAACTGGTAAGAAATTCACACCTTGATAAAAGCAAGGACACAAGCTTTTGCCTATCACAGCAAGTTTACGCTTATGTCTGCTGGCTGCATTAGCACAGCCCAGCATAGTTACTCTGTCCTTGGCATTCTTAATTACTGTAGGGGCTGTCTTTTTAGTTGCAGTCAGTGTCTTTCTGAGTTAATAACACCATTGATATTTATTCGTTATTATAAACTTGTTCTGGCATCACATTGTCATCAGAGATCCATGACAAACTTATTAATGAATTTCTCCCCTGCCTTGTGATCAGTAAATACTTGAGACAAATTTTTTAAATATTTAATTCTGTGTCTTTCCTCAAATTTCTGTGACCAGCCTGTTGAATATCACAGTCCCCTTTAGTTTTCAGTTTATCATGATAGATATTTCCTTGTTTCACAATCAGCTAAGTGGCTTGTGGTGTGTCTTATTAGTAATTTATTACAATAATTATTATTTTTTCTTTTCTCAACTTTTATTTTAGGTTCAAAGGGTACATGTGCACGTTTGTTACATGAGTAAATTGTGTGTCATTGGTGTTTGGAGTATAAATAATTTCACCATCCAGGTAGTGAGCATAGAGCCCAATAGGTAGTTTTTTGAACCTCAGTCTGCTCCACCCTCAATTAGGCCTCAGAGTCTATTGCTCCTTTCTTTGTGTCCATGTGTACTCAGCGTTTAGCTGCCACTTATAAGTGACAACATGTGGTGTATGGTTTTCTGTTCCTGTGTTAATTTGCTTAAGATGATGGCTTATAGCTGCATCCATGTTGCTGCAAAAGACATTTCATTCTTTTTTATGGCTATGTAGTTTTCTGTGGTGTCTGTGTACCACAATTTCTTTCACCAGTCCACCATTGATGTGTACCTGGTTGAGTCCACGTCTCTGCCATTGTGAACAGTGCTTCAGTGAGCATACAGGTGCTTGTGTCTTTTTGGTAGAATGATTTATATTCCTTTGGTTATATACCAAGTGATGGGATTGCTAGGTGAAATGGTAATTCTGTTTTAAGTTCTTTCAGAAATCTCCAAACTTCTTTCCATAGTGGCTGAACTAATTTAGATTCCTACCAACAGTACGTAAGCATTCCCTTTTCTCCATGCCTTACCAATAGCTGCTATTTTTTTTGACATTTTAATAATAGTCTTTCTGACTGGTGTGGAATTGTATCTCATTGTGGTTTTGATTTGCATTTCTCTAATAATTAGTGATGTTGAGCATTTTATCATATGCTTGTATGCCTGTTGACTGTGTGTATGTCTTCTTTTGAGAGGTGTCTGCTGATCTTTCTGTCTTCTTTTGAGAGGTGTCTTCATCTATTGAGATTATAATGTAGTCTGCTGACACCTCTCAAAGGTATCTCAAAAAATGTCTTTGCTCATTTTTTAATGGAGATTTTCTTTTCTTGTTGATTTAAGTTCCTTATAGATTCTGAACATTAGGCCTTTTCTATTTGCATAGATTGTGAATATTTTCTCCTATTCTGTAGGTTGTCTGTTTACTCTGTTGGTAGTTTATTTTGCTGTATAGAAGCTTTTTAGTTTATGTCCCACTTATTAATTTCTGTTTTTGTTGCAATTGCTTTTTCAGGCTTTGTCGTGAAATGTTTGCCAAGGCCTATGTACAAAATGGTATTTCCTAGGTTTTCATCTAAGATGTTTATATTTTTAGGTCTTACATTTCAGTCTTTAATCAATTTTGACTTGATTTTTATATATGGTGAAAGGAAGGGGTCTGGTTTTAATCTTCTATATATGGCTAGCCAGTTATCGCAGTTTCACTTCTTGAAAAGGGAGCCCTTTCCTCATTGCTTGTTATTATCAACTTTGTTGATGATCAGATAGTTGTGTGTAACTTTATATCTGAGTTCTCTAATCACTTCCACTGACCTGTCTGTTTTTGCACCAGTACCATGCTGTTTGGTTACTGTATAACCAAATAGTAATAGAGTTTGTAATAGAGTTTAAAGTTGGGTACTGTGATGTCTGTGCCTTTGTTCTTTTTGCTTAGAATTGCTTTGGCTCTTTATGTTATTTTTGGTTCTATATAAATTTTGAAATAGTTTTCTCTAATTCTGTGAAAAACAACACTAATAGTTAGATAGGAACAGCAATGAATCTGTAAACTGCTTTGGCCACTATGGCCATTTTAATGATATTGATTATTTCTCTCCATGAGCCTGGAATATTTTTCCATTTGCTTGTGTCATCTCATTTCTTGGAGGAGTGTTTTAAATTCTCCTTGTAGAAATTTTTCACCTCTCTGGTTAGCTGTATTTCTAGGTATTTTTTTCTTTTTGGGGGGCTCTTGTGAATAGAATTGTGTTCTTGCTTTGGCTCTCAGCTTAGACATTATTAATGTACAGAAATGCTACTAATTTTTGTACAATTATTTTGTATCCTGAAACTTTACTGAAGTTGTTTATAAGATCTAGGAGCCTTTGAAAAGAGATTATGGAATTGTCTAGGAATATGATAATTTTGTCTGTGGAGAGAGACAGTTTGACTTATTTTCCTTATTGGATGTTTTCTATTTCTTTCTCTTGCCTGATTTCTCTGACTAGAGTTTACAGTACCATGTTGAATAGGAGTGGTGAATGTAGGCATCCTTGTCTTGTTCTGGTTCTCAATGGTAATGCTTTCAGTTTTTGTCCATTAAGTATGATGTTGGGTGGGTTTGTCATAGATGGTTCTTATTGTTTTGAGATATGTTTCTTAAATTCAAAGTTTGTGTAGAGTTTTTAACCTTAAAGGGTGTTAAATTTTATTGAAAGCCTTTTCTGTATTGATTGAGATTATAATGTAGTTTTTATTTTTAGTTCTCTTTATGTGATAAATCACATGTATTGATTTGCATATGTTGAACCATCTTTGATCCCAGGAATAAGGCCTACTTAATTGTGAATTCAGTTAGCTAATATTTTGTTGAAGATTTTTGCATCTGTATCTATCAGAGATATTGGCCTGAAATTTTCTGTTTTCATTGTATCTCCACCAGGTTTTCTTATCTGATTTATGTTGACCTTGTAGAATGAGTTGGGGAGAAGTCACTTCCCTCAATTTTTTGGAAAAACTTCAGTAGGATTGGTGTTAACTCTTTCTTGCATGTCTGGTAGAATACAGCTTTGAATCTGTCTGGTCCAGGGATTTTTCTGGTAGGTAGTTTTTTTCTTCTGATTCAATTTTGAAACTCATTATTGGTCATTTCAGGATTTCTATATCTTACTTGTTCAATCCTAGAAGATTATATTTCTAGGAGTTCATGCATTTTTTTTCTAGGTATTCTAGTTTGTATGCATAGAAGTGTTTATAATAGTCTCTGATTTTTTTTTTTATTTCTGTGGGGTCAGTAGTAATGTCATCTTTGTCATTTTTGATTGTGTTCATTTGGATCTTCTCTCCTTTTTCTTTTTGAATCTAGCCAGTGGTCTATCAGTCTTGCTTTTTTTCTTTAGAACAACCAACTTTTGGTTTCATCAATCTTTTGTATAGATTTCTGCACCCCAATTTCACTCAATTCAGCTCTTATTTCTTTTTCTGCTAGCTCTGGGGTTGATTTGCTCTGGCTTTTCTACTTCTAGCTGTGATGTTAGATGGTTAATCTGAGATCTTTCTAACTTCTTGATGTAGGCACTTAGCCTAAACTTTCCTCTTAACATTGTTTTAGCTGTGTCCTAAAGATTCTGATATGTCGTATCTTTGTTTTCATTAGCTTCTAATAATTTTTTTATTTCTGCATTAATTTCATTCTGTACCCAAAGTTATTCAGGAGCAGGCTATTTAATTTCCATGTAATTGTATGATTTAGATAGATATTTTTGGTGTTGATTACTATTTTTATTATGCTGCGCTCCTAGAGTGTGGTTGGTATGATTTCAGCTTTTTGGCATTTGTTGAGAATTGCTTCATAGGTGAGCATATGGTTGATCTTGGAGTATGTGCCATGTGCAAATGGGAATGTACATTCTGTGGTTGTTGCATATCAAAGACCTCCTTTCCTTGCGTTTCCAGTAACATGTTTCTTATTTCATTCTGAACCCTCACTGGTAGTATCTTTAACATCCGTATTTCCACCACAAGTCTGTTCCTGCTGATTTTGATATTGTCCGTGATGACATATGTTTTCTCTTCCCTGCTCCTCTTCCTCTTCTTCTGAGTTCTCTCAAGTAAAGTAATTAATAACCATTTATCTCTAATGATAGTTTGATCAAGGCAATCTAGGCTTTTTCTATTGGGTTTCTCAAAATAATTTTTGGCTCTACTCAGAATGATTTCCGCAATTAGATATATATTAAAGCAGCATTCCAATTTCAGTTTCCAAAATCTCTACAGGTGTTTTAGTGCTGGCATACCAAATTACTACTCTGAGGAGACATTAGTCTGACTACTACAAACTTTAGAGTACAATAATGCTAACGTGTAACTTGTTATCTTACAGAATTCTCAAGTGACTAAAATCAAGATGTTGGCAGAAATGTACACTTTCTGGAGAATGTGGGAGACTATTCATTTGCTTGTAGAGGCCAACTCTATTTTTCGGTTTGCAGCTCCATCATTTATCTTCAAAGTCAGCAATCACACCACTATGCTTTCTATTCCTATTGTCACTTTTTCTTGTTTGACTCAGACTCTCTTACCTCTGTGTTATGAGGACTCTTGTGACATAGGGCACACCTTAGATAATCTAAAATAATCCCTCCATGTCATATCTTTAACTTAAACACATCTGCAAAATCTCTTTTCCTTGTAAGGTAAAATATTCACAAATTTCAGGTATTAAAACATGGATATCCTTTGGGGACCAGCCTGGCCAATATAGTGAAACCCCATCTCTACTAAAAATACAAAAATTAGCTGGACGTGGTGGCGGGTGCCTGTAGTCTCAGATACTCTCTATATATGTATAAAGTTACCATATTTATATGTTGCCTAATATAGGTACCTCCTTAAGCCGATTCCCATTCTGCTTACCACATCATTGCTCAGATTGGGTAACATTATTGACCCATCATCACATTCATTGATTTTATCCTCTATCATTTCTGCTAACTTCTACTGTTAGAACAGGGTTCAAAAAATGCTGATTATAGGTTACCTCCTTCTTTTGAGTGGGGGAGACATAAGATACTCTGTTGCTGTGTTGTTCCTTCATCCCTGAAGTCTCTATCCAGTTTGCCTCCCTCTTTTCACCTTTCATAGTTCCCCTTTGTCTGCCTACTCTATTATGTTTAGGATATATAGTTGTACTTAGCAGAGGGGACCAGGGAGAAATGAGTCTAGTGGGTCTATGGCATAAGCTATGGTTTGAATATTTGTACGCTCCAAAATTAATGTTGAAATTTATTCCCCAATGTGATAATATTAATAGATGGGGTCTTCAAGAGGTAATTGAGTCTTAAAGGCACTCCCCTTATTAATAGATTAATCAATTAATGAATTAAGTGGATTAATGGGTTAATGAGCTATCATGGGAATTGGACTTGTGGCTTTATGAGAGAGACCTGAGAGAGCATACTTAGCCTCTTCACTATGTGATAACCTGTTCCAGCTCAGTACTCCTCAGAGAGTCCCTAATAACAAGAATATTTCTCGCCAGATGTGGCCCCTCAACCTTGAAATTGTTTAGAGGTTAATTTTGGCAAGGTTAGAGGGAAAGAAAAAACCCATAGTTTTAAATGCCCATATTAAAACAAAACAAAGGTTTAAGTAAAGATCTGTTTTCACTATAGAATCTAAAAAGTAGGATAGTGGTTGCCAGGGGCTGGGGGTAGGGAGTATGGGAAGTTATTATTCAATGAGTACAGAGTTTTAGTTTTACAAGATGAGAGGAGATATATAAATGGATAGTAGTAATGGTCGCACAACATTACAAATGTATCTAATACCACTGAACTTTATACTCAAAAGTGCTTAAGATAATAAATTTTATGTTATGTGTAACTTATCACAATAAAAAGCAAAAGTAAATCTAGTTTTAAAAAAGGACAAATTGTCCTTAAACTAAGAAAAATAAAATAAAAGAGTAAAAATAAATGAAAACAAAATTAGATTAACAATAAAGATCAGTAGAAAACATAAAACTGATATTTGAAGTATTAATAAAATATATAGATCTCCAGCAGGACAAATAAGGAAAAAACACAAAGTCTCAATATCCGAACAAAAGAGCGGATATCACTACAAATCTATAAATATTATAAGATAATAAGAGATAACTATGAAAAATTCCATTTCAATAAATTAGAGAACAGATGATACTGATAATTTTTGGGAAAGTACAGCTTGCCAAAATACTTATGAAACATTAGAAAAATTGAAATTGACTTTATCTATGAAAATAATTGAATTTATTATTAAAACTCTCACACACAAAAAAGCTGTAGGCCTGGTGAATTTCATATAAAAAAAATTTAAGACCAAGTAAGATCAATATTACACAACCTCTTTCAAAAAATAAAGTAGTAGAAAATGCTTTCCATGGCATTGTATGAGGTCTGAATAACTGTGGAAGAAAACAATTACAATGACACTATAAGAAAGAGCTATTATAAACCAATAACTATTAAGAACGAATCTTCAAAAATTAACAATTAGATGTCAGAACTATATTTTAAATTAAGTATTTTTATGATCAAGTGGAATTTAGCCTATGAATGAAAGCACAATTTTACATTAGAAAAATATTAACATAATTCATCACATTAACAGAATGAACAATAAAAAACTTATGTGATTATTAAAATAGTTCAAAAATACAGAATAAGATTATAACAATAAATTAAACACCAATTTATGATTTAAAAATATAAAAACCCAGAAAAAATTTGGAATATGAGAAAACTTCTTTAATCTGATTAAAGTTATCTATGAAAATCCTAGGCCAATATCATACTTTAAAGACTAAAGACAATATAATAGTAGGAAAAAAAACATACAGATTAGATTAAGGGGAGAAGTAAAAATTTTGAGCATTTTAATGTGATTTAATCAGATTTTAATGTAATTTAAGTTGTCATCAGTTGAATATAGACTGCTATAAGATGTTTTAAGTAAACCTAATTATAATTACAAAGCCAAGACCTGTAGTTTATATACATAAGATAAAGAGAAAGGAGTCAAAACATATTACTACAAAATCTCATCAAATTTTCAAAGAAAGAGAGAAAAGAAGAAAGGAACAAATAAGTTACAAAACAACTAAAAAACAATGAATAAAATGTCAGTAAACAAAAAAGTCCCTCAACAAGTAGACTGAATTTACAAACATTGTAATATTTATGTAATGAGCTACTATCCATTATAAAAAGAACAATTCAGTGATATGCCTAGCAACATATATAAATTTTAAAAATATTATGTTAAGCCAAAGAAGTTACTCATAAAAAATACACACTGATTATAAGCATAAATTCACAAGCAGACAAAATAAATTTGTGATCATAGAAATCAGAGTAGTAGAAAAGTGATTGCCTCTGCAATAGCAGAGGGAGTGAGTAGTTAACTGGAGAGAGAATTGGAGGAAACTTTTTAGGATGATGTAAATTAGTTAGGTGATTATTTGGGGGCATGCATTTATGCTTATATTTGACTACTTTTATTATTCTGAATACTTAAGATATGTGTATTTTACAGCATATAAATTATACCTCAATTAAGTATTACTAGTTTTTTCTTAATTAAGTACTTTTTTGTTTTAGAAGACTGGAATCTGTAATGGCTTTCCTGATAATTACATAGTTTAATTCATGTTGGTGTCTATATACATATTTTAAAGAATTATTCAGTATTTTAAAAATATTTATGTTAGTATTATGTACTTTTAGATATAGAAGGAAACTTTAGTATCACTAACTCCAATCTTATGATTTTATAGATAAGGAGAATGAGATGCAGAAAGGTAATTGATTTGAGCCCAGAGAAATATTAAATGAAGGTAGGATTAAAACTTATTGATATCTTGATTTTCCCAAACTGTTTCTGTTTCCACTGTATTATACAGTCTCTTTAGATTAAATAAAAGGAGAAAAGAAATTACTAATTATTCCTTCTTAAAATAAAATTTCATATATATTTGGAGCAATTTCATAAAGAATATATATCTTAGGCCTTGATTTACTGGAAAGATTGTATGTATTAATCAAAGATAAAAACTGTAACAAGATGGATTCTTTAAAATAAATATACAAAGAATTCAAATTATAAGTTTAAATTTCTATGAAATGAAAAAGTCATGCTCTATTACCTGTCAGAAATGTGTATTTCTTTTTATGCTTTCAGAATTTCTGGTGTTTGACATATATTAAATAACTTTGTGATAAAAGCTAATTTTGTGTTCAGCATGGAATCTCATTGCAAGTATAATTACATTTTTGTAGTAAAAGTATAATTTTTCAATATAAACAATCACACATGTACTCTATTCTTGCTGAAATTTTAAAATGGATGATATTGAAATCTACCTACTTTTAATTTGAATAACGGTTAAAACTATGCAAAAGGAAATTATCTGTATTTCAGGGGACAAAATTTTTCAAAATAAACAAATTTATAAAGTAAGTAGACTGCTAGAACATTTGCAAAACAAAACTTCAAAAAGTTATGATTTATGTATTGCAAAGAAGTTAGAAAAATTTAGCTCACAAGCTTGTAAATAAAAAATACCTTCTAATATTAAACTCTAGGTAAGAGATTTATAGAAAAAGAAACATTAAAATTTCTGTATTTATTATTCCTAGCATCTCTTGCCCATTGTTTAAACTTTAAAAGTATTCCTTTAATCTAATTGAACAATTAAGAAATCAGTAAAGCAAGTTAAGCACAAAATGTTTGCTTTACTTAAAAATCCACTGATTATTCTTAACTTATAATACAAAAAGCTAATTCTTCCTCTCATCTTTGTTCTCATTTATTTGCTATAAATTATTGAGTCTGCTTTTTATATTCTTATATTCATTAACTGATATTATCAATGCCTATCACAATATAATAGCCTTGCTCATATACTAAAATTCATATTCTATCTTTTTAACTATCTTTCATCTTAACTAGGTTTTAAGATCCTCAAGGCAGGAACTGTATTTTATATTTGCTTCATGTCTTTTAAATGCTTCATGTTGCCAGCTCTGCCTATGCATTCTTCTTTATCTGACTTAGCAATTATCAGTTTCTAATTGATGAATTGTTCAGTGTAGGAATAATCTAGCTCTGGAGCCACAAAACTTCCCTCATGAATCTCTCACCACGTCCATACTTAACTACTTTCTTTCTATGATTCACTCTCTTTCACTGCTATAATTATGTACCATTTGAAAAATATTGTACTGTGATGTATACTGCATTCTATGTTGGTTGTATTTTATTGTTAATCAACACAATGATACTACCATGTTTGTTTGATTCAGAGCATAGCTATCAGTATTTTTTATTAAAATGTTCACAGAATTATAGAATATAATTGCTTAAAAATAATCCACTTAATGTCTCTAATAAGACTAGATGAGCAAAATTGTCACAAGTTTCAAACGTAGTAGCCATAAAAACATTGCTTGTTTCAAACCATAGAACAGATCTGGAAAGTTATTATAAACTGAAGTTGAATTGAAAGCAATGGCTGTTCAGATTAAACTAGGTAAACCCATTCAGAAACAGATGACAAATTATGAACTGTGTTTGAAAAATATAGTATCAGTCAGGATCCTGGTATAAAATAAATGGTACACTCAACTCTAGGTAATTTGAAAATTTATTTATCCAAAGAAATAATTTACGGAAGTGGTCCTTGCAAGTGAGAGATCCTGAAGCTTAAGCTTTATTAGCTTTTAGGTTATTTTATGTCCGAAAAGAATTCCATGTGTTAAGAAGGATTTCTATAGTCACATTTAATGTATATATATATATATAACTATATATCTATGTACACACATATTGTTATTATATATTGTTATATATTATTATATATACAGATATATAATATCTATATAAATAAATATATAAGTATATAATCATGTACAATTATATTATAATTATATAATTGTTATATAATTATAATATAATAATACATAATAAAATAATATATAATCATGTATTATATAACAATTTTGCTCATCTAGACTTCAGGGTCTCTCATTTCCAAGGACCACTTCTGTGAATTATATGTATCTGTATATATTGTATTATATATAATAGATACTATATGTGTACATAGATATATAATTATATTATATTAATACATACATATATATTAAGTGTGACTCTAGGAATTCTTCTTAACACATATAATTCTTTTTAGATATAATTATATTATATAAATATAAGAATATGTATACAGATACATATATATCTGTATATATGTTATAATATATAACATAATTGTATATTTATTTTAAACACACATATATGTGTGTACATGTATAATTATTTAAAATAATATACAATTATATAAAATTATAAATGTTTGTGTGTATACATATGTATATATTTTAAATAAATATATAAATAGAGCCTAAATTGTAAGTTGAAACTTATATGTATATGTAGATACTTGCATACCCTTGAGTGAAATTTAGTCACATGGCCAACAATGTCCCAAGCAAGGGAAGATCATTTTTCCTGGTCATGACTGGTGTGTTACAGTGAAAGCAATAAGGAGGAAAGGGCACTGTTGATGTTAAGGTAGACAATGTCTGTCAAAAGAGCAATTCTTGATTCTCATAAATTAACTTCTTGTATTCATTCCCATAAACATGTATTAAACTATTACTCTAAGTCAGGTACTGTTCACACACTTATTATTGATGGCACCAGGATTTGGGCCTGTTATGTTATTAATTATGTTATGTTATTCTTAATCAAATTATAAATATTTTTTCTTATTATCCTTTCAAAATCAATAAAATACGTCTGGTATTTATACATTTAAGTTAAAATTAAGGTTTTCATTTTCTATAAAAACTCACTGTGGTATTACAATTTTTAACAATGACCACTAGGGGCAGACATGGAAAATTAAGAATTTATTGTCACTAGATTGGGTAAAATTTGTTGAAGCTGTTGTGAAAGTGGAAAAGGATCTGAACTATACTTCCAGAACAGAAATGACAGGATCTGAGCATTGATTGCACATAGATGGTTAAGGAGAGTAAGATGGCAAGAATATTTCCTCTTCTCTCTGTTCTTAGCGAATTTTGATATTGATATTATAAATAAATACAAGACAAATAGAAAGTTGCAGCATACCAACTTGAAAGGAAAGAACAGTATTTAAATTACTTATGAAAGGTACAGATTTAATGCGGTACCTTTAAGAAGACGAACTTAAAAAGTGACATGGTTTTATTTTCATTATGAATATAATTAGTGCACTGGTTCTTCAAAACATAATTAGTGCACTGATTCTTTAATATGAAACTGAAGGCAAATCTTTCATTAATAAAATTGTAATAGAAAAGAGGATCAGGAGCTGCTCAAAGGAGGAATACTTGCTTTTAGAAATTTTCAATGAGGGTGGAAACTCAAAAATCAGAAAGAAACCCAGGGAAGGTAAACTGAAGCCTAAGAGAGAGAGCAAGAAGCCTGTAGAGGAAACACAAAAACCAAGGAGGATTATCTAGAAATGTTTTAAAAACTAAAGTGGAGATGTCATTTCTTCTTTATTCCCTCATCTGCATGACAGGCATGAGGACATACTTTTCCTGTAGCAATAAAAGATGCTCTTTTTTTTTGCACAATATAGTAACACTATTACAAAATGTAGTATTGCCAGAGAGACCTGATCATTTTGATCCAGAGTAAGTTGGTAAAGGACAATCTACTGTAAAGTGTAATCAGTTTAAAAATTAAGAAAATAAAAACCAATTATCCTTATAGTGACCAAATCTCTTTATGTCTGCATGATGCACTGAAGCCATAGTTATGTCAAAGATTAATTAACAAATGAATTATAGCTTAAAACTCTCCTCGTCATTACCTCAACAAAGGCAGAGTTAACTAGTAGAGTTCAATCAACTTAATCAAGGATATGACTATTTTATATAACAAAAATAAACTCTGTTTTTCCTTTGAAACTCAGATCCTTAATAACATGTTTTTAGTGGGTATATTCTACTAATATGTTTAAACATAGTTGTGAATTATTCACAACATGAAATTATTGCCTTCATGATCCTTTGTCCTATGGTTAAAAACTAGGGGCAAAACACTATTAAGACTTCAGGACCCTAATGTTTATTAAGTATTTATTACGTGTTAGGCCCTTTTCTTTGTGTAACCTAAGTATCTCTGTAAAGTAACTATTGTTAGATCCATATTTACAAAAGAAAAAAATTAAATTCAGGTGATTAATAAACATATCCAAGGTAGCACAGGTAGTAAATGTTGAAATAAAGATTTAGGTTTAATTCCAATGTTCATGTTTTTGCTATTTTATCTAATTTTTGTGTGTGAGTTTTAAATTTTCTTAAGAAATAATGAACCTATACCATGTGTCTAAACCATATACCAGAACTTGGACCAAATACTTCATAGGTAAATTATTGGAGTATTTTTTTAGAAGATGTATCCCAATTAACACTTTCTTGGGGGAATCAGAAACACAATAGGAATGAAATAATCATCTCACAATTTTTGCTTGAAAATTACATGAGATAATGCTGGAGGGTGTACTATAATCTGAAAATTAGTGTAAAAACTCAAGGATTTAACAATAACATTGGGGAGTTAGAAGCAAAGTTTACAAGACCAGCACATGACCTACATAAGGTATATGTTATAGTCTGTAGTGGGTTAACCCCTATCTTAATTATAACCCAGAAAGAGCCCACATAAAAAGAACGGGATAAGAACAAGGAGATGAGAGATGCATGACCTCCACCCTCTGGAATAAAAGAGAGAATAGGAGGCCTTCCTCTACCATGACAGAGAATTTACAGTCTTTGGGGATAAGAATCATGATTTTTTGGAGAATTTCTGAAATCTCTATTACTCTACCATTTTGATTATAGTGACATTTTTCTTTAGTGTATTTCTACAGTGTTTCAATGTGAGCATCTCACTCAACTTCCGATTTAGCCCTATGTACACCTAGATACAAATACATTTCTTCTAGAAACAACCTACATCTTTCCTGGGGGAACCAATTTCATTTGGCTTGAATATATCTCATCCTATTCTTTAAAGAGTAACAATGGCCATACGAACTAGTTTAGCCAATACAGTAATGTTTCCACCTGGCCACATGATTGGCACAAAGGCACATAGTCCAATACAGGTAATTTAGAGTTCTCTCTTAAGTTTTCTCTGTCAAGTTATGGATTTTTTAGTTTTGCAATTGCATACTACTAGGAAGCATGCAAGTCAATGTATATACTGTCTACCACGTAGACAAGCGTTGGCCAACTTTTCTAAAAAGAGCTAAATAGCACACATTTTTGACTCTTGTGGGCTATTTGATTTCTGTCTTAATTACTCAGCTCTGCAATTGTAGTATGAAAGTCATAGACAAAATGTAAATGAAGTGATAGTGTTCTAACAAAATTTTATTTACAAAAACGGATGGTAAGTTTTTGACAAGAAATTCGTAGTTTGTAAACCCCCAATTTAGAATCCACATGATAAGGAAACAGACCATGACTGCATTATTTGATCACCAGAATTCATTTATATCTATGTGCATTTGATGCAACTTGATGCAATCACAGCCAAGAACAGAGATGCAGACGTCTGATAATATTGTTTGAGATCTGTGTTAGTTACCTACTGCTGCATAACAAATTAAAAAGTAGAAGCTTGAAACAATACACAGTTATTGCCTCTTAGTTTCTGTGTGCCAGAATCCAGAAGTGGCTTGGCTTGCGTTTTAGTCTCAGGGTCTCTCACGAGGCTCAACTGGGGTTGGAGGATCTGCATCCACACCCACTACTTGTTTGTTTGTTAACAGGTTTCAATTCCCTGTGGTCTGTTGACTGGAGACCTCACTTCTTTTCCTCATGGCATTTCCATAACATGGTTTCTGCTTTCCTTCAGAACAAATGACAGAGACTCAGTTAGCAAGAAAGTGAGTGCTTAAGACAAAACCATGGACTTCTGTTAACGTAATTCTGAAAGTAACATCACTTCTGCTATATACTGTTGGTCACACATCCCAACCCTGGTACAACATGGGAGTGTACTACACAGAAGTGTGAATTCCAAGAGCCAAGGATCATTGGGAGTTATCTTGGATGCTATTTCAAGGTTCTAGATGCATCCATCTTTAAATAAGCCTGAACACTTTCCTGTATTGTTAAGTTAAAATAACAAGTATCTTTCTGGTTCAAGTTTGTTTGTCCCCTATAGTGATTTAGGTGGTTTTTTTTTTGGGGGGGGGGGGGTCTTATTGTATAAACCTTTAAAAACACAAAATCTGATTATGGTGGTTTGAAGAGAAGAGGGTGATCAAGGAAAGGAACTCATGAGTGTGTGTTAGTCTCCATAAGTAGTCAAGTGGGATGGAGGGCACCAAGAACAAGATTTGTGCAGCTCAGGAAAGGAATGAAGTTAAGCTGAATTCCTGCCAGCAAAGAGGACAAATAAAGGTGTTTCATATTGAGCTATCTCTGATCAGAGATGAGACACTAGAAATAGAATTGAAGAAAACCGTATGTCAGGTTAAGTTCATTTTCCCACATTGACTTTAACAGCAGAAAATAGCAACGAGAAGTACAGGTGAGACAAATTGTACAAGATAATAAGACTTCAATGGGATCCAACAAAAGCACTGAAACTACTCAAGAATATCTGATTATTGGAAAGTTCAAGCATGAAAAATATCTGTTTATTATAATAATATAAAACACATTTGCTATTTAATGGCTACAGCTACACAGTGGTTCAGACTTTCTGAGAAAAATCTGAATAAATCACACCAACCAGGCCCAGAATAAAATACAGTTATAAAATAGGAATATC
This sequence comes from Ateles fusciceps, assembly GCA_036589455.1. Classification (NCBI taxonomy): domain Eukaryota; kingdom Metazoa; phylum Chordata; class Mammalia; order Primates; family Atelidae; genus Ateles; species Ateles fusciceps. The sequence continues at coordinate 9,423,158 of JAZHEH010000193.1, forward strand.
ATTAGGATTTGTCTTATGGCAATAAATCATTTTAACAAAACTGCTGTTAACAATGCATGGTGAATAGCATAAGGTTTTATTGCCCCTTATGAGTTCTTGAAATAAACTTCTTGTACAAACTATATTAAAAAGTATTCTAAAATAGTGAGTTATAGGATTTTTTTTTTTTTTTGTTTGATATGGATTCACACTCAGTCACCCAGGCTGGAGTGCAGTGGCACCATCTCAGCTCACTGCAACCTCTGTCTCCCATGTTCCAGCAATTCTTCTGCCTCAGCCTCCCAAGTAGCTGGGGTTATAGGTGCATGCCACAATGCGCAGCTAATTTTTGTAATTTCAGTAGAGATGGGGTTTCACCATGTTGGCCAGGCTGATCCTGAACTCCAGACTTCAAGTGATCTACCCGCCTCGGCCTCCCAAAGTGCTGGGATTACAGGCATGAGCAACCACACTTGGCCCTATAGAATTATTTTAATGGTAGGAGGTAAAGAATTTTAAGTATATACACGTGGGTAAAATGAAGAGTGCTACTAAAAAAAATTAATACAAATATAAATACTCAGATATTTTCTTCTACTTTTACTAAATATTACAAAACAAAGGATACATTTATAAACAGTCAAAGCAAATCCAAAATGCTTCTAAATTCTATGGAATTATTTTATATGCACTGTTTACTCAGATAAACATTAACAACATTGACTAAGTGAAAATGGCAGTCTTACCCAATAAAAATAATGTAACAATAAAGGAAAATATAATATCCAATTTACTAAATAATGTACAATTTTAGTTGATCACAACACAAAGTTTTTAGTACCAGTAAAGTAAAATATTCATGTAATGGTCCCCCATTATAATCATTTTGCATTGTATTTGTCTAACAAAAATCTTCTTGTTCACATGGAAGTAATCTTATAGTTAATAAGTATTCTTAAATTACAGCTGCAATTGCCTTATAGGAAAAGGTATTTTAAACCAACGTAGCGGTGAACATATTTTATTATTGAAATATAGACATTTTTAGTGCCACCTATTGGTAGAAAAAAGAGATTTACATAGAATTATTTCATGTACATATTTGTAGGAATAGGTGATGTATGAATAGTGAAAAAAAGTACCTTAAAAATATAAACTATTTTGAAATAATTTTAAAATTTGTAATGGATTTGCTTATTAATCTATACATATGATAAATTTCCAGCTATTTAAGTAGTTTAATAATTAAAATAATTTTTGCATATGCTATTTCTTAAAAGCTATTTTAATTTTTGTGTTTTTTACATCTTTGCATTAAGAAGTCTAATATAAAATTCAGAGGTATATTTGAACAGCCAGTTTTAATGTGTTTGGCAAACATGTAACTACTGCCTATTGTCACATCCATGCATTGGTCAAATAACTTAAATATTGTACTGCTTTGTTAAAATATCATGTTTACATTGAATTTAGAAATACTTAAACATAATCTTTGCCTGTATTTGGAGATCCAAAAACAATTTCCTTGAGAGTTCGAACGTTTGTTGACTGTTTATGATATATATTATATTAGCAAAATATAATTACCGTACTATTAAATAGAGTACACTTTTATTATTAGGTACATTTTATCTGCTATTCATTCCTATTTAAAATTTTTTTAAAAGCATCCAAATATGCATAAAATAAAATCTCAATAAAATGCAATATGCCATTGGTAGTAACACTTGGCAGGTAGGATTAACTTCTTTTTTTCCATATTTTTATATTTTAATAATTTTTCAAGGATAATATGCTATTTTAAAAATCAAAATAAACATACATGTGCTTGTGTCTTTATAATAGAATGCTTTATAATCCTTTGGGTACATACCCAGTAATGGGATTGCTGGGTCAAATGGTATTTCTATTTCTAGATCCTTGAGAAATTGCCACCCGCCACCCTGTCCTCCACAATGGTTGAACTAATTGACACTCCCATCAAATGAGGACACATGGACACAGGAAGGGAAACATTACACACCAGGGCGTGGGGGATGGGGGACTAGGAGACGAATAGCAGGGGGTGGGAGGATTAGGGAGGGGATAGCATTAGGAGAAGTAACTATAGGGTGTCCAGACCCTAGGCAATTTTTTTTTTTTGAGACAGGGTCTCACTCTGTCACTCAGGCTGGAGTGCAATTCTGCAATCATAGCTCACTGCATAGGCAACTATTTTTGTGGAGCTCTTTTTATATAAACAATTTGGTGGCTGGGGCAGTGGCTCAGGGGCAGTGGCTCATGCCTGTAATCCCAGCACTGTAGGAGGCCAAGGCAGGTGGATCAGTTGCAGTCAGGAATTCAAGACAAGCCTGGCCAACATGGTGAAAACTTGTCTCTACTAAAAATACAAAAAAAATTAGCCAGCTATGGTGGTGCACACCTGTAATTTTAGCTATTTGCAAGGCCGAGATGGGAGGATCACTTGGACCAGGACCCTGGAAGCAGAGCTTGGAGTGAACAGAGCTCACACCACTGCATTCCAACCTGGGTGACAGAGTGAGACCCCATCTCACAACAAAAACAAAAATAGAAACAATTTGGTTTGAAATATTTTATAATATTATTTCCCATGTCAATGAAGATTAAAATAATTGAGGGTGGAGAGAGGTACTTATGTATTTGTTTATTTTCCAGTGAATACACATAAACATTCTTAATAATGTCCAGTCACCATTACTTTCTGCTCTTGTCTAGGAACCATCTTTTCACATTCTTTATTTTCAAATGCAATCTGGCTGGCTAATTTCATATCTTTAACCCAAAGGAAAAGCATAACAATGCTACTACTGTAATACTATGGCTTGTCAGAATCGATCTGTGTTAAAACATTTGGGTCTTCTTGTTTCTGTGGTTTCCTAATGTCATTTATGTTATGCAGATTACATCTTTACTCACGGCACAGCATCATCCATTATGACACCCATGACTATTGGCATGGAATTGTTGTCAAAGGTTGTCACTATGCTTCATTGACAATAACAACAAATCCAAGTCTTACCTAGATTATGCAGGAAAAGATAAACAATTCATTTCATGACTGTGTTAAATTTATTTTTAATGTAATACTGCAAACACAGAAAAACACATTGTTCAGCCATATCTTCTCTTCCATTTATTTATGTCTACAATTTCCTGTAGCAACATGTTTCATTGTATGAGTCTGAGACTTCTTGTTTAAGTTAATTGCTAAACACTATTCTTTTTTATTCTATTAGACACAAATTTATTTTTCTAATTTCCTTTTCGGCTTATTTATTGTTTATTGCCAGTGTATAGTAATGCAACTGATTTTTGCATGTGTACACTTTGTATCCTGCTACTTTGCTGAATTTACTTATTAGTTCTAAAAGTTTTTCTGTGAATTCTTTATGGTTGTCTGCACATAAAATGATATCATCTGCAAACACAGATAGTTTTATTTCTTCTTTTCTAGTTAAATGTCTTTTTTTTCTTGCCCAGTTGCTCTCACTAAAACTTCCAGTACTATGCTGAATAGGCGGTGCCAAGAGCAGACACACTTGCCTTATTCCTGATCTTAGAAGAAAAGCTTTCAGTCTGTCTCGCATTGAATATGACACTTACTGTATTTTTTATTATATGTAACATTTTTTATATTGAGGCAGTTTTGTTATATTCCAACTTTATTGACTGTTTTCATCATGAAAGGGTGATGCATTTTCTGCATCGACTGAAATGATCGTGTCATTTTTTTCCACTTCATTCTGCTAATGTAGTATGGTATATTGGTCAATTTTCATGCACTGAAACATCTTTGTTTCCAAAAATAAATGTCACTTGGTCATGATGTATATATTCCTTTTAATATGCTGATGATTTGATTTGCTAGTATTTTGTTGAGGTTTTGGCATCAGTGTTCATGAGGGACTTGGACTTCATTTTTCATATAGTATCTTTTTCTGGCTTTGGTATCAGGGTCATACTGACCTCATAGAAAAGTTTAGTAAGTATTTCCTCTTCAATTTCTTGAAAAATAAATGAAGTTAGCTCTTGAAATGTTTGGTAGAATTCACCAGTTAAGCCATCAGGCCCAGGGCTTTTCTTTGTTGGAAGGTTTTTTTTTTTTGATTACTGATTCAATATCCTTATTAGCTATAGGCATATTCAGATTTTTAAATTTCTTTGTGATTTAGCCCTCATAAGTTTTGTGTTAATAGTAGTTTGCCTATTTCATCTAAGTTGAGTTTCTTGGTATACAATTGTTTGTGATACTTTTAGAATTCTTTTTATTTCTGTAGAATTGGTGGTAGTTTCTGATTTTAGTAACTGAAATCTTCTCTTTTATTTTCTTAGTCTATCTAGGTAATGGCTTTTAAATTTTAACGGTCTTTTTATAGAACCAATTTTTGGTTTCCTTGATATTTTGTATTGATTTTCTTTTCTCTACTTTATTGTTCTATCTTCTAATCTTTATTGTTTCCTGCTTTCTGGTATTTTTCAGCATAGTTTATGTTTTCTGGTTCATTGAGTTGTAAAGTTAGGTGGCTGGTGGGAGCTATCTTTTGTAAAAAAGGCCTGCCACCAATTTCATTGCACTTAGTTGAAAGAGACAGAGAGGTAGCACTGTGCTTATAACATGGGCAAGTGTGAAACCTCAGGTTCATGCACAAAATCAATCAGAAAACTGCAAGTAGCCTAGAATCCTGAATGTATTTTGTGTGAAATTTAAGTGAACCTCACTCAGAACCACCATGGGTCCTGGATGCTTCTTGCAAACTTTACAAAGTTTAAGCCCAAACCAGCTCTTTTTCTTACCTGACTTTCAGGTTATTTTTATCTAATTTCTTAAGAAAGGGGATGCTATCTCTTCTTGAATGCCATTATCATTTCATAACACTATATCTTACTCAGCATCTTGATATATCTTAGAGAACATACATACAGTTAAAAACTTTGGCTTTTGGCTGAGTGCAGTGGCTCATGCCTGTGCAGTGGCTCATGCCTGTAATTCCAGCATTTTGGGAGGCTGAGGCGGATGGATCACCTGAGGTCAGAAGTTTGAGACCAGGCTGGCCAACATGGTGAAACCTCGTCTCTACTAAAAATAAAAAAATTAGCCTGGCATGGTGGCAGACACCTGTAATCCCAGCTACTCAGGAGGCTGAGGCTGGAGAATTGCTTGAATCCGGGAAGCGGAGGTTGCAGTCACCGGAGATCATACCACTGCACTCCACCCACAGAACGGGACTCTGTCTCAAAAGAAAAACAAAAAACCCAAACAAACAAAAAAACAAAAAACAAACTTTGGCTTTCAAAATAGGTATATAAATGCTGGTTTTATAAGTTGTAAACTGGGCATTTATTCTGTTCTTATTTCTGTTGCAACAATCCTAATACTTCTAAAAGGCATGTGGAAGTCTCCGGCTAACAAAGAAAGGGTCATGGACAGAAAAGTACACAAAAGTAAAAATGAACAGTAAAGTTTTTAAAAAGCCAAATAATTGATATTCCAAACATTAGTAATCGATGGTATTATCTTGCTCTGGCTGTTTTTACTGTTGAATTTCCACAAGACTGTTTTTGAATAATCACTCCTTCAGTGATTTTCGTTTTTATTTTTGAATTAGGCCCACAAAAACTTAGGATTACTCATTCTAAGAAGTTTGTGAAATAGATATTAAATGTAAACTTTAACAATAAGGAAAGTGTATGAGTACTATTGTTTTAATGTTTGTGCCCTCCAAAATGCATGGTGAGATTTAATTGCAATTGTAACAGTATTAAGAGACAGGAACTTCATTACAAAGTGATTAGGCCATTGGGAATCCACTCTTATGGGCGAGTTTAATATCTTAATAAAAGAGGTTTTTGGAGTGGACTCTCTATATTGACTCCCTGCCTTCTTGAAATGTAGAATCCAGCATTTCCCTTGTCTTCAGAGGGTACAACATGCAAGGCAGCATCTCGGAAGCAGAGAAATTAGGCCATGACCTGCTGATCTCTTGACCTTGAACTTCCCAGCCTCCAGAATCATGAGTTAATAAATTTTCATATCTTATAAATTACACAATTTCAGGCATGCCATTATAGAAGCACAAATAAATTGGTACCAGAGAAGTGGAATGTTGCTATAACACAACCTCAAAATGAGAAAGTGGCTTTAGAACTGGATAGTGCCATAGAAGCTGAAACAGTTTTGAAGTTAATGCTTGAAAAGTCTGATGAGGGTTCAGAAGAGGAATGCTATAGGGAAAGTCTGAAACTACATAGAGATTACTTAAGTGGTTGAAAACAATGTTGATAGGAATATGGACAGTAAAGGCAATTCTGAGGAGGTCTCAGATGCAAATGAATAAAAGTCATCCTTGTTATAAAGTAGCAAACATCTTGACTGAATTGTGTCCATGACTTAGGGCTTTATGGAAGGCAAAATTTAAGACTGATAAACTAGAGTATCTGTCAGAAGAAATATCTAAGTAACAAAGCATTCAAGGTGCTGTGTGGCTTCTTTTAATTGCATATAGTAAGATGTAAACAAGTAGAAATGATTTAAAGACAGCTTATAATTAAAAGGAAAGCAGAACATAAAGATCTGGAAAACTTTCAGCCAGGTCATGTAAAGAGTAAAAATTTTGTTCTGGAGGGGAGTACCAAGAATGTGGCCAAGCAACTGTTTGATAAAGGGATTACTATGGGTAGAAGGAAACCAGGTGCTGTGCATCAAGACAATAGGAAAAAAGACACCCCAATGCATTTTGGACATGTCTGAGGCTGCCCTTCCAATCACAGGCTCTGAGCCCTATTACCTTGAGGGGCAGAATTGTTTTGGAGAGTGGGCCTAGGGCATGCATGGTACCTCAGTGTTGTTGTCTAGTGTAACCTAGGGTTTTTGTTCTCTACATTGTGGTAGAGTGCTCCTCAGCCATCATAGCTGTGGTTAGAGTAGCCCCAGGGAAGGCTTGACCCACTGCTCCAGATGGTGCAAGTAGTGAGCCTTTGTGGCATTCAGTTGGTGCTAATTTAGCAGGCACACACGATGAAGGAGCTATGGAGGCATGGCTTCCTCCTCATAGGTTTCAAAGGGTGTCATAAAGAACCTTGGGGCATAACCAGACTTTTTTCAGGGGAGAAACACAGAAGAGTCTCCACTAGGATAATGCCTAAGGGAGCAATGGGATCAGGGCCACCTTAAGACTCCAGAACTGTAGAGGTACCAGCATGCCATGCCATCCTGGAGAAGATGAAGGCACCTGACTCCAAACCACAAGAGCTGCTTTTTGGGCTAAGCCCAGCAAAGCCATAGAGGTTGGATTGCCTGAGGACTTGGTAGGGGGGGGTCCAGCTCACACCCCAGTGTATCTGGAAGATGGCATGTAAAGTCAAAGATTATTCCAAGCCTTATTATTTAATGTGCTGGCCCTGTTGTGTTTTAGGCTTACTTGGTAAGCCTTCTTGAATATTTCTTTATTTGGGAATGGGATGTCTATTTTACTCTTATGCCACCATTGCCTTCTGGAAGTATGTAACTTGTTTAATTTCACAGGCTCATAACTAGAGAGAATTTACCTCAGAGTGAATTATGTTTTGAGTCTCACTCAAATCTAATTTAGATGGGACTCTGGATTTTGGATTTATGATTTAATGCTGGAACAATTTAAGACTTTAGAGGCTACTGGGATGGATTAAATGTATTTTGTATGTGAGAAAGATGTAAGTTTTGGGTGGTCAGGCCAAATTGCTGTAGTTTGAATGTCTCCTCCAAAGTTCATGTTGAGATTTAATTGTCATTGCAACTATATTAAGATGTGGGGCTTTTAAGATGTGATTAGGCGACAAGCACTCCACCCTCATGAGTGGATTTAGTGCCTTAATAAGAGGGTTTTTATGGGTAGTTTTCATCTCTTGGCCCTCTGCCTTCCTGCCATGTGGGAATCTAGCATTCCCCTTCTCTCCAGAGGATGCAACATGCAAGGTACGGTCTTGGAATCAGAGAAACTGGGCCCTAACCTTTGGGCACTTTGACCTTGGACTTTCCAGCCTCTGGAACTTTAGTTAATAAATTTCTGTTCCTTATAAATTATCAATAAGACACTTAATTTGTGGTGACAGTATATTAGTAAGGTTGAAGCAACTAGAATTTATGTCCCAGCTCAGTCATATGCTAATTGTGTGATTTTTTTGCATGCATACATCTCTACACCTTAGCTATGTCACTTGTAACATGTAAATTCAGAATGAGGTTTCTGCAAAAAGTGAAGAAAATAATGCATATACAGTGTTTAATGGTGATTGGCAGATGTTAATTAACTAATACATAAAACAAAAATCTGAATTTCAACACACTTTTTACATTGCATGCAGCTTTTCAGCAGCAGAGGCCATGCTGAACCTACAAATCAAGGGAGTTAAGATGATCAGACTATACATAAATTTTTCTTAAATGAGTAATTTTAAAGAGCAGAAGATGCTCAATTCACTGAGCATGCTAGTCACATAAATGCATTGGGAGTAGAAATAGAAATTGAGACCTTTCTATAGAAAGTCCACAAAACTATAGATAAAGTTTGCTTGTTTCTAGATTTGTTTGTTTTATTTTCACTTTTTGATTCCTCTTCCCTTGTTTGCTCCTTTATTAGATCATGGAATCATTATATTAGCACAGGAAGAAGAGAGAACTACTGTGGTTCTTTACTTCCTAATTTTGCCCATCAATATTAAGCCCTAATTTAAAACAACAACAACAATAACAGAAAACAAAACCCATGACATAAATGAAATGTCTAAATAACGGCCATCATGCCACACACATTTCAAAAGGAAGTGTCATGAAATATTCATTGATCAATATTTACATGAAAGTTCATATTTGTTTTTAGAATCATGCAGAAAAAGGACATGTTAATATTAAAAGAAGACAACTACCAGAAAAGGGCATGTTTTTTATTATATTTATTTACATTAAACACATTACTTAGAGCAAAATTCTTGGACATAAAGAATTAGACTGCCTGAGCAAAAGGGAGCCTAGAGTTACAAATTATCCTGTATATTGAGAATATTCTAATGACTGTAAACCAGAAAATCCTCTTAGACACCAGTCCTTCTCCCATATTTATATTACTTTTCAAATTTAATCTTAAAAATAACACTGATTAGAAAGTGTAGAACCATTCATGGAGCAAAAATAAAATGTGGATGAAATCTTTGTTTTATATTGCAGTGGAAATGTTCAGGTAATGAACAGACATTTATCAAAATCATCTGTTGATTGCTCTGCCTGGCTTAAGAATACTAAAGAGTTTTTCTTTTGTATACAAATAAATATTTACACAGCTCAGTATTTATTAAAGATGGTTTATATTTTAATAGATGTTGGTGTGGCAGTAGTGTTTGGGGCTATTCTGACAAATGTCCTTTACTGTGAATATAAATATAGGCATAGGTATAAACAAGTAGATAGATAGATACTTCCTTTTCCTCCTCCTTCTCTTTTTCACTCTTTCTCTCTTTCTGTCTCCACACTCTTAGTGAGATGGGGTACAATTTGGGATTCCGAGAATTCTTTGAGGAGCAGAAATCTGATAGCCAAATAATCCCTGATAAGATCAGATCATCCCAGGTCAAAGTTACTCAGGTCGAAGCAGATTAGCTCAGCATAATAGACTCAGGTTTTGGTTTGTGACATAAGAACACTGCAGGATTTGAACAGACAAATACCCTTATACAGGTGGAGGGGTTATGATCACGAGTGATAAAAATGTGGCAGAGAAAACAGTATCTCATTTTTGCTTACAGTTATTAAAAAAAAGTCAGTAATTAGGGTAGCAATTCAACTTTTTTTTTCCAGGGTGTTCTGAATAGTTACCTGTTTAGCATTGCAGTAAGCTTACAAACAGATACATACACATTAATTAAATGTATTTAAATTTTATTTTAAAACATTAAAAATGATTCAAATAAATGGAAAGACATATTATACCTACAGGAAGAAAATCAAAATCATAAACATGTAAATTCTCCACAAATAAATCAATAGATTCAATGAACTGTTTATAGTATAAAATTTTAATATAATATAAAGTAAGGAAAGAAACCCATATATCCACCTAGAGAGGAATAGGTTAATTAATTGTGTTATATTTGTAAAATGGAATATTATTGAGCTATGGCAATGAATGAACTTTTTACAAACATCAAATGGAAGATGTACAATAGCAACTCTTATTAAATATATTATATTTTATTGTGTCTACTGAAGATAACATTTATTGATTTTGATTGCTGCAGGGATATTTACCTGAGTAGATTATTGTTAAAACTTAAATATTTCGCTGGGCATGGTGGCTCATGCCTGTAATCCCAGAACTTTGGGAGGCCGAGGCAGGCAGATCACATGAGGTTGAGACTTTGAGACCAATCTGACCAACATGGAGAAAACCCATCTCTACTAAAAAAAATTGGCCAGGCATGGTGGTGCATGCCTATAATCCCAGCTACTTGGGAGGCTGAGGCAGGAGAATCCCTTGAATCTGGGAGGCGGAGCTTAAGGTTATGGTGAGCCAAAATCACGCTATTGTACTCCAGTCTGGGCAACAAGAGCAAGACTCTGTCTCAAAACAACAAACAAACAAACAAACAAAAACTTAAATATTTTTTCATTGCTATTTTAGAATACACCATGCCACATTAATTTAAAAAGATACTGTAGCAACAGTTAGCTATGTTGAAAATGACTGCTTTTCAACTCAGAAAAGGAAGAAAAATAGATAAAAATTTTCATGAGAATTTTCATTTATACATAAATAATTCTGTCTTTATTACTCAATGTTATTGATTACTCAGGAGTTAAAACACGAGAATAACAAATTTAGAACACTTTGGGAATATATTTGGCCCGAACACAAGTATAATATCATTTTAATTTTTAACAGTTTTTTTAATACATAAGAAAAAGTGGCATGGTAAACCAATGTCCAAATGCAGAAATAGCAGTACAAACTTAAATAATTCTTAAGAGTAGAAAGTTGATAATAGTTGTCCTCAATCTTCATTTGCATATGTAAGTAGCAATATTTCTTTTCCTGTAGCTCTTGTTTCTATTTTTTTTGATATTTTATTGAGCTCTCCTTTCTCAAATGCTCTCTATGAAAATTTTGGCCCTTAATTAAGTGACCTTCATATTTGGGTGCCAAAGAACCAGATGATTTCAAATGTTCCTGATAAAGAGGAATTAAGAAACATTTTTATTCGGTAAACATACTCATATTCACATTCAACAAATTATAAATTAACACATCCCCTCTGTAATGTACTCTAAAATTTCCTATTCTAAGCTACTTTATTATTATTACTATTGCAAACTCTTAACATGTTATAATTTATAGGCAGTTTAAAAAACAGAACTGAGGATTTGAGTTTGGGAATCCATTGCTAGTGCAAAGACTCATGGCAAGACGAGCACCAATAGGCTTTAAAATATTTCTTCAGATTTACTTGTACTTCACTTTGATCCCTCCCTGACTCTCCACCCACCCTCTTACCTGTGTACAGATTTCTAACATTATCTCCTTTAATGTAGAATAGTCTAAACTGCTGTTGTTTTCTGTTGTAAATCTAAACACTCCATTCCATTTTCACAAGCAACAAGTGAGATTTGTAGAAAATAGAAACCAAAATATGCATCCTACTCTAAAAATAGATTATAATGTGGTTTCTTTCTGGCTTTATTTTTTGCTACTCCTCATATTCATCCTCTCCTCCTAACACACGATCTGTTTATAGTTGTTAGATGAATATTTTTGGTTATTTACCATAAGTATGGGTTAGGATTCAATCATAGAACCAGAACAACTGTGAGTGATACAAAATGAAACACATTATAAGGATTTGCGCCTTACAAAATTCTGGGGAAAGTGGGTGAAGTAAAAGTTCTAGGAGGTGGTTGAAGCAGCAGAGAAAAGTCACTTACCAAGGAGACCATTAAGGAAAACTGGTGAAGAAATCTATGGAAGGAGTTGCCTCTGTACCTGGTGGTGAACTAGAAATTGCTCTGATCAGTAGATAGGCAGTCAGGAAGAAAAGCTCTAAACGAATTAGAAAAAAAAAGGGCAACCTAAAACCCTTGAGAATAAACTGATATTCACAAGGACAAATCAGAATATGCTTCAAACCCAAATGATACCGGGAATCTGCAGAGGCAGCAGAAGACTTTCACCCCAGAGTTGCACATGTGTGTGACTCAGGACTTGGAAACGCTGAAGGAAAAGATCTGGCAGCAGGCAGAAGAGCTGTGGGTCTATGCACACCAGTGAGAGAAGCCCGTGAATCAGCAGCGAACGTGCCAAGCTCTGGCCATGCATGGAGGCTTGTACTAATCTTCTGTAATGACTGCTGCTCCCCTCGTACCTTCCAAATCTCACTTGAAGCTCTTTGTGCCAAATCCTAATTATACAGGGAAAGTAGCTCTATAAAATTCTCGGTCTGCTTCGCTAAAATCTCATAGAACAAAACCACCACATTCTACTTATGTATATTCCCTCCTCTGCCTAGAGAGTTCCTTCACCTCAGTGTTATCACCTAATCTTGATATTATCTCCTCTCCCACAGATAATTCTCTTTTAAATACACAATTTGTTTTAAATATCTCTCGTCTCATATGTTCTATGATACTATTATAATATATTATGATTAATAATTATTATAACATATCATATAAATACTGTATTTCCTTTTTTAGTTTACAAATTTTCTAATTTTACTAACAAATTTCACTCCTTTAAACTTAGTGTTTAATTGTTTAATATTATTAAAAATTATTTATTGAGGAAATAAGTGAACACTATTTATCACATCCTACTCTTTTTATCAAATTATTTATCTGCCATCCCAACTATATTATATGCTTCTTGAGAGCAGGACTGAGTGGTCTTTTGGTGTCTCTGTGGTTTCAGCACTTACCAAATGCCAGAGACATTTTATATGTTCAGTCAATTTGGTTCACAAATGATTTTATATACATCACTATTTTCCTTTCTAACAGTCAAAAAGGAGTCTTTCCTGACAGTTTTGTATATTCGTCACAAGTTTAACTAATTGGACGCATAGTCAGAGGGCACCTAATAAGTACTGACTATAATAAGAGCTGAAAAGTGTTACATTTAAATTGAAGTATTTTTTTACATATACCTGTATGTATACCTGACAATTCAGGATGTCTGATGTGTTTATGAGTAGATAGCTATTTCATGAATGGGACAAGGAATTTTAATGCATTCATACTTTCACTTGTCAGAAAGCCAAGTCAATGATCATCTTTATAATTCCCTCAATAAATGACTCTAACTCGTGGATACAGGCAGTTACAGTTGCTGTCACAAAATGCGATCAATCATTCAAGAATTAATTTCAGTTAAATCTTCACAGATAAATTACATCACTTTTGCCATTTGGATATCTGCTTTGCCTCACCACTTTTATGACTTCTCTTATCTTTTCGTGAGGCTTATAAGCTCTCTGCCTACGAATTTGACTGAGTAAAACACACCATTTGAGATATACATGTTCACATCTTAGAGAAAAAATCATTAAACTACTCACCAGTTGAATGTAATTTAGCACCATGCCAGTTTACTAGGCAACACATTTATTCAGCCTAATGCACTGTGTTCTGATTTCTAACAACAGAAGCAAGCTGATTTTCACAGTCAATAACAATTTACAGATAAAAGTCAATCTGTTTTACTTGACTGGATGGCAAAACACCTTAGAAATATTTATGTTTTTAACTGTTTATTTTTTTCCTGAAGCAAAACACTTTCAGAAATTTCAGTTTGATTCGTTTTGTAAAACATTTTAGAACTGTCCTCCCTCTCTTATTCTCTTTCTTGGAAATTTTTTGCCCATCTTTATACTTCTAATGCCCCCTTATTATTTTAATTTTTTTCTGCTTACACATCTTCAATCAAAAATCTTATTTAGGGCCGGGCATGGTGGCTCATGCCGGAATCCCTGGACTTTGGGAGGCTCAGGCGGGTGGATTACCTGAGGTCAGGAGTTGGAGACCAGCCTGGGAAACATGGTGAAATCCTGGGAATCTCTACTAAAAATACAAAAATTAGCTGGGTGTATTGGCGCACTCCTGTAATCCCAGCTACTCCAGAGGCTGAGGCAGAAGAATTGCTTGAAACTGGGATCTGAGATTGCGCCACTGCACTCCTGCCTGGGCAACAGAATAAGACTCGATCTTGAAAAATAAATAAATAAATAATAAATAAATCTTAGAACCTTTTACAGCTTCCACTTCTGACTATTACAGATTATATTTTACAGACCAATCTCTCTGTGAAAGCAACAACTGTAGATAATGTATGAATTACAAAAACAAAAACAAAACTGCTCCTTAAAGCCATCAGAGAATATTCAAGAAAGTCAAAATGTGAGTGGCCAATCTCCAGAACAAAAATGGCTTGATTCACTGGATAAGATGTTAGCTAACTCTTTAGTGATGCAGAATCCTTTGAGCAGAAAGTAAGGGCTCAGCGTGTTTTCAGCCTCCCAAAACTAAGAGACGAAAATTGAAGTTCTAGGCTACCAAGGCAGCTAGGAATTGGGAAACTCAAATTCTGGAGAATAGGAAACCACATGCATTTTGCTCTATTTTTCTCTTCATAGTACTTGCAGATTTTGAAGAGGAATAGAAAAAGAGGACAAGAAGCCAAATATAAACGGAAAATGGAGAGGCCAAAGCTAAGGAGAGCTCTTGGTAGCCTTGCAGTATTGAGGAAACAGTTGTGAGTTCAGAGCCAACCAAGGAGAAGTCTCCAGTAGACACTCAGGCTTTCAATTACAGCCTCTGAAAGGAGATATTCAAGGAGGAAGAGGAAACTGGAAATTGAGTGGTGCTCAATAATTTAAAACCCCTCTTCCAATCATTTACCCCAGATTGGTACAAGGTATTCTGTTCCTACTTGGTTGACTTTCCAAAATAAATAAATAAATAAATGAAAATCTTTCCCTGGGGAATATCACATTGTCTTGCATTTCTACAACACTTTCTTATTCAATGATCTAAAATGGCCAGCATGTCTAGAGATAGAATCAGAAAGAAAAAAAAATTGAAGGTAATAACAGTAATAAAAGATAAATCAAAAATGGGAATTTTTAGAAAAGAACATTAAAATAATTCTGATTTATGTGTTCAAGTAAATAAAGACAATATTGTAAATTTCACCAGTGCCACAGAAAGGTTTAAATGACAATCTACTTATTTTGTTGTTGTTTTCTTGTGTGTGTGCAATGGAGTCTTGCTCTGTTGCCCAGGCTGGTGTGCAGTGGCTCTATCTCAGCTCACTGCAACCTCTGCCTCCTGGGTTCAGGCGACTCTCCTACCTGAGCCTCCCAAGTAGAATAGCTGAGGTTACAGGCACCCACAACCACACCCGGCTAATTGTTGTATTTTTAGTAGAGATGGGGTTTCATCATGTTGGCCAGACTGGTCTACAATTCCTGATCTCAAGTGATCCACCTGCCTTGGCCTCCCAAAGTGCTGGGATTATAGGTGTGAGTCACAATGCCTGGCCAAATGACAATTTAGAAGAGAACTAAAAAGTGAAAGGTTTAACATGAAGAACTCAATAAATGAGTTTAACTATTTTTTTAAACAGAGCATGAAATCATTAAACTGAAAGATAGTATCATAGATTGATACATAAAAATAACATGAGAAAAATAAAAAGGAAATGAGTATAATAGCTAGATACAACTTAATGAGAAAGCTAACATTTTGTTCTGAAGTCCAAGAAGAAGCAGAGAATAAGAATAGGGTAGAAGCAAAATTTTAAGGGATAATGGCTTTGAATTTTTCAAAACTGATGTAAGACATGAGTAAAAGATTCAAGAAGCTCTAAATAAAGGCTCATTTTAGAACTCTTGCATGTGGTGCATGTACTCTTTGCAGAAAATTTGTGTGAGGTTTTATATAATCATTTATACAACTCCTTTTTAGAGAATGTCCCTGAACCCTCTTTCCAATCATATTTATTGCATCAATGTATAGACAGTATGCAGTTATCAACATGAGACTCACTATAACACTCTGACCAACAATACATTTAGCTGCTTCTTATTGTGAACAAGAATAAACGTTCTGATATCAGGCATAAAAATCTCCTTTATGTAGCTAATTGTATAATAGCCTACTGCAGCACAGAGGAAAGAGGAAAATTAATTCCTAACCTATGATAGTAATTAGCTTTTATGTTTGAGAATAAGGATTTAGAGTAGCTCTTAACAGCTGTCTGAAGCCAGTGTGAAAGACTCGTTAGATGATCTACTGTACTGGAGATTTACCTGGGCCAATCAGAAACTAGAATCTGTTCATATGTGCATATATGACATGGATTATTTTTGTGCATACCTCCTTGTCCTACATAAATGCACATCTTTATTAACTATTCGTATGCTTAAAAATAAGAAGAAAAAAATATATTCCAGTAGAAGATTTTGATTACTTCCTTTACATAAAAACATCTTTAAATATATTTTATATTTAAACATGTTTTGTAATAGTAGAGTAACCTCATGTAATGCATTGCTTCATAAAAATTCTCTGATTGTCAGATACATGTTTTTTCCAACACTATTATTATAAGTTACTTGGACTCTGTTTACACTTCCCAGAGTTGTCAATACTTTTTCACCTTGCCTTAGAAACTCAATATATGCCTCTTTTTCATATGTACAGTTCACCAAATCTTATCTAGAGGTCAAATCTGAAAGTATAAATTCAATGACCCGATTTGGGCAGAGTTTTGGCTTTGTTCCATTTGCCTTCTCGGGATCAATAGGTGCTAATAAGCAAATGCATTTCCTTGATAGTGTTGAAGAAAATAAACAGGCCTGCTTTTGGGCACCCTGTATAACTCAGAGCAGTGCACCCTTAGCCAAGTACTCCAAATCGTGTGCTCCATTCCTTGGTAGTCTCTTGCTGAGTCACAGGTTTGAAATGTGTTCCCTGCAGGACTTCCTTGGCAGCAGCTGCGTTCAGGTAGAAATCTCCATCTGTGGCTCAGAAAAGCTACTAATCCTCACCAACAAAAGGTATGAGATCAAGTGTAATTAAAGCTCCTTCAGAATCTACATAAAATATTCACCTAAGAGTGTAAACTTGTAAACTAGGTCAGTCATTTTACACATTCTGAATTGTGTTTAGTGTTTAATCTTCACTCTCTGACACAGAAGAATGAATTATGTAACCCCAATGAGTACATCAAACACAAATAAACAAACAGAAACCTTCAAAGCAGTGCCACACTCCTGGAGTTTCTGTCCAAACTTAGCATCAGATTTTTGAAATAATATTTAAAAATTTTTGGAGAGAAGATAAACAGAATCTAACACTTCTTAGCATTTTCTGTTCCCCTTTTCACTATTGCACTTAAGAAAAATACAAAAATAAATGCATTTCCCCTTCAAGAAACTTAGAATCTGATAGATACACAATGCAAACAGGTAAGTGTAATATAGTTTGATATAGTGCTATAGTAGAGCTACTAAGCACATTGTGCTTTGAGAACAGAGTAGATACCTTGAGGATCCAGGGATGTGATAGGCAAACTGAATTTTATAAAGTTAGTTAGAGATACATAGATGAAGAGTAGTATGTTGTTTTGTAAAAAGCAAATAGGCAGGCAGATAGAATGCAAGACTTGACAGACAGAGCTGTAGAAATGGACAGGACTCAAAACAAAGTGTTATCCTAACATGCTAATTAACATGGGTTTTATCTTAAAGGGATAATGGCATGCTTAGATTTGCATTTGATAGAGAACATTAAGTTGATAACATGAAAATGATAACATGAAAAAATATAGCCATATTCTCTCACACACACACACACACGCAGACACACACCACTTTTACATAATTAGCCTAAAGCAATTAAAAAGTGACAAAACCAGTATTAAAACAAAAGCATCTATGTTCCCACATTTTATTTTGAAACATGTTTTTACTTTCTGGAAGCACTGTATTTTAATTAACCTCACCAGAAATCTATGGAATAGCTACCTCTATTGTAGATATATTATAATGGTCATAGGGAGATTAAAAAAAAGGAAATGGAGTTTTGTAGAGGTTGAATGATTTATCTCAGGCAACAAAGGAAGGAGACAGCACAGAATCTCAAGTCTCATGCTTCTCCAGCCAACGCTTTTTATTTTTTTGGTACCAAAATTTAATTACCAAAAAAGAATATTACCACGTATTTACAGAAATACAAATGCACCATCTAATCTTAAAGGCCAACTAGTCAGTCTTTTTCTTATATTGTAAATTAGGGAGACGATCCCAGATGGCAGGGTTATCATTTTCTAATATTTATTAACTAACCCAGGTATTTCTAATAATAGGTTAACATTTCTTATAACTTAACTTATTTCAAGTTTTTGTCCCATAAAATAAAATTAAAGTAGAAGTGTATTGGTAAGTATTATAAGACCTTGAGGAGGTTAGCATGTTATTTCTATGCATTTAGTAAAATTTTAAGACAAAACTTTTTTTTCAGATATTTCTTCCCTAAAATTTCAAAATTGCTTTAGTTATTTTTATTAGAGCAGAGTAATTTCTTTAAATAATCTCTCCTCTCATTTTAACCAATAGAGCAAAGTTATGCTATCTTTCTGGTAATAACACACACAATAATATAACAACTTTATTTCCATTGGAAAAATACATGAACAAATCAATTCTGTAATATACTTTGCAGGCTGCTTTCATTTACTTAGATTATGGATTTCATGGCTATGTAACAGAATTATGATGTACTCTACCTTAAATGGAATTATGAATTTAATATATCTCATTTGATTGTTGTGAATCCTGGATGCCTTTTTCCCTGTCAGGTTTATTTTTTGAAAATATTGCTTCCATACATTACCCCAGCCACAGTAAACTTATCATTAACTGATGACAGAATGACAGATTGTTAAGTTAGAGCACTAATTTTGACTTTTACTAAGGAGATATATTACATATAGGAGGATGCACAGTATTAAAATGGGAAGATCTGGACCAATAGTGGAATACATGGGAGCCTATCTTGGAAATAAACTAATGATACTTTCATGCCCATGATGATGAGGACTCTAGGGGCATAAATTGATCCCAGGAAGAATGTCAGAATGTCATTGAAGACTCAATGGCAGTTCTTAGTCCCCATGAAATATTCCCAGTGCTTTACAAAACAATGCGATAATATGAAAATACATCATTGAAAATTAAGAAAAGAAAAATGTGCTAGAAGTCTCAAAAGTCATGTGTGTAATATGATATTCTTAGCTCACATAACATAAATATGTATGTGCAAAGAACTGTAATTTACAACTCAAAATGAAAACTGTGGGTTGCATTATTATTTGACTAACCGCATCTTCAGCTTAAATATTCATGTTAAGAAGTGGGAGAGCTCTCCTTTTTCCCCAAAATATGGTTTCAATAATAAAAAATAATTTTCTCTGCATGTGCCAGTTTACATGTTACTTGAGGCAGCTTCTCAGAGTGGCCCATAGCAAGTAATGAGCCATTAGACAACTGCCAGATGGTTTACAGTTTTATTCATTACAAGATACAATCACAGTTTATTAACAAAGAAGGGAATAAAATAAAGCCAAGTTGGCTTTAAAGCAAAAGATGAGATATATTAACACAGTAGAACACCAGAAAATTTTCATTTAAGTTGTCACTTCACTATACACTGATTATGGACTTAAATGCTCAGCAGTAAATTAGGAAGTTAAATGGCAGTGCCAATGTTTCTTCTGATTAGATATTTTAAGTGGTGGACTATGACGTTTCAATATATGTTGTTTTTCAGCCAATCATTATCAATCTTCCACATGGATGAACATATGCTATTATTCTTAGAGCTATTATGCACTGCATAAAATTAAAGCAGTGTGAGAATTCTAGGGAGAATATAAATGAATACCTTTTATTTTTTAAATCTCAAAAGTCTGCTGGGTCATAGTACCACAATAGGATGATTATAGTTACAATGACTTATGTTTTGAAATGATTAAAAGAGTGAAATTAAAATGTTCCTAACACAGATATATGATAAATGCTTGACATGATGGATACACAAATTACCTTGATTTAATCATTATATATTGTTTGCCTATATCGCAACATCACGTGTCCTACAAATATGTATCATTAAAGTAGCCAAAATAGTTAAAATTAAAGTCTGTTGTGTCAAAGACTAATTTCTACTGAATTACAGAAGTTTGGGATCTTTGGTAGTTACAACTTTCTCAGTTTCTCTTGCCAGTGGAAAATTGATCTCAGGAACTGGATTCTCTGCTATTGAATAAAGAAAGAGTTTTCTCTGTCTTCTGTAGTTTTCTCAGCATACAGAATGTTTCTATCTCTTGCATTTCTTTTTCATATTTCCCTTCACACCTTCCCCAAATGATCTAGTGGTATTCAGTGCTTCAAGAGCAATTATTTATTCCAAGAATGGGAAGGCAAAAAGGAACACATGTTGTTAAGGATTTCGTAGTAGATTGAATGCTCAGGTTGTGCCAAACTCAGGAAACACTCAATAAATGTTAAGGATGAAAGTAATTAGAACCTCTAAAACAGACTTTAAACGTTTGTGAGTCTTGAGTTTTGAAAACTAAGATGTCTTTGATTTGTAAGAGTTTATTCAACATTTTTAGAAGGAAAAAAGGTTTTGATAGTGATGGTTTCATAAATATAGTTTTGATAATCAAGAGGCAAAGACTACAAGGTGTATTTGCTAAGAAATAACAGTGTGCCTGTTGGTGATGGAACAGTTAGAAAACAAACAAAAATCCTCTTCTATGGGAACTTTCATGATGAAACAGGACAATGAATAAGCAAGAAAACATATCATATAACATGTCTTGAGGTGATAAGCATTATGAAGAAAAATAAAGCAGGATAAATGGATAAAGAGTAAGGTGAGAGTAAGATGTTATTTTATAAGGGAAATTAAAGAAAAAGCATTGCTTTTCTTATTAAAAATTAAAATTAAAGAAAAACCATTGCCACCTTGTTAGGTGGCATTTGATCTGGCACCTAAAAGAAATGTGGGTTGAAACTTGCCAATATCTGGAAGCATAATCTTCCAGCAACAAGTGCAGAAACTGGTGGTGACAGCTTCCTTTGCATGTTCAGGAGGCAACAAAAAAGCCAATGTGACCTGAGTAAGAAAGGGGAAGAGAGTGCAAGGGTAGTCAGGATGAGAACATTGGTAAAGTAAGGATTCTAAATTTTATTCTTAGTTAAATATTAAGCCACTGAAGGGGTCTCAGCCCAAAAGTTGCTCGATCTGACTTTTGCTTTAAAAGGGATGACTGAAACTGCAGGGTAGGAATTGACTAAATATGGGGCAAGAGAGGATAACAGTTCAGATAACATTGTAGTGGTTTGGAAGAAGGTGGATCTGAATATGGGAGTAGAAAGTTGAGAACTGGTCAGATCCTGGATATATTCAGAAGGAAAGGTAAAAAAAAAAAATGTGCTGATGAATCAGATAAGAGAGGTAAAAAATAGAAGGGAGTTGTGTTGGCCTTTTTTGCATTACAATAAAGGAATACCTGAGACTGAGTAATTTACAAATAAATAAAAGAGGTTTAATTTGCTCATGATTCTGCAGGCTAGTTCTGCAGGCTCTATATGAAGCATGGTGCCCACATCTACTTGACTTCTGGTAAGGCCTCAGGAAGCTTACAATCATGACAGAAGGCAAAGCAGGAGCAGGAGTGTCACATGGTGAGAGAACAAGAGAGAGAGAAGAAGGAGCCATCCTCCTTTAAACAACCAGATTTCACATGAACTAACAGAGTGTAAACTCACTTATAACCACTTATAACAGGCACCAAGCCATTTGTAGGGATCTGCTCCTGTGACCCAAAACACCTCCCACCAGGACCCACATTGAACACTGAGGGTCACATTTCAAAATGCAATTTGATGGGGGAGAAAATTTTCGATTTGATGGGGGAGAAAATATTCAAACCACATCAAGAATATAAGATGAATTCAAAAGTTTTGGCTTCAACAATTGGAAAACTGAAGGTACCATTTGCTGAGAAGGGAAGACTGGAGACACATATTTTACTCATTGCAATATTTTTCATAAATATTAAAAGAGTATTGGAAGATCATCGACTAGATTTTATGTTTTACTGACAAAAATGAGAAGGGAAAGACAAGATTATTTTTGCCTGAAAAAAGAGACTTTTTTACTCTAGAGACAGAGACATGAGTAATAGGTTAGGCAAGGATGGCTCTGAGAAGTATCCCTGTATTTGTTCCACATGAAATACATTTAGGTAATTCTAGAGCAGAGAAGACATGTATCTCAATTCTTTGATATAACCTGGAGGAATTCAAAAGTTTTTAGAGAAGCCATGAGTCCATCATGATATTATGGTGGGAGAAGAGCTAAGGTTAGATGTGGTTTTAAGATAGAATCAGACTGGCACTATAAGGACATAAGTACAGAATGACTGGTAAAGGCCAACAAGCATGGAGGAGTCTCAAGATTTTGGTAAAAAAGTTACAGACTTTAGTGACAGGATGGAAATGGGAATGGTGGGGGGAAGCATGAAGACTATTTTTTTTAAGGAAGAGAGAGAGGCAGAGTGAATTACCTCAACAGCACTCTCCAGCATAAGAAGAAGGCAACTTTTAAGTATTCAAGACTCTTCCCTACTGCAGTTTTTCAGTTTACAAACAATAGCTATGATTAATTTTAGTCTGCTCCTCAGCAGGAAAAAGCTCAAGAATAAAAAACGTTAAGGTATAGAAAGTACAAGAAATGACATCTCCATGTGTTTGGTCTGAAAATGAGTACATGCTCCAATGGCTAGCATTTATGGAGGGCTTTCCTGGCTTATGTTTCCAACTAATTTTATTACAAAGATTTTCACATTGGATCCTCATCAGCCGATGAAAGACATAGAGTTATTTCCTTTTTACTAACAAGGAAACTGAGGCAAAGACAGGTTAGGCAATTTTCTCAAAGTCACACATCTGGTAAGAAATGGATTCAAGTTTTAGAACCCAGGATGTCAATGACATTTGCAAATATTTTATATGGCTTCCATTTATGTAGCTATGAAGTAAGAGCCAAGGTTAACCCCAATTTACACATGATGAGGATGAATACCACAGATTCAGTAACTCTTCCAATGTCGCAAGTAGTGGATCCAGGAATTGAACTTGGAATGAACTAATTTAAAGTATTCAATTTTAATCCCTGGCTTTACTGCTTGTATGGTATTCAGAGAGCAACTTTTCTTTCAAGGATATGTTCAAGTTTCTTAATTCTTTTCAGATCATTCACAAAGTATTAGGAGAGGAAAATGAGAAAAATTCTAATTATTTCTATTCTACATGTAACAGCTCATCCAGTAGATTTACATGAGTGCCTAGCACAGAATACGTGCTATATGAATGTTATTATTTTTGATATTATATTAATTTGAAAATTGGCTTAACTCAGAGTATGAACTTCTTTTTGTTTCTTAAAAAAACTCACTGAAATTCTGGTATTTTTAAAATATCACAATTGAAACAAAGTTTCAATTGTAATATTGATTACCAGCTGCAGCTTGTCTTAGGTGAGAAAACCCTGGCTTTATAAACAAAATAACACCTTACTTTCTTTTATTTCCTTTATATAATATCCCTAGTCTCTGGCAATGTTAACTTTACTTAAATGTCTACTACTATTTAAATTTAGAAAATGCTTCTTTTTAAAGGTGCTTAACAGGACATGTAAGAGGACATGATGACACTCATTTTTATTATGTTTAAATGTGATTGTAACAAGCTCCATAAATCTATCCCATTAGTATAAGATTTAATAGTTTCAGAAAAAGCATGACGCTGGAATCATTAGCTCTCTCTGTGTCCACCCTGATTATTTACATGGTCATTCATATATAAAATAACTGTCCAGTCTGCTGACTCAATTTGTTTCTGCAGTTGGACCAAGGGACACAAACAGAGAAGCTTGAATGCTGAGATGCAGTAGTAGACATAAAGTTTGAAATAGCAGCCTATGGCACCTGGAAATGGAGCCACTGCCTGTGTGTGTGTTTTTTTTTTAAAATCTATATCTATCTATCTATCTATCTATCATCTAGCTATCATCTATCTATCTATCATCTATCTATTTATTTTTAGCAAACACAGCCATATTCAATGTGATTTAGGAGGTTATTTCTTGAAAATTAGCTGCATATATTTTAGGTTCTAAACTAGAACAACTTATCATTTTTCAATGACATATAAAGCTTACTGTGTCTAGTAAACTTGTCTTCTCTTTGATATTCTGTTCTTCTTTCCACTTGTATACAGTCAGTCACCAAATGCTGTCATAACTGTATCTCTGGTATTCCACAATTTCTCTTTACCTACACATATTTCCTCATCCCATTGCTTTGTATATTTAGAAAGGATTGTTTCCCAAATGCCACATCCATCATAACTTTTCCCTTGTTTAAATACTTACGCTTGTTCTCTATAATTTTAATTCACATTTGTTCATTCAATCCCTGTCCCTGTTTTCTGAGCATCAAAGATATATGAACATATATGGACTCCTGATGATATAAAGATGAGGACAGATTACTCCAGACTGTGCTCGCGTGTGCGCACACACACCTACACACCTTTAAATCCCTTGTTAGCTTTTAAAGGTATTTTATCAACTAACCCATAACATGAGTGATAATGTTCAGAAACAGCCCATATGCCATCAGTGATCAAAGTAAAGTTGGCTATAGAGTTTATCTGTAAATATAGTTATTTTTTTCTGAATACTTCCATGAATGCAGGGCTATTGTTGTCGATATATCATAGGTGCGTAGTAGTCTTCTACAACAGAATTAATTCCTGCCTTAGTTATACCATTTAAAAGCAAGAACACTGCATGTATCCCATACTTAGTATTTGGCGAGTTATCTCAATTCATTTATTTTCTGTTCAACTATATATGGAGGGGGAGCAGATGCGGAATGGTGATGACTCTGCTGCCTCATTTCCACATTGTTTCATAGATCTAGGAGTCTGTCATCTGGTTAGGAATCGCAAGTTCTTCTTGCTAACTCTGTCTCTGCCTACAGATCTCTCTCTTTACTTTAGATGTGATAGCAATTTAGTACAATCAGAAGCACCTCCTTCCTAAAGCTGCGTTGTCAATGTAAGGATGCCTCAGGTTTTTACCTCCAGATTTCCAGAACAAATGTTGCACTGTATTAGTTTGCTTTTTAAGGGAGATTTTAAGAATTTATGGCCATTTTTTTTCATTCTGTTACAACTTTTTTCATTTGTTACAGAGCATTGAGTCTCGGGAAAGCAGGGCTACACCTCAACGTCTAAACTAGTGGCCTCTCTAGGTGTATAGAACAGCTTAGGAAACAATGAAATGTAGATTGGAAGTCATTACTAGTTTGTCAATAACAGTAGTTTGTCAATAACAGTATTTTGCACTTTTAACTACTACAAGTACATTCTTTTCACAATCTGTCATTGTAGCACTTTTACACACCTAAATAGAGCAAACCCTTGACATCTCAATAGTCCCATTTTCTTCCTGTCATTCTGATAAATATTTACCTGGAGTAAACAGTGGAAATAATTAAAACTACAATGAAAATGAGAAATAGCTAATAGACTCATTAGATATTTTTTGATCTCTGATTAAGTTCTGTGGTTGCTGAAGTGAATAAAACAGAATTTTTTTCTTAGGGGTTTATAGCCCAGTTGGGAGATACATAAGAAAACAAACAAATACAAAACATAGGACTATCATTTGAGTTTATACAAAGTATTCTGGAAATAAAACAGAGTTTCTATTAGCATAAAAGAGTTGATTATAGTATGTGAGTGCAGATGGATATAGTAATGTAGTTGGGGGGAGAGATCTATGGAAGTAAAAATGACTTATTTAATTCCTTAAAACTTTTTTCCAGCAAATTGACATCTTATTGGGTTTACCATTTTCTAGTTTTTTTCTTGAGATTCAATATGCTGGATAGAATGGTATACTTTTATTGATTTCTATAACTTTTTAGTAAGTAGATTCTTAAGAATATTCAGCCAGTCTCCTATCTCCAATATTGCTTTGATATTTTTATCTCAAAATATTACCAGTAATCATCTTCTCAGCAAATCAAATAATATTCTTACTCGTCCTTTATATATTTCATAGCACAAGACACTCAATTTCTCCTTGTATCTGGAACTCTCATGACTCAGATTTGGTTATCTGTATACCTCTTATTTGATGATTGATTTTCTTCTATTTTCATCAAGCCTTCCCATTTGTTACCATTTTATTCTACAATTTAAAATGTTACCCTCATACAGATGACTCTCTTATCACTATATGCAGTTTTGACATCTCTCTTTAGTTCAAGCCATAAAGGTATCCTACTAGAAATTTCTATTCTCTGTAACTAACTTCTAAGATTTTCTAGATTTGGCCTGACCATCTCAAATAGTCATTTTTCTTAACCAAAATACCTTGTACTATCTTTCTTATTTGCTTTATCTTTATTACTCCCCTCTCTTACTATATTACTGTACATAATAAGAAATATAAATTTTGTCTCTGCTATCCAGTTCCTGGCATAGAGTTTCTAAAACCTTTATAATTCCTTGAATGACAGAGGTGAGAGGGGCATCTTTTGTTATTTATAATAAGTCCCCTTTCAACCATACCTGAGTTTAAGCTAATGCAATGACTCTTGATAGGGCCCTAAATAGCCTTAGGATGGTGGCTGGTTTCCAGAGGAACCGACCATGTAATTGGAAGGTTATAACTTTCAGCCTTACTCCCAATCTCCAGGGAAGAGGATATTGAGTTCAATCATCAATTACCAATGTAAATAACTTCCATGAAAACTCTGAACAATGGCAAACAGGGAGCCTCTGGGTTGATGAACACATTGAAGCACTGGGAAGTAGCATTCCTGGAGAGGGAAGGAAGTTCTCTGACACCCCTTTGCCCACCACCACCACCATACCTTGTCCTATACATCTCTTTCACATGACTGTTCCTAATGATATCCTTTATAGTAAACCAGTAAACCTAAGTAAAGTGTTTACCTGAGTTCGATGAGCATTCTAGCCAACTGTTAAATCTGACAACAGGGTTATGGGACACTTGACTTATAACCAGTCAGTCAGAAGTCAGAAGGGGAGGCCCGGACTTGGATTGGCTGTGAAGTGGGAACAGCCTTGTGGAACTGAGTGCTTAACTTGTAGGATTTGATGCTAACTCCAGGTAGACAGTGTGAAAATTAAATTGAATTGTAGGACACTCAGTGGTGTCTGCAGAGAATTGGTAAATTATTCGGTTTGTGAAAAACTCAAAAATTTGGTGTCAGGAGTGTTGGGAGTGTAAGTAAAACACTTTTATTTTAATTACCAATTACTATTTTATGATACCTTAAAACCTCCTATGATACAGCCAAAATAACAGCTCTTGCTCAGGTATTAAAACATTTGCTATGTTTTCTTGAAGTTTAATGCATTTTACCTTGTACCATAGGCATCTCTCTCTTTTGGTCTGTTTTTACTGTAAGTGGCAGAGGGGCGGAATATATCTAAAGCTAGACAGACTTGAATTGAAATGTATGGTCTACATTCCCAGTTATAAGTTATTCATTTTCATCCTTCTTCCCTTGCCTGAGGGTTCTCAAATTCACTGCAACATTAGTATCACTTGGATGTTTTAAAAATACGGATCACAGAATTACAACTCCTGATATTTCAGCTTAATCAGTCTAGAAATGGACTGGACATGGGGACTTTTATATTTTATAAGGTTTTTGTTGTTCCTTTGAGGTTAAGAACACTGATGTAAAGTGAAGTGCCAACTGTCTTTTACCAATTATTTTGCAGTATTTAGTACAATAATTCTCACATGCTATTTGTTTAATAATTATTTCTTGAAGGAAGGACTATGTTGCTGCAAGTTTGTAGTTCACAGATGGGCCTGAAAGAAGGAAAAACAAAACCTACAAGAAGGCAACTACTAGGTAGCCATGAGGAAAAAGTGCATACAGAGTTGTTGACCACTTTAGAAAAGCTTATTGAGGGGCAGCAGGCAAACTATAAAATAAACTTGAGATTTATTCAGATCTAATTTCAATGATTTTCAAAGCAAAGATAAAAAATATAAGGTTTACCTAGTGGGAAATTTTGGTTTAATTTATAGGGACATTCAAAGTGAAGGCAGTATTTGTCTTTTGCCCAATCTGTGGCTGCTTAGATCATATTCATGTGCTTATTGTGCATTTTCTCAGGTTCTTGCTATGGTAGGTAAACCCAAACATAGCCAAAGCAAGTGTCAGGAAACAAAAGTCTCCAAAATATGCCAAACTAGTCTTGGCTTTGAAATTGGTTAATCCATTCCAATTTCAAAGCTTTCAATTTCAATTCCCTGAGCTTTACTTTTATCAATTCATCATTTGCTTATGGAATCCTTGAGTACTTATGAAATTTTGTCTATATTCCAGACTTTGTACTAGGATGTAAAAGATATATGTACTCAAAATACCTATAGTCTAATGGAGAAGGCAAGTGAATAAAGAAGGAAATTCAAGCACAAAAATGCAACGTGATGAATATTGTGCACTTAGTATGCACAGAAAGAAATGAATCAGCCAGAGAAGAATCAGGAAAGATCTTTTGCTAAAAGAAAAGACTAAAATTATCATCTCCATTTTCTCTTATATTTTTTGGTTCTCAAAGTTTAATTTTTAATTATCTACAAACTGAGTTCTATGAAATTACAAAAATTTTCACAAGAAACAGAAAATGTGATGTTCCATGGGGCTGACAAGGTTAGCATGCAGCCATGTTATAAGTGAGACTAGACATGAGGTTGCATTATTAAAGAGAAAGAAAAATGGCTGGTGCAGTGGCTCACACTTGTAATCCCAGTACTTTGGGAGGCCAAGGCAGGTGGATCACTTCAGGTCAGGAGTTCGAGACCAGCCTGACCAACATGGTGAAACCCTGTCTCTACTAAAAAAAAAACTCACAAAATTATATGGGCATGGTGACTCACCTGTAATCCCAGCTAACTGGGAGGCTGAGGCAGAAGATTTGCTTGAACCCAGGAGGCGGAGGTTGCAGTGAGCTAAGATAGTGCCATTGCACTCCAGCCTGGATAAAAAAAAAAAAAAAATGAAAAAACAACTGTAGTTACACTCACATTTCATTTTCCAGAGATAGTAAAATTTATGTTCTGGAAAGTTTTGAGAAAGTATACTGAGATACTTAAATGCTGGTAATATATCTGAATTGTTTAAAGCATGTGCAAATTAGGAATGACTTTGAGTAAATAATCATGGCATACACACATATACACAAGTATATATGTATAAAAGCAAAAACAATGTTGATCAAGTTATGGAAATACAGAAGGTAGACTTGAGTAAAAATGAGAAATATGAAAAACCTCCTTGTGAAAAAAACAGAGGATAAAAAGAATTTAGTTAAAATAATGAGTAAACACAAGAATATTCCACTAGTTTTTCCCCATAGAGTCTATTTAAAGTTTGTAATTTGTGATGATAGAACAAAATGTGTGCCTGTTCTGTTAGATTTAACAAAGTGAAATTCATCCTAGAGCAGAAGTTCTCAAAGTTCTGGCCACAGAAACACTTTTGCTGCTAAAAATGAATGGGCACCTCAAAAAACTTTTGTTTTGGGAACTTATATTCAATAATATTTACTATATTAGATTATTAATAAAATTACTAATTTTATTACCAAAATTAGTTAAATCGATTTGTCAGTTTTTGCTTTTGTTGCAATTGCTGTTGGTGTCATCATCATAAGATCGTTGCCTT
This sequence comes from Ateles fusciceps, assembly GCA_036589455.1. Lineage (NCBI taxonomy): Eukaryota > Metazoa > Chordata > Mammalia > Primates > Atelidae > Ateles > Ateles fusciceps. The sequence continues at coordinate 9,453,040 of JAZHEH010000193.1, forward strand.
TGCCTCTATCTCGAATGGTATTGCCTAGGTTGTCTTCCTGGGATTTCATGGTTTTGGATTTCACATTTAAGTCTTGAATCTATCTCGAGTTAACGCCTGTCTATGGATAAGAAAGAGGTTCCATGTCTAGAATCCTGCACTTGTACTTCTGAAATTAAATGTTAAAAAAATTAAGAATAAGAAATTAAAACTATGTTAATTTATTTAAATATAACAATAATAAAGTCATTACATGTTAACATAGGCAAAATATTTTTATAAAAATGTATTTTCCAACCAAAATACGTGTTAATAGCAAGAGCAGTATTATACAATATTTTTGTGAATCTTTTTAAGGCCTGGATTAACAGAAGGCAGCAAAATTCTTACATTTGCTTATCTTGAATACATTCAATGTATTTCAAAATATATTAGTTAGTGTCTATAAATCAAGTGTGGCCCCCCACTGATATATATTTATAAAAGATAGCAATATTTTAATAGATTTTGTTAGATCATTTTCAATACCTTTCCTTGATACTTCACCAAAATTCAACATGTGGTAGTTTTTGGTAGGTTGATTCCAATTAGGAATTTCAATATATTTTAATAAATTTTTCATATTCTATTACAATTAAAAATGTATTGTGCCTTTTGCATTTTAATTGTATCTCTTAACAATGCATATTTTTGCTACATCACTTATTGATTATTATAAAATCTTGGTCACAGTCATGCAAGAGTTCTCAATGTTGACATATTTCATTACACAATATCAAAATATGACATTTATGTAATCACCTAACTCTTCAGAAAATCTTGAAGTCATCAGGCTCTCAATGAAGTGAGCAAGTTTTCCAAAATTCTGGCTTAATACTTGAAAGCTTAAATTTTGTCATTGACAACATATCCTGTCAGTTCTTTCCTTGAAATAACAGGCTTGCCTCACTTCTTGAGAAAATATCCACTCTGTATTCAATTCTGATTAACCAGTTTGTGTATCAGTCATTATTTCAAGTGAAAACTGGCATCCGATGTAGAAAAAAAAGGTTATTCAATTTACAACTTGTGCAGTTGCATAAAGTGCATTTTCCCAGTCTACTGTCTTTATTTATGTTAAGTCATCAGCAGTTTTACAAATAATTAATTGCTTTTGTACCATCCATGCAAATAGCAATGAAGTGAACAAAGAAAATGTCTTATCATTGTCATGAAAATAATTTTAAGCTAGAAGATTTCTTGAATCTTCCTGGAGTCACCATTAGGTTCACAGACCATGCTTTTTCTAGACAGATCAGGAGTACAACTACAAATCACAAATACAGGAAAAAATTATGTATGTATGTGTACATGTGTAAGTATACAGGTATGCTATAGACTGAAATGCCTATAAATTCCTGTGTTGAAGCCCTAACCTCTAATGTAATGGTATTTCATCATGGGAACTTTGGGAAGTGATTAGGTTATGAGACTGAAGGCTCCATTATAGAATTAGTGCTGTTATAAGAAAAGGTGTGAAAGCTCTCTCTCCTTCATCCTCATCTGAGGATACAACAAGAAAGCAGATAACTGCAAGTCAGGAAAAGGGTTCTCACCAAAACCTTGATCTCGGACTTCCCAGACTAAAGAATTGTGAGAAACAAATGTGTTTTGTTCAAGAAGCCATCCAGTTTAAGGTATTTTGTTATGGCAGCCTAAGCTGACTAATACAATATACAGGATCAAAGTTGTGTTATTCTCATTTACAAATGAATCTCATTGAAACCCAGAGATGTGTATGCCTATAGAATATAAATATCATTCTGAAGTATTTCATGGGTAATTATTAAAAATAATTAGGTGGCATCTATTCAAATCCTCTCCAATGCGTGAGAGAGATAAATTGGTCAGTATGTATCAAGACATGAAAAACAAACAAAAATTTGAAAAGAATCTCATACCACTAAATGCACACCTCGGTTAAGGCAAAATTTTTGTGATGAGACATAAACACTTAGTAGGCTAACTGTCCAGACTAGTGTAGAAACAGGAGAAACTAGTAATAAAGGTGGGAAATATATATTTTATTAATGGGAGTGATATTAAATTGAATCTATTGGAAAGATAAACGTAGACAAGCATTCTTTTCCAAAAAAGTTTTGAAAGCTCACTACGTGCTGGACATTGTTAAAGAGAACACGATTACAACTGCAAAAAAGATTTATTTGCCCTTTATCTTCCTAGAATATACAGTTTAGCAAGTGCTATTGGTAAGTAACAAGCATTATTACAAAATGAGAGAGGTGGGCTGTTGCTAACAGAGAAGCCAATGAATTGTTATTGAAGAGTATTGTGAGTAGTGAAGTTTAATTGGTGAAATGCTAGGCTAAGACAATGTTTTGGTCAAAAGGAAAGAGTAGAAGCTGCAGATTAGGAGTTCAGGAGAAAAAATTTATCACACTTTAAAGAGGAATTACTAGAACTCTCTGTATATACAGGCAGAACTGAAATAATAGGGAAATCAATATATCAAAAAACACAACTTGGATTCCCTAATTAAATATTTAGGGAATACTCAACCCTGGTAGAAATACAAGGCTAGGTTGATTGTCAATGTCCTACTTGATCTTTTCTACTCCAGATTAATTTCCTTCCCTAGCAAACGCTATTCTTTTGCGTGCCTCTTGGACTGCCTTCTCAGAGTCCATACCCAAAAGTAGCTTCCTAGCTCACCCATTCCATAAAAATCTAATCCTGTCTTCCACTGTGTGTGTACTCATGCCACTTGCTATCTGTCTTAATCTTCTCAGTTCTTAGGAGGCATCATATTTGTTTATGTCTCTGTCTTAGAGTTTGCAAAGTGAGCTTCGATTATGACAATGCTTTTATTAACAACTGAACTGATAGATTTGATGTCTTGATCTTTGAAACTTAAATGGTGAGTTCTCTAATCATTCTTATTCTAGGGAAAATAAGTAAGTTGGAAGAATAGTTAGCATACTCCTGAATCGATTTGCTGTATCCACACTACAGCTTTATAGAAACAGATTTTAAATGACTGCTGCAAATCACCGAATTTTTTCAGTAAATGTAAACATTTACTTTTTTTCTGGGTTGAAAACATTTCAAAAAATTCAGTTTTATGTATGTAACAGATGGTTCAGTTTGGTTTACAAAGTTCCATGTATCTGGGGATAATTGTTGGTTAAAAGCAAGGTGATGGGACTGAACTGTGATTGAATGTAACATATAAATAAAACATACCTGTAAAACCATTTGAAGCAATAGTTAACTGTTCCACCTGGGATAGCAAAACAGTTAAAAATGTCCCGATAGTATGATTTGTCTGCTAACTCAGTTAACAACAGCTTTTTGCAACTTCAGATCATATTTCTACAAACCAAACCAAGTTCCTGAACTAATTCAATTCTTCAACAACTTTCTAGTAAGCAAATTACGTAAGCCAATGTACAGCTAGACAAGTTAAAGATAGATGCAGAAAGTCAATTACCTGGGCTATTGTATTCCAACCTTCATTATAAGAAAAAACAATGAGAGACTACTTTATGCTTATATTGCCTTTAATCATTTTAGGTACTCTGATGTAACACCTACTTAAAAACCCTTATTTTCAGAGATGGATTTTTTACAAATTTTAGAACAGATTAATGTCAAAAAAAGCACCTAGCAAAGATAAATTGTAGCAGGATAACGGGAACAATAAATAACTCTAAAATGTATGAGACTTTAGTATGTTTTTTGTGTAGTCTGGTGATTTTAAGACTTATAACAGTCCTTCAAGGTAGTCTATTTTCTGTATTTTACAGATGGACAATTAAATCTCAGGGAAGCCATCTATCTAATGCTACACAGTACTTGGTGGAAGATTCAATTTTAAAACCCATGGATTTTCATTTTAAATACAATGTTTTTATCTCCAGACCTCACTGTCTTCTCAAAATAATAATAAAATTAATGTTAAAAGATAAGACAGAATCACCTTACCTTTCTCAAGAGTTTTAACATTTTGTTGGATTAAAGAGTCTAGAAATGAAATGAAGTATTAGTGGATAGAAAATAAGAAAAGCAGAAATAGTACAAAAAACAGATTACAATGGAAATAGTTATGATCAAGTGCTTTTCAGAAAATATGTATTTTTTAATTCTGTATTTAATTTTTGTGGGGCTGGGCACGGTGGCTCACACCTGTAATTCCAGCACTTTGGGAGGCTGAGGTGGGTGAATCACTTAAGGTCGAGGGTTTGAGACCAGCCTGGCCAACATGGTGAAACCCCATCTCTACTAAAAATACAAAAATTTAGCCAGGCATGGTGGCAGGTGCCTGTAGTCCCAAATACTTGGGAGGCTGAGGCAGGAGAATCTCTTGAACCCAGGAGGCAGAGGCTGCAGTGAGCCAAGATCATGCCATTCATTGCACTCCAGCCTGGGCAACAAGACAAAACTCCATCTCAAAAAAATATATATTTTTTGTGTGGGTACATAGTAGGTCTATATATTTATGGGTTACATGGGATATTCTGATATAAGCATGCAATACATAATACATCAGGAGAAGTGGGGTATCTGTCACCTCAAGCATTTATCTTTTGTGTTACAAACAATCCAATTATACACTCATAGTTATTTTTACTATATATTGTTTTTGACTATGGTCACCATGTGCTAGCAATTACTAGGTGTTATTTATTCTTACTGGGTTTTTTGGTCACTATTAATCCTTCCCATTTCCTTCATTTCCCAACAGCCTCTGGCGACCATAATTCTACTCTGTTTCCATGAATTCGATCATTTTAATTAATAGCTCCAAAAAATGAGTAAGAACATGTGAAGTTTGTCCTTCTGTGTCTGGCTTATGTCACTTCACATAATAACCTCCAGTATCTGTACCATATTTTCTTTTTTGTTGTTCTTATTTGCTTTTTTTTTTCTGAGGCAGAGTCTTGCTTCATCACCCCGGCTGGAGTGCAGTGGCATGATCTTGGCTCACTACAAACTCCATCTTCCGGGTTCAAGCAATTCTCCTGTCTCAGCTTCCCAAGTAACTGGGACTACAGCCACCTGCCACCATGCCTGGCTAATTTTTGTATTTTAAGTAGAGACAAGGTTTCACCTCATTGATCAGGCTGATTTCGAACTCCTGACTTCAGAGAATCCACCTGTCTCGGCCTCCCAAAGTGCTGGGATTACAGGCATAAGCTGCCATGCTCAGCTACATCTTCCCCATTTATCTGCTGATGGACACTTAGATTGCTTCCAGGTCTTTGCTATTGTGAAGAGTATTGCCACAAAGATGGGAGTGAAGATATCTCTTAAACATACTGATTTTCTTTCTTTTGGGCATATACCTGGCAGTGGGATTGCTGGATCACATGGTAGCTCAATTTTTTGTTTCTTGAGGTGTCTCTAAACTGTTCTTCATAGTGGTTGTACTAATTTACATTTCTTCCAACATTGCACAAGGGTCCCCTTTCCTCCAAATCCTCATCACCATTTGCTATTGTCTGTCTTTTGGATATAAGCTATTTTAACTGGCATGAGATGATATCTCATTATAGTTTTGATATGCATTTCTCTGATGATCAATGCTGTTGAGCACCTTTTCATATGCTTCTTGGCCATTTCTAAGTCTTCTTATGAAAAATGTCTATTCAATTCATTTGCCCAGTTTTTGATCATCTTATTAAATTTTTTTCTGTAGAGTTGTTGGAGTTCCTTATGTATTCTGGTTATTAATCCCTTGTTAGATGGTAATATGGTTTGGTTCTGTGCCCACACCCAAATCTCATGTTGAATTTTAATCCCCAATGTTGGAGGTAGGGCCTGGTGGGAGGTGATTGGATTATGGGCTGTGATTTCTAATGGTCTAGCACCAACCCTGCTGCCTCATAATTGAGTACTCATGAGATCTTATAAATTACCCAGTCTCAGATAGTTCTGTACAGCAGTGTGAGAAGTGACTACCACAGATGGGTAGTTTGCAAATATTTTCTCTTATTCTGTGGTTTGTCTCTTCACTTTGCTGAATGTTTCCTTTGCTGAGCAGCAGCTTTTTAACTTGATGTGATTCAATTTGTCCATTTTTTTTGCTTCCTGTGCCTTTAGGTTTTCACTTGAGAATTTTTTTCCCAAACCAATGTCCTGGAGATTTTCCCCAGTGATTTTTTGTCGTGGTTTCAGAGTTTCAGGTCTTAAATTTAAATATTTAATTCACCTTGATTAGATTTTTATATATGGCAAGAGATAGAGGTATAGTTTTATTCTTTGGCATATGGATAACCAGTTTTTCTAGCACCATTTGTTGACGAGACTGTCCCTTTCCCAATGTACATTCTATGAAACTCTGTCAGCAATAGACTTACTATAGATGGACGGGTACATCTCCATGTTCTCTATTTTGTTCCACTGATCTATTGCCTGTTTATATGCAGGCTGTTTTTGGTTGCTATCAGCTTGTAGTATAATTTAAAGTCAGATAATGTGAGTCTTCCAGGGTTGTTCTTTTTGCTCAGAATAGCTTTGGCTACTCTGGGTCTTTTGTGGTCCCTTATAAATTTTAGGATTTTTTTAATATTGTGGTAAAGAATGTCATTGGTATTTTGGTATAGATTATATTATATCTGTAGATTGGTTTGGGTAGTATGAACATTTTAACGATGTTGATACTTCAAATCCATGAACATAAAATATCTTTTAATTTTTTTGTAAACTCTTTAATTTCAATCTTCAATGTTTTATAATTTTCATTGTAAAAATCTTTAACTTCTTTGATTAAGTTCATTTATAAGTATTTTATTTTTTTTTTGTAGCTATTAGAATGGGATTACTTTCTTGATTTATTTTTCAGATTGATTACTGCTGGCATGAAGAAATGCTAATGAACTTTGTATGTTGATTTTGTATTCTACAATGTTACTGAATTTGTTTATCAGTTCTAATAGATTTTTGGTGGAGTCTTTAGGTTTTTCAAAATATAAGGTCATATAATCTGCAAAAAAGGATAATTTGACTTCTTTCTTTTCAATTTGTATACTCTTTATTTCTTTTGGTTGGTAATTGCTCTAGCTTGGAATTCCAGTACTCTCTTGAATACTATTGATAACAGCGGGCATCCTTGCCCTGTTCCAAATCTTAGAGAAAAGGTTGTCAGTTTTTCTCCATTCGATGTGATACTAGCTGTGGGTCTGTCATATATGACTTTTATTATGTTGAGTTATATTTCCTCTATAGTCAGATTTTTGAGGGTTTGTGTCATGAAGGGATATTGAATTCTATTAATTGCTTTTTTTCAGCATCAATTGAAATAATTATATGATTTTCATCCTGTATTCTGTTGATATGACATATCACATTAATTCATTTTCATATGTTGAAACATCATTGCATCCCTTCTTGGTCATGATGAATAATCTTTCTACGTATTGTTGAATTTGGTTTGCTAGTATCTTGGTGAGGATTTTGCATCGGTATTAATTATATATATATATATATAGGCCATAGTTTTCTTTTTTTGAAGTTTTTTTTTGTTTTTGTTTTTGTTTTTTATATCTGGGTAATACTGGACTCATAGAATAAGCTTGGAAGTATTCCTTCCTCCTCTATTTCTTAGAATACTTTTGGTATGATTGATATTAGTTCTTTTCTAAATGTTTGATTCAAAATCCGGCAGTGAAGCCATTGGGTCCCAGGCTTTTATTTACTGGGAGAATTTTTATTGTGGATTCACTGTAGTTGCTTGCTATTAGTCTTTTCAGGTTTTGGATTTCTTCCTAGGACAATCTTGGTAGGTTGTATTTGTCTAGGAATGTATCCATTTCCTCCAGATTTTCCAGTTTGTTGGCATATAGTTGCTCATAGCAGCTACTGATGATTATTTGAATATATGTGGTATCAGTCTCCTTTTTTATCTCTGATTTTATTTACTTGGGATGTCTCTTTTTTTCTTAATATAGCTTATGGTCTGTCAACTTTATGTACCTTTTCAAAAAATAAGACTTTTCTTCATTGAATGAAAATTTTTCTTCTTTTATAAAGTTTTCTTCATTTCAAATTCATTTATTTCTTTTCTAATCTTTATATTTATTTTCTTCTATTAATTTCAGTGTGTAATCTCTTTTTTTTCTAGTTACTTAAGATACATCAATAGGTTTTGTGTTTGAAGTTTTTCATCTTTCTTGATGTAGGCATTTTTTATCTATAAATTTCCCACTTAGTACTGCTTTTGCTGTATCCCATAGGTTTTGGTATGTTATGTTTCTATTATCATTTGTTTCAAGCAATTTTTACATTTCTTTCTTAATTTCATTACTAATCATTCAGAAGTACGTTGTTTGATTTCTATATTTCTATAGTTTCTAAAGTTTCTCTTGTTGATTTCTAGTTTTATTCCATTGTGGTCATAAGATATGGTTGATACTGTTTCAATTTTTCTGAATGTTTTAGAATTTATTTTGTAACCTAACATATGGTCTATCCTTGAGAATGATTCATGTGCTGAGGAGAAGAATGTCTATTCTATAGGCTTTGGATAAAATGTTCTCTAAATATCTACTAGGACTATTTGTTTTACAGTGCAAATTAAGTCCAGTGTTCCTTTGTTAACATTCTTACTGTATGATCTGTTAAATGCAGAACGTGGGGTGTTGATGTCCCCAGCTATTTTTGTATTGAAGTCTATTTTCTCTTTAGTTCTAATAATATTTGCTTTATATATCTCCATGCTATAGTGTTAGATGCATATATATTTACAATCATTCCCTTCTCTTGCTGAATTGACCCCTTATATTTATGCAATAACTTTCTTTGTTCTTACATTTTTTGTCTTGAAATATTTTTGGTCTGATGCAAGTATAGCTACCCCTGCCCTTTTTTGGTTTCCATTGGCAAGGAATAACTTTTTTCTTCCCTTTATTTTTAATGTTTGTGTATCTTTATAGGTGAAGTGTGTTTCCTGTAGGCAACACATCATTGGGTCTTGGTTGCTTGTATTCATTTAACAAGTTGATGTCTTTTGATCGGAGAGTTTAGTGCAGCAACACTCAATAGTATTATGAATAAAAAATTACTCCTGCCATTTTATTATTTGTTTTCTGGTCTTCGATTTCTTTTTTTCTTCTTTCCCATCTTCTTTTGAGTAAAGGTGATTTCTCTGGTGTATGAGTTAATTTCTTACTTTTTACTTTTGGGTATCTATTGTATGTTTTTCAATTTGAGATTACCATAAGGCTTGCAAATGCTACCTTATAACCCCTTAATTTAAATTGATGGCAACTTAATACTGATTGAATAAATGATCAAATGAGCAAAAAGAAAACTATGACAATTCTATGCTTTAACTTTGTCCCCCGACTTTTTATCTTTTTGTTGTTTCTCTCGATGTCTTATTGCAGTGCCTAGATCTTAGAAAATTGTTTTTGTTATTATTTTGTATTGGTTCATTGTTTAGTCTTTCTACTTAACATAAGAATATTTTACACACCAAAATTCTAGTGTTATAATATTCTGTTTGTCCTGTGTGCTATTACCAATGAACTTTTAACTTTAAGATTATTTCTTATTGCTCATTCATAACATTTTCTGTCAGATTAAAAAATTCTCTTTAGAACTTTTTGTAGAACAGGTCTTGTGTTGAGGAAATCCCCTCAGTTTTTATTTATTTAAAAAATCTTAATTTCTCCTTCATGTTTCAAGGATATTTTTCCAGATATACTATTCCATGGTAAAAGGTTGTTTTTTTTTTTCTTTTCCCCCTCATCACATTAAATATGTTGTGGCACTCTCTCCTGGCATGTAAGGTGTCCACTGAAATGTCTGCAGCAAGACATATTGGAGTTCCATTGTGTGTTACTTGCTATTTTTTTTTTCTCTTGCTGCTTTTAACACAGTTTCTTTATACTTGGCACTTGGTAGTTTTATTAAGTGCCTTGAGGTAGTTTTCTTTGCGGGGGTTAAATCTGCTTGGTGCTCTATGACTTTCTTGTAGTTGAATTTTGATATATTTTTCTAGATTTTTGGAAGTTCTCTGATATTATACCTTTGAATAAACTTTCTACCCCATCTCTTTCTCTAACTCTTTTTTTTAACTCTTATTTCAAGTTTGGGGTACATGTGCGAGTTTGTTATATAGGGTAAATATGTCATGGAGGTTTGTTATGCAGAATCTTTCCTCACCCTGTTGTTAAGCCTAGTACCCATTCGTTATTTTTCCTGATCCTCTCTCTTCTCCCACCCTTCACCCTCTGAGAGGTCCCAGTATGTGTTGTTCACTTCTATATGTTCATGTGTTCTCAACTTTTAACTTCCACTTAAAAGTGAAAATATATGATAATTGATTTTCTGTTTCTGCATTAGTTTCCTAAGCATAATGGCCTTATGCATTTATTCATTTTGCTGCAAAAGGCATGATCTAATTCTTTTTTATGTCTGCATAGTATTCCATGGTGTATATGTATCACATTTTAAAATTCAGTCTATAATTGATGGACATGTAGGTTTATCTCATGTCTTTGCTATTGTGAATAGTGCTGTGATGACCATACACATGCATGTGTCATTATGATACAACAATTTATATTCCTTTGGGCATATACCCAGTAATGGAATTGCTGGGTTGAATGGTAGTTCTGTTTTTAGCTCTTTGAGGAATCACCATTCTATTTTCCACAATGGTTGAACTAATTTACAGTCCCACCAACAGTGTATAAGGGTTCCTTTTTTCTCCACAACCTTGCCAGCATCTGTTATAACTTTTTTGTAATAGCCATTTTGATTGGTGTTAGATGGTATCTCATGGTGGTTTTGATTTGCATTTTTCTAATATCAGTGATATTAAGCTTTTTAAAATATGCTTGCTGGATGCATGTATTTCTTTTTAGGAAAAGTGTTTGTTCATGTCTTTTGCCCACTTGTTAATGAGGTTGCTTTTTCTTGTAAATTTGTTTAAGTTTCTTATATTTTGAATATTAGACTTTTGTCAGATTCATAGTTGGGAAATTTTTTTCTCTCATTCTGTAGGTTGTCTGTCTACTCTGTGGATAGTTTCCTTTGATGTGAAGAAGTTTTTTAATTTAATTAGATCCCATTTGTCAATTTTTGCTTTTGTTGTAATTGCTTCTGGCGTTTTTGTCATGAAATCTTTGCCTGTTCCTAAGTCCAGGATGGTATTTCTCTATGTCTTTTTAAAGCCAACAACTCTTATATTTTACTTCTTGATGCTATTTTCCTGATCTTGTAGATGTGCTTTATTTTTTATTCTTTTTGCTGTTGTCTCCTCTGCCTCACTAATTCATTCTTCTGCTTGTTTAATTGTGCTATTAAGAGACTCTGATGTGTTCTTCAGTATGTCAATTGTATTTTTAACTCTAGAATTTCTGCTTCATTCATTTAAATAATTTCAATCTCTTTGTTAAATTTATCGGACCAAATTCTGAATTCCTTTCTTTATTATCCTGAATGTCTTTGAATTTCCTCAACACGGGGTATTTTGAATTCTCTGTCTGAAAAGTTACATATCTCTGTTTCTTCAGCATTGGTCCCTGTTGCATTATTTAGTTCATATGGTGAGGTCATGTTTTCCTGAATAATCTTTATGCATGTAGATGTTGGTCAGAGTCTGGGCACTGGAGTATTTGGCATTTATTGTCATCTTCATAGTTTGGACTAGTTTGTGCCCATCCTTCTTGTGAAGGCTTTTCAGGTATTTAAAGGGACTTGGGCCACAAACTTGATAATGCTGTGGTTCTTTCAGACTTGTTAAAGGTACCATCTTGGTGATCTTGGATAAGATCTGGAAGATTCTCTGGATTACTGGACAGAGACTGCTGTTCTTTTCTCTTGCTTTCTCTCAAACAAATGAAGTCTTTCGCTATGGACTGGGTCATCTAGAACTGGGGGTGGGGAAACACAAGCATTCCTATGTTCACCACTACTGGTACTGTGCTGGCTTGGACATGAAACCAGCACAGCACTGCGCCTTGCCCAAGGCCTGCTGTCATCACTACTTGGATACCACCTAAGTTCACTCAAGGCCCTTGGGCTCTACAATCACCAGGTGACAAAACCAGCTGGGTTGATGTGCTTCCCTTCAGGGGAGCAAGTTTTTCAGGCCCCAGGTGGGTTTAGAGATGCTATCTAGCAGCCAGGGATTGAAGTCAATATCTCAGAAATTTATCTGGTGTTCTGTTCTACTCGCTAAGCTTGCACTCTAACCAAGAGATGCAGTCCTTCCCACTCTTCCCTCCCCCGTTCCATAAGCCTCATTCTGTTGCCACTGCCACCACAGGCCCACAGTGAGTACTGCCAGACTATCAGCAAAGTTTTCTTAAACCTGAAGGACTCTTCAATTAGTTTGTGGTTTATGTTGCCTGTCTGGGGGACTCACCTTTTGGGGCAGTGGGCTTCCCTCTGTCCCACGGTAGGTCCAGAAATGCTGTCAAAAGCCAAGGCCTGGAATCAGAGACCTGAAAATCTTGCTTGTTCTACCCCCTCCCTGTAACCAGGCAGGTACCTAAGGTCCCAGACAAAGTCATCTTTACATTTCTTTCTGCTTTTTTCAAGCAGAAGGAGTCTCTCCCCATAGCCACTACAGCTGGGAATGTGCTGAGTCTCACATGAAGCTGGCAAGTCTCGGAGTCCCATCCGAGACCCATAGCATACCACCTGGGTATCACTGATGGTATTCAGGGTCCAAAGTCTCTTTAGTCAGCAGATGATGAGTCCTGCCAGGACTAGGTTCTTCCTTTCAAGGTAGTGGGTTTTCTTATGGTGAGGGTATTTCTATAAATGTCATCCAGAAGCTAGGGCCTGGAAAAGGGGCCTTATGACTGATTGGTGTCCTATCTTGCTGTGGCTGAGCCGGTATTTAAGATGTAAGGCAAAGTCCTCTTTATTCTTCCTTTTCCTCTCTTCAAGTGGAAGGGAGAGGTCTCTTTTGGAGCCATGAGCTATGCAGCCTGGGATTGATAGAAGGGTAGTACTCCTTTATGCACCCAGACTTGTGTCTAAGTAGGTCACATGCCTCTCTAGTCCACCGGCTCTGGGCTCAGTTCAGCACTAAAACTTTCCTAGGAGTTGCAGTCCTTATGCCCTAGACTGCCTTTCAAGTTTATTTAGTGCCCCACAGTACTTTAGCTCACTATGGTGAGGCATGTTGGAAGTTCTGACCACTGGGATGAGCAAGTACCCTGTGGCTAGGGCTGGTCTAAATTCTTCCACTGTGGGTGGTCATCAGCTGAGATACATGTGTTTTTGTGTTCTGCTGTGGCAGGGCAGCACTAAGTTTATGGAGATGTCTTTCAATTGCTGGGCTCTTCCTCTCTCAATCACACAGAATCTGTCAACACAACATGGACACTGCTGGGGGGATGTGGGATGGGGTAACATTTATAATTCAAGACTCTTTCCTACCCTTTTCAAGGCCTCTTTCAGCGATATGAAGTTAAAACCAGGTGCTGGGGAGTGCTTACCTGATTTTTGGTTCTTATAAAAGTGCTTCATTTGTGTAGATAGTTGTTAAACTGGTGGTCTTGCAGTGAGGACAATCAGTGGGCCTTCTATTAGGCCATCTTGCTCTGCTCTACTCTAGATGAGAATTGAGTGTAACTTCTGAAAGCATTATGCTAAATGTGTCAGCACAATGGTCTAGATGTGAATGTGGAAAATTAAGTCTTTTCCAGGTTCAAAGTTAGAACTCACGGTCAATCATTTGCTAAGTTTGAACTTTTAATCTTTCTATTGAAATTATGTTTGCAGTGTGCTCAAAGAAAGTAGTCTGAAGTATAGCATGCAGTGGAATAGACAGAAGCAAGAAATTAAATTTTGACTTGGTTCCAATTCTTGGCTCCACCACTTACTGGCTAAGTAATCTTGGTCCACTTACTTAAATACCATTGCATCTCAGATTTCTCAGCTATGAATTAAAAATAATAATAGTGCCTATATAAAACACTTACTATGAATATGTAGACAATACATGTAAAGAAAAAGAACAATATCTGGCACAGAGCACAGAGTTAATCAATTATATCAGTTATTGACTTTGAACAAGAAATAGAAATAGCAGGCTACAGTAGAGTAGCTGGTATTTTCAGGTTGTAAGAAAGTAGAGATTTGTTTGTGCAAAAGAAATGAAGCAAGGAGATGTAGATGTGGATACTGCCAGCCCTAGGTATGTAGAAATAAATGAATGAGGTAATATTTGGATATTGTAAAATTTAAAAGCAGAGAAAAAATGTATAGGGAAGCAGAATTCTTGGTTGGTAGGCATGTATGAAGTTGGACTGAAGTTAAAAGATACCTTTAGGGCCATAGTATTTCTTGCCAGTTTAGAGAACATTCTATGGAAGGAATTCTTAATGATAAAATGTGTGTGGTGCAGGTGCAAACATGCACACACACACACACTCATCCATACATGCCACACACACACATACATGCACACACACATTTAAGTTGATAGTCTCTTTACTTGCATAGCTTTCTCTCTACAACTTCTTTTTTCAAATTCTAGTTATTGTTTAATGTTTTTTAAATATCAAAACATATCATTGTAACTAGTAACATAGTAAAAATAATAAAATCAGATCAATTTAAAGGAAATTAATACAAGGATCAAGTTGTGAATAATTTCCCATATTATTTTTAATGTGACATTCTTAATTAATTAATACATTTATTATAGATCTATGTCTGAAAATTGAAGTTTCATGCTTCTTTTTATATTGGCTTATGAGACAGATGATGACTCAAGAAGAATCTTGAAATACTATAGTTTTAAAGAAATGCACTTGATAATTAATGTGAAGGATCGCAATCAATGTCAGTGGTACTTATTCTAAGGATTAAAATTTCAATTAACTAACACTGCTATTCAGAGGATCATTTTATCATTGGGATTGGCTATTTTTGGGTCATATTAAATAAATAAAATCTTTATTCAGATTAAAATGCAACTTTGTTCAGTTAAAAAGACCCACAGAAAGGAGCGCTTCCAACTGATGTTTATTCTCATCACATATACAGTAAAATACAATTAAATTTAGTCCCTCATCTACAGTATCTACATTTAATGGCTAAACTCTGAATCATACTGTTTTTCATTTTTCTCCACTTCATTCCGCTTCCTTCTAGATTTTGACCTCTGGATCTTAGAAACATGCAAGATATATTGAGACCTTGATCTCATTAACATGTTTTGCAATTCATTTTTTTCCTGTTCCTATCTAGTTAAAATAGATTAATACTCATAGATATTGAGTTACACAGCCTAGGTCACTGCAGTAAGATATTATAAGACATAGCAGGTATTTAATTCTTGATTTCATTTAAGATAGTTATTTAAATATTAGAACAAAAGGACATTGAGAGTTTATTTAGTCTACTTCTTGCAACTTAGTCGAAGTTATTTTTAAAGTAGATGCCTTACTATCTTTTTTTTTTTTTTAACTCCTAGGAAACCCTGCAAAGGAATTTTAGACTGTATCTTATAATCTTATTCTAGTCAATAAAAACACTCAATATTGTCTTAATCACATATTTAAATATTTTATTTTATTTTATTTTTATTCTTAGAATAAATAAATGGCTTTCTCTGCCATAATCTCGTATTTTAAAATTTCTTATCTAAATGATTTTTTTCTTCTATCTCCTCATTAGCATTCTCAACTTCACAGCAAAATACTAACAGATCCTTCACAAATCCTGTACAACAGGATAATAAATTCCTGTAGAGATCCTGTGATAAATGTCAATAGCATTCCAGTGCCAAAGATAAAAAATAATCTGACAGATGAATATTTATTTACTCCCAAGTTGCCCCTGATTTTTCAGTTGCAAAAATATTCAGGTTATTTCTTACAAACTCAAGAGAGCTGGGTTGGATGGGATGGTGATAATTAAGATACATACTTAATAAAATATTTGTTAATTTATTTGACTCCTTAGATTTAGCATTTATTTCCTTTCTGATGTCTATGAACATTAAAGATTTTGTGGCAAAGTTAAATTTTAAAGTGATTATTAAGGAAATGTTTTTGTGGCAGCTAGCCTCCGCCTAGGATTGAAAAGGTCAGAGTTGAAAGAAAGATAATATTGAAAAGTTTTTATATTTAAATATGAGAGAGATTGTCTTTTACATGATTTCTCTGTATTTTAATATTTTAAAAAATTTCCATATTTGTGTACATTCATACTTACTTGTTTCTGAATAAATCTCCTCTGTCTAGCTTTGTCTCCACCCAAAGTTGTCACTGTTTCTTGTGAGACAGAGTTCATTAGGATACCACTGTTAATGGTAAAATTGTTAGTATCATCCAAATCTCTGTCAATTGCACCTTTGAATAAAAATAATATTACTTCAGGACTCAGCATTGGCAGTGATGGGAATAATCAGTATTTAGAATTTATGGAAGTGTGATTGTCCTTATAGAATTTTTCGACACAATAGAAGCCAGGCCATATATAGGCCAATCCTGACTGAGTGAAACTTACACAATGTTATGATAGGTTTCAGGCATAACAACTTTAATATTTTATCTACCCATGATACATCCTGATACAACTTTATAATTAACAAAAAATAAATAAAGAGAAAGAAATTAAAAACAAGACGAAAAGCATAAGCTGAGGACGTCTTACTAAGAGGATCAGATTGTCATGCCCACCTCTGCCCTTTGTCTAGACTTATCTCAGATTCTATTTTAATATCATTGGATTTGGCATTTTGTGCTTTAAGGATGCAGCCATAAAGAGGAAGATTATTGAACTTTACTAGACCCTTTGGTGTCCTATGGCAAACCTAGTAAACCCCTCTAAATATTTATGATTTTCATGTATTTATCAAGTAGTCCAGGGTTCAAAAATATGTTATTTTAACAGAGGTGTTCTACTTAATTGGCCGGGAAGGAATATAACAATGGTGGGCATTTCAGTCATCTAGTACTATGGGTCAGCAAGTAGGAAAGGAAGAAAGTGTGCCTTAGTTTCCAGATATAATAACAACACCATAACTCAACAGCTTGGGACTCCTAGTTGGTTGCTTTTCTCAGTCTTAGACTTAACTTGGTAGCTAACTTACTGAGGAAAAGAAAAGTAAAATTTTTAAAAGATAAAAGCATCCATATGCAAATTTTTCAACTACATGATCTATTGAAGCATTTACTAGATATTTGTCCAAATACATTTTTAAATATTTCATATTACCTTAAAATTTTTCTCAGAAGCATTCATGTATTTGTAAAATATTTGGAATCAAATATGCTAATATATATTTAATTCAAGAATGAATGTTTTAAAGGATAAATGTCTACTAAAATTGCTTTAATGAATAATGTATTTCAAAATAAATTTTAGTTTTCATAAGGGCTTATATTTTAAAATAAACAATAAAATATAAAAGTATCCAATTTTTAAAATTAGTTATCAGAAAAAGACTTGCAAGTATTAAGTTTTATGATCACATAGTAGATATTCAAAACACATTTTTAAGTAATTTTTATGACAAGCATACATTTAGGTTTGCAGAGAATATAATACAATCTTCATGTCTATACATACAACTTAAAAATGTTATGATCACAATTTTTACTCTTAATGTATTTTCTCCCTTAAATTTGTCTCTTTAGATCTTGCTTTTGTAAAAGGAATTGTAGTTTAAATTTTTTAAAGGTATTCAGACACAAAGACTATGGCATTTTGGTGAACTTGTTTCCTTAATGTGGATAACGATAACTTCTTTGCATGCATAAAATTTCTTGAAGAGTAGTCAAACATCTTTTAAGATTAAAATAAAATTTAGTTGTCAAGTAAAATAAAATCTAATTGCTTTACAAACTCTGGATTTACAGAAGACTGGCAAGCAGCTCATATATGAATTTCATATACAGCTTCTTGAAGTTGTAAATTGAAGAAAACATATGCAAATTGCTTGAGGAAAATATGTTATTCTGTTTATGTTAAAAGCTGTAAGCAAGACAACTTAATGGAAATTGGGTTCATTGCTATATGTTGCTTCAAGCTCCTTTAGTTACAAAGCTGAAGAGATATTTAATTATAAGTTCTTATAAGAATATCCACATGACAGAATGAAAATGTAACTCAAAAAAATTCAGAGACAAATTCTGGGGGAGGAAATAGAAAACAAAAGCAAAGTCAGTATATATTTTTCTTGATTCTTCAAAGGTATGCCTATTTACTTTATAATTTACAAAATTATGGATGTGAAGTGTTTAAGTCACAAAATAGTGTTTCCATTGCCAAGGGAGTTAAACAATCAATTAACATTCTTATGCTGTATGTGCTATGGGATTAAATTTTTCCATGTGATGAGGGAGCTGGCCTTAAGGATGAATTGAAATTCTCCTCTTAGAGATAAAGAGGGAAGGAATGGTGGTCAGGGGTGATAATCTGATGAAAAAGCACTACTATATGACCTAAGATGAGTGTCTAAAAGGGATGCCTCAGGAAGGAATTTGCCTCTCCAGAACTTACAACTGGAGCCTGGTGAAGCCCCCTGGCCAGCTTAAGATAACTGCTGACTCTCCAGAGTTCATCATCTGCTATGTAATAGAAGTCAATGAAGAGACACAAAAATGTCCTGATTGATGCTGTTTTTTTTTTTTTTAATATTGCTATTCCTAATACTTTATGTAACATTAAAATGTGGAAAGTCTTGAATTTTTATTACTATAGGACTTAGTCATAGCCACTGACAGTCTGGGATGAGAAGAGCATCCCTTATAAATGAGAGCATTTTGGACACTGTAATCAGAACTGGTAATGCAAAAGCATTGCTAATACCTACGATGCATTGCATTCTGGCAGACAATGAAAGCCACACACACACACACACACACACACAGACACACACACACACACACACACACACACAAAGCATAAACCACTAACAGCAATAAAACAAAGCTCCATAAACCCCCCAAATCTCCAGATGCAGAAATTGTGCAACTAACCATGTAATCCCTAATGCCTCCTTAGAAGACCTCTGTGTTGTGAGAGATGAAAGTTTTAAAAAGAAAATAAAGTGACTGCACATTAAGCTTGCACAGTAAAAAACTAAAGTGCTGTTTAGCCATGGCTACTTGGGTGTAACTAAATGGCTGCATTTTCATAAATCCGTAACTTAGAGCAATTACTTTTTTTAGGGTTCCTTGATGTGTTAAATATTATTATTTATGTTATTTTCCAAGTAACTTTCAATGTAATTCAATTTCTCCTCACTCCTTCTACTAAGAAAATTCTGAATGCCCCCCTTTTCAAGCAGATAATCTTAGAGAGTGTCATTTTTCCCCTCTGCCTTCTCCATGTTTATGTGGCCCAGTCACTCTTTTACGATTTTGTGCAAAGATTTGTCTTCCCAATCTTGACATTCACCTGCCTTTCTGCATCATGAGTTCCCATGCTAACTAACACTACATTAACATGCAAGTTTCAAATTTTTAATGTGCTCATTATTTTTTTTGGCTGTAAGTTTATTCAATGCAAAATAATCCTCTCCAATTTTTGTGCTCATTATTTTTAACTTAAAAACACATCAAAATTCGTATGAACTTTACTGCATTCATAAGGAACATATTTTTATAACACTTTACACTTTTAAAATACAGCTAACTTTCAGAAGAGGGAGTTTTACCTAACTAAGACTTTTATAAAATTACAAATGATTTTAGTGGTTTTTATTAACCCCAGCTTGGAGAAAAGTGTTGAAAAGCCCTGTATTAGATTGAGGCTGGTATGACCTCCTTTCCTCTTTCTGTGCTATTTTCTACAGCACCACCCACGCCGTGTCTGCAAATTAGCCACCTGTACACAAAGACAGAGTATGCCAGAATCTTATAACTATATAATTTCGGTAAGTAAGCTAAAATGTATATTCTCTGCTTGACAATTCGGATTCTGTAAGAATGACGACATTTCTTTGTACTACTGGAAGACCTTCTCTTAACACTGAAAAAAATGTTTGATGACAAAAAAGGAAACTGTGCACTTCTTAAATCATGAAAGAATAGCCAGATGGTAAATGACACAGTGTTTTATCAGCAGACTACAGTTCTCTGACTGGAGGCTAATATAATGTACTTGGAGTATTCTAGGTAAAAAGGCAGAGAGTGGAGGGGGAGAGGCAGATGGCCAGTGAGTAAAACAGGGCGGTTTTTTACCAGGAACTTCTCATCAATAAAGGACTTTTTGATGGTCCTCTCAGAAAACCAAATCATTGCTTTAAATATTAGAAATGTAGTGAACATAAATAAAGATCAATAGATTAAAAGTTGAATTGCATAAAAGGCTTTTTAAAAGCATTTAGAAGAAGTTATCCTATTACAAATCATACACTAAAAGTTGCCATTGAAAATGTAAAAAATCCCCAAACTTGTTTCAGTGTTATGTTTTTATCATCAAGCATGCTATTTTCCAGTCTGCATTTAAAAAATGAATAGAGAATATATTTACTTTGATAATGTTATGGGCACAGTTTCTTGTCACTTGTTATCTGTGTAAATGTTTCAAATCAGGGAAACTTATCAGATTCTCTTAATTTATTTGAACACATTTTCTTATATGTAAAGATGAAGGTTCCTGGGTTCCTAGGACATAAGAACTATAGAATGATTCTTACAACGTAGTTGATCTGTAAAGAATGTTATCTCTCCTTTTTTCTTTATTTCCTTTCTATGAATTTAAGCATATTAAGACTTTTTTGAGAAAATGCATATTCTTATTTTTGCCAACATTTTATTTGAAAACTTTTTTTCTTAAAAAATAGAGTAGAATAAGTGAAAGTGTATAAAACTACTAATAGTGAACTATTTCTAACTTACAAAACCATCAGTGTACTAGGTGAAGGGTATTTGCAGTTAGGCTGAACACATGAAACTGTTATTTTTATAGGTAAAAATGTTCAAATAGCAGCAGTTTTATGAACTATATGGTTCAACCTAAATACAACAAACACTTCTATACCCTTCCACTTAGGTTCAACAATGGTCAATGTTTTGCACACTGATTCACTGCTTTTCTAGATAAAAAACAAATTTAAGTGCACACATATATAGATGTAGCTATCCATGAATCTATGGTTTTATCTACCTACCTGCCTGTCAATCTGTCTATCCATCCATCTATCACCACATTTTTTGATGGAGCTGTTTGAAGTAAATCATCGACCTTATGATACTTCATTTCTAAAGCACTAAACTCTCTCTACACACAGATTAACACACACACGCACACACACACAATACTCACAATATTTCTTGTTTATTTTTTAAAGTTAGTACTCCATTGGGTGGAGTGTATTATAGATTACTCAACCTCTTGATGATAATTAAGGATACTTCCAATATTTTGCTCTTATAAATACTTTTATAAAGATTAACATTATAATATGACTGAATTCCTTGTCTGGAAGCAGAATTGTTGAGTGAATTGGTAAATGCATACATGATTAAGTTATATACTGCCAAATGTCCCACCATTTAAAATCCTAGTAATGTAAGAGAGTGGCTGTTTCCTCACAGGGCTACACACACAGTATGTTGTCAATCTGCCAACAGTCTAATAGGTGAGAAAGAGTATCACTATGTAATTTTGTTCCATGTTTCCATTATTATAAGAGAGACTGAGTGTATTTTTGTTTGGTTGGTTAGTTGGTTTCATGAGGGGGCATTTTACAAAATAATTTACAGCTTTTAAAAATGTATTTTTTTAATTACACAATTAAAAAACAATTCAAATGAACAAACATTTCTTCATTTGACATTTGTGATTTAAAAAATTAACATGCTTACATTAAAAGTATATCTTCATTTAAATATACCTGTTTGTCCTTTTGCAGTGTTTACTATTTCTTGTCTGGATAAAGCTTCTCCCTCACCCAATGCCATGGGAATGCCTCTTCATCCCTCCCTCTTGGAGACAGGGTCTTACTCTTTTGCCAAGGCTGGAGTTCAGTGGTGCAGTCATGGCTCACTCACTGCAGCCTTTACCTCCTGTGCTCAAGCTGTCCTCCTACCTCAGTCCCGAATAGCTAGGACTACAGGCACTCACCACCACACCTGGCTAAATTTTTTCAAGAAAGTTTTTCACTATGTTGCCTAGGTTGGTCTTGAACTACTGGGCTAAAGTGATCCTCTAACCTTGGCTTCCCAAAGTGCTGGGATTACAAGTGTGAGCCACTGAGCCACCATGCCTGAGTGGAAATACCTCTTGAGTACAGTATTTTCTGAATTTTTATAGATTTACTATTGTTTTCCCATAAGCTTGATACTTAAAGAATAACTTAGCTTGTTCTTAAAGATATGAAATCCTTGGCTCATAATTTACTTGCTTTTAAGGTATAATAAAAAATTGAGAAAAACAATTGTATGTGTTGTTGTGTATGTGTATTTTTTTTTTTGTTAGCTTGGCCTATATTTTTTATTTATGTAAAAGGTCTAATAATTATATGAATCTCTGTCTCAGAGTTCAGTGTTTCAGGACATTTGTTCCAGATACATGATGATCTTTTATCATATGTAAACCGTGTCATTTATTTCCAGGAAATTTTTGTGCACTCAAGTTTTAAGTATTACGTTTGCTTCATTATTTTTGCTTTATTAAAAATACTCAAATTTTATGTATGGTGATGCCTACCTGTAGATAACAGGACCATCATTAGGAATCTGTTATCTATGTTATTTGCTTTATCTGATTTTTTTAAAACTTTTTTAGTGATTTTATTTTGTTCTCACAGATGTTTTCATGTGTATTTTTAAATGATGTTTATTATGTTTTTAGTCAATATTATTTTGTCTTTACTTCTTATAATTTTTCTCTCCAAGGTAACTTTTTCTTCCATTTCTTTAATGATTTACATCAACTTTCATTTCACATTTTTGTATGACTTTTACCACTTGTGTAATAGTATTTTGGATCATGAATTCAAAATTTTAATCTATAAATGTCTGATTAAACATAGTTAATGATATTGAAGAACTGTGTCACAGTTTCCTTTTGCTTGTTGTTGCTGGGTGGAGATAATTTTCATCAGTTGGAATATTTTGATCATTCTTGTTATTTTATCAGTTTGCTACTTGTTGTTCATTTTAAGTGCATCAATACAGTTTTGTGTAGAGAATGGTAAGGAGTTTCCGTTGCTGCAGCAGACATTGCTGGTGTCCTGCTGAAATATTCTAGGTTCTCTTTTGCTGATTAGGTATGGCATTATCTAGATGCTGTGGCCATTGCTGCTAGTGCTTCACACTTTCAGACTTTCCAGAGGTTGACCCTTAAACAACTGAAAGTGCATCACCTGGATATGTCTGGGAGTTGAAGTTTTCCCATGACAACTCTGTGGTTGATCTCTGAGACCTACAGGAACCCAGCTCCCCTGTTTGAAGGTGCAGTAAAGTCTAGGGTTCAATTTATGCTTCAGGGTTTCCTGTAAGATTGAATGAATCTGCACTTCCGCTGAAACCGAAAGCTTGCTTAGCGGTCTTCCCTTCCCTATCTTGCTTCCCTCCCTGTCTTCTTCTTTTCTTTTTTTTCCTTCTAGTTTACCCTCAGCCTACTCACTTAATACCTTGCTTGCACATGGAATCCTATTTCAGCCACCTGTTTAGATGAACCCAATCTAAGATAATCATTTACTAGCTTTTGTTGTAGTTGTTGTTTATTCAAGGGCACTTTGTTGGAAGGGCACTTTGTTGGAAGGGCACTTTGTATGTCTTCTGACTTTGTGATTTGATTTTCTTTCATCAGTACTCTAAAATTCTACTTTTTAATTACTTTTTATGTACATAACCAAGGGTATCTTACCTATCCAAGTCACCTTCTCTTAATCAAAACAACACACCACGTCTGTCCTTGCGCATGTTCAAACCTTGTCTTTGGATTCCCCAAAGGCAGGTGTTTTGGTTTATCATTTGGTGTATCTATTTCCCAATTTGTGGTAAGACTTTCCCTTTCTGAGGCTGATTTATTGGTTATATTGTTATGAACTTCCTCTCTTCCTTCTTTCACCAAGTCTTCACTCACTCTCTACTCACTGTGGGCTCTGGAGTTGATTCTGTTAATTTTTTTCCTATCTACATGTGATATTAAGTTATTTGGAGTGTTTGGTCTTCTTACTGATGTTTTATGAGCTGTTTAGAAGGACATATAAAAGTTGGATTTATTCCTTATTTAATTTCTTTGTTTATAAGAATCAGTTTCAATAAATATACCCCCAAGCCCAAGGGATTGAGCACATTCAGGTGACAGAGAAACTAGCAATGAGTCTCCTTAGGAATTTTCAAACCAATAACGCAAAAAAAAAAGATTAAAAAATGACCTTCTTTAGACTTTAATTCCACTACTTCTATAAACTGAAATACATCTATAAGGAAACCATGAGACCCTGTCAATTTGAAATGAAGTACACGTATCCTTTTTATTCATGAAAGAACTACCAAGATTTTCTTTACTGCAAAGAGTTTGCTGGAAACAAAACAACTTCCTGGACAAATTATTCTACGGGAAGGAAAATTCTCCTACTGACATTTCTTAGTCTGGTTAAAATGGGTAAAATGTCTGCCTCATTATAAAATAGCTATTTGTTTTGTTAATTTATTAGATTTTTAGAGTATTTAAGTACCTTATTTAATTGTTTACATTATTTTCATTACAAAATAAATTAAATGACAATAGCAAACTTACAAAAATTCTCTGGCACTATCTGTTTTGCTCAAGTAAAATGATATACCAAATTGACAGTAAATCAAACAACGTTCATTTATTTTTAATATGCAAAATATATCACCTAAATAGATAACATGAGTTTTAGAGCTGGTCAAGAATTTAAAAACTTCACCTGTAGTTTCATTATTTTTATTTTTTTACTATTTAAATAAATCAGATTGTGTCATTGTGATAAGAAGCAAAAAAAGAAATCCTCTTAATTGAAAATCACTATTGGCCAGGAGTGATGGCTCACACCTGTAATCCCAGCACTTTGGGAGGCTGAGGTGGGGGGATTGCTTGAAGTCAGAAGTTTGAGACCAGCCTGGTCAACATGGGGAAACCCCGTCTCTACTAAAAATATAAAGATTAGCTGGGTGTGGTGGCGCGCAACTGTAATCCCAGCTACTCGGGAGGTTGAGGCATGAGAATTGCTTGAATCTGGGAGGCGGAGGTAGCAGTGAGCCGAGATCACATCACTGTACTCCACCCTGGGTGGCAGAGTGAAACTGTGAAAAAGAAGTGAAGAAGGGAAGGAGAGAGAGAGAGAGAGAGAAAGAGAAAGAAAGAAGGAAGGAGAAAAGAAAGAAAGAGAAAGAAAAAAGAAGGAAAGAAAGGAGAAGAGAAGAGAGAGGGGGGAGGGGAGAGGGGGAGAGGGGGGGGAGGGAGGGAGAAAGGGAGAAGGGAGGGAGAAGCGAAGGAGGGGAGGGAAGAAGGAAGGAAGGAAGAAAAAATCACTACTTTAAAAATATTTTATTTCTATATAATTGGGACTATGGATAATTAAAAATAACAGATGTAGATTTTCATTTATCCTCATTAATGTACTATGATAGTATTTTAATAACTTGACCACAGTACCTTTTTTCATAGAGTATAAACTGCATGTGTATTTCTAAATCTTCAGATCCTATAAGAGTACATAAGATAGAGGATGCATATTTATTAAGTCATGAAATAGTGCATTTTTATTTTTAAAACCAAATTTTACTTCTACTTGGACTGCAGTGCTCATTCTCATTTCATCTTTATACAGTTAACTTTGGTTCTCACTTTAAAAAACACTTTCTCTAAAGGCCTTCTCTGATCTCCCTGACTAGTACAATTCATCTGGGTATCAGCACACTTTGAAGCTCTCATCAATAATCTTTTTTCATAGTTGCAGTTTTACATGTATTTATCAATATTTCATTATTATATTTCTCTCCGTATTAGTTTCTTAGGGCTGCCAATGTCACAAAACAAAATTTATTCTTTCACGGTTTGGGAGTTCATAAGTCTAAAATCTAGGTGTTGGCTGGTTTGTTTTCTTCTGGAAGGTCTAAGGGAGAATTTGTCCCATACCACTTCTCTAACTTCTGTGGTTGCTAGCAACCTTTGACATTCCTTGGCTTGTAGCTGCACCATTTCAATCATTGCCTTCATCATCACATAGCCTTCATCTTTTTGTGCCTTCACATGGCTTTCTTTTTCCCTCCTTTCTTCCTTCCTTCCTTCCTTTCTCTCTTTCTCCTTCCTTCCTTCTTTCCTTCCTTCCTTCTTTCTTTCCTTCCTTCCTTTTTTTCCTTCTTCCCCTCCCTCCCTCCCTCTTCTTTCTTTCTTTCTTTCTTCTTTCTTTCATCTTTCTTTCTGACAGAGTCTCACTCTGTCACCAGGCGCCAGGCTGGAGTGCAGTGGCACAATCTTGGCTCACTGCAATCTCCTCCCGGGTTCAAGCAATTCTCCTGCCTCAGCCTCCCGAGCAGCTGGGACTACAGGTGTGGGCCACCATGCCCAGCTAATTTTTGTATTTTTTAGTAGAGATGGGGTTTCAGCATGTCTGCCAGGATGGTCTCCATCTCTTGACCTTGTGATCCACCCGCCTCGGCCTCCCAAAGTGCTGGGATTGCAGGCCTGAGCCACCACACCCGGCCCACATGGCTTTCTTATAAGGACACCAGTCACTGGATTTAGAACACATCTTAATTCACTTTGACCCATCTTAACGAATTGCATCTGCAAGCACCCATTTTCCAAGTAAGGTGACGTTCTGAGGTTCTGGGGGGAATACTATTCAACTCATCAACTCCCGTCTCTAGATTTTTAGTTCTAAAAGACAGAAATAGAGTAGGTTTTGGAGACCATTGTCTTCCTATCAGTCATCAATGTAGATAATAAATATACAGTAACAAATAATACACATTCCAGCCTTGCTTGATTGTAAATATTTTGTGGTACATGTGGAAATAGTAATTGTCAGAATTTGAGACTTCCAGTGCAATAGTTCCTTACTGATAAAAACTACTGAACAAATTCAGTGTAAATCTCTGTCATTTTGCAGCTGAAATTACAAATGAAGAGTAGATAGGAAGGAATATATTTTTTGTTTAAGAGGCAGAAGGTAATGTGTTTGCCGAAGCTTCAAGAATCACAATTTCCTTGACTGAAAAATTTAGCCAGCTTGAGAAATTATTATAATTCCTGGCTATGAAGTAGACAGTATAGATATTTCAGAATATATACATATATGTATATATGTATTTTGCTTTATGCCTTTGGTGGCAACTTAATGGTGCTACTGTCACAACAATGCCTATGACACTGCCTCATAGTGGCAAACGTCTGGCAGAGACCTGAGATTATTGCAATAAACCTTTGAAATTAGATGAAACCGCTTCACATTATTTTGAGGACTTGGTTATCAAAATAATGAAAAAGAATCATAAAAATTCTTTTTTAGAATAACCAAGGAAATTTAATATAAAATCCTAAATTTTCTTTGCTTCTTTTCATGAACCAGTTTCTTAAATGTGAATGAGTTATCTGAATATTAGATTCATTTTTTACATCACAAGAAAAGTGTTTTATTCAAAGCATTAATATGGATAACTCTTGGCTATTTCTATGAAGTAACTAAAGTAATGTATCCATTGTCAATTCTTTTGTGAGGGGACAGTTACTGCCAAGGGCATAAGAAGACATTCTGAAGTGATAAAAATGGATTATGATGGTAGAGGTGGTTATATGACTATACATATTTGTATAAATTTATCAAGTTGTACACTTAAAAACCAATGAATTTTATTGTGTAAAAATGATTCCTTAATAAGCTAATTGGTAAAATACTAGGTTGTTCTGTTTTTCTGATGACCTAAGGATATGTTTAATTTGCCTAATATCAGATCTTAACTCAAGAGGGTCTTATGATTTATGTTTTGCTCTGTGTATAAAACTGCAATTAGAGTAAGGAGTTAGTTTCACAATAACATCTGCCATTTCTTGAATAAGCACAGTGAAAATAAAATAAACTAAAGTGAAGAGCATCGTCTGTGTGGAACAGCATTGGTGAGGAAGTTTACAAGCTGGACCTGGATTCAAATAGCTACCTGACATTTTAGACAGCTTTCATATGCTGAAAAATCTAATCCTAAAAAAAAAATATTCTTTGGCTGATAATGAAGGATCTTAGTTCTAAACAACTTTTTAAACAAATTCATGTGTGTTGAAACATATTCATTATATTTAAGTGTCTCTAATAGAGACTTGAATGTACTTACTTTTAAATAAGAGCAGTGATGTCATTTTAAATAGCACAACACTTTAATGGATCTTCTTGCTACCAATTCAGAAACAAAAGAAAAAGCTTAAAACCATAATTGGTATATTTAATCATTCAGAAGTGTACTTTTTTTCCTGAGGTTAAGTTCATTTTTCTCCCTTGAGCTAAGCAGTCTAGGAAGAAAAAGTAATAAAACAATGTTCCCAGTTATCCATATATTAAGAACACAGATGATTTTCCCAGTTAATGTAACACTTATCACCTGGGAGTCTGTAGAACCTCCCTGTCATGCTCACCTGGTCAAAGGGTGCCTGGGCTAAAGGGACATCCAGGAATAAAGGGAGACCCTAGGCCAAGAAGACTTGTGAGGGATTTAGGGATACCAGGTCCTTTAGGAGTAAAAGATAAAAGGAAGCCCAGCTTATCAGAAAGATTCAGCCCTATACTCAGGAAAATTGATAGAACCTGTCCTATACCCAAGTGGCATTGCTCTTGGTCATGTCACTCTTTCCTACAGATACCATTAGCACCTTCTTTCTCCCTCCTGCTCTGTCCTCCCTCCTCTCCCCTTCTTCCTTCTCTCCTCTTCCCTCCCCTCCCCTCCTCTTCAATTTTTGGAAGTGTTTTCTCTTCTTCAATTTTGTGGAAGAGTTTGAGAAAATTGTTAAATCTTTTTCATTTACCAAGTGTCACCACCTAGTCCCAGGTTTTTCTTTGTTGGGAGGTTTGTATTACTGATTTAACCTCTTGTTATTGGTCTGTTCAGATTTTTTGCATCTCTGTTATTCAGTCCTCACAAGTTGTCTGTTGCATAATTTGTCCATTTTCTAGGTATCCAATTTGGTGGTGTATAATCATTTATAGTAGTCAATCATGATCTTTTGTATTTCAGTGCTATCAGCTGCAATGTCTCTTTTGTCATTTATAATGTTATTTATTTTAATCTTCCTTTTTCTTAGTCTAACTAAAAGTTTATTGATTTTGTATTTCCTCCAAAAACTTCAGTTTTACTGATTTGTTCTATTGTTTTTCTAGTCTCTGTTTCATTTATTTGTACTCTGATCATTGTTTTTTCTCTCTGCTAACTTTTGACTTTGTTTTTCCTTTTTCTAGCTCCTTGAGGTACAAAGTTAGGTTGTTTATTTCTTTTTCTTAGTGAAAGCACTTGTTGTTACATTAAGAAACAATAAATGGCAGAAAGGTGTGTAGTTGGGCTGTCTATTTCTTTGTCTTAATGTAAGCATTTATTATCATAAACTTTACTCCTTTTGCTATTGATTTCTAGTTTCATGCCACTGTAAGTAGTAAAAAGTACTTGATATACTTTCAGTCTTCTTTAACTTTTAAAGACTGGTTTAGTGGCCGAACATAGTGTGTATTCTGGAATGTCCCATGTGCTCTTGAAAAGAAAGTGTATTCTGTTGTTGGATGGAATGTTCTGTATACGTCTGTTAGATACATTTGTTCTAGAGTTTTGTTCAAGGCTTCTGTTTTTTTATTGATTTTCTTTCAAGATGATTCATTAATATTGAAAGTGGGACACTGATGGTATTGATATCTCCCACTTCAATTATATTGCTGTTTATTTCTCCCTTCATTTCTGTCAATATTTATTTTACATATTTAGGTGCTCCAATGTTGGGTGCATACATACTTACAGTTGGTGCATCTTCTTGATGATGACACTTTTATTTTTATGTAATGACCTTCTTTGTCTCTTGCAATAGTTTTTAACATGGAATCTATTTGTTTTCTTATAAATATAGGCATCCTTGCTGTCTTCTAGTTACCATTTGCATGGATTATCTTTTTCTATATCTTTGTTTTCAGCCTATGTATATCTTTAAAGCTAAAATTAGTTTCTTGTAGGTAGTTGATATGGTTTAGCTATGTGTCCCCACCCCAACCTCACATTGAATTGTGATCTCAAGTTTTGGAGGTGGGGCCTGGTGGGAGGCGATTGGATCATGGGGGTGGTTTCAATAGTTTAGCACCATCCCTCTAGTGCTGTCTCTTGATAGAGTTCTCATGAGATCCGATTGTTTAAAAGTGTGTAGTACTTTCCGCTATCTTTCTCTCTCCTGCTCCAAGATGGTAAGACATGTTTGCTTCCCTTTTGCCTTCTGCGATGACTGCAAGTTTCCTGAGGCCTTTCAGCCATGCTTCCTGTACTAGCTGTGGAACTGTGAGTCAATTAAACCTGTTTTCTTCATAAATTACCCAGTCTGTCTCAGTCAGTTCTTTATAGCAGTGTGAGAATAGACTAATACAGTAGAATAGAGTTGGAATTTTTTTCACTTTGTGTCTTTTCATTACAGAATTTAATGCCTTTATATTCAAAGCTTACTGTTGTCAATTTGTGTTTTTTTCTGACTTTCTTTAGTTCCTTTCTTTCTCTTTTACTATCTCCTTTCTTGCTTTAATAATTTTTATAGTGTTATGTCTTGTTTCTTTTTTCTCTATCTTTTCTGTATCTGATTATCATGAGGTTTATATGAAACAACTTAACAGTTATAAAAGTTCATTTTAAGCTGATCAACTTACCTTTGATCACACACTAAAAATCTACTCTTTAAAAATTCTGTCTTCACTGACAATTATGTTAATAATGTCACTATTGATATATTTTTGGAAAGTGTATATATATTGGTTTGTTCTTACACTGCTATAAAGAACTACCTGAGACTGGGTAATTTGTAAAGAAAAGAGGTTTAGTTGACTCACAGTTCTGCAAGGCTGGGGGAGGCCCCAGGAAACTTACAATCAAGGTGGAAGGGAAAGGGGAAGCAAGGCATGTCTTACATTGTGACAGGAGAGAGAAGGAGGAGGTGCCGCACATTTATCGAACAACCAGATCTCATGAGAACTCTATCACAAGAACAGCAAGGGGGACTTTAATTCTCATGAGTTAGATGCCTCCCACCAGACCCTTCCTCCAACAATTGGAAATACAATTCACCATGAGATTTGTGTGGGGGACAGAGCCAAGCCATATTAGTATTCATTAATGAATTATTGTAGCCAATTATTGTAACTTTAAGTTCTGGGATACATGTCCAGATTGTGCAGGATTGTTACATAGATATACACATGCCATGGTGGTTTGCTGCCTCCATCCCTCCGTCACCTACATTAGGTATGTTTCCTATGTTATCCCTCCCCAATCTCCCCACCCCCCTGCTATCCCTCCCCCAGCCCCCCACCCCCAACAGACCCCAGTGTGTGATGATCCCTTCCCTGTGTCCATGTGTTCTCATTGTTCAACACCCACTTATGAGTGAGAACATGCAGTGTTTGGTTTTTTGTTCTTGTGTCAGTTTGCTGAGAATGATGGTTTCCAGCTTCATCCATGCCCCTGCAAAGGACATGAGCTTATCCTTTTTTATGGCTGCATAGAATTTCATGGTGTATATGTGCCACATTTTCTTTATTCAGTCTATCATTGATGTAGATGATGGGGGGATTGGATGCAGCAAACCACCATGGCACATGTATACTTATGTAACAAACCTGCACTATCTACACATGTACCTCAGAACTTCAAGTACGAAAAAAAAGAAGAAGAAAAAAAATGGATATCAGCTGCTAGGAAGGGTAATGGGTGAGAGGGGACAATGTTGGGATGGTCAATATATCTATAAATATAGTTAGGAGATTGAAAAAGATCTAGTATTTGATAGCACAATGTCAAATTATTGTTGACAGCAATAATTTATTTTACAATAAATTTATTGTGCATTGTACATTTTAAAATAATTAAGAATATAATTGGAATGTTTGTAACAAAAAGAAATAATGTATATCTGAGGTAATGAATAACCCAGTTAATCTGATATGATTGTTACGTATTGCATGCCTGTACCAAAATATTTAATGTACCCTATAAATATATACACCTAGTATGTACCCACAAAAATTAAAAATAAAAATTAGTTTTAAAAAGACACATTGTTTACTTAGATTCATAATTTCTTATTCAACTTTTACAATATAAGGTTAATTTCCTTGTTGTAATTGTTTTGGATCAATAACTCAATTCTATTTAAACTCAATCTGTAAGCAATGATCTCTCTAATGAAACCTTGGTAACTCTGAGACAACTTCGTATAGATAGTCTGTTCTAATTAAACTGTGCTTTTAAAGTAAGCACAGTGATGCAAGCCAATTCTTTTCAAAGTGTTCATTAGATTTAAAGTGGAAGATTCTGGATTATGAAATCATACTACAATGGCATCACATTGCTTCTGGTCTCTCCACTGTTTTAATAAACAGTTGTTCTAAAAGAGCCTGTGGCACACATTAAATTCTAACTCAAAGCTGTAATTTTATATTAACTCATTATTATTGTCAAAATTTTTGAATGGAAGCATAGAACATTAATGTTGGTTGTCATAAAAATAAATGTAATTTTCAAAGGAAAGAAAAAGTCTGCTTTTTTAACTAGCCTGATAGTATATGGTTGATTGAAAATTAATTAAATTCTGATAAATATACCAAAGTAGTCTTATTGGATGATGCATTTTTTGGGAGTCAAAGCCAATTTTATTTGGTACTGAATTCAATTGAAAGTTTGTTAATTACAAATTAGTAGATTATGTCACCCTAAAAACCCTGGTGTTTAGTGATGGTGACACAACTCTGGGATATTAAGCTTGGTGTTTAATTTTATTTCAAATTGAAAAGAAGAAGGCCAAGTTTTAGTTACTTCAGTTGAAGATATTTTATTGTAAAACATAGAGAAGTTAAAAATTAAGAAAAAAACAGAATTGCTTTAGCAGATTAATGAAGTTTAGAATCTCTCATAGGTATTCGCATTGATGAGAAATTCCACTGACCCAAACAACAACATGTGAACC
This sequence comes from Ateles fusciceps, assembly GCA_036589455.1. Classification (NCBI taxonomy): domain Eukaryota; kingdom Metazoa; phylum Chordata; class Mammalia; order Primates; family Atelidae; genus Ateles; species Ateles fusciceps. The sequence continues at coordinate 9,486,115 of JAZHEH010000193.1, forward strand.
TGTGGCAGTCAGTCACATCATACACTTATTCATGTTTTCATTTCTTATTCTGGTGACACATCTATACTTGTAAATCTGTGTCTCAGACTTTCTTTCTTTACCTCTCCTTTCTTGTTCTTTTTGTAGTTTCTCTGTTACCAAAATTATTTCTATGTCTCTGACTTGGTAGATCACATCAGTACACTTGCATAGATAACATCAACAAAGCTCCACAAAAGCAAATATTTTCAGCAGCTGGGTCTTGTAGTAGGTGATTGTCAGATACGGAGAGGAATATTTTCAGTAAATAAAACGAACAATGGAATAATAGTTAAAATACACAGAAAGCACCTTTAAATCAACAAGAAGAAGAAGATAAAAAGATAGTATAAAGGAGAAATACAATATAAAAAACGTGATTTGTCAAAGGAGAAACACACATTACCTGCCTTATTAGTAATTAGAGAAAGTTAAAACTAAAATAATTAAGTAGAAAAAAAATTCAATAAAGGTTGGTAATGTAAATTATTAATGAGAATATGAGAAAATGGAAGCCATTATGCACTGCTAGCATGAGTATAATAGAGTGAAGTCAATATATAACGTAACCTGGCAGTATTTAGTGAAATAAAATATACACAAATTCTACCATCTACCAACCCTCATCCTCACTACAGGTGCCCAGAGGCCGCTGGTCCAGGTCTATCAGGGAGCTTATATCAGACTATCCATTAACATAACATTTCAGTAGTTAAAATTTAAAGCCATCTAGGCATCTTTCAATGGGCAAGTGGGTGAGTTATATTTGGTAGATTGATAACATTGAGTGAACTGCAAAGAAAACTCTCCCAAAAGATCAAATATAAAACAAGACTGATTGAATAATTTCTCTTCTTTATTATTGTTTTCCCAAGATTTCTTAGTCCTTAAAATACTGCCTAACTTCTAAAATATTATTTAATGTCATAAAGAACAACTATATTATTTTTTAAGTTGAAACATGTATCCTCTTTTAGTGTCAAATATCCTCCAACATTCTGAAATTCAATATCCAGATGCATCAAAATGAAAATTTGCAAAGATGCAATATATGTGATTTCCATGAAATTTATGTTTTTATTGAATCTAAACATGATTTCACAGGTGATCAACCTATTTTGATGACTAGTCTGCTGTACCAAGAGACAAATTTAGAAACAGAACATATTTTTTTATTGCAGCACTATTAAAAAATATAGATTTAAATGTTGCCATAACTTACCTGAAAAACAAAATATTTAAGTGGCTTTTCTCAAATGCATTTATGCTACCCATTGAACCAAAATCCCCAAGTCATGTATCCCTTCAACCATGTAGGCTCAACAATCAGCAGGCTGTATATAACTGTGAAATTTATGTTTACAAGGTGATCAGTTTCACGCTTGCACAACTCCATTGTAAAGAAGCATTTGTCCACATTTGTTCAACAGCGTATCTTTCTGTCATACTTGTCAGAGAAAGCTATTCAACAGATAAAGAGTTGTATGTCATAGTTTATTCCATTGTAGCTCTGGTTCAGCAGAAGACTAGAAAAAATTATAAAATAAGAAGTTATCCCTTCTTTCAAGGTTTCTCTGTTTTTTTTCTACATTCTGATGACTATAACACCATCCTATTCACTAGCCCTGTTTATTCTTTTTACCACCCTTCTATGAATCACCTCTCTTCTGTTTGTTTGTTTTTTAACTTTAGGTATGAATAGGAAGTGGAAAAAGGTAGAGTGGAAAGGTTTCCATTTAGGTATGAATCCCAAGGTGAGGAACTGGATATAAGTCTTGAGAGGAAGTGCAAGACATGGTGGTGGGTGGGCCTAATTTTGAGACAGTTTGATGAGTGAGTGGACAGTTACTTTCTGGAAAGTCTTACAAAAAGTGATTATGTCCTATCAACTGAAGAACCATGATAATGGCAAATCTAGGAGTAGGCAACGTGCAGAGCCCAGATTAGCAGGTTAGCAGTCAGTTTTAAAAGGTCTGAGAAACAGGGCCTAAATCACAGGGATAGAGATCGGTGGCACATTCTAGCTCAGAGGAGTTGAGGGATTAATAAAACATTAGGATCTTAGAGTAAGACTGGCCAAAGCAGCACAGGACAATCATCTACAAGGCATATGTTTCAGGCAAGTCTTCAGAAATAGCAGGACTGAGCACCATCACTGAAAACTAACTTCTTTTTTTAAATCATACTTTAAGTTCTGGAGTACCTGTGTAGATCTTGCAGGATTGTTGCATAGGTACACACATGCCATGGTGGTTTGCTGCTGCCATCCCCTCTATCATCTACATTAGGCATTTCTTCCAATGCTATCCCTCCCCAATCTCCCCACACCCTGATATCCCTGCCCTAGCCCCTCACCTGCCCAACAGACCCCAGTGTGTGATGTTCCCCTCCCCTGTGTCCATGTGTTCTCATTGTTCAACACCTGCCTATGAGTGAGAACAGGTGGTGTTTGGTTTTCTGTTCTTGTGTCAGTTTGCTGAGAAAGATGGTTTCCAGATTCATCCATGTCACTACAAAGGACACGAACTCATCCTATTTTATGGCTATGTAGTATTCCATGGTGTATATGTGCCACATTTTCTTTATCCAGTCTATCATTGATGAGCATTTGGGTTAGTTCCAGGTCTTTGCTATTGTAAACAGTGCCACAATGAACATACATGTGCATGTGTCTTTATAACAGAATGATTTATAATCCTTTGGGTATATATCCAGTAATGGGATTGATAGGTCAAATGGTATTTCTATTTCTAGATCCTTGAGGAATCACCACACTGTCTTCCACAATGGTTGAACTAATTTACACTCCCACCAACAGTGTAAAAGTGTTCCTATTTCTCCACATCCTCTGCAGCAACTGTTGTCTCCAGATTTTTTAATGATCGCCATTCTAACTGGCATGAGATGGTATCTCAATATGGTTTTGATTTGCATTTCTCTAATGACCAGTGATGATGAACATTTTTTCATGTTTGTTGGCCACATAAATGTCTTCTTTTGAAAAGTGTCTGTTCATATCCTTTGCCCACTTTTTGATGGGGTTGTTTGTTTTTCTCTTGTAAATCTTTAGTTTTTTGTAGATTCTGGATATTAGCCCTTTGTCAGATGGGTAGCTTGCAAAATTTTTTTTCCCTTCTGTTTGTTACTGGTTCACTCTAATGATTGTTTCTTTTGCTGTGCAGAAGCTCCTAATTAGATCCCATTTGTCTATTTTGGCTTTTGTTGCCAATGCTTTTGGTGTTTTAGTCATGAAGTCCTTTTTAATCAAGTGAACACAACATATATGACATCTAGAATACATGCAGTTGCTGTGGGATTTACGTCATTATTGAATGCATAAAATATTTTCTATAAAGCTTGACAGAGACAGTGCCACTAGGGCTGCTGAAGTGTAAATAAGTTCAGAAAGTAGGAATAATGTAATAATTCCTACTTTCTGAACTTATTCTAGTAGAATATCTAGAAATAAGTTCAAAAAATAGGAATGATGTAAAAGGTTAACTATATAGTGAGACACCTAAAGTGTTGATCAAATTTTCCCTTTATATACTAAACCAAGGGCATGATTATTTTGAATGTGCTGATTGTCTTTAATTTATAATTCAGAGGCAAGGAGGTCAGTTATGTGGACTACTAATCAGTCAGAGCTTCAAAACCAATAACTGATAAGATGTTACAAGAAAATGACTTCCAGTTATATTTGCATTTTAATAAGAAAAGTCTTCGGTACCCTAGAAAATCAATCTTTAATGTCAGAACTAGTAGGAATTGATGAAGATATTTATGGACAGGAAGTCTTTATCAAGGAATTTAATATGTATGTCACTTCTTGATTTCTTTCATCATATAGTATAGATAATCAATTCCTTCTCCCAAGTCTAAAGTTAGGTTTTGTCACATAACTTAATATATGAATAAGAGCAAACAATTGAAGTCTTCCCTTATATTCAGTCATTTTATGGCAAACACACAGAAAATTTAATATCAGCTTTTTATCTCAATTTTAACTAAGAGTCTAGCTCAGATGCCATTTCTCAGTTGCTTTCTTAAGAAAAAATTCAGGCATACTTAAGCTAAATAGTTTCATCAATTTCTTACTGATAATTTTAAATAATATCCCTATATTATCCTATATGACAATTACCCTGAGATGCTGGTAACCCCATATAGAATATGATTTTTGCATATAAAAGCTTTATGTAATTTTTCTCAACTTTCTTAACAAGTGGTATGCTAGTAAGTTGGTTCTCCAAAGGAAACAAAAATCCTGATTTGTAGTGTTTGTAAATTTACTATTCCTACCGGGGAACATTTCAAGTGAGCAACCAGTGTTTGCTGAACTGAATGTAGAGTACGGAAAAGATGCACAGTTGGCTCTTGAAGAGCTCATGTGATCTGGCTCTGGCCCTCTGCTACTTACTGAAATAATACATGTTGAGTGCTTATCATGTGCAAAGCATCGCCTTCCACATATAATTTATTCAATAAATATCCAAGCTACATATATTAAGCCCTGGTTAATTTACCAAGGAATGTAAATCCCAAGGAATAGTAGACTTCAGAAAAAAATCTGAGTAGGCTGAGTGCGGTGGCTCATACCTGTAATCTCAGCACTTTGGGAGGCCAAGGTGGGCAGATCACCTGAGGTTGGGAGTTCAGGACCAGCCTGACCAACATGGAGAAACCCCATCTCTACTTAAAATACAAAATTAGCCAGACGTGGTGGCACATGCCTGTAATCCCAGCTACTCGGAAGGCTGAAGCAAGAGAATCGCTTGAACTCGGGGACAGAGGTTGCCCTGAGCTGAGATTGCACCATTGCACTCCAGCTTGGGTAATAAGAGCGAAACTCCATCTCAAAAAAAAAAAAAAAAAAAAAATCTGAGTAAGCAGGATAAGAAAAAAATCAGAGAAACTGTAGCATTATGACTACATGCAAAATCACCAGACTTCAACTGCCTGGATTTGAATTTCAGTTCAGATATTTAAGAACTATGTGATAGTGGTCAAAGTATTTATGATTAGAATAATTGTAGCTTTTATATCACAGAATTGCTGTATGGACTGTGTGTATTTATGTGTTTGAAGTACCTAGAACAGTACCTAACACTAGCAAGGAATTCGTAACTACTAATATTAATTTACTTTACTATTGTAATTGGAGAGACATCTAGGAGTCATACAAAATAAGTATTCCCTGTTTTAATTACAAGAAGAGACCTCTAAGAGTCATACAAAATAAGTATTGCTTGATTTAATTACAAGAAGGTTGAAATAATTTGTTAAACAGGAATGAGGACTTCAAGGGAAGTTGCTTTCTAAAAGGTGGGGAAATAAATATTCCAGAATAGGGCTTAATCAGAATTATGAAGGTTTTTTTAAAAAGTAGAATGCAGATTCTGTGGCTACATTAAAGACACCAAATAATGGAGATTTTAATAAGAGAAAGGTTTATGTTCTTCTCATCCAATAGGCTGAGTTTATGCAGCCCAAGGCAGATACGATGATACGGTGAATGCCTTCTGTTTTCTGTAGGTCTTAAGATATTGCCCTTGTCTACATGGTCCAAAGTGGCTCATAATAAAATCCAGAACAAACAAGCTCCAAGAAATCAAAGAGCAAAAATAAGGCGGGTTTGAGAAGGTGCTGCAATTAGTTCCACTCACATCTTGCTGGTGAGAACTTATGTATATGAACACATCTATGGCTGCAAACTTGTCGAGACACATAGGCTTTATTCTAGAGCAGTCAGTGTGCTCAGCTCAAATATGAAGCTTCTACCACTTAGTAAAGAGAAGAGTAGATATGAGTGAAGGAGTAGCAGTCTTAGCCAAAAGCGCTAACCATTAGTGAAGTTTTCCTTTTGCTCGTGGGCAAATGGGTCTGGTAGGGGTCCATGAGAAATGAAAGAATATGTGATTGTCTGAAACAGGCTCCAGCTAGATACTAAGAGCCAAATTCCTTCTATTTTCTTTCCAAGTGACCTTTAGAACTGTGGTAATCCCTGATTGTACTATTTTAGATATTGTAATTATTTTGCCATGATTTCTATTCTGATTTTAAATGCAATTTATACATCCTGGACTGATAATGTAGCTGAATCCACTCAGGGGATGCCAGAGCTCTTGCCCCTCAGAAAGTAATAAAGCTTCTCATAAGCACAATCCAGCTGGTTAAAGTATGTTAGCTATTAGCAGATGTTCCTCTTGGCTGACAGATTGATGGCTCTCCCTGATTCTCCTCATCCGGATTTTTTGCCAAAGCTCAATATCCCCAACGAGACATCACAAATAAGGAAACAAGATTCCCAGGGATACATCAGTAAAATATAATATATGTAGTTTTTCAGTCATGCTATGAGACAAATACTTTACATGTTTCAAAATACAAGGTTGAGAACAAGGTTTCATGGAACCTGAATAAAACAAAACAAGGCAAAATAAATGCTCAATTAAGGCACTGTTAAGAGAAAAAAAGAAGAAAAATCAACTGGTAATTTATATTTGCTTTGTTTTGCTTTATTCTGAAACTTTCTAGAACATGTTTTTCAACCCAGGCTGTGTCAAAGAACATCTTTGAAAATAACTTTCCTTTCTTATTAAAAATTTTCTTTGATCAGATACCTGTTTATAATCAACTAATCATTTCAAAGGCAAGGTGTTAGCCATGTGGATTGCATAGTGAAATAAAGAAAAATCTTCTGAGAGCAGAAAGTCAGCAAACTTTATTTTTATTCATATTTCTGCAAATCTTATTACCCTTCATATGCTTAAAGGATAATAATATTCTGTTCCCCATTTGGGGACTGTATATAAATAGAATATGAAGGATGATTTAATCCATCTTGCACCTCCTACTCTTTATCTTTTTATATGTAATGACTGAGCAGTAGAGAGATATGTAGAAAGAGCATGTGCTTTAGAGTCAGAGACATTTGTAGTCTGACTCCTAAGCCTGCTTTTGTGTAGCTGTGTAAACTTGAATGATGAGATTATTGCTTTGTTTTCTTCTCTCAACCTTGATTATCATTCACCTTCTCCCTTGCTCCTTCAAATAGACCTACCTGGGAGACAAGTTTGTTTGGCTTTAGCCGGTGGTCAGTACCATCAGAAGCAGAGGCAGACTAAGCATTATGGGGCATGAAACCGAGTAACCCCTTTTAGAAAAATGATACAAACTTATACATACAAAATTAGGTAGAGTAATGAATATATATTCAAATTGAGGATTCACAACCAATTTTAAGAATACATAAGACAAATTCTTAAATGTTCAAGAAAAATAGCATGAACATAGCAAAATCCAGAAAAAAGCATATTTTTGTATTCATTGATTGCATCTCCAATACTTTTTCCCTGCGTGCTTTTTTTCTGCATGCTTTTCATATGAGAATAATTTTTAATAGTAACATTCTCTCTACAGAGGATAGAAAGATAATTCAGCATTTATTCTTGTATGGTTGATCAATATTTGGTTTTGGTTTTTATTACAGACTTTAAAAAGTCTCTTACATTTACAACTTCTTTTTAATAATACTATGTTAATAGTTAGGATTGCTGTCAAATTGTCAAATATCAGAAAATCTTTATCAGGTTTTTTTTTTTTTTTTTTTTTTTTTTTTTGCTCACGTCTTAAGTACAAGTTTTGGAACATTTTTCCAAGGACTGATTCCAATATTTTAACCTGTTGCTTCTTTTAAATCTTCTTCTCTACCTACATACTTTCCATTCCAGGTAGTCTAAACATGTGCCTATAAAACATCACCTCTGGCCCTGCACTATCTTGTCATAAAGACAAGTTAATTGACACAGAGATGGTAAGAGGATTTCTGGAAGCTATTCCTTCAGTTGCATAACCAGCAATTACTGAACTATGCAAAAAAGGGACTGTGACTAACAAAAATGTAAAATAAAAATGAATTTTATTTCATATTTTCTTTCTTTCTTATTTGTTTTTTAATAAAAAATTCAGTTTTATTTCATAGGAAATAAAATAATGCCAAAGCTCAATATCCCCAAGGAGACATTACAAATAAGGAAACAAGATTCCCAGAGATACATCAGTAAAATATAATATATGTAGTTCTTCAGTCATGCTATGAGACTGAAAATTTTCATAGGAAATAAAACTGAATTTATCTCTAACTTGACTTCTTCTTAACTAGATCCCCAAAATACCAGTGGCCTCCCTAATACACCCATCAAGGAGAGAAACTAATTAGAAAAGAAAACGTGTTCTTAATGAATAGTGATTGAAAAAAATATTACTATTTCAAATGACACAGAACCTATGACATAGATATTTTGATGGGCTCCATCCCAAGACCTTGGAAGAGACTTCTTTCAGAAAAGGACCTAAGGCTTAAACTTTATTAAACCTCAACAAAGCCCCCCACAGGCAAGCAGTGCACCAATGGGAAAAAAAATTTAGCATCTTTCTTCCCTGCCTCCTGTCGGCTCTGGGGTATGGTTTCTGGCAGCGGCTGTGTCCCTTCCTGATATGATTTGGCTTTATCTCCACCCAAATCTCATCTTTAATTGTAGTTCCATAATCCCCACAGGACATGGGAGGGACCCAGTGGAAGGTAATTGAATCATGGGGGGTGGTTACCCTCATGCTGTTCTCATGATAGTGAGTAAGTGAGTTCTCACAACATTTGGTGGTTTTATAAGGGGCAAACCCCCTTTGCTCTCATTCTTCTCTCTCCTGCTGCCATGTGAAGAAGGATGTGTTTGCTTCCCTCTCCACCATGATTCTAAGTTTCCTGAGGCTTTCCCAGCCATGCTGAATTTCAATTTAAACCTCTTTCCTTTATAAATTACCGGGTCTTGGATATGTCTTTATTAGCAGCATGAGAATGAACTAGTACAATTCCTATTGATCTTATTATGTCTCCCATTGTCACTGGAGAGAGACATTGAGTATTTAGTCCCATCCCTGCAAGGGCACAGGTTGACAGTGGCTGTGGTTTTCCACCTCACAGTACCTATAGGACAGCCTTTCTCAGGACAGCGTTTCTCCTAATGGTACATAGTCATGGCCCCATTAACAACTTTCTTTATTTGTCCCATCAGACTCACACTGGGTTATAACTTCCTACTTTTGCCAATTTCTGAGTACCTCAACATACCTTCTGCATTATTTTTATCCTGTTAACAGCTCAATGAGGAGTCTGTTCATTAAGATACCTTAACTAACCTGAATTTAATCCTCCTTCCAGAATCCAGCAGCCTCCTGGCTAATTAATATAGGCAAGTTATCTCCTAAAGCATCAGTTTCTTTGCATGTAAAATAGACAAAATAAGATCTATTTTATAAATGTTTTATAAAGATGAAACAAAACAATACATAGGAAATACATGCCACTATTTAATTTGTACCATTTGACTTTTTTTTCAGAATAAACAAAAAATAAAATGAATTCATTCAGCACACAAAAGCAGAAAACCCCAATTGCCCAGTGTAATCTAATGTCAACTACATAGCACTTCTCATGCTCTAATTTTTTGCATTTGACATCAATTGAAACAATACAACACATATTAAATCTAAGAAAAACAAAATAAAAAATCAAAATTATTCGAAGTATAAGCCCTATTTTATACTTTTATGTATTTGTTTTGTTAACTTATTTCTTGTATATTTATGGGAAACAATATACTATTTTCATCTATGTATACATCGCAAAATGATTCAATCACAATAACATATCTATTTCTGTTATCATATTTGATACATATGCAATTACATTTTAATAAATACAATCATGATAAACATAATGAAGAAGAAAAAAATTAAAAACAATCTGAACACATTCTTTGAAAGTATGTGCACTGGCAACACACATGAACTGAACTTTTCCTGTTGAGGGCCCATAATAAGCAGCTGACAGATTAGCCTTACTCCATTAACCATACATTGAAAATCACTGTGTTGCAGCATTTGATTCTGTATGTATCACACTCTGGTTGATGACGTTTGTAAAGACCAGTCTCTGTGCACCTCAGCTATCTCCCCCACCGTACATTTTATGTCTTTCTTCTTTTTCTTGCTTTTCGTGACTTTGTAATAAATTTCCCCCACCCAAGGACATTCACCCAAGTCCAGATTTCTCCTAGGGAGTTATTTACTAGAAGTGGTTTATGGCTTTAATGACTGCCAGGTACTAATAGCAGAATGTGTGCCTAATCAATATTCAGATTACCTGGTGATAAATTTAAAAGGCTGCCAATATGTGCAACACAGTCTGCTCTCAGCAAAATTCCTGTGTTCTGTATTATACTTTATCTTTGGGCAATAACATATTGTTAACCCTTAATACATTGTTACCTGATGCAAAACTCAGGTTTCAAAGTCACAGTTAGATTTGGACATTTTCCTTGACCAAAGATAGTTCTGAGTATTCTGCACGTGCCATAATAAGGAAGAAAATCAACATCCAGTCAAATTTTAGTGTGTGTATTTTCCTTCTAAATTTCAGATAGAGAAAATGGAAAACTAGAGTTCACCAGTAGGTTTCAGCATTTTAAGGATCAAGGTTTTTATGCTGAATGAAAAATGTTAGGCTAGGGAAAAGAAAAGGGAAAGATTCTTGAAGGGAAAAAGAGAAGTTTCATTTGAATGCATACAGCAAGTGTTGCCATGGGAACGGTGCTCCAACTGCAAAAGAACATTCATCCTGCCTGTTATTGGGAAGTCCATCATGTGCTGGCAGCTGCAAAAATTCTGCTCTTATTAGTGCAAAATTTTAATTTTCCAAAGGGTTTGGGTGTGAATTAATGGTTTAAATAGTGATAAGGTCTCCCTAAATACGCTATAACCATTACCTATAATTTTGATTCTGATGACAGCATTTTCTATTATTTTCACTAATTACAATAATTTTCCAAGTGTCTCCCATAACTGTTCTGGAGACAAGGAAATATTCGAGAATATAGACTGCTTTTATAATTGATTTTTTCATCATTTTTTGTCTTAGGCCAACTAAACCGTAGATATCATATGTCATATAAAATTTTATATATATCATTCACATCAAATTCTTCTGACTTTCTGTTACTATTTACTGATAACAATATAAAAGATAGGTTTTATATTACAAATATAGATAATTTTGCTATCAGAAATTGATGCAAACAATGCAAAGTGGCCAGAAGTTTAGCCTTAATCTCCAGTCTACACTTGCAAGGAATTTTATGTTTTGGGGGAAAAGCTATTAATGCCCAGCCAGTTTTTTAAAAAACAAAACTAATGTCTGTTGGAATAATTGCTCCTTTACAGGTGAAAGACATAATTCTCATGTGAGATGCATTTCGGCATAGTTGAGAATGGGGACTGTGGATGGTCCCTATCGCCTGGATAAATCCATGTTCTTCCATTTAGTAGAAGTATGAACTTGGGCAAGTTACATACACCATTTTCTTCTTTAAAATAGAGATTATGATGATAATAATACTTTGTAGGGTTGGTTAGGAGACCAAAATGCTAATACAGTGGTTAGCAAACTATTTCTATATAAAGGATCATATAGTAAATATTTTGTGCTTTATAGGACATACAGTCTCTGTGGTAACTAGTCAACTCTGCTGAGGTAGCATGAAAGCAGCCATAGGAAATATGAAAACTAACAGGTGTGGCTAAGTTAAAAAAAAAAAAAAAGCTCCTGCACTCCAGCCTGGGCAACAAGAGCAAAACTCTGTCTCAGAAAGAAAAAATAAATAAATAAAAAAATAGAAAAAAGAAAACACACACACACTCACACAAAGCTGTAGCTACAAAAACAAACAGCAAGGCTGAACTTGGCCTGTGAGATGTAGTTTGCCAACCCCATAAAGCACTTGCAATAGTGCTTAATAAGTGTCAAATAAGTGTTAAATATTATGAGTTACACTGGAATTTTGTGACTGATTAAAAAACAAAAACAAAAAATAGAGTCTTGTTCTGTTCCCCCAGTCTGGAGTCCAGTGGTGTGATCACTGCTCACTGTAATCTCAAACAACTGCGCTCAAGTGATCTGCCCATCTTAGCCTCCAGAGTAGCTAGGACTACAAGCACATGTCACAATGCCTGGTTAATATTTTAAAATTGTTTTTGTAGAGATGAGCTCTTGCTATGTTGTCCAGGCTGTTCTCAAACTCCTGGCCTCAAGTAATACTCCCACCTCACCCTCCCAAAACACTGAGATTACTGGCATGAGCTACTCCACCCTGTTGCAGTTGATTTTAATTTAAACTGAATTAAGCATGCTGATGTTATCAACATATTCTCAAAATTAATAATTCAACTGAGTCATAATTCATTCAGAAAGAAACTTTAAAGCCACATAAATGACTCAGAGTTTTTAACTCATCTGTGTAATGGAAGACCACAGTACTAAGGAAATACTACTGTGGAGATGCTTCTACTACAATAAGTAAACTACAGAATTCATTTGTTATAAAACATAAGAAATGCACAATTTAAAGGGGGTGATTAGAAGCAGTTGATCAGTAAAGATTTTTAATGTACCATTTTATTCAAGGAATAATCTAAAGGGCAAGAGTAATGTAAACTACAATGGAAATATCAGTTGCATTGAGATAAAACTGAGACTTCAAGAAAAATACTATTTGCTGTGAGAGAAAAGTATCATCAAACTGTGATCACAGTTTGACATACAAAATAAGCTTTTTATGTGACGGATAATTATACTTGTGCTTTCTTTTCATAATCAAAATATGAAAACCACTTGAAATTGTAACCATGAGTGGCAGGTGGTAAAATTTCAAATGCTTATTTCAATGGTTCCAATATTTTAGTTTTAGAACCTCAAGATTTAAAGGACTAGGCTGCCATATTTTTCCTCCAGGAAATAAAGCTATGGTCTGCTATTTAAGTAAGTAATATCCAGGCTGCAGTTTACCAAAATGATCATGAAATAATCATTCCCTTCTCAAATAATTCAATCCTAAACTGATACAATCCTCTAAGCTTCACTTGCAAACTGATCCTTTAAATGTACAAGATGTTTGACAAAAAATATATAATTTCAAAAGAAAATAAAGACTAGCATGTAGCATGTATTATTTTTCTCGTCAATGAACAAAATGTATCCATAGGTAAAGACCCTAAAAGACACATCTGTAGTGAAAGATTAAATTTTGTTTTCATCTGGAACTGTTGTTTCTCTGAATAACTTGATTACAAAGCCCCTAGAAACTGATATTAAAATTGACTGAACTAATTATGAATGTCCAAAAACTTTGGGTAGCTTTGCAGATTTATCTTTTACTTACCCCACGAACACACACTATCTGAAGATTTGAAGTTAAGTTTTCTATGAATTGTTTTTTCAGTCATAAGCTACAAATTTTCAGTAATGCTCAGCCAGAATGATCATCATATTACTTTAGAGGAACAAATTTAGAGCTGACTTCCAAAAATAAAAAATATACATATTGATTTTCGAGTTCTCAAAGTAATTACTAGGTTCACAGATAATATTCCATGTTGTTTAATTATTTGGCTTCTATAAGGTGCAACTGTCTAATACACCCAGAGATGTAGACCACCTAAATCATATAAATTTTTATTAGCATTAACATAAATCCTATTTCACCTAGGACAGACCTTGTTTATGCCTGTTTCACAGATAGATTTTCTTTTGAATTATAAAAATATCTCAGTATGGAAAATAATATAGGTAGATACACTAACTTTCAAATGCTTATCTATTCCTAGATACTGTCAAGAAATATTTTGGTACCTACCACATGCCAAGCACTCTTCTAGACCCCATGTACATTTTGCTTTAATGAATTTACACAAAAATTTGTTTTAATTATTGAAGAAGTCACAGAGGCTTCTACTTCCCCTAGGATATTAACATAGCTATTAGAAGCTATTATTGCTGCTCAGAAGTAAATGCCTTGGCTTCTGACACTGAGGGACTTCATTGGCAAATTAAGTGGTCTTAACTGAAATTAGAAAATTACACAGAAATAATTGCCACAGTTGGTTAGCAAACAGCCCTGGCATCAAGGTCTAGAACAAAATTAAAGATTTCCATCTTTTTTATAACTGTGAAGTTTGAGCTACCAGGCATTACATATTCATACAATGTTTCAAATGGGGATAAAGAATAGGTTGCCCTGCTGGCATAGAGACAAATGGAAGGAAATTCAATATTCTAGACAAGACCTGATAAGAGCATAGTTGGGAGTATTTGCAATAATCTTATGTGGAAATTGAAGTGATCAAACTGGAAATTATTTAATAAACATTACCTACCATAATGCTTTTTATATTATTGATTCCCAAATGAACTTTCATAATCCATTTTGAGTGTGACATGTACCTCCTTATATTACTTAATCCTTACCAAAATCTCAGCATGTATACAGCCAACATGATTCTCAATTTTCAGGTGAGAAAACAATTTTACAAACAGTTTTACGTTTGTAAAATAAAAATATAAAAATAAAAACATTAACGTTTGTAAAATAAAAATATAAAAAATTATATTTTTAAAAGCAAGAAGCTGTGTGGCTCATAGGAAAGAAAGACATAGAAAATATAAATTAAACTATACTTATTTATTATCTAACACATTAAGATTCTCAGAATTAATCATTCTCTTAAAGAAATGGTACAGCACCTTTAGCTGCTCTCCAATCTTCAGAGATTTTATTTTTTCCACCTAAGATAGTGAGATCTGACTTTCTCTGCATGTTATTCTTTGGGGTTGGGTTCTACTGGGTGTCAATATATCTGGAGAGAAAGACAGGGAGAGTGACAGAGACAGAGAGAGAGAGATCATCATAGTAGGATGATTATTTCTCAAGAAAAGCATATGACACCAGTAAAATAAGTTAGATCTATTAGTAGTAGGGCTTAGTCCAGGAATTACAATTATAATATTAAAGAAAAATGGAAGGAGACACACTTAAAAATTTTGTTATTAGTACCAATGTATTTCACAGTTGAATGTCCTTACAGAAAGATATAAAAGCATCCAATAACTGTAACATAGGAGGTATTAATAAAGGATTTGGTGATTTGTCCAGATAATGGTAAATCAACTTTGCAAGTATTTCAGAGAGGGTGAGTGAGAAGCAAAAAGTAGAGAAGGCATTAAAAAGAAAGAAGAGGGAGAAAAGCAAAAGTCAAAAGGAGAGGTCATAAAAGAGAAAATAATGAAGGAAAGAAGGAAAAAAGAAAGAAAATAATTATAAACTTTTTTACATACTCATAGGAGTAGACAGAAGTTATAGGCCTCAAATGATTTAGAACACTTCTTATTTTACTTGTCCCTCCTGTTTTATTCTTATTGGCATTTCCTCTATATAAGGTGTCTGCAAACTACAGCTCATGGACAAGTTTCTGTTTTTGTAAATAGTTATCTTGAAAGGCAGTCATGCCTTTTTGTTTCTGTATTATCTATGACCGCTTTCATGGTACAATGGCATATTTTGAGTTGTGATAGATTCAGTATTGCCTACAGTCTAAATATTTATTATCTTTTTCAAATCCATCTCTAAATTTCTTTGAACCATACATATTAAAATAATAACAATGTATTATCTTAAAGTTTCTGTGGGTCAGGACTCTGGAGGTGGCTTAACTGGTGCCTCTGTCTCAAGGTCTTTCAGAAAGACTTCGTCTTTATGAGACTGCAGTAAAGTTGTCAGCCTGGACTGTCATCTTATCTGAAGTCTCAACTGGGGAAAAATCTGCTTCCAGTTTCACTCAGGTTAGGCTCTCTTCAAGGCTGTCTTATGATATTATAGCTGCCTTCCTTCAGAGAATGCAATTCAAGAAGGAGTGTGTGTGTGTGTGTGTGTGACAGAGGAGAGAGAGAGAGAGAATCCAATCCAAGATGGAAACCATGAGCTGTAATATTCTAATCACAGAGAGAACTGGTATCACATAACTTCTTGTGTGTTCTATTTGGTAGAAGGCAGTAAATAAATCCAGCCCACATGAAAGGGGAGGGGATTATACAAGAGTGTGTATCCTGGGAGGCAGAGGTCATTGGGTGCTATGTTAGAGGCTGTCTACTACATTCTTATCCTTAAAATAAACAAAGTGTTTCAGATTCATTTCTTCTACTTCAAGAAGATATATCTCCGGACTGAGAAAACTATGGCGGTGGGAGGAATGGAATTGCCCTAGAAAGCTAACATTTTTATAGCAAATGAGCCTGCCTCATATTAACATTGAAAAAATGGCATTTCTGTAAGTGCTTTTGTTTTCAGAAGTAGCAGCTGCCTTACTTAGATTTCACCAGAGAGAGAAGAGCTATGGGATAATTTTTTAAAGAGGCTATCAAAGCTTTCATCATGACTTGAGTGACCAGGCGTTAATGAGCTCTGAGACCCAAGCAGAAGTATTTACCAAGCCTTTTAAATTCTACTGCTCAAGTTTAGAAGCTATAGAAGAAAACCTAGGAAATACCATACTGGACGTTAGCCCTGGCAAAAAATTCATGCTGAAAACTCCAAAAGCAATTGCAACAAAAACAAAAATTGACAAGTGGACCTAATTAAACTAAAGAGCTTCTGCAGAGCAAAATAAACTAACCGAGTAAACAGACGACCTATAGAATGGGAAAAATATTTGCAAACCGTGCATCTGACAAAGGTCTAATATCCAGGATCTATAAGGAACTTAAACAAATCAATAAGCAAAAAACAAACAACCCATTAAAAGATGGGCAAAGGATATGAAAAGACACTTCTCAAAATAAGACATACATCTGGCCAACAAGCATATGATAAAATGCTCAATATTAGTAACTATTAGGGAAATGTAAATCAAAACCATGATAAGATATCATGTCACACTAGTCAGAATAGGTATTATTAAAAAGTTTAAAAATGACATATGCTGATAAGACTGCAGATAAAAAGGAAATGTTTATGAGCTGCTGGTAAAAATATAAATTTTACTTCAGCCACTGTGGAGAGCAGTCTGGAGATTTTGCAAAGAACTTAATACAACGACCATTTGACTAAGCAATCCCATTACTGGGTATATACCAAAAGGAATACAAATCATTCTACCTTAAAGACATATGCATGTGTATATTTATCACAGCACTATTCACAACAGCAAAGACATGAAATCAATCTAGATGCCCATCAGTGGTGGACTGGACAAGAAAAAAATGTGGTAGATACACACCATGGAGTGCTACATAGCCATGAAAAATAATGACATCAGCTGGGAGGGGTGGCTCACAAGTATAATCCCAGTACTTTGGGAGGTCAAGGCAGACGGATCATGAGGAGTTGGAGACCAGCCTGGCCAACAAAGTGAAACCCCATCTCTACTAAAAATACAAAAATCAGCCAGGCATGGTGGCGCACGCCTGTAATCCCAGCTACTAGGGAGGCTGAGGCAAGAGAATCGCTTGAACTGGGAGGCAGAGGTTGCAGTGGGCTGAGATCACACCATTGCACTCCAGCCTGGGCAACTCTATCTCAAAATCAACAACAATAATAATAACTAATAATGAGATCATGTCCTTTGCAACAACATGGATGGAGCTAGTGGCCATTAAACCTAAAGAATTAACACGGGAACAGAAAACCAGATACCACATGTTCTCACTTATAAATGGATATTAAACACTGAGTACACATGGACACAAAGAAGGGAGCAATAGACAGTGGGATCTACTTGAGGGTGAAGGCAGAGAAGAGGATGAGGATTGAAAACTACTTAGTGGGTATTATGCCGATTATTGGGATGGCAAAAGATTCTGTATACCAAATCCCTACAATATGCAATTTACCCACAGAACAAACCTAGATATGTACCCCTTGAACCTAAAATAAATATTGGAAAAAGAAAAGAATGTAATAAAAAAATACATTATATTCTGAAAGTTGGTTGCACTTTTATTTCCAACAGCGCTTTTGCACCTAAATTTTAACTACTCTATTATAAATCAGGTGAATTAATCTGTTTTTAACTTGAGACAACTAATTTAAAGGCCAGTCTTACTATCAAAAAAAAAAATTCTTTTTAAAAAGTTTCATATGTTAAAGATGGAGCGAGACTCTCCAGTGGGGGATTTTTCTAGAGCCATTAACTGTATTCTCTTTTTAAAATTTATTTATTTATTATACTTTAAGTTCTGGGGTACATATGCAAATCATACAGGCTTGTTACATAGGTATAAACGTGCCATGGTAGTGGTTTGCTGCATCCATCACCCCCGTCATCCACATTAGGTATTTCTCCTAATGCCATTCCTCCCCCAATCCCCCCATCCCCTGTTATTCCTCCCTAGTCCCCCCACACCCCAGGCCCCAGTGTGTGATATTCCCCTCCCCTGTGTCCATGTGTTTTCATTGTTCAACACCCACTTATGAGTGAGAATATGTGGTGTTTGGTTTTCTGTTCTTGTGTCAGTTTGCTGAGAATTATGGTTTCCTGATGCTGGAGAGGATGTGGAGAAATAGGAATGCTTTTACACTATTGGTGGGAGTGTAAATTGATTCAACCATTGTGGAAGACAGTGTGGCAATTCCTCAAGGATCTAGAAGCAGAAATACCACTTGACCCAGCAATCCCATTACTGGGTATATACTCAAAGGATTATAAAACATTCTCTTATAAAGACGCATGCACATGTATGTTTACTGTGGCACTGTTCACAATAGCAAAGACTTGGAACCAACCCAAATGCCCATCAATGATAGACTGGATAAAGAAAATGTGGCACATATATACCATGGAATACTATGCAGCCATAAAAAGGATGAGTTCATGTTCTTTGCAGGGACATGGGTGAAACTGGAAACTATTAACTATATTCTTATTCTTCATTGAAGAACCTGTATTTGTTGTAAGTTTTTAAGACAGGCTCCATGCTACAAAGTATTAGCAAATTACCCCAAATCTTCTTCCCACATTCAAGCTAGGAATGACCACTGCCAAGTCCTGGTTCCAGAGAATCATTAATGTCTTCAGCTATTTAGGCCTAGAGTTAGGTTAATCAAAGCAGTTTGGGCAAAAAAGAAAATAAATGGAAATTAGGAAAAAAGAAACATGACAAGGAGAGAAAAGGAAAGTCAGCACCTCCACCAACAATACCTCCAACATTGGTCTTTTAAAGCCAAAACGTATCTCAAAACTCATAAAATGTTGCCCAAAATTTAGGTAAAATGTTCCCCAAAATGGCATATGATCTATTTATTGTCATATCTACATAAATAATACCTATGCATGAAAATGCCATTTTCTTTCTTCTTCAGACAGCAAAACCTGCAAAGGACAAAGTCAAGTATCATCTGCTCTAAGGAATCTTCACTAATATTATCCTTCATTCTCAAGCTAAGCAGAATTTAGCACATCACATTTTGTGTCAAAGCTAGTTCCAATGTTCCTTCATTGAAGATTTTGGCTATTTCTCCTCATTTTCCATTATCTCCTTCTCACTTTCTCTTCTAAGAATTAATAATAATTTTGAGAATAATGTTTTGAGAATTAACAATAGGTTATGATGAATATTTAGATTACATTATTTAAAACTCTTATAATTCAGCTAATATAAATTTATTTAGCCCTGTATTTTATGAAGAGGAAGGAGCCTTGAGGGAGATTAAAACATCTGTAGACGTCAACTCAATCTCAGCCAGTGTGAATCAATTAGGTTGCAAGTTAAGTCTATATTAGTGCACCAATATTAATTGAGAAGACTGAGCCATTCTGCTCTTGCATCTTTTATATCCAAGTGTTTGCAGCACTTTAACAGAGTACCTGGCACATTGTAGGAATTCAGACTTACTTGAATACATTTATAAAAATAATATTTATGTACATACAAATACATTATTTAAAATTACAATATATATATATATATTTACCATTTTCTCATGTCATCATACATGATATTTGATAGCAACATAAGATTTCATATAAAGATAAATCATATTTAATTTACTATATTTATTATTATATTATGGTATACTTAGGTTATATACTTATTTTTACCAGTAAAATATCATAAAAATGATATATTTCCATATGTATTTATCTTATCTTTAAAGATACTATTACAAGTAAAAATACAAATTAAAGGATATATACAATTTAAGACATATTACTTTCAATTTAAAGGATATACACAATTTAAGACTTTTTACTTCCAATTTGCTTTCAGGAAAATGTTTTTACCAGTTTAAATTCTTTTTAATGGGTTAACCATTTTTAAAGTGAAACCTTACTGATTTGTTTTATAACTCACCAATAAGTTATGCCATTTGCTGTTGATAAAATAATGAGCTAGACACTATCCCTGCTTTTAAAATTACAGGGTACTGCATAGCTTTCAGTTATATTCCTCTAATTAATTAAAACAAGGAGGAGGGCAGCTCCTACTCAGACTGACAGAGCAGCACGTGGAGACTCACACCGTGAACTTTTGCTCCCAGATCCACTGCAGGAGCATACCAAGAAAACTGAAAGGGTCCAGAGCCTTTGAAAGAAGAGGCTTGAGTGCCCAAAGTGTGAGAGGGGGAAAGTCAACCTCCGAACACATATCCTCACTGGGGAACCTAAAAATCCAGATCATAGGGAAAGGTTTAACCTCACCTAGAGCTGAAGTGAATTTAGAGAGCTGAGCAAAATATAAAAATAGAAGAAGCAGTGGAAATTGCCCTGTAGGCACTCCTGGTCCTCAGAGAAACCCAAGGAAACCATTCCTGACTTTATCTCACAGAGTCCTTTGGAAGGACAGCCAGTGGAATAGGGAAAAGGCCACAGGGAGAAAGAGACATCCAGGTGAACTTTCTAATAATGTCAACAGAGCACAAATTTTCCTGGGCAGAATCCAGGGGGTGCGAGCAGGAAGTGCAGATAGGAGCACATTAGCCACAACACGGAGGAAGGTGAGGCCTGAAAGCCTGGCTTACTTTTTCAGTGGTTAGGCTTGTGGCATGGGGAAAGATCTCAGCCCATGCAGCAGAGGCCTGGATGTAAATTCAGCTCTGTAAACTGTTGAGGAAACATGGAAGAAGTGAGACTGGCCTTACCACCTGCCTGGGAGCTGGGTAAGATCTGTCACTGATGGTTTTCCCCCACTTTTTGGGCAACCTGAACAAAGCAGCAGAGGCAGCCATAATCCCCTTGGGAATATAACTCCATTGGCCTAAGAACCACTCCCATCCCCCCACAGTAGCTGCAACAAGCCCCACCCAAGGAGAATCTGAGCTGAGAGATGCTTAGCCCTGCCCCACCTAATGGTCTTTCTCTATCTAACATCATAGCTGAAAACAAAAGACATAAACTTGGGAAGCATTATGGCCCTACCCAACACCTGAGAAACCCGAATACTTATCCAGATGACCTTAGGGCAAACTTGTATCCCCCTAGACTACCACAGCTGGTATTCTCTTGAAAGAGCCAGGCCAACCGACTAAAGCCATTACAGCAACTCATAACAGAACAACCCTGCTCCAAGGAAGGAGAAAACAACAACTAATTCCACTGCCTGTAAAATCCTGTCTAAGCAGAGGTCCTGAGTCTGTCCATGTGACACCTTTCCTGCTGGTATAAGGAGCATTTGAGGAAATCAGCGCAGTAAACAAAACTACAACAAAGACTCTCATAGAGTCAAATTCACTGCCCTGCTACCTCTGCAAGAACAGGTGCTGGTATCCACAACTGACAGGCCTGAAAATGGATCACATTACAGGACTTTTTGTAGACACTCCCCTTCCCAGTACCAACCCAGAGCCTGATAGTACCATGGGGCAGCTAATCCCAATAACAATCACTGTAGTCTGGCATTCAGGAAGCTTTGTCCCTAGGGGTAGGGGGACAGCACCACATCAAGGGATCATCCCATGGGAAAAGAGTCTCAGACCTTCTATTTGACCTAGTCTACCCAAATGAGAAGGAACCAGAAAAAACAATTCCGGTAATATGACAAAATAAGTCTATAATACCCCCCAAAAGATCACATTAGCTCACGAACAATGGATCCAAACCAAGAGGAAATCACTAAATTGCCAGAAAAAAATCAGAATTCAAGCCTAGCTGCTGAGATATTAAGCTACTCAAGGAGGCACCAGAGAAAGCTGAAACCCAATAGAAAGAAATTTATATATATATATGTATATATATTTATATATATACATAACTTTCTTATATATGAGATACAGAAATTTATATATATATATAATGTTATATATATATGAATTTCTTTCTGTATCATATATACACACATATACACATGTGTATATGTGTATATATGACATGTGTATATATGTATATGTGTATAGCATATACACACATATACATGCACACACATATGCATATGTGTATATATATATGCATCTATACATATGTATATATGTGTACCTATGTATATACATATATGTATACATATGTATATCTGTTACATATACATATGTATATCTGTATACATATACATATATGTATATATATGTATACATCTAAACATATGTATAAATATAAACATATGTATAGATGCATATATATACACATATACATATATACATACATGTATATGTGTATATATGTGTGTATACACATATATACAGATACATATTTCGTGTATATGTATATGTGCATATATACATATATACGCATATATACATATCTGTGTATATATATGCACATATACACATATGTGTATATATGTGTATGTATATGTATGTGTCATATATATACACATATACGTATCTGTATGTGTATATTTATATATATGATACAAATGAAGAAATATCCAAAGAAATGGATATCATAAATAAAAAAAAAGTCACAACTTCTGGAAATGAAAGACACCTAAAGAAATGCAAAATACACTGGAAAGTTTCAACAATAGAATTGAACAAGTAGAAGAAAGAACTTCAGGGCTCAAATACAAGGCTTTTGAATTAACCCAATCCAACAAAACAAAGAAAAAAGAATTTAAAGAATGAACAATGCCCCCAGGAAATTTGGGATTATGTTAAACTACTAAAGGTGAGAATGCTTGGTGTTCCTGAGGAAAAATAGAAATTTAAAAGCTTGGAAAATGTATTTGGGGGAATAATCAAGCAAATATCCCTGGCCTTGATACAGATAGAGACATCCAAACACAAGAAGCTCAAAGAACACCCAGAAACTTCATCATGAAAATATTATTACCTAGGCAAATAGTCATCAGGATATCTATGGTCAAGAAGGAGGAAAGAATCTTAAGAGACATGAGGTAAAAGTATCAGGTAACCTGTAAAGGAAAACTTATCAGAGTAACAGCAGATTTCTCAGGAGGAACCCTAAAAGCTACAAGGGATTTGGATCCTATCTTTAGCCCCCTTAAACAAAATAATTCTCAGCCAAGAGTTTTGTATCCAGAGAAACTTAGCTACATAATTCACAGAGAGATACAGTCTTTTTCAGACAAATAAAAGCTGAGAGAATTCACTACTATGAAGCCAGCACTACAAGAGCTGCTAAAAGGAACTAAAAAGCTTGAAACACAACCTCAACATAACGAAAAAGCGACCTCTGTAAAGCATAAATCTCACAGGGCCGATAAAACAATAACACAAGGAAAGAAGAAGAAAAGAAAAGAAAAGAAAAGAACAAGGTATTCTGGCAACAACTAGCACAATGAATAGAATAGTATCTCACATCTCAACACTAATGTTGAATTTAAATGACCTAAATACTCCACTTAAAAGATACAGAATGGCAGAATGGATAAGAATTCACCAACCAAGTATCTGCTGTTTTCAAGAGACTCACCTAACACATAAGGACTTACATAAGTTTAAGGTAAAGGAGTGGAAAAAGATATTCTATGCAAATGGACACTAAAAGCAAGCAAACGTGGCTATTCTTATAACAGACAAAACAGATTGAAGAATATACATTCTATTTCTTTGCACATGGTATATGCTACAAGATAGATGACATGATAGGCTACAAAACAATCTCAATAAATTTAAGAAAATCAAATTTATATCAAGTACTCTCTCAGACTGCAGTGGAATAAAATTTGAAATCAACTCCAAAAGGAACCCTCAAAACCATGCAAGTAAATGGAAATTAAATAATCTGCTCCTGAATAATCTTTGGGTCAACAATGAAATCAAGATGAAAATTAAAAAAAAATTTTTTTGAACTAAATGATAATTGTGACATAGCCTATCAAAACTACTGGGATACAGCAAAAATGGTGCTAAGAGGTAAGTTTATAACATTAAATGTCTACATCAAAACATCTGAAAGAGCACAGATA
Organism: Ateles fusciceps; assembly: GCA_036589455.1. Classification (NCBI taxonomy): domain Eukaryota; kingdom Metazoa; phylum Chordata; class Mammalia; order Primates; family Atelidae; genus Ateles; species Ateles fusciceps. Next base: position 9,510,377 of record JAZHEH010000193.1, read on the forward strand.
TACAATCTAAGGTCACACCTCAAGGCACCAGAGAAAGAAGAACAAACCAAAGCCGAACCCAGAAGAAAAGCAGTAACAAAGATCAGAGGAGAACTAAAAGAAATCAAAACAAACAAAAAAATACAAAAGATAAATGAAACAAAAAGTTTCACTGATTCTTTGAAAAGATAAACAAATTGTTAGACCATTAGTGAGATTAACCAAGAAAAGAAGAGAGAAGATCCAAATAAGCTCGATTAGAAATGAAACTGGAGATATTACTACCAATACATAGAAATACAAAGGGTCATTCAAGGATACCATGCACACCTTTACATGCACAACGTAGAAAACTTTGAGGAGATGGATAAATTCCTGGGAATATAGACCCCTCTTAGATTAAACCAAGAAAAAATAGAAACTCTGTGCAAACCAATTACAAGCAGCAAGATTAAAATGATAATAGAAAAATGGTCAACAAAAAAAGTCAAAAATTAGATAAATTCCCAGCCGAATTCTATCAAATATCCAAAGAATAATTGCTACCAATCCTACTAAAACTATTCCAAAAGATAGAGGAAGAAGAGACCTTTTCTAAGTCATTCTATGAAGCCAGTATGACCCTAATAATGAAACCAGGGAAAGACATAACAAAAAGGAAAACTACAGACCAATATCCCCAATGAATGTAGATGCAAAAATTCTCAACAAAAATACTAGCTAACTGAATCCAACAGCATTTCAAAAAGATAACCTGTGGGTTCACCACAGCGTAGAGACCCCTAAGAGTGTCTCTGCCATAATGTGAGCTTGAGCCCAGAAGCATTTTCCCCCTCCTGGAGGCAGTCGAGCTATGGGAAAGTAGGAACTGAGGGATGAATGATTTTGTAAAAGGTTATTTTAGACTCCTTGGCACTGACATAATGGCTCGGTGATGGCTGTGTGGTTTTACTAAGGCATTGTGTCGTATCTTGGTTTCTGTACTGGACTAGTTTTATGACTCTGTTTACCGATACTGCTTGAACCCTGTGATTATTCATGTGATTTTTGAAGATTGTTGTCTCTAGGATTTATGGTGGGTTTAACCTGTAAAGAAAGTCACTGTTAAATATAAAATTCTTACACAATAGATAAAGGAAGATCAATTGTAGTTTTGCATCACTTGTGGTTACTTTATGACTCTCAGTTATGTGCTCTTTTCTTAACCAAAATTTTATCTTCCTTGCCAGATTTGTAGTGTTGTAACTTTCTGTTCCCTTTATTGTTTAAGTTGAAACAATGTAGATTGACGTCAGCCATTGAAAGCTGACAGTATATATTGGGACCCTATGCACAAATAAAATTGCTGTTTAGGCATTGCCTAATTCAGTCCTCCAGACCCCGCTGTCTGTCTATCTTTTTCCATGCACTCTCTCTTCCAGGTATTGGGACCCTCTTGCTGGCCAAGAGTTCCCCGGCATTTGTGCCGTCCCCCGACAATAACCCATCATCATCAAGTGGGCTTTCTACCAGAGGTGCAGGGAGGATTTTACACATGCAAGTAAATACATGTGATACACCACATAAACAGAATTAAAAACAAAAATTATATAAACATCTCAATAGATGCACAAAAAACCATTTGACAAAATACAGTATCTCTTTATGATTAAAATCCTTAGCAAAATAGGTATAGAAGGGACATTCCTTAAGGTAATAATAGCCATCTATGGCAAACCAACAGCAGCCAACATTATAGTGAACAGGGAAACTTGAAAGCATTCCCCCTGAGAACTCAAACAAAACAAAAATGTGCACTTTCACCACTTCTATTCAACACTCCTGGAAGTCCTAGCTAGAACAATCAGAAAAGAGAATGAAATAATAGGCATACAAGTTGATAAAGAGAAAGTCAAACTGTTGCTATTTGTTGATGACATGATCGTATACCTAGAAAACCCTGAAGACTCATCTAAAAAGCTCCTAGATCTGGTAAATAAATTCAACAAATTTCGGGATACAAAATCAATGTACAAAAATCAGTAGCGCTGCTATACACCAACAGCAACCAAAGTGAGAATCAAATAAGGAACTCAACCCCTTTCACAATTGATGCAAAAATAAATAAATAAAATAAAATAAAGCACCACCTCCTGGCTGGAGGTTGAGGAAAGTGGATCACTTGAGGCCAGGAGTTCGAGACCAGCCTGGCCAAGGTGGCAAAACCCTGCCTTTACAAAAAAAAAAAAAAAAAAAATCCAAAAATTCACCCACCATGGTGGTGCATGCCTGCTATCACAGCTACTTGGAAGGCTGAGGGAGGAGAATTTATTGAACTTAAGAGGAGGAGGTTGCAGTGAGCCAAGATTATACCACCACACTCCAGCCTGGGCGTCACAGCGAGACTCTGTCTCAATCATAATAAATAAATAAATAAATAAATAAATAAATAAATAAGGAAGTTAAGGATTCATGACACAAATTTTCATGTAATCAACTCACTTAGATTTGAAATTTTCTTAATACAGAAATATAATATTCATATATGCATAATGTACATACATGTGTGTTTACTATATTCCTCATTTCCAAGTAATTTGACTTTTTTCCTATTTTGTCATAATTAAAAACCCCTCGCTTTATTATAGTATTCAGACCTTTGATAATCCTAGTTTTTAGAATTATCTATTTTCCTTAATCATCTCCAAATAATTTATGTTTTTCCTCTTTTGTCATTATTAAATTTTTCTAGAAAATCATTTTATTATAGTATTCAGGCCTATTATAATCCTAAACAGTTTTTAGAATTATCTCTTTTTTTCTTTCTGTATAATGTATTAGTATCAGCATTTAAATTTTGATCTAGTATTGTCTTGTCAAGTTTCCTTTGTATATTTTTGCATTTTTTTCCTGTCTTACTTTGACCTCTTAGTCTATTTTTATTTATGGGTTTGTCTATTATATCTGAAAATCATGCCACTCTTGCTTGTGTGCCCATTTGCTTGGGAGATATTTTCCTGTGCATGCATTCATTCATTCTTTATAATTCTGTGATACTTTGTTTTAGATGTACCTTGTATACCAGTTTGATTTTATTTAACCCATTCTGACATTTTTGTGCATTTGAGTAGTTTTTTCCTCAGCTGATATATTCAAGCTAACTTCTACCATGTTCAGTTATGCTTACTGTTTTCTTTGCAATATGTCTTAATTTGTAAGCTGTCATTTTTCATTAGAACTATATTCTACTGTAATAATGGACATCATAAAGCTCAAGAAGGCAAGACCTAATTTTTTTTTATGAGCCACAAGCTTAATGCAGTCTAGATTTCTATTTCTTGGCTCTATTGCAAACTAATTTTAAAAGGAATGTTGTTATCTGATGAAAAGAATGTTATCTAATGATTAATGTTTTATTAAAACATTGTGTATCAAAAGGCACATAATCCATTTTTGTATTATATACAAGATGCCTTGTATATATACATATTAAAGACTTACTCTTCTATTAATCCATATAAATCCTCTTTGGTACTGTGGAACCGAAGGCTGCCCTTAAAATCTAAAGATACTATTTGTTTTACATAAATTCTTTTACAAATCTTAAAGTGAAAGAACATTGGTTCTTAGAATTAATTTGGTTAGAATTCATTTGTGTGGAAGTAAACTTCCATTACAATGAAGGACATAATATACGGACGCTATTTTCTGGTACCTTACCAGAGCAATGATATTTTATTTTCTTGGTCAAAATTCATTCTATACAATGAATTGTCGAGTACAATAAATGCCTTATCTGGTTGCTAACCAAATAACATTTTTAAAATTATACTTTAAATTCTGGGATACATGTGCAGAACGTGCAGGTTTGTTACATAGAAATACATGTACCATGATGGTTTGCTGCACCCATCAACCCATTATCTACATTAGGTATCTCTCCTAATGCTACCCTCCCCTTGCCCCCCAACCACCCAACAGGCCCCAGTGTGTGATATTCCCCTCCTTGTGTCCCTGTGTTCTCAATTTTCAGCTCCCACTTATGAGTGAGAACATGTGGTGCTTGAGTTTCTGTTCCTGTGTTAGTTTGCTGAGAATGATGGTTTTCAGCTTCATCCATGTCCTTGCAAAGGATATGAATTCATCCTTTTTATGGCTGCATATTATTCCATGCTGTAAATGTGCCACATTTTCCACATTTTCTTTATCCAGTCTATCATTGATGGGCATTTGGGTTGGCTCCGAGTCTTTGCTATTTTGAACAGTGCCTTATCGACTTAAACAGAAGCAAGAAGGAAGAAATGAACAGGTAAATATAAAGAAGATTTAAAAAGCACAAGGTAGTGGGTAAAAAAATAAATCCTCATCTATCTAGTAACAGATCAGTTAGAACCTCCTAAAGGTTGATGCCTAAATAAATTAGGCACATACCGAATGTCTTTGAAGAAGAAAAAGGAAGCTTTTACAGTTTGAGGGCTGACCAAAGTGAAAGGAGAAAAAGGAGCAAGAATTGAATTGGAGAAGAGGTTACTGTGCATTTCTGAGGAAAGTCTTGGTCCTTGGTGATACCTCATGTAAGAGATGTCTATTGGATGAGTCCTGGGTTAGGCATGCATGGCTCCGCAATAGTACACTGTGCAGTTATTGTAGTTATTGTGGGTAACAGTCCAGGGGAAGTGTGACTTTGGCATGAATGATATGGTGGATCCTAATTTGTAGCTGTTGGAAATAATCAACTATGTTGCCATGACAACTTCCAGTAAGTCTGCTCAGCAGCCTTTATGAGTGCAATATATCTAATCAACATAAACAGGATAAAGTAACCACTAAAAGGCAGATTATAAATTCAGCTAAATAAATCCACTTACATATTTATATGTTATATTAAAGAGGTAGACCTAATAAATGACACAGAATTATTTATATAAAGAGGTTTAAAATATGCCAAGAGTATTTATAAACAAATAATTTATGTGTACCAAAAAAACCCTCAAATTACATAAAGCATGAAGTAACAATATCACAAAATTCATAAGGCCATACAACAAGAACTTTTAACATGCTCCTACCAGAAATTTCTGTATATTGCAGTAAACACTAGCAAAAATGAACAAGTATGTGTGATAGGGATATGTGTGTGGGGGGATACACACATATATAACTCACTAATACATAGAGACCATACAAGATTTTCAAGCATAAATGGCATAAGTGAATTCTTTAAAATCTAAGTTAAAAGTTCAATAAATTTTTTATAATTTGATCATATAAGTAAGTTATCTGACTAAACTGCAATTAAACAATTTACATATGTTTAACTTATATAAAATACATTTAAACATTTTTGTTTTTAATAATAAAGTAAAATTCTAAATGACTATTTATCTAAGGAAAATAACTATAAAAATATGAAATTTTTGGAATGAAATATAATGAAAGTACTACCTAACAATATTTGTTGAATAAAGCTAAATTAGTAAATAGAAATTAATTTATGGTGTCAATGCATTTAAAGCAAGTAAATTATACATTAAAATGAAAAATAGAACCAAAGCAAACTTACAGAAAATCAAAGCTTATGTACAAAGATGGATATAAATTAATGAAATAAGAAACAAAAGATGTATTTATGAAAGAACCTAGAAAAATAAGATTTTGTTTTACAAAATTTTGACTTCTTGGAGAGTTTTATAAAATGATATATCTGAAATGCCATTTCTTCAGATTTTTAAGAAACAACTTAGATATCCTTTCCATATAACACAGCTAAGTAAAACAAGTGAGAATACACATGTGATAATTATGCAACTATTTCATTAATGCATGTTAACTGTGTCATCTTATTATATTATTCATTATCAGTTTCTAGTAGTGATAATCTGTAAAATTTTTATTGTTTGGTGGACTTTGTGTTGCTTTGTTAAACTTTTTTTTTTTTTTGAGACGGTGTTTTGTTCTTATTTCTCAGACTGGAGCACAATGGCGCCATCTGAGCCCACTGAAACCTCTCCCTCCCGGGTTCAAATGATTCTGCTGCCTCAGCCTCCTGGGTAGCTGAAATTACAGGCGCCCACCACCACGCCCAGCTATTTTTTGTAGTTTTAGTAGAGACGGGATTTCACCATGTTGGCCAGGCTGGTGTCGAGCTCCCAATCTCAAGTGATCTGCCCACCTTGGCATCCCAAAGTTCTAGGATTACAGGCATGAGCCATAGCTTTGTTAAACATTTAATAACACTGTAATGAGTTTTCTATTTAGATTTACTCCATGAGAGGTGTCAAAGACCACTTTTCCTCACAAACAGGAAGAAGCTGCAGATATCTAGAAGTTCAATTGTTTTGAGTCTTTTGGGATAATCACTTTTTAGGTTTCTATATTGCCCAGTTCACTTCAAAATAGTTACACAATTTTACATATCCACTTTTTTGTATGATATTTCTTCAAGAATTATTAAATGTTAAGTATAAGTTAATATTTTGCTAAATAGAGATCATAAAGAAAAAATGATTTCATGGATTTTTAGTGTCTCATAACTACAATCTGCCTATTAGTTTGTGGATCCTGCATTAATTTAGAGTAGGCCTTAATTATATCAGAGGTTCTAGACTTATAGTGGTATAATCATGCAGACAAGAATAAAACGTATGCAGGATTTCTATTCTTTATGTAAAGAAAAGTTTTAATATTTCATCGATTGAACATATGAGGACAGGCAAGGTTATATTACACAAAGAAAAATTTCCAATATCTCTGTGGTTTGCCACACAGATAATTTACTTACTATTCATGCTACATATCCTTTGCTGATCAAAGAGGTACTCTTTTCACTACATCAAGGACCAAAGAAAAAAGAGCAGGCACAACTTCAGACATTGCCAGTTTCTATGCTGGAAAGATCACTTTAAATGATGAGAGGTTAACAGTCTGAACAAGTCAAATGGCCCACCCAATCACAAAAAGGCCAAGAAATTACCTTACCTTGTGTCCAGAAGAGAAAAGAACAAGAAACATTTGGTTAATAGCTCTACAGACCACCAGCGTCCTTTCTTTTTGTCATTGGGTATTTAATTCACTTCCCTTCTTGATCACAGAGTAAATCTCATTCCAAAATGGAATTATGTTGAATGTTTAACACCTGAGAGAAATAAATTCTTGTTTTGTGTTAATTCTGGATGTAACTGTTCATGATCTGAAGAAATAATTACTTTAAAACTTATGAATCTGCTTTTTACGTATTCAGTACAAAAATTATATTACTTATCTATTACTGAGTGACGCATTACCTGAAAACATTTATATCTGCAGTTTCTGTAATTCAGAAGTCTAGGCATGCGTTAAGTGGGCTCTCTGGTCATGGTCTTGCAAGACAACAAGCTGTTGAACAAGACCTCAGTCACTTCAAAGTTTGAAAGAGGCCAGATCATCTTTTCAGGCCACTCAGTGATTGTTGGAAGGGTTCCTTCCTTTTGGGTCATTGAATGGAGGGTCTGGTGTGCTCTCAAGCTGTTGGCTGGTGACCTCTGTCTTTTGTACTATGTGAGCCTCTTCCTGAGGTAGATAGTAATACAGAATGTGGCTTCATTAGAGCCATCAAGTGAAAGGATGAGAGAGAATGAAAGTGAGATGAAAGTCTTACTCTTCTATAATCTAATATTGGAAATGACGTCCAAACATTTTTACCTCTTGCTATTTGTTAGAAACAAGTCATTAGACCCAGTTCTCACACAAAGAGAGAAGATTTTTTACAAAGGCATGAACATTAGAAGGACATACAATATTGAGAACCACTTTGAAACCACCTATCACAACTATAGGAAAACAGGATCATTTTGTAGAACACTTATTTTGGAAGGACAAAAATAGGGACCTAGAAGGTTCTGGATTACAGGAATTAAAAATCTGGCTGGACAATATAACAAGAGACTTCCTGTACTTGAGGTGGAGGGCTGTTCCTTAATTAGACCTGTGATGTTGTTTCTTAGATGTACTTCCCAATCCTTTGCTTTTGGTGGACCTTGCTAATGTCCTATTTCCCACAGGATTGTTCCTTTTCTATTATTCTTCATGACCAAATCTGTTTGGGGGGCTGAGCAAATTTCTGAATCCCCCTTTCCTTAGAAAGCTGGGAGACCAAGGGATATTATTTGTCTTGGTCAAATAAAATTTTAACACAGGCTCATGATTGCTTTCTTAGTACAGTTTTCTGAAGATCTTAATAGTAGTTATACATCTTATTCTAATTTTAGTTCCAAAAGCTACCTGTGCAGTTATTTTCAACTTAATTACAGATACTTCGAGCCTTCACTCATCAATTCTCTAAGCCATTTTGTCTAAATAAAAGGATTTTTGAGGCAAGGCTTTAATCTACAGGTTTTAACAGTGAGTGAACTAATCACATCTTCACTTGATTTCTGCAAAATGGATGACATCTAATTGAATTTTGTTGTTCAAAGGCATTCTCAGTTTCTTACAAATGGAAGATAAGAATGAGATGCCTGTCTTGTCTCCTCAAACACTGCAAGTTCCCAGGTTTTTGTTCTTTCTCTATTCCCTTTAACTCCTGTTTCAAACTGTGCTTATGTATTTTTTGTAATATATTGCCAAATGTAGCCAACAGCAACTATGTGCTACTTTCTATTTTCCCGGTTCTTCTCCTAATGCTTTGTTGCGGTTAGGCACATTGTCTAATTTCTGTGTTATTGTAGAAGCAAATTTTAAAAGATATTGCACTATATGAGAGTAATTTCTATCCTTCTACCATTTGATAATAGTTTCTTCCCTGCCCACTAACCAGCCCCTAAGCCAATGCCACTTATTTAGGGTTTTTAATGGCATCACTCATTTCTAGTTACTGATATTTGCAACGGTCATGATAAAAGACATTTATGTGGTGCTAAGAAAAATTAAAAGAAAAAAAGAACTTGGGAACTTAATTCAACAAGAGCTTATTTTTCATCTATTATATATATTCATAATGGGATTGTCAGAAGATCCCAATTGTTAGTCACTTGGGGACATAGGATAATACAGCAGAAATCATTTTAAATGTCAACAGTTGCTGTGAGAGAGGAAAGTATACTTCTTGTGTAACTTATACAATCAAGTAAATGTTCTGATCCAGAGGTTACACATGTAATTTTACAAGTTATACAATCATAAAATCATAAAAAATCATGAAAGTCAATTCTGTCATCTTCCTAGAAGGGATGGAGGCCAGAAATATTTAGTAAACAGTGCTGTTAACTACCAAACATATATTATCTCATTTAATTGTCACATAACCACATGAAGTTGATACTAATTCACTGTTTAAGGGATGAAAAAATTAAGCAATGAAAGATGACATACTCTTCTCAATGTCATGCATTGTATTAGTAGGCTTCTCTAGAGAGACAGGACTAATAGGATAGATGTGCATATGAAATGGAGTTTATTAAAAAGTGTTGACTCACAAGGAGAAATCTCACAGTAGGCCATCTCTAAGCTGAGGAGCAAGGAAACCAATCCAAGTCCCCAAACCTCAAAAGTAGGGAAGCCAACAGTGCAGCCTTGAGTCTGTGTCTGAAGGCCTCGAAGCCCCCAGCAATCCACTGGTATAGTTCCAAGAGTCCAGAAGCTGAAGAATTTGAAGTCCAATGTCTGAGGGCAGGAAGCATCCAGCACAGGTGAAAGATGGAGGCCAGAAGACTTAGCCAATCTAGCCCTTCCATGTTCCCCTGTCTGCTTTTATCATGGCCATACTGGCAGCTGATTAAATGATGCCCATCCAGATTAAGAATGGGTCTCCTTCTTCTTGTCCACTGACTCAAATGTTAATCTCCTTTGGCAACACTCTCATAGACAACCCTAGAAACAATACTTTGCATCCTTCAATCCAATCAAGTTGCCACTCAATATTAACCATCACATGCAGGTAGTGCATAGTAGGGCAAGGACTGGAACTTAGCCAGTCCCGCTGCAGAGCTGGCTTCTTTCACCACTACTCTATGGTACCTGACAACAGTGAGAGAAAGGAAGAGAGAAAGGGCCTGGAATTCTATTTGATTAAAATCAAAGATGCATTATGCTACTACTACACATGAATTATGTTTAATTCATTACTTTTCCTAAACTCTTTTATATTAGTTCCAGAAATAATATCAAGGAAACCTATTTGACCTTAGCCTACTAACTAGCTTTCAAAATGTTTAGTTTGTACTCGTGCTTTCTGATTTTTGATAATGAGCTAAGAATGAGTATCAAGTGCTGCTTGCTTTGGAATCACACTCTTGCAAGTAATTTTATTTGTACTCTTAAATCTAATCATGAAGAAGAGCTTTAATTGCTATGAAGTTAATGACCTTAGCTGAAATAAAAGAGTTTTATGGGCACTAATTTTTATTTTCTTTTGTTTATAATTTTGTCTATGAATCAAATATTTAAATAAACCAAGTTGCCTCAAATCAGGATGATTCTTTATGCTAAACAAAACTATTCATAAAATAAGGAAATGGAAATAAAAGATAAAACAAATTAGGATAATAAAACATGATAAACTTTTGTGTGTTAAGCACACAAAAGGCAAATGACAGTAACCCAAAGTTCATGTGACAAAATTTATAAAGTGCAGAAAAAGAAATGTAAATGAAACTTTAGTATAACTATTTAAGAAATAAAATAAATAAAAATTCTTTTCAACCACTAATTTGCTGCTATGTTTGCCTAAACAAATAGAAGAAACAGTATTTAGTAGCTTACAGAAGCTTTAAAATTTTATTTTTCTCATTTTTTAAAAGAATTTTATTTGCTTTTTGATAAAATGTCATGAAAATTAATGCTCACAACATCCATATTTAACTTTCCCATTGAATCAATGTGTTCAAGTGTCCTTGTGCCAAGTTTCTTGAGCTGTTCAATAAATCTGTCATAAAAGGATGATCTAAAACCTGCAACAGATGTATCAATCTAATCAGTTGCAGCAAAATACCCCATTTAGTGTCACAAACATTTCAACATCCAAAAGCATTGGCATTTAGTAGACCAGAAAGCTGATGTACAGGAAACATTTTTTTCACATGTAGCAAAAGCAGAAACCAAAAAGCATCTTTCAGTATACAGTAGTTACTATAGATATGGTATAAAATATCTTCTACTACAGACATAAACATTGCTCAAATAAAATTACAAGGTATGCTCTTCAGATAGGGAGGCAATGGTCTCTGGCTGTGTTATAAAGCATCACATCAGAAAATAATAATATTGAGTAACTCAAAATTTGACATTCTTAGGCTTTCCGATAAATATAGAATCCTTATTTTAAAACCCTTATGATGAATGTTTGGTTAAATAAAAAGCAGAAAACCAAGGATCTGTTCATAACTCCAATTCTGTTTACCTGGGTAATCTTCAACATTGTTCTTAAATGCTAGCAAAAGTAGTGAGCTGGGCTATTTGTTAGAAAAGGGATTTTAAAATGTTAATAAGTATTATAGAATTAACAAGCAATACCAAAAATACTGCTCTAAAAAAGAAAAAGTTAAGTAATTTGTGTGTTATACCAATTTGTATGTGTGTGTGTGCATGCGTGTGTGTGTGCACACATGGTATTGAATAATTCTTATTTCTTCTTTGGGGAGATGGAACAGAATGATATTGTGGGGTGCTTTCGAAAATAAAGTTGAGTAATAAAATTGAAAAAGATAATCAATTGTATTTTATCAAAATGTAGTTTTCAAATGAATAAAAACATGATTATCCCACAAATGCAAATGAATACATATAAAAATTTAACACATCATCAATGAGAGAACCAGTGAAATGGGGTATTGCAGGCATGTCTAAAAATCTTAGAATAAGATTGCTAGATTAGAAGAAAATGATTAACATTTTACAGGGCAAGCAAAATCATCAGCTTTGATGTCATCTTCTTTATCAGTCAGAAATCAAGTTAACATGTACCATTGCATTATATGGGCTCTGTCAAATAGTAAATCCTAAAGTTTTAAGAACATTTTCATTCTCCTAGAACATTAAATTTTCCTCAGACAGTAAAAAACAATAACATATTATTCCAGGGAAATAAGTTAGCATTGATTATGGCATTTTCCCTGTAGAATTTACCCTATGGCATTTGGGGAGGGCCTAGATATAAATTGGCTATGTATAGAAAAAAGAACCACACAAAGTCAGGGACTTGAGCTTGGTAAGAGACTGGATTGGAAATCTCTGTTTAAAGCCTAGATAACCACATATTGACCTGAGGTAAAAAAGCAGTCCTCCTTGGAGAGAGAAATTTGAAATACATGCCTATATTAACATTGACTAGTGAAAAGGAAAGATGAAAAGATTTTTTTTCTGGAGATTTCCCAACCAAAAACCTATACTTACAAAATTTGGGGGCCAGAATTTATATTATCTATGTGCGCAAAAAGAAATTCGAAAATTGGTTTGATGTTGGTATTTCTATTCTCAGGAGTCTTTGAGAAACAACCCAAAATCCTCTTTGGAAGAAAGTGTTTTAACTCAGTACTTAAAGAATTCCTACTTAAAAAGTTCCAAATAATGAGTTTATATCTTGTTTTTATCAAAATTTTTTTGTAAAGTCCTTTCAAACAGGAATAAGCAGAATCAGCCAACTGCAGAATCAGATAAGTAAATACTGAAGATAATACAGTGAACCAAAACAATTTAAAGTAAGTTTGTTTGATATGGATTAGAAAAATAAAAGGAGAGAACAAAAATATGAACAAGGCGTCTATGAAAATGACAAGGCAGAATTGGAGGAAAATCAAATATTATTTCTAGAAATGAAAAATAGATAAGACATAGCTGATAAAAGGAAAAAGTATATACAGCAGCCTGGAGAATAGGTTTCAGGAAAATTACACAGAAGGCAGCACAGAGAGACAAAGGGAAGGAAAATTTGAAAAACTAGTTAAAAACATGGAGAACAAAATTAAATTTTCTAAGTCAAAGCCAAAGAGGATCCTCAAGAAGATATGACAACATTAGAAATTATATAATGGCTGATTGTTTTCTGTAATTAATAAAAAACCCCTACTGTCTGAACCAGGAAGATCATGAATCCCAAGTAAGAAAGATAAAAAGATAGTCACACATACATACATGGTAATAAAACTAAGGATCATCAAAGATATGGAGATCTTGGAAGTCAGAAATATATGCTAGATTACCCACAAATGAATTAAACTTAGACTGATAGTTGATTTAACAGGTTTAGAAGGCAAGTTATTGTAAAATTTATTTTGAAAATGCTGCAGGAAAAATAGCTGCAGGAAAAATATCTGCCAACAACCAAAAATTCTGTAACACAGTAAATGTATATTCCATAAAATGATCAAATTATAAAGCTACAGATAAAATTTTGCTACTAATTGATTTCAGTAAAGAAACTGCTGAAGTTCACATGTAAAAAACAAACATAACCACAAGAGAAAAATAATTATAATATAAAAGTGGAAAATTTTCTTCAAAGTGTTAATAAGCATGCTGGTAAATCTAAACAAGCATGGACTATATTAAAGATAATGTATCTGCTTACTGGTGTTAATATAAATAAAGATAGAATTCAATATTGAGTAACTAACATATTAAATTAGGAGAAGGTATTTGAAGAAACATATTCAAGGTTATTTGATGTTTTGGTAGAGGGTAAAGTTAATAATTTTAGAGTTTAATTTGAAAAAACATATTAAAATATCAAGTGTAAATAAAGAAAAAAATACACAATTCTCCAATTCATAAAGATAAATGCATAGAATGAACAAAAGATTCATTTAAACGAGTCAAGAAACAGCAAGGAGTGGGGAGTAAACACAGCCACCTGGCCTAAGAAAACATATAACTCTTCTAGAGAGGCAAACTCTACAAATCATTTTCTTGTGCATATAAGATCTTCATGGACCATTCTCTCCATAGTTTGTCTTAACTTGTATTCCCTCAATCAAATTCTGTACCTTCTCTTCACATCTAGTTTGGGAAATGAAACAGTTTTTCAAAGATTTCTAAACCGTCTTGAGTTACAGTGCCCTTAAGTCTTCGTAATTTTTTTCACAATGCCTATAGGCCAGAAGAAATACCTAAATATTTTATCATGGAAATGATATATTAGCACATTAAGTGGAAAGGCTTCAAAGGAAAAATGTTAGTAAGATAAATGGTTTGTGAAGTGCAGTGTTTAGACCAAACAGAAGAAAGTCCTAAAGATATAGTTCCCAAGATTTACAGAGTTTCTGGGGTGACTTGCAGCTTTCTAAAATAAATTTGCTCCTCTATTTTCTTAATGGATACTCATTTTCTCAATATATGAGAAATGACTTCCTGGTTAGGTTGATCATTTCTTGAGGGAGTCCTCGGTGGGTTAGAAGGGATCAGGTTTAGCAGGCCCCATGATTATCAGCAGATTCATAAATTGATATCAGAGGCTGTGATGCCTTTACTGTCTCTGGAACAGCTTGATTTTATCTTGAAAGAAGTCCCTGACTATTTAAAAAGAACACTAAAACTGCACATTAAGTTTATCATGCACATTAAATATTTATAGATAAAAACATCTCTCACAGGTCATGTAGAGAAAAATGTAATTTATCATTACTCAGAAGTTTATTTAATATATTAAATAGAAACTCATACTATTTTAACTTTTTTTCCAGAAATGCCATTGTATAGATTATTTGTAAAGCTAATTGTATTCAGGGATTGTAATTCTGAGGATGAGTGTAAGTTTTACAGGGCTTTGCTGAATGGTTTTCATTATACATAGAAAGAATAAAGATACGTTTTGATAGGCAAATTAAGACATACTTACTAATGCTGTCTCTTATTTAATGATGTAAGTGAAACCGCTGCTAGAGTTATCCCAGAGATAGCTGCTTAACATAATGAAATTGTGAGGATAATAACTTTAACCGGAAAGACTACTCTTTAATTTTTAAAAATAGTTCTGTAGAATTGGCCTATCAGAAAACAATATTCACAGTACATATTTTCTGTGGATTAAACCTTTAAACCTTTGCAGAATCCTCACTAAGCTTGATAATTTATGTCTCTTAATGACATATCACAAAATGGATATCCTCCATATGTAAAATTTAGAAAGCTGTCAAATTGTTTCCTCCCAATAAACAAGATCTATATGTAGAAAATTTTTATTTGTTTCCTTATTTACAGGAGTCTCTCTGTGTCACCCAGATTGACTAGAAGATTCTTATTTACAGAGTTTCTCTCTGGAACCTGGGTTGGAGCACAGCAGTGCAGTTGTAGCTCACTGCAACCTCAAACTCCTGGGCTCAAGCAATTCTCCCTCCTTATACTCCAGAGCAGCTGAAACTACAGGAATAAAAGCATGCACTAGCATGCCCACCTAACTTTTGTATTTTTTATATAGACAGGATCTCACTGTGTTGCTCAGACTGGTCTCAAACTCCTGGCCTCAAGCAATCCTCCAGCCTCAGCCTCTCAAAGTGCTGGGATTAAAGGCATGAGCCATTAAACTCCCCCCCAGCCATATTATTAGTGGAATCTTTTATATTAATGCCTTTGCCTTGTGATATGGTTTGAATCTGTGTTCCCACTGAAATCTCGTGTTAAACTGTAATTTCCAGTGTTGGAGTGGGGCCTGATGTGAGGTGATTGTATCATGGGGGTGGATTTTCTCCTTGGTACTGTGTTACAATAGTGAGTGAGTTCTCATAAAATCTGGTTGCTTAAAAGGGTATGGCATCTTTTTCTCTCTCTCTTCTCCTTCTGCTCTGTCCATGTAAGATGTGCTTACTTCCTTCTCACCTTCTGCCATGACTGAAAGTTTCCCAAGTCCTCCCCAGAAGCAGATACTACCATCTTTCCTGTGTAGCCTCTAAATTGTGAGCCAATTAAACCTCTTTTCAAATACATTACTCAGTCTCAGGTATTTATTTATAACAGTGCAAGAATGGACTAATATAAAAAATTGGTACCAAGGAATGGGACATTGCGAGAAAGATACCTAAAATATGGAAGCAGTTTTGGAACTGGGCAAGAAGCAGAGGTTGGAAGAGCATGGAAGTCTCAGAAGGCAGGAAGGTGACAGAAAGTTTGTCACGAAAGTTTGAAACGTCCTAGAGACTTGTCAAATTGTTGTGACCTAAATGTTAATAGTGATACAGACAATTAAGTCCAAAATTTATTGGGAACTGTAGTAAGGGTAACTTTTGTTGTACATTAGCAAAGAGACTGAAAGCATTGTGTCCCCACTCTAGGGATCTGTGGAACTTTGAATCTGAGAGAGATGATTAAGGGTATCTGGCAGAAAAAATTTCTAAGCAGCAAAGTGTTCAACATGTGACCTGGATGCTTCTAGCAACCTATGCTCACAAGCTTGAGCAAAGAAATGACCTGAAACTAGAACTTACATTTAAAAGGGAAGCAGAGAGTAAAAGCTTGGAAAATTTGCAGTCTGCCTTTATGACTAAAGAAACCCGATTTTCTGGGTAAGAATTCAAGCCAGCTGCAGAAATTTGCATAAGGAAAGAGGAGCCACATGTTTATAGCAAAGACATTGGGAGAGAGGCCTACAAGACATTTCAGAGACCTTCCATGCAGCCCCCTCCCATCACAGGACCAGAGGCCTAAAAGGAAAAAAGGGTTTCAAGGGCCAGGTTCAGGGCCCCAGGGCCATGCTACTCTGCACAGCCTCGGGACACTGTTCCCCACATCCTGACTGGCTCCAGTCAAGGCTCAAAGGTGCCCAAGTACAGCTCAAGCTGCTACTTGAGAGGGTTCATGTCATAGTCTTGGTGGTTTCTGTGTGATGCGCAGAGTGTAGGAGTTGAGGCTTTGGACCTTCCACCTAGACTTCAGATAATGTATGAAAATCCTGAATGTCTAGTCAGAATCCTGCTGCAGGGGCACATTCCTGATGGGTAGCCTCTGTTGGTGCAGTGCAAAAGGGAAAAGCAGAGTTGGGGCCTCCTCAAAGAATCCTCACTGGGTCACTGTCTGGTGGAGCTATGAGAAATGGGCCAGTATCCCCCCAGACTCCCGAATGGTAGAGCCACCAACAGCTTTTACCCTACTCCTGGAAAAAACACAGGCACTCCATGCCAGCCCTTGAGAGGAATGACTAAGGTTGAACCCTGAAAAGTCACAGGGGTGGAGCTGCCCAAAAGTTTGGGAGCCCACCCTTTGCACCAGCATGTCCTGGATGTGAAACATCGAGTCAAAATAAACTATTTAGGAACTTGGAGGTTTGATGACTACTCTGCTGGTTTTCAAAATTGCATGGAGCCTACAGCCCCTTCCTTTTGGCCAATTTCTCCCTTTTGGAATCAGAGTAATGTTATCCCCATTGTATCTTGGGAGTAAGTGATTTCTTTTTATTTTTACAGGCTTATAGGTGGAAAGGACTAGCCTTGTTTCAGATGAGACTTTGGACTTTGAACTTTTCAGTTAATGCTGGAATGAGTTAAGACTTTGGGGACTGTTGTGAAGGCAAGACTGTATTTTGCAATGTCAGAAGAACAGAGATTTGGAAGGGGGCAGGGTAGGAAAAATATGGTATGGATCTGTGTCCCCACCCAAATCTCATGT
The DNA here is from genome assembly GCA_036589455.1 of Ateles fusciceps. Classification (NCBI taxonomy): domain Eukaryota; kingdom Metazoa; phylum Chordata; class Mammalia; order Primates; family Atelidae; genus Ateles; species Ateles fusciceps. Next base: position 9,527,900 of record JAZHEH010000193.1, read on the forward strand.
TGAATTGTAATTGCCAATGTTGGTGGTGTGGCCTGGTGAGAGGAGATTGAATCATGAGGGTGAATTTCCCCCTTGGTACTATGTCATGATACTGAGTCAGTCCTCGTGAGATCTAGTTATTTAAAATTGTGTGGCACCTCCTTCTCCTCCTCCCTCTCTCTCTCTCTCTTCATCTTCCTCTGGCCACGTAAGATGTGCCTGCTTTCTCTTCACCTTCTGCCATGATTGAAATTTTCCTGAGGCCCCCACAGAAGTAGATCCTGCCTTGTTTGCTGTGCAGCCTATGGAATTGTGAGCCAATGAAACCTCTTTTAAAATAAATTACCCAGTCTCTGGTATTTTCTAAAGCAGTACAAGAATGGACAAATACATCTTTCCAAGAGTCCAGATCAGGCTTGAAGAGGAATATGTTGTCTTTATGTGTATCAAATAACTCAGAGATTAACATATTTTTTCATGTGTTGATTGATTTACTCAATAAGTTGGCAGACAATTACAGAGTGATGAATTTTTATAAGCCATTATGAAGAGGTTGGGACTTCATTTTTTTTAGGCTGAGTCACTGAAAGTGCTCAAGTTGGGAAATGATAGGATCAGATTTGCATTTTATGGATATTTGTTCTGCCTTAGGATAGATTATGGGAGAGAGGGACAAGAGAGGAGTCACAAATAACAGAAGTGTAAGATGGGCCGGTGTGGTGGATCATGCCTGTAATCCCAGCACTTTGGGAGACCAAGGTGGGTGGATCAACTGAGGTCCGGAGTTTGAGACCAGCCTGACCAACATGGAAAAAACTGTCTACTAAAAATACAAAATTAGTCGATCGTGGTGGCACATGCCTGTAATCCCAGCTACTCAGGAGGCTGAGGCAGGAGAATAGCTTGAACCCAGGAGGTGGTGGTTGCCGTGAGCTGAGATTGTACCATTGCACTCCAGATGGGGCAACAACAAAAATAAGAAGCACAAGATGATGAAGGTCTGAACTTGAGCTGAGACAGAGGTATCAAAATATGGAGGAAGAAATCTCTTTGAAGAACAGTTTATGTGGCAATATCTTGAGGAATTATTGACAACTCTCCTCATGATTCTTGTTTGATACACAGGAAAATCATACATTCTCTTCACCCACAAGAAATTCCAAGTGGCCTCAATTTAAGATGCTTTAAAAAGGAGAGACTACTCACCACCAATTTTTCTTGAGTGTGTGTATAAAACTTATATTAGGGCTGAAATAATTTGAAAAATGAATCACACAAACCCTCTCCCAATCACTCTGCTTATGATTATTTTATACCCTCTTTATGAGTATAAAACCTTCTGACATATTAACTACATTCTGGTAGGAGCATAATTTGAAATTTGGTGACTGTTTTCCTTATTTTCATTAATAATTGGAATTCTCTGCCCTATTCATCAAAATTAATCAAAATGAGAGTCTCTAGAAATACATCATTTATTATTTTTGCTTTTAGTTGTAGTCAATTTATTGTATAATATTACTGGTAATGAAAGACAATATGAAATGGATATATTTTTAAATGTATTTCCTGGTGAGCTAGCAAGTTGGGGATTGTATAAGAAAGGACATAATGACAAGAAAAATATTTTCAATTCTGTGACATCCTTTTTAACATATTGTCTCTCAAGTTTTTTAAATGCAAGTGTTCAGCACATCCATAGAACATATTAAAAATAAAATTTGAATAATGAAATTGAACTAGAAAATAATGGGGAATTAAAGTTTTTATACTCAGAGAAATCATAATATGCAATTGTGAGTACGTTTTGCAGAATCACTGGGCACAGCAGGTTGCTGAGTTATAGCTTTGAGAGAAGCACAACTTCAACTTTACAAATGTAAAGCCATACCACTGAAAGGCACTATCTAAAAGTTGGGAAAAAAAATTACATTGATTAAAAGAAAATAACAAAAGTCGTATAACATTTAAAAGGTATTTATGTTTTGTTCCCTTCAAAAGGAAATTTCTATTTATGAACTCTTAGATGTTTTCTTATTTTTTTTATGGTACATAAGACGAATGGGTGCTATTTTTTATCTACTGAAGATTTTGGAGTAGATCTGAACAATATGCTACAATTTGGGGCAACACAATATGGATAGGAAAAAGCAATATTGCCATGTGGCAAAACATTGTCATTCATTAATTAATCAAATACGTGTGTACATACTACGTGTGAGGCAACTGAGTAGGATGCAATAAAGAGGGGCAAAGCTGGCGAGATCAACAGAAGCCTGATGCAACTGACTAAGCAAGCCGGTGTGGTGGGAATAGAGGTAATTTATCACTGAAGAGAAACATTTTGTAGGAATGTCTTTGGAGGGTTATCTTCATGATAAAAACTATTGTACTTGCTAGCTTTAAGGATCTACTTCCAATTTATATTATATAACAAACACAAGAAAAATTTCTGAAGAGTTGTATCTGGAGCCAGCCCTTGACCTACCTGAATCTTATATGATTGCTTCTTTCAATTTTACCATTTATTAAACTTTAATGCCCCCTTGAATGTTTTATCTTGACCATATAGCTTATGTTTCCATATCAGCTCACCCTTGAACAATAAGGGAGTGAGAGTCACAAATCCACCCAAGAATTTGAAAACCTGTGTATAATTTATGACTAGCAGCCTTACCAAAAATATAAACAGGTAATTAACACATATTTTGTATATTATATATATCATATACTGTATTCTTACAATAAAATAAGGAAAAAAAATGTTATTAAGAAAATTATAAGGAAGAGGAAATATATTTACTATTTATTAAGTGGAAATGGATTGTCATAGGTGTTTGTCCTTATAGTTTTCATGTTGAGTAGACTGAAGAGAAGGAGAAAAAAGGAGGGGCTGGTCTTGTTGTCTCAATGGTGGCAGAAGCAGAAGAACTATAAAGGTAGAGGGGGAGGCAGGAGAAGCAGCACATTTGGTATAAATTTTGTTGAAAAATATTCATGTATCAGTGGACTTGTGTAGCTCAAACCTGCGTTGTTCAAGGGTCTACTGTATTATTTATCATTGCCGTCTGTACATGAATTTTTTTCCTTGGCACTAGGGCTCTTTCATATGAATTATGCTTCCTTGAGGCATACAATTGAGTACAACCATAGTCAAATGCCTCCATTTTTCTATGCTTCCAGGCAACCACAATCCCTGAGTATCCAATAATGAGTGAAATGGAAGATTCCATAGGAACCATGAAAGGAGGTGATAATTCTCAAGTTGATCAGTTTGCAGTTGCAGTGACAGATTCTACTGCAGCCAATTTGAGCAGAAAATATCCTGTGGCAGTGTGAAAAGGGCATACAGAATTATTAAGAGAGGTGACGATACAGATTCTAGGTTTGGCTTACAGTAATGATTCTCCAAATGACACCACAGACTGAGCCCCCAGGAACCTGCTATTCCTGCAACACCAGGAAGCTATAGAGTTAGAAGTTTTAGTGATCAGCTCTTTCGCTGTTATCTGTATCTGCAAACATCTCTGTAAAACAGATGTCTCACTGCCTACCTTTCTTTAGAATTTGTCAGTGTATGCCTTATTGGCATATCTTAAATCAAATCTACAGCAATCATTGCAAGAGTGTTATGAATCTAGGACATAAATTCTCATCTGTCCAGCCTTTTAATTTCAGAAAAGCATTCTATGAGAAGGTTGGAGCAAATATTGTTTACATCAAATCACAGTATCTGTCATACCGTGATTAATCTGCACATTAAATGTAAATGGTGAGAAACATGTAAATTTAATATTACCCTTGTATATGATTAAATGTTTCTGTATTGAAAAATAATAAGAAATAAAAATAAATAAAAGCTTTAAAATGCTATGTTATTCAGATAGCTGGTACAAACAAGAAGATATCACTAGTCTGATGGAAAACAACTTATCCAGTCAGTCAAGCAGTACTAATCAAATGCCTTCTCTGACAGATGTGATCTTGGAGGCTGCTAGAGAAATACTGGTGAGCTTTATAGAGACTGCATCTACCACCAGGAAACTTACAACAAGTAAGGAAGGCAGATGCTAACTCAGCTATTGTAAAGGTTAGGAATGTCACAAAAAAGAAATACTGTATTCTCTGAAAACATATAAAGTGTATTCTAAATAACCTAATCTCAAATGGGGCAAGGTCAGAGAGAGCTTTCTGAGGAGTAATGTTAAAGGTAAAGCTTGAAAGATGAATAGGAGTTAAGGAGGTGGTGTAAGTTTAATATGACTGGGGCATCTAGAACTACAGAGTTATTACTGTGAAAAGAGTTGATTCTCTTGAGAGGAAACAAGAGTTAGGCCATGCAAGATTTTGTGATAATGTTGAGGATTTTGTACCTTATACTGTGGGCCATAGGAAGCTACTGATGGATTTTAAATACAGGAAGAATAGAACATGATTTATGCCTTCAAATTTTCACTTTGACTATTTTGTAAAAATTGGTTATAAATTAAAAGATCATAAGAAATTTATGGTAACACTGTAGGTCAGAGGTTCTGGTGGCCTAGACTAGGGTAAAAAAGAATAGATGGAATGGAGAGATTGCTGGAGACAGAATCATCAACAGGTCTTAATGTTTGCTGATTATTAAAACCAAAAGAAAGCAATGAGTCAAGGATGATTCATCAGGTTCAGGCTCTACCAGTCTGATAAACAAGTCAGATATAGGAAACACTAGGGTGAAAGCAAATTTGATTGTAGTGAATCATGAATTCAAATTAAAAACTGTTGTTTCAATTGCTAAAGATAAAAATGTACTTCTTTTTAATTATAAAATTAAATAGTATATATAAAGTGCTTGACATAATGCGTAGACAGGTGTTACTTACCTATGTGGATTAAGTTAGCAGATTAGGAAGATATATTTGGGTTGTTGAAGTCAATAGTTAGTTATTAAAGCCGTAGGAGTGAATGATAGTTTCACAGAGAAAGGGTATAGAATAAGAAGAGAAGAGTACCTAGAACCAGGCTTCAAAGTCAGGAGGAGAAAGGCGATGCCCACCACAAACAAGCTGCAAGTACTGGCTCTACGCCTTAAACCAGAGTGCGGATTGCTTGGTCTCCAATGACATTTCCTGTTAAAATATGACAATGCCATGTACATGCATGGGATTTACCTACATGAATACCATGAAATATTATTATCCAGATATATGAAGATCTGACTTGGGGAGAAAACGACAAGTAACGAGAGGTATGTGCTTTAGTTTGACTGGAATCTTGCTAATTATACAAACTTTAACATTAGAATAGTAACAACAAAACTGAAACAAAAAAATCACCCCTCACACATACACACAATGACATATTCTTGGGCAGTTTCAGAATAATAATAGTTGTAATTAACTGAGTTATTTCCTACCAAGCACCATGTCTGGTACTACATACATATATGCAGTGTATGTATGTATATATATATTAGACACTGCATCCACCACCAGGAAACTTACAAGTAGTAAGGAAGGCAGATGCTAACTCAGCTATTAAAAATGTTAGGAATGTCACAAAATATAAATTCTGTATTCTCTGAAAACATATTAAAATTATTGGGGGAGGAATAACATTAGGAGAAATACCTAATGTAGATGGCGGGGTGATGGATGCAGCAAGCCACCATGGCATGTCTATACCTATGTAACAATCCTGCACAATCTGCACGTATACCCCAGAACTTAAAGTGTAATTTTAAAAAGTATTCTAAATAACCTAGTCTCAAATTGGGTAAAGTCAGAGAGAGATTTCTGAGAAGATAATGTTAAAGGTAAAGCTTGAAAGTGTATATATATATAATTTTATCATTACAAGTATGAGAATCATACTTAATTAAAAAGTGAGGAGCATGAGGCTTAAAACTGTGAAGTGCCAAGCAATGTCACACAGTAAGTGACAGCCTTGGGAATCAAATTCAGGTTTAACTAACTCAAGTTTAAAGCCTTTCCCACCTTCGTCAACAACTTTACAAAAGAGAAGCCAAATACACTGACATGAAGACCAGTCACCATAAAGGGATGCAGGACCATAGGTGAGAAATATCAAACAGGATGAGAATAACCAGATGGCACCTGGGTATGTTTTTTCATCTTTATTCATGTGTTCATTCCAGGTGCTTTTCATTTTCTATGCTCTAGGAAGATAGCAGTGAGCAAAATAGATGAATACTTGTCCTAATAATAGTAATCTCAATATCTGAGACATGTGGACATGTGTCCTACTTTCCCAGGGAGTTGGGGAAACTATAATCTAGTATGGCTTGCTCCAGGAATAGATATTTTATGTGGAATATATGTGGATATAATGGCATTTTGGGACAGGAGCTCAAGGTATACAATACAACTATTTGTTCCTTTACCTAGATGGCTGCTAGCCTCTTCTCCTTAACCCATGTACTGCTGATAGTTGTGCAGAGACCCTTTGTTGTATAGTAACACAGTGAGGCTCCACAGAGGATAACCTAACAACTAGGCCCTCATCCCTTTTTTCTCAATTCAGTCTCAGAGTCTTAACCTCTGATTGAGGGTAGGGTTGGTTATAGAATGTCCTAAACATAGAATGGGATATTGGGGAATAAAACAGAACGTTTCTTGAGATGATATTTGAAATCATATTGAAATCATATTTGAATAGTGTATTTCTTTGGCTTTGTTTCTTTAATCACCTCTCTCTTTTCAGCCAGGTATTTGTTGATTGCTTCTACCTTAAAATGATCTGACTCATTCTACTTTTTTCTTCCTTTCAAACTCCTCAGTTGCCTAGAATCATCTCTATTTGCCTCAAACGTACATGTTGTGTTTATTCTCACATCACATAAAATGTGTTCTTCTTTTACAGCTATCATTATTTGATATGTCAAATATTTGCTATGTTACTCATTTGGGAACAGATACTGAATCAGAAATCTGAGTCTAATGGAAAGAACACTAAAAAGTTCATAACATTCGTGACGGCAACAGGAGAACATAAATTTACTCATAAAGGATAAAGTAGTCACTCATAGAAGAGACTTTGCCTAGAACATACAGATTATAGAAATGTTATTTTTCTTAAGATACCAAGCTTTCTTTATTAAGAGCTTTTTAAAATGTAATATTCCATCTGTAGAAACATGTGTATATCCTTATTGTTATAGATTTAATCTCTCACTTAGCTAAGCTCCATATTCCTCCCAACATAAATTCTTTAATGATAAATAAAAGCTCTTTTCAAAGGGGAAAAAAAGGAAAAGATTTGAATTAGTAATTTAGACTTTTTTATTTGAAAGCCATTTTAGCTATTTCTTATTTCCAATCACACTCACATTTTTAAAGCTTTATACAAAGAAAGTCTATTTGTGAATATCTAATATGTCAAAATCAACAAAGATTGTAAGGAGAGTCCTAGATAGGCTTACTCTTTATGGAAACAAAAATACCCAGTCCCCAAAGTGCCAATACAAGTTGTTGGGAAAACAATAGCAGATTAGTTAAAAATAAACTCTAGTATTATCCATTATATTCAAAACTACCAAAGAAGGGTGTGTGTGTGTGTGTGTGTGTGTGTGTGTGTGTGTGTGTGTGTGTAATATATAATGCTAGATGATGAAAATTTAATGCCTGAAACACCTTGTATTAGTTGTGGTGCAAACAGGATCTCAAGTCATTACATTCCAAATGACACTTACAAACCTATTCTGCATCTTTAAATTACTGAGAAGATATAATTCTGAAGGCACCATATATGCTACATATATACCTCTAATTTCTGGCTAGGTCTTTGGCCCTATATTCCTAGATTTTTGTTTTTCTATCTTGATGATCTGAATTTGAAAAGGAAGAAACTTAAATACGTGGTTTTTTCTTATAGCTTAACACCTAGAGCTGAGCCAGGCCTTAGCATCTAACTCCTTGCTACTCAGTTTATCCTTGCTCTGCCATTTTCACCCAATTGACACTTCTTTAACAAAAGACATCCAGCCCAAGCAGAATTCTCCTGCTAACTTCTATATACTATTTTATACTTCACCCATTAACACACTGTGTTCTTTCCAGTAAAGTAGAAAGAAATAGGTGGAACTTCTTCTAGAAGCATCATTATCTCTGGCAGGATTATCCTCTCCACAATTTCCCTTCTAAGCATAGAACCAAGTGCTTAGGTTATGTGGCCAAAAGATAGCACAGTATTATGTGTAAAAATGATGAATGCTCAACAATTGGAAGGAAAAAAGCAAGCTAGAATAGTACCAATGAAAGACAGTGACTATTAAAACCTAGAATGTCACACCTTCAAAAACAAACAATGGCAGAATAACAGAGTTCTGATTCTTGAGTCTACCCTGAGTGTCCCAGCCTAATAAAAAGTGTGCACAAAAACTTTATTTATTTTTATTTTCCATAATTATTCTCAGAACAGAAACTATAGAATTGTTTAAAAATCATTTGAGGCAACATTTTAAAAGTTAATGTAAAGGTACACCTATGTTAATGAGACTTAACTTCTTATGATTGTCATTCATTCATGGTTATACATCTTCCTCAAATACTCATGTTGTTTTTGGCCATTGGTGACTCAGATCAGAACTAGAACATATGAATAGATGAGAAGAAACTCACCACAAATACTACAAATATAATTGAAAAAAATCATGTTTTAGCACATAATATAAACTTGATCTGGAGGGTGGAGATAGCATCATTTCATAGAGAAAATAATGTTTTGTCTTTTATGGCTGCAAAATGAATCATTTTTGACTATTGTTCATCTTAGCCAGACTGCAAAAATATACCATGCTTTCTTAGCCCAACATTTCAAAATCTTGCTCTTACTCAGATAAATTTAAAGAGTATAGTTTTCCCTTAGTATTTGCTGGGAATTGATTCCAGGAGCCTTCACATGACCAAAATTCACAAATGCTCAAGCCCCTGATATAAAATGGCATAGTATTTGCCTATAACCTATGCAGATCCTCCTGTATAATTTCAGTCATCTCCAGATTACTTACAATTCCAAATACAATGTAAATGTTTTATAAATAGGTACAATATTGTTTATTTATTTGCATTATTTTTATATTGTTATTTTATATATTTTTTCCAATAAATTTTCTATCTGTAGCTGGTCAAATCTGCAAATGCAGAATGCACTGATACAGATAGCCAGATGGATATTGTATCAGATTTCTTAGTTAGTCCAACATTTCACCCTACATAACACTAAAGTTCAGAAGTCACATATTTATTTGTATTTTGACTACAGTTTGATTGTAACTTAATACACCAAGTTAATGTATCACACTTATTTGATGTATAAATCTCCCTTTGTAAGATTTGGTAAGGAACCAACATTATCTCCTTTTGATCACCTCCAGTGACAAAAGAATTTCTAAAATAATCCATTATATTTTTTTAAAGTTGCCATGAATAGACACATATAAATACTCATGTCATAAGAATCATCGGAAACTTGAAAACCAGAAAAAAAATTACTGGGTGTTTTTTCAGCAAAGTATGGGTTGTAACTTTCTATTGCCTAGCATATTGTAAAACTTTTTCACAGCAGACATTATGGTTAAAATTTTATCTCGTAGAAATGTAAGAATTTCTGCCTAGTGGAACAGACACCTTCAAAAGTTATAGTTCATAGCCCTGTTAAACATTAACTAATTGTTTACGTAAACTATAAATTGTATCCTGATTCCCTATATATAGTTTTACAATTGTTCTTTGCACTAGTTTTTACCTCTGTTTCCTGCTTTAATTAATGTATTGAATAACATATTTGACACTTTTTTATATTTATATGTAAGTTACGCTTTTACCTCTTAGAAAATTATATTTTAATATCCATTATTGCTCAAATGTACAAAGAGGTCTTCTAAACAACTAGTTTTCAATTCTATCATTCTATTAGAATCATCTGTAAGGCTTGTTAAAACACAGATTGTGGGGCCCTATAATTTCTGATTCAGTAAGTTAAGATTAGGTCCAAACGTCTGTATTTTTAATAAGTGTCTAAGTGATAACAATGTTGCTGATACTGGGACACCATTTTGAGAATTACTCTTCTAAATTCATCATTTACTGTCTAGCTTTCTAATTTTCTCTTCAAAATGCCAAACACCCTTCACCACAATACTCTGTATAATATTTGGGAAGTTATGACTATTAGACAAGGAAAGTCATATCAACTTGTAAGGCATATAATTTTCCCATCACTTTGCCACCTAGCAAATTGAATCAAATTTCCAGAGAATTTTTGTATCTATATGTTGATCTATAGATTGTATAGATTAGAATCAAACTTCTAAAGAATTTTGTTTCTATATATTGAGTAATAGGAATAATTACTTATTTTTAAATATTTTTTAAAATACAGAATGTACAAATTAACAAGTCTAGTGTTTTGACTTTTCTGCTGTGTTTTCATTATTCTGAATGCCTTCTTTGAGCTTATATAAGGAAAGGAATTCTTTATCTAGTAGAAATCAGGAGAATCAGTTACCATTAACTTTTGTATTATTTTAGAATTAATATACTCTTATTTTGAAAATAATGGAGACATAACTTACCTTCACAGCAGGGATTTCTCTCCTGATGAAGGAGATTTTAAAATTCTCTGGGATTTCAAATTAGAGAAGCATTGGTTTCCAGTAAATTTCCTGTCACCAATCACCTCTCAACAATGTTTCTCAAACTCTCAAACTGAGCTAAGATCGCCAGGAGGCACTTGTTAAAACACACATTGCTAGGCATTTATCCTCTAAAGCAGAATGCACAAGAGAGGGATTAAAAATGATCAGGAGTTTAATAAAGTTCCCAGGTGATTCCCAAGGTGAGGGAAACTTGAAAGATAAAGGTACAAAGAGTAATCATCTAGGATTCATGTATTTGTCCATTCTCATACCAAATAAAGGCATACCAAAGGCTAGCCACACCTTCCACAATCACGGTGAAAGGTGAAGGAGGAGCGAAGCGCATCTTACATGGTAGAAGGCAAGAGGGCATGTGCAGGAACTGCCCTTTATAAAACCATCAGATCTCCTAAAGTTATTCACTATCATGAGGACAGCATGGGAAAACCTGTACCCCGTAATTCAGTTACCTTCCACAGAGTTCCTCCCATGACACTTGGGGATTATGGGAGCTGTAATTCAAGATGAGATTTGGGTGGAGAAACAGCCAAACTGTATCTGTCCACAAATAACTGACCATTTACTTAATTCTGCTGAATAGTTCCAAACATGACGTCATTATGGACTCTAAAAAAGTACTAATTCTTCCCCACCCCAGACATTCTTATTTAATTGAAATCTAGCATTTAAAACTCCAGGTATTTAAATATGCAGCAAAGCTTATGAATCACTGACCAGTCAGTAAGCCTTGTTCCAATACATCTCAGGGAGCTTACAAATAGAAAACTTCCCTGGCCTCAATATCTCTGAGGTTCATTTTGTAGCACCTCCTGAGAAGAGAATATTATTGAAAACCTCAAGTATACCCATATCCCTAGAGAAAATGATAATGGTTCGTGGATGGGAATATTGACACTGACCTTGTGGTTGGTTGGTTTGCTGTGTTTTTACATTATTGAAAGTAAGGAGTATTTAATACACTGCTAATCGGTTAGTAGAATTTTATAACAGAAGCAGTGAACTAACAATGAGAAACCACTTCTGTTTGTTTGGTATTTATCACTTAGTGTCCTACATGAAGGTCAGTCTCTTCTCTGGACTTCTACATCCTTGAGATTGGGCCAGCATTTGTCAAGACCACTTCACAAAATTACTGTGAGTCTGTGAGTGCAAAGGGTTTTTTGAAGTGAACAATGCTAATAATATGAAGTATTATCATTTTCTTTTTGTAGTAATGAGACTAACAAAATAATTTATTTCATTATGCTCATAACATTCCAATCCATTTTTCTCTTTTTAAAATGCTTCTTGAAGTAAACCATGCATATCCAAGAGGGACAAATCATAATCATGTAGATAAATGAATGGTTTTAAAAATATTCTCCACAAATTTAATCTCAAGTATTTTTGTTTGTGATCAACATTTTTGCATGATCATGTATATTATTATTTATAATATTTGATATTAGAAACAGTAAAATATTTGTCAAAGTTGTCTAACATCCTTATTCTATTATTGTCCTTATGACATGTATTCAGCTTTTGCTCTCTATTAAATTTTAGCACGTTTCTTTTAAAATATTTACCCCTTTCGTTTCAGTTTGCTGTTATTAAATAATATTAGCAGATACAGGGTTGTTGAGTGTTCTCCACATTCATATGTTCTACAAAAAAAATTAACAGATTAGAAATACTTTCCTATTGCTCATATGTCCTGGAAAATAAGTACTTGGCATCAATAAAGGTAAAGAATTTTCTTAATTCATTCCTTTTCTCAAAGTACCTGTTTTTTTCAGCTTATATTTCAGAGTTATTTAAAAATATTTGACATATCTAAAGAAAAAGAATGTGAGACTCACATTCTCAATGATGCTTGTACAACTTGTTTGTGATACTAGTGCACTATGTTTTTCCTTCCTTCCTTCCTTCCTTCCTTCCTCCCTCCCTCCCTTCCTTCTTTCCTTCCTTCCTTTCCTGCCTTCCCACCATACTACAAAAGAATAATATAATCTTTCTCCGACCAATTGGGGTGGGTAGAAAGATCAACCTGTGCACTTCCCCTGTATTTCAGTGGAATGTTGAGCAGAAATGGCTTTTGTAAGTTTTAGGATGTTAGAATTTCATCTATTTTAACAATGCCCTATAACTTTTTTGGGGGAGTACAACCAACTATCCTTCGAAATCATAAAAATGAGAAAATATTTTTTATTCCTTTCTGTTTCTTCAGTTTTCCTGTTCTGGCTAGGACTCCATTAATAAAAGCATAAAATTGCACTTGGTTGACAATCTTTAATAAATTTTTTTGATTTCCCAGGAATTCAAAGATCCTTTCTTGTTAATAGTTTGTGAGTATATTTACTGGCATCAAAGCATCCTCAGTAAAATTCTACTGTGTGTGCACTCGAGGCTCGTCTACATTTTTGTTTGTGAGCTGGAGCTCACAAACCTGAGAAAAGTCTCCTCAGTAGCAAGCACTTCGCTGAAGAAACTGGGCAAGTGTTTTCTACTTCTGTAAACACGTAGCAGACTTTATAAATCTAATCTAGCCCAATATTCATATTTTTTTATTAATAATGAATACATGTCAAAGGACCTATGTATTTATTCTGTATAATAAATTAGCAGATTTTCACTGCACACCTGCTGCATTGGAGGCATTATGACACATACAGAAACTAACTGGTCAACAGAATAATCTATGCACTCAGAGAATTTGAGATCACCTACAGGAGACAAATGTGCTGCAGCAATATCAGAAGACTATAAGCTCCAGGAGGCCAGGGACTGTGTCTGTCTCTCTCAATTGGTAAATCCTTGAATCTAATGACATGTATTGTTCACACTATATGGAATACATGAATAAATATAGGACAGTTTCAAGAAAACTCTCCTTTATTTTCAGTATTCTCTCTCAACTAAAATTCACTCTGGCCATGCCAGAAATCTTTTCTCTACGTTCTTCTTTCAGCAGACTGTGAAAATTAAGAAGCCTATTAGGCCTCTGAATTATTTTCCAGGCTCCAGTTCAGCCCAATGTAGTGCTCTGCATCAGTAACGTGGCTTGAGGTCAGCTACATGTAAGCCAATACTGTGTTTTTCTTTCCCATTTTCCCATGGAGGAGAGGTAGCTGTCATCTGGATCAGGATTCATGTATTTCCAAGAGTATTGGCTTAATATCCCCTTTAACTGTCCATATCCCACTGATATTTTACACAATTTTGATAAGTGCCTTTATTGGGAAATTATAGAAATAGCATGAAGGTGAGGTCACTGCCCTAAGGTTGGCACCCAGTAAAGGGATTCCTGGAAGATGTTCCATCTGAGCTTAAATGTGTTCCAAGTTATTAACTCAAATGTGAAGATGGATTTTTCTTTTAGTTTGTCTGAATTAATTGCCTCTTGGAAGACATGAAGTATTTAAATATTATAAGATGCTTCTACATTTCTTTCTTTTTTTTTTTTTTTTTTTTTGAGACAGAGTCTCACTCCGTCACCAGGCGCCAGGCTGGAGTGCAGTGTCACGACCTCGGCTCACTGCAACCTCCGCCGCCCGGGTTCAAGCAATTCTACTGCCTCAGCCTCCCAAGTAGCTGGGACTACAGGCGCGCACAACCACGCCTAGCTAATTTTTTTTTTTTTTTTTTTTTTGTATTTTTAGTAGAGACGGGGTTTCACCATGTTGACCAGGATGGTCTCAATCTCTTGACCTCGTGATCCGCCCGCCTCGGCCTCCCAAAGTGCTGGGATTACAGGCGTGAGCCACCGAGTCCGGCCGATGCTTCTACATTTCTAAATTGAGTGCTTGTCTTCCTTATGTAACATAACTTTTCTATATTCACAATAATATAATGTAACAAAAAGAATTCACAGTGACTTTTCTAAGAAATATTAGCACAAAAATTGCTCACTGGTTTAATGTGTATGTATGATTGTATTTGAATAATATAACAAATTATATTAATTAACTTAAAAATAATCACTATTAGTACAAGAAGATTTATAGGATAACATCAAATAATTCTGCAATCACTAGTGGTATATAATGAAGAAATTCACTCATTTACATGTGAAAATATCTTACATCAGATTAGTTAATATGTGTCATCAATATATTTGCCTGCACATCTTAATAAACTGTGAAGAAGAGTCATTGATTTGAGAGCACATGAAGCTAAATTGAATAAGTTAATCCTCTAATAAACAAGCATAAATGCAGCTGTAAAAACTATTCAAATTATTTAGAAGTAGGAACTTGTGAAGGCAGAGAGCTTGCTCCTCCTTCGACCACCAGGATATCCAGTGATCAGGCATGAATGACTTCTGGAGTGTTTTGAGGAGAGGAGTAATATGGATCTCTGGGAGCTAGCTGGACATGTCAAGAGTTCCAGAAAGCAAATAAATGTATACAATATTTCTAACAGAGAATCAAAGGCATTTCATGGACTGAATAGGAGCTAATAATGAGCTTGACTCCTTTTTAGGAAGAGCAAGTTCAAATAGAAGTCTATTTGGGAAAGATTTTAAAATATAGTTGATTTCCTCCATTGTCTGAACTTGCTGAATAACTGACCAAATAGCTGATTCAATTATGGCAACAATTATAGATTTTGTCACAATTTTAAATGTGTATATTTTAGAGATGTTTAAAAAGGGTAAATCAATATAAATAATTAATTGTCCCAGTTTGTCTGGGACTGTGGCATTTCCTGGGACACAAGAAATTTAGTGCCAATATATGGAGTAACAAATTTCTCCAATATTTCTGTCTTAAAGTTGATGGAAACTAGTGTCATCTGTTAAAATAAAGAATATAAAAAATGCAAATGAGAGAGACATATAATGTTTCCTTTGAAATCTGCACACTGTGAGGTACCTAGGAAATAGGCCCTGGGACTGAGCAGTAGAGAGTTTATATATGTTTCTAGATTTTACAAAGAAATAGAAAATTTGAGGAAAATACCAGGAAGTTACAAGACTGTCAATATCCAAGTGTGAACAACCAAGGAAAATATTGTGGTCAAATATAGTTAGGTTCATTGACTTCTTACAGTGAAGAAAACCATGTACCATGGGAAATTGTGGGGTGTTTCACTCAAGGTGTATTAGGAAGGGTTTTGATTAGGAGTTGGCTTTGTGTGGGGGAGATTTTGGACAAGCTGCAAAGGAATATATTCTGAATTGAGCACTTTCAGAAAGCAGGGTCATTGTATGACCGAACAACTGCTGTGATTTAAATGTTTGTCACTTTCAAAATTCATGCTAAAAGTTAATTGCCAATGTGATGATATTACCAGGTGGGACGTTTAGGAGGTGTTTAGGCTAGCAGAATTCTGTCCTTATGGGTGGAATTGATGTCATAATAAAAGAGCAAGTTCATCCCCCTTTTGCCTCTTTGCCCTTTCACCCTCTGCCATATGAAGACAAAGTATTATAATTCTCTCTTTAAGAGAATGAAGTGTTTAAGGCAACATCTGGAGCGGAATCACCAAATCTTCTAGCACCTTGATGTTGGGCTTTCCAGCCTCCAGAACTGTAAGCCAAAACATTTCTATTGATAAAAATTACCCAGCCTCTGGTATTCTGTTATAGCAGCACAAACAAACTAAGACAGTACGCTGGTCTTTTTATCTAGGACGTTTGAGTAATGAAGTGGGGATAGAACTGTAACTGATCAAGAAGCAGCAGTCATTTCTGTTAGCCCAGAGAATGGGATATTCGGTTCTTTTATGGTTTCTAAATGTTCTAGCTTTTTTTGTGTGTGTGCTCAAACATGGTTACATTTTTGTTTTTCTTATTCTGCCGATCAAGAGTGAAATTATTTGTGGTTTTCTATGAATTTTTTTATGTTAAATAGAGAACTCTGTAGTCTAGTTGTTACAGCAGGATAGATATCAGCCGATAGATGTCAGAGATTGCTCTTTTCCTTCTCACAACTAAAGCAGCTATTTAAAACTATGAGCATTCCAGAGATTGCCTAGGGATGGTGCACAGATTGCAAAGAGAAGAGAACATGGGTAGACCCTGAAGTATATCCTCAGTGCTTTAAAATCCCTGTCCTCTTCCTTTCTCAATCACTGCCATTCCTAAACTCTTAAGATCTTCTTTAGATCATGAGTACCTGTAAAAGACCAATCAAGTATGTTACCCCTAGTAAGTTGAGAAATTTGGTTGACAGGAAGCCAGGAGATTCTACAAGGATCAGCAATTTTACCCCTCAAGCTCTTCTCAAAAGAATATGTTGTTTAAAAACTCTAAATATTGGAGAATCCTCTTCTCTGAACATTTAAAACAGGAGAAGAGGCTTTAATTGCAATTTATGAGCACATTAAATAGAGTGTGAAGAATATTTAAAATAGTGATTGGGAGGAATATGAGAAAAAGTGAGCTGAAAGAAAGCAGCACAACTTTAAGGTATTATTAAGGATCCAAATGAAATTAATCATCATGTATTTAGCATCACTTGATTTAGACACTCTTTCATGGTTTGACCATTTCTTGCAAGTTTAGAGGTGTAGAGTCTAACACGGTTAGTAACTTTGGCACTCATTTTTCATCTGGCCCTGCCTGTTAATGCTGATCTCCTGTGTCCAGATTTAATTTCAGATATTCTTACAGATAAGCAGCACCATATTGCCATTAAAGCACAGATTCAAGGCTATGTGCCAGAGTTCCATTCCTTTTTCCATATTCTTCTTTATCTTTGACTTTGAACAAATTAATTAAGCTGTGCCTCAGTTTCTTCATCTGCAATATGGAGGTAATAACCTCATAGGTTATTATGAGGAATAAACAAGTTACTATATGCAAATCTTCTCAATATGTAGGAAGCATTGTTTTTTCAATTAACTGCTATTACCATTATTTTTGTTGTTGCTTGTGGTAGTAGTGGTAGTACTAATAGTAGTGTACTGAAGAATTAATCTTACCCAAAGAAAGATCTGGCCTTTGTCCCAGTTCCTGGTAGGTAAGCTTTAAACTCTTGGGACTTCTCAAGTTTTAGGAGTGTCTTTGTTATTTATAATGGACCCATCAAACCACATGTACACTTTATGCTAATGAGATCACTCAAGATGGTGCCAGCCACATCTGATAGTCTTAGGGTGAAGGCCAGCCTTGCAGAAAGATCAACCTTGTGATTACAAAGTTGAGATATTGAGCCAAGAAAATATCAATCAGCCTGACCTCTGGGGGCAGGAGAAAGGGGCTAGAGATTGAACTCAACCACATGGGCCATAATTTAATTAATCATGCTTATATAATAAAACCGTAATAAAATCTCTGGTCACTAACGTTTAGGTGAGTATCCTATGTTGGCAATACTCAATTCACATATTTTCACTATTTATACTGGAGAAATAACATATCCCTGAGGACATGGAAGCTTTGTGTTTGGAAGACTCCTAGCCTCAAATTCCACCCAATCTCTTCCTTTGGTTGGTCTTGATTGTATGCTTTTGTGACAATAAAAATGATACTGCAAATATAGTACTTTTTTGAATCCTATGAATTTGGCTTACACTTTATAGAAATAAGGAAGTTAATAGGTGCAAATTTTATTAGTATATATTAAGTACTATTTAACTTTTGGCTATTAACATTGTTTTTATTGTTGCTTGTATTTTTTTTCAGATTCATGTTTTCTTTCGCTTCCTAAAAAATGATTTACACTTAAATTTGCTCCTGTGTTAAGACCACTGCTTTTCTTCCCATTTGCTGTTTCTTCTTTGGCCTTCTGAGCTTAGCTGTTCATGATGTGACTATTCCAGTCTCTACCTATTCCCACCTTTATTCTTGCATTGTACAGAATATACCCAACATATCATTCAATTAATTCTTTAAAAATACAGGCCAAACTATAATTATCTTTTGATTCATAATTTTATAGTGTTTTATCTAATTCAGTTCTATGTTCACATGCCTCACCATGGCCTGAAAAGCCCTGGATATTACAGCTCTCACTATATATGTGATATGTCAGTTCTCAGCACATACCACTTTTCTCATTTCCATGTTTTCTTCTAGCTAGCTGAATGTCTTACAGTTTCTCAAATATATCTTCTAATTCCTTCCCCAGTGCCTTTATAATTACTATACATTATGCCTTGAATATAGGTATTGCAGAACCTTTCCATGAAAACTTCTTATCTTCATATAATTGCAGTCTCTAATAACATGTCATTGTCTCTGAAAAATCTTATTAAGTATATGTTGAATGAGTGGAAGTATGGGTAAATAGATAAATGAAAAAGAGAAATAATGATTGAACTGATGAATGAGTGAAGGCATTTTATCCCTGAAAATGGAAATCTGTTTATGCAAATAAAGCTCTTTGGAATGAATGCATTAACGTTATTAAATTTGTGTGCACATATAATGCCTCCTTATTTATGTGAAGGGAAAATTGAGTAAATATTACAGCCTAAGGCAACTGGAAGAGGATTTGTCATAGAAGTGAGAAAACAATTGGAGAAAATTAAAGCATAGGAATAAAACCTTTTGGTTTTGTGAGGCGTATAGGCAAGGGTAGTTACAAGTTGTGATGAAAATAACAGCTCTCAACTCACATTAATTTTAAAAGCACAGTGTTATAGCATACATAATATGTACATGTGGATGTATAAAAGTTTGTAGGCGATTATGTTTTCAGATATTATCTTAATGTACACTATATAATAAGCTGTATTTTTAAAATGTTTAAAATATATACCTGAATAAATCTTTTAAACTTTAATGATGCTAAGTTTTACATATTATATTTTACTTTTGAATCTCAGGTTTAAACATATTTCTACTACTTAAAATGGACTGGTTGGAAACTTAGATAAGCACAATTTCTATGGTACACAAAGAAATTTAAGTACCGCTCACCTATAATTGTGACATTGCTTTAATGCTTTTTGCTTAACAGAAATTGCTTTAATATTATTTTCAAATAATCAAAGAAAATTAAGCATTTTATTATAAAAATAGTGAATTTCCAAAAGTCATATTGATAACATGCTAAATGTTATAATTGCCTTGCAGAGAGGGCACACTACTGCTGATTTAATTTTTATATTTTGTGGATTTTCTTTTTTTCTCAATTTTTCTTAAAACTATAACTAACGTTAAGTAATTGTATTTAATTACTTCCCAATGAAAATAAAGATAGAAATATGAAAATTTTAAATAAATTTAGTCTTCATGAATGTTTATTATAACATTGCGGTTTGAAATAATACAATATCTCCCTTTTGGGTTGACAACAAAGATAATTGAGTCAAAACTTATTTTAACTTCAAATGATATTTTTAAAGTAAAAATAGCTCATTAGTCTCATTAAAATATATTTTTTAAAATTAATATTACCTTGACTCCAAATAAAATAATATTTTTATTTTTAAAGAAGAAAACTGGTTCTACTCTTTAAAATATATTATCTGACCATATTTGAAAAGTAACAATACCAAGACAGCTTTACAGTTGCATTACTGCACATGTAATTAATAATCTCAAATTTATAAAGCTTATTTGTTATAACATTAATGTACAAAAAGCATAAATATTTTGAAACATACAAAATTTGAAATTGGGTTTACGGGTAAAAATTTTAGTTTTATGTCAGGCAGTATTTATTTTCTTATTTTTTCTATTCTAACTTTTAGGTTCAGGGGTTTTACAAGCATGTTTGTTAAATGGGTAAATTGTCTCACTAGGGTTTGTTGTACAAACGACTTTGTCATCCAAGTAGGGAGCATAGTACCCAATAGGTAACTTTCCAATCCTCACCTTCCTCCTATCCTCCACCCCCCAAGTAAGTCTCAGTGTCTATTGTTCTCCTCTTTGTGTTCATGTGTACTCAATATTGAGCTCCCACTTGTGAGAGCATGCACTAGTTGGTTTTCTGTTGCTGCATTAATTCTTTTAAATAATGGCCTTCGGCTACATCCATGTAGCTGCAAAAAGACATGATTTAATTTGTTTTATGGCTATGTAGTATCCATGGTGTATATATATCATATTTTCTTTATCCAGTTCACTGCAGATGGGCATCTAGGTTGATTCCATGTCTTTGCTATAGTGCTGTGATGAATATAAGCATGCATGAGTCTTTATGTTAGCATGGTTTATATTCATTTGAGTATTCATTTGGGTTTTTTATTCATTTTATGGCTATTGTAAATGGTATTGCAATCTTGATTTGGCTCTCAGCTTGGATGTTATTGGTATATAGAAATGCTACTGATTTTTGTACATTGACTTTGTATCCTGACACTTTGCTATAGCTGTTTATCAGATCTAAAGGCCTTTGGGCAGAAACCATGGAGTTTTCTAAGTATAGAATCATATTGTCTGCATAGAGAAATATTTTTACTTCCTCTCTTCCTGTTGGACACCTTTTATGTCTTTCTCTTGGTTGATTGCTCTGGCTAGAACTTCCAGTGCTATGTTGAATAGGAGTTGTGAGAGTGGATATCCTTGTCTTCTTCTAGTTCCCAATGGGGAATTGATGATATGATTTGGCTCTATGTCCCCTCCCAAATCTTATCTCGAATTGTAATTTCCATCTGTTAAGACAGGGACCTGGTGGAAGATGACTGGATCATGGGGGTGGTTTCCCCCATGTTGTTCTTGTGACAGTGAGTGAGTTCTCATGAGATTTGCCAGTTTAAAAGTGTAACACTTCCTCCCTCACTTTCTTTCTCTCTCTTCTGCCACCATGTAAGTTGTACCTTGCTTTCTCCCCTTCTGCCATGATTATAACTTTCCTAAGGATCCTCAGCCATGCAGAACTGTGACTCAATTAAACTTCTTTTCTTTATAAATTACCCAATCTCAAGTAGCTCTTTATAGCAGCATAAAAACAGAATAATACAGAAAACTGATACCAAGAGTGAGGCACTGCTATAAAAATATGTGAAAATGTGGAAGCAACATTGGAACTAGGCAATGGGCAGAGGTTGGAACAGTATGGAGGGCTCATAAGAAGACAGGAAGATGTGGGAAAGTTTGGAACCGCCTAGAGATTTGTTGAATGGTTTTGACCAAAATGCTGATTGTGACATGGACAGTGAGATCCAGGGTCAGGTAGTCTCAGATGTAGATGAGAAACTTATTGAGAACAAGAGTAAAAGTCACTTTTGCTGTGCTTTACCAAAGAGACTGGTGGCATTATGCCCCTGTCACAGAGATCTATGGAACTTTGAACTTGAGAAGAATGAGTTAGCATATCTCGTGAAAGAAATTTCTAAGCAGCAAAACATTCAAGAAGTAATTTGGCTGTTTCTAAATGCATATAGTCATATGCATTCACAAAGAGTTGGTCTGAAATTGGAACTTATGTTTAAAAGGGATGCAAAGTGTAAACATTTGAAAAATTTGCAGCCTGACCATATGGTAGAAAGAAAGAATCATTTTCTGGGGAGTAATTCAAGCCAGCTGCAGAAATTAGCATAACACTTGGATGTTTAGGCAAAAGTCTGCTGCAGGGATGGTGCCCTCATGGAGAGCCTCTACTAGTGCAATGCAGAAGGGAAATGTGGGGTTGATGCCCTCACACAGAGTCCCCACTATGGCACCACCTAGTGGACTTGTGAGAAGACGGCCACTGTCCCCAGACTCCATAATGATAGCTGTACCATTAGCTTGCATTGTGCACCTGGAAAAGCTGCAGCCACTCAACTCCAACTCATGAAAGCAGCTGCAGGTTCTGTACTCTCCAGAGCCACAAGGGCGGAACTGCAGAGTACAGCCCCATGGGAGCCCATATCTTGCATCATCATACCCTGAATGTGAGACATGTAGTCAAAGGAAATTATTTTGGAGCTTTATGATTTAATGGCTGCCCTCCTGGATTTCAGACTTACATGAGTCCTGTAGCCCCTTAGCTTTGATCAACTTCTCCCATTTGGAATAGGAGCATTTACCCAATGTCCGAACCTCATTGTATCTTGGAAGTACCTTTTTTTTTTTTTGACTTTACAGGCTTGTAGATGAAAGGGACTTACATTGTCTCAGATGGGACTTGGGACATGGAATTTTGAGTTAATGCTAGAATGAGTTAAGACTTTGGGGGACTACTGGGAAGACATGATTGGTTTTGGAATATTGGTAGTACATGAGATTTGGGATGGGTCAGGGGTTTGGCTCTGTGTTGCCACCCAAATCTCATCTCAAATGGTAACCCCCATGTGTCAGGGGGAGGGACCTGGTGAAAGGTGATTGGATCATGGGGACAGTGTCCTCAGTACTATTCCTGTGACAGTGAGTTCTCATGAGATTTGTTGGTTTAAAAGTGTGGAACTTCCACCTTTGCGCTCACTCACTCTCTCTCTCTCCTGCTACCATGTAAGTCATGCCTAGCTTCCCCTTCTGACATGATTGTTAAGTGTCCTAAGTCCTTCCCAGCTACGCAGAACTGTGCCTCAATTAAACCTCTTTTCTTTATAACTTGCCCAGTCTCAGGTAGTTCTTTATAGTAGTGTGAAAAGACTAATACAGGAGTGCTTTCAGCTATTATTCATTCAATGTGATATTGGCTGTGAATTTGTCATAGATGAATCATATTTTTTGAGGTATGTTTCTTAAATGCTTAGTTTGCTAAGGGATTTTAACAGGAAATGATATTGAAATTTTTAAAAGACCTATATGCATATGCAAGTGTTGAACCAACCTTGCATCCCAGGAATAAAGTCAATTTGATCATGGTGTAATAGTTTGTTGATGTGCTGCTGGATTTAATTTGCTCACATTTTCTTGAAGATTTTACATCTGTGTTCATCAGGAATATTGACCTAAAGTTTTCTTTGTTTTTTCTTTGCCAGCTTTTGGTAGCAGAATGATGCTGACCTCTTTGTGTGAGTTAGGGAGGAGTCCCCTCCTTCACAGTTTTTGTTTCAGGATTGGTACCACCTCTTCTTTCTACATCTAGAAGAATTTGTCTGTAAATCCTTTGGTCTAGGACTTTTTCTGGTTGGTAGGTTTTATATTACTTATTCAATTTCAGAACTCATTATTGGTCAATTCATGTATTCAGTTTGTTCCTGGTTTAATCTTGTGAGGTTGCATGTTTCCAGAAATGTATCCATTTTGCCTAGATTTTCTAGTTTGTTTGCATAGAGGTGTTAATAATATCTCCAAGAGTTTTTTGCATTTCTGTGGGGTTGGTAGTAATGTCACGTTTGTCATTTCTGATTGTGTTTCATATCTTCTTCTTTTTTTCTTGATTAGTCTAAATAGTTGTCTATTCGTCTCATTTATTCTTTCAGAGAAGCAACTTTTTGTTTCATTGATCTTTTGTATGGATTTTCACATATAGATTTTATTCATTTCTGCTCTGATTTTGGTTATTTCTTTTCTTCTGCTATCTAGGGGTTGATTTGCTCTTGTTTTCTACTTCCTCTAATTGTGATGTTAGGTTGTTAATTTGAGATCTTTCTAACATTTTGATGTAGGCACTTAGCACTATAAACTTTGTTTTAGCACTGCCTTACCTGTGTCCTTGATATTCTGGTATGTTATATCTTTGTTTTCATTGTTGTCAAAGAATTTCTTATTTTCGCCTTAATTTTATCATTTACTCAAAATTCATTCAGAAGCAGGTTTCTAAATTTCCATCTAATTGTATGGTTTTGAGAGATCTTGGTACTGATTTTTATTTGTATTGTGCTGTGGTATGAGAGTGTTATTGGTATAATTTTAGTTTTTGTGCATTTCTTGAGAATTGCTTTATGGCTGAGCATGTGGTTGATTCTAGAGTGTGTGCCATGTGCAGATGAGAAGAATGTATATTCTCTTGTTCTGTGGTATGTTCTGTAGATGTTTGTTGGGTCTATCTGGTCAAATGTTGAGTTTAGGTCTCAAATATCTTTGTTAGTTTTTTGCCTTGATGATCTGACTAATACTGTCAGTAGGATGTTGAAGGCTCCCACTATTATTGTGTTATTATCTAAGTATCTTTTAGGTCTCTAAAACTTATGTTATTAGTCTGCTCCTCCTGACTTGAGGGCATATATATTTAGGATCATTATGCCTTCTTGTTGAATTGAACCCTTTATTATTATGTAGTATTCTTCTTTGTCCTTTTAGATCATTTTTGGTTTAAAGTCTGTTTCATCTGAAATAAGAATAACAACCCTTGTTCTTCTTTGTTTTCTGTTTGCTTGATCTTTCCCTTCATTTGACTTTGAGCCTATGGGTTTCATTGCATGTAAGATGGGTCTCTTGAAGACAGAATACAGTTGAGTTTTCCTTCTTTATCCAATTTACCACTCTATGCCTTTTAAGGGACATTTAGCCCATTTACATTAAAGGTTAATATTGATATGTGAGAATTTGATTCTGTTATCATGTTATTAGCTGGTTGTTATGTGAACTTGATTGTATAGTTGCTTTAGAGTGTCAGGGGCTATGTACTTAAGTGTTTGTGTGTGTGTGTGTGTGTGTGTATGTGGTGACAGGTAAGTCTTTCTTTTTTTTTTTCCTTTGAGATGGAGTCTTGCTCTGTTGTCCAGGCTGGAGTGCAATAGCGCGATTGCAGCTCACTGAAACCTCTGCCTCCCGGGTTCCAGCAATTGTCCTGGCTCAGCCTCCTGAGTAGCTGGGATTACAGGTATATGCCATCATGCCTAGCTAATTTTTGCATCTTTTTAGTAGAGATGGGGTTTCACCATGTTGGTCAGGCTGGTTTTGGACTCCTGATCTCAAGTGATCCACCCACTTTGGCCTCCCAAAGTGCTGGGATTACAGGAGTGAGCCACCACACCCAGACAGGTAATAGTCTTTAATTTTCATGTTTAGCACTCCCTTAAATACCTTTTGCAAAGAGAGTGTGCTGGTAATGAGTTTCCTTAGTATTTGTTTGTCAGAAAAAAATTGTATTTATCCTTCACTTATGATGTTTAGTTTGGCTGGATATAAAATTTGTAGTTGGGTGTTTTGTTTTTTTTTAAGGATGCTCAATATAGGCCCTCACTCTCTTCTGGCATATAAAGTTTATGCTGAAATATCTACTGTTAGCTTCATGAGGTTCCTTTTATAAGTGACATTGCCCTTATCTCTAGCTGCCTTTTATATTTATTTCTTTTACAATGACCATGGAGATTCTGATGACTATGTCATGGGGATTGTCATCTTGTATAGTATATTGTTGCGGTTCTCTGAATTTCCTGAATTTGCACATCAACCTATGTAGTTAGGCTATGGAAATTTTCCTGCACAGTATTCTCAAATATATTTCCAAAGTAGCTTGCTTTCTCTCCCTCTCTTTCTGCAATGGCAAAGAGTCATAGGTTTGGTTTCCTTATATAATCCCATATTTCTCAGGGGTTTTCTTCATTTTTCAAATTCTTTTTGTTTGTTTTTGTTTAACTGAGTTAATTCAACAAACCAGTCTGAGATTCTTTTCTCAGAACTTGGTCTGTTCTGACTGTATTATGTAATTCTTGTAGGGAGTTTTCAGCTCTAGAGCAGTTTGATTCTTTCTTAAAATGGCTATTTCTTCTTCATCACTTGTATTATTTTTATAGGATTCCTTAGATTCCTCTGATTGTGTTTCAACTTTCTACTGAGTGTTAATAATCTTCATTGCCAGACAGATTCTGAACTCTGTCTGCCATTTCAGTCATTCAGTTTGGTTAAGAACCTTTGCTGGGGAGCTAGTGCAGGCATTTGGAGGTAAGAAGACAACCTGGCATTTAGAGTTGCTGCAGTTCTTGGACTGGTTCTTTCTCATCTAGGTGGGCTACTATTTCTTTACTGTTTGAATATGGCACTTTTTGTTTCTATATTTTCTAATGCCCTTGAAGATTTGACTTTGGTGTATGTTGGGTTTATTTGTGTGGCTTCATTTCTTGAAGGAGGCAATGTTGGGACTCCTGGGTTGCATGCTCTCACCTTGGCAGGACTAAGACCTGGCCCACCGCTTTGCTATCTGACCCTTCGAGGTTAAGCACTTGCTGTGCTAGTTGAGCAGAGGTGCTCTCAGTTTGCTGGCAACAATACTCAAATGGATGGTGCTTATCAAAAGTGCTTTGGCAGGGCAGTGGCAGGTCAATGGGAGTTCACATGCTCATGCACACCTCCAGCAGAGCAGCAGCAGATCCCACACACATGTTCATACCAGGCAGCATTTAATTTATATTGGTATAAAAGTATATCTGTTTTGGTTCCACAGGCCTTACAAAATGTTTTTGGAAACAAAAAGTAGTTGCAAATGGTAATAGTGTTAAACTAAAAATAATAAAGACTATATTTACTTTAATAAAATTCTAACAGCAGAATGCCTTACAAGAAAAAAAGTCTTTTTTTCTTATTTTTATTTATATAATCTACCTCTCTAGAATTAATTATTGCTGTGAGTTCCCTGTGAGTGATTTTTTCCAAGTATTTATTCCACCTAACCTTGAATTCATTCATTAACAACCTGCTAAACAAATTCTTATTGAACATTTACTATGTACTAGGTAATTTTCCAGACTCTGGGGATACAGACGTGAACAACAAAAAATTTGTCATGAACTTTACAATATCAATGATGAGGCAGATAGTTAAGCAAAAAAATAAAGTAAACCAAGTAAGAAGTTAAAAAAATACGTGTCAGTGGAAAATACTATGAAGAAAAATATGTAACAAAGGGGCAGACATCTAATTTTTGATTAGATCTAGATTTTATCAGAGATTTATCTGAGGAGGTGGAATGTGAGCAGATAGACTTTCCTAAAATTAGTCCCATAAATCTGAAGGAAGACATACATACAGAATAATCATCAATTTATATTTCCTATAAGCTTGAGTTGAGTAAGACCTGTAATTCTCACTTTATGCCAGTACAGTGAGAGATAAAATGGAAGCTAAGGTGAAATAGCTGGCTTTAAATTTCAGTAAGCATACCAGGAAGGCCATTACAATGCTGCATGTAATGCCAGAATGGGGATCTGCAGGTACACATGGCAGACTGACATAGTGGTTCTTTTTAAAAGCAAGAGTTTTTAGGACTCAAGAAACTGGATTTGATTCGTGGTTCTGCTACTAATTACCTAGGTTTTCTCAGGCAAGTTACTTAATCTTTTTGTGGTCATCTTCTGTCATCTGAGAAATGGGGTAAATGACAATGCCTACTTCATTAGACTATCATGATGACTAAATGAGTCACTATATATACAACATTTAAAACTGTGTTGGTACCTAGCAAATACCCTATAAAAGTTAACTATTATTATTAAAAGTTGGGTATTTAAAAAATTATTATTATTACTATTAGTATTATTATTGTTATTATACCCTACATCAAAGAGAGGTATAACTAAAAGACTTCAATTTTTTAAAAAAATCTCTCACTACCCCCCAAAACCTCTTATTAAAATACTATGTTAAGATCAGAATCAGTGAAAGGCAGGGAAATAGGGAACAGTTAATTCAGTTAACTTTTCTCTCACTTAACAATCATACTGGCTGAAACCATAGAAAATAGGTGACAATTTTAAAGGAAGAGTATCTTAGCTGTGTCATCTTGTCTTTCCTGTTATGTACCTGTTATAGTGATGTTATTTAGGACTTTTTAGTCAATGGGACTAAATTCAATGGAAAATACATTTTAATAATTATTTTTCTATAAAATACTAATCTAAACATCATGTTGTACCAGAGAGTAAAGTAATATAAACTAAACATTGGCAGTGATTTTTTTTTTTTTACAAAGGCTGAACCTTAACCTCTAGTTTTCCTGTAATTCAGTTGCTCTCTCTCTCTGTCATTTAATTTCTTTGTAGTGTTGCTATAAAGTTGTAAAGTAGGAGAGGAAAAGAGTTATAAATTTTCGTAGATTTACTTTGGCATAAAACTTAGATGGATTGACATCCTTTTAAAAAGACCTGAAAGTTTGCCTGACATGAAGAATTGACCCAATTAACAGTGTGCTGCAAAGGGCAGAGGTAAGCTATCATAAACCTGTAGTTTTAGCAGGAGAAGCTGTGTCTTTAGCCATGGTAATAGAATGATTTAGAGGTTGGGTACCATTGACAAAGTGCCTGAAGCTCACAACATGAATATTAGCATGACATGAAGCCATAAAAGGGTTTTCACTCAAGTTCATATTTACATGCATCACAGACCTCTCCTTTATCAGATTCCTTTTCCTCTTACCATAGTCACATATCCTGAATCTTACTCTTCTGTTCTGTTCATCTATCAGAGTTTCCCTTTTCCCAAACTGCCTGGAGCCTCATCTTCATCTCATTTCCTGATATTTAAGTACATTTGCTTTGCAATGCATTTATAATTTAGTAAAAAATAATGCATCACATAGACATTGCAATCTTAAGTAGCTAAAATATTTGCATTCATAGTAAGGGCAAACACAAAACACATGTGAAAGTGTTTTTAAATGTAGTGATTCATTTAATCCTCAATCAACCCTTCATGGGAGAGTAGCATTATTATCTACATTGAACAGATGAGGAGAGTTCGGTATGGAGAGTTTGTGTAGCTTGGTCACATTCACAAAGCAGGTTTGTGGTAGAGCCAGGATTTGGATCAAGTGAGTCCATCTTACAGTCTTTCCTTTTCAACCTTTACTTTAATATGTACTTTTCTAGAACTTACTAGCATAGTATTAGTTTTGCTTAGATCCTTTGACTCTATGAGGGGATCTTTATGGAATGTTTTGATATTTTAACCTGTTTTTATTTACTGGGTAGGTTTTCAAATGAATTCCATTATGACCCAACCCATATGAATGATGTGCACTCTATATGTCTATCTATCTATCTATCTATCCATCCATCCATCCTACATGTTTTTGTCAAATATGTATTTAACAAGAATAAGAGGCTCACATGCCTTGGGAAGGATGACCTTTGTAAATTTCCCAGGATATAAAACCAAGCTAAGAGCCAGGTGCAGTGGAGCACACCTGTAATCCCAGTACTTTGGGAGGCCAATGTGTGTGTATCAGTTGAGGTCAGGAGTTTGAGACTGGCCTGCCCAACATGGTGAAACCCTGTCTCTATTAAGAATACAAAAGTTAGCTGAGCGTGGTGGTGTATGCCTGTAATCCCAGTTACTAGGGAGGCTGAGGCAGGAGAATCACTTGAACCTGGGAGGTAGATGTTGCAGTGAGCCGATATTGTGCTGCTGTACTCCAGGCTTGGTGACAGAGACTGTCTCAATAAATAAATAAATAAATAAATAAATAAAACCAAGTTAAAGTCATAGCATACTGCTGCCTTCCAGAACTCTACACTTATTATACCTGAAGATTAAATTTATAAAATTTTCCATGAAGATTTAGAATTTTTTTCAGAATATGCTACTAAAGCTCAGTGAACAAATACCTTTATATATGTTAAATTCCTATGAAGTCAGTAAGAAGTGGATTGCTACTAAAAGTGTAGACTCTGGAGTAAAGAATATCACCTTTCACTAAGGTGGATGATCCTTGGGCAAATGACTTCACTTGTCTCAGACTCAGCTTCATACTCCATAAATTGGGAAACATAGTTGTATCTAACCAATCAGATATTTTTTAGAATAAAATATAGTAACATACAACATTTGAAGTATAAACTAAGTACTCAACAACTCTCGGTGGCTCTTATTGTTTTTAGTAAACTGAAGCTACCAGGTTTCTTACTAACAAGAAATCTCACTCTGATGCCAGAAGTCAGCTTACTATTTTGTTTTTTTACTTAATCCTCACAATATCCATAAGAGGCAGAATAATGTTTTCTACCATTTGAAGACATTTTAGCTCTGATGTTCACCATCCTTTGCACACAAAATAGTAAGGCAATGAGCTAATTTTTATGGGCCTCACTTCATTTTGCACAGTTATCATCATCAGGCAGAAACTGACGTCATATAAGAGTATAAAGATTCACTGAAGGGTGCATCAGCTGGTAGACATCGTGTGATGTTAAGAGGCATGTGTTATATATACTGAGCTAGCAGCCTGCGTATAAGGTAATTCTCCCATATTCAAAAATCATAATTCCAAAATCTAAAAGGTTAAAGTGAAAGTGATATCTCTCCCTATTACTCTTTTTACTCTACTTGCAAAACTATTTTTCACATCATTATCACTATGGGATTTGATGTTATACTCTAGGCACAGGGATAAATAAGTCAAAAAGTAAGTAAGGGCTTCTGTTACTTCCCTTTTAAGATAAATAAGGGCTTCTCTCAGACTTTTATTAATATTGTCATATCCAGTGGTTAAACCACATGGATTACTTTAACAACTTCATTCAGGAAAGGCCACCAGGGCCCAAAAGCTTCCCTAATAAAAATCCAACTTCTGCATCAAGTAAAACATCACAGAGGAGCTGCTAGGTAAGAGTGAAATAAACATTGAAAGATTTGTGATGTTATTAAATCCATGTGTGGCTTTGTAACACGTTAAAAAACAGGAAGTGTAGTATCTTGTCAACCTTCCCTGTGGTTGTGCCATTTATATATTTAACTTAATTATACTTTTTTTCCCTATCATGTTCAACCATTTTATATAAAGTGGAGTAGTGGTTGTTTTTTGTTTGTTTGTTTGTTTTGTTTTGTTTTATAATCCACAGATTATAGATATCAAGATAGGATTTCCACAGAACTAACAAAGCCAGGCCTAGAAATGATTATAGTCAGAGATAAGACATTGATTTGTGCTGTTTGGTGTGTGTGGAGGGAGGTAGTGGGTATGTTTACCATTTTTAAAGGATAGTTACTGAAAGGTGGCAGAATATGCCACCCAAAATATGCCACCCATCCATAAAAATTATTGTGGGCTAAAAGCATTTGAAAAAACAGCAGATGTAGCAAGGGAATTCTAATTATTTCTTTTTCTTTCTGAAAACAGGAGATTAGAATCCCCGTATGAGGGGATGACTTCCCTCTACCAGGACAAAATAAAACATTTTTTTGATGGAGAGTCACAGCCAAGAGAATCCTGTACAAACAGACCTTGTTAAAATACTTCTTATCTTCCTTTAACCTCCCACATGGTTTAGTTACTTTTACAAATATTCTTTGTTCAATCTAGCTTTAAGACTTTGACAGTTCTTTAGGCCTTCATTTCCTTATGATGATGTCTGTGTCACTCAAAACATATATAGATTCGAATGCCTTTTTTCTGGGAATCTGTCTTATGTCAATTTCTCAGGCTCAGCTGAAAAAAACAAGTAGAGATAAACATTTGCCTTTCCTTTATTGCCTATTGTTAGTGGACCATGATGCAGTTTTTGTTGATGATTGAAAGTTTAAATGTGATAGAATGTGCGATGATGTTAGGACTGTAAGCAGTAGCTACCACAGGCATGTGTGGCTGATCATCTTTGAACAGCCTTCCCATTTTAAAAATTATTTCTTGCAATGTGTGCCCCAACTTATCACAATGAAAACAACATGAAAAAATGTTTTCTAGGCCTTATTCAAAGCTTCAGCGTAAAGGAAGCACCTGTATAAACTGTGGTGTAATAGGAGCAAACAGATAGGTGAGGAACCCCTGGCTTTGAGAGTATGACAACACAGGAAATTGGCTTCATATGGACAGCTGTAAATGAGCTGCCATGCTCCACCAGTAAGAATGACAGTTGTGGCTCCAGCATCATATGTGCAAGATGGATAGTCTGTGTACATTAAGGTGAGGTGCCCATCAGTAGCAGCTCTGCGGTTCTTGCCAGAACATCCTCCAAAAATGCCTTTGGGGATTCTGGCTGCATATTCAGGAGCCCAACTCTCTGGTCTTTCCAGATTCTACAATCTACCTTATGTCTTTTAATACAATCTTATTTTCCTAACACAGGTCTTATTCTCGTTTTTTGTAACAAAAAATATCTGTTGAAACTTTGAGAAATAAAATTTAAAAGCATTGATATTAAAAAAGCCATGCTACTTTAACTTTTTAGCACCAAAAAGGAAGACCAGAAGATTAATTAAAAACAACTGATGACCCCTTTTAATAATGATTACTGCCCTTTTTGTAGTTACTAGAATGAGAAAAAAATACTGTATTAGAGGATATTCTCAACTTTAATTAACATATATATGAGGGGGAATTACTTGAGGAAATAATATTCTGCTACTCAATACACAAAACAACTTTCATAAGCAAGAAGAGTAAGAACCTATAAAGAATAAATGCAGTGATGCAGCAAAAGTTCAGTGAGGAAAGAAAAAAAAATGTAATGTAGGAAGAGCAAGCCCTTTAATAGTGAAAATTATTGAGTGACTGAGCAAATAAAAAACAATAAAATAGTGCTGCCTTAGGTCAGCCAGAGAATTTGTTATTGATACTGTAAAGGTCTTGCTTCATCCATAAGCATAAACATTTTACAAGGTTGGGACTTTTTTACCTTTAATTTCGTTGGGGTAAACCTGATTATTTAAGAAAAAAAAACAAAAAATCAAAATTGAAATCCATTATTTAAGATGAAAGGGAATCCAAGATGGCTGAAAGGTTTGGAAATTAATTTTTTAAAGTGATTTACTTTTCCTTTAAATAACACTTGGGTTTCAGCTTGAACAAAGACAAAAAGTAAGTTTCAGAACCAGTTCTCAATCATTGATTCACTCATCAAACATTTATTCAACACTGAGTATTTTCCTGGCATAACACAAGGTTTTTAGGCTCAAAGACAAGTGAGTTTTCTATTCTTCAATAGCTATATTCAGGGAAGTGAAAAAAAGCCCATCAGCAAATTTAGAGACATACTTAAGAGCCATAGCAGAGTGAAGCTAAGATGGGGATCGAGAGGTAGGGATGCAAGTTCAGAGTGAGACTAGCTGGCTGGGTCTACTCTAGGGAGTAGAGCTACAAGTGACTTGTACGAAGGGAAGTTTCCTGCAAGAGGATGCACTTCACATAAGCTTTGAAAGACTAATAAAAGCTAACTGAATTTAAAAAAAGAGTGCATTTATAATAATTTAAAATAATTTTAAATTAAGAGACAGCAGAAGGAATACTCTTACTTCATTATCATTTTATACCACTCTGTACCACCATTTTCTCAGAGCCCTTTGGGACAGAAGTGGTTCCACTTACAATTCAGACTTGGAAAAATATAAATTTATGTGTTCCAACAGTCATGCATCCACCTATTACTCACTCACTGCATGTTCATTGAGCACAATTATGTGCCAAATGCCTTTCTAGAGTTAGAGATTCAACAGTAAACAACATAGACAAATACTGAACCATCTAGGTGATTAAATTCTGATACCTCTTTCCCCCAAAAAATCAACATACACACACACATACACACACAAACATACACACACATTTATGGACTTTTTGACTGTTACAGTACTCATGAAATTCAAGTTCTAGTTAACATATGAGGCCTATACCTTATCTTCTATGTTTCCTCACCTTGAAGTTTCTCTCCCTCTCCAATGATTAAATTTTCTTACATATCTTTTAATTTTGACATGCATGATCAACATCTTTGCTGTATCTGCCACAAGTTCTTCTCAGAACTCTGTGCATTTCTTCTCTGTAACATTTAGCACATTAGCAATTATTTCTATGTCCTTGTCTTTCCTAGCAGAATATACATTTCAGAAGAAAAGGATAATGTCTGTCTTATCTATCTCCTTATTCCCAGCTACTAGTATAGCTCTTGGCATATAATAAGTGTTTTATGCATTATCTTAATAAATGGAGTGATTATATTTTTCTCCCAATCTTAAATGTCTAGGTTTTAGGCAAAAATACTTAGTTTCTAGTGATTGTGTGACTGTATTAGCTATGGTGGAATGTATTTTCACTAGTCTTCAGCAAGTTCTTTTGTCCCTTTTGGTAGATGTAGGAATCTGGGATACAGTGTCTCGTATATTTGGGTGTAAGATGAACCTCAAATAGAAATTGATTTGTTGGTATTGATCTGTGGTAACATACTGATTACAATAGAAGTTTTTCTGTCTTTTAACTCATTATATTTATAATTCAGTCATGCTTCAAGTCACTTTCTAAGTAACAATTTTGCATTGTCTTGTGTATTTTCCTCTTTCTTGATCTATTTTCCTTTATCTCCATATTCCATTTATGTTCGATAATAAAGAATTTAAAAAAGGGAAAGAAGCTAAAAGAAATTTATCAAACTAGAATCAAACCTAATATTTATTAGAGTTTACAATGTATAATTATCAAAATTAGAATATGTAACAAAGCATCTACAGTCAGAAGAGTTACTATTAAATATATGATACTTTAACAACTGCTTAACATTTGGAAACTCTTTAGTTGTATTTCTACAATGTATCATGTACCAAATTGCATTACATGAATAAATGTTAATTCTGTAGCCAACCGCAGAAGTAGGTGGGGGAGGTGGAACAGCCAAGTCTTTTCTTAATTTATCATTAGTATTAAGAAAAATACAAGTGTAAGATTTATTCTACTAGAGTTTCTTCTTTCTTACTTCTTTATATTAACAGACTAAATAAGCTAACATTACTCCTGCATAAGGTTTACAATTATTAAAAATACCTTTTTTAATTAAACTGAATCATTATTTTGTCTAATGTTTGATTTCAATAGAAATTATATTTTTCTAATACATCTACAGTTTTGTAGTATATCAGCGTGAAGATCAATTTCAATATCTTTAGGTAACTTAAAATACAAGACTGATATTAAATTAAGTAAAGAACTCAATAATGATTAGATCCCTAGTTAATTTCTCTATAAAATGAAATACTATGCTCACTACCCAAGTGGTAGGTTCAATCATACACAAACCTCAACATCACACAATATGCTTTTGTAACAAACTTGCACATGTATTCCCTGAATGTAAAATAAATGCTAAACAATAAAAAAACAGACAAATACTGAAACATTCATTACTAAGTGTAAATGTTAAGTGTACATAATTTTTTTACTTTTATATAATAAAGAGTGGCTATTTTCTGTTGTGTTAACTAACATCTTTGTTTTTGCCATTGTAAGAAGGTGTAAAATGGACGTGAATGTATAAAACAGATGTAGAAATGTATATAAAGGGATATGAAGGTATAAAAGGGATGTAGAGTTGTGTTATATGTTTTCATGGCTCTACTCATCTGCAAAATTCCTTGAGTATGACAGACTGTTCTCAACTTTCCACTTCCTAGGTTTCCTAGTAAAGTAGAAGTCAATTCTTTTGATTAGAAATTGTAATTAATATGAATGGTTGACACTATCCTAGGAGCAACACTAACAGGGAAACACAGATATGTATCATTTGTCTTAAGGCAGAGGTTCTCATAATTTACGATCTCCAGAACTCTGTATACTCTTAAATGTATTGAGGATTCCAGAGAGTTATTTTTTAAAATGTGAAGTATAATTATGATATTCATTATATTAAAAATTAAAACAAAAAATTCTAAAATGTTTATTTATATATAGAGATTGATTCAACATTGCTACTTTCATTGATATGAAAATAGTTCTAAAACTTTTAGAGTCAATTTTTGTTCAACAAAAATTGAAAAGGTAATTTTGTTTCTGTGAATAATTCCTGAGTCTGAAGCTATAAAATGAGTTAAAATTTTCACAAAGTTTGCTCAATTTTGAAGTTTATGTTTCACTTAGTTTGTTAATTAATACCTTCACCTACAATATGATGAATGGATCTTTATCTTTTGAGCCCTATATATTTGTTGGAAAGCCATAGTGTCATAACTCTACCTTCTAAAAATTATTATTTAGTAACTTGTAAAAATAATACAGTAAAAATGTTTAGTGATGTAGAAGGCTAGTTCGCATATAATAAGTTTAAAAGGCAAGTTACAAAACAGTGTTTATATTAGAATACTATATTTTAATTTTACCTGCAGAAATTAACCCAAGTACATTTATTTTTTATCATTTACATATATATATAAATGATTGATATAATATGTATGTTTGCAGAACACAGCACACTTTAAACTCCATCTTTCCAAATTTTACATCTTAACTGTGATTTTTTGACTTCTGCTGAATTCTCTACCCACTAATTACTGGGTGTGGTTGCCCCCTTCTTTCAGCTCCAAGTTCAGTCTATCATGGAGAATGTTTTTCATATCTTCCTTAAAATATCCTCATACAAGTTAGTTTAATGTAGTAGATTTTATTCCTGATTCAGACGTAATGGACGATGGTTGTGTTGCTGCACACACAAAAATTAAAATTAAATATAAATCATGCTTGTCTATAAATTATTTTAACCATTCCCATCAAAGGAATCTCTAAGTTGTCATATTTTCTCCACAGCCTGAGCAATTATCACATTCCATTATGCTTTATCTCTCTCCTTTTTCTCTTATTGTGTGCTTCCACATTCCTTCTTTCTTGGACAAATTTCAAAGACTCTCTTACTACATAATCTTTGTTTTATCCCAGCCTGTCTTCTTTATGTCCTGGAATATTTGTTTACCACCCATAGGACCACCAATGAATGATGTCGATGCTACTGCTGCTGCTGCTGCTGCTAACTAAGATGCACTTTGAACTGGATCTTGCCTAAAAGAGATTGTCACACTCAATTTTAAAATTATATCTAAGGGGCAGAGATGAATAGCTTATCCATTTGACAGATGAGGTCAAATGATTCATTAATGTGTTCAAATGGCACAAAAACAGTAGGATCAATGAACTGAGATTTATACTCATGTAGTATTACTACAATGACCATCATCAAGTTGTTTTCTGAAAGAAAGACAATTCTTTTCCTTAGAGAATCTCTGCTACTAGTTTTTAAAAATCACAATTTTTATTCCATGTTACATATTCTTACATCTATGCTTGGAAGCCATCAAAATTTCTAACAGAGCAATACTGATTATTATTTTTCCTTCTCTGTATTTCTAAATTTTCTATGACAAAATATATTGATTTTATAAAATAAATAAGATGAAAATCTTTTAAAACCTAGATTAAAAGAGTTTGACTGAGATAATTCTTTTCCATGTAAAATATCTGAAATTATGATATATTTTATGCTATGAAAATATTTAGAAAAATCTTGGTATATTTTCTAGTCTCCTAAGTGTATTTCTTTCAGCAAGGACACCAGTTTTAGAACGGCAACTCAAACATTACTCAATTTTTTATGTCACAAAAATAAAAGCTGGTGGAATCAATTATTTGATCAATACACAAAACTGTGAAATCCTGAATTGTTACTGCCATTAAATGGTTCAGGAACTCCATACATAAATGCCTATTTTATATCCATAAGAGATCATTATACTATATACTGACTTGTGAGGTTTCAAAAAATTGTCTACTATATAAAAAGCACAACTATTTTAAAGTAAAAAGAAATACTTTCAACAAGTGTTTGTAATGTATGCTCAGTCTCAAATTAGAGAAGAAAGTCGCCTCTCTTCTAAAATTTGAATATTCTCACTCTCCATGCTGGAAGGAAAAGCATTAAAAAATAATTACAATGGTTCTATTTATTCTCTCTTTATTTACTGCTACAAGCAGCACATACAGTCTCCTCCAGTCTCTGAATATTAGTCTCTTGCCTGTTAATTTATGTTTTCATATTTCTACAGAGTGGCTCAAAAGCCAATATTTATGATACCATTTTCACTTCAAATTATAGATACTAACAGTAGCATTTTGAGGTTTATCCAAACTAATTTTTAAAATATACCACTTGCAGTTAGTAGTGATGGAAAGTGTATTTTACTTTGATCAAATAAATAATGCTGGAATACTACAAAAAAAATACCATTTGCAGAGCCTGAAATTTCATAAATTTCATTCATAGGAACTTAATTATTCAGTTAATTCTTGTTGCACATCTCTTAAGGAAAACAGAAATCTGACTAATGTTAATTAATTGCAGTTTTAAATCAAGAAACTAGGGTTTATTTATAAATTACATACTTTTTTTTCATTTAAGCTATTACCTTGGGTAATTGAGATATAAATATGTGCATTAGAGGCCCATACTTGAAATATTTTTGTTTTATTTTAATCTACAAGGGAACCAAAAGAAACGACACAAAATATAACATCATGAATGTGGATGCTGAATGTCTGCCCAGTTGAAAAGTCTGGAAAGGGAACTATCTTAAACTCTTCTTAACAGGTTCTTGCTCACTCACCTAAATTCATTATGAATTTATGAAAAGGAGAGAGAATCATAGTTGTCAGGGTGGATGCTGCAAAGAGAACTGTGGATGTGCTTAGTGGCAACATTATCTGCTCACCCTTACGGGAATTGAACTACATTAGATTTAAGACTGCAGTGATGCAAATTTTGATTGATTTGGTAAGAAACAAAAAACTTCATGTGCCACATGAGAAAACTAACAAAGAAAAAATTGATCTCTAACTTAAAGTTGGAAAATGACAGCAGATAAATGGCTTCACAAATCTGCAGATCTGAGAAAACATCTTCCTTGGGGTCCTCCTTAGGCTGAATCAGAGGTAGGTAAAATGTACATTTGAATCCTGGGAAGAAAAAAGAGCAATATCAGAGACAGAGAGAAAGAGAACCATTAAAAGCAGCTCAGAGAGAAGAACAAATTAAATATGACAAAGAAAACAGCGAAGAGATCTGAACTCAATGCATTCTTTGAAATTTTCTCTTTCCTTTTGCAGTGACGTGAGTAGAACAGGCATTAGGAGGTTAATAAGTTCTTCTGAAATATAAACTTAAATAACTTAAAAATTTAGAAGAATGAGAAACCTAACATAAATACGCTAATTAGAAAATCCCACTGCAACAAATATTTGTTTTTGAAAGACCATATGATCTGAAATATAAAAGAAAAAGTTCTTTTCTACTTTATATTCTCTAGAGAACAAAAGAAAGATAAAAGAAAAAGTACTTTTCTGCTTTATATTCTCCCATAAATGTGCTAATTCTGTATAAAATTATTCTGGACTTTGAATGACATTAATGTAATTTGAAGGATGGAAAACTATATATTAGACAGAGTGAAATACATTGTATTTTGACCTGATATAAAAATCAAATTTTCATAATTTAATTATAATAATTTATAATTTAAATATAATTTACACATTATACTTTTCCACATCCCATACTAACAGTGGTTAACTGACATTTATTTTATGTTTTCTAATAATTTCAATAATATTTAACTTTTAGTAGCTTATAATCCTTTTACATGTTCTTTAATTTAATTATGTTCTTTAACATGAACAAGTCATCTTTAAATAATCATCTTTCTATCTAAAAAATACTCTTTAAGAATATGCCCTCCTAGAGGTACTGAGCTATATTACAGAAAAAAAAAGAAATTATTGCTTTTACAACTTACTATAACTTTTTATGATATAAATGCAGTGTATTAGTCCATTTTCACACTATAAAGAACTACCAAAGACAGGATAATTTATAAAGGAATGTGGTTTAATGGACTCAAAATTTCACGTGGCTGGGGAGGCCTCGAGAAACTTATAATCGTGGTGTAAGAGGAAGCAGGCACCTTCTTCACAAGGTGGCAGGAGAGAGAGTGTGGAGGAGGAACTGTCAAACACGTATAAGATCATCAGATCTTGTGAGAACTCACTCATTATCATAAGAAAAGCATGGGGAAAACTGCCCCCATGATTAAATCACCTCCCACCAGGTCCCTCCTTTGACACATGGGGTTTATGGGGGATTACATGATATTGGGTGGGGAAACAGAGCCAAATTATATAATTCCACCCTTGGCCCCTCTCAGAGCTCACACACTTTTTATATTTCAAAATCAATCATGCCTTCCTAACAGTCCTCTAAAGTCTTAACTCATTTCAGCATTAACCCAAAATTCCAAGTCCAAAATTTTATCTGAGATAAGGCAAGTCCCTTCTGCCTAGGAACCTGTGAAACCAAAAGCAAGTTAGTTATTTCCAAGACACGATGGGTGGGTACAGGCACTGGATAAATGCTCTCATTCCGTATGGGAAATAATGGCCAAAAAAAGAGGCTACAGGCCCCTTGTAAATCTGAAATCCAGCGGAGCAGTCATTAAATCTTAAAGCTCCAAAATAATCTTCTTTGGCTCTACATCTCCCATGCAGGGCATGCTGATGAAAGGTGTGAGCTCCCATGGTCTTGGGCTGCTCTATCCCCTTGGCTTTGCAGGATACAGCCCTTCTGGCTGTGTTCACAGCTGGTGTTGCAAACTTGTGGCTTTTCCATGTACGCAGTGTGAGCTGTCAGTGGATCTAACATTCTGGGTTCTGGAGGGTGGTGGCCCTCTTCTCACAGTTTCACTTGGCAGTGCTTCAGTGGGAACTCTGTGTGGGGGCTCCAACCTCACATTTGTCTTTCACACTGCCCTATTAGAGGCTTTACATGTGGGCCTCACCCCTGCAGCAAACTTCTGCCTGGACATACGGGTGTTTTATTACATCCTCTGAAATATAGGGGAAAGTTCCCAAACTTCAGTTCTTGACTTCTGTGCCCCTGTAGGCCCAACACCATATAGAAACTGCCAAAGCTTAGGGCCTGTGCTCTCCGAAGCAATGGCCCAAGCTGTACTTCAGCCCCTTTAGCCATGCCTGGAACCAGAGCACCTGGGACGTAAAGCACCAAGTCCCAAGGCTCCACAAGCTATGGGACCTGGAAGTAGGTCCACAAAACTACTTTCTTCTCCTATGCCTTCAGGCCTGTGATGAGAGGGGCTGCTGTGAAGGTCTCTGTCATTCCCTGGAGACATTTCCCTCATTGTATTGGAGATTAACATTGGACTCCTTGTTACTCATGCAAATTTCTACAGCTGGCTTGAATTTTATCACAGAAAACATTTTTTTGTTGTTGTTGTTTTTCTGCCACATGGTCAGCCTGCAAATTTTTCAAACTTTTATGCTCTGCTTCTCTTTAAACATGAGTTCTAGTTTCAGATAATCTCTCTCAAGTTCAAAGTTCCAAAGACCTCTAGAGCAGGGGCAAAATGCTACCAGTTTTTTTGCTAAACCATAGCAAGAATGACCTTCACTCCAATTCCCAAGAAGTTCCTCATCTCCATCTGAGACCGCCTCAGTCTGGATTT
This sequence comes from Ateles fusciceps, assembly GCA_036589455.1. Classification (NCBI taxonomy): domain Eukaryota; kingdom Metazoa; phylum Chordata; class Mammalia; order Primates; family Atelidae; genus Ateles; species Ateles fusciceps. Next base: position 9,569,476 of record JAZHEH010000193.1, read on the forward strand.
CATTGTCCATATCACCATTGGCATTTTGGTCAAAACCATTCAACAAGTCTCCAGGAAGTTCCAAACTTTCCCACATCTTCCTGTCTTCTTCTGAAGTCTGAACACTGTTTCAACTTCTGCTTGTTACCCAGTTCCAAAGTCGCTTCCACATTTTCAGGTTATCTTTTTAGCAGTACCCCAGTCTCTGCAGCACCACTTCATTTTCCAGTATTAATCAGTTTTCACAGTGCTACAAACAACTACCCAAGACTGGGTAATTTATGATGGAAAGAGGCTTAATTGACTCACAGTTACACATGCCTAGGGAGGCCTCAGGAAACTTACAATTGTGGCAGAAGAGAAAGCAGGCACCTTCTTCACAAGGCAGCAGGAGAGATAAAATATATGAAGGAGGAGACTCTCAGATATATATAAAACCATCAGATCTCTTTAGAAATCACTCACTATCATGAAAACAGCATGGGGTAAACTGCCCCCATCATCCAATCACCTCCCACCAGGTCCCTCCCTAGACGTGGGAATTGTGGGGATTACAATTCAAGATGAGATTTGGATGGGTACACAGAACCAAACCACATTCTGCAACCATATTTATACACGCAGATTATCAGTTTTAATTAATCTGCACCAAGCTGTGACCTAACCTTAGAATCCTTTAGGCAAAACTTCAATAATTATTGCCAAAGCTGTTCTAAAAACAATTATTGAATACACTCTAATGTTTAATTATCTGAAATAACATTAAAATAGCATTTATTGGTGAGCTTTCATTGTTTTTGTTTTGTTTTATTTTTTCAAGATGAAGTCTTGCTCTGTCGCCAGGCTGAGTGCAGTGGCGTGATCTCCACTCACTGTAATCTCCACACCCCAGGTTCAATAGATTCTCCTGCCTCAGCCCGCCGAGTAGCTGGAACTACAAGCACACACCACCACGCCCAGCTAATTGTTGTATTTTTAGTAGAGACTCCTGGACAACGGAGTTTCACCATGTTGTCCAGGTTGGTTTCTATTGCTTGACCTCCTGATCCTCCCCTCTTGGCCTCCCAAAGAGCTGGGATTATAGGCATTAGCCATCTTGCCCAGCCTCATTGTTTATTAAAAGTGATATTCAAAAAGAATCACGTATTTGTTGGCTCATCAGAAGCATAACCTGGCTGCCCTGAGATTTTAAATGATCATTATTTGTAGTTTTCCCATATGTATAATTGTAATGTAGGTTCTTAGTTTCTGTTTGTCCAAATTTTCAATGTTATGTACTTGGTGTCTGTGTGTACACACACATGCATGGTGTTTCTCTGTGTGTGTTCATGCGTGCATCTTAATTCTCTCTAGTTTTGTATGTCCTCCAGAAATTACCCTTGGTGCTACTTTTATAGTAACATTTTTTTTTTAATGTCTGCTACCTTGCCTTTATTCTCAACATATGATGAACTACCAGTCTCAAGATATTCTTAATTCTTCCTCCTTCACAAAATGAATCTCACTTTTCCATGAGTTGTAAACAAGGACAAATGACAGAGCCATTGCAGGGACATAGATTTTAATCAAGACAAACACAACCTTTCTAAAATATCCTGAAGAATTTAACACAAAATAAACCAACTTGAGTTTATGCCTAAACTAAAGAAACAACTCTCTATAATATATTGTGTGGTCTACATGGATTTTTTTCCCTCTGAATTGTTCTTCTAACCTAAAACAGCTAAAATGAATATTAAAAGCCAAGCTCCGTTTGAAAAATTCTATAACTTATGATGTATATGAAACCCCTAGTTTTGTGATAAGCACTAAGAAAGTTGCTGATAAGGTAAAAATATTGTTAAGGAGTCTGAAGTCAATGGTCAGGTGGTTAGTAAATAAAACTGTCATAAAAATTGTGGAAGTGTTTAGTTCTCTCTGTGGAGTAGGGTCTCAGAACGTCATCTCAGAGGAGATGACACTTGAGCTGTGTCTTGAAAATAAGAAGGGATTGTCTAGATTGGGAGTAGGGAGAGAAGAAAACTGTCATGTTTAAAACATCTTTGATTTTAGGAGTCTGATTTTTGTTTAAGAAAATGTTTGGGCTGAAGTATAACTTTTAAAGGATCTGGAGGAAGGAAAGATTGTACAATTATAAGACATTAGTTCTAAACAGGCAACACATTCTGTATAGTCCTACATATGACACCAAAGAGTTTGGACACTGTCCTGAGTAATAAATGTCTAAAAATGAAAAAATATATATATCAGGCTGGGCGCAGTAACTTACACCTGTAATCCCAGCACTTTGGGAGGCAGAGGCAGGTGGATCAATTGTGGTCAGGAGTTTCAGACCAGCCTGGCCAATGTGATGAAACCCCATCTTCATGGTGACACTTGACTGTAATCCTGGCTATTCAGGAGACTGAGGCAGGAGAATCCCTAGAACCTGGGAGGCAGAGGTTTCAGTGAGCTGAGATTGCAGCACTGCAGTCCAGTCTTGGTGACAGAGCGAGACTCCATCTAAAAAAAAATTTTTTTTAACTCAGAAAAAAGGATTTATTTTTCACTCTATGTACAAAGAAAGCATCATCCCAGCTTCAGCCTTTTTTTTCTCCTACATTTTGAAATGCACTCAGGACAGAGAAAGGGCTATAGGCAGTAACAGTTTAACCCTCTGAGTATAACATCTGGTTGTACTCCCCCAGGAGTTGACTTGGGAATTTTCTAAACTATTATTGTTGTGGTATTAAGAAAGTTGAGATGAAGCTGTTTGTCATTTCATTGTTATTTGCTTTACATATGTTTCTTTATATCTAAGGATTCTTGTTTTTCTCATTGAAAGTTAGCTGACAAATGTGTTCTAGTATCTTCATATAAATTCAGCCTTGCAAATATCCAAACTTGAGAAAATGACAGGCTATTTTTATTACTTTTAAAAATACCAGGTGAAGGTAATATTCTTTTTTATTTTATTTTATTTATTTATTTAAATTAATAAATAAAAATTGTATATATTTATGGTGTACATGATGTTTTAAAATATTTGAATGGCTAATTGACATATGTGTTATCTCACATATTAATTTTTTGTGATGAGAACACAAAATCTACTCTCTCAGCAATTTTCATGTATATAATACATTGTTATTAATTATGGTCACCATGTGGGGGCTTACTGCAGGTTTTTATTCACTGGAGGAAATTGTTAGGTTTGTATTTCTGATAGAGCTTTTCGTTTGCAATGCAGAGGATGAATTGGACTAGGGGGTGCCATTAACAGATCAGTTGCACTCACAAGTCTTGGTGAGAGATGAGTGTATAAGATGAGTGTATAATCTATGGCAGCAGTCATGAAAGTAGAGAGGAGGAGTTAGATGAGGTACTAAAGGGGTAGAATTTACAGGACTTGTTGATTGATTATCTGTGGACTTAAGGGAGGGTTGGCTATCTAAATTACATTCCTGATATAGAATTTAAATGTGTGGGTGAATAATGATGAATATTTGTGGAAAGATGATTTTATTATTTTGTTTATGTGGTGTATGAGGTAACTTGAGGCTATTTATAACCATCCGCTATACCCTTATATATGCAGGTACAGTGTTTAGAGGACAAATTTGTAGAGTAAATATAGACATTTTTGAGCACTTACTATGTACCAGGTAGTGTTCTGGGGATGCAATGATTAATAATAACCCTGCCCTGAAGAAGCCCAATGCATTAGAATAAATATAGTAGTCAACAGCAGAAGTTGGCCTCATAAGGATGGATGATCATTTGTAGAAGAAATAAACTGAGGAGAAATAGAGGAACAAAGAAGGAAAGAGAAAGGGAAAGGGGAGAAGTGAAAAACAGGAGATTTTCAAATGGAATGGGTAAATTTCAATCTTTAAGGGATATCAGTACAAAAACTGCCAAAGTAGATTAAATGCTTAGAAAAGTAAAAAACAAAAGTGAACTAGAATTTTACACTAGAAATTGGTGTTGTAGAATCCAAGGAATGAGAAAAACCAAGAATTATAAATTTTAAGAAAGTTAAAGAAATCCAAGGAACATGAAAGACAAAAATAATCTATTGAAATTTAACAGGCCCACTGGTAACCTTTTAAGAGAGTAGTGTCAGTACAATTATAGAGACAGAAGCCTGATGGCAGAGTGGTAAGAAGTTAGCTGGAATGTGAGATCTCCCAATCTGAAATAAATGCAGCAAACATTTTCTTTTTACAAAAATTTCACAGTGGGAGGAAGAAAAAAGTTATAATTGCAGAAACAAAGGATTTTTTCTATTTTTTTAAGTTTGCAAAGACAAACGTTTTACTGCGTGTGAAAAAGTGGTGAGTTAAGGGAGAGGAAGAAAGCTAAAAATACAAGAGGGAAGACAGCAACCTATTTATGAGTAAAGGAGTAAAGGCAAAAAATTTTTTAAGAAACACAAGTAGTAGGATTTGCTTAAACATGAGAAAAGCAGATTTTTTTCAGACTAGATCAAATGAGGTGACAATGGATAAATAGAGAGAGAGAGAGAGAGAGAGAGAGTGAGTGTGTGTGTGTGTAAGAGAAAAAGAGAAATTAACATTTCATATTTTGTTTCTGTGGGAAGAATGTAGATGCTGTTTCAAGGTTGAGAAAATAATAGTCCCATTTGCTTTCATTAGTTAAAATTCATCCTTTTCCTAAATGTTTATTTGTTGTAGGATCCTTCTGATTGCTGAAATAATGAGCTGTTATAACCCTCTTAAACTGAATGACCTAGCAAGCAGCACATTATATTGGTCAATTGCACACGTCTATAAGGGTGACTGCATTTAATACACTAGCATAATTGCAAGTCAGCTCTTAATAAATTATTGCTAACATCCTTTCTATTGCATTACCTTATGCTTCTGAAAAAAATCAAACAGGTTTTACACGTAAAACGACTCTCCTGCTATATTTTAAATATAGTGTCTTTCTAAATTTTAAATGCAATTTTTGTTTATCAGCATAGTATGGACCTTTATAATTCTACCAGGTTATCTAAAAGGCACCTTAGACTTAAACGTGTCAAGTCAAACTATTGATAACTCTCCAACCTGCTATTTGTCTCAGAAAATAGCACTACAATTCACCACAAAACAAACACAACAAACAAATCTTAGAATAATTACTGACTGCTTTCTTTCTCCCACATTTTCATAAGTGCCTTGGCAAATCTTGCATCCAACATTACTGATAAAGGCTTTTTCCAATAAACTTTAGAGAATAACTTCTCATGAACTTCTATCCTCTTTCCAGCTTTAGTTTTTCTTTTAAGCACTATCGCCACCTGACATTGTTTCCACCCATTTGGATATAAATTACATAAGAGCAGGAATTCTATCAGTTTTGTTGACTGTTAAATCCCCAGTACATGCAAATGATAATTAATTAATATTTTTAAGTGAATAAAAGAATCTCTCTGTTTGGAAATCTGTGTGCTGATTTTCTTTTCTCATCAATTTGAGCAGGGATTAAAGAGAGATGATGTGGCGGAAGAGGGAATAGCATCCAGACAGCTGGTTCGTCCATATCTGTGGTTACTGATGTTTTAAACTGCATTAGATTCTTGTGAGTGACTAAAAATGACCAGAAAGCTATAGGGTTTGCTTAAAATGTGATTACGTGCTATAAAACCAAGGTAAGAGTGAGGTGACTGAAGACACATGAAAGTTTATTATGAACATACTAAGTTCAGACTGTTCAATACCTTTTCAAGTATTGATAAAACTGTCTGAGAGTCAAAATGAACAGATCTATAAACTGGCAACTTTATATATTTGAATTTATTTTCTAATATTATACTGTCATATAATGACTACACTATAGTATGAATTATAAAGTAAGCCATTCAGTTTATCTGCTTTTTATGTATTGGTTTGATTGCTCTTTTTATTAATGGCCATTCAAAACCTTCTTCAATTCACAAAAGATTCAAGGAGTTTTCAGTATAGAGAAATTGATTGGTTGCCTACCAAATTTATAGGTAGAATTAAGTTGTCCAACTTCTATGAGCAAAATTATAAAAGTATATTAACAAAGTCATAATAATGGTTGACAATTTTTTTAATGTTCTTGCTATGAGCTTCACTTAACCACTGAGGTCTAGAGAAGTTTAAGTGTGTGAGCTCTCAGGGCAGTGTGCTTCAGGTTCAATTCCAGTTCTACCACTTATAAACTGTGTATCCAGGGGCAAATTATTTAACTTTTTCTCATCTATTAAATGGGGATATCAGTGTATTTATTCCATGGGTTGCTATGATAAGATGGAATAACATAGCTAAAGTGCCTTGTAGTAAATAATTTTTAAATAAATTTTAGCTATTATTAATAACACTGTATAGTATGTACTTTTACTATCCAAATGTAGGATAATTATTCCCTATCTGTTAATATGGAGAGGATATAGTAAGTTTTTAATGGTCACAATATGAATAAATTTCAGGAAATTTCATATTCTTGAATTTAATGTCACCCATAGGGAAGTAGGAAATACAGTGCTCACTTCAGCAGCACATATACTAGAATTGGAAATACGAATTGATATTGAAATGCATCCATAAAGTAGGCTAAGCATAATTAATTTTATGAAATATATGTTTTATAGAAAAGAGAAGAAAAGCCAAAAAAAAAAAAACTGAATGAGAATAGACAATTTGAAAAACAGAAACCAGATATATGTTGCCTATGAATGGTAAAATTTCTACATTAGAATGGTATTTAAGTACATTTTAATAGAATTCTTACCTTTAAAATCAAGTTTCATAAAAACCTTATTAGATGTTTCTGGAATCATGAATTTGATTCAATTTTGAATTCTGCAATGAAAATTAATTTGAAAATTACACACACACACACACACACACACACACACACACACACACCATATGCCAATTATTGCTACAGCTAATGATCCTAATAGAATTCCACAGAATGCTACAGACATTTGTTCCAGGCCCAGTGCTGACCAATGCTGAGTATCAATCTCATGGAAAATATATGTTTACCATAATTATAGATCCAAGAAGCTAGAAACCAGAGCTAACATCAGCTGTTATAAACCATGTTTAAAATAATTACTTGAATGATATTTTTGTGTAAAACTAAGATAATGGAGTTTAATAAGAGTAAATCAAAAACATTTTATCAATTGTTTTAATTTCAAAGAATTGCACAAGTATAAGATTAGAAATTCCTAAAGTATAGTAAGTGAACTTGCTACTATGAACAGATCAAAAAGCAAAAAACAAACACCCAGAAATACAGACTTCTGACAATATTGAGTCCTTGAACCAATGTTAGCAAGCCCTTCAGAATACTTGCTTTGTGAGAAAAATTAACTCCTGCTATTTAAGCAACTACTTGTTAAGCATTTTGTTACTTACAGGGATAGAATATCTAATTGATACACCATCTATATGCTGTTGGCTTTCTAATCTACATTTCTTAGATCTCTGTGAGCTGCCACATTTTTGGCACAGGGTTAATATTTATTAACTAATTAGTGAATAAAATAACTTGATTTTTTAAAGAAATTCCTATTTGATGTCTATAATTGCATGTTTTGAGTCAAGTATTTTATGGTCGAACCTGGTTGACCAAATATATTATGGTCGAACTTTTAATTGTCTCTATGCTTTAAAACTTATTTTTTCTTTATAATACTTAAATAAATGAGATAATACTTATCAATGTGTTCAAAGAAAAATCAGGATTCATCTTTGATTATTCTCTTTGGATATTTTCATGACACTCAATTTAAAATTAATTTTCTATTATGGTGTTCCAAGTTATGCATTTGAATTAATGCTGCTTCTCCAGATGCAACTATAAAATGTTTTTGTTGTTTGTTTTTGTTTGAATATTGGAAGACTATGCTTGTTCCCACTTCTAGCTTCTATGCATAATTATTTATTGTATATGGAACACTGTTTCTAATCTTTACTGGGCTGTTTCCTTTTTTTTAGTTTTTGAATTACAAAAGATTTTCACAGAGAGAACTTCCCTGATTTCTTAGTTAATTCAGTTTCTCAGTTATTTGCTATCACAGGACACTATTTTTTTCACTTCATTGTATTTATTGTGGAAATTATAATTGTTTTTAGTTGAGATAAGTTTTGAAAAATATGATAAAAACAATACAATAACTGTTTTTTAAAAAAATATTTACTGTGGTCTTATTTTTGTCCCATAACAGGAGATACATAAATTATTAGCACATTTTGAGTATATTTACTTTTCTCTATTGAGGCAGGAAAATAGGGTCTGGGGGCAGTAAACCTAGAAGTAAATCAAATGGAAAAACCCCAGCTTTCTATGACCAGGTAAATAACTTTGTGACTTCCCTTCAGGTATGGCAGAAAACATCCTCTTCATTTGCATAGATGTACATCAAGTAAATTACTTTGTAACCTGACTTTATCCTCTCATTTGCATAGGGCATATGCCAAGTAACCAACGGGAAACCTCTAGAGGATATTAAAACCACAGAAAATTCTGTAACCAGGCCCTTGAGCTGCTTGCTAAGGCCTGCTCCCACCCTGTGGCGTATGCTTTTATTTTCAATAAATATCTATTTTTGTTGCTTCTTTCTTTCCTTTCTTTGTTTGTGCATTTTGTCCAATTCTTTGTTCAAAATGCCAAGATCCTGGAAACCCTCCACTGGTAACATATTTGCATTTCTCTATGGCATTCAAACTCAAGTTTAAATAAAATCAACATTAGCTATCTATTGCTACACAGAAAATGACCTCAGAATTTAGTGATGTAAACATCATGAACTTATTTCATAGTTTCTGTGGCTTACAAGCCTGGGGTGCAGATTAGCTGGGTGTCCCAAGGTCAGGGTCCCTCACAAAGCTGCAACTTAGGGGAGGATGTTAATAAGCTCACTCATATAACTATTGGCACACTTTAGTTCCTAGTGAGTTGTTGAATAAAGGATCTTAGTTCCTTACTGGTTGTTGGCTCCAGGCTTCCCTCAGCTTCTTGCCCCATAGAACTCTCCAGAGAGAAGCTCACAACGTGTCAGGTTTCTTCCTTCAGAACAAGCTAGTGAGTGAGTGAAAATGAGTGAGCAAAATGGAACCTACAGCTGAGTGCAATGGTGCATACCTGTAGTCCCAGCTACTCTGGAGCCTGAGGTAGGAGGATGGCTTGAGTCCAGGAGTTCCAGGCTGTAGTGCACTATGCTGATTAGTATTTTCACTAAGTTCAGCATGAATATGGTGATTTCTTGAGAGCTTGGGATCACCAGGTTGCCTGAGGAGGGGTTAACCACCCCAGGTAGGAAACAGAGCAGGTCAAAACTCCAGTGCTAATCAGTAGTGGGATGATGCCTGTAAATAGCCATTGCACTCCACCCTAGGCTACCTAGAGAGACTCCCATCTCTAAAAATATAATAATAATAAATAAATAAATAAATAAATAAATGAACCCAGTCTTTTTGTAACCTACTCCAGAAAATGATGACATTCCATCATTATAGCCATATCCCATTCCTAGGAATGGAATCTTAGGTCCAGCCCACACTCACATGGAGGGGAATACATAAAGGCATAAATATTGGGAGGCAGAGATCATTCAGGGTCATATTATACTCTCCCCACACCAAACAATACTTCAGAGTTTTAAATTCGGTTATTATGCTGTGACTTCAGCATAATACTTTTTATTCTCTAGAATGTAAGGGCCACAGACACAGAATAAAATGTTGGTTTAAAACTGTATCTTCAGCTTTCTATTGCAGGAACCTATTAGGCACTTGTGATAGTCTAAGTAATGCCTGCCCCCAAAGATGTTTACATTCTAATCCCCCTGAACCTGTGACTCTATTATCTTACGTGGTAAAAAAGGATTTTCCAAACATGATTATGTTATGGATTTTGATATGAGAATTTATGGGTAGATTATCTGGGTGGGCCAGTGTAATCACAAAGGCCCTTGAAAGAGGGAGGCAGGAGGATCAGAGTGAACAAGAGATGTAATGATGAAACAAGAGGTTGCAGTGATGGCAAAGAAGAGGCCATTAGCCGAGCAATACAGGAGTCTCTAGAAGCTGAAAAGGGCAAGGAAGCAAATTATCCCCTACATTTTTCAGAAGAAAAGCTCTAAACAGCTAATCCATTCTAGATTTCTTACCTCCAAAATTATAAGAGAATAAATTTGTGTTGCCTTATGCTACTAAATTGTGGTTATTTGTATCAGCAATAGAAAACAAAGTGCTCAAGAAATACTTGTTGAATGAATAAAAAGTTTTATATAGTTTTCACATAGCACTACAACTGTCATTACATTTCCATCCCCCCCAAAAAAGTAAAAAGGCAAAGAAATGAAATTATGAAGAAGAAAGGAGTGAAATATTTCAGTGACTTAAGAAGAAGGAAGAATGGACCAAAGAAAATAAAGAAGGATGGAGGGAATATAGGATATAAGGGTAGAAAGGGAGAAGGAAAAAGGAAAGGAAGCTCAATGTTTGATTGTCCAAATTATATTACCCAAATTATGGGAAAGAATCATCCAATTATATTTTAAAGGGTTTAGACATCAACTAATGTTTAATTGTTGGTATGACATTTTCAATACAGCTTTGAAAAATTAAGGTATATGTAGAGGTGACCGACATGATGGAAACCAAAATTAAATATACTAGCTGAAGAAATAAAAGTGAATAGTCATAAAAACAAAACAAGCAAAATAAGACACTACTGTGATTAGAGATTTGTCAAAGCATGAGTTAAAACATAAGTTTTGAATTTGTAATGATTAAAACACTTAGTAGGTACTAAAATAAATGTACCTGAAACTCCCTTCTAAATATTACAGTCCATGATATGATTGTTAGATCAAAAGTTGTAAGTTGAATTTTTCAACCTCTATAATATCTTTTAAAGTTGTATGTATTAGTGTCAGCTGAAAATGTATCTAAAATCAATACATATATGCACATTTTACAGAATTATGCAATATAAACAAATCAGTTAAATCAAGTACATGTAAATAACCAAATTCTTCTTACAGAAAGGTAAAACATCTTTTAGCTTTTCCTGTTATTTTGTAATTCACTAAGAATAAAGAGAGATTGAGTGAAGTGTATGTTTAAATTGTAATCCAAATGCAAATGTAATTTAATACATTTTATAAAATACACTGAAAATATTCTACAGGTTTAGATAAATTCACTAAATTTCTCAAAGTAAATATTGCATATATTGCTCTTAGAATTTTATATTGAGGACCGTGATGATTTTTTTCCATGCTTAGAACTCCATATTATTAAAACTGATTTTACAGTATTAAATTGCATTCACTTAAATACATGCAATCTGGACTATTACAAGGATTTACATTCTAAAGGCATTTAGATATTAGTAGAACTTCATTATCAACATATTCCAAGGACTCATGAGATTGCAGATTTTGTTTGGAAAAAAGCTAAAGAGGCTTCCAAAGGGAATTAGTAAAAACAAATCATTTGTCAAATTCTAATATCAGATTTTCCATCAAGAGTCAACCATGAAATGTCTTTGTACATTAAAAATGGTTATAATAATAATAAATCAAATTGAATATTTGTTTGATTGTAGCTTGTATTTAATAAATCTTTTTTCCTTAATTTATACAAAGAGATATATCACTGATGCTTCCCAAGAAACCTATCTTTAGAAGGCTGAAGTTATTTATAATGAACTGGCAGCTTACAATTAAATGGAGGAAGTGATATTTATAAACTTTTGCTGTCTTTGAAATATATGGGAGAAGGAGACATAATATACCTTTTCTTTCACTGCATTTGGTCCATGTTTTCGATTTTTATGTAAGACTAGTCAGTAGCTGAGTGTCATTTTAAAAAAAAATCCAACAAGAAGCAACATATTGAAACAAACACTCATAGATACACTCACACTGACACAAATAGCTCTTGAGTAAATATGTGTGTGTTTGGGGGTGGCCGTGGTATGTGTGTGTTTTAAAGTTAGGAAGGATGAGAATGAGTTTAGTGGAGGAGGTTGGTGGCAATTAAAACAAGTTAAAACAATTGACTGCAGCTCTTCCAGGAACGGATTACATAATGAACCTTAAGGGAAATTGGAAAATCTATTAGTTTAGAGCCTAGATGGGTCTAACTACTAGGTAAAAACAATGAAACTCCATTAGTGTTTCAGAATGAGAACTTCACACAACACAGCATACAATAATCGTTAAGCTAAAATCCCATCAGTAATCACCTGGAATCAAGTAGCCAGTGAAGGAAAGACTCTGAATGAAATAAATTACAGCTTTTTTAAGACAGAACAAATGATATGATAAATTTGAGGCTGTAGTATGATGTGACTCCTTGTCTTGGAACTTAAAAATTGATTTAAAAAATTGTAAGAGCAAATCTCTAAATTCTTAGTTCAAAGTGTGGTAGATTGGAAAAATGAACAATAATAATTTCTCTGATTCTTGTATGCTCATGCCACTCCACTCATAAAGAGATAAAGTCAGCTCCTTTCTCCTCAAATCAGGGCTGGTCTTGTGACTGACTTTGATCAACAGAGTGAATGAACAGTGACACTCTACCAGAGTATCTCCACATGGTTTTGACTCTAATAAAAGCACGCTACCTTGTGATTCAAATAACAGAATGATATTCCAAGAGTCTGTGGCAGATCCTGTGCTGTATGAGGTGATGCGAATCACAACAGAACTTCCTTGGCTTTTACAGCAAAGTAATGCCTCGTAATCAACTAGTAACTACTTTATTTCAATTATGTTTTTAATCGATATATTGTAATTGTACATATTTGTAGGGTGCAGCTTGGCATTTTGATGCATATCTGTGTTGTATAATGAGCCAATCAAGGTAGTTAATATATCTTTTACTTCATGCATTTAGTATTTCTTCATGTTGAGAATATTCAAAGTGTTTCTTCTAGCTATGTCTTTAAATACACAATATTTTACTATTCAACCACAGTGACCTTACTGTGCAATAGACTATTTTCTTTTGCAAAATGACTCTTGTCTATATATTGGGCACTGGTAGAATCAGACTTATCCTGCTCCATGTCATTATACAAAGGGAGCTAGCTGTCCATAATATACAGGATGATATTCATCTAGCCCAAATATCAAACATATCCAGTAACACCTATCTTAAAATAAAGTGCCTGGGACAGGACCGGAGCTAGTACTGAAACCACACATAAATTCAATTAACAAGTAACTCTAGCCATACTAACATCTAACATCTTGTCCATAATATACACTTCTGGACTCAATGAGTACTGTCCATGATCATCTGAGAAGGAAAAAAAAATGTGAGTCTGATAAATAATACTCTGGCAAAAAAAATAGAATGACATTCTCTTACTTTAAATACTTACAAAGAGGAGGACCTGGAACCACATAATCCTTTTGAAATTCCTCTGAAGGCAAAACTTCCAGTGGTGTGCCTCATTCTCTATTTCTCTTAGAAGGAAAGATAGCCTACGGTATCCTGTACATCAATTTGGTGTCAAATGTTAAGGTTTGGCCAGATGACCAGGGGCCTGAAAATAATATGATTAGAGGACTAGTACCTAACTTTGTATGGTTGACGGCTTTTACTTAAGGTACTAGATGGACACTATTATGGATGGCTAAAATTACCCTGCAGGTTGGGAAATATATAATAAAAGGTACAAATGAAGGAGAAATGAAAGGAATATTAATGATATGAAGGATTTCTTTCTTTAGTGCCATCCTTTATAACCATAACCAGTGATAAAATTTAATGAAATACCACTACATCACTGTACAAACAGCTCTACCAAGAGTTCAGCTCTATAAGAATAAAATTTCATCTCTAAGCTAAAATCCCTATTATCTGGGGTCAGAGAAAACACAGGAATAGTGATTGGAAAAGGAAAGTTATAAACACAAGCTATAGCTTCCTAGCCAGATGCAGACACAGCCTCATTTTCGTACTTTTCTGCTATTCTACCTAAATATTTACATATTTTTAAAAATACTTATTTAGCTCACATTACCTTTATTTTTTAGTCAATAGTGTATTGAAATTGTACTGTCAGCAATTTGTATTTCAGTCTTGCTCTTAGAATGCATAATATGGAAACAAAATAACATAAAATTTAGAAGATGTGAGGAACATTATGCAGGGGTTCTGGACTTGGATCTGGTAGTTAAAATTGAAGAGATTTTGATTGGCTTCTTTAATCAGAAGGTGAATGAATGTAAGTCCAATAGGATATAAGTCACCCTTACAAATGAAGGAAATCCTGACATTTGCAACAATATGGATAAATTTTAAGTATATGTTAAGTAAAATAAGCCAGAAACAGAAAGATAAATTTTACGTGATTTCACTTATGTGTTGAATCTGAAAAAGTCAGATTCACTGTTGAATCTGCAAATGTCTTCTTTTGAAAAGCAGAGTAATCAAGAGCCAGTGGGGGAAGAGGATTTGAGAGACTTGGTTAAAGGACACAAAATTTCAGTTAGACCTAAGAAATAATTTCAAAGAGATAAAATTATTTATCTGTATAAAATTGTATAAAATTGCAAATATAATTAGTAACAATGTTTTGTATACTTGAATATTAAGAGAGTGGATTTTTATTCTGACCATAAATAAATGATGACTGTGATATAACGCATGTGTTAATTAGCTTGATTTAACCATTCCATAATACATGCTTCAAAACATGTTGCATACCATGAATATATATATATAAAATATTTATTTGCAAATTAAAAATAATAAATGACTAAAAAATATAAAAATTTACATTCAGATATATATTGCCTTAGATGATTCAGTGTAATTTTTTTTTTTTTTTTTTGGCAGGGTCTCACCCTGTTGCCCAGGCTGAAGAAGTGCAGTGGCATGATCTCAACTCACTGCAACCTTCGCTTCCCTGACTTAAGGGATTCTTCAGCCTCAGCATCCCAAGTAGTTGGCATTATAGGTGTGAGCCACCAGGTCTGGATAATTTTTTCTTTCTTTTTTTTTTTTTTTTTTTTTGGTAGAAATGGGATTTTCCATGTTTCCCAGGCTGGTCTTGAACTCCTGAGCACAGAGCAACTCACCCACCTCAGCCTTTTAAAGTGCTGGAATTATAGGCATAAACCACCATGCCCAGCAGTGTAATTCTTTTACTATATGTTGATCTGTCTCAATTTATTTAATTTTTTTTAAAGAGGATGATTTCAATTGTACATATGGGTTTTTCCCTACTTAAATGTTTTGAATGGTAAGAGATCTGTCTACAGAATGAATGAAATCTCTTTAGTGCATAACTCACATACCTGTTTTCCTATTGCCCTGGCCCATCTCTAATTTCATGTTGGTTGTTCTTTGCTGTGATAACTAATATATATATTCTATTATGTCTAGGGGTCATCTATCTACTGTAGTGGCATTGTACTAAGGTTGAATTCTTTCTTGCTCTTCTCTTTAGTTCATTCTTTTGAAACATTTTCAGTATTGATTTTGGTTATTTATTTACATATTTCACAAAAAATTGTTGAGTGCCAAATATTTTAGACTGTTTATTTAATGAGTAAAAATCTCTGCCCTCATAGAGCTTATATTCTAGTAAGAAAGAAACTGATTATAGAAATTAAAGTATTTTATGTTTGATGATTATAACAGTAATTGGAGAAAAAAATAAACTGGTAAAATGGAAAAGGACTGCAGAAATGGCATTTGATTTTATTTTGTATAGCCAGAGAAGACCTCTCTGGAAATGATAACTTTTGAGCAGAAATGGGGAAAAAGTAGATTAATATGAATTCAAAAGAAAGCTTATCATGTATTATGTATCTCTATTTTAATATAGAAATATGTTAAGAAGCAATTCCATAATTTTTAAATATTTTTACAGGTATTGTTATCTCAAATGATCTCTAACTTTATTTTATATTTAAAAGACACAATTTTAGTTACAATATTTATATTTGCTTTTGTTCACATATATTTTAAAATTATCCAGGAGAAATTTTTTACTAAAATTTGAACTATCAAATCCTGACTAGATTAACCCATTAATGCCTGAGGTTGCAATTTTTTTAATTTGTGCATGAAATTCATAAATGTTACCTAGAAAAGTTCAAGGAACAAGAATTTGAAAAACAAATGTTTTTTATTGTACTTTAAGTTCTGGGGTACATATGCAGAATTGCAGGATTGTTGCATAGGTACACACATGCCATGGTGGTTTGCTGTCTCCATCCCCATCACCTACATCAGGCATTGCTCCCAGTGTCATCCCTCCCCAACCTCCCCAACCTCCCCACCCCTGCTGTCCCTCCCCTAACCCTCCACCCCAACAGACCCCAGTGTGTGATGTTCCCCTCCCTGTGCCCATGTGTTCTCATTGTTCAACACCCACCTATGAGTGAGAACATGTGGTGTTTGGTTTTCTGTTCTTGTTTCAGTGTGTTGAGAATGATAGCTTCCAGATTCATCCATGTCCCTACAAAGGACACGAACTCATCCTTTTTTATGGCTGCATAGTATTCCATGTTGTATATGTGCCACATCTTTTTGTCCAGTCTGTCACTGATGGGCATTTGAGTTGGTTCCAGGTCTTTGCTATTGTGAACAGTGCCACAATGAACATACATATGCATGTGTCTTTATAACAGAATGATTTATAATCCTCTGGGTATATACCCAGTAATGGGATTGCTGGGTTAAATGGTATTTCTGGTTCTAGATCCTTGAGGAATCACCACACTGTCTTCCACAACAATTGAACTAATTTACACTCCCACCAACAGTGTAAAAGTGTTCCTATTTCTCCACATCCTGTCCAGTGTTGTTTCCTGACTTTTTAAGGAATGCCATTCTAACTGGCGTGAGATGGTTTCTCATTGCGGTTTTGATTTGCATTTCTCTAATGACCAGTGATGATGAGCATTTTTTCATATGTCTGTTGGCCTCATAAATGTCTTCTTTTGAGAAGTGACTTGACTGAAGAGGAAACTATATAGAGTAGGCAGAAATAACAAGTAATTAACTTTGAAGTCAAAGAAATTGTTATGGATAAGAAATATGTAGGAAAGAAAATCTATTATTCTCAAAAAGTACTCAATGTCTATTTACTTTATTTAGGGTAATTCCACTGCAAAACTGAAGTATTATAGTCTTGGGAGATGGATACTAATATTAATTACTCTTAAGCTCTGTTCTCCAGTATTTTAAAGCCATCCTCATTATAATTAATGGTTTCTGCTATAAAAGAAAGAATAAAAGATAATTATCTTGTACAACCCAGATTTTCTTAAGTAGATTAATGTGATGTAAGAGACCAAAAGACTTTAAAGATTTTTAACTCTCTTTAAATGTAAGAAATTTAGGCCATTTCCTTGGTAATGTGTGCTCTCATGTAGGAAAAACTCCTCTTAATATGAGTCAGTTCAGCCAGTTAGAATATTACCTTTGGACATTTTAAGAAAGATGAATATAATATTATTTCTTCTTTTTTTTTTTAAAGAAAACCTTATATATCTTTAACAGAAAGTGATTCTTGCCACATTGGCTAGTCTGATCTGGAACTCCTGGGCTCCCAGGCTCAGGCAATCCTTCCATCTTGGCCTCCCAAAGTGCTGGGATTATAGGTGTGACACACCACACCCAGCTGATATGATCTTCTCTAAGGCATTAGGAAAGAAAGTCTTGCAAATGTAAAAGCTTAGATTCAGGACAGAAGGCAAAAAAATGTGATTTTAAAAAACAAGTTGGCACACATATGATAATTAATCCAAGTTTCTTCCTATTCTTATTAGTCACATATGTGTACCTCACATTACTAATAACCACTTCTATGCGGGGAGTAATAGAGAAAAAGCAGAAAAGAATTTAAAATCAAATTTATCATTGTTGCAAAAAGTTATCAAAAATTCATTCACAGTTGAAAATGCAAAGCACTGTTAAAATATCTAAATTATTTTTGCTCTTTCTGAATGTCTAGAAAACTTAGAAAGTTTAGGAAAATTTAAAAATGTAGTGTGGTTATGTGTATATGACTTACATCTATGTTTAAGTAACACATAAGAAAATCCATTTTAGAGTTAAGCAGCAACAGATACAAACTTTATCAGCATCTTTTATAGATGACTTCAGGTTGTGGTATTCAGTGTAAGTTTTATGTTTCTTCTATTCATTTATTCATATTCATAATTAATTCATTAATTCATTTATCCACTTCCATAAAAGTATTTCTTGGGTACTTTTATATACAAAGCACTAAATTAGTTTTATTTTTTATATTAATTATCATATAATAACTGTACATCATAAATTTATATTTATAAATATTAACTAAACCCAGTACTGATACAGATTAATTATCTATATGTTGTCTGAATGATTTTCAACTGAGGACAATTTTGCCACCGCCACCACCACCGCCTCCCAAGATGGTTTGAAGATAGACTGGACAGGGAAAATGTGGCACATATACACCATGGAATACTATGCAGCCATCAAAAACGATGAGTTTGTGTCCTTTGTAGGGACATGGATGAACTTGGAAACCATCATTCTCAGCAAACTGACACAAGAACAGAAAATCAAACACTGCATGTTCTCACTCATAGGTGGGTGTTGAACAATGAGAACACATGGACACAGGGAGGGGGAGCATCACACACTGGGGTCTGTCAGGGGGAAATGGGGAGGGACAGCGGGGGGTGGGGAGTTGGGGAGAGATAGCATGGGGAGGAAATGCCAGATATAGGTGATGGGGGAGGAAGGCAGCAAATCACACTGCCATGTGTGTACCTATGCAACAATCTTGCGTGTTCTTCACATGTACCCCAAAACCTAAAATGCAATAAAAAAAATGTATAAAAAAAAGAAACAAAAAAAAAAGAAAGAAAGAAAATGTATGTAGTCAGTTTTGCTTGTGATGACACAAAGGCAGGAATGCTACTAGCATCTAGTTGATAAAAGGCCAGAGATGTTACTAAACATCCCATAATACACACCCTGATCTGTCCGCACATTTTTAAAATTTCAAAATTTTTACATGTGCTATTGAGAAATTGGCAGCAGTTTCCTAGTAACTATAGAAAAATCTATTATCCTCAGATGTGAGAATTTACAAAATGGAACACATTTTTTCAAAGTATAGTGGAAGAACACTGATGCATACAGGCCTGTATGTGTACATATAAATTTAATGTATTTGTTGTAGCGCCAGGATCTTTGTCAATAAAGCTGAGTTCACAGTGTAAACAATGGCCTGTTTTACTCTGAAGTTTGTTTTTGTCTTGAAAATATGAAAATTTTCTCACAACACTCTTTGCTTGCTATATAAAGCAACCTTGAAAAGTTATTGACTATTTAATGTAGAAATGAGATATTGATATACTTCAAGTAGGAAATTATGTAATATAAGTAAATTACATTAGAAATTATTCATATTCTAAGATTTTCTACAAAAATGTTGTATTCCCAACCACAGCAATCCATTTTTAGCATATAACAGAGTTAATCTGTACTTTCAAAGCAATCCTAAAACCCAAAATACCTGATTTCTTAGTTTAACTATATCTTCTCTTGTTCTGTACTTTGTGTAGAAGAAAAACAGCTGGTACCCATCTTCTGAAAACAAAAATCTATTTCGCACTCTTGAATTCTATTATTAAACTTAGTTCAAACTTCTTTTATTTAAAATCACTTGCTTTCTCAAAACTGTATGGAAAGGTTGACATGTCCTACCTTCTCATGAAGATTAGAAGTAGACTCGATATATTAAAAAGCCCCTCAGAAATTCAGCCATCTGATTTATCATTAAAAATAACTTTCTTCTTAATGGAACTAGTCCCTTTGATTAAAAGCCCTGCTTTTCAAAATGAAATCATTTTCTAAGCCATGAACATTCTCTGCAGATGTTTCTAGTGGAGTTGAAACACTTTTCCCTGTACTGTCCTTCTAGTAAAAATAAATCCAAGAGTACAAACAATTACCAATAATAGAATGTTAATGTAGTTTTCTTCATAGCAGATGTAACAAAAGTGTAACAAATTCAAATATACATAGACAATTTAAATCAAATTGATTAGTATTTGGATATAATCAGTCATGGTCATGAAATGCTGTTTAATCAGGTAATGACTTCATTAAACATGGTTAATCACACACCACCTTGAACTCATTTTCTAAACATAGAATTAATTATTCAAATTATAGCAATTAAAGCACACCAGTCAATGGCTGGATTCATTTTTAAAAGTACCTAGGCAAGCCTGCCAAGAAAATCTACCATCATTCGCAGAAGTTGGAGTGTGTGTGTTGAATATCTAGTTCAATAAAATAGACTTCTGAATCAAATGGTACTATAGAAACAAAATGTGGACAACACTGGGTAGTTACTTTTAGCCGAATCATATAATCGATTTAGAGAAGTAAATAGTGGCTAGAGAATATAATTGAATATTGAAATTTACCATTCATTCTTCAAATATGGTACACCTCTTTATCATAGAACCATACTCAATTCAAACTAAGTAGAAATACATTTTCTTTACTCCACACAAAATTAACATGTATATATGTATTTATAACCTGTATGTGCATGTTCATTTTATATGGAGTAATCTACACCATACAAAAGTGGAGGGGATTACTTCATTTAATGGTGTACATAAACAAAAAAGTAATCTTACTTGAGAAATCTTACATCCAGTTTTGGATGCTAGATATAAAATGAGAGCGACTCATAAAATGTACTAAGCAGAGTCAACTATGGAAGAGGCTGTTGAGCTTTCTTTTAGAGGCATACACTTGGAAAACATTTGTTGTATCTCAGCTGAGGAAATTGTTGGATTCTGTTTCATGGCACTCTTTACATGGTCATTCTTGACCACTCTGGCACTGGAGGAATAATTTATTTCCTGACTATGCTCACTTACATACTCACTAAGAAAAGGTATTGCATGGTCCAATAAACACTTAGGGGATGGAATGAGTAACATTGCCTTAAATTTAGCCTGTGTCTCAAAATTATTATGCATAGCAATTTAGAATGGTAATTCTCCTAAGTAATACTTTCTTTTTAAAAATGTGGCCTACTATTTAATTATTCTACGTTTAATTCAACATTCCAAGTGTTAATGGGCATTATAATAATGTACAACCAGAATTCTAACAAAACATTTTCACGTATTACTTAAAAGTGTTAGCATATTTATACAATTACCAAGGTCATCAATTACTTTCCCCCATCAGTTGAAACCTGCTATATAAAGTTTTTGTGTAAAAATACTTCTTGCAATTCTACATAGATAAAGTGAGCACTGAGTATCTGGACATATTTGTGACATAGTTCTTAACAACCTTCCTTTCACAACAGCAATTCTTTCCTTTTAAAACAACCAGACAAGGTCAAATAATGATTATATCAATATATACTTATGAAGAAGTTATAACTCTTAATAACATTATGTAAGAGAATAAAATGTATGACTTATTTCTAAGAAACATCTAATTTCCATGTATTATTTATAATATAGAAAATAGGGTAGATGTTCTCATCAGCATGCTCTCATCACAGAATGGTCATTTAAATATGTTAGCTATCACATACTGTGATTCAAAGTGAACAGCTGTTAATAAAGAAGTTGCTTAAAAAATAACAATAATTTCAATTCCATTCAATTTTTACCTTATATTCCAGCATTAGGTATGAATTTTCTGAGAATTGATGTGTACCTACTGTCATTCTGAACCTGTATTTATGGCAAATTGAAGTAATATTATTGACTTAGTAATTTAGTTTAATGGAAATTATGCCTCATCATAAATTTATAAAATAATACCGAATACTTTTATTTGAAACTGCTTCTGAAATTATGCCATTATAGTAACTCAACAAGAGAAAACAATATAAAAGGAAAGTTCCATCTTCTTGCTTAGGTAAAACTACATTTTAAAGGCTAGATGGCATATATTGATTTTTTATTGAGGTTAAAATATATGATAAAATAATAGTGAAAACAAGCAATACATGTTGAAAATTAAACCCTAAAATATAAAACATCTTATACATATATTTGATATACATAAAATAAAAATGCACTTTATCTATTACTAAATATTGTTTAGCTGCACAATTGGTATCTGAGTATCCCTTTATGAATGTACACAAGGTACTTCCAAATATATCCTTTTCTTCATATTCCATTTAAATGCAGTAACTGGCTTGACAAATATTTCTGGGAATAGAATGCAGCTGTTTAAATGTTCCTCTATTCATTTATTATTTTAAAATTTTATGATAGTTCACGTTTTATGGTTCAACTCTAATGCTGCCTCTTCCATGCAGTATTTTCTGGTCTAATATAATAAACAGTTTCTTACTCCCTAAGTTTTGCCATATTCTTTGGCCCCTGTCCTGTTAAATGGATTACTTTCTTTTATGAATCATGATTTTGATTTTTTTTCCCCAAGTGGTTCAGATGCTGACATGTTAAGGCTGTTGCAAACAGCTTCAATTTTCAGAGTCATTTAAATTCTGCAACTTTGCCTTATTAACCCAGGTATTAGAAATAAATACTGCGATGATTAATTTTATATGTCAGTGTAACAAGGATAAGGGATACTCAGATTTGGTAAAACATAATTTCTGGGTATGTCTCCAAAAGACAGTAGCACTTGAATCAGCAGACTGAGTAAAGATCTACCCTTACCACTATGTGTGGGCCTCATCCAGTCCCTCAGGGGCCAGAATAGGACAACAGAGTGAAAAAGGGTATATTGTTTCTCTTGAGCTAAGATGTCCACTTTCTTCTGCCCTTGAGCATAAGAACTCCTGATTCTTGAGTTTGTGAACTCCAGCACTCGCAGCAGCACCCTCCCAATTTCATAGGCCTTTAGCCTCAGACTGAGAGTTATGCCTTCAGCCTCTGGTTCTCAGACCTTCAGACACAGACTGAATGATGCTGCCAACTTGCCTGGTGCTCCAGCTTGCAAACTGGTGGGGCTTGTTGGTGTTCCTAGCTTCAGGAACCAATTTCCTTAATAAATTTATTACACATATAATAGCTAATATTGAGTGTCAATTTGATGGTATTGAAGAATGTGAAGTATTATTCCTGGGTGTGTCTGTGACTTTGTTGTCAAAGGAGATTAACATTACAGTCAAGGGGACTGGGAGAGTCAGACCCACCCTTAATCTGGGTGGGCACCATCTAATCAGCTGCCAGTGCAACTAGGACAAAAGCAGGAAGAGGAATGTGGAAGGACTAGAACGTGGAAAGAGTCTTCCGACCTTCATCTTTCTTCTGTGCTGGATGCTTCTTGCCCTCGAATATCAGACTCAGGGTTCTTCAGCTTTTGGACTCTTGGACTTCACACCAGTGGTTTACCAGGGGCTCTTGGGCCTTCAGCCACAGAATAAGGCTGCACTGTTGGCTTCCCTACTTTTGAGCTTTTGGGACTTGGACTGACTTCCTTGCTCCTCAGCTTGCAGCCTATTGCGGAACTTCACTTTGTGATCCTGTGAGTCAAAATTCCTTAGTAAACTCCCCTTCATATACACATCCATCCTATTAGTTCTGTCCCTCTAGAAAACCCTGACTAATACAACATATAATAAATTGTGTATCAGTATAGGTCTTATTTGTTCTGTTTCTCTAAGAACCCTGAGTAATGCAGATGTACACATGACTAAGTATAATATAATATGGTCATGGCCCAGTATATGCTGTGAGAATGAATACAGTGGAAGTCAGCCAGGTGTGGTCATGATGGAGCAGGTTCAGAACAAAGATCTTGCCAGTCCTGCCTGTAACAACCTTTCACTTGACAGATGGATAATCAGTGGTATAAAGGAGTTCTATTATTTATTAGATCATGTGTAATCAGATGAACCAAAAAGAGTCACAGGAATTTTAATATTGAAGGTGTTAGATGTAGCTGGAATTCAAGATATTGCAAAGCCTTGAAAATATGCTACATTATTTTACATTCTCTTATTTTAAAATGACTTAATTGTATATATATTTTTTCTGTTTTTCCTCATTAGCCTTCTCATTTTGTTTCTTAGGTTTCTGTAATTAACAGTTATAAATTACTTACATTTACATACTCTCAACACCCCTAGTTAAACTAAATTATGAAGTGAAATATAGTATGTCTGCAGCTTACTATAAGCCAGTAAGTAAGGTACAGTTTAAGGAGAAGTAAGTTCCTTAAAATGTAAAACACAGACATTGTGCTCATAAAAGTGAACAAGACTTTTAGATATCATGTTCATTCATTTAGTTGTTTTGACTTTTAAGAATCATCAAATGTATAAATTTAGCAAAGAAATATTAATTTTAATATACAGGCCATTTTAAAGGAAAATGTTCTTCCTTTCTTGGATATAATTAGCAATAGAAAATTTAAAATACTTTTTTTTGAGACAGAATCTCACATTGTTACCCAGGCTGGAGTGCAGTGGCTTGATCTCTGCTCACTGAAACTTCCGCCTCCCGGATTCAAGGTGTGTGCCACCATACCGGTTAATTTTTATATTTTCAGTAGGGATGGTTGGGGTGTCTCCATGTTGGCCAGGATGGTCTCAAGCTCCTGATCTCAGGTCATCTGCTCACCTCGACCTCCAAAAGCAGTGAGATTATAGGTGTAAGCCACCACGCCTGACATTAAAACACTTTTTAATACATTATTAGAAGCATTAAAGATAATGAATAATGACTATATCAAAATGCCTTAGGTAATATTCTGACAAACATTGCTGATTCATATTTTCCCATTCTTTCAGGATGTGAATTAAGAGGTCAAGAAATAAAAAGAAAAAAGTGAAATATAGATAGGCAATAATAACAAAAATAAGACTGTTGAAAACATTTGGATAATAAAAATTGACTTTGATAAATGAACAATAATTACACAAAGCTTGTCATTGAGGACTAACAAAAAGAGGCAAGTCACCTAGTTTGTCAGCTTCACTCACATTTTTTTTTCTAAATTTTACACCCACTTGCTGTCACAGGACATCATTGTCTAATCCTTATTTGCTTTTTTACAGTAGTGTCAAAAACATATAACAATCACAAAACTCTACAAAAGCTTTGTCATATTTCAGTCATTCCCAGAATTTTGTTTCACTAGAACTGAGAAGTATCTTTTCAATAAAAAAAAATCAAACTGCTAAAAGTAGTAACTATAATTCTACATTTTAAAATATGATGTGAAAACCAGAAATTATAATTTTAAAATTTTAAAATAAATTTTGGTTCATCTTTGATAAACTGAAGTGTTAGCGTCATTTCAAATATTGCTTTCCTCTCTGCACACTGGGAATTGATTATTCAATTCATGAGTATAGTACATCTCTAGGCAACCTCATTAGTGCATTAAAGCTCCTTTTCTTCTCTTCAAATGTATTTGCAGTATTGTGCTAAAACACTTTTTACTTTTCTAGAAATTTTCTTTCATTATTTTTGACTTGTGTGATAAAGTTTATATGTGTTAGGCAAGGCAAAAACCCTTTTTTAAATCTGCCTTTTAGAAATTTTGTCTACAAATAGCTACTTATTTAGATGAAGGTGCACATTTGGTTATAGTGTCATAGAAGATATTCTTCCAAGATACTCAGTATTTCCAAGCTTGACAGGAACGATGATGGTTCTCACTGAATTTTTCCTCCTTAATTTGGTGGGCAGTCATAGATATGTGCTTTGGGATGAATTGTGTTTCTCCACAAGATTAATATACAGAGGTATGAAATGCCTCAAAATGTGATTTTTTGGAGCTAGGGCCTTTAAAGAGGCAATTAAATTCGAATGGGTTTCTTAGAGTGAGCCTTAATCCAATAAGACTAATCCAACAGGGCAGATAAGAACATACAGAGACACCATATGAAGACACCAGAAAAAGACAGCTATTACAAGAGAGAGGCCTCAGAAGAAACAACCTTGTCAACACCTTGGTCTCTTACTTTATCCTCTAAAACTGTGAGAAAATAATTTTCCCTTTTTAAGCCATGCTGTCTGTGGCTGCCTAACAGGACTTTGTTATGGCAGCCCTAACAACCTAATGTATGTAGCAAAGAGGAGGAAAAACAGTCTGTGTTTAGTTGGAATCAGTCCATGGAAAATCTGTTGGATCAGTTATCTATTAAAACAAGACAATCATACACAGTGTAAGGGATCACTGCAGAACTAAGAGAGGAGGTTAAAAGCCTACACAAAGGATGCTAGGACCTTACAACAAAATCAGACCATACTCCTCCAAAGTATTGAAGGGTCATAGCTATACCTGAGTCAAGAGAGTAAATTACATTCAGTAAAAGTATAACCGTATTGAAAAACTATCTAGAGGGGGGGAAAAAAATAAGGTATCCTAAGAAGGGATTTCTAAAGCTTTATTCACATGAAAATATTCTCAAACATATTTTTTGAATGGATAAAGAGGTTATATAATAAACAAGGCACTTTAACTTTGCTCTTACCGGTTAAAAAATGTTCCTGTATATTTACCTGTATTTTATTATTTTCCTCTAAAAGGGTCATATAATGAAACAAAAACTAAACAAAAAAATTAATATATAAACAATATTCTTAAATATATTGTAGTTAGGAGTTAAGAATAGTTAAAATCTTATTGCTCAATATTTTGTAATTTTTTTATTTTTTTAAAGTTTTGAATAAATTAACTGATATTTGAATAAATTTATTGTAAAATTGAGTTTAAGTTTGACATTTATTAATCACAGCGTTTCCCATACTTAACTCTTCTTGAATTTGGACATAATAGACTATATTACAGAAATTAAAATTAACAACATAAGATTGAACTGAAAGTGTTATAGGTCATAAAACCTTAAATAGGAGCTTGTTTTAAATAACAGTGGTACAGCCAGACTTTTATTTATAAAATACATATCCTAATTTTTTTTAACATTTTTTTGCACATATTTAAAATCTATAACTTTATGTTTTAATAGGTATTTAATAAAATTATTACTACAGATAATAAATGTATCCACTTTCTCACAGTTACTATTTTTTGTTTTTGTAGTAGGATCACCTGAAATCTACTTTCTTAGCAAATTTTCAGTATACAATACAATGCAACTAGTTATAATCATCATATATTAATACATTAGATCTCTAGATTTATTCATCCTTTATAACTACAATTTTGTACCTTTTGATCTTTCTGGCCTTATGTTGAAAGGTATGTTTAATCCATTTTTGCGTATGGTGTGAGATAAAGCTTCAATTTTATTCTTTTGCATGTGGATATCTAGTTTTCCCAGAATTATTTATTGAAAAGGCTATAAATGGTGCTCTTTTCAAAAATTAGTTGATCACATATGCACAGGTTTATTTTTGGGCTCACTATTCTGTTCCATTTGTCTATGTGTCTGTTTTTTGTCCCAGTACACAATGTTTTGATTAACATAGCTTTGTAATATAATTTGAAATTAGAAAGTGTGATGCCTCCAACTTCTTTCTTCAAAATCTTTTGTAGTTTTGTATAAATTTTAGGCTTTTTGTTTTTTAGTTCTGAGAAAAATGCTATTGGAATTTGAATAGGTATTACATTGAATATGTAGATCACTTTGAATAGTATGGATATTTTTAAAATATTATTTTCTTCAATTTAGGAATAAGTGATATCTTTCCTTTTTTTTGTCTCTTCAGTTTCTTTCATGAATGTTTCATAGCTTTTAGTATATAGATCTTTCATCTCTTCTCTTAAATTTATTCCTAAGTATTTTATTCTATTTGATGCTATGATAAATGAGAATGTTTTCTTGATATGTGTATATATATATATATATATATATAAATAAACTATTATTTGTGTAAAGAAATGCAATTTATTTTTTCCTGTTGATTGCTTTTCATCTTACAGTGTTACTGAATTCATTTACCAGTTCTGTATTAGACCATTCTTGCTTTGCCATAATGACATACCTGAGACTGGGTAATTTATAAAGAAAATAGGTTAATTGGCTCATGGTTCTGCAGATAGTGCAGAAAGCATGATGCAGACATCTGCTAAGCTTCTGGTGAGGCCTCAGGCAACTTAAAATCATGACAGAAGGCAAAGAAAGAGCAGGCATGTCTCATGGCCAGATCAGGAGCAAGAAAGCAGGCGTTGGGGGGGAGATGCTACTTGCTTTTAAATGACCATATCTCAGAATTTACTCACTATATCAGGGACAGTGCTTGGCACTAAACCATTCATGAAAAATCTGCTTCCATGATTTAATTGCTTCCCAACAAGCCCTACCTCTAACATTAGGGATTATATTTTAACATGAGATTTGGGTGACAATACACATCCAAATTATATTAAGTTTTAATCATTTTCTCCTTTTTTGGAGTCTTTAGAGTTTTCTACATGTATGATCATCTTCAACAGGGATAGTTTTACTTCTTCCTTTCTGATTGTGGTGCCTTATGTTTCTTTTTCTTGTCTAATTACTCTTGCTAGTACTATGTTTAATAGAAATGCATGAATTAGTATACGTCCCTTGTATCTGATCTTATAGAAAAAGATTTCATATTTTCCCTATTGACTTTATTTTTAAGTTATTATTAGAAAATTTATAATGTTGCTAATAAGCATTGAATTATTCAATCATCATTAAAAAACAGAAATAACATGTTTTAATAAAAAGGGATTTAATACAGAAAATTACATGAAAGAGTAATTTTTGGCTGAAAAAAATTAGAGAATGCCAATATAATGTCAATCTACTGCTCATGAAGCCAGCTGTTTCCAGCACCAAAGCATGTAATCTAAAGCTCTGGAAAAACCTCAGAACTGCTGTTTATTCAAGTATCTACCCACACTGCTGGAACAGAATAATGGATTCCCTTATCCTATGTCTTCAAAACCTCGCTTAAGTGTCCTGCAATAAAGGAAAGAATCTAGACCTTTCCTGTATTGCAGGACACTTGAGACCTGAAGATGACACTTAAAATCAATGGATAATATTTAGAACTCATATCAATAAGCCATACAGAAATATTGGGTCAAGGAATAATAGTTACCATAAAATACATATGTTTTAAATTTTATTTTTACTGAGCTCTTGTTAGGAGAATCATAAGTATTAGCCGACAAGGTATTTCAATGTGCTCCAGTTACATGGTAACATTCTTGCTCAATATTTAAATACATATAACTTGAACCCTAATCCAAATGTGAATTGGGTAAGCAAATATTACTTCTAATGAACATCCTGTTTATGTAGAAAAGTACTATTTTTATACTGATCTTCTTTTGCTTTTACTATCTAATTTTCTTGAATTGTAAATCACACTTAAATCTTGACTCAATTCACTGGTTTCTCTTTCTTGTTCTCTGTTAACCCAAATTTAAAACTGTCAAAGAAAAATTACACCAGTGGAGTTAAATGGGCAAAATACATTCTATTCAAGATGTTTGCAATGGGATCAAGATTACTGAAATAAAAGAGATTAAACTCAATTCCTCTGAAACAAAAAAGGCAAGAAGTGAGCTAGTGGAAAAGTACTGAAGGACATTAGAGGAGAGTTTGGTCAATGTGATGAGGCTATCTGTGTTTGCTAGCTGGTGCTTATGGAAGTTAAACTCCTACCCTTCCATGGAGTTGGGGGAGATAGAGGTGCTATCTTTATTGCTGATTAGATTTTAAAGAGATGGCTCCCTAGTTCTTGAGAAAGACATTCCTAGATTGCAAAACTGACAAGAGGTTAGGAGAAAATTTACATCTCAAGGAGAACAAAGGAAGAATTTACAATTGTAAGTTTTCTGAAATAAATACTCTAAGAAAAGAGAAGTCAGGGGCCTAGAAACCTAATATTTAGTCAAATTGAGGGAGTCCTTAAAATGGTTCGTCAGAACAGAGCCACTTCTAAGAGAGAGGTTCCTGGGGTGCAGAATTTAAGGAGCCCTAGGTGCCTCACCCTATTGTTGGTCCTGAGCTCTTTATAGGCTATTACCTGTGACAGATTTTACAAAGGATTTCGGAGTGTGGAGGCGTGGTGGAAGTCTGGAATTGTATTACATTCCTGTTTCTGAAACATCCTCCTCAGGCCTCAAGGTGGTGTGAATCACCTCCTAGGTACAAACTGTGTAGTGTCATCATTGGTTCATGGAATACCCCTGCCATGGACTGAATTATATTTCCCTGAAATTTATGTGTTGAAGCCCTAACCCCCAATGTGACTGTATTTGGAGATAGGGTTTTTTAATATTTAAGGCTAAATGAGTTAATAAGGGTAGGCCCCTAATATTATAGGATTTGTATCCTTATAGCAAGAAAAGAGAGACTAGAGCCCCATCTCCCTCTCTAGGTAGGTGAGCACAGAGGAAAGTCATTGTGAGTGCAGAGATAAGGCAGTCATCCATAAACCAGAAAGACACCCCCTCACCAGAAACCAAATTTTCTGGCACCTTCATCATGGAGTTTTAGCCTCCAGAACTGTAAGAATATAAATGTCTGTTGTTTGACCCTAGTCTGTAGTAATTTGTTATGGCAGCAGATGATACAGCCCCTCTCTTAATTTTTCGGTTTAATTCAAGTTTCAGTACTATTCACATCTTTTGGTCTCCATAAACCACTTCCTGTTTTCTCATCCTCTAAGTAATCATTTTGAAGTGTTTTTTATTTCACTGAAAACTTGTAACATGTAATTTTTTGCATGTATATGTAGTTTACATACATCGCACTATTTTATATCTATTATGCATCTCATACTTTTCTTTTTTCACTAGGCATCTGTTTTTAGGAACTATCCATGTGGCTGTGTATGAATTTAATCCCTTGCTTCTACTTGCAGCATAATATTCCATAGTCTGCTTTCAATATGCTTAATCTACTCATCTCTCAGAGGTAACTTGAAGTCTGTCTCTAGACAATGCTACGTAAGTGCTAAAGTATATAATTTCTGACTTTTACATTATTTCTATCTTTCCTCATGTATTTTGGCTCCTTTATCATCTGAGACCCTTTTTCCATTCCCTAGTCATTTTTTCTCCTACATCTCCTTATTCTCGGAGTCTCTTTTGAATAGACTTTGTGAAAATAAAGAAATACTACTCCTAGATGAATTCAGCCATATTACATTATAGGGCCTACAAGATCATCCACATTATGACTTGTGGCTTTGTCTTTAATACAAAAACAATCAATTAATGCAGAAATTAGGCTTCTTCCAAAAACAGATTCAAGTAATTTTGGTTCAAAATTTCATTTTTACTTTTTTGTATTTAAATAACAAAATTTAAAATAGGAATATTTGATGAAATTTAAATTTAGCTAATACAAGTATTTACAGGCAACATATAGCAAGATTAAGAATACAGTACATTTTTTACCTTTTATCTATTACCCTCTTCCACCCCTTAATGGCTCCCTCCATGAAATATATAGTTTGAGCTGAATCCCACTATGGAATAACACAGGCAATTTGGAATCCTGTTTTATGTTTCAGTCAAATAAGGCAGGATCATTTTAAGTGGGCACTGCAAATCTCAGGCTTCACCTTCAATTAAAAGAACACAAGGAAAGGCTCTTTTCTCCTAACAGTCCAAAGCATAGGACTACAGGCATTTGGATTTCCTCCTGTACATCACTTGCCATTGCACATTATCTCTCAGCAACAGCTGGTGACACACAGACACTGTGCCTCTAGGAAAGCTCTCTTTCCCCCTTCCATCTGTTTCAGTCCATTTACTTCAGAAATAAAACACTGCTTTAGCTAGTCTGCTTACAACATCTTATCCACAATGTAATTTAAATCCCTTCAGTTAGAGGAAGTAGGTTTTGCATTTTGAGGCTAGTTTTATTTTAAAAAAAAAAACAAAAAAAAACAGCTGAAGTTAGAGGTCTTTACAACCAGATTATCATATGCAGAAACTTTTTATAGGTAGGACAGGAAAATATATGCCATGCTTATGTTATGAAAAGTATATAAAGCTAATCTGAAAATATGTTTGAAAATTAAATATACTGACTGTATTTCTGAGGTTGAATTTAAACCTAAGTGACTGTTATTTATTTTCACTGCAACACAGGAAGGATTTGCAATGTTATAAGGGCCACTATATAAATGTCTTTGAGCTCTATTGCTCTTGATTGGGAAGCAGCAATAAACATCAGTGAAAGTCGAAGCAACCACACCTTCTGCTTCTTCACACCCTCACACCTGCTTTGAATGCATAGACCATGACTATAGTAAGGTTTTTCCTTTTGTTTTTCTCTTTTTAAATTTGTGTGTGACCTCTTCTCCAATGTTTGAAAAAAATCACAAGCTCTGAAATCAAACGGCCAAAGTCTGAACAAAGACTACAATATTACATACGAATTGAGCAAGTTATTTAACATATCTAAGTCTCAGTTTGTTTACCTAAAAAATAAGGTACCTATTTCATAGTTATGAAGATTCAATAATATGTTTCATTTAGAATGTTTAATACAGTGTCCCACTGTAAGGGATCAAATGTAAGCTAACATAAATGTTGCAGAAATAATAATAATGAAAATAAAATAATATTATTTTCCTTGGATTACTGTGATTCTTCCTCATTTTCAAGAAAAGAGAATGTCATTGGTCTTTTGAATTAATGTCTTTGTTTTTGGTTTGAGGAGACGAAAAAATATAAAATCTTACTCCTGATATTGACATTGTAAAAGTTATACCATTTCTTCCCAAATACATTATTGTGACAAAGCTAAGTCTGTTCAGCAGTACATAAAATCAATATTTATATTGATGTTTTCTAATGGACTAATTTGTTTCTTTCTGAGTTAGTAGAATTTTTTATTTTAAAATGTTTTTTTTTTTATGTTCTGACTTTTTTGTGTGTATATTTCCAAGAGAACATTTTTTCACCTTTGGATTGTAAAAGCAGAAATGCATGTTAACTTTATTCTTTTTTTGTTTATTGTTTCTCTGTTTAGTATTATAAGATATAAGATATTTTTCTCATAAAACAATAAAATATAAGTAATAAGCTGGGTTTTAAATTTTACTTATTAAATTCCAATTTGAATCAGCAGTAAATGTGGCTTTACCCATTGTTTCTCATAGACCATTATGAAAATTGTTATTCTGTTCCACTCTGAGACTGTCTACTTTAAATCACCATGTGGAAATGTATTGTAGATCTAAAAATTAATTGTCCAGAGGGAACTATTGATTTTACTTCTCCTCACAGAAGCCCCCAGTTTGTTCATCCTTAACTCTCACACATCAGTAGTGGCATCATCGCTCAGCCAATTGCTTAAGCAAAACATATGCTTTATCTTTCCATTTTCTTCACACTTCACATCTGATCTCTCAGTAAGTCTTATAGATAGTATAGTTAAAATGTATTACAATTTAAATTACTTGTCACTGTCTCCATCTCAATAAGCCACCATCACCTTTTAAATGGTCTACTGTGATGACATTCTGTATTTGTCAGTGTGGGCTAGTTTGTTAGTTTTGACAGGAAGTATGTTAATTTATATTATCTAAAAAAACATGGAATACTTAGCCTATTATAATTCTCAGGTTACTCATGCAATACAGAAGTATATTGAAAAACTGAAAGCCCCTTCTTTTTACCCTTGCCACTCTTCCCTTTCTCTCTTCAGAAGTGACCACAGTTAACTGGTTAAAATGTATACCCTTCAGTTCTATGTAATTATATGTGTAGTTCTTAAGTGGGGGGGTATTTTCCCCAGGGGACATTTTACAATATATGAAGGCATTTTTGGTTGTTATTACCACATGAAGTTGCTACTGATGTCTAGCAGGAAGGGATCAGGAACGCTGTTGAACTTCTACAATGCACAGGCCACTCTCACAACGGATAATTATTTGGACTAAAATATGATTAGTACTGTGTTTGAAAAACCTTGTTTGAGTGTGTGTTGGCGGGGGGGGGGGGGGCGGGTGATGATGTTGCTTCTTCTTTAAACAATCTACTGTTTTAATATGATCACAAAGTTGTCAATTATTCAATTTTAAAATACTTTTATCACTCAAACAAGAAACCCCACATCCATCAGTCATACCCAATTTGCTGTAATCCTCTCAATCCTAGGCAACCGTAATCTACCTTATGTCTCTATAGATCTGTTTTGAGCATATCATATTAATGAAATTATACAATATGTGGTATTTTGTGATTTACTTCTCCCACTTGGCATAATGTTTTCAAGGTTCATCAATATTTAGTATGCATCTTTACATTTCTTTTCGTTGCCAAAAAATATTGCATTGCATTGGTATCCTACATTTTATTAATATTCATCTGTCAGTTGATGGAAATTTGGGTTGTTTCTATTTTTTGGGTATTACTAATCGAACTTCTATGGATATTTGTGTACAAGATTTTAGGTGAATATGTGTTTTCATTTTTCTTAGTATAAACCTAAGAGTGCAGTTGCTGAGTCATATGGAAACTGTATATTTCACATTTTGAGGAACTACTAGACTGTTTTCCAAAGTAGCTGCACCATCCTCACAGCAATGTATGAGTTCCGTTTCTCCCACATCCTTGTCAACACTTATTACTTGATTACTATATTCTGATTATAGCCATCAAACTACATGAAAAGTGATATATCATTGTGATTTTGATTTTCATTTCTCTAATAACTAACGGCTTTTACCATCTTTTTTTTTTTTTTTTTTGAGACGGAGTCTTGCTCTATTGCCAGGCTGGAGTGTAGTGGCGCAATCTTGGCTCACTGCAACCTCCGCCTCCTGGGTTCAAGCTATTCTTCCGCCTCAGCCTCCCGAGTAGCTGGGACCACAGGCACGTGCCACCATGCCTGACTATTTTTTGTATTTTTTAGTAGAGACGGGGTTTCACCATGTTGGCCAGGATGGTCTCGATTTCTTGACCTCGTGATCCACACGCCTCGGCCTCCCAAAGTGCTGGGATTACAGGCGTGAGCCACTGCGCCCGGCCAGGCTTTTACCATCTTTTTACGTGTTGGTTATTTGTATATCCTCTTTGGAGAAATGTCTGCTTAGATTCTTTGTCATTTTTTTACTTGGGTTGTTTGTCTTTTTATTATTAAGCTGAAGAATGCTTTGTATTACATATATGAGTTCTTTATCCAGTACATGATTTATAAGTATCTTCTCCCATTCTATATGCTTTTTTCACTTCATTGATATTAATTTTTAAAGCAAAAGAGTTTTGATTTATATTTTATAAATCAAAGTTTTATATTTTATTTTTTGTGACCTACCTGAAGCTCATGAAGATTTACTCCCATATTTTCCTCCAGGAATTTTATAGTTTTATTTTTAATATTTAGGTTCATGTTCTATTTTAAGTTAGTTTCTGTGTATGGTATGAGGAAAATATCCAACTCTTTTCAGTTAATCTTTTAAATTGATAAATATGTGTGTATTTCTATGGTATACAATGTGATGTTTCAGAATATGTATAAGTTGTGGAATAATTAAATCAAACTAATTAACATATCCCTCATTTCAAATACTTTTTTTGTAGTGAGTCCACTTAAAATCTATTTTCTTAGCAATTTCCAAGTACAGAACACATTGTTAACTATAGGCATCATGCTGTACAATAGATCTCCAGATTTCTTTTTCATGTGGGTATCTAATGTCCAAGTGATGCAGGCAAACCCCAAAATTGGGGTTCAGCTGTGAGGGTTTCAGGCTTCATGCAGGAAATAATTCAAGAGTGAGCAAACAGAGTAAACTGAAAGCAAAACAACTTTATGAGAGCATCAGAGCATGGGAAAATGGCTTCTCCATAGAGCAGGGCTTTGCCACAGGCAGAGTAGCACTCATGGATTGCTGGCTAGCTATATTTATAGCTACTTTTGATTATATGCTAAATAAGGGGCAGCTTATTCACAAATATCTAGAGCAAGGATGGGGGAGTTCCAAGAACTGAGGGCTCCTCCCCTTCTAAACCATGTATTGTAACTTCTGGACATTGCTATGGCACTTGTCATGGTGCTGGTAGGAATGTCTTTTAGCTTACTAATGAATTATAATTATTATATAATGTGCAGTGAAGGCAACTAGAAGGTTGCCTTTATTTCCATCTTAGTTTTAGCTGGATTGGGCTAGTTTTTATACTGCTTCCTGTTTTGACCAGATCCTGTTTTGATCAGCGGGGTTGTGATCAGTGCTCAGAAAAGTTCTGCTAATCTCCTTCCTCAGATGCATCACTTGTTGAAAAGACTATTCTTCCTCATTGATTTGTCTTGGCACGCCAGTCAAAAATCAAATATACGTAGATTAGGATTTATTTTTTTGACTGTCAATCCTATTGCATTGGTCTATGTGTCTACCCTTATGATATTACCACATAATGGATTAGTGTAGCTTTACAGTAAGTATTGAAATTTACATGTATGAGTTCTCCAACATTGTTCTTCTTTTACAAGGTTGTTTTTTCTATCCTTTCCATTTTTTAAAATAAGATATTGAAATCTCCATTTGTTATTGTGAATTTTCTATTTTTTCTATTTTTTCAGTTTTTATTTTGTGTATTTTGGGAACCTCTGTTAGGTGCATATGTGTTTATATTTTTCTGTATCTTTCTGATGGATTAGCACTTTTTATTATCAAATGTCCCTGTAGATCTCTATTTTATTATAAAGTCTGTTTTACCTAATATTGGTATAAGCACATCAGTTTTCTTGTGGTTGGTGTTTTGGCCTTTTAACCAACTGGAATCTCTGATTCTAAAGTGAGTCATCTGTAGACTACATGTAGGTGGATTTTGTTTTGTTTTTTGTTTTTGTGTCCAGTTTTCCAAATTCTGCATTTTAATTGCATTATTTAATTTACTCATACTTAATGTTATTATTGATATAGTTGGATTTGCATATTACATTTTTATTTTTTCTTTTCTATGTCTCATATATTTTTGTTTCTGTATTTCTATTTTATGGCTTTTTGGATGACCTGAATATTTCCTCATGTAATATTTTAATTTCTTTATTGATCTTTATATATATTTATTTTATTAGTAGTAGTTCTAGAACTTACTACATATATTTATACTCATCAGAATCAACTTTATATTTACACTAACAATTTTAATGAGATATGAAAATGTTGTTCCTACATAGATCTATGTTTCCTTTCCCATTCATGGGCTATTATTATTGTATATATTGTATCTATATTTCACTAATCCAACAATACATGTATAATTATTACTTTATTTTTTTTTTGTCTTTTAAAAGACAGAAGAAAGAAGAACAAGTATAGAGAGAGTACGTTAATATAAAACTTTCTACTTACTATTTCTGGCTCTCTTAATTCATTTTTGTGTTTTAAGTTACAATTTGGGTCATTTCCTTACTCAAATTCAGCTTTGTTTTCATCTGCATTCTTTGTGCTAACTTTTCTCAAGTATATTACATTTCTTAATGCTGTAGCTCTGCTATAGTTTTAGTGTCCCCTCTCAAAACTCATGTGAAACATTGTCTCCAATGTGGAAGTGTTGAAAGGTGGAGCTTTTAAAAGAAAATTGGAGAAATGATGTCATAAAATGGCTGAATAGATGGTAACCTGTTTATATCTCCCAACTACAAAATTCTGCACCCTTCCACAGTCAAATGTTTTTGGAATCAGGTAGGAGTTTGTGAGACCCCAGTAGAGCCTAAGACTTAGGAAGTTAGTTTTGAGAGAGCAGATCAACACCAAGGTGGCTGATCTGCCTTCCCTATTGAGCTTGTTTGCAGGTTAAAGACCAGACAGGAGAGCTCCCCAAGAGGCTTGGCATAGCCCTATTTGGCCTTTTAACCAAAGCCATCTGCCAAGGGGTCCACAAGGAATTACACACATTAGTGCCTTGGTGGAAGGGCTCATTTGCCCATTGACATTAGTCTCAGCAGTGAACCTGAACGTTGTCCTGTGTTGCTTCTTCAGCTTTCCTTAGCTGAGTTCCTAGTTCAGAGTCACTCTCATAGGGACCCAGAGGGAGACTCACCCATATCTCCCAGTCTGAGAGCATAAGGCTTCCAGACAAGCTTGCCAACCTCCATCCCACAACAGTTCCCAAGAAGGCCTAGTCTCAGCCCTGGTCACTCTTGCTGCAACCAGAAATTATACCATCTGTGCAGGGACATGCTAACAGGCTCATACCTGTCTAGGACATTGTGACAGGCTCTCTAGCTTCTGTTCCATTGCAAATTCCAAGGGGGGCCAGTTTCAGTCCAGTCTCTTTGTTTTGCAGTAAAGGAAATGTCCCATCTGTGCAGGAACTTGCTGGATAATGCATACCACTCTGAAAGAGACCAGGCTTTCAGTCTGTGTCCCACAGCAGATCCCAGTCTCAAGTCTAGGACCCCTACTATAGCTGAGGAACTATCTCATCTCTATAGGAACCTGCTGGGAGACACACAGTCATCTAAGCCAATGTGACATGCATGCCAGTCTTCATCCCACAGCAGATCCTGAGGGTGCCTAGTCTCATATCTGGCTCCTCCTAAGAATTACTCTGCATGTGCAGAGACCTGCTGGGTGATGCATGGCCATCTGAGTCAGTAAGATTGGTAGAAAGACCCACCATCTTCCTTCCCACAAGCAGGAACTATCCTGCTTGTGCAGAGATCTGCAGGAACGCATGTCCATCTGGGCCACTGAGACAGCTTTGGGATTTAGGTCCCTGGCCAGCATTCCTACACAGCCTTAGTGCTGTCACTGGGCCTTGCCCAAGTCCATCAGGGGGCAGAAAGTCATGTCAACCCCACAGACCTTGCAGCTTTCCTAGACTTGGGCTAAGAGTGTCCTCTAATGCTAAGATAGATGCAGTGGACATAGGCTGAGGGCATACAGCAGTCAGTTTAGAATTCCTAGAAGCCCCTCTGAAAAAGGACAGGCACAACCAAAGTCAGATTGCAAAGAATAAAATATATACCTAGTCCCTCAATGGGCAGACATCATCACACTTCCAAAGGTATCAAGAACATACAGGAAAATAGGACGTAACCAAATGGACAAACTAAGGCACTAAAGACTGGTCCTATAGTGATGAAGTTATGTGATCTCTCATAAAAAGGATACAAAATAGCTATTTTAAAGAAGCTCGATGAACTTCAAGAAAATACAGATAATTAAGAAATTTGTCAGAGAAATTTTAAGATATTTAAATTTTAAAAAAGAAAATCCTGGACCTACTTAACACAATGAATGAAATCAAAAAGTGCAATAGAGAGCATCAACAGCAGAACTAATCAGAGGAAAAATCAGTAAACTTGAAGACAGACTATTTGAAAATGCACAAAGGAAGAAAAAAGAAGAAAGAATGAAAAAGAGTGCATCAAGCTATGGATCCTATGGAATAACATCAACACAGCAAATATTCAAGTTATTGGAGTTAAAGAGAGAACTGAGAAAGACAAAGTATAAGTAAGCTAATTCAAATAAATAATACCATAAAACCTTTGAAAACCTGGAGAAAGATATAAATATCTATTGACATGAAGGTCAACATTCACCAATCAAATTCAACCCAAATGAGAATACTTCAAGAAATTATAATTGAACCCTCAAATATCCAAGACAAAGAGATGATTCTGAAAGCAACAAGAGAAAAGAAGCAAAGAATATACAAGAGAGATCCAATACACCTGGTAGCAGACTTTTCAGGAGAAACCTTGCAGGCAAAGAGAAAGTACAATGTAGTCAGAGTACTGAAGAAAAAAATTTTATCAAGAATATCGTACCAAGCAAAGTTATTTTTCAGAAATGAAAGACAAAGACTTTCCCAGAAATACAAAAGCTAAGGGCATTTACTGCTACCAGATCTTTTGTACAAGAAATGTTAATGGAAGTTACTCAGATTGAGAGAAAAGGTTGTTAATATAATTGTTACTCTAAGATTGCAATTGTGGTATTTAAACCACTTATATCTTCAAGAAGACTGAAAGATACAACTATTTAAAAAACTATAATGACTCGCTAAAAGATAAGCAATAAAAATAGAAATCGTGACATCAAAAATTCAAAATATTTGTGGAGAAGAGAGTTAGTTTGTACAGAGAGTTGTTTGTTTTATTTGTTGTATGATCACAGCAAATTGGCAACAATTTTAAATACTTGTTATAATTATAGAATATTT
Organism: Ateles fusciceps; assembly: GCA_036589455.1. Taxonomy (NCBI): domain Eukaryota; kingdom Metazoa; phylum Chordata; class Mammalia; order Primates; family Atelidae; genus Ateles; species Ateles fusciceps. The sequence goes on from JAZHEH010000193.1 coordinate 9,609,519, forward strand.
TTGGTAAGCCTTTTTGGTTACCACCACAAAGCAAAAATCTGTAATAGGTACACTAATAATAAAAAGGAATTAATTAATGCATACTCCCAGAGAAAATAACCACAGACAAAGACAGTAGAACAAAAGTGAGTAAGAGAGGAGGTACAAAACAACCCACAAAACAAGCAACAAATAAAAGTAGTAAGGCCTTAACTATCAATTACAATGTTCAATTACAACATTGAACATGAATTGACTAAATTATCCAATTAAAAGTGGCTGAGGCTGGGTGTGGGGGCTCATGCTTGTAACCTCAGCACTTTGGGAAGCCGAGGCAGGTGGATCACGAGGTTAGGAGTTCCAGACTAGCCTGGCCAATATGGTGAAACCCTGTCTCTACTAAAAATAAAACAATTAGCTGGATGTGGTGGCTTATGACTGTAGTCCCAGCTACTTGGGGGGATGAGGCAGAAGAATTCTTGAACCTGGGAGGCGAAGGTTGCCAAGATGGTGCCACTGCACTCCAGCCTGGGTGATAGAGTGAGACTCAGTCTCAAAAAAAAAAAAAAAAAAAAGGCTGAGTGGATTGGAAAACAAGATCCATGTATATGCTACCTAAAAGAAACTCACTTCACATACAAAGACACAAAGACAGAAAATGTAGGGATAGAAAAATTATTTCATAAAAATTAAAACCATAAGGGAGCTAGAGTAGCTGCACTTGTATCAGATAAGATAGATTTTGAGTCAAAAACTATAAAAAGAGCCAAACAAGGTCGTTACATCATAGTAAGTGGGTCAATTCAGCAAGATATAACAATAGTAAATATATAGGCACCGAAATCTGGAGCACCCAAGTATATATAGCAAATATTAGATCTATTGAAAGGGATAGTCTACAATACGATAATAGTTAGGGATTTCAACACCCCATTTCTGGCAATGAACAGATCATCCAGGCAGAAAATCAACAAAGAAGCATGAGAGTTAAACTATACTGTAGAAAAAATGGACCTAATATTTATAGAACATTTCATCCAACTGCTGCAAAATACATATTCTTCTCATTAGCACATAAAACATTTTCAGGATAGACCATATGTTAGGATCCAAAAACAACCTCAACAAATTCAGAAAAGTAAAAATTATACCAAGCGTATTTTGTGACCAAAATGAGATGAAACTAGAAATCAATGACACAAGGAATTTTGGATACTTTACCAATACATGGAAACTAAATACATATTCCTGAATGAGCAATGTTCAATGAAGAAATTAAGAAGGAAATTAAAAAAAATTAAACAAATGTAAATGGAAAGAAAACATAGCAGAACCTGTAGGGTACGGCAAAGAGTTTCTATTAGTACATTCTTATGCTGCTATGAAAAAATACCCAAGACTGGGTAATTTATAAAGGAAAGAGGTATAATTGACTCACAATTCCACATGGCTGTGGAGGCATCAGAAAACTTGGAAACATGGTGGAAGGGGAAGCAAACATGTACTTCTTTACATGGTGGCAGGAAGAAAAATGAGAGGCCAGCAAAGGAGAAACCCTTTATAAAACCATCAGATTTTATGAAAACGAACTCAGTATCACAAGAGCAGGATGGGGGAAACCACCCCAATGATACAACTATCCCCACCTGGCCCCTCCCAGGACGTGTGGGAATTATCAGATCTAAAATTCAAGATGAGATTTGGGTGGGGACACACCAAACCGAATCATTCCATCCCTGGCCCCTCCTAAATGAATTTTTAAAAAGTCTGTATGAGTGTGTGAGGGAGAGGATGATATTTTTTTCTCGACTATAATCTGTTTTAATACCTTAGGAAAGTTATTTGATGAGAGAAGTACGTGGTTAAATATTCCAGTCTGGAGTTCAAATGGATAATGCAGCCTGAATATATTTCCAGTGGTCAATATATAGGTCACACTTAAATGTAAGGAGGACATAATCAATCATTCACAAAGAATGAGACTAGAACTAAAAATGAAACTTTGGGAAATAAGGATGCTGAGAAAAAAGAAAAAAAAGTAGCCATAGACAGAGGAGAAACAAACAAATAGACAAAAAAACAAAAAGAAGTGCACAGTATACTGGCAGCCAAAGAATTTCATTTTGAAACCTACAAATTACACAAAAGAGTAAAATGCTATAGAATAAAAGTTAAATAAGATAACAGACTTGTTTTTTCATTGAATCCATCAGTAGAATATAATTTAAGTGGACATTAGAAACCATAATGCAATGTGTTGAAGAGAATTTGATGTTCAGAAGCGAATTCCAGGAGAGATGAAAACCTATACAAGAAGCTTGATTTGAAGGAAGAAGAATACAATAAGGATAAAATATAAAGATGAGATAAATAAAGTCAAGAAAAGAAAGGCAAGTAAAAGATGATGGGAAATAATTAGAAAGAAAGAAAAAAGAATGCAGTCCAGTCATTTGCAACCACGTAGATGAATCTGGAGATCATCATGTAAAAGAAATAAGTCAGGCACAGAAAGACAAACATGACATGTTCTCATTATTTGTGGAATCTCAAAACCAAATCAATTGAACTCATGGACATAGACAGTAGACTGATGATTACCAGAGGCTAGGAAAAGTAGTGGAGGTTTGGGTAAAAGGTGGAAATCTTTATTTTTTCATTAGTTATTTATTTATAATACTTTAAGTTCTGGGGTACATGTGCAGATCATGCAGGTTTGTTGCATAGGTATACACATGCCATGGCAGTGGTTTGCTGCATCCATTAACCCACCATCTACATTAGGTATTTCTCCTAATGCTATCCCACCCCAAACACCCCAACCCCTGTTATTCATCCCCCTAGTCTTCCACCCCCTGACAGGTCCCAGTGTGTGATGATCCCCACCCTGTGTTTGTGTGTTCTCATTGTTCAACACCCACTTATCAGTGAGAATATGCAGTGTGTGCTTTTCTGTTCTTGTGTGAGTTTGCTGAGAATGATGGTTTCCAGTTTCATCATATCCCTGCAAAGGACATGAACTCATCTTTTTCTTATGACTGCATAGTATTCCATGGTGTATATGTGCCACATTTTCTTTATCCAGTCTATCATTGATGGGCATTTGGGTTGGTTCCAAGTCTTTGCTATTGTGAGCAGTGCCACAGTAAACATATGTGTGCATGTGTCTTTATAATTGAATGATTTATAATCTTTTGGGTATATACCCAGTAATGGGATTGCTGGGTCAAATGGTATTTCTATTTCTAGATCCTTGAGGAATCGCCACACTGTCTTCCACAATGGTTGAACCAATTTACACTCCCACCAACAGTGTAAAATCGTTCCTATTTCTCCACATCCTCTCCAGCATCTGTTGTCTCCTGACTTTTTAATGATTGCCATTCTAACTGGCATGAGATGGTACCTCAATATGCTTTTGATTTGCATTTCTCTAGTGACCAGTGATAATGAGCTTTTTTTTCATGTTTGTTGGCTGCATAAATGTCCTCTTTTAAAAGCATCTGTTTGCATCCTTTGCCCACTTTTTGATGGGGTGGTTTTCTTCTTGTAAATTTGTTTAATTTCTCCATAGATATTGGATATTAGCCCTTTGTCTGATGGGTAGATTGCAAAATTTTTTTCAATTCTGTTGGTTGTTAGTTCACTCTAAGGATAGTTTCTTTGGCTGTGCAGAAGCTCTTAAGTTTAATTAGATCCCACTTACCTATTTTGGCTTTTGTTGCAATTGTTTTTGGTGTTTTAGTCATAAACTCCTTGCCCACGCCTATGTCCTGGATGTATTGCCTAGGTTTTCTTCTAGAGTTTTTGTTGTGTTAGGCCTCATGTTTAAATCTTTAATCCATCTAGAGTTAATTTTTGTATAAGGTGTAAGGAAGGGATCCAGTTTCAGCTTTCTGCATATGGCTAGCCAGTATTCCCAACACCAAAAATTGCAAGAATTCCTATACACCAGTAGCAGACAAACAAAGAGTCAAATTATGAGTGAAATCCCATTCACAATTGCCACAAAGAGAATAAAATACCTAGGAATACAACTAACAAGGGATGTGAAGGACCTCTTCGAACTACAAACCACTGCTCAAGGAAATAAGAGAGGACACAAACAAATGGAAAAACATTCCATGATCATGGTTAGGAAAATTTAATATCGTGAAAATGGCCATACTGCCTAAAGTAATTACAGATTCAATGCTATCTCCATCAAGCTACCAATGCCTTTCTTCACAGACAGACTGGAAAAAAACACCTTAAACTTCACATGGAACCAAAAAAGAGCCCACATAGCTAAGACAATCCTAAGCAAAAAAAAAAAAAAAAAAAAGCTGGAGGTATCATGCTATCTGACTTAAAACTATATTACAAGGCTGCTATAATCAAAACAGCATGGTATTGGTACCAAAACAGAGATATAGACCAATGGAACAGAATGGAGGCCTCAGAAAGAACGCCACAGAACTACAACCATCTGATCTTTGACAAACCTGACAAAAGCAATGAGGAAAGGATTCCCTACTTAATAAATGGTGTTGGGAATCTTTAATGGTTACAAAAAATTAGAAAGAATGAATAAGACTATTTGATGAGAGCATAATAGGGTGACTATTGTCAATAATAACTCAATTGTATATTTAAAATAACAATGTAATTGGATTGTTTGTAACTCAAAGAATAAATGCTTGAGGCAATGGATACTCCATTTTCTGTGATATGCTTATTTCATGTTGCATAAATATATCAAAATATCTCATGTACCCCATAAACATATACACCTACTATGTACCCATAAAATGTTAAAAAAATTTTTAAAAATTAAAAAGGAATAAGGTAGGAACTTTTTGAGATAATGACATTATAGCATTATTACTATTAATGATACTTACTGAGAGAGTTAACTTAATAAAGGATTAGATTACATTTTTCAACAGCAACAGGGATCAGAATAGAAAACTTATGTCAGGGGTGGGCAAATAGTGGAGGGAATATATGGCCTCTGTTTTCTCTGTGAGGTAAGAATATAGAGAGTGAAGGGGTGCTGGAGTTTGGGCCTCCAGGAATCTCTAAAGAAGTGAACTAGCCATTGTGCAAAATATGAAAGTAAACAGATGGAACATTTGTACAATCCTCCCTCATCAGTAATAAGGTTTTAGTAAAAGTTTCTAACAATACCTATGTGATGATCCTTTTGAGCATTGTGTGATTTCCCCAAGATGTGCTCAGTAGCTCAGCTGTAGAAGACAAGAGAATGTGTTGTACTGGTGAGTTTTCCAGATGAATACAAAGAAGGAAGAGGAAGCAACTGAAACCCCTCTTTTGTCATAAGTATCTTTTTCCTAAGGGATGTACAATTTAAAAGAGAGAATTCAGATCATTTATTTGCAACCTGATATGAGATACTAATGCATAATTTCTACTGAGAAGGCATCAGATAGGAATCTTTGGAAAAGTATGGGAGTGATCTGGGCCCTTTAAGGCAGATTCAGGTAACTGATAGATGATCAAAGGCAGAGTACCCTGGTGGTGGATCAACTGTGCCTTCAGCCCAGGTCTTGAGTTGATTTGGGGCAGAATGCAGCCCTATCTAAACCCTCGAGCAAAATAGACATGAAAGGAAAGCAAAAGAAGAGTAGTTAGCTTATTTAGAGCAATTATTAAGAACATACATACCAAGGCCAAGTGAAGATGAGAAAAATGAAATTCCCTATAGCCACTTCAGCAGGAATAGGAGAAAGCATCATTGTATCCTCCTGGCCTGTTTCAGAGGCACAGAACTCTTTTTACCTGTACTGTCAATTGTTCTGCTAATGGGATTTCAGTTTGCCTTTTAAAAACATCTTTTTGTTTTCTTTCTCCTCCAACATACAGAACATTGTTATTTTTCACCCTAACTTTTAACTTTAACTAGTACCAATATGGTTATGATTTCTAAAAATTCCAATCTTAATACCTTTGGGACCCAGTCTTAAATTTACTCTACCTGAGAATCACATGTATTTACTCAAACTCAGAATGTCTCAACTGAACATATATTCTCAAATGTGTCCCTTCTCCTATTTTCTTATCTTATTGTCCATAGAAATCCATCACTGTCCATCTAGTCATTGAAACTTGAAGCCTGGAATTCCTTCTAATTTCTCATTCTTTTTCTCTTTCAATTTCCTATTGGCAACAAACTATCCATCTCTTATTTCCATTACCACCTTTTTTTTTTTTTTTTTGAGATGGAGTTTCACTCTTGTCGCCTAAGCTGGAGTGCAGTGGTGTGATCTCGGCTCACTGCAACCTCTGCCTCCCAGGTTCAAGTGATTCTCCTGCCTCAGCCTCCCGAGTAGCTACAGTTGCAGGCAACTGCCACCACACCCGGCTAATTTTTGTACTTTTTAGTAGAGACGGAGTTTCACCAGGTTGGTCAGGCTGGTCTCAAACTCCTGACCTCAGGTGATCTGCCCACCTCAGCCTCCCAAAGTGCTGGGATTATAGGCATGAGCCACAGTGCCCGGTCACCATTACTATTTCTACAGCCTCTCTTGCCACTGCAAAGGGAGGCATTCATCATTGCCCAGGGCCTCCACTCTTTCCTCCATTCCTTCTATCCCTAAGTGGAAAACAGATTATTCTAAGTGTTTGTGAGCTCACAATGCCTGGTAGAAGAAATTTGAAATTCTTTAGCATGGTCCTCCACCATTCACTCCCTGAGCACTTTTTAAGATTTTTCTACCAGATTGTGGAACAAAACATTACTGGTTTTGCCTAAAGTGAGAACAAAACAGATGCAAAGAACAAACCAGGCAAAAATTCCTGTATTCCTAGAGTTTACATTCTAATGGCAGAGAGAGAGAAAGGCATGGTGGCTCATGCCTGTAATCCCAGCACTTTGCAAGACTGAGGCTGGTGGATCACCTGAAGTCAGCAGTTTGAGACCAGCCTGGCCAATATGGTGAAAACCCATGTTTATTAAAATAACAAAAGAAGTTAGCCGGGCATGGTGGCACATGCCTGTAATTCCAACTTGGGAGACTGAGGCAGGAGAATCATTTGAACCCAGGAGGTGAAGGCTGCAGTGAGCTGAGATCATACCACTGCACTTTAGCCTGGGTGACAGAGTGAGACCCTGCCTCAAAAAATAAATAAATAAATAAATAAATAATAATAGCAATAATTGCTATGCAGAACAGTGTGCAAATTTCGAGAACCTGAGTCTGAGTTACCGAAGAGACTGAAATTTTAATAATGTGGTCAGTCATGGTATCAGCAATGATTTTTTAAGAATTGGAAGAACATGTAAATTGAAACTCACACTTTCCCTTATCTTCCACTATTTTTTCACAGTACCGCTCACCTTCCTCTCTCTCTGCATATACATATATAAAATATATGTTAAATATTTATTATAATTCTCTCCCCTCACAACTAAATGAGAAGCTTCACAAAAATATGTATATATGTCCTATTCATTGATTCCTAGTTCTGGGAAAAATGCCCAGCACTTAGTAGTGTCTGAATAAATATTTGATGACTGTATGTATCTCATTAAATGGAACTTCAACCAGAGTTGAAATCTTTCTAGGCAATACTCAGATTACATATTGTGACATAAAAGCTTGCCATATAATCTGTTGTGAAAAAAATTAAAACATATTCTTGGCTCCATATATCAGAGTTTCACAAGTTAACACCAATGTGGAGAGCCTAAAGCAACAGCAGCTGGAACAACATATGCATCTTTGCTCCCTGCCAGTTCAGAAGAATAGAAACACTACAGAAGTAGAAATGAGAGCAACAAAGATTATACAAATATCCTGGCAGCAAAATTTTCTTTAGTTTGTAATGAACACTTTACTCATGGCTATCATTCCAGGTATCAGAGGTCTAAATATTTAATTTTCTAAAATGATTCTAATTTGCTCACATGTTAATACAATTTCAAGTATCTGAGTTCTGTTTAAGTCTTCACAGGCATATTTCTGAAATACTATTTCCTCTTTTAGTGATATTTAAGCTATTGGTTGCTCATTACATGCTAGACGTATTTCATATTTAATCTTCATGAAATTCCTGCAAGGTACATATTCTTGCTTCTATTTCATAAAACAAAGAGGAGAAAGGATAAAATCTGGTCTCTAATTACAAAGTAAATGGTATAGTGGGGCTTTGAAGCTGCATCTGCCAGCATTTGAAACTCATGCTTTTTGTCATTATTTTATATATTTACTATGAAGTTGCAAAAGGAAGAGAAGCATATGAAAATTATTTATTATATAAGATTGCTTTCTACTTAGTTTTTTTTTTTTTTAAATATAGAAAGTAATCATGAAGTCCTTGCCTATGCCTATGTCTTGACTGGTATTGCTTAGGTTTTTTTCCTAGGGTTTTTATGGCGTTAGGTCTTATGTTTGAATCTTTAATAGATCTGGAGTTAATTTTTGTATAAGGTATAAGGAAGGGGTCCAGTTTCAGTTTTTTGCACATGGCTAGCCAGTTTTCCCAATACCATTTATTAAACAGGTTATCCTTTTCCCATTGCTTGTTTTTATCAGATTTGTCAAAGATCAGATGGTTGTAGATGTCTAGCGTTAATTCCATGGCCTCTGTTCTGTCCCATTGGTCTATATCTCTGTTTTGGTACTAGTACTATGCTCTTTTGATTACTGTAGCCTTGCAGTAAAATTTGAAGTCAGGTAGCATGATGCCTCCAGCTTTGTTCCTTTTGCTTAGGATTGTCTTGGCTATATGGGCTCTTCTTTGGTTCCATATGAAGTTTAAAGTGATTTCTCCCAGTTTTGTGAAAAAGGTCGATGGTAATGGACTCTTTCCGGGTCCACAAGGGGGCATAGTTTCAAGGGTAAGAACTTGCCAGTACCATGCCCCCCTCCCATGCCTCTCCATCTGGGAGATTTAACGGTTTCTGTTTTAATTTTCCCAGGTGCAGGAAAGGGTCAAAAGTCAATCACTCCAGCGAAAGTTTAAGGAAATTCTTTGCAATGGCCAGGGAACTTGAAGAAGGTGGGAATTCCTCCCAGATAAAAGTCCCTGTTTCCCCTCATCCGGGTGGATTTTCCCCTCTGGGGTCCCCTTCTACACACTCTCTCTCGGAAGCTTTCTCTCTTCCTCTCCTTTTTCTCTTTCTCTACCTAAATAAATCACTTTCTGCAAACACTGTTTGGGGTATGATATTTACTTTACGAGCACACCTGCCATGGTCCCCTCTCTCATTCTTGGGAGAGCAGGAGACCAAGAGCCTGGAGCCCACTGGGAATTGAACTGAGTGCTCCCCTGAAACCCAAAACCCCAACAGTAGCTTGATGGGGATAGCACTGAATCTATAAATTACTTTGGGCAGTATGGCCATTTTCACAATATTGATTCTTCCTAACCATGAGCATGGAATCTTTTTCCATCTGTTTGTGTCCTCTCTTATTTCCTTGAGCAGTGGTTTGCAGTTCTTCTTGAAGACGTCCTTCATATCCTTTGTTAGTTGTATTCCTAGGTATTTTATTCTCTTTGTAGTAATTGTGAATGGGAGTTCACTCATGATTTGGCTGTTTGTCTGTTATTGGTGTATAGGAATACTTGTGATTTTTACACATTGATTTTTGTATCCTGAGACTGCTGAAGTTGTTTATCATCTTAAGGAGATTCTGGACTGAGATGATGGGTCCTAAATATACAATCATGTCATCTGCAAATAGAGACAATTTGACTTTCTATTTTCCTAATTGAATACCTTTTATTTCTTTTTCTTTTCTGATTGCTCTGGCTAAAACTTCCAATACTATGTTAAATAGGAATGATGAGAGAGGGAGCTCTTGCTAAAACACCAAAAGCAATGGCAACAAAAGCCAAAATAGACAAATGGGATCTAATTAAACTTAAGAGCTTCTGCACAGCAAAAGAAACAATCATTAGAGCGAATCAGCAACCAACAGAATGGGCAAAATTTTTGCAAGCCACCCATCTGACAAAGTACTAAAACAAATTTACAAGGAAAAAACAACCCATCAAAAAGTGGGCAAAGGATATGAACAGACACTTTTCAAAAGAAGACATTTATGTGGCCAACAAACAAGAAAAAATGCTCATCATCACCAGTCATAGAGAAATGCAAATCAAAACCACACAGAGATACCATCTCACCCCAGTTAAAATGGCGATCATTAAAAAATCTGGAGACAACAGATGCTGGAGAGGATGTGGAGAAATAGGATCACTTTTACACTGTTGGTGGGAGTGTAAATTAGTTCAACCATTGTGGAAGACATTGTGGCAATTCCTCAAGGATCTAAAATTAGAAATACCATTTGATCCAGCAATCCCATTACTGGGTATATACCCAAAGGATTATAAATCATTCTATTATAAAGACACATGAACACATATGTTTATTGTGGCACTGTTTACAATAGCAAAGACCTGGAACTAACCCAAATGCCCATCAATGATAGACTGGATAAAGAAAATGTGACACATATACACCATGGAATAGTATGTAGCCATTAAAAAAGATGAGTTCATGTCCTTTGCAGGGACATGGATGAAGTTGGAAACCATCATTCTCAGCAAACTGAAACAAGAACAGAAAACCAAACACTGCATATTCTCACTCATAGGTAGGTGTTGAACAATGGGAACACAGGGACAGAGGGAGGGGAACATCACACACTGGGGTCTGTTGAGGGGGTAGGAGGCTAGGGGAGGGATAGTAGTGGGTATGGAAGTTGGGGAAGGATAACATTGGGAGAAATACCTAGTGTAGGTGATGGGGGGTGGAGGCAGCAAACCACCATGGTGCATGTATACCCATGTAACAGTCCTTCAAGATCTGCACATGTACCCCAGAACTTAAAGTATAATAAAAAAATATATATATAAAAAGAAAGTAATTTGATCATCTTTAAAAGAGAGAAAAATTGGCTCCTTTCTTTAAATTGTATATTTTTCCAAAATTAAGAGCAACTTAACATTTTTATATCAAATTGGAAGAAACCATAAATTTAAATGTCAAAAAATTATATATTTTTTATTTCTTTTTAATTTATTTTCTTTTAAAACAAAAGAATGAATGCAACACTTATATCTGTTATAAGGTCACCCTACACAGAAAAAAAAAAGATGTTTATCCACTATGAAGACTTATATGCTCATAAATGTTAAACACTTGATTCTCTGAGGGGAAAATAAGCCTGGTTTGTAGCATTTGCCAATTTTCTTGGTGTAAATACTACCTCCATGGCATATTTCATCCTACAAAGTGATGTCACTTAAGACAAAAATGGAAAGAGATGCACAGCAATATATAGTTATAAAGTATTTCCACAGTGCAGAAATAACCTCAGGAACCATTCACAACCTCAGGAACAGAGATGGCACAACGTAATACAATTATTTGGAAGTAATGAATTCTCAATATTTATTATATTTGTTTGTAGTAGAATTCATTCAATTTTAAATTTATACAGTTTAATTGTTCAATAATGTCTCTCATCTTTCCTGAAAATTGAACCATCCAATTGTGTGAGTTGATGGGGCCAGCTTCATTGCTCCAAGTATTGTTTGTAACTTCACCCAAGATCTTGGTTTTATAACAGTTCAGTTCACATCTATTTACTAGATTACTGTGATGTGCTAAGAACTAAAAGCTGTGTGGAACACTGCAACCATTAGGCTGAATGTAAATTCAGGAAAATCAGGAGGCACAGAAGAGTAACTCAATTGTGTATTGCTTTGTAACTCAATTGTGTAATAGTGTAATATACAATTACACATCTGTAACCTATTGTGTATTGCTAAAAGCACTACAGAGTTGTTTAAAATTCTAATCCTAAAATTATTGCTCTATTTTCTTAGTGATTTATTTTCCAAATCCTAGTTTTGAAATAATAAAGAGCTGTCTAAATCAACCTTGTCTGTAGAACAAGATTAGTAAATACTTTTGTTTCTATTAATTTATTATTGGAGAAATCACACATTTTCCTGGTGTTTATAATAAGTGATATTTCTCTGTAAATTATATTTTATAATCGCATCTTTGCCATACTTTTAAATAAAAATAAATAAAGGTAATAGTTTATATTGATGTCAGTCCTAGCACCAAAAGCATTAATATCAAAATCATGATTGGTAATTAATGCGTAATTAAGTTAACAGCATGGAATCACCATGGAAAAGAAATGATGTTCAGTACACCACATTTATTAAAATAGCAAAGTGGGTAGAACAATTGTAAAAATATTGATCAGAAAGCATTTTAACTAAAATATCTTAATTACTAAATTGGTAGCCATTATGAGTCCCAATGTATTTCGTAACTATTTCATGCAAATTTTAAGATACTTTATAAAAAAGTGAAAAGAAAAATGTACAACTTTATGATCTGCTTGACTCTTTTAAACAGAGTTACTTTTTTAATTGGTAAAGTAGTAAGCAACTGTTAGGTGTCGGACTTTGGGCTGCCTTCCGTTAATCAAAAATCTCCTTTATCAAGGGAGGTGCCTTGATCCCCACTCATAGGGGCTCCCCACTTGAAGGCCGCATGATCCCCACTTGTAAGTTCAACTTAAGGCATACTTTGAAGCCAATTCTGCTGGACTAAAGAAGACAAGGCAATCAGAGATTTGGCATGATTCTTTTGTGTTCTCATGTCCAGTTGCAGAACCGGGACTTCTGCACTTCTACTTTCCCCCAATTCCTGCCATGTATCCCTGTTCCAGTGATCTCTGTCTTCTTTCTTAAGTTGGAATCTTATCATCATTTTCTGTTAGGTAACTTTATTACTTTAGGTCTCATTTTCTCTCTAATAAGTCCTTACTGCTCCTGGTAGTTTGATCATCAGAACTTTTTTCTATTGATTCACTTAATATTTATTTAGCATCTTCAGTGCCAAGCATTCTTCTAAACACTAATTACAAATATTATGAGTAAAATAAACCATAATATTTGCCTCTCTCAGTCAGGCTTATTCCCTTTGCAACCAAGATTGCTTAACAATAAGCATTATTGTAGGTTGAGTTGAAATTATAATAGTACTTACATGGACACATACATAATAACTAGGAAACCTTTGTGCTGCTTGTTCCATATTCAATTATATATTGATTCATAGTGATTTTAAAGAGATTGGGTTCACATATAGAAAAATGCCACTAGGTTGATAAACACTAATTGCATGTTTATTAAACTTAAATTCCACCTTTTATTATATTCAGCACCAATGTGTTAACAGAATCATTAGTTTGGTGGTCATTTTGACCATAGGATCAGCAATAGCATACATTTTGGAATTTTTGCCACTGAATGTATTTGATCACATTAAGACAAAAAATTCCTTAGGGAAAATTTTAAGAACCTCTACTAACTGCATATAAAATAAATGATGTCTAATTTTCTTCAGCTGAATGTAACATACGCTCTAGATCATTGATCAGCAACAAGCCTAAACCCATGTGTCAAATCTGATGCCTGGTATGCTTTGGTATATCCTTTGAGCTAAAAACTGTTTTCATATTTTTATAAATTTTTAACAAAACTCAAAGAAGAATATATGACTGAGACGATACATAGTCTGCAAAATCTAATTATTTACTATCTAGCCCTTTACAAAAATGTTTGCTGACTCCTCACAGAAACTTTGAAAGATACTTAACAATTCAGACATCTTACACAGTTGACCCTTAATGTGGGGGGATTAGGGGTGCTGGCCACCATGCAATTGAAAATCCATGTATAACTTTCAATTACCTGAAAACTTAACTACTAATTGGCTGCAGTTGGCCAGAAGTGTTAGTGATAACATAAATTTGATTAACACATATTTTGTGTGTCATATGCATTATATACTGCATTCTTACAATAAAGTAAGCTAGAGAAAAGGCCATGTTATTAAGAAAACCATAAGGTAGAAAAATATATTTATTATTTATTAAGTAGAAGTAAATCATCATAAAGGTCTTCATCTTTGTCAACTTCACATTGAGTAGGCTGAGGAGGAGAAGGAAATGATTGGCCTTGCTCTCAGGAGTGGCAGAGGTGAAATAAAATTCACATTTAAGTGGACTCATGCTATTCAAACCCATGGTGCTCAGGGTCAGTTGTATTTGTGTGTATCTAGATGTTAATGAATGCAGATTTATTAAAATAAAAAATAGAACAGGTGGGGTGGCTCATTGACTAATTAATTCCCACACTTTGGGAGGTTGAGGCAGGTGGATCACTTGAGGCCAGGAGTTTAAGAACAGCCTGGCCAACATGGTGAAACCCCATCTCTACTACAAGTACAAAAATTAGGCGAGTGTTTTGGTGCACACCTGTAATCCCAGCTTGGGAGACTGAGGCATGATAATCACTTAAACCCTGGAGGTGGAAGTTATAGTGAGTGGAGATCACATCACTGCACTCCAACCTGAGTGACAGAGCAAGACTATTAAAAGAAAGAAAAGGAAAAAAAGAAAGAAAGAATAATTTCCTTGTCTTCCTTACTGATATTTGTTTATATATTAAAATTCTTTCTCTGATATCTGTACATTTCTGTAGGTTGCCAAACAATACACTTGTCAACACAAAGAACGTAATTTATCTTCTGAGTTTTTGAGGAATTTTTTTTAAATTGTTGTTTTTTTTCCTCAGAAAATTGTAGCATAATAACTCAATCCAAAGAGAGGTTATTAATTAAACCATGTTATTTCTTTTATCTCTGTTTATATAATATTAATAGTTTAAGTGTTTAATGAATATTTCGTTTATTTCTGTGGCTCACAGAATGTGGCTAAGGGCCTAGAGAATCATTAATAATGGAAGAGAATCCCCTGGATTGCTGAGCTTCCTACATCAACCTGGCAAATGTGTAATATAACATATGGGTCTCACCACAAGCATTTAAATTCAAACTACCCTATTTTCTGACACAGCCAGAAGTAGTAAAGAATTCCAAAATTCTAGAGACCTTGATGGAAAACATACTGTCTTGAGATTGCCGAAACACACATCTTAACATTTATTACAAACATGCCTCACCACTATCACTTGCTGTTTAACATGCTTGGATATGAAGGAAGCCATGTGTAGCAAATCTTAGAGTTGTTCTTTACTAAAATTGAAAAAAATCTATGTAATATCTCTAGCCCCCAATCTTGGGGCCAAATGCCAATATGCATGTTTCCTTCATTAGTACTCTAGGATTGTTGTGAAAATCATATGAAATAACATCCTGATTTTAATGATTATACTATAGTTACGAAATGGAAAAAAATGTGTGCATAAGATTGTCTGTAAGATAATTATACTGTTTTTATGAATGCATACTGGAATATTTAGAGGTGAAGCGGTGTTATGTCTGCTGCTTACTCTCAAACATTTCTGAAAAAAATAAATATACACACATATATATATGTGTGTGTGTAAATGTATGCATGTGTATGTACATCTAATATTTTGAACCCTATATGCCATAATTATGCCATCACCAAGACACATATATTCACACATTGACCAAGATTGTCTTATAGTTCCTTTAGCTTTGCTAAACTTTAAACAGATTTCTTCCTGACCATACGTGTCTAAATTCACTTTTCTTAGGGCACTTACTTCAGAAAACTTACAATTGTAAATTCTTTCTCCCTGTTATGTAAATATCTAACCTCTTTGCCAGTTTTACAACTCAAGAATGTCTTTCTCAAGAACCCGGAAATGATCCTTTGAAATGCAATTCATGAAGAAAGACAGAACTCTTAACTCTCAGTTTCCTTGAAAGGGTAGGATCCCAACTTAAATAAACATCCATTAACAAAACAAATGGTCTAATCACTATGACCAACCTCCCCCATAATGTGCTTTAGTACTTTCCCACTATCTTATCTCAGCATTTAAACATTCTCAAAACTTTTGTTTCTGTCAAGTTCAATTCAATCTCTCTTTCCTATTGCAGTAGTTTTGAACAAACTTTTATTTGCTTCTTGACTTCATTAATGTAATTTTTTAAATAATACACACCTACACACATGAATACACAGAGAGAATGAAAATAATAATAATTAATCAAATATAGGAGCATATTAACTTTTGGGAAGACTGAGTAAAGGATAATCAGGAATTTGTACGGTTTGCAACTTTTCTATACGTTTGGAATTACTTAACAGAAGCCAAATAACTATACAAAAAATGTATGTGAAATATTCTATAATAACTAACAATCTATCTGAATGAAAATTAAAATACTCAGTTCCAAAAGTCAATAACCACATTAAGCTGAAATACGTCTGTCAACACCATAAATTACTAAGAAAAGCAGTAAGAAATAATTATGGTTTTCATTACACATAAATAATTATTTTCAAAAGGCTGGAGGCAAATTTTGTTCTTTTGTACAAATGCAAAATTGTACAGAAGGCCAATTAGCAATGTAAACTATATAAACTAGCTTACATGAAATTCAATGGCAGAGATCAAAGCACGATGGAGACCTAGAGTAAGAGTTATGCTTAGGAGTTACGTGGTCCAATCTTCCACTCAAACGGTAATTTGTTCTATGCTATCCCTAGGAGGTGACCATTTCATTCCTGCATAATTACTTCTAGTAGCGAAGATCTTGCCAATTTCAATCTTGGATTTCTTCAAATTGAAAAAAAAAATCTTGCACTTTACTCATTAGTATTTGTTCCGTCATCTAAAGTAACGTGAAATTAGTCAAGATGTGTGTCTTTTAAATACTTAAAACACTTTCATTTATCTTCCCAAGTAAAGTACTTCAAAGAGCACTTCTTTAACCACTAAAGCCTCTTTCTTGGTTCTATTCCTGATACAAAAGAATGTTTAAATAACAGAACATTTGAGACATGGTCAGACAAACACGTATTACCAAATGGTCCCATTCATGTTCAGCTTCTAGGGACAAAATTGGGAACGGTGCTACTTGCAAAGTTGTATGTCCGGCATGGGTCATGGTGATGGGGCAAGCTATGGTATTTGTCATTCAAAATAGTGACTATTGTGTCTCCATGGAGCTCAGCCTCTGGAGCTATTCTGCGGTTCTCATTTGCCCCTAGCCTTCTTTACTCCTACCCATTTCATAGATTTCATTTCCCAACCTCTTCTGCAAATCTTTCAATGTATTCCTTTGCTGCTTGTTTCAAGCAGAGATAGCTTTTTTTTTTTTTTTTTGCTTAGGTTTATAAACTCTTATTGCTACTGATACTTCTTTTCAAATAATCACCTGATTATGAAGCGTTTATTTTATGAAAGCTATGTGCTGTGCCAAAATGCTATAAGTATCAATAAGACATGCCCTTGGCCATACTGTCCTATGGCCTTAAAATCAATCATAGAGTTATCATTCTAGGATTTATTGAAATGGTTTGTTTCTAGTTTCATCTTTTATCTTGGAAAATTACATTTTGAAATATCTTAGCCACAACATCTGTGCACCATAGAAATCAGAGCTTAAACTATAAACATTGTACTCTTGTTCTAGGGTTAGTGTGATGGAGGTGGAAGTGTTAGCCGTCCAAACATGAGCGTTTATGATTGATGAGCAGCAATGAGGGGAAACTAGGCCTAGTAACTACTGGGGTTTAAACTGACAAACTAATCACATAAAGTAAGTAGTATAAGATTAAATTGTCAAGGAGAGATCAGAACTGGATATGCAGAAATGATATGTGGTGTGGCAAGTTTCTTAAATAATTTTTGTAATTCCAGGTCACTTGATTTGCTAACCAAAGTTTGTAGTAAAATTTTTATTTGTGTGAGATGACTCATGTCTTCAGCCTCAGTTGTTTCCCTTTTCAGCACTTTTATTTATTTATTTATTTCAATAAGTTTAGGGATACAAATGGTTTTTGGTTATGTGGATGAATTGTATAGTGATGAAGACTGGCATTTCAGTGCACCCCATCACGTGAGAAGTGTACATTGTGCCCAATAAGTAGTATTTCATCTTTCACCCCTCTTCACTAGCCTCTCCCTTTCTGAATCTCCAGTGTCCATTATATGACTCTTATATGTCTTTGAATATTCATAATTTAGCTCCCATTTATAAGTGAGAACATGCAGTATATGGTTTTTGGTCCCTGAGTTACTTTACTTATCATAATGGCCTCCAGTTCCATCCAAGTTGCTGCAAAAGACATTATTTCATTTCTTATTAAGGCTGATTAGTATTCCATTATACACACACATACATGATACACACACACATATATGTATACACACACACACACATTTTCTGGGTTCCATATTTTTGCAATTATAAATGGTGCTGCAATAAATATACATGTATAGGTTTCTTTTTGATATAGTGACTTATTTTCCTTTAGGTAGCTATCCAGTGGTGGGACTGATAGATAAATCAGCCTCAACTTTAGAATGCTGCTGCTGTGTTTAAATATCCCAGACCTGCTGGGAGAGTTTTGATGTTAATGAATGGCAGCTACATTACACCAAGAGTGGTTTTATAGGAGAAATAAATTGAGTGGTCATGAAGTAACCTTAATCCTAACTGAAGGAGAATTTTCTAATTCTAGTATGTTAAAATGAGCCCATTAGAGCTTATTTTACCTTATTTGAATTTTCCTTGATTTTCTGAAATTTTATCACATTCTTATTTCATTCTAGATCAAAAGAAGATATTGTTTCTTTTAAACTTCTTATATGTTTGTAATATGCAAAACAAACCTAACCAGGTGAGTTGGAACTAGTTAAAGAAGTGGAGATGGTGGCAATGTAAACTCGCAATAAAAATATTAGATGTCATACTTATTTATCCTTTCATGTTTTAAATCAACTACAAACTATCTAATAGAGTATTAAATCTGGCTTATTAATCACTCTTAACTTTACATCCTCCAGATAGCCAGGTATGTGGAAAGCAAGCAGACTTTGAAAATCAGGCTGAACTATCTCAGCTACTTTCTGAAACTTAGAGAAGGTAAGTGGAGCTCTCTGAACTTCAGGTTCTCATCTCTTTATTGAAATTATTTTTGCCACTTCTTACTAGATATGAAGATAATAGATGACATGTGAAAGAATTAAATGTAACACAGAAACTGAAACAGAGTCAGTAGATAGGAAATAATTTACCCTTTCTATCACCACTTCCCTGCCTTTCCTACCTTGCTTTTTTCCTCTTTCTGTATTTCAGTTCCTGCTTGCTCTTTTGAAGGGAACTTCCCAGCTGTGACAAACACTTGTTAGAGAGTTGTTTAAAAAATTTCATGATAATTTGTATATGTGTGAAATAACATTACTACAAAAGTACATGAATATATGTAAGCAAGTTTCTGCAACTAAAAACTAACATATACAAGATTTTCTTATAATCACATTTCTGTCATTTCCATTAATATTATTTAGCTTTTTTGTTTGTTTTTTATTTATTTTGTCTCCCACTAGGAAAAAATTGTAGGTATCAAAAGTTAAAAAATATTGAGCAAGGAAACTTAAAACTGAGAAATTCCATTAACATTTATTTTCATTTTATGTGTATTGGTAAATTGGGAAAACTTGACATTATTTGACTTTTCTGTAAGTATACTACTCAATGTTCCATGTTTGCAGAAACTAAGATACAACGGTGTGATTCTATAACACCTTGATTTGTCACAGTCCCCCTGCATGGAAATATTTTCCAGTTTCTGAACCATATCTATAGACTCTAGGCTCTACTTTTCAAATTCTATTCTATTTAATGCATAATACATTTGCTACATATTAAGATTATTGTCTGTAATGTTATTTTTTTCTAAATGGCATTTAACTTTTAATTCCTAAGTAGAAAAACCCTGAAAATATATAGCCTGAGCTGACATCTTTAGTGTAATCCCAATGGTGGTATTTTCAGATCGGTCTACAGTCTATGTTGTTTTATTATTTTATTGCTAAGCATGCCTTTATCTCAAGGAGATGGTATCAACTTACTCTTTTTGTGATACTCAAAGCGCTCAATGCTACTTCAAAGGAGTCTCTTGAATCCCAATGTATGTTTTCTATCCATAATGCTACTGCCTAGTTCAGGCTTTATTAACTTTCATATTAACTATTACAATAGCTTTCTATCTCATCTATTTTCCTCATCTCTAAATTCCTACTTCCTTCTTCAATGAGAAGAGAAAACAGATAAATATTCAAAGATTAGTTCATGTCAGGCCTTGTATGATTTCTCACATATTAGTCTTTAAGCAGTGGTTCATAGTAAAAGAGGCTGTTTATTAATATAATAAACCAAAGCCAAGGATCGCAAGTTACAGTTACAGCTGCTTCAGTAGAAAATAAGAGATGTTAATAAAAAATGTAAGAAGATTTAGAGATTGATTAAATAGAGATACGGGAAAAGACTAAAGATGGGGGAGGAGTTTGAGGCCTCCCAAGCTTCTTGCTTGACTGCCTTAATAAATAGCGAGCTGCTCTTTCAAACATGAGATTCAAGAGAAGAATAAAGTTTGGACTCAAAATATCTTATTCCCATAGAAAACTAATACTCAACCTCATTTTGAACCAGATTGAGTATTAGTTTTCTATGGGAAGATATGCTAAAGCATCTAAAAGATTTAACATATGGATCTGGAGCTCAGGAATTCCTTTTTGATACAGCTGTGTTTTTCAGAATTATTAATTAAAAGTGGTCGTTAAAAACATGCAAAAAAATCTGAGGGCTCACCAAGAGCACATTGAGTTAACAGAGAAGAGAACAAAGAGGGCACCTTGGGAAACATCAGCAGCTGTGATTAGTACAGAGTCTAAGGAGCTAAAAAAATTCAGAATGAGAAGAAGGAGTTAAGAGTACCAGTGAGAAGAACAAAGAGAGGGTGATGTCTCAGAAGGCAAGGACAAAAGATGTTCAAGAAGGGAGTGGTCAACAATGAAAAAAAGTAAGATAGGAAATAAACACATTCATTGAAAATGGCAATAGAAAAGTCATTAAATATACTCAGAACAATTTCACTGAGGTTTTGAAAGTGAGATCTGGTAGGTTAAAGAGTAAATAAATAGAAAGTAAAGAAATAGTTGGGGTTTTAAAAATATTATTTTATTTTGGGGATTCTTTTCATGAATTGAAGTAAGAGTGAGATATAAAAGAGAGAATTATTGCTCTTCATTTTGTTTTAAATTGATAGGTTTGATAATAATTATGGCATGAATTAAGAGTCAGTTGTAACATAAACATTAAAAGTATGCAGATAATAGAAAATAATTAATTAAACATTATCTTAGAGAAGATAGCAAGGAGATTTGATCCAAATATCAACTGGAAAGTTGAACTTTGAAAAAGAAAAATCTCTTCTAAGAATGGAAGAAAGTCAATATATATATAACGTACATATTTGTAAGCTTGGGAATGGACAGTTGAAAATGTCCTACAAGATTATCTATGTTTTCTCCCTGAATTAGGGCACAATCCACTACTAGAAAGATGAGAATGTATTGAGAGAGCATATTAATCTTAAATTAGAGAGGAAAAAATAGGTTTAATGCAAGACTTCTCATGACTTCATGGACACTTGGAGCTCATTCACTATTTTTACTCATCTTGTCCCCCTATGTACACCATACTCATGTTTTCTTATTCACAAATTAGTTTGCATGGAGATCTTGTCTAAAGCTCCCCAGGAAGTTGTTTTATTTTTTGTACTTCCTCAATACCTTGTTATATCACTAAACTATTTAACTGCAATGTTCTGCTTCTTTGGTTTATAAGAGTAGTCATTGTTTATTGAGGATCTATGAGATGTCAGGAATTATTTTAAATGTGTATATCTGAACACATATAATGAAGTGCCTACTGATGTCATTATTTTACAAACAAGAAAACTGGGCAAAAAGAAATTAAGTAACATGGCTATGATGAGTGATTAAACAGATAAATCTCCAGCATCCATGCCTTTAGTTATTTTGATATTCTGTCCTCCTCCCTTCATGAGTTGCAAATTCCTTAATAGTAGGGTGGAATAATATTCATTTTATGTTTTGTATGCCTCCATCAGTAGCTGGTTTACTGCTGGTGCTCAGTAATAAATGTTAATTGAAAGAAAAATGAATAGATATCAATTATTGCTTGTCTTTGTTTCTTTTCCCTCAAGTACATAAGTGATATTTTTAAAAGCTATATTTTTAATTATGGAAAAGCAGCTTTTCTATTCCAATAGTATCTGATTATTTTAAATAAAAATCAAAAATGAAAATATTCTTAAATCATGTTTCTTAACCTTCTTTATCTACAAATTACTTTTTATTGATACATAATATTTGTACATCTCTATGGGGAATGTGTGATATTTTGTTACATGCATAGAATAGGTAAATTCAAGCCAGAGTTTTTAGGGTATCAACTTTAGTATTTACTATTTTTATTTGTTGGAAACACTTCATCCTTTTTTTCTAACTATAATTTGTCATGTTTACTCTTTTACATTGCCTTTTCCATCCTAGGTAATATTAATATTTCCTTAAGTATTAATAATTCCATCAACATTTGTAATAGAAAAGTGAGAGCTGCTAGACCACTTCCAGTTCCCCTTTGCTTATTAATTTTTGTGTCCTTAAAATACCACCAATATGGATACCTACTATGTACTCACAAAAATTGTTTTAAAAAAGAGAATATTACTACTAATTTCAAGGCTAATTGACCATGATTGTTTCATTTATCTTATATACTAATAGTTATATGTATTATATACATATGTCCATATCTACATGTATTTTGCATAAAAAATCTTATCAAACATTCTCTATCCAATGACACAATAAGCATTTTATAGACCACCTAGCACATGATAGTACTATGTATAATTTTTCTTTTAAAAATGAAATATGCTTAGACTACAAACTCTTCAGAGTTATCAAATACCAAATATTGCTTAAGAAATTACCAAAAAGAATGACATAAATTTTGAAAAAATAGTAATAAAATTAGGTAATCTCAAAAGCCTAAATGAAGGAATTTACATAAAATATTCTGCTGATGGGTGTTAAACTGAACTAGCTTTTAAAAGTGTCTGAAACAAGGTAATTAAGTGAGATGAGGTATAAAAAAAATTAGACAATTGCATTGTATTTATATATGCAATTAAGAGTTGACACCTAAAAGCATAAGAGAAAAGTCAGTTGTTAACACATGAGAAGTAAAAAGGAGAGGAAATGGACAAAGTCATTAGATGCACAGGTATAGATGGATGGTAGACAGGCCATGGGGAATAGAAAGGTCAATAGAAAAGTTTGGTCAACTCTTGGTGTTTCACAGGTTTCTAAGTCTTCATTTTAAGTGACTGGAAAATAGTGTTAACTTATTAAAAAAATAATTGACAATATTTAAAAGGCACTGTACCTGTAAGCCAAGATACATTAGAGCCTTTTATGAATGAAGTATATTAAGATATAGAGTGAAATTTACCTAAGGAAAAAATATAAAGGTCCTGATCTCATTTTTGTTTTTAGTATCTAGTGTTGACATACTTATATCCACAGTTGCCTGAAATTGCCTCTGGTTGACAATTAACATGTCTGCTTGAGAGTATGAAAGGATCAAATTAGCAACAGAATGAGCTGCTCATCCCAAAACATCCTAGCAATATCTGAAGTGCTATGATAGATTTTGCTACTCTAAATAATAATTGCCATTTCAACTCAACTATATATGATAAGTTTTATAGGAGTTGTATTAATTTATATTTTCTTTTCTACATAAAAACTACAACTACCTTGTTGTTCTCAATTTATACAATGCAAATAATTGGCCTCTTGTATAATGCAATAAAATAGCTCTTCCATATTTTGATGATCTTTCTATGCCAGTAATATTTCTACACTTTCCTGTGATGGCATGTCATAGAGAATTTTATTTACCCTTGCCTTTTTGATAGATTATTTTTACAATCATACCATGCCACCAGTTATATTTTCTGCTTACACATTTTCCATATTGAAATTTCAATGGTACAGAAATTTACAGGGGAATTTTAGAGAACAATGGTGTGGATATTTTAAAAAATCACAATAGATATTGTGATTTTGTTCTCCAAAAATCTACACAAATTTACACTTCCACTAAAAGTTAATGAGAGTGCATATTTTTTCACTCTCTTGCGGAGTATATTAGTAATTTATCAATACATATGAGATATATAAAAATACCTTGATATTGTTTCAAACTACATATCTTTATTATCTAGGCGGAACATTCTATACATGTGTTGGACTTTCCTTTGTCTTTTTCTGATAACATATAATTTGTCCATGATTTCTATTCACTTATTTGCCTTAAGAGACATTTTTCAGAAGTTAGTTTTGTTGCCTTAAAAAAAAAAAAAAAAAAAGGCAGGGTCTTGCTGACTTGTCCAGACTGGAGTGCAGTGACACCATCTCCACTCATTGCAACTTGCCACCAGGCAGCGTTACTCCTGCCTCAGCCTCCTAAATACCTGGGACTACAGGTGCTCACCTAGTTATTATTTTTTTTTATTTTTAGTAGAGATAGATTTTCTCTAGGTTGCCCACGAAGGCTGGTCTCCAACTCCTGGGCTCAAGTGATCCACTGGCTTCAGCCTCCCAAAGCGCTGGAATTACAGGCATGAGTCAGCACACCTTCAAAATTACTGGTGAATTTCGAAGGATGGAAAATCAATAATACCTTCATATTGCCTTCTTTAAATAGAAATTTCAATAATCATCTTTGCATTTCTGATTGTTTTTGCTTTTTAAATATTAAAGATACGCTATTTTCTAAGATTACCTAAATTAAAAAGATCTTGCTTCACCTTGGTGGAATGTAGCTTTTAGAAGACCTGGAGTATAATTTTAGAATAGAATAACATAATTTTTAATAGCAGTTGTTTCATCATTTAATATTCCCTCTCATCTTCTAGAATTCTACTTTGATATAGTCACTCTTCTTTTATTCTTTCACTAGTCTGTGCCTGATTTATCTTTTTCTGTACCTTTGTTTGCAACCATTATGTGTCATTTGGATTGAAGCTTATCCCTTTTAAAGAGCCCATATTTGGATTTGTTTTGTTTTATTGTAGTGGAATTAGTTGTTTTAAATTCAATATAATTCTGTTCTTTTAAGAAAGAAATTTAATCCATTCATATTAGTTTAATAATTTATACATTAGAATCATTCATGACATTTTCTGTTTAACATTACTATGCTTTTCTATGAATTGAGATTTATTTATATTTAATTGAATTTCTTCTGAATAAAGATGAGCCCTCTTAAAATGAAAAAAATAAGCACATGAGAAATTATAAATCAATTATAAAATATCTGCATCTTTTTAGTAATTAATTTTATAAATATTAATAGCTTTCTCAGACTTTGATAATTTAATACATTATGAGTCTCACTTTTCCCAGATAGAATTTAGAATAATTTTTCTCCAGTTTATTTTAAGGTATAAGCAAGTGATTTAAGGTCTGTCATCAGATAAACTATGAGGAGATTATATTTTAGAGAAAAACTATGTGAGAAAATATGCTTTGTAGAAGCTTATGTTTTGCTGTTGCTGGTAGTGACAGGTATCTAACCTGCTTTCAGTGTAGCAGAAATCATTGCATTTTGTGTTCTCTGCATTTATTATATAGGTACTATGGTAGTATTAGTGTTCTTCTCATCAAGCCAGTTTAAAGCATGTATCTAGGTATAGTTCCAGAAGCTTATTTGCAAGTCTATTTCTTTTAGCTCTCCCAACAATCCTTTGAGCTAACTAACATCATTTAATGAAATATTTTTTCTGTAAATTGTACAGAGTGGTAGCAACTTCAGTGCAAGTAGCAGCATCAACTAATACAGTACATTTTATTTTTATTTTTTATAACAAGAGGGAATTGCAACATGACTCTGCTAACATCAAAGTATGTTATCCCATTTATACAATAGAATCAGAAACTACGTAACAGTACTAGTCTTAGAACAGAAGCTGCTCAACATAAAAATTCGACATAAATATGAGTTTTGTTTTATAGTTTATCTTCTCCCTAAATTCAAAACACAAAATAGGTCACTAAGACCTCATATCACTTTTCATTTTAAATGCTAACCTAAACAACTAAATTAAGTTATCTTGAGGATACCAAAACTGACAGCATATACAAAGAAGAGAGTATTAAGTAGCTTCATTTTAACACACTTGCCTCTACTATGTTAGCCACTTCCACCAGATGGAAAATATCGGATAATTTGAGGGAATTGCTAAATTAATTATTGTAACTACCCTCTAAAGAGAACAAGAGATGAGCTAAATTGTGTAGATTTCAAGATATTTTATTGATTATGGTGCTGCTGAGTGAAGTTTCTGTATGTTAAGAGACAGAACATATGTATTTCTACATTTATTATAGCAAGAGTCATTAGTGAAAGAGTGAGAAATACCAACAGCCTAACTCTCCACTCTCAAAAACTTCAGTGATTCCCCTTTTTCAATCTAGCAGAAGGAACTTGGGTCCTACTCTAGTATGAGAAAAATGGGTTGAAGTATGGTCTAGGTCAGCTTTATGATGTATTTTCCAGCTATTTAATTCTTTGTACGTTGATTAATCAAGGTGATCCTTACCACTTTGCAGTAATAATGTCTGAAATTTTACTTTTTCTTTAGAATACAAATATTTTAAGTTGAATTGTATCATACATATCAGAGCTCTTCAGTCTGATAACTTAATATTAGGATTTGGGATCAAAGCCCATGCTTATAGTGAAATACTAAGTTATCTTGTTTTGTGGAACACTCTCCTGTGTATTTTTCACTTGGGACTGTCACCAAAAATGGTTGCTCAGAATGACAAGAACTGGATTTTTCCTAAGCTGCCTGGCTAAAAACTATGTAAACCAATATAATTGGTATCATCAAAGACCACTTCAACAATAATTTTTAGAACCATACTAATGATTTAAATATTCATTAGTTTGTGCTGTTTACATTGTGTCATGATGACTGTACAAATGTTGAACCCTGGTCAAGGAAATTTTTCATTTTTATTTCACTCCTAGACATCTGTGTAATATCAAAATCAACTAAATAATTTTTTTTGTTTTATTCTTACTTCACCATTTTTGATTTAGCTAAGCCTTTCATATTACTTCAATTTAAAAAATTATACTGGGTATAGTGGTTCACACCTGTAATCCCAGCACTTTGGGAGGCTGAGGTGGATGGATCACCTGAGGTCAGGAGTTTGACAGCAGCCTGGCCACACAGCAAAACCCCGTCTTTACCAAAAATATAAAAATTATCATTTTTTTTATGATGTATGGTGTGGTGGTGAGTGCCTGTAATCCTAGCTACTTAGGACGCTGAGGCAGGAGAATTGCTTGAACCCAGGAGATGGAGGTTGAACAGGAGGTGGAGGTTGCAGTGAGCCAAAATTGAGCCATTGCACTCCAGTCAGGGCAACAGAGTAAGACAATGCCTCAAATAAAATGTAGCTAAAAGTTTTATATTCCTTTTTGTCAATAGCATTTATAGATTATGATTTTATTTTTAAATTTACATAGGATAAATTTAACTGTACACCAGTAAGAATATATTATAATTAATTCATTTGGTGGACATTCTGTGAATTTTGACATAATGTGATGTAATAATCATTGCAATCACTGTAGACAACAGTTGTATTATCCACCAAAATTCCATTCTTATGCTTATTTGTAGTCAACCCCACCCCAGACCCCAAATCTCTGTCAACTGCTGACATATCCTACTTTCCTATAGACTTGCATTTTCAAAAATTTCATATCAATGAAACCTCTTGAGTCTGGGTTATTTCATTTGGAATAATGCATTTGAGATTCATCCTTATTACTGAATATACATAATTTGTTACTTTTTCTTGGTGAATAGTTTTCCACTGTGGGCATGTATTCCATTGTATGTACAAACTGTTTATTAAGTTACCAGTTAACAGACATTTAAGTTATAAACAGTTGTGGCCTGCATCAGCAGCTGAATAAAGCTATTATAGACATTGACTTAGGGGGTTTGAATGTAAACATTTAAAATGTAACTGTATTTGGAGTTGGGGCCTTTAAAAAGGTAATTTATGTTAAGTAAGGTCATAAGGGTGAAACTATAAGCCAATATAACTGGCATCCTTCAGAGAAGAGGAAGAAACATTAGGAGGTACATGCACAGAGAAAAGGCCTTGTGAAGACACAGTGAAAATGCATCCATCTGCAGCCAAAGAGAGAGGCTTCCGAAGAAACCAACCTTACCAGCACCTTAATCATAGACTTTGAAACTCTAGAATTGGGAGAAAATAAGTTTCTGTTGTTTAAGCCATCCATCCAGCATGCAGTGTCTTGTTAGGACACTTGGTCTATTTCTAGTTCCATTTATTTTGTCCCATTTTATCTTTTTGCTAAAACCCCACTGTCTTAATTACTGTAACTTTATTGTTAAATCTTGGAATCAAGTATTGTGGGTCCTTTAAGGCTTTTTTTTGCTTGTTTTGACTATTCTATTTCCATTGATGTTTCATCAAAATTTTTAGTTTCATATTTTCAGTATCTTAACAAATTCTGCTGAGATTTTTGTTGTATTAAATCTATTGATCAATTTAGGAAGACTTCACATTACTCTAAGTTTGAGATTTAAATTTCAATAGCGCAGTATTTCTCTTTATTAATTTAGGTTTTCTCAAATTTCTTCTACAGTTGTTTTATAATTTATAGCATCTTCTAGCAACATATCTGTAATATCTTTTTATATTTATACCTACATTTTTTGCTACAATTATAAATGGTACTTTAAACATTTTTCAGTTTTTAATTGCTAATTGCAATTAATTTTTACATATTGACCTGGTATTCTGTGAGTTGGCCAAACCCAGACTCACTATTGGTTCTGCAAGTATTTTGCCTTTAAGATTGTATAATATTTTATACTTTGACAATCATGTTACCTGCAGGTAGAGACAGTTTTATTTTTATTTTTTCCACTTTGCCTGTCTTTACTTTCTTTTACTTGCCTTATTGCACTGGCTATGAGTTGCAACTGATTTTAAATAGGAGTGGTAAGAAAAGATATCACTACCTTATTTCCATTCTTAGGCAGAAATACTCAGTCTTTCACCATTAGATAGGATATTAATTGCAAATTTTTCATATGTCTTTTATTAGGTTAATCAAGATCTCTTTCATTCTGAATTTTCTGAAAGTTCTATTTTTTCTGATTATGAGTGTATGTTGAATTTTGTTGAATACCTTTTCCACTTCTATTGAGATGATGACAATGATTTTTCTTAGTTTGACTGGCAATCTAGTGAATTACAGTTACTGTTTTCTTAGTTTGTTAATATAAAGAATTACACTGATTTATTTGCAAATTCATTTTGAACAAGCCTTGTATTCCCAGCACAAAACCTACTTGGTCTTTTTGATATTTTGCTGGATTTAATCCACTGATATTTGGTGGGGATTTTGTGTATATATTTCCGATAAATATTTGTCTGTGTTTTTTTCTTTTAATATCTTTAATGGTTTTGGTATTAAGAAAATAAAATGAATTGTGAAGTCTTTATTCTTCCTTAATTTTCCTGAAGAGATTATATAGAGTCAGTATTATTTCTTTATTAAATAATTGGGTGAATGTGCCAGTGAGTTTTATTTACTGAAATGTTTTTAATGATGAATTAATTTTCTTTATCATATATTTACATTAAATTACTCAGAATATCTATTTCTTCCTAAATAATTTTTACTGATTTATGTCTTTCAAAGATTTGGTCTATTTCATACACGTTTTTAAATTTACAGCCATAGAGTTGAAGAATTCCCTTTAAATATTTGTATGGTCTATAGTAATGCCTCCTGTTTCACTGCTGATATTGATCATTTTTATCTTCTCTCTTTTTTCTTAGTCAGTCTAGCTAGAAGATGTATTGAGCTACTCAGGTAAGTATTTTTTGTTTCATTGACTTTAGTATTCTGATTTAAGTATTAAAATTTCTACTCTTATTTATTTTTTCCTTTTGTTTGATTTGCTTTTTTTTTTGGATTTTATGGTTTCTCAAGGTGGAAACTTAAATGATCAAATTGAGCTCATTATTTTCTGATACAAGTATTTATTACCACCAACTGATTTATCTACGTTAACATATTATTCTAGAACCAACATCTGGATTAGAAAAACAAACTAAAAGGCTTCATACTGTATTTAGCATTGAATGCTCTCCTTGTTAGTAGTGTGCTGTATGTAACACAAAAACAGAAAATCAAATACCACATGTTCTCAATTATAAATGGGAGCTAAATGATGAGAACACATGGATGCATGGAGGTGAACAATACACAATGGGGACTTTGGGAGAGTGGGAGGCAGGAGGGAGGGAGAGGGTCAGGAAAAATAACTAATGGGTAATAGGCTTAATACCTGGGCGATGAAATAATCTGTACAGCAGTCACCCAGGACACAAATTTACCTGTGTAACAAACCTGCACTTGTACCTCTAAACAACATAAAAGTTAAAAAAAAATTATGGAGCACTTACTATGTAGCAGACCAAAAACGCCAATAGGAAATCTTTGATGTTCATGATTCGATAGCTAAGTATAAAGCAGCATTCTGTTTCTGAGGTGACACATAATTTTTTCTTAAGATACAAAAAATAAATAATTTATTGACAAAGCAGAGTGGTGCTGAAACTCTACCACCAATTAAAGTTACCTAGATGTAGAGTTAAAACACAAATTTCTGGGTACTACATTCTCATTGCAGTAATCGATTAACATTTTTTCTGTTTACCTTTTTGTTTCATACTTTAGATTGCTTTCCTAGACATTGGCTCTATGAGAGCAAAGACTATATCCATATTGCTAAATGGTCTAACAGCAACACTTGACACTTGGCATACCATGACTTTGTTTTTTAGAAATTGTTTGTTGATTAAAAAAACACTAAAGGATTAAAAAACATGAAAATTTAAAATTCACATAGAAATTTTGGAATATGCCCTTTAGAAAAATGTATTTAGAATGACAATTTTGCCATATTGAGCATGATTTCAGCTTGAGGAAATCCAAGATATGTACATCTAGCATCTATTATGTGTGTAACTATCACTTCACTAGGCATTGTGGTGATTATAAAGTGGCTAAAAAATAAAGTGCCAGTGTTTTCTGTGCATTTAATTCATGTATGGACTTGCAATCAGAATTTTATACCTAGTATATAAATTATTTTTCCTAACACCACCTTGGGTTAATATATTATTATGCCCAATTAGACATGAGAAAATTAAGACTCAGGAGATTAAACAACTTGTCTAATCCAACATACTTAAAATGGAGCCAGATTTAACAAACTCTTAAGGTCTAGGTAAGGTTGTGCAAATTATAAATAGGAAAAAATTTCTTAACAAGACTGTATTTTAAAGACCTACAATAACTATAAATTCCATAGCAGTAGACACAAGATCAGAAGTGTCAGGGTAATAAGAGAGATATCTTAAAGATGACAGGATTTAATCAAGGCCTGTAAACATGAGGAGATTTAGTAGATTGGGGGGAAAAGATTGTAATTTTTTAGCATGAAGATACATGGGCAAAATGATGGAAGCGGCAATGATCATAGAGGGCTTTTGCAACTGATATAAACTGTACTGGAAAGGGAAATTTCATGCACTGTCAGACAGTAGGCATTTATTGTGTTTAATTAACCAGTATTCATTTTCTCATCTATAAAGTCATTTTAATTTTCATTCATGTGTTGATACATTTTCTTTCAGTTCAAATATTTCAGAATTCGATTTCACTAGACAAGTTACTACTCCTTGATTCTGCTACCAAGGAATGTGATTCAAGCCTAGATCAATATTGTCCATGTTCCCTTATTAAGTAATGGGCATCTGACCTCTTCTGATCCTTTGTAAATACCTTAAACATAGTTAATTATGTAAACATGTAAATAAGTCCAGCAACCATCATGGGACCATGAATAGAGAATACTGCCAAGAATGGAATCAACACTGAAGAAAATGAACTGAGGAATGAAGGGCAAGAAATTAGGTCCCAAATACCTTGAGACGCTGTCATTTCTTTGTCTTTTAATTCAATTTTATTATCATTTTCCATTAGAACTGAGAGCATACTAACGAATATAGTATAGCATACTGAAAGATGGTAATTGAAAAGCATAAATTAAAAATGAATATATTTTAGGTCAAATTATGGCTTCATCATTTTCTACATGAGTGACATTTCCAAGATATTTAACTTCTCCACCAATCTTAGTTGACTTACAGAATAGAAATAACCTAGCAAAGCATTTAACACAGACAGAATTGACAGAGTAGGATTAGATGGGGGTAAGACTGAATGTGTGCCTGAGGAATTCAAATTTAATAAAGTTGTTAGAATGACCTTAAAAGGGTTGGCTCAAGGAAATGGCATTACTGTTTGTTTGATCGTTATTCTGTGAAAGAACTTCAGAAAAAGCAGCTAAAATTCCTCATGATAATGTGAACATTAAGGTCTTTGTTAGGATGTTGAACAAAACAATAGAAATGAGAAGACCACTTGAGTCACATTGCAAAGGACAGAAAAAATAATTGATTCTCTAGTTCAACAGAAAAAATATTGGCTTGGTTCTACTTAAAACTGGTATTTTTAAATAGCTACTCTACAAAAAAATAATACAAGTTCAATTCATGGTTCAGCAAAAAAAAATTAATATTTGAGTTAGACTTGCTTTGCAGTTTTGCAAATTTGTGCTTTTCTATCTGGATTGCAGTTCACAGTTCAGTTAAAAACTCTGCTAAAACATATGATGCTTTGCTGCGCCGCCAAGGCTTATAGAATAGAATAATATATTAAAGTGAACTGTTAAATCTTTATTTGGTGTAACTGTGCAATAGAAATGTAGAGTTTAGATCAGGTTGAGAGTAAAATCAGACAGCATGAATTTGAAAGCAGCAGTAACCTAAAAATAGTCATGGCCAGTCGGGTGACTCATGCCTGTAATTCTAGCACTTTAGGAGGCTGAGGCGAGCAGATCACAAGGTCAAGAAATCGAGACCATCTGGCCAGGATAGTGAAACCCTGTCTCTACTAAAAATACAAAAATTAGCTGGGCATGGTGGCAAGCGCTGGTAATCCCAGCTACTCAGGAGGCTGACAGGAGAATCGTTTGAACCCGGGAGGTGAAAGTTGCAGTAAGCCGAGATAGCGACACTGCACTCCAACCTGTATGACAGAGCAAGAGAGTGAGACTCCATCTCAAAAAAAAAAAAAAAAAAAAAAAAAAGTCATAGGTTTTGTCATGTCCATGTACCATAAAAAAGTGACACCTCAACGTGTTAAATTTTCCTTTAACCAGTAACTGTATCTACAAAGATAAAGAAAACTGAACAACTGAAAATTATTAGTATATGTTGTAGAATAGAACCACTAGTTTCTGGGAAACAGTGAGTTGAGAGAATGACTAAATTACCTAGAAAAGTAATTTTATTTATAATATTGAGTTGGTTGTGTTTACTAGGTTCTTGTTCAAGTTTTCATACTTTTAGAAATAACTCTAAAAGTATGAAAACTTTTAGAGTTTGAGCTAGAATGTGATTGGAACATTGACTGCATTCCTATTTCTAAGAAATACTGATTTCGTCCCTTAATATTCCCACCATGATGGTGAACTGCTGGGTTCCCATGTTGTTTTATTTTCCTATAAATAAGGGGGAAAAAAGATACTAATCCTGAGGTGATTTACAGGTTTGTTCTTTAGCAGCAACTAATAAAACACAGGTTGTAAAGCATTTGGAAGACATAAAATTTAGGGCTAATGCATAATTATTTGTGCTGAAGATACCATGCTATGAAAAGCAACTTGGATGTCTCAGGTGTTCATAACTGAAAAGGCTAATGACACCACAGCAGCTATAATTTATAAAAAATAAATATCTCAGTTCTGCAAGCCAGGGAAGAATGCAGTCAACATTATAGGACTTTACTCATTATTAAAATATACAAAAAGTAAATAGCCTGGGCCTCAAGGCAAGAAATGCTATTGCACTATAAAATGAATTGTGAATTAGTTATTTAGTTTATGCTGACTATCAGGAGAAGTAAGCTATGACTTATCCTGAAAGATTTTTCATTTTAATTTTTTACCAAGATCTGTAACAGCCAAATACCCCCATCAAAAAGAAACAAGGTGATTGTTAATTCCAATCTGTTTTATTGCCTCTATCCTTCTGTTTTCAGCTTCTTATTTTTGCTTCACTGTCACAACCCCCTTAATGCCTTGTACTGACCCAGTTCCTGGGCCAATCCTGATTAATAGCCATGCTTCAATCAGGGGGTTTACAAATCAAATAAGGTTCTCACTTTACAGTCTGTGTTAGTACATTGCATAAAATCTCTCACAGTTCTTCCCTTGATAGAGTTCACTGATGAAAATTTATCTCCATTGAGCATTTATTCCATGTTAAACACAATATATGTCCTATATTCTTTTAAACTTTAAATGTAAAAATATTGAGTTAATCATATGCCTTAGTCCATAGTACCTAATCATCATTGGTCACTGCAAGACTCTTTGTAAGATTATTTCATTAATCCTTTTGTTCATCCACAATCCCATTTCTCAAAGTCTTCCCCAACTCTTAGGGGAGGAATGCTTGCTACTGCACAATACTAGTAGGAAGGAGTACAGGAAATGCTGGGGTCTCTCTGGGGCATCTCTTTGTACTCATATGTATTATGATAACAGTTAATGAAAAACTGCAACTCAAATAGACAGGACCCAATGGTATTGACTTTTCAGGAATGAAGTTTGAAATCCTCATACCAGTCAAGAAACCATAGTCATCTGAGGCACTTTCTGAGGCCAAAGAAAATATAAAATGGATTGTAGAAAACAGAATTTATCAGTACCAGCTATGATTACTTGATAATATGTGAAAAGGAGGACTAGCAGTTTTAGGTTTCTTTCTTATTTGTGTCTGTCTGTGTGTAAGTTTATATATATGTGTCTATATCTGCATGTGTGTGTGTGCATTTGTAAAAATATTCATATATGTGCATATGACAATTGTATTCTTTTTATTTATTCACTCTAACTCCTCTATTATTAAACAGAAGATGTGCTAAAAGTAGTTAACCTTATATTTTAGTACCTAAGTTAGAGGATATCAAAGCTAATAAATATTAAGGAGGAGGTGTGACTTAGACGAATGAACATCACCTCAAGATATATAAAGTAAAACTTTCTGTAACCTGTTTAGGGGAGTGGGCTAATATCTGGGGGGAGAGATTTTATGTGATACAGTTATATCTTGTTAGATGGGAACTTAATATTGCTATTGTGTTTATTTGGAAGTTAAATATAGTTAAAACGATGTGTATGGATATCAAGTAGACAAGGTATAGACTGTGGTAGACTGTTCTCGATTGCTTTACCACACTGAAAACTGTTTTTTCAAGAATTTCTTTTCCTGTATTGTTCTTAATTAGCAGTTGCCAAAACAAAAAACTCACATGGGATTTAGGTGCATAACAGAAGCAGTAGACATGTGATATGATTTGGATTTGTGTTCCCACCCAAATCACATGTCAAATTGGAGAAGGGGCCTGGTGGGAGGTGATTGGATCATGGGGGTGGATTTCCCTCTTGCTGTTCTCATGTTTGTGAGTGAGTTCTCATGAGATCTGATGGTTTAAAAGTGTGTATCACTTCATCCTCACTCCCTCTCTCTCCTGCCACCATGTGAAGAAGATGTTTCCTTACCCTCCACCTTCCACCATGATTGTAAGTGTTTTGAGGCCTCCCAGCCATGCATCCTGCTAAGCCTGCAGAACCATGAGTCAACTAAACCTCTTTTCTTCATAAATTACCCAGTGTCAGGTAGTTCTTTATAGCAGAGTGAAAACAGACTAATACACCATACCTGTTATACCATACTTGTGTTCAGATGTGATGACTAACAGATTTCAGGATATGTGTTGAATTTCTATTATCACTGTGTTCTTCTCTGTGCTCAACTCTTTTCTAAATGCTGGTTCTGCTGATCAACCCTGACCATAGGCTTACCACCACCATATACCTGGCTGTCAGTCCACAGAGACAGTAGTTACACAGATGCAAAAGATTTACACATAATTCTCCATGAGTTCTCCACTTGTGGTCTGCTTCAGCAGCTGAGTAGGTTTGGCTTCTTATATTGAGAGGCTAGTGATATTCTGCTAGAAGTTCTTCCCATGAACTCCAGATTCTGATATCCAATAGACTGCTTATTTTGATGCTAACAGACATGGAACACTTTTGTTGGATGTATATGATACACACAATCTCAAAATGAACAATACTCAGTGGTTGATCATACCATACAAAACTTCCTCCTCTAGCTACCACATCTTCACTATTTCACTAGATGTTAGTTTTATCTTTCTATTGTATTGGTGTTATATGTTACTCCTTTCTCTCTTAGTATGTAATTTATCACCAAATCCTATTGACTATTCTTTAAAAATATTTACAGAATTAGACAACATCATCTTAACTCCCTGACTTAGATCAGTACCATCTTTTACCTGGATTATTGCAAATAATCTCCTAACTGATCTTTCTACTTCTACTCTTAGTATCCCTATTGTCTACTTTCAACTGAGCATTAACGGTAGTTATTTTCAAATACATGTCAGGGTTATGAAGAATGTTGAGCTGTAAACTCTGTCAGAGATAGTCAAAGGGGCTTTAAAATATTTCTCATAAGGCTCTTTTACTCAAAACCCTGTAACAATGCCCTGTTTCAGAATAAAAAATAGCATCCTATGATTTCCTACAATACCTCACATTGGTGGTTCCAAATGGAAAAGATACCACACCCTAGGCAGCATTTAAAATTTTGTTTAGGAATATTTTTGTATTTCACAAGGATTCAATGGTCACTGTGTAAAAGGAAACAGTGATAGTTTACAACCTGCAACACATGGGACAATCTTATGCAACAAAACATTTGTCATTATTTGTATAGCTTGAATCTTTTATTGGACAGTACTCTAGTTAAAACATATTTATAATTATCTGAAACTGGAAACCATTTTGCATGCAGACACAAAGACTTCTGTGTTACCATATACACTGATGTTATAAGAATAAAAGTGCCATATTAATCAATGGCAAATTATACATTGTCTTGTTCAAGATTTATTTTATTTTGAAAATCATATCATTGATGGCAACAGTGCTTGTAATATTTAAATCACAAAAAATATAAAATAAAAATTATAATGGACACATACGTCTTCAATTCTGCCATTATTCTTGAATTGTTGTTGCTCTCTAGGGAAGCATGAGCATTTTTTTTTTTTTTGGTTTTTTAATTTTAAAAAATATTTTTGTGGGTACACAGTAGGTGTATATATTTATGGGGTACATGAGATATTGTGATGCAGGCATGCAATGTGAAATGAGTGCATCAATGAAGAATGGGATTTACATCCACTCAAGTATTTATCCTTTGAGTTACACACAATCCAATTACATTCTTTAAGTTTTTTAACAATATACAAGTAAGTTATTATTAACTATTTCACCCTATTGTGCTATCAAATTGTAAGTCTTATTCATTCTTTCTATTTTTGTTTGTACCCATTAACCATCCTCACCTTGCATTCAAATCCCCCCACTATCCTTCCCAGCCTCTAGTAACCATCCAT
The DNA here is from genome assembly GCA_036589455.1 of Ateles fusciceps. Classification (NCBI taxonomy): domain Eukaryota; kingdom Metazoa; phylum Chordata; class Mammalia; order Primates; family Atelidae; genus Ateles; species Ateles fusciceps. The sequence goes on from JAZHEH010000193.1 coordinate 9,647,119, forward strand.
CTATTCTCTATGTTCATGAGTTCAATTGATATGCTTTTTAGCTCCCACAAATAAGTGAGAACATGGAAAGTCTGCTTTTCTCTATCTGGCCTATTTCACTTAACATAAGGCTCTCCAGTTTCAATCATGTTGTTGCAAATGACTGGATCTTATTCTTTTTAATGGCAGAATAGTCCTACATTATGTGTAAGTACCACATTTTCTTTATCCATTCATCTGCTGATAGACACCTAGGTTGCTTCCAAGTATTAGCTATTATAAACAGTACTGCAACAAACATAAGAGTGCAGATATCTTTTCAATATACTGATTGACTTTCTTTTGAAGGTGGAAGTAAAATCCAGGATGTTCTAGTTCCTTATATAAAATGGTATAGTATTTTCATATAAGCTATGCATATTCTTCTGTATACTTGAAATTATCTCTGGATTACTTATAATATCTAATACAATGTAAATGCTACATAAATAGTTGTTATATTGTATTTTTATTTGTATTAGTGTTGTTTTATTGTTATTTTTAATAAGAGTTTGTTTTGTTTTGATTTGTTTTTAATATCTTCAATTCCAGGTTGGTTGAATCTGGGAATTTGGAGCCATGGAAACTGAAGAAAACTGTATTAAGTAAACAAAATGTTTCCACTTTATCAACTAAATGCTAGCACAAATGTAGAAGAAAGCTTATTTTTATTATCTGATATAAATGTCGGATTTTTAATATGACTTGGAAGGTCAAGGAGGCATTCCAAGTCATATAAAAAATGGCCTATGAGGTATAAAAAAGAAATTAGGTCTTTTGATCTAGGAGATCTCAAACAAAGGTAATTTTTCTTTGTCTCTTTTTAAAACACTTCCTCACCACTTTGCTTTCCACTATTATATTACCTGTTTCAGTAGTCAGAAGTGATAGAATAATTGTCACGTTATTGAAATTTTGACACTTGTAAAATCTTAGTGAAAACTTCTAGCAGTTTGAAATAATCTAATCAGGTTCCATTGCTTGACAGTCAGTATACAAGATATGGAATGCACTATTAAGATCCTGCTCTTATACCATTTACCTGTTTTCTGTATCATAATGCAGCTCTCTCCCTTCTCAAACCAGAGTATTTGTTAGTTGCCATTTTGGCCATGATTGTGGTATATGAGATAAAAAGTTATAAATGGTATTTGATAAGAAGACTCAGAAATCACTCATAATCTAAGCTGAAAATAGATTATTATGAGGGAAAAATATTTTGTAAATGTTCTTCAAATTCCAGAGGTAATAAAGAATAGTGAATAATTTGATAACATTAAACATATTTTTATATGGCAAAATTATTTTAGGCAGAATGGAATAGCTGGGAAAATCTTCCACTTACAATGAAAACATTGATTTCCTTAATACATAAAAAGCTTATAAAAGAAGATAAGATAAATATCAACATCAGTATAGAAAAATAAAAAATAAGAGAGCATTGAAATTTATTGAAAAAGAAGTGCAAAGATTTTTCATTTGAAAACTTTTAACATCATTCATAAGAAAGATACAAGTTTCCTCTTTAATAAATAGTGTTGGGAAAACTGGCTAGCCATATGCAGAAACCTGAAACTGGACCCCTTCCTTATGCCTTATACAAAAATACTTAAGATAGATTAAAGATTTAAAGGTAAGACCTACAATTATAAAAACCCTCGAAGAAAACCTAGGCAATACCATTCAGGACATAGGCATGAGCAAAGACTTCATGAATAAAACACTGAAAGCAATTGTAATAAAAGCCAAAACTGACAAATGGGATCATATTAAACTAAAGAGCTTCTACACAGCAAAAGAAGCTATCATCAGAGTGAACAGACAACTTACAGAATGGGAGAACATTTTTGCAATCTATTTATCTGACAAAGGGCTAACATCCAGAATCTACAAGGAACTTAAACAAATTTACAAGAGAAAAAACAAACAACTCTATCAAAAAGTGGGCAAAGGATATGAACAGACACTTTTCAAAAGAAGACATTTACAAGGTCAAAAAACATATTAAAAAATGTTTATCATCATTGGTCATCAGAGACAAACTCAAAACCACATTGAGATATCATCTCACAGCAGTTAGAATGGTGATCATCAAAAAATCAGGAGACAACAGATGCTGGAGAAGATGTGGAGAAAAAGGAACAATTATACAGTATGGGTGGGAGTGTAAGTTAGTTCAACCATTGTGGAAGACAGTGTGGCCATACTTCAAGGATCTAGAAATAGAAATGTCATTTGACCCAGCAATCCCATTACTGGGTATATACCCAAAGGATTATAAATTGTTCTATTATAAAGAAATATGCACACGTATGTTCATTGAGGCACTGTTTACAATAGCAAAGACCTGGAACTAACCCAAATGCCCATCAATGATAGACTGGATAAGAAAATGTGGCACATATATGCCATGGAATACTATGCAACCATAAAAAAGGATGAGTTCACGTCCTTTGTAGGGACATGGATGAATCTGGAAACCATCATTCTCAGCAAACTGATACAATAACACAAAACCAAACACCACATGTTCTCACTCCTAGGCAGGTGTTGAACAATGAGAACACATGGATACAGGAAGGGGAGTATTACACACAGGGGTAGGTTGGGGTGGGGTAAGGTGGAACAGCAGGGGAAGAAATGCCAGTTACAGGTGATGGGAGGATGGAGGAAGGAAACCACCTTGCCAAGTATATACCTATGCAACAATCATGCATGCTCAGCACATGTACCCAAGTACCTAAAGTACAAAAAAAAATATATATATATATATATATATAGTACATGCATGCACACATACATACACATATAAAAGGCAAAACGAAACCAAAAACAAAATCTTAATGCATTAACTCACTAAGTGTATTTATTTCTTAACACATGTCACTGTCCCATGCCAGTTTGTGGGGAGTTAGAGGATGGGACTTGATCCTCTTCTACTGTCAGCTAATACCTGGGGAAAAATAGTAAGCATGTAAGATAGTGAGGAAAGTTTTTAAAAATGACTGTCCTAAAAGTGACATAAATCACACAGCAAAAACTCAGTCACGTAATGATACCTCACTGAAAGGAAAAGTAGGAAATCTGAACTACCTCTGAAGTTAAGAATAAATAGGTTTGTGAGCATCCAGCCAATGTTTAACAAACCTCTTGTCTAAGAATGTTCAGTCTGCTCTCAAAAATACCTTATATTGGGTAATTTATAAATAACATAAGTGTATTTTTCATAGCTCTAGAGGCTAAGGAGTCCACGATCAAGGTGCCAGCAGATACAGTGACTAGTGAGGGCCCATTTCTCACAGATGATGCCTTCTCACTGTGTCCTTACATCGTGTAAAGGGAAAAGGAGCAAAGAACAAGGCAATTTTATAAGAGCGCTAATCTTATTCATGAAAGCTCCACCCTCATGTCTTAGTCACATCCCAGAGGCCCCACTTCTTATTACCAACATATTGGAGATTAGATTTCAACATAAGCATTTTGGAGGGACACAAACATTCAGACCATAGGACCTTTGAAATTACAACTGTATGATAGATACCTGTATAAACTATCTGTGAATTTTATGAACATTTTTTCTATTAGTTAAATGAAGGAGTAGATGAACTTTAAATTTTGATATTCCAATAACCTGATTTTTGATTAGGATTTTTCATAACAAGCCTATTGATTTAGACAGTAAACATCTACCTCAATCTCTAAACTGGGCTGACACTCTTTGAGAGTTTTGAATCCCTCTATCTTAGTTCATTTGTACTACTATAATAAACTAGCACAGATTGGGTAATTTATAAATAACAAAAATTTATTTTCACAATGCTAGAGACTGGGAAGTCAAAGATCAAGGGGCTAAGAAGTCCCATGTCTGATGAGGGTCCATTCTTTGCTTCCAAGAGGAAACCTTGAATGATCTGTCCTCACACGGCAGATGAGGAAAGGCAAAAAGGAAGAATTCCCTTTGGCAAGGTCTTTTACAAGGGTATCTAATTCAGTTCACAATGGGAGCCCCCATAGTTTAATCACCTCTTAAAGGTGCCACCTCAATACTATCACATTAGCAACATCTGAATTTTGGAGGAGACACATTTAAACAATTGTACCTGGTTTGTTCAACAAACCAAACCCTGGACAATTCCTTATAGTAAATTTTGTTTCTTCGGCTCTTTCTTATCTCCTGGCATTGGACATATCACTGTCTCCTGTCAGACATTGAATGTAATGTCACTGATCCTGGGGTTGTGCTAATATTAGTTCATGCTGTGTTTTATTCTTCTCTTTAGATTCACAGCAATTCTCAAAGCGTGTGCCCCTCATCAACAGCAACAGCATCGCCTAGGAATTTGGTAGAGAGGCAAATGTATGTGCCCCATCCCAGACCTACTAAATCAGAAACTCTGGGGATGGAACCCCACAGTCTGAACTGTATTCATTTAGGTAACTGATACAATAAAGTGTTAGAACCACTGAACTAGAATATGCCAATTTCTCTATTTCTATATCCGCAAACAGCTGTCCACCTAGTTTCTAACCTGTGTACTTGTGAGCCCGTGTTTCTGCTATTTTCCCAGAAAGGAACGACTGTATAGGTATTAATCTCTTTGCTTAATTAATGTTTGTTCTATAAGGAAATAAGCTAGGGAATTTGCTGCAGCCTATTTAACACCTAGAATAAATTTTGAGATTAGCTCTTATTTACATCTTTTATTTATATAGTTGCTATGAAAAAAAGCTATATAGTTTGTTTTTTCACATTTTTCCCCTGAAAGCTTTAGTACCTTGTTTGTTATTATTCAACTAAAAACCTAATTGCTTTTCCTCTTAGAAATTTTCACTGGATGGTTATACAGAGTTTTAAAAATCTCTTGATTGGTACACTTCTTTGGTTACACGTTGATGACCATAATATTCATACTATACCCAGTCATTTGTTTACCAATTATTTAATATTGTTTATGTCTAAAAATCACAGGTATTTGAGATGAAGTACAAGTAAAAAATGTTGAGTCTACCACTATCAAGTTCTTAAATTGCTCTTGTAAGATGAGTGTTTTTACCTAAAATTTCTTTCTTAAAGTTAATCCTTGAATAACTCTCATAATATTTGTGATGTAGTGAATAAACATGTTTCTTTTAACTGTTGCTTTTACAGGGAAATTTAACAGTGTTATGAAGTATGATGATGGTGTTTTTGCTGCTGCACAATGGGGAATCCATTTTAAGTTTGAGACCAAGCAGAAAATGACTCTTTCCATAAAATATACTGAAAACACTTCCCCTATGACCCAAATAGGCTGAAAGATTATAGTAGGAAAACACACACACACACACACACACACACACACACACACAGACACACACACGCAATGCTCATGTTAGAGAAAAGAATTTCCAATAGCACAGCCACTTTCATTAAAAAGTAAAAAGAGTAGCTAGTTTTTTTTTCTTAAAGATAAAATCAGTAATAGTAACATAAGTAGTAGCTAGTTTTAAGCAAAATTTATTTAAAAAGAAACAAGTTATTCTATAAAAATCAATTTATAAAAAACATGTGTGCTTTCAAAACTCAGACATGATAAATGACTTGCTGAGGTTAGTAATGAGCTCCTTTAAGCAGTAAGTGAATATCCCAGCACTGATATCTTAGAATGGAATAACCTGAAAAAAATCCAGCCCTATTGTTTAGGGGTATTCACCAATCATTTTGAAAACATATCCCTGCAGTTTTATAACAGAAATCTTGGTACACTTTTATTTTTATTATTTTTATTTTTCTGAGACAGAGTATTACTCTGTTGCCCAGGCTGGAGTGCAGTGGCTAATCTTGGCTCACTACAACCTCTGCTTCCCAGATTCAAGTGATTTTCCTGCCTCAGCCTCCTGAGTAGCTGGGATTACAAGCGTGTGCCACCATAGTCCGCTAATTTTTTTGTACTTTTGGTACAGACAGGATTTCACCATGTTGGCCAGGCTGGTCTGAACCTCCTGACCTCAAGTGATCTGCCTGCCTGGGCCTCCCAAAGTGCTGGGATTATAGGGGTGAGCCACTGTGTGCAGGCTCATTTTTAAATGTGTTCTATGTAATCTGTAGAATCAAATGTACATAACTTGTTATCATCAGAGAGTGTGAGTCACTCTTGCCACATTATTTTGTGGTCTCTGTAGATTTCCAAGGTATATAACTTCTCCAAACTTATTATAAATAACTCTGTAAATAAGATGAACTCTATATTGTCATTAATTAAATAGGGCAAGAAGAAACTTAGGAATTCTGTTTTAGCAAAAATTGTATTTTAATTCAGAATGTATAAATTAATTGCCTTCTTCCTGCCATGTACTGAGCTAGCTAAAGAGGTAGTTCTATGAACAAGTAAAATATAGTCTTTGTCCTTATTTTTTTTACATTCTTGTGAGGGAGCAATCAAAACACTGTAAGCAATAAAAATCTATAAAATAATTAAAGCTATTAAGGAAAAACAGAGTTCAAGATAAGTTAATATTAGAGGAAGAAGGTTCTAAATTAGAAAAACTAATAATAGAATTTTTATAAACAAAAACTGAATTGACATTAAAGGATTCAGCTACATGAAGATGGAAGAAATAATGTTCCCTCCAAAAAAATTATTTTTATAAAGCCACATGGTAAGAAAGTAGCCTTAGATAGAGAGGAAATGGATCATGCATGACGTTTTAGGTCCTGATACAGAGTTTGAATTTCATTTTAAGTGCAGTAAGAACCCAATAAAAATTTAAGAAAGGAAGTTACACACTCTATTTACATTTTCAACAGATACTTTGGAATAATGTATGCAAAAAAAGAAATGGGATGAATTTGGATTATAGATACCAGTTGCAAGTCTGGGACAATATTTCAGACAAGAACATTTTAGAGCCCAAACATAGGATGATTCAAAGATGAGTGACAATGCTATTGGCAGTGATGGGGAAAGAAGATAACTTTAATACATGATTGAATAATAATGAAAAGTTGCATTTTTAAAATAAAGATGTGACATCTGCGAGACATCTAGTTGAAGCTATCTGTTGGGCAAGTGAAAATATGAATGTGGGGCTAGAATGAGAGTTTTGGCAGGAAGTCCATATTAGGAGGTCACATCTATGTAAATATTACAGAAAAACATGCAATGGATATGCTTGCCTAAAAAGAGAAATGAAGTGGACCCAGAATGGAATCATGACTAAATATGGAATAATATGGAGTAAATGAGTTTACAAGATAGTGGCCGAGAAGGTAGGATAAATATCAGGAGAAAATGACATTATGAAAAAAAGAGAAGAAATAAATTGAAAAGAGAGAGTCTTTAACATTATCAACTTTTGTAAAGAGTTTGAGTGAGATGAGTACACCAAGTAATTCTATGAACTTGGCAACATGAACAGACTCAGTGACTATGGGTAAAACAGTGTCAGTGGGTGCATGAGGAAGCCAGAGAAAGGCTGACGAGAGAATAGGAAGTGAAAAAGTAGAGGCAGCATGTACAGATTTCTCAAGCAAGTAGAAAAGAGAAATGCAATAGGCTTGCTTGATGCTATTAAGTACCAGTTTGTGGCTTCTATTGATGATAATTATTAACTGAAACTATTCAACTCAATTATATGATTTCCTTCAGCTATTCAGGCTGGTTTTACTTAAACATTGAAAATGCAGCTGTTAGATGCTATTCATGTTGGAGTTTTGAAAACAAATTCAACAAAAGAAGAGAGGGTTAAAGGGAATTACGGTACTCGTAAAGAAATTCTTACAGTAATGAACTATTAAATCTAGTAAAGTGAAATGAAATGAAGGGAACTAGGTGAGAAAGTAGTGAAATTGATGCATATGAGAGTTTGGGTGACATCTAAGTGTGGTAATGGCAGTAATTCAGGAAATGGGTGGAAATGAAGAGGTCCATTGACTCCCTGAGTAGTCAGTGTTTGAAAAGTGGAATTTCATGGGTGGCTAACATTCAGAAGGTGAAGTTGCTGATAATGACAAAGTTTAGCATCATTATGGATCAGGATGAGTGAAAGAAAATCATCTTGGAGATGTGTAAGTCAGTGAACTTGAGGTCAAGATGTAACATGAGTCATTGATTCAGATGAAAAGTAAGCAAGAACGCTGCCAGAGTTTAGGACTCTGGGGAAGACACTGAGCCAGGAGGAATGATACACCAAAATTGTTTTTGATTCCAGCTTAAAAATTTCAGAGGGTGCAGTAGAAAGGTTAATGGGGAAGATGAGTGAAGTTTACAAAGTAATTTGGAGATACCCAATTGTTGTTGTTCTGTGTATTGCATTAGTATAGGCATTTTACCAATAAGCAGAACCCATTTGATGTAAAAGTTAGAGTGAATTTCTTATGTTATAATCGGTGTGTTATTTAGAATATATGTTCTAGAATTTGGATTTCTTATTACTAGAAAGAAAAAATTTGTGGAAGGATTTAACGGCTCCTGCCTTATGAAGTGTTTATTGGCAAAATCCAGAAATCAAAATAAAATGAGCTCATTGGACCTAAAGATTTTTGTTTGCTTTTAGCTAAGATAAGTATATGATCAGTCTGTCATAGAGGCTGATGATACAGATTCATGGATGAGTCCCAGTTAATTTTATTGCAATTTGGATGATAAATTTTATAGTCACCTTATATATGATGGCTTTTAAAATTTGTTATTCAGTACAGTGAACCATTTCACATTCATGTTAGAGAAGGAATATGTTATAAACTATTGGATTTATAGAGGCTAAGAATCCTGAAAAGGTAAATAGTCATATTATTCTGAAAATATGCACCCTATCCTTAATGAAATGCAGTTAACATCTTGCTTTTATGTAAATTCCAACTGTGCTCTTTTCTCCGAAATGTTCTTAAAATTTCAGAATTAGAAATTAGAGCCTGTAACAGTTTTATTTATGCCTCTAGACCATTACTATTTCTCTCTTTCTAAATATCCTTCTTTCCTTAGGTTCACTTTAACTTTTTTTTCTTCACTGAATATTTTAACTCCTGGACAGAGTCATCACCACTCCAACTCCTGTCATCATTATAAATAATTTGAACATCCCTGTGTACAGCTTCAAATAGGAAATGTGATTTAAAAGCTCTCTTTAAATATCAGAGTCCCCAGCTTCTCCAAAGGGAGTCTTTCTGAACAAGATCCCCTATAGGAAGTGTTTATAAAGTCATGAATTTTACTTAGTAGTTTACCAAAACTTATAATTATGCATGTATTTGTGTAATTATTTGTTTACTATCTCCCACTAGCTTCGAGATTCTATCATGTTGAAGAATATTTTTTTGTTTTCCATTATATCCCCAAAACAGGGACTCAGAGACATTTATTTAAGAATTTATTTAAAAAGTAATTAAATAAATGCACTTAGAAAAGATAAATACAAGGCAGAGCAGCATGTTACTATTTTTTGGAAAATTTACATTTGTGTTTATTTCATGTGTCCCCCCCACAAATATTTAAAGCACTTTAAAAGCAAATACATGATAAAACTAAACAAGTATATTGAAAAGAGAATATCTGGCAGAACAGTTTAGAAATATATCATTTTGCTATACCTGCTGCTAGAGATTGACCATAATTTGGCTCTGGCTTCCCAGAGAAATAAGAAAAAATGGGGAATGAAATCTCCTGCAAGCTTCAGAGGTTTCATAACATAAAATAAATCAGTTGCTCAAAGGTAGGGCTTTCATGGGAAATGGGATCACCCACAAGCTTCATAGGTTTTGTAACAAAACAAATCAGTTTCTCAAAGGTAGGGCTTTCCTCTACTAAGACGAAAAATAATATTCTCGGCACATTCTTATGAAAACGGTTCTCATGACACATAACAGAATTATTCTTAATTATTATTGCATGGATTTTATACAATATTGTAACGTTCTTCAATAAAATCTAATGGAATACCTAAGTTAAATAATTGCTTTGTGGTTAAAACAATAACAAGAATAAAATGTTCAAAACATTTTTAAATGTTTTGAATGAATAAGTAAATGTATTATCCTCCTAATACAAAAGTAAAGTTATCTCTGAGCACAGATAGTGATTATGTTTTCAGTAATGGCCATGAATGTTTGTGAGAAATGATCTGCATTATAATAGCAGTTCACCTTGAACTTTAATGGGACAAATGCATCTTCCCCTTATTGAGAATTTCTGAACTCTCTTTAATTGTGTAAGACATGTACATATTTATCTTTATTAGAGTTTTATTGCAATATATAATTGCTACATATGATTGTTAGTATATTTTCACTTAATATTTATTAAGCCTCTAAACTATATTATCTTTTCTTGAGAAATATAAAGTATTGAAGAATCATTTTAATGTATTCATTTCTGCTATCTATATTATAAACATCTCAAATTTAACTTAGAATATAACTATGTCTTACTTATATTGTAATCCCAGTTCCAATTTCAATAACCAGCATTTTACACATTTTTAATCTCTGCTTATTGATTTTGTAAGCAATTATACAGAACTATGGTCAAATAATATATTGTTTGTATTAATTTAGATAATACTCATTGCTGTAAAAAATAACGCCAGTTTTCCAATGGTTTAAAAACTAGAAATTTATTTTTCTTTTATGTAAGCATCTAACACGGATCGGGTTTGGTGGTGAGCTTCTTTCATCTGTATTGTAATTCAAGTGCCCACATTACTTCCATCTTGTGTTTCCACACCCCTCAGCCTGACTCGCTAAGGAAGAAATTCTCCAGGCAATTAAGCCAGAATGTTCTAAGGCATCCACTGTATGTAATGAATTAAATTCTCTTGTAGACCTCTAACGGCAATAGTGACGTGGATTCCAAGGAGAACAGAGATAATAGTCAATCAAATTACTTTCTGTGTTCTATGGTTTAGCCAAGAGCCCCAGCTGAGAAAGCCTCTCTTGAAATCTCTTCATTAAGTTGGCAGGAAGAGCAAGAGAGATCTGTGAAAGCACTTCTTCAAAGATGCAGGCAATACGTGAAACACAAAACTACTACACATTTTATTGGCAAGAACATGTCACCTGGGCACAGATGGGTGCTAGAGAAAATGGAGCCCCTGGCTGAACAGCCCCCTTCCAGTGGTAACTCTACACTCTGGAAAAGAAAACAGAAATTTTGCTACAAACCTCATTGCCTTTATTTCATTGTTTTGTGTAAGATCAAAGGTGATTCTCATATGATGAAAAATAATACTTATACCTACTCTTTATTAAGCATTTTCTATGAATAAAACCATGCACTGATTACATTTTGTAACTTCTTAACAAATTTTATAAGACAATTAAATTTGAACCCTAATCCAAAGTTCCATCTGGGAACACTGATTTTCTACACTTTCTTACACTGATTTGCTAGTATAATCAGAACTAACACAAAATTGAGAAAAATATGTTTAGTGACTTATTTTCCTATGAACTTCGGGAAAAATACAATATTCTGTTTTCTTGAGAGTACAATCTGATTCAATTCATTAAACATCTCTGAGAATATAATTTGATAAAGAACAATCTAAATGTTGATCGTCTCTTTGGTATTTATCCAAAGGAGCTGAAAAACATGTATCTCGGCAAACACCTGCACATTGATGTTTATAGCAGCTTTATTCATAATGGCCAAAAGCAACCTTCAGTAGGTGAACAGATAAGTAAACTGGAATATACAGATAATGGAATATTATTCAATATTAAAATGAAATGAGCTATGAAGCCATGAAAAAACAAAGAAAGTTAAACACATAAAATATTGATATGGTTTGGCTGTGTCCCCACCCACATCTCAACTTGAATTGTATCTCCCAGAATGCCCACATGTTGTAGGAGGAAGCCAGGGGGAGATAATTGGATCATGGGAGCTGGTCTTTCCTTTGCTATTCTCATAATAGTGAATTAAGTCTCACAAGATCTGATGCGTTTATCAGGGGTTTCTGCTATTGCTTCTTCCTCATCTTTCTCTTGCCACTACCATGTAAGAAGTGCCTTTTACCTCCCACCAGGATTTGGAGGCCTCCCCAGCCATGTGGAACTGTAAGTCCAATTAAACTTCTTTTACTTGCCAGTCTCAGGTATGTCTTTATCAGCAGCATGAATATGGACTAATATAAATATAGTGAAATAAGCAAATCTGAAAGGCTCTGTACCACACGATTCCAACTATATGACTTTGTGGAAAAGGCAAAACTGTGGCTAAAGTAAAAAGATCAGTGGTGGCCAGAGGTTGAGAGTAGGAGAGAGGATTTTTAGTGCAGTAACAATACGCTGTATAATACAGCAATGATGGATACACATTATTATACGTTTGACCAAACCCACAGAATATACAACACCAAGAATGAACTCTAAGATAAACTATGGATTTGTATGATAGGGATATGTCAATGTAGGTTCACGGATTGTAATGAATATATCATTCTGGTGGGGGATGCTGATAATGTGGGAGATTTGCCTGTGGGGTGGTATACAGAAGATCTCTACCTTCCTCTTGATTTTATTGTGATTCTAAAACTGTTCTAAAACACCAGTCTTTTAAAATGGTTGAGCAAGAGGGATAGATCATTTAAAACACTGACTTGTGAGAGAAATGCTTAGAGCAGCTATTATTTTTCTTATCCTTAAATAACAGCAGGAAGTTGTTTTTGAAAAATAATCAAGCAATACTAAATAATATAAAGAGACTAAAGGTCCCTCTCTGTATTCAGCCTCTCCCAATATTCTATTCCATGGTGGAATCACTATTAAGGAGAGGTGTGTGTGTGTGTGTGTGTGTGTGTGTGTGTGTGTATGTGTGTGTGTGTACATTTAACAAAAATGCAAACAAAAAATGGAGTAATTATTTCACAAATGGAGCAAATTATTTCACAATCTTTTTATAATAACAGCATATCTTAAACTTTTTCATGTCATGGCATGTATAATTTTGTAACATTAATATAAGAAGATGAATAATGATTTTCTTATTTTAGACAATTATATAATCTCTAGTTTTCTACTATGACATATTATGAAATTATATTCAACAATATATTTTTAAACAATCCCATGCTGTGCAAATAATTCTCTATTATGCATATATCAAAAATAATTCCCCTATTGATAGATATAAGATTTTCTATTTTTCTATAATAACAATGCTGCAATAAATATACTAATAAATACATTTGTTGTGATATACATGTATTTAGGATTGATAAATTGTTCAGGCTTTTTTTAATAGGCTGAGAAAAAGTTATAAAATTGTATTCATATATGTTTCAAACTTTTTGTGTTATGTGAACACTTTCTACATTTTTATTGCATTTTCTCATAGAATAATAATAGCATTTAAGAAAAGAATTAATTTGCATTCTGTTGGTTGCTAGTTCACTCTGATGATTGTTTCTTTTGCTGTGCAGAAACTCTTAAGTTTAATTAGATACCATTTGTCTATTTTAGCTTTTGTTGCCATTGTTTTTGGTGTTTTAGTTATGAAGTCCTTGCCTATGCCTATGTCCTGAATGGTATTGCCTAGGTTTTCTTCTAGGGTTTTTATAGTGTTAGGTCTTATGTTTAAATCTTTAATAGATCTGGAGTTAATTTTAGTGTAAAGTGTAAGGAAGGGGTCCAGTTTCAGCTTTCTGCACATGGCTAGCCAGTTCTCCCAACACCATTTATTAAATAGGGGAATCCTTTCCCCCATTGCTTGTTTTTGTTAGGTTTGTCAAAGATCAGATGGGTTGTAGATGTGTGGCATTACTTCCAAGGACTCTGTTCTGTTCCATTGGTCTAGATCTCTGTTTTGGTACCAGTACCATGCTGTTTTGATTACTGTAGCCTTGAAGTATAATTTGAAGTCAGGTAGCGTAATGCCTCCCCATCTGACAAAGGGCTAATATCCAGAATCAACAAAGAACTAAAGCAGATTTACAAGAAACAAAAAACAAACCCATTCAAAAGTGGGCAAAAAATATGAACAGACACTTTTCAAAAGAGGACATTTATGAGGCCAACAAACATATGAAAAAATGCTCATCATCACTGCTCATTAGAGAAATGCATATTAAAACCATATTGAGATACCATCTCAGGCCAGTTAGAATGGTGGTCATTGAAATGTCTGGAGACAATAGATGCTAGACAGGATGTGGAGAAATAGAAACACTTTTACACTGTTGGTGTGAGTGTAAATTAGTTCAAACATTGTGGAAGACGTTGTGGTGATTCCTCAAGGATCTAGAAATAGAAATACCATTTGACCCAGCAATCCCATTACCGGGCATATACCCAAAGGGTTATAAATCAATCTATTATAAAGACACATGCACACGTATGTTCACTGTAGCACTGTTTACAATAGCAAAGACCTGGAAACAACCCAAATGCCCATCAATGATAGACTGGACAAAGAAAATGCAGCACATATACACCATGGAATACTATGCAGCCATAAAAAAGGATGAGTTCATGTTCTTTGTAGGGACATGGATGAATCTGGAAACCATCATTCTCCGCAAACTGATACAAGAACAGAAAACCAAACGCCGCATGTTCTCACTCATAGGCAGGTGTTGAACAATGAAAACACATGGGCACAGGGAGGGGAATGCCACACACTGTGGTCTGTTGGGAGTTGAGGTGATAAGAGAAGGACAGTGGGGGGGGTGGGGGAGGTTCAAGAAGGATAATATTGGGGAAAATGCCTGATGTAGGTGATGGGGGGATGGAGACAGCAAACCACCATGGCATGTGTGTACCTATGCAACAAACCTGCAAGATCTGCACATGTACCACAGAACTTAAAGTACAATAATAATAATAACAATAAATTAATTTGGACTATTGATCACATGCCTACTTTGTGAGTATATGTATTTACTTTTGCCAAGCACCTATTATCTGCCATATAATAAATCATGTTATTTGCTTGCATTCTTTCATTTAAATCTTACCCCAAAACTGTACTATTATTATCTCCATTTTAACAAATGGCAAACTAAGGCTGAAATGATTGCTTTCTGACAATCAGCAGCAGAGGGTGATATAATTCAAATCCAAGTATGTCTGTCTTTATAGTCTGAACTCTTTGTACTATACTGACATTTAGGTTCTAATGATTTTTCATTTGAGGTTCATATTTTGCAAATAAACTTTTCTTTGCAAATATATGTAATTTTTATTTTGATTTCTAATATTGATGCATATTTTTTCTCTCTTATTGCTTAGGCTGAAATACGAGTTTTATTTTGTCACCAAAAGTCTTAATAAAGTTTTTCCAATATTTCAATATTTCAGAAAAAGCATATTTGTACATGAACACTTTCTGAATTCATTATTCCAAGAGGAAAGCACTTAGAAAACCTCTCAAAATTTCAAGTGTTATAAGAAAAGTGTGCAGTATAAGATTCTGAAATTTATAAGCATTTGGGTTAAAATTTTCTCTCAAATAACAAGTGAACAACCTCTTTAGAATTAAGCTTTTTTGGCTGACTCAACAATTTTACCTACTTAATAAATATAGTACCTCTTCACTATAATTTTGTAGTCTAGTGCTTATTTCCTAATTTTTATCTATAGGATAGCAGATAAAGATTTATCTGTCCTCTAAACTGCATGTTTTTTTGGCTAAAATCTAACTTGGTATCTTTTAAGCTACCATTAAAGATCTGTCTTTTGTGCCTTTGCCTACACAAAAAGGACATTATAGGAAAAAAACTACCATTTTGAATGACTACTCCACATCAAGAATATTGAGAAGCACTTTTGCTTATTTTACTTGTTACTCTCATTTAATCCTCACCAAAAAAGTATGGTGTCGATCTTATTTTCCTGCTTCTAGATGTCAGACGACTATCTTTATACTCCTTGGCGACTTCATTATTCCTTTTCAAGCATCAGGGCTGTTGTTTGCTTCTCCCTTCACTTCCAGTTAGCAAATGTAATTTCATGCATATGTAGTTGAATACATGAAAAAGAGTTTGTAATATACTTAGATAATGTTGCTGAGAGAGCTTAGGCTATGGGTTAGACAAATCTTGGTTTACCTACTAACCCTATTATTTACTACGCAGTGAATTGGTGCAAGTTGCCTAACTTTACTTGCCATGGATAAAATGAAAATAAGACTAATATCACAGCACTATTGGAATGATTAAATAAAAGAACATGTGTTAAATGCTGAGTTGCAAAGTCTGGCACAGTATATATTAATACAAACCAATGTTAATAATATGCTTTCAAGACATCTAGTCAAAAATGAATAAAAATATTTACTAGTATTTTAGAACAGTTTTGCTAAAATATGGCTCTATTTAAAAACTGAAGAAGAAAACACTACTTCGTTGTAAATATTACTTTATCAATTCCAATTGAAAATTAGCAAAACATACTATTTATTAAAAAGAATTAAAAATCACGAGTATTCTGAGATCAGATGATCAGAATAAAGAAATGGCGAACTCAGGAACTTAGAGGATTTTTCACCAACAAAGTGTTAAAGTTTGTTTTCTCATTACCTACATGTCTATTTTATTTAGCACTGTTTAGAAATATCCCGAGCCACAAAATTATCTAGCAAATGGAATAAAAATGTCATTTTTAAAATGTTTAGTGGCTTGGTTGGGTGCGTTGGCTCACACCTGTAACTCCAGCACATTGGGAGGCTGAGGTGTGGTGGATCACAAGTTCAGGAGTTCGAGACCAGCCTGACCAACATGGTGAAACCACGTCTCTACTAAAAATACAAATATTAGCTGGCATAGTGGCATGCACCTGTAATGCCATCTACTCAGTAGGCTGAGGCAGGAGAATTGCTTGAACTTGAGACGCAGAGGTTGCAGTGAGCCAAGATCATGCCACTGCACTTCAGCCTGGGTGGCAGAGTGAGAATCCATCTTCCAAAAAAAAAAAAAAAATGTTTAGTGGTTTAATGCTATTAAATACATATGTAATCCAAATATAATTTGTTTTGAATATTTGTCTCAAAATATTTTTCTGCCATAGCTATTTTTGCATTTGTGCTTTTTTTCTACACACATTTCATGTCATCTAACTAGAAAATTAAGAGCATTTTATAAATTATTCAAAGATATATTGCTGTTGCACTTGAGGCATAAAAATGTGATTGAGTCCGTGTTGTCAGAATGTTACGTGGGGTGCAAAAATTAAATAAATAGAATTTATAATTGGAGAATGTCATAAAAATTAATTATCTCAATAAATTAAATATGTTAGCTTCTTAAAAATTACCATCTGAAATCGAGATTATTAAATAATTTATTGTTTTATGTTTGTCAAATGGCAAACATTTCTAGCTAATTTTTTATGTTGACTATTAGAAAAATTATTGATGTCTTTGTTTTAAAGTTTCAAGATTAATGTTTATGAAATTTTCACTGCATTCTGTCACTGTGTTAAAATAAAATGTGAAAGGAAACACAAGTCAGAAAAAAAAAAATCTAAAGTAGGAAGTGAGGCAGACATAAGCCACTCAGGTCTTCTCCAAAAAACAAATATTTGCTGTTCAGTTGCAAAGAAGGTAGGTCAATAGGATGCCTCCAAATGTCAGTTCTACAGGGTCCACCACAGCCTTCAAGATCATGATATTCTTGGGACCACCTCTACACAATGACTGCACAAGGTACTAGTTTATGATCATAGTGGTTTCCACCCAATGTGAGGCTTTTCTGGCAGGCAGTCTTCGTTCTAGAGCTTTGCCATACTATAATAGATTTGGTCAGGTCTGCATCTTGATCTAATGGCTCTCCTTGCCTAATTCTATTTCGTTTCCTTTTTCTTCTCAGATAGTAATTCCTGTGAATCTTTTGCACTGCTTACTACTTTCTAGCTTCTAGCTCCCAGAAACTCCAATCAGTTCAGGAATAAAACTCAAATGTTTTTCCAACTACATTATTGCATTTGAAGAATGAAATACTATTTTTCCCAAACAAAATATGCTTACCAAAGCACCTAACTTAGTAACTGTTTGAGTACAACTTCAATATTTTCCCTCAACATGAGTGGAACTATTTTGCCTGTCTAATTTATATCTGCACATATTATTTATGACTGATCATTTCCCATTACTTATCTTGCACTGCTACAAACTCAGCACAGTAATACAGGGGACACCAGAACACACATCTGGCCCAACCTGAACAATCAGACTAATGTGTCAAATTTCCTCATTAACACTGGTAGGGTAAAAACAGAAAAGTTTTCTTACTACCTTCATAGTTCTTAACTGGGAACTCATGCAACAAAAGACAAATTAACAACAACAACAACAACAAAAGTGTATTAACACATAGACCTCATGTATACATAAGGGAAAACAGAGGGAAAAAAAGAGTAAATCTCTATAGTAGGTCTCAAAAATGCTTTTAAACTTCAGGCTAAATACCACCATTTTGTTTTCTGAAACAAAGAGAGACAGCTGTGAGGGAAGGTCCTAATAAGACAAGATGGCCACAAAAAGCACCTTACAGGTAGAGTTTATTAGGCAGAATTAAGTCCACACTTTCTCCATTAAGATATTGTCTTTCTTTTTCCTGGTTCAGAAAGGGAGTGCAGCAAGACCCTCACAAATGGGCCTTTTCATTTATATATGCAGATTTTTCTTATAAAAGGGCTACTTCTCAGAGCTACTCCTGTGTCTGCAGCTTCTCAAAATAACCAGGTCCAAATAATATGCCAAAGAGGCATATTTTAAAGTGCCATATTCTGGTTTTCTATGGTCATATTTTGGGGTGTTGTTTCCTCTCCCCAAAAAACATCAGTACACTAAAAATTACTATTTATTTCTCAGTAGTTAATCACCTGCCCTACCATTCATTATGTTTTCTGTTTCTCCAATATCTGAAAAGGCTGTGCACATGACAAAAGAGAACCAACTTTTTCATTGGTAGACTTGATACTCCCAATTTAGAGTGCATCCATATTCTTAAGGTAGCCACCTTCTTGCCTTCTTTGCAAGATATTAGAAAAACTTGACATCTGCATTCAGAGCAGTTGGATAGACATCTTGTTGATGGTCACAAAGACAAAATTTTTCCTGGAACAGAATATGGTAGTGAAGAGGACATGCATTTTGTTGCATATCCCTAGAGATGAAGTTCCACCTACCATTTCTGTTATTATAAGATGAAATACTTCAGACTAGATTTGGTTTATTACTATTAATAATGATGGCATCAGTCCTGACAAAGAACTGGATTGGACTGGAAATGAACTTGATATTAAAAGGCTGAAACTTTGTCTTCTTTATTTTTCATGCATATATTCATTCATTTATCCACTTACAAAGTATTTGTAGATTTTGCCAATATAAGTAGCTACTGTTGGTCCCAAATCTTTATAGGTTTTAGAAATGCTACTGTAGACCATTAGAGTTAGGCATTTGGTTGTGCAATAATAAATAACATGAACACAGTTGGAAATAACATCACATAGTAATGGTGAAAATCACATAAGTAAAATTATTACATATATGTATGGTGAGGTCAGTGCTATTGAACTGAAAATACAGGATGGTTTAGAAGTACAGATGACATGTCCTGATGTAGATATGGGGGATTGAGGCCATGGATGGATAATTATAGGAAAGAACCACCAAATTGAGAGCTAAAGGGTGTGTCTGGAGGAGATGGGGCAGGATTATTATGTAGGAAAAGGATTAAACTGTTCCAAGCCGAGGGAGTAGCATATATGAAGGCCCACAAATCAGAAATAATTCATTCTTCTTCCCTTTTTCCTGGTGTTAGACACTTCTCTAAACACCCTAAAGAAAAAGGAAACATATTATGCATATTTAGATAAGAAACAGTCCAGTCATTTCTTGAATTGTCCCTTATTGTGCATTGCCTCTGTAGAATGACCATGCAGTATTCTGTGTCTCCTTTGCTGGAAAGTGCATAGTTGGTTTGCAAGCTCTGACTCATGGCACCTCATTATGAAAACTTTTCTGAAGTCATAGCACAAGTTTAATCATTTCCTCTACTGTGCTTTGATGTAAAACATGATATTTAAGCCAAAGTGGCTAACCATGTATATCCAAAAACTCTTGCTAGAGGAAAGTTTTTAGTGGTGATATAAAGAAAACAGCATAGTGTTATGAAATGGGCAGTTCCAATGTCACCTCAGATGGCATTGTGTAAAGTGTAAAATGGTTGCTATAGTAAGTATAATAACCATAGTATAAAAATTATAATAAGTGTAATATAATAATAACCATAGTATAATAATTATAATAAGTATAATATAATGGTTATTTTACACTTTACACAATGCTAAGTGTAAAATGATTATTTCTTTTTTCATTATTATTATACTTTAAGTTCTGGGGTACATGTGCAGAATGTGCAGTTTTGTTATATAGGTATACATGTGCCATGGTGGTTTGCTGCATCCATCCCCCATCATCTACATTAGGTATTTCTCCTAATTTTAGCCCTCCAAAATCCCCCACCTCCTGCTATCCCTCTCCTAACCCCTCCCACCCCTGACAGGCCCTGGTGTGTGATGTTCCACTCCCTGTGTCCATGCCTTGGAAAATGATTATTTCACGTAAACCATCATGATAGTGAGTGAAAGAAAACTGGTTCCTCAGAATCAATGCAAAATGCTCAGGTTGGAGAAACAGAAGCTGTAGCAGTTAGCTGCCATTTACATAAACTAAGTAAAACAACCAACTGACATCAAGCAACACTCACTGGAGGGAAATACATCTTTCCCCTAAAATTTATTATATGAAAACTACCATTTGCAGAAACAAGTACTAAAGAATTCTGTGATTTGTCAAATAGGCTCTGATATAGTTTGGCTGTGTCCCTACCCAAATCTCATCTTGAATTACAGTTTCCATAATCCACACGTGATGTGGGAGGGCCAAGTGGAGATAATTGACCCATAGGGGTGGTTTTTCCCATGCTGTCCTTGTGATAGTGAGTTAGTTCTCATGAAATCTGATGATTTTATAAAGTGCTTTTCCCCCTTTTTCTTGGCACTTCTCCTTGCTCCTGCCATGTGAAGAAGGATGTGTTTGCTTCCTCTTCTGCCATGATTGTACATTTCCTGAGGCCTTCCCAGTCATGCTGAACTGTGATAAACCTCTTTTCTTTATAAATTACTGAGTCTTGGGTACGTCTTTTTAGTGATGTGAAAACAGATTAATATAAGCTCCAAAAGCAGAAGCCAATATCAGTGCACACATCTTGATGTTCACAAATAAACGTGTGCCAATGCATATTGGTACCACAGGAGGAAGTATATTTTAGATGAGAATATTTTTTGACCACATTTTTAAGGACATCTAGAGAACTCATTTACACTTTCTGCCATGTGAGGAAACAGCTAGAACTTACCATCTATGAACTAGAAACCAACGCTTGCTAGAAACTGAATCTGCCTTATTCTTGAACTTCCCAGCCTTCAGACTTATGATAAATAAATTTCCATTGTTTGTAAGTTACCCAGTCTATGACAAATTGTTAAGGCAGCTTGCACAGACTAAGGCAACTGGTAAAATCTGATTAAGGAGCACCTATACAATATTCCAAGTTAAGAAGGACTTCTGTCTTGGTTTCCTCAAAACATATATAAAGGGGTAGAAAATGTGTAATACTATTCCTCACCCAGCAAAAGGGTCATGGCTGACACTCATATAACAAAAGATATATTAACAAGAGCAAAGCATAACAAATTTATTTAATCAAAGTTTAATGTGACATGGGAGCCTTTGGAAATTAAGACCCAAGGACCCAGGGATGACCATCTGTTTTTATGCTTAGAAATGATGTAGAATGGACAGCCATGTAAAAATGTGAGTGGACTATTGGGTATGAGCTAACAGTAATAGACTGAAGGGGGAAACTCGATGAGGCCTGACTGCCCAGATTCCTCCCGATTTCCTATGTGCCATTCTTTCCTCCTGAGTATGGGACAGGACTCCTCCAGAATGATGCCCTTTAAGGAAGAAAGGAAAAAGTGACCTTTCTGGGTTTTATGACTTGGTTGGGAGAAAGTGATTCTGATTTCTATGACTCGCATTGGGAAGAGAAATTCTGTTTCTATCACAGACTTCAGGGGAGAAAGAGGGTTGGGATGACATAGGGCAGGAGAAGGTCAGAGAGAAAATTTTAAGGCTGCTTCTGAGACCTTCCAGTCTCCCCTTAGTTTGAAGTACTCGGCATGCCAAAACATTATACTTTGGAGAACTGTTTTCAGAGCCATGATGCATATGTAGGACAGTACTTTATTCATATCTTTATCCCTGCACTTGTGGTCATATATATATATACACACAATTTTATATACCTTTATTCCTATATACATTAGACTATCAGAGGGTGAGGTTCTCAAATTAAAAGGGACTTAATGTTGTTATCTCATTGGTCTAGTATAAAGTTTCTATTTCTATTTTAGTAGGTGAATGAACATGGTTGGGTAGATTCATGACCAAAAACTACATAGCATAGTAATACTGTTAGTTATGCTATTGGGTTTAAAAGTATAGATTTTAAAAATAGTATCATTAAATTACATCTTAAGATATTTAAGTTGAATTAGGGGGAGATAAATTTCAGTGGTAATCAGTGAGAAATCAAGCTTTACAGATGAACCAGGGATGGGAATCTCTGATATTTATGCAGAATAACAAGACAGAGCGAATCATGTTAGCTCACTCACATAAGAGTATGAATATAATTTTGTCTTGTTTTATTTCTATCCCTGAAGTGTGTTGTATAATATTCTTTGGCAGTAAAGATAAGAAGCAGAGATTACAACCATCCTATAAAGAAGACTTCAGTGTGTGTGCCAGAGCAATTCATGAATATAATACTTTATTAAATGAATGATGTCTCTGTAATATCTGTAAATATGTTTTTCAATGGAACATTTTGTACTTAGATTTATTATAAATACATTAAGGAAGCTTACAAAATGAATGCATTTCTTTTGTGAATTCTCTTGGAAAACTAATAGTCAACTTTTAATTTACTGTAAGTATGTTGAATTTGCTTAAGATAAGAAAAAAATGTATATCCAAATATCCACTGTGGGCACATGTTATAATACCTACAAAAAAACACATACTAAAAATAAAATATTGGGAAAAAGTCAATCTTAGATTGTCTGGCATTGAGGAAATAATTCTGCTTCTAGAAAAAAAGTACTTACAAAAATATGTCAAGTGGAGTACTTGTATGTATAAACAGCATAAAATGTAGAATAACAACAAAAACATAATAATTTGCATAAAAACATTCCTCTAAAGAGATTAAAGTACTCTCTAGTGCATTATCTCATTTAACCTTAACTTCCTCCCTGCTTGAAAAGTTAATAATTCAACATCCATAATATTTTATTAATTCCCAGATCCCTCTATATTTTCTGAAGTAGAAAAGCTTAAATCAGACAAAACCTCTACAAGCTTACTTCAAAGCTGAATCTAAAATATGGAGATTTTTATTATTACCACAAGCTCTAAGATCACATATTTTTAAGACAAGAATTTCTAAAATATCAATCTGTTTTAAATATACTTACAAAGAGTTGCAGGAAAACCATGAATTTCTGAATTCAGACAAACAGTTTTAAATCAGGCTGCAATCCAGAAGTATAAACAATTAGTGATTTAACCTACTACATTAATAGTTTAGGTTTACAAAAATGGTTCCTTTGTCAAGAATCTCTTAGTCTAAAACAAACAAAAAAAATTGCTATTCTTGCTTCCATAGTCTCCAACCAACAGCCAGCCTTTCTTTTAAAATGAAAGTTATAGAATGTTTACATGGAATTTATGTTACAGGCAGTAGTGTATTATATATGTGTGTGTGTTTACATGTGTGTGTATACACACATATACACATATATATACCTTATACATATTTGTATCACATATACACATGTTATATGTGTGTATGTGTGAACTGAATGTGTTTTGGAGATGGGACAATTAAAGATAATTAGGTCATAAAGGTGGATCCCTCATGAATGGGATTAATGCATTAACGAAAATAGGCCAGAGAGCTAATTAGATCTTTTTCTGCCATGTAAGAATACAACAGGAAGTTAGGATTCTGCATCCCAGAAGTGGACTCTCACTAGAACCCAGCTGTGCTATATCCTCATTTCAGATTTCCAGTTCCCAGTACTGTAAGGAATAATTTGTTGTTGTTTATAATTCATCCAGTCTATGGTCATTTAACAGCCGAAACTGACATAGCCAATATGACATTAAAAAGTTAGGAATCAGACCTTCCTTTACTTGTGATCTTATGAAATTCATCTATTTTCTTCCTCCAACTTGCTAATCATAAATCTGATACAGGGTATTTGTACTTGTTTTTCTTTCTGCCTGGATTTCTCCTTCCCCAGAATTCACAGACGTCTCCCTCACCTTTACTTTATTCGGGCATCTGCTAAAAATCACCTCCTTTAAACCTTTATCTGAATAACGTGTTTAAGTAAGAATCCACATCTCCACCAACCACCCTCTAAAACTTGCACTTGTTTCTTTTTCATGTATAGCATTCAACAGTTTCATGTATAGCATTCAATGCATTATTTATTCATTTATCATTTATCACTGGTCTCTCCCCCCTAAATTCATATGCCATTAGGCAGGTAAGTTATTCACTGCTGTGTTTAGAACAATGTTTGGTCCATAACAGTGACTCAATATATATTTGATGAACAAATGAATTAAGGAATTCATCTAAACAAAATATCTGTTATTTTCTCCTTTGAAAATATTTTACATAATTAATTATAAAAGAAATATTAATTAGATTAGACATTGCTATTCAGAATCTTTTCAAATAATTTGGCTTTTCAATATGAGATTTTTAGGAAGCAAACAGGTTGTGCTATATATAAAACATAACATAAATGACTAACAAATATATATTATAAGGTATTTTACAATTTCACTGAAATGACATTGTTCTGAAGAATTCAACCCCGGAAGAAATGGTCAATTCTATCACTATGATATCCCCCCTATAACAATGAGATTTAACTTTTTGGGTAACAAAATATCTTAGAGTTAATAAAACTATAAAAATTATTTCATGCAAAATGTGTTTCAGCAAATATCTTAAAATATGATATATACAAGTTCAGTGAACCTGGATGCAAGATTAAGAACTGCAGCCATAGACCAAGAGCATTTAATATTAGAAAGAAGTTTTAGAATCCCCTAGTCAAAACCCTTCATTTTAAAAGTGGATAATTAGAACCATAGAGAGTTAACCTGGCTTGTAGAAGCTCACACAGCTGCTAAGTGGTGGGTCAATATTTTAACAGAACATGAAAACCCAGTGCTTTTTCAATAACATATATGCTAAAAAGTCTTAAAAAACAAATTAAAATAAATTAAAAAATTTTTAAAGTCTTTCAAAAACAAAATTTTGACACAACACCTTGCACATGTTGTGAAGTCACTTGAGAGTCTCTGATATGGTAAAATGGTAAGTGCCACAAGAAAGTTCCACGAGGTATTGTATTTAATACTTATTTTTCCAAAATGCTTTATAAATATTTTTTTGCAATGTACACACACAACTCCAACTGTCTATGTATGTACATTTCTTCAATGTCTTTTAAAATTCTCTCAATAAATATATCATAATATATGCTAAGTAAATATTTTCTTAACCCAATATGTTCATTTTTAATATTTAATCAAGGTGGAATTTTTGACAAAGGTATGTGCTACACTATTATTTCTTATCCTGATTTGTTGGCAATAATTTATATGTACATTTTCTCATTTTCAAGCATTTATTTAGATTTTTTGTACATATATATGTCTTTGGGGGATATTAATTTTTCAATAGACAAAAAATGTACAATTAAAATTTTAATAGTTGATTGAAATAAAGCCTTATTTGAGTTAAAGCATTTTTTGTTCTCTTTCAGCAACAGTATGAGAGCTTATCCCATGTTCACTGATTCAGCTATGACTGAATGTCTATATAGTATGCATGTTATAGATTTTTTAAAAATTCATTTAAAAATCTATTTCTTTTTAGTGTCCACCTTAATTATTCTAGACAATATAGAAATGAGGCTATCAGCCTTGGTGGCAAAATATATAAAAGAAAAGAACAGATATCCCATAGGGAAACTACTCAAAAGAAATGTAAAATATGAGGAGTAGAGTAAATTATCAGAAAGAATGCTAGCCTAATAACATTGTTACAAATTTAACTGTGAATGAGTCATAATTGCTTCAGTGCCATGACCTCCAAAGCACAGGTAAGATAACTTAAGAAATACATTAACTGACCTTTTCTCTTTAAGCTATTCTTGAATTATAAAGTCAAAGAGATGGTACTGCAAGAGACATATGAAGCTATGGTGAAAACTTGAAAAAATTTACTACTGTCCTAGAAATAGCTAATAGCAGAAGAGTAAAGAAAAATATCCATAATAATCTAGAATAAATATTTAGGTAATAGCTAGTTAATTTGGGACATAGAAGAGAACAAGAGATGTAAAAGCATGTGGAAATTCTTGTTTATCAATTAAAAAATTAAATATTTAAAGAAACCTTTATAATGTGATATAAAATGAAATAATAAATTACAATGATGAAACAGGTCCAAATATATAAATTATCAAAAAGAATGTAAATGAACTAAATTTCAAAGTTAAAAGACAAAAATTCACAAATTGAATAAAATGAATTCAACTTCCAGAAATTCACTGTTTACAAGAGGCATGAAAAAGCATATAACCAAAAAATTTTTAAAAAATGAGAAAAGACACAAGAAGCAAATGTTAACTCCAACATAATGTTTCAAATTAATATCATATACAATAACCATAAGATTTAAAAAGTAAAGAAATAAATCTACAGAAATGAGACTAAAACATTAATTATAAAGAAAAATCAATTTTATACTGTAAACCACTTATGCAAGAAGCTGAAAACATGAAGCAAGATTTGATAGCACTATAGAGAAAACCGGCAAATCTACTATTATGAATTATATCTTATTTCTCTATTATTGATAATTCAACAATTTAGCAAGGGTGTAGAAGATCCTAAGCAAAGTGACAATTTAATCTAATGAAAATCTTTAGTCAGGAAGTCTTTGCCCATGCTATATACTGAATGATATTGCCTAAGTTTCCTTCCAGGGTTTTTATGGCATTAGGTCTTATGTTTAATTCTTTAATCCATCTTGAGTTAATTTTTGTATAAAGTATAAGGAAGGGGTCCAAGGGGTCCAGTTTCAGTTTTTCTGTGTATACCTAGCCAGTTTTCCCAACATTATTTATTAAATAGGGAATCCTTTCCCCCATTGCTTGTTTTTGTCAGATTTGTCAAGATCAGATGGCTGTAGATATATGGCATTATTTCTGAGGCCTCTGTTCTGTTCTGTTGCTCTATAGCTCTGTTTTGGTATCAGTACCATGCTGTTTTGGTTACTGTAGCCTGGTAGTATAGTTTGAAGTCAGGTAGCATGATACCTCCTGCTGTGTTCTTTTTGCTTAGGATTGTCTTGACCATATGGGCACTTTTTTGGTTCCATATGAAATTTAAAGTACTTTTTTTCTAATTCTGTGAAGAAAGTCAAAGGTAGCTTGATGGGGGTAGCATTGAATTTATAAATTACTTCTGGCACTATGGCCATTTTCACAATATTGATTCTTCCTATCCAAGAGCATGGAATGCTTTCCCATCTGTTTGTGTCCTCCCTTATTTACTTGAGCACTGATTTGTAGTTCTCCTTGAAGAGGTCCTTCACATCTCTTGTAATTGTATTTCTAGGTATTTCATTCTCTTTGTAGCAATTGTGAATGGGAGTTCACTCATGATTTGGCTCTCTGTTTATCTATGATTACTGTAAAGCAATGCTTGTGATTTTTGCACATTGATTTTGTAACCTGATATTTTGCTAAAGTTGCTTATCAGCTTAAGGAGATTTGGGTTGAGACAATGGGTTTTTAAAAATATACAATTATGTCACCCGCAAACAGAGACAATTTGACTTCCTTTCTTCCTGTTTGAATACCTTTTATTTCCTTCCCTTGCCTGATTGCCCTAGCCAGAACAAACACCAAAAGCAATGGCAACAAAAGCCAAAATTTAAACATGGGATCTAATTAAATTAAAGAACTTCTGCACAGCCAAATAAACCATCATCAGAGTGGACAGGCAACCTACAGAATGGGAGAAAAATTTTCCAATCTATCTATCTCACAAAGGGCCAATATCCAGAATCTACAAGGAACTTAAACAAATTTACAAGAAAAACAAACAAAAAACAACACCATCAAAAAGTGGGCAACAGATAAGAACAGACATTTCTCAAAAGAAGACATTTATGCAGCCAACAAACATATGAAAAAAAGCTCATCATCACTGCTCATTAGAGAAATGAAAATCAAAACCACAATGAGATACCACATCACACCAGTTAGAATGGCAATCATTAAAAAGTCAGGAAACAACAGATGCTGGAGAGGATGTGGAGAAATGGGAACTCTTGCACACTGTTGGTGGGAATGTAAATTAGTTCACCCACTGTAAAATACAGTGTGGTAACTTCTCAAGGGTCTAGAAATAGAAATACCATTTGACCCAACAATCCCATTACTGGATATATACCCAAAGGATTATAAACCATTCTGACATAAAGACACATGCACCCACATGTTTACTGCAGCACTATTCACAATAGCAAAGACTTGTAACCAACCTACATGTCCATCAATGATAGACTGGATAAAGAAAATGTGACACATATGCACCATGGAATACTATACAGCCATAAAAAAGAATGGTTTCATATACCTTGCAGGGACAAGGATGAAGCTGGAAACCATCATTCTCAGTAAACTAACACAGAAGAAACACTCAAACACGGCATGTTCTCACTCATAAGTGGGAGTTGAACAATGAGAACACATGGACACAGAGAGGGGAACATCACACATCAGGACCTGTCAGGGGCTGGGAGGCTAGGGCAGGAATAGCATTAGGAGAAATACCTAATGTCATTGATGGGTTGATGGTGCAGCAAACCACCATGGCACGTATATACCTATGTAACAAACCTGCATGTTCTGCACAAGTGTCCCAGAACTTAAAGTATAATAAAAAGAAAAAATAAATAAATAAAGTCAGGAGGTAACATTTAAGCTGAGACCCATGAGATGACAAGAGGTCAACTATGCAGAAAGCCACAGATATAGCATGTTCAGGCAGAAGGGTCAACATGTGCACAGGCCAGATAGCAAAGCTTGGTATATTCTCTCCAGAGAAAATATGTATATATGTGTGACTGTATTCATGTGCACACATAGGTTGATAAATATCTATATAACTAAAGCTATCTCAAATTACATAATAGTAAAAGCATGGGCTCTGGACTCAAACAGCCCAGGTGCAAATCCTGCTACTTACAATTAGCAGCAAAGGATGTTCAGCAGTTCACTTAACTCCTAGTTTCAACTCTTTCTTCTGTCAAATGAGGCTTGTTGTGTACATGCATCAGGACTCTTGTGGA
Organism: Ateles fusciceps; assembly: GCA_036589455.1. Lineage (NCBI taxonomy): Eukaryota > Metazoa > Chordata > Mammalia > Primates > Atelidae > Ateles > Ateles fusciceps. The sequence goes on from JAZHEH010000193.1 coordinate 9,676,639, forward strand.
GATTAAATGTGATAATGTGTGTTAAGTATCTGGCAAGATAATAGAATAAATACTATATAATGTGAATAAAAAGAAAATATTTAGTGTTCTCTGTCCAGCAATTAGAGTGAATATGCATTTTTGTTAACACAAATGGAACATTTACAGTAATGAGTTATTTACAAGATAAAACTCCTCAAAAAGTAAATAATATTTGTCAAAAATATATTCTTTCACTACATTATAACAGTTATAATTAACAAAAATATAAATTTTAAATCATCATATATTTGGAAAGAGAAAAGTACATATTACATAACTAATTAAAGAATAAATCCTAAGTAAATAATATGGAAAATGGAACAAATAATAGAATGCATTAAAATTACACTGTAAACAGACCATATGTGGGTTTTGAGATGTTATACTAGTTGTGCTTTATGGAGAAATTTATTGCCTTGCATGACTATATTGAAAAGAAAAAAATCAATATAACAAACCTACCATCCATCATTAATTATTAGAAAACAATCAGAATAAACCCAAATGAATGGAATGATAGATTTAAGAATAAAACCAGAGACTAATAAGCTACAAAATAAAGATACTATACAGAAAACAAACAAAGCTAAGAGCTTCTTCATTGTAAATGCTGACGATATCAACAAATCTCTGGCAGTGCTTATCAAGAGAAGAGGAAAAATGTTATAAAAATATTTTGAATAAAAATATATACATATGCCCCCAGGAAGAGGGAGAGCTGAAAACAGGGAGACCAGTGATATGGCTTGGCAGGACTCATCCCCACAAAGACCAACAAACTGAAGCCCTTTCACTTGAGACTTTTGCAGCCAGCACATCAGTCAAAGCTTGACCTGGGATGATCGAGCTTAGTGGGGGAAAGGCATCCGCCATTGTGAAGGTGGGTATAATCTCACCTGTGTAAATGAAAGCCAGAGAAAGCTTGACACAGCAGCTAGGCTGAGTTCGAGGCAGCCCAGCAGCACCTCTGCAGGCAGACAAGTGACAGAGTGCCTCCTCAAGTGGCTCCTTGACCCCTGAATAACCAAAAAAATGCCTCATACAGGAAAGCTTAGGCTGATACCTGGCCGGTACCTTTCTGGGACGAAGCTACCAGAGGAAAGATCAGGCAGCAACCCTCACTTCTCTGCACCCCCTGCAGGTGATTCCCATGCAAGCAAGGTATGGAGTGGACCTCCAGCAGTCCTACAGCAGAGGGGCCTGACTGTTAGAAGGAAAACTAAGAAACAAAAATAAATAGCTTCAATACAACAGAAAGGACATCCACTCAGAGACCCCATCTGAAATCACCAATTTCAAAGATCGAAAGTAGATAAACTCACGAAAATGGGAAGAAACCAGAGCAAAAAGGATGAAATCATTAAAGACAAGAATGCCTACCCTCCTCCATGGGATTACAACTCCTCACCAGCAAGGGAACAAAACAGGATGGAGAATAAGTCTGATGAATTGACAAAAGCAGGCTTCAGAAGGTGGGTAATAACAAACTTCTCTGAGCTAAAGGAACATATTCTAACCCAATGCAAAGAAACAAAGAAACTAAAAATCTTGAAAAAGATTAGACGAACTAATAACTAGAATAACCAGCTTAGAGAAGAACATAAATGACTTGATGGAGCTGAAAAACACAGCATGAGAACTTCTCAAGCATACCCAAGTTTCAATAGCCGAATCAATCAAGCAGAAGAAAGGATATCAGAGATTGAAGATCAGCTCAATGAAATAAAACAAGAGGCAAGATTAGAGAAAAAGAGTGGAAAGATATGAACAAAGCCTCTGAGAAATATGAGATTATGTGAAAAGACCTAATCTATGCTTTATAGATGTACCTGAATGTGACAGGGAGAATGAATCCAAGATGGAAAACACTCTTCAGGATATTATCCAGGAGAACTTCCCCAATCTAGCAAAGCAGGCCAACATTCAAATCTAGGAAAAACAGAGAACACCACAAAGATACTTGTTAAAAGAGCAACCCCAAGGCACACAATCGTCAGATTCATAAGGGTTGAAATGAAGGAAAAATGCTAAGGGCAGTCAGAGAGAAAGATTGGGTCACCCACAAATAGAAGCCCATCAGACTCACAGTGGATCTCTGCGCAGAAACCCTACAAGCCAGAAGAGAGTGGGGGCCAATATTCAACATCCATAAAGAAAATAACTTTCACACAGAATTTCATATCCAGCCAAATTAAGCTTCATAAGTGAAGGAGAAATAAAATCCTTTATGGACAAACAAATGCTGAGAGATTTACTGCCACCAGACTTGGCTTACAAGAGCTCCTCAAGGAATCACTAAACATGGAAAGGAGCAACCAGTACCAGCCACTGCAAAAATGTACCAAATGGTAAAGACCAACGATGCAATGAAGAAACTGTGTCAACTAATGGGCAAAACAACCAGCCAGTAACAAAATGGCAGGATCAAATTCACAAATAACAATATTAACGTTAAATGTAAATGGCCTAAATGCCCCAATCAAAAGATACAGACTGGCAAATTGGATAAAAGCCAAGACCCATTGGTGTGCTGTATTCAGGAGACCCAACTCACATGCAGAGATGCACATAGACTCAAAATAAAGGGATGGAAGAAGATTTACCAAGCAAATGGAGAGCAAAACAAAAGCAGAGGTTGCAATCCTAGTCACTGATGAAATGAATTTTAAACCAGCAAAGATCAAAAGAGACAAAGAAGGGCATTACATAATGGTAAAAGGATCAATGCAACAAGAAGAGCTAACTATCCTAAATATATATGCACCTAATACAGGAGCAACCAGATACATAAAGCAAGTTCTTAATGACCTACAAAGAGACTTAGATTCCCAAATAATAATGGTGGGAGACCTCAACACTCCACTGTCAATATTAGACAGATCAATGAGACAGAAAATCAATAAGGATATCAAGCACTTGAACGCAGATCTGGACCCAGTGGACCTAATAGACATCTACAGAATACTCCACCCCAAATTTACAGAATACACATTCTTTTCCGCACCATATCACACTTACTCTAAAATTGACTACATAATTGGCAGTAAATCCTCAGCAAATGCAAAAGAACAGAAATCATAACAGTCTCTCATACCACAGTGCAGTCAAATTAGAACTCAGGATTAAGAAACTCACTCAAAACTGCACAACTACATGGAAACTGAACAACCTGTTCCTGAATGACAACTAGATAACAATGAAAGGAAGGCAGAAATAAAGATGTTCTTCAAAACCAATGAGAATGAACACACAACATACCAGAATCTCTCAGACACATTTAAAGCAGTGTCTAGAAGGAAATTTATAGCAATAAATGCCAATTTGAGAAGCGAGGAAAGATCTGAAATTGCCACCCTATCATCAAAGTTGAAAGCATTAGAGAAGCAAGGTCAAACAAACTCAAAAAGGTCACAGAAGACAAGAAATAGCTAAGATCAGAGCAGAACTGAAGGAGACAGAGACACAACAAAACAATAAAAAAAATTTAGTAAATCCAGGAGCTGGTTTTTTTGAAAAGATCAACAAAATAGACAGACTGCTAGACAGACTAATAAAAAAGAAAAGAGGGAAGAATCGAATAGATGCAATAAAAACTGTTAAAGGGCATATTACCACTGATTCCACAGAAATATAAACTACCATCAGAGATTACTACAAACACCTCTATGCACATAAACCAGTAAATCTGAAAGAAATGGATAAATTTCTGGACACTTGCACCCTCCCAAGAATAAATCATGAAGAAATTGAAACCCTGAATAGACTAATAAGAAGGTCTAAGTTTTGGCAGCAATTACTAGCCTACAAACCAAAAAAGTCCAGGTCCAGACCAGTTCACAGCCGATTCTTACCAGACGTGCAAGGAGGAGTTGGTACCATTCCTTCTGAAACTATTCCAAACAATACAAAAAAGAGGGAATCCTCGCTAACTCATTTTATGAGACCAACATCATCCTGATAACAAAACCTGGCAGAAACACAACTACAAAAAAAAACTTCAGGCCAACATCCATGATGTATGTTGACACAAAAATCTTCAATAAAAACTGGCAAACCAAATGCAACAGCACATCTAAAAGGTTATCCATCATGATCAAGTAGGCTCTGGGGATGCAAGGCTGGATCAACATATGCAAATCTATAAACGTAATCCATCACATAAACAGAACCAAAGACAAAAACCACATGATTATCTCAAGAGATACAGAGAAGGCCTTTGACAAAATTCAACAGCACTTTATGCTAAAAACCCTCAATAAACTAGGTATCAATGGAACATATCTCAAAATAATAAAACTATTTATGACAAACCCACAGCCAATATCATACTGAATGGTCAAAAACAGGAAGCATGTCCTTTGAAAACTGGCACTAGACAAGGATGCTCTCTCACCACTCCTACTCAATATAGTATTGGAAGTTCTAGCCAGAGCAATCAGGCAAGAAAAAGAAATAAAATGTATTCAATTAGGAAAAGAGGAAGTAAATTGTCTCTATTTGCAGATAACATGATTGTATATTTGGAAGACCCCATCATCTCAGCCCAAAATCTTTTTAAGCTGATAAGCAACTTCAGCAAAGTCTCAGGATATGAATCAATGTGCAAAAATCACAAGCATTCCTGTACACCAATAACAGACAAACAGAGAGCCAAATCATGAGCAAACTCCCATTCACAATTGCCACAAAGAAAATAAAATACTTAGGGATGCAGCTAACAAGGGATATGAAGGACCTCTTCAAGGAGAACTACAAACCACTGCTCAAGGAAATAAGAGAGGACACAAACAGATGGAAAAACTTTCCATTCTCCTTGTTAGGAAGAATCAATATCATGAAAATGGCCATACTGCCTAAAGTAATTTATAGATTCAGTGCTATCCCCATCAAGCTACCTTTGACCCTCTTCACAGAACTGGAAAGAACCACCTTAAACTTCATATGGACCCAAAAAAGAGCCTGCATAGCTAAGACAATCCTAAGCAAAAAGAACAAAGCTGGAGGCATCACGCTATCTGACATCAAACTATACTATAAGGCCACAGTAATCAAAACAGCATAGTACTGGTACCAAAACAGAGATATAGACACGTGGAACAGAACAGAGGCTTTGGAAGTAACACCAAACATCTACAACCATCTGATCTTTGACAAATCTGAGAAAAACAAGCAATGGGGAAAGGATACCCTGTTTAATAAATGGTGTTGGAAAAACTGGTTAGTGATGTGCAGAAAGCTAATACCAGACCCCTTCCTTACACTTTATACAAAAATTAACTCCAGATGGATTAAAGATTTAAACATAAGCCCTAACACCATAAAACACCAGAAGAAAACCTAGGCAATACCATTCAGGACATAGGCATAGCCAAGGACTTCATGACTAAAACACCAAAAGCAATGGCAACAAAGCCAAAATAGACAAATGGGATCTAATTAAACTTAAGAGCTTCTACACAGCAAAATAAACTATCATTAGAGTAAACTGGAAGCCAACAGAATGGGAAAATTTTTTGCAAGCTACTCATCTGACAAAGGGCCAATATCCAGAATGTACAAAGAACTAAAACAAATACACATGAAAAAAAAACCAAACAACCCCATCAAAAAGTGTGTGAAGGATATGAACAGACACTTTTCAAAAGAAGACATTTATGTGGCCAACAAACATACGAAAAAGATGCTCATCATCGCTGGTCATTAGAGAAATGCAAATCAAAACCACATTGAGATACCATCTCACACAAGTTAGAATGGTGATCATTAAAAAATCTGGCTACAACAGATGCTGGACAGGATGTGGAGAAGTAAGAACATTTTTACAATGTTGGTGGGAGTGTAAATTAGTTCAACGATTGTGGAAGACAGAGTGGCGATTCCTCAAGGATCTAGAAATAGAAATACCATTGGACCCAGCAATCCTATTACTGGGTATGTACCCAAAGGATTATAAATTGATCTGTCATAAAGACACATGCACTTGTATGTTCATTGCAACACTGTTTACAATAGCAAAGACCTGAAACCAACCTAAATACCCATCAATGATAGACTGGACAAAGAAAATGTGACACATATACACCATGGAATATTATGCAGCCATAAAAAAGGATGAATTCGTGTCCTTTGTAGAGACATGGATGAACCTGAAAACCATTATTCTCAGCCAACTGGCACAAGAACAGGAAACCAAACCTTGCATGTTCTTACTCATGGGGGTGTTGAACAATGAGAACAAATGGACAGAGGAAGGGAAACATCACACACTGGGGTCTGTTGGGGGATAGGGGGTAGGGGAGGGATTGCAGTGGGGGGTGGGGAAATTGGGGATGGATAACATTGGGAGAAATGCCTAATATAGGTGATGGGGGGGAGGAAGGCAGCAAACCACCATTGCATGTGTTTACCTATGTAACAATCCTGCATGATCTGCACATGGATGCCAGAACCTGCAGTATAATGAAAAAATAAAAATTTTTTTTGAAAAAAGAATCTTCAGATGGAATAGTTAGGCTTGTGTGGGAAAAATCCAACAAAGCCCAATTTGTACCTATGGCTGCCCCAGTAAGAACCTAATTCCTTTATCACGTGGCACAGACAATGCAGCTTACACCACCGAGGAAGGACACTGGATATGAGAACTTCTTCTTCTAGTTCCTCAGAAAGCCACACACTATGTGAAAAGATAAAAGCCCTGTTGTTTCTGCATTCTCCCTTTGCTTTCTTCTTAAGCAGTCTGAGGTGGTGTGACTGATTAGTGAAGTCTAGATCACATGAGTAGGAAGAACTGGGAAAGTAAGTTTTTGGCTTCTAACTTGAGGAGCTAATGCTCATATTACAGGAAATTCCATAGATATTAGAAATTCATTCCAAAGTTGGCCACCAGTCATGGCAAATAGCCGCATGATCTACCCAAAATTTTCCTGCCAGTTGGTGTCTGAAAAACAGACAAAAAACCCTGCTTTGATAAGGTTAGACTATTTGCTTAAATCTGCTAAATCCTTAATATATATTTAATAATACTGTGCTAAGCATGTGGGAGGATTGGTTTGTCACACCACAGGTGGTATATTGGGAAATTCCATGAAAGAAGAGATGGTGACTTATCTGGAGATTTGGGACTGTAAGCCATGCTTCAATATGTAAGTGCTGTGTGGACTGAGTTGATAAGTACATATGTTTTAGACAAATTGGATAAATTGTGTGTGTGTGTGTGTGTGTGTGTGTGTGTGTGTGTGTCTTTATATATATGATAAAAGGTTGCTGAGAAATGGGAACAGAGAGCAGAAGGATTTGTTGAGAGTAAAGGTAGCGCTTGGTAGATTAGGTAATGGGATCCAAACAGTTTAAGAAAGGATGAGCTACTGAATAAAGGTTAAAGCAGTTATGATAATGGATGTTTTTCTAGGGTGTAACTTTCATGTTAGTTTTTCAGGATGAATAAAAAATTGCCTTTTACATCAGCCTGATATATTATAATAAAAGTATTACTTCTTATTTGCAGAAAGTTATGACAGACTACTTAGCTTTATGACAACTTTGCCACTTATCTATGCTCCAATGCCAGGTTGACTCCCAAGGATAGCTATGGAGTTTCAGGAATGTCTATAGGTGGCAGAGAAAACCAACAAGTAAGAGACACCCTCAATCTGCTGAGATAAGCAAGAAGACAAATAGATATGGAAACTTTGAAGAATGAAATTCTCCATATATCCATATATAGTCAATCCCAGTGTAGCTAGGGGAGAGCAGCAAATAAGAAATTGTTACTTGAAGAAAAAGACTAGATAGAAACATTGAGGGAAATGGTGAGGTCATGATATAGTTAGCAGCGGGCAATTTAAACTCTAAATTGAGGGAAACTACCAGGTTAATAACTCCTGCACACACTGGCTATTTAGAGTTCAGTTGCAGACACTTCCAGAAAATAGATTTCTTTTCCTCCTAGAGTTTGAATGAAAGTCCCTATTCTGAGAACTAAGGTACTGTCCTACGATTAGACACAAGCTAGTGACCAAAATCGTCAAGTTCTCTTGGAAATTGTGACTATTGAAAAAAAGTTTAATCTTTCAGAAGAAATAGACTCCTGTGGAAGTGAACATAAAAATACCCTGTAAGGAAAAAAAAAAGCAAAATTGAGAGATTTGGAAGCTCCACATAAAATATGGGAAAAGAGGATAAATTCAGCAACAAGAAAAAAGCATGGCATAATGGAAAGTGTCTCTGCACAAAATTCCAAACATCATCCTGATTAAATAGAGAACTCAAGATGACAACACCACAGGAGAACAGTTGATAGTCGAAATGAAAGTTGAGCCTAGCTTATTTAACTTGGCACAACATCCTCCAGTTCCATCTATGTTTTCTCAAACAATAGGATACTCCATGATCTCACTTATATGTGAAATCTAAAAAAGTTGATCTCATAGAAACAGAGACCAGAAAGATGGTTACCAAAGGCTGGCTGGGAGAGGGTGGAATAGGGAAAGGGAAGATGTTGATCAGAGGAATAAGTTGTAGTGATCTACTGCACTGCAGGTGACCACAGTTAATAATGATGTATTATATATTTCAAAATTGCCAAAAGAAGAAATTTTTAACAATCTCACTACAAGAAAATAAGTTGGTGAGGTGATGTTAGGTTAAGTAGCTTATTGACTCTGTCTACTGCTGCATGTATAGATCAAAGCATCACGTGGCACCTCATAAATATACCAATTATTATTTGTCTATTAAAATAAATTTTAAAACATAAAAATTGAGAAACATATATAAGTATTTGAGATAATAGACCAAGTTTTCAAATGCCATTATTAAGTGAACAAACGCAAGTAAGCTTCATACCTGCTATCTAATATTTGCAATAGAAAATACTATTATTGAAACTGCACTCTAACGTTAGACTCTTTGCCACAATTGTGTGCTTGTAGAACCACATTACTAAAGCATACAGTAGGTAAGCGGATTTGATTTTATCTTCACATTACTATGGATTATAATAACTTTAGGAGAGGTTCTAGAACAAGTTTTTCTTAGATGGAATTTTGTATAATAATGAGTCTCAAAATTTAACATTGTAATTTGCTTGAGCTTTAATTAGTCCTAGACAGTCTTAAGGTGATGATTTTAAATTTCTATGAATATAAGTTTAATTTGCTTATTGGCCAATTTTTAAATGTTAACTTAAATGAATAAAGAAAATTCTATTCTCTTATATAACAGCACCTTCTAGAGCAGGCTAAGGTAGTCTGTGTCCTTCAAAATTTGTTCCTGTCTACAGCACGCAGAAGCTGATAAGACTTTTAGACACCATTCAGCATTTATGCATGTACAGATTCTTGAATATTTATTTTGTGCCAGAATCTGTGTTATTTGATGCATAATAGTACTTTAAATGTATGCTGTAAAATGTGACTAATATTAATAAAAGAGACATTTGTAAGTCTTATACATTTTACAATATTAGGAAAAACAGTGACAATCCATGACAAAGAGGACTTCCAAAATAGGATCAAAAAAGCAGTCATGAGAAATAAAAGCATAGAAAACCAGATACTGGTGGAACAGGTAACAAAGGAAAGCAGGAAGAACAAGAAAAGAAGTGAAATTTTCAAACGATAATGAAAATATGTCACTAACTCAACACAGAGTAGAAAAATGTAGCTTGTGTGTGTATGTGTGTGTATGCCTATGTGTATGTGTGAACGTAAAATACATATGTTTGCTCTTTCTGTCAGATTCTTTTCTGATAATGGCCTTAACCTATATTTATTCCAATACATTCATACAGGGATTTATAAAAAGGTGCTGAGTATCTCAACAGGCCCCACACCACTGGACCCCTTAAAGTCTCGAGAACAGTAAAGCCAAGGAAGCTTCATGGTCACACCACAGAGAGAGAAGAATTTGCCTTTTTATATCATTGCAAAACTGACTGTCACTGCCTTCTCAGATCTGAGGCAACAAGGACAGTTTCTATGCCCTGATATTTCTAAGGATTGAGGTTTTTGGATATTCCTGCAGAGAAAAAAGAAAACAGTTATACATTCCTAGGTGTTTCAGTTTTTCAGTTTTTAACTTAAGCTAAGTTTGTACTAGAAAATAAGATTTAGGTTTTAAGTTAAAGATTTTAAACCTTCTTTCCGTATTTTCTAGTTTCTCTTTCCCAGTTACCAGCACCGCAAGATATCTCACTGGTTCACTACATTGATGACATTATGCTGATTGGATCCAGTGGGCAAGAAGTAGCAGACACAATGGACTTATTGATGAGACATCTGTGTGTCAGAGGATGGGAAATAAATCCAAGTAAAATTCAGGGAACTTCAACCTCTGTAAAATTTGTAGGAGTCCAGTGGTGTGGGGCCTGTTGAGATATTCCTTCTAAGGTGAGGGATAAGTTGCTGCATTTGGCCCATCCTACAACCAAAAAAGAGGCACAATGCCTTGGGGGCCTATTTGGATTTTGGAAGCAACACATTCTTCATTTGGGTGTGTTACTATGGCCCATTTATCAAGTGACCCTAAAGGCTGCCAGCTTTGAGTGTGGTCCAGAATAGGAGAAGGCTGTGCAACAGGTCCAGGCTGCTGTGCAAAATGTTCTGCCACTTGGGCCATATGACCCATGAGATCCAATGGTGCTTGAGGTGTCAGTGGCAGATAGGGATGCTGTTTGGAGCCTTTGGCAGACCCCTATGGTAAATCACAGCAGAGGCCTCTAGGATTTTGAAGTAAGGCCCTGCCATCTTCTGCAGATAACTACTCTCCTTTTGAGAGACAGCTGTTGGCCTGTTACTGGGCTTTGGTGAAAACTGAATATTTGAATATGGGTCATCAAGTCACTATGTGACCTAAACTGCCTATTCTGAACTGGGGTGACTTCTGATCCATCTAACCGTAAAGTGGGTCATGTACAGCAGCATCCCATCATCAAATGGAAGTGGTATATACGTGATCGGGCTTGAGCAGGTCCTGAAAGAACAAATAAGTTACATAAGGAAGTGATTCAAGTGCCCATGGTCTCCACTCCTGCCACCCTGCCTTCTGTCCCCTAGCCTTCACCAATGGCCTCATGGGGAATTTCCTATGGTCAGTTGACAGAGGAAGAGAAGACTGGGCCTGCTTCACTGATAGTTCTGCATGATATGCAGATGCCCCCCCAAAAATGGACAGCCCCTTTCTAGGATATCTCTGAAGGACAGCAGTGAAGGGAAATCCTCACAGTGAAAATAACTCTGAGCAGTGCATCTGGTCATGCACTTTGCATGAAAAGAGAAATAGCCAGCTGTGCTATTACATACTGATTCATGGGCTATAGCCAATGGTTTGGCTCAGTGTTGGTCTCTGCTGCTGCCAAATTGGAAACTTAAAATTGGATTCCTGAACCACCTGGCTGGAGCCTGGGGGATTTGAAACTTGCCATTTTAAACATATAGGATATTATTTAATAACATGTACATTTGTGGAAGTTTCTTACCCTCTCTTTGCTTTAGCTCTATTTGTCCCTATGAAAATAGGGAAAATAATAATATCTGTATATAGGGAATTTGAGATGTAAATAGATAGTATGAATTTGAGAGTAAATAGATAATATATGTAAAGCATTTGAAACTATGTCTGGTACTATTAAGCACTCAATAAATGTTAGATATTATCAACATTACCATCCTCTTTATTATCGTTCCATTGACTTATGTATCTGCTCTTTGGAACTGCCTTTAAAGCAACAATCTTGCACTATGCCCCTAAAAACTCTAACCTCATCTCCCAGTGCATAAAGTGACCTGAATAAGCTATGGCCCTTTTCAAACAGTATAATTTATTCATTTATTCCTTAAATTGTCCATTCAACACCTACTAAGTAGAATACTGTGTGTTCAACACTAAAGTTAAAGCTGATTTTGGAAGACAGACAGAAAACTGTTTCCACTTTCCTGAATAGCTGCTAACTGCCTATTGCTCCTTCATTATGTTTTAGCTTTACTTCACAAAGATTAATTTGCTAGACAGGATAATGAATCCACCCAAATAAGTTTCCTTGTGCTATTATTCTTAAATAAAGTATAATCGGTTCCTACAATTAAATACAAATTTTAAAAGGCCAAACATTTTAGTTCTTAATGGAGTAATTGTACCCTTTAAATGACCACTTACTGTATTCCAATGATCTTTAAAATAAATTTTCACGTGTTACCGCATTAAATCTTTATCATAACATTGTGAAGTAGACATTGTTATTTCGATTTTATAAATAAAGATGCTGATGTTTAGAACAGTTAATTAACTTTCCTGCAGTTATACAGATGCTAATTAGCAAAGGTTTAATTGAAACCTATATGATTCAAAAGCCCAGATTTGTAAACATGCAGCTACTCTACTTATTACTGACAGGTCTCAACAATATATGTGAACCACCTTCACTTTATCATAATAAAAAATATTCACATGTCATTTGATATTAGGAATAGCCTCATTTAGACTTCCTCATTTCCCTTCACAATAAATGTATAAAGTATAATAAACAAAGCATCCCCTTATAGAAAAATAAATTCAGATAATGGGACTTAGTTGAAATTGTGCCAACTCTTCCAGTTAGCACGGGGTAGAGCCGAGACACGTATTTCTTATTATGGATGTTATTTGCGAATTAAAAGATTTGTCAATGCACTGTAGCAGTGGTAAGATATGTTCTCCGAGAAACAATCTGGACTGAAATAAGTTGAGCAAGGATAGTAAATAAAGTAACGTTCCTAACAGAGGCAGATATTGAGGCCAAAACATCTACTCTGGGAAAAAAGTAGAGAGATGAGGGGCAAGTACACGAAGAGTACAGCAAGAGCACAGGCGCAGTTACCATCTCAGTCTGTTAGCATTAAAATGAGATGACTTACCTTTCATCTTTCAGATTATGCAAGAGGCATATTTAAATTACCTAAATCAATCAGGGCTTAATATAAGAATAAACCAGGACGAGGAAGAATGTAAATATGATCATTGTATTTTCTGGTTTTATATCCTCCTGTGGTTCCAATAACCTGTATCATAAAAATTGGAATCCTGCTTGACAAGCCTTTTTATAGCTGAGTAATGACTTCATCTTCGGCCTTATCTCTAGCTGTTTCTGCTGCCCTACTAAATTTATTTCAGCTCTTTAAAAAGGTTGTCATCTCTCATCTCTAAGAAATGTTTTATGTTTTGAATTCAAAGACCAAATGGGAGGCTCTGACTTGGTCTAGCAATCACCATCCAATACTGTGCAAAGGCACTGCTCACAGACAATGGGCAAGCAGATACATGGTGATCTTTTATCCAGGTGCCATTCTCTTCACTGTGACTCCAGGTGATCTATGGTTATAAAAACTATCTGCACTCTGTTCCTTCAAAAAGAGTATATGGAAGTGGAATCCTCAGGCCAAAATGGAACCTGATGGTAGAAGACCTGGCTAAAATGCAGAGCAGACAAGTAAAATCATCATTAGTGGCACCTCAGGGACACAGTCACATACTATCATGCAGTACCTTAGGACTGAGTCAATGAATTGTTAAATATTTCATATAGGTTAGTAGATATAAAGGGGTTAAACAATGAACTTGGATTAATGCCCTAAATAAGCAGCAGCTGTTAGCAAAGTCATTACTGAGGGTTATGTTTACTCTTTTATCATCAACTGTAATTATTTGTTTGAATGGAGATCCTGTTATTAGCAGTCAACATTTCAGGTAGTAAAAGAAAACATGCTTACATTTGTCAAGTATGAATCACAGAATTTTGCCAAGTTTAGCTCTAGACTGACTTACTACTTTAATAATAAGTTTGCTAAAGAAAGATTTGTCTTTACAACAGATACAGAGAATCTCATTAGTGAATTTGCTAATTAGACTTTGGCTTTAATAGGTAAACACACTGAAGTAGGAGGATAGACTAATCAGTTTTGCTAAAGGAGTATGGCTGCCTTCCATTAAAAGAAGCCCTTGGGCTTCTAATGGGATACATTATTTCTGGTGAATAATCTTTAGAAAATGAATTTTAAGAAGACTACTATGTTTTAAAATTTCAAATCACTCTAACTGTAATAGAACTTGACCATTGAATTATCATAGTAGCTATTACAGTTGTCCATTTCAAAATAAGCATTAAATGTATCAAAAATTACATTTGCACATATTACTAGTTTAATTTCCTAAATATAACTGACGACTATTATTAAACAGGTTTATTTCATGGCTTGGGGTGTTCTAAATAGGTCATGTATTTTGGAGTTTGACGTGAACAAATCTGATTACTAGACAAATCAACTAATTAAAATGGTTTTATACATGTTTTATTTTATTCACATTGCATAAATTAAGTCATATATTTTATTAATAATAGATTTTTTACCACTTATTGTACCATTGTATTATTTTTACTTTCTCATTCCATCAATATATTAGCAAAGATATGAGCAGGAAACACAAATATTTCAATGAGCAGACATAGAAGGAATTACTTGCAAAGGAGTAGATAGGGATAAGAAAACCAATATGAGGTGAGACGCCCATAGAAGTAGTGAAAAGCCATTACCACTCTTAGTGCTAAAGGAACAAAAGAGGATTATCAAAGCCCACTGAGAACCAGAACTCTGGAAGAGGGCTCATCTGCCACAGAGGATACTGCCAGACACTGTGTATTGATCAAAGGAAGAGGCAAGGAAGAAAAACTGTTCTATGGTCCTTGGTCTCTCACTCCATCTACTCTAATCTGCCATGGGCTCCCACGGAGTTGACCCAATCTGAAGACAGCTAGAGAAATTTGAAGAGTCAGCCTATAGGACTAAGCCTCCTAGGGAAGAGCATAGTAGAGAAGGGCAGTGTGCTGTTTGGGATAGAGCAAGCACAATATATTCCGGCAGAGACTCAGCAAGAAAAGAAAACTTCAGGCCAATATCCATGATGAACATAGATGGAAAAATCTTCAATAAAATACTGGCAAACCAATTGCAACAGCACATCAAAAAGCTTAGCCACCATGATCAAGTAGGATTCATCCCGGGGATGCAAGGCTGGTTCAACATACGCAAATCTATAAACATAATTCACCACATAAACAGAACCAAAGACAAAAACCACATGATTATCTCAATTGATGCAGAGAAGGCCTTTGACAAAATTCAACAGCCCTTTATGCTAAAAATCCTCAATAAACTAGGTATTGACGGAACACATCTCAAAACGATAAAAGCTATTTAAGACAAACCAACAGCCAATATCATACTGAATGGGCAAAAACTAGAAGCATTCCCTTTGAAATCTGGCACTTAGACAAGGATGACCTCTCTCACCACTCCTATTCAATATAGTACTGGAAGTTCTAGCCAGAGCAATCAGCCAAGAAAAAGAAACAAAGGGTATTCAAATAGGAAAGGAGGAAGTCAAATTATCTCTATTTGCAGACGACATGATTGTATATCTAGAAGACCCCATCGTCTCAGCCCAAAATCTCCTGAAACTGATAAGCAACTTCAGCAAAGTCTCAGGATACAAAATCAATGTGCAAAAATCACAAGCATTCCTATATACCAATAACAGACTTAAAGACAACCAAATCAAGAACGAACTGCCATCCACAATTGTCAATATAAAGAGATAGGTTTTAAGTTTTCTTAAAAGGGATTTTTATTATGAAAAATCCTATTTTGTATTAGAAAATAATTCAAATACACAGAAAATTATAGAGAACACTCTACTAAGTTTCTCTGTATAAGAACATAGTTTTTTTTTTTAATTTTAAAAAGTTGCTCATGTTTGTTTCATATTTTGACAAAAATCATATGTACAGTTGAAGTCCGCTACATAACTCTGAAACTATTCCCCTTTTTTATGATTAGGAAATATTATGACTGATAATTCCAGAAATGTGTTTAGAATTTTACTTAATATAAATATATAAAATATATACATATACAATTATATACAACATATACAGATGTAATTACATGTAAAGTATTGTTCAGTGCATCTTAATCTTCAAATAAATTGTATTAAAATGTATAGACTCTTAATAGACTCACTTTTCTTATAACTGTATAATATAAAATTTATTCAGATGGATGTAGGAAATTGTATTTCATACATTTTAGCTGCTTCATCATATTCCATTGTATTTGATATAAAAATTTCTTTATAAATTCTTATATTAAAGGATGTGTAAGTTGTCTTCAATTTTAACTGTTGGAAATAATGCTATATTTGACATGATTATGATTCTCTATTTGTGCCATCATAATCAGGAAGCCTGGTTAGGTGTATGCCATTTCACTTGATGAAAGTGTACTGGTACGTCTCCTTGATTCATTGCTTAGTTGCTCAAAGTGCAATATCTCCTGGATTCCCATAATCAGGCATTCAGTTTCCATCTGTGTCCCGAAAGAATGACAACTATTTCTTAAAAGAAAAATTGTTATTTTTAAAGAGCATATAACCTTGAGAAAAAAAATTCCCAGTAGCTCAGTTTGGATATTGATAATAGCTAACAGTAAACAAGGAGACTAGATGGGTAAAATATAATGTATATATTTATGAGAAAACATTAAAAAGTTATCAAGATATTCAAGAATTATGAGGTAAAGATTTAAAAGAAAGAGAAGCAAGGCTTATATTTATGATGCCTTTAACCTGAAAATTCTGTTGAAGAAGACTGAGAGTCTGAAGAAGTGAGCAGTCCTTTCTACAGATGGGAGAGAGAAAGACTGGAGTCTGGGCTAACAAGCAGAGAGGCCCTGGCAAACCCCCTGAATCTATACCCTAGGAAGAGGGTGAAAGAGAAGTAGTGGAGTCTTCACAGGGTCTGAAGCCCAGAATACAATGATATTAATCCCTGATAAGAATTACATTAATCTAGGATGGCTAGTGATTCTTAAATAGCCACCATATGATAGAAAAGTTAACTCTATCTTGGAGTAAGAGAATAGTATCTGGAGACTCAATTTACCTTTATAGTCTTAATACATACCACCTGATAATCAAGAATAACCAGGTATGCAAGTAGATAAAAATAAAAGTGACCACAAACCAAAAGAATTAACCAGATAAGAGATTCAGATTATTCCATTACATGATACAAGTTTTAAAATAATTTAAAATGTTTCAGTAAATAAGAGACACAATTTTGTAATTTCAGCATTAAACTATAAACTTAAAAGATAAGGAAAATTGAAATTGTAAAACTTAAAAACACAGTAACAGAAACTAAGAACTTAGGGTATGTATTTGACAGTAGGTTAGACACAGCTGAAGAAAGAATTAATAAATTGGGAAGCATCTCAAAAGAAAATATTTAAATTGAAGCAAGGATAAACAAAAGGATAGAAAAAGAGCATAAGAGAAGCATAGAGAATGTTGCTCAAAGTGTGTCCTCAGGGAAATGAATATATGTAAACTGTTACTAGTCTACACGAGATACATCAGAAATTGAAAATTAGCACTTAGAACTTTTCATACCAAGTTGATCCTGCCACTCTATCACATTTTTCAAAAGTATAGGCCATCAGTAGATCTGATAAAAGAAAATGAACAAACATACAAAAATAACCACATTCTTTACCACAAATATTTTAAGAAACTGGTAATTAAAATTTTGAAATCAGATGTGAAAAAGAATGAAGTAGATGCACTTTCATCTGTATTAAACCACAGAGATTTTAGAATTAATAGCATGGTATAATTATCCAATTTTACATAATTTTAAGGATAGTAGAAAAACTATTTATAATTTTCAATGTTAATCCAGGGTAGAATTAACCATACTAAAATTCTTGAAATACTAAACATTGTATCGGAATCTCTGGGTTCTACTCAAATTCTTCCTTCATTTCCCCAGCTGCCAGTAGTGTAAACTTCTGATTATTACAGTTGTGTGCTTCTGTGTGAAGAATTGCCCTGAACTGAAAAGAGGTACCTCACCCCAGCTTTCACTCCTCTCCTAACCTGCATTCAAAAACTAATTGATTTAAAAAAATAAATAAAAGGCTCAAGTTTGAGCCAACTTTAAAGAAACATTCCAGCTCCAGCTACAGATGGCATACCCAGGGATATTAATGCAACTTCACTGGTGTTCAATTTCTCTTTTTCCAATTTCTGTTTTCCTAACTTTGTTAACTGTGCTGCCTTTGAGGGTCTCCTGCATGCAAATTTCCTCCAACAGTCTGTTTTTGTGAAAATTAATCTAAAATCATTGGTAGAGGACTGGTCTTAGGAAATTGACCCTAAAATGGAATTTTAATGTTGGGATCACTTACAGCCTGGCTTGCAATGAATATTCATGCTAGTGGTTGGGAATGTTTTGATTATTCCTGGTATGCTGTGGTGGTGCAATTGTTAAAACTTTTATCACTAGTAATCAGAGATGTTATATAAATTGAAGATTGTGCACTGTCAGTTTAATGCCTCAAACATTTGAGAATTATAGGGAAAGTAGTAAATTGTAAAGACTAGAATTGAATGTCTATTGCTGAGTGCTATAGATTCATTGAAGAAAGCCAATAAAGTCTAGGACAATTAACCACCATTTTAATGTTAAGTATAAATTCCGAGTACTTGGCAGACTATAAAGTAACTTTAGTCTCCTATAACCAGTAGATAAAAGAATCTAGGATTACTCACACTATTTAATTCTAAGTAGAGTGAAACTCCAAAGTTGAATTCTCAACTCAACAGATCTTCTACTTGCAAATTTTGGCACAGATTTTAAGGGTCTTTTCTTCAAACAGGAAATGTATTTCAGGAATCTTGAGACCTTGAAATGGCTGGCTTCTCTGAGGTAAAGTCTAGCACTCCCCACTCTCCATTCCACTTCCTAACTCCCTCATCACTTGAAGATAGTATAGAGGCCTTTGCTTTGCAAAATAATGAGTCTGGTTGTATAAAGTGTTTCATGTTTGGGAAATGTACATTGAGCAAGGGAGAGACTAAGTTCCCATAAAGAAGGACATAATAACACCACAATGCATGTAGGCAGTAAATATCCCCAAGTCATTCCCCACAGAGACCTTTGGCAACTTACTGGAAGAGCCATACACTGGAGTGTGAGATCTACCCAGACATTTTGAGGTGTATTGGACACAGGACCTATGCTATTAGTGATGGTTGTATACTTAAATCAGTATGTTTTCTAATTAGAAGATGATACTTCTTATCCCACTTGTTAGATTGGTGCAGATGCAATGGAGAAAGGTCTGGGAGTCATGTAATTGAGTTCTGTCTCTATTCTTTTTCACCATGAATCTATTGGATTTACAGACTTTTCTTCAGTGCATAAATGTACAATCAGAATGTAAATACTTGACAGTTACCAGGATCCTTGTATCAATTCCATGGGCTGTGAGGTGACAGCTATATTACTGGTAAATGACAATTAAAAGTCCCAGCTAAGACATTAAGTCAAAAATAACACTTATCCATGAGGATATGGCAAAGATTAGGGTTACTACTTTTTTTCATCAAAATGTAAAACTTTTATTCTTTGATATGTACTGTTAAAATAAAAAGACAAGTCACAGTTATCTCACAAAGAAATTATGTCCAAAGTATATAAAGAATTCTCAAAACTCAATAATTATAGTAATAAAAAACAACTGAAGAGTAAAATAATTCAGGATCATGGCTTCTACCCTTTAGATTTACCAGTCTGGCTCCTACAAAATTCAGGTTGATTTTGATGGGTGGCTGTAGATTATAATGAATTTAACCAGGATAACAGTCCTAACTACAACTCCTGGGATAGAAACGGTATCTCTTCTAGAGGAAATTACTAGAAAACAGGCATCCCCTATATGCCTGTATTAATCCAACAGATGCTAGATCAGAGATAGTTTGCATTCATGTGGGATATATATTTGTAGCTTTGGTTGAGGGTGATACTAACTCTCCTTACCTCTGTAGTAATATAATCCCAGGGGACCTGAACAGTCTGGACACTTTGACATATTCTGTTATGTGGATGATTGGGATTTTTGGAAAAGAGGCTTGTGGATTAATCTGTGGGAATGGGCATAAAGCATAGTGTACCCAGGAGATGAACGTCTACCATAAAGTATTGACAACAGAAGATGCTTAATAGCTAAGTAGAAAGAAAGACCCATACAATTCACATCAGCCAGCCTCTGGCATTGGCCATTCTAGTGCTGACAAATGGTTCATAAACAGCGTAGATTTAATGGGAAAGATGGAGTCTCTGCATAGACTTTAGAACATAAGCTTCCACTCACCATGATCTAACCTACCATGAACAAAAAGCAATGCTCAGTCTCTGATATGACAATATTCTTTGAAGAGTCCAACTACCCAGTTGTGACAATTAGTTCCTTTCAGATTAGTTATGTATTTGTGATTTAACAATAGCTCCCATTAGATACTATCTCCACTACATATCTTGAATAATAAAATTGCTTTCACACAAGGTAATTATGGTTAACCCCTTTCTAAATTATGCATTATTATTGTCTTGCATTTTAATTTTGTTATTTTCAACCTCACACATTGAAAGAAGAACACTATTTTTTATACAAACAATGCTTTCTTACCTGTTTTTCAATTTATATATTTTCTATTCTTTATTTCTCAGAGTTTTCTTCTAAGATTCTTTTCTATCTTCCAAAAGTACACTCTTTAGAAGTTTCACTATTGAAAGATAGCAGTGAGCTTTCAGTTTATTGAATCTTTAGCTTTGAAGAACAATTTTGTTAACTAAATAATGTTAAATAGACAGCTCCCCACTCACTGACCTTTAGCTCTTTAATATATCATCCTGTAGTTTTTTAGTCAATTCTTTATTTTATTTTATCAAACAATTTTATAGTAAGCAGTGTTTGTTATTCCGCATTGTAGGTACATTCAAAAAGTCTGAACATATTTAATCCTCATAAAAACCTTAAGTAGTAGACATTATTACCTCTCATTTTATAAGTACTATGGTAGACAGAATAATGTCCCTCGAAAATATTTAGGTCATAAGGCCTGACATCTATGAATATATTACCTTATATAGCAAAATGGGCTTTATAATGATTGAGTTAAGGATTTTGAGGTGGGGAGATTATCCTGGATTTACAATGTGATCAATCACAGTGGTCCTTGTTAAAGGGAGGCAGGAGGTTAGGAGTTAGAAAAGGAGATGTGAACAAAGCAGAGGTTGCAACAATGAGAAGAAAGGGCCATAAACAAGGAATGCAGGGGAACTCTTGAAGCTTGAAACAGCAAAAAACATAGATTATACTTTAGAGCCTCCAGAAGAAATGCACCCCTGCCAACAACTGATGTTAGGACTTCTGGCCTCCAGGACTGTAAGATAACAAATCTGTTGCTTTGTGCCACTGTTTGTAGTGATTTATCGTAACAGTAATAGAAAATTACTATAGAGACAAGACATAGAGAGATTAAGTTATTTTCCAAAAATCACACAGCCAGAGTGGCAAGAAGACAAACTCAAGCAATCTGAATTTAGAAACTGCACTTTTAGTTATTGATGCAAAGTGTGCTTTCAATATCACCCAGTTATTTGTAGGTGATTTCTCTACCTGCATTAAAAACTTTGTATTATCTTTTGTATCAGCAATGTTACAATATAAATATGTTTTCATTTGTTTTTCCTGTTTATAATTTACCATGTTTTATATTTAGAGGCTCCTCAACCTATGATGGGGTAATTTCACAATAAACTCATCATAAGTCAAAAATACCAAAAGTTAAAAATGCATTTACTTCACTGATTAAAAAAACCCACCATAACGTTAAAAAAAAAATGTTAAGTTGAGCCTTGGTAAACTGGCAACTGTCTGTATGTGTGGATTCATGTTGTATGAACTCTCAACTACCCCTTCTCAGCTATTACCTTTGTTTCATTTTCTAAAGCTTCTCTCTTGATCCTCATCTCTTGGCTCCTGGTGTTCATACCCTTTTGTAGTGACTTCCCACTTTGTATCAGGCTCTCACTATCACTCACTCTTAATGCATGCTTGCTCTCTCTGTCAGTCTATACAGTGACCCAAACGGTGAGATGGCAGGGGAACTAAAGGACCTGCAAAAAGACTTGTGAGTGAGATTCGAAGAAATTTTAGCTTAGTCAAATATTCAGATACTGCTGTCCAAACAACAGCTTGACTGCAAAATGCTTGAGAGATCCTGGAGCCAGATAACGATCTAGTGTTTGTTGCTTGAGGTTGCTACATTTTGGGATAATGTGTTATGTAGTAGAAGATAATTAATACAATCTTCTATTAGGATAATGATTTCAGATATGCATTAAATCTTCTCATTGTAAACAACATGCCACTTTTCTTTTTTTCTGCCTATTTCATTTTGTCTGTTTGGTTGATTTCTTCAGATTTGTTTTCCTGCTTACTCTTCAACTGTGTCTACTTTATTAGGTCTTTTTCATTTCAAAAATTATGTGTTTTTAATTAATTAATATTTGATTCATTTTCTAATTAACTTTGCCTTTTAAAAATAATAGTATTATCTAATTATCTGTATATACTCATATGGACACATATATTTAAATGATATTCTGTATTTGATCTTAAAATATATGAACTAAGTGGGAGCCCTAACTAGTTATTATTACTGCTGTCTCTTAAACCTGGTGGTTTATTTCCTGCATGTTGGGTATGTTTATTTGCTGTCTCATATTTTCTTTACCAAGATCTTTGGAATCCTAAGGGCCTGAGTTGGGAAATTTTTTTCTCCAAAAAAGATTATTACTTGTCTATGATGGAAATCAAGAATATTGTCAATCTGGGACCACTTGAGCCCTCTTTGAAAATCATGTACCTAATATAATAATCTCAGTTTCAATTCTTCCACTTGGTAGATGGACCTGTGGTAGTGACAATGTCTCCATTTTTTCTTGAGGTACCAGCCACATATTTTGTGTGTGTTAAGGGGTAATTCTTATAGATTTTCTTTACTTCTTAGAAGGCCACAAACATAGGAAAAAGAAAGGCTTATTGAAGATCCAGTTGTTTTTACCAAACTGCTAAAAGAAGACTTTTTTGAAGACTATTTTTTCGAGAGCAGCTATAGATTTGCATCAAAATTGAGAGGAAGGTATAGCAATTTCTGGGATATCCTTTATCACACACACGTATAGCCTCCTCCATTATCAACATCCTCTACTAGAGTGATATATTTATTATAATTAGTGTAACTACATTGACACATCAAAAATCACCCAAAGTCCATAGTTTACATTAGAGTTTACTCTTGGTCTTCTATATTCTATGGGTATGGATGAATATATAATGGCATGTATCCATTACTATAGTATCATACAGAGTATGTTCACTGCCCTACAAATCCTGAGCTCTAACTATCCATTCTTCCCGATTCCCTAACCACTAGCAACCACTTTTTTTTTGTTTGTTTTCATTGTTAGGCCTTTTTCAGGATGTCATATAGTTAGAATCATATGGTATGTAGCCTTTTTAAATTGGCTTTTTTCACTAAGTCATATAAGGTTCCTTCATTTCTTTTTAATGCTGAATAAGATTCCATTGTCTCAATGTACCACAGTTTATACAGTCACTTACTGAAGAACATCTTGGTTGTTTTCAAGTTTTACCAATTATGAATAAAGTTGCTATAAACACCTATGTGCAGGTTTTTGTGTAGATATATGTCTTCAACTTTTTTGGATTAAACAGTAAGGAGGGGAGCTACTGATCATATTGTAAGAGTATGTGTAGTTTTGTAGGGTATTGTCAGTCTGTTTTTCAAAGTGGCTGTACCATTCATTTTTCATTCCCAGCAGCAGTGAATGAGAGTTCCTGCTGCTCCACATCTTTGCCGCCATTTTGTGTTGTCAATGTTCTGCATTTTAGCTGCCTTAATAGGTGTGGAAAGCAGATATCTTTCTGTTCCTTCATATTAATCTGCCACATGATTTTCTTTTAATTTATATAACAACAGCCCAAATGAACACTCAGGTTGTTTTCTCTTCACTTTTTTGATAACACTGTATTATACATTTTTGTATGTAATAAAAGATATCTCTCATTATTTCCTTACTCTATTTGTGTAGAGTACTACAAACTTAATTAGTAAAATCAGGAAATACACAGTATGTATATGAATAAAAATATATTGCCAAATTGTATTCTAGTGAGTATATATCAATTTGTGTCCTCAACAGGACAGTGTTTGGCGATTTACATATTTAATTGTAGTAGTATTAGTTTATCTAAATTATTTTCCTTTTGTATGCAAGCTCACACACATAAAACTAATGAATTACATTGATGACCATAGCAGAAATAAGTTAGAAGGTGTTTCAGTACTACACATAAATAAAGCTCTGCAAGGATACCCTTTGCTTAGTTGCCAGAAATGATCATTGCATACTTAACAGAAAGTGGTTAAAGGAACATAAGAAATGGGATAATGAAACTAACCACAAAGAATGAACTGTACCTATTTTGGAGATTTTCTACTAGCAAATCCAATTTACAGGATAAGGTATTTTATTAAATTAAACATTCTCTAGATCACATACACTTTTAAAAAAAGTAATTTGCCCAAGAAAAGTAACTCATACAAAAGTTAGGTCTATATACTAAGGTAAAAGAGAAGAAAATGGTTTTATAAAGAAAGTCACTTTTACTTGCGTTACTGATGAAAAGACAGAAACCAGCAAAAGAAGTAGGCTAGCTTTCAGCTGGCTAAATAATTAATTTGGCAAAAGTAGAAGCTGCTGACACACTAATAAGAAAAGATTTATTTGCAAAGATCTGTTGTTGCCTCTGCAGAAGATTATGTAACTCTGTGCCATATATTTTTTTTCTAAAAAGTGTCTATTAAATCTAAAATACCTCCAGATGATTAAAACCTCTTAAAAGGTTGGAGTATTACACAAAGAAAATATATATGGTAATAATTTTTCTGTAAGATATCTACTGAACGTGAGATGGTTTACTGCAAGATCTTTGTAAGTGTAAAAAATGGCATGCATAACATTTCAAACTGGTTTTTACCCATGCCCATGTATAAAATGTGGCCTAAATAAATAATTTTCTAAAGAATATTTCTGATTCTTCTAATTTATTTATGTAAGGGGAGTCTTTCTTCATTTTTATGGTTTTACAGTTATTGAATCTCAAGGTACTATAATTTTATAAAACACAACATGAAATCATTGGTATCTAGCCTAGAATTTAGATGTTTACTTTATCTCCTTTCTTTATGATTTTAAAAGTGTATCCTGAGATTAACGACCCATATCAGCAGACTGTAATGGATAAATGTTTGATCCCTGTTTGTAAAAGAATCACATACTCCTGCTTTGAGGAAGAATATCATGTCCTCAAGACTCACTTTTCCCCTAACTCATATATCCCAGTAAAATAGTTTACTCCATTGTTATCCTAGACAAATTTTATTTTTTTTTTCTTTTGTAGTATTTAGTTAGTGCTTTAAAAATAGTTCACCTATTTGTGTTTTTTTTTTTTTTTTTTTTGACGGAATCTTACTCTGTCACTCAGGCTAGAGTGCAGCGGGGGTGATCGTAGCTCACTGCAACCTCCGCCTCCCAGGTTCAAGCGATTCTCCTGCCTCAGATTCCTGAGTAGGTATGATTACAGGTGTCCGCCACTGCGCCCAGCTAATTTTTGTATTTTTAGTAGAGATGGAATTTCACCATCTTGTCCCAGGCTGTTGAAACTCCTGACTCCGTGAGACACCCTCCTCGGCCTCCCAAAGTGCTGGGATTACAGGCGTGAGCCATCGCGCCAGGCAACCTATTATTTTACAATAAAGAAACAAAAAGAGTCCAACAATAAAAACCAATTCCCATACCATGAATTGTGAACTATATGTTATCTTAAAAAATACAAATCTTTGTTGATCTGAGATATTAAAGGAAACTAAAAGCATTCTACATTTCAACATAAGAAAAAATAGTAAAATATAGTTATAAATGTATTGTGGTGACAAAACAAAGCATTTATTCAGTATTCCTACTACTAATTTTATATAAACTATGGTAAACATTAATTTCCTTCAAATAATATCCTTTGTGATTAACTGACATTTTAAACCAAATTAGAGTGTGTGAAATGAATTTTAAAATGTAAGCTAGAGTATGAGCCGTAATGGCAAGAGCCTTCCATAAATGTTAAATATACAATGGCAAAAATTGTATTAGTACTGTTATCAACAGGAGCCACTGTAATTAAAACATCGCACAGAAGTAGTAGTAGTGGTAGCTCTTTATTATGCCTTTTGGATATATTCCCAGTCTCCAAATAAAGTTCTATAGTCCTTAGGCTTCAAAGCATTGCCTCCTATCTCTATCACAGGTCTTAATTAGAATGTCTTACTTACGCTGTGTATTAACTAGTAATCCTAAAGAAGAATTTGCCATGAGATTTTATGGTTGTCATCAGGTCCTAATTGGTGGGCATTTTTGTATTCATTTGAATCATTTCTTCTAACTACATGAGAATAAACGTTCTAAGAATTTATCATACAAACCATGGCATATTACAAGTTTTGTAAAAAAAATAATGGCTTAATCCTGATAGTTAAAAAAATAACCTTTCAGAACTATTGTGTAAATACACATAGTCTATCAGGGCTATAAATGTCATCTGTTGAATTACTAATAACAGGAGAGAAAAGAAACATTTTGCCTTTTCTTCCTCACAATTGCTATATTTTGGGCCAAGATCTATGAATTATGAAATGAGATAGCTATTGATACACAACGATATTAAGCATATTAATGATATACATAGATATACTTCATGTAATTTTTAAATCAACTCTATTGGGGAAAATTTTATTTTTGTCTTATAAAAATAAATGTTTCCTTTAATATTTAAAATCAAATATACTTTAATATTCTTTAATATTTATTACTATAATTATTGTTCTATAATTAAAATTTTTCAAGCTTCAAGGAATATCTATTCTATCTATTGGACTTGATCTTATGAACAAGTCCATTGCCTGCCTTCTATCCTAATGACACTATAGATTCCAATCATATTCTTTGCCTTTACACTTCAAAATTGGTAAGTACCAATCCTTTATAGCATGCTCATAATGCAACCTGCTTGATTCCAAATTACTTTGATTATTTTAATTATATTTATCCATCACTTCTCAAACTCTTAATATTACTTTTGACTTATGCAAAGCAGTTCATTTGTGAATACATAGTGAACACGTGGAAGGATTATAGGATGATTATCTTTTACCTTCCTGACAATTCCCTTTCTTTTGAAGACCCATGTTGTTGTTTAACATGGAAGCACGAACCAGCAACAGCTTCAGAAAGTAGCCTAAAATATTTTTCTTTTATTATTAGCTGTATAGATCCCATCATCTTGTAGTTTCTTTGGATTATTTTCCCCTAAGTATTGGTTTTCATTTACACATATTGAAGCCCTTCTATTGTGTTTTGGCTGTGAATAAAACCATTTATTTCTTGTTTTTGTCTGTGGGACAATGATAGTAGTGGCAAATTAAATCTAATTCTCTTGCTACATTGCTCCTTCCACATTCCCAGGTGCTTATAACATTTTGTAATTAAGGAAAACTAAAATTGTGAAGATGATCACAAAATATTTTATTGGAGGACTGGTATTTTGCCATCCTTCTTTAAGGGCAGCCTTAAGCATTACTTTGCACATATTCCGTGTGATACCTTGATTTCAGAAGACGCAACTTGCCCATCAACAAAAGTGCAACTGGATATGTTAATTTTATAGTGCTTCCATTGCAAAATACTGCAGTCTGGGTGGCTTGAAAAACAAAGATTAATTTTTCACGGTTCTGAAGGCTGCAAGTCTAAGATCAAGATCCTGGCGGGGTTGATTTCTCCTGACGCCCCTGTCCTTGGGTTGGAGACAGCCACCTTCTCACTGTGTCCTCACATGGCCTTTTCTCTGTGTGGGTCCCTCCCTAGTAATTCCTCCTTTTTTTTATAAGAACGCCAGTCATATAAGATGAGGGTCTCATCTTCATATGCTCATTTAACCTTAATGCCTCCTTAAGAGCCCTATCTTCAAATACATCCACATTAGGGATTAGGGCTTCAACATATAAATTTGGAAGGGACATAATTCATTCCATAACACTGGGTTTTACCTTCCTTTTTGAAAAAAAATCACAAACACCACAGTAGTAGAAATTTTGGTACCAACAACATCATTGAGGGAGATTGCCTCATGCTCCCAAACTATGTCACTCTGTATCCAAACGACTTATTTCTAAGTCTTTTCGAGAATATTTTCCTCATTTACAATACACCAGAACTTACAAGAGAAAAAAAGGAGATACTTGCTTCTATTCTTCTGATCGGAAACAACATTTTTTCTTTACAACTGAATACGTTATTAGAGTGAGACTGCAGGAGAAAGGGGATATCTACGCATTTAGATACCAAAAAAAGATAACATTATCTCCATAAGTCCAAGGTTGTTGTCACTGCTCACATACCTTCTATGTGTCTGTCTTTCATGTGCTAAAGAGTTATTCTGTATATAAGAAATAGACCAATGGAACGGAACAGAGGTCTCAGATGTAGCACCACACATCTACAACCATCTGATCTTTGACAACCCTGACAAAAACAAGCAATGGGGAGAGGATTCCCTATTTAATAAATGGTTTGGGAAAACTGGCTAGCCATATGCAGAAAGCTGAAGCTGGACCCCTTCCTTACACCTTATACAAAAATTAACTCAAGAAAGATTAAAGATTTAAATGTCAGACCTAAAACCATAAAAACCCTAGAAGAAAACCTAGGCAATACCATTCAGGACATAGGCATAGGCAAAGACTTCATGACTAAAACACCAAAAGCAACGACAACAAAAGCCAAAATTGACAAATGGGCTCTAATTAAACTGAAGAGCTTCTGCACAGCAAAAGAAACTTATCAGAGTGAACAGGCAACCTACAGAGTGGGAGAAAATTTTTGCAATCAATGCATCTGACAAAGGACTAGTGTCCAGATCTAAAAAGAATTTAAACAAATTGAGAAGATAAAAACAAACAACCCCATCTAAGAATGGGTGAAGGATATGAACAGACACTTTTCAAAATAAGGCATTTAGGTGGCCAACAAACATATGAGAAAAAAACTCATCATCATTGGTGATTAGAGAAATGCAAATCAAAACCACAATGAGATACCATCTCACACCAGTTAGAACGATCATCATTAAAAAGTCAGGACACAACAGATGCTGTAGAGCATGTGGTAAAATAGGAATTCTTTGACACTGTTGGTGGGAATGTAAATTAATTCAACCATTGTGGAAGACAATGTGGCGAATCCTCAAGGATCTAGAGCCAGAAGCACCATTTCACCCAACACTTCCATTACTGGGTATATATCCAAAGGATTATAAATCATTCTACTATAAAGACACATGCACATGTGTGTTTATTGCAGCAATATTCAAAATAGCAAAGACTTGGGACCAACACAAATGCCCATCAATGACAGAATGGATAAAGAAAATGTGGCACATATACACCATGGAATACTATGCAGCCATAAAAAAGGATGAGTTCATGTCCTTTGCAGGGACATGGATGAAGCTGGAAACCATCATCTACAGCAAAGTACCACAGAACAGAAAACCAAACACTGCATGTTTTCACTCATAAATGGGAGTTGAAAAATCTGAACATATGGACACAGGGAGGGGAACATCAAACACTGGGGCCTGTCAGGGGTAGGGGCAAGAGGAGGGATAGCATTAGGAGAAATACATAATGTAGATGATAGATTGATGGGTACAGCCAACCACCATGGCACATGTATACCTATGTAACAAACCTGCATGTTCTGCACATGTATCCTAGAATTTAAAGTATAATAATAATAAAAGAATAAGGCCAGGCACAGTGACTCATGTCTGTAATCCCAGCACTTTGGGAGGCCAAGGTGGGTGAACAACCTGAGATCAGGAGTCTGAGACCAGCCGGCCAGCCTGGTAAAACCCTGTCTCTACTAAAAATACAAAAATTAGCCGGGCATGGTGGTGGGTGCCTGTAATCCCTGCTACTCAGAGGCTGAGACAAGAGAATCACTTGAGCCCAGGAGGCAGAGGTTGCAGTGAGCTGAGATCCCACCATTGCACTCCAGCCTGGGTGACAGAGGGAGACTCTGTCTCAAAAAAAAAAAAAAGAAAAGAAAATATTAAAAAAAGAAACAAAAACGCATCTTAAAACTTAATTTAATTAATAGGCTAGTGCCTTTAATAAGCTAATACCTATCCAGAAGAAAGGCCCCAGAATCTCAATTTGAAACACATTTTTGAAATTATTTAAATCTGATTTTGGTGTAGTGAGACTTTATCCTCTGGAACAGAGCAAAGCAGATGAATCCAAAATCTCATCATTATAGTGTTTTGTTTTGGGTTTAGTTCCTTCCACAGTATTTCAGATTTTATGTGCAATATAACATAGTCTGCAAAACTGAACATAGATATGTCAGTATATGCAGAAGTGTGTCACCCCAGGTTTTACTATAGATTATCAGGGGTAAAGAGAACAGGAAAACCTTTCTTTGTGTTTGACCTGTATTGGTTTCACATTTTTTTAGTGAACAAATTATTTAAGGAGGGAATTAATGAGGCTCCTCTTTTAATATGAAATAATTCTTCCAATAATTTATTGTTTCAGACAAGATAAACATCTCTTCCTCTCTACCAAACTAATTGTTACCTCCACCCCCTTCCTCCTTCCTCTCTTTATTAATCTTGTTTTGTTTTTATGTGCATATATATTATACTATTATCAGTGTAACCTAACATGTTCAATTGGAGGAAAAACACAAGGAATGGAGTTTTCAACATAAAAAAGGTTATTAGGTCAATAAAGTATAAGGGACATGCCTGACCTATGTGTGGAATTAGAGAAGAGTGAACAGTTCATCTTCAAACTGGAAAGGAGTAAAAACTATGCACTTCCAAATGATTTTCACAAAGGAAGCTGATTCGAGACATACGATTTTATAATTCTAAAATGCCTTCTTATTAATACGTGTTCTTTTTTATTAAAAATAATTAAATAATAAATACCTGCTGTGCAGTGTCAAATAATATAGCTGAGTCAGTGATCAAAAAAATTATGTTCAAGATGTATTTTAAGCAAGAGAAAGCTCAGATTCCTTTCAGAAATACCTCTAATAAGAAAGACATAAAGATGATGATGAAAACAAGGTAGAAAAATATGAAACAGGACTTTGCTGCTTCCTTTTAACTGTGGTAAATTATTTTTTCCTTCGGAGAGTGAGGATGGTTTTTCTGTTAAGCCATTGCTAGAAAACAAAGCAAGAAGTCATGCACTCTTAGGAAAGCTGAGACATGCCATTGCAAATCTAACAGAATTCATGTTCCACTTAGAATGGATTCCTAACAGGTCTTTAAATGGGAACAGCTTAATTAATGCTGTGGAAATTTGGCAGCTAGGAGGAATTTGGGAGCTCCCTTTGAAAAAGACAAAAAGCTTATTCGTGGTTGTCACAAGATTTTCTAAAGCTTACAGGGTATCTTGAGAGGATTAATGTAAGTTAAGAGAGATGCATTCCAATCACTATTAACCAAACATCACTTAGTATTTGATGCTGAGTTGACTTTTAGTTATGCTTATTAAGGCATATCCGTGTTTGTACTTTTTCTCATGAAGTAAAATTAATTCATGTTACCATACATTTTGTTAATAGTTTAAATTCTCCATTCACATTTTGAAGTACTTATTAAATATTTGACCACAAGCTGGGGAGAAACATTTTGCTTTCATTATTTACCTGCTCAAAAATATTCAGTATCTTAGCAGTATTTACAGTAGGAAGTTATCCTCCATAACAAGTCATTCAAGTATTTCTATCATATGTCTTTAGTTCTTAAACATTTTCTTCTGGAATTATATTCTTTGTCTCCAAGAGTTCTGAGCTGAATTATTCTTGTCCTCTCAAATTCATATGTTGAAAGTCTGACACCAATACCACATAATGTGGCTGTATTTGGAATTGGAATCTATAAAGAGGTAATTAAGTTAAAATGGGGTCATTAGACTAGACTCTAATCCAATACGTCCTTATAAGAAGAGGACAAGGAAAGCGAGATATCTATGTGGGGACATACCAAGAAGGCAGCATGTCTATAGCAAAGAGAGACATCAAAGGAAATAAAGCCTGCCAATACCTTGATCTTGAATGTCTACCCTCCAGAATTAATAGAAAATACATTTCTCAGTGGGGCATGGTGGCTCACACCTGTAATCCCAGCACTTAGGGAGGCCGAAGTGGGCACATCACAAGGTCAAAAGATCAAGGCCATTCTGGCCAACATGGTGAAACCCCATCTCTACTAAAAATACAAAAATTAGCTGGGTGTGGTGACACGTGCCTGTAGTCCCAACTATTTGGGAGCCTGAAGCAGGAGAATTGCTTGAACATGGGAGGTGGAGGTTGCAGTGAGCTGAGATCGCGCCACTGCATTCCAGCCTGGTGACAAAGTAAGACTCCATTTCAAAAACATAAATAAATAAAAATAAATTTCTGTTACTTAAACCTCTCAGTATGTGATATTATATTGTGAGATTTCTGGTAAACTAATGCAGCCAGCTTTAGTTAAAGTTAATTCAAATTTTTCCAAAAATATTTTTCATCGATGGAATATTTATTGAACATTTACTAATGTCAAATGTATTTACTTTATAAACAAACCAAAAAATTGAAAGGAGATTATTATTATCCTCATTTTAATGATGTTAATACTTTGCCGTAAATTATATGGTTTGTTAACACTGGTTGTCCCATTTGGATTTTGCTTGTGTGTCATAGTGTTCTACCTTCCCGGTAGTGAATGTTTACATTCCTACCTACTTCAGCTTAATTTATTTTCAACAGCTCTAGTTTTAAGTGTTCTGTTTCAGGATTTTGTTCACTATACAAAATTTTCTGTATCTGACATCTTCAATGTCAAAATTAGAGTAAACTTAAGAACAAAATCAGTACAATGGAAAGAGAACAGACCCAGATATAAATCTTCAATGCACCAATCAATAGTTGTGTGACGTGAATCCACTTAACCTTTCTGGGTCTTGTACTTTCATTTGAGGAATGGAGTTACACCTAATCTGAGGGCTCTTTTGAGGTTTGATGTAAAGTCTGTGCATAGTACATGATTTGTAACAGACTCTTAATACATCAATTGGAAAATAAATAGCCTTTAACATAAAATCTGTGGCTCTATCACAAGACTTTCTATTTTTGTGTGATTCCATATAAATAGAATTTTAAGCTTAGTTTTCAAAAATCTAATATTGCTAAGTCCTGACAATTAAAAATTTATTGTTTGCATGGTAATATCAACTCCAGCAGAGCAAATTATTCTTTGGATCAGTATTTTCAGATAAGAATTGTTTTCTTCATTAGGTGCTGCTGAACAGACAATCAGTTGTGAAATTATTGAGAGCAAGAGTTGTTGCTAACCCAAGCTGACAGACAGCATAAGCCAAAGTAAAAAATAAAGAAAAAATCTACTCTCCATTATTACTTCATTTGTTGATTCATTCACTCAATAAGTAGTTAATGAATGACTAATGTGTGCAAAGCACTGAGATGATGCAGATGTTACAAAGATACATCAAGGACAGCATTAATAAAAATATCAAAATGATTAATACAAGATAAAAAATGAAATTTTTAATTCTCAAATGACACAGAAAACCCCGAGTCTTGAGATTTCTCCCCAGTGAATAAATTATTTTTTACTGACTTGATTAGGGCAGGCAATATAGAGGCTACATAATTTAAACTGAGTTATAAAAAATGGACAATATTTAGACCTTAAGAAAATAGAAGTAATAGAAGTGTGGGAGAAATAAAGCATGTTTTTAAAGAAGATGAGGAAGTACTGGTCACATACAGAATAAATCAGTAAGTCTGGAGTTCTTTTTAGCAATAACATAGCTTTCCTGATGGGAAATAGTTGAAAATACACTTGGAAATCATGAGTGTCTTGCATACCAAATTAAGAAGGCTTGATATATTCTGAATAAAATGGAGATTAATTATAGATTTTTTTAGCAAGGGGGCATTACTCAATCAAAGCTGTGTGACATTTCTTTAAATAACTCATCATCCAATCCACTCCAGCAAGAGGCAAGGCTAGCCTCTCACATGAGCTACAAATCAATATTTCTCTGGCTCTGCACCCAATTTTGGTCAATGCAGACTATTTAAAATTCCTCTAGACTGGTAGCTTTAATCTTTTACCTACTGGTAGTCTTTAGGAGTTACATAAACCAGGCATAGCCCAGAAAAAATTATAGACCTTGTAAACTGTGTTTGTTTAGAGAGAAAATGTTATATCAATTATATTACATAATTACATTAAAACTAACAACATTTTTATATTTCATTACATTAATGCTAGTATGTCTTTGCTGTAAATGGCATAGAATACTACTGTGAATACATGTATGTGAGTATAACCATATTTCATTTATAAAAGTTTCTTCTTGATATAAATAAATTAAACACAGACTTCTTAGCTATTTGTTATATCAGGTAACATTTAAGTTGGAAATTGTCAAAGAAAATATAGTAAAATGAAGCTGAAATAACTTTAGATTTTAATTTCATTTAGAAATCTGATTTGACATCAAACTGCAATATTTATAGTATGACAAACTTTGTATGCCAATGGTAATCTAAAGCCCCAGAGGCTGAAAAATCTCCTCAGATGTGTTCAATCTGAGAATATGTCACACACATTGATATGTCTCAAGAGAAAATAGCTTGATTAAAGGAGGCTGGAAATTAAGCCTACCCTGAATCAAAACCTTCCTTGAGAGCATCCTACACAAAATTGGGTATTGTATTTCCAATTATGAAACCAAGCTGCTCACAGTTGCGAAGACCTTGATATAATCATGAGATAGAAAAGGGATAAGATTTTCTTTTTGTGGTTTTCTGCCCAGAAAGAAAATATGCAGTGTGCGTGACAAATGACATCAGCCATTTGTTTTATAATATGTAAGAGGTCACTAAAGAATCAGTGATTCAGAATCAACAGAGAATCTGATTGATAGTACATTAATGAAGGTCACTGAAGGATTAGCTAAGAATCAGCCTGCAGCAACATGAAAGTACAGAAATCTCTTTGTGCAGCCAACACGCAGATTTCACCTCTTAAACTGGGATGACATCACTGAGAATTCCAGTTTGGAGAGCTCATTTAGAATCTTCCACATCTGAAAATCCTTTGCTACCAAAATGTGTAACTGAAAGGATAGTCTTGATCCTCTGTTCAGAAATGAAACACCTGCAATGCTTGTTAAGACTGTTTTGCTGTTTGGGCAAAAAAAATATGTAAATGAGTCCTGTTTCATAGAACAGTTACCAAATCTCAGTCAAAGATTCTACAAGAGAGCTTGCACTTTTGCTGTGAG
Organism: Ateles fusciceps; assembly: GCA_036589455.1. Lineage (NCBI taxonomy): Eukaryota > Metazoa > Chordata > Mammalia > Primates > Atelidae > Ateles > Ateles fusciceps. The sequence goes on from JAZHEH010000193.1 coordinate 9,712,108, forward strand.
ACATTAACTTCAATGGAGCTACTGATTTCTCTTCTCTAAAGTGATCTGGGCAAGAATTAAAAGCAGAAGATCAGGTTGCTTACCTGTGACAAAGAATGTTTTCATCTCTCTGTAAATAATTACTGAAGTGTTTGAATGAACTTCAGACAGATGTTTGACTATATTTTTGACTAAATAGGGAAGCCTATCTCAAAACAATTTGATAAGAAGCAGTTCATTCCAGTCTTCCTCTGTTAAATAAAAATGTTTGCTCATAAAATGAAGTTCATTGTGTCTGTTTGATCTCTCTGAGAGGAGTATGTTAAAATTATTAATTACAATTTTTCATTAATCCATTGATCCCATGGTTCCATCAAGTGTTGCTTAATATATTTTAAATACATTTAAACATATTTATGATAAATATAACATTTCATCCATTTTTCTTTTACAAGATACAATTTTTTTCTTTAATCCTATTTTTTCTTATGCCATAAATTCTATTGTGATAATCATTAAGATTGTTACCTCTAATTTTATAATGATTTGTATTTAAATGTTATTATTTTTCAATCCTTTTCTTAGGTATATTTTTATTTAAGAGAGAATCTTTAAAAATTGTCTTATTTTTAAAATTAAAAGTATCTTTCTAAATGATAAGTTAGACAAATAGACACATTTGAATTTACTGTTATGTTAGAACTCATACATGTCATTTTAGTTGCATATTTTACATTAATTGTACTTTCTATTCATTTTTTTTCCATTTATGAGGTCCTTGGATGAACTGATTTATCTTCTAATTGTTTAAAAGGTGTACATGTGTTCCACATTTCTTAGAAACACCGTTCATTGTTCTTTATTATATTTTCTTTTTCATATGAATAATCTCTAATGATTGCTTTGACTTTGCTAATTCTTTCTTCTGATAGCTGCTAACATCTACTGTTGAGTCCTTCTAGTGAATGTTTAAAATTTCTATTATTTGTTTTTTCAATTGCAGAATTCTCATTATTTTTAGAATTTCTGTATCTTTATTGATATTCTGTATTTTATGACACATTGTCATCAATGTGTCTTAAAGAATCATTGATTCTTTAATATGGTTTTCCAGGCCTAAACTAGGATCTGGAGGAAGAGGTAGCCATCATTCTTGACCCAGAGTAGAGCACTTGAGCTAAAGATTCTATAGCACGGAGCTGGAGGTGGGGTTTTAAAAGAGCAATTTATGATTTTAATATCATAGACTCTCTCTGTTCTTATCAATATTTAGTATATTTTCTTGAATTAATATTTCTTCATTTTTTGTGTTTTCTATATTCTGTATTTTTATTTTCTTATTAATTCCTGTTCTTAAGACAATTTCCAGAGACTTTAAATGAATTGTTTCTATAATTTTCATCCGTTAAGTTATTTGGCAAAGAAAATGGTCCACCAAGCTTCCTAGGCTGTAATTCTGAAGTCCTGCTGTACCATATGCCTTTGATGAATATTTGAATTTGCATAGCATACTCTGGAGGTGTTGAGCTGTTTGCTGTAGCTTGTATATAGAGTCACTGAGGTAGGGGCAGAGATATGATATTGAAAAATGTGATAGTGCTATATGGTAGTGGACTAACATGGTTTGGCTATAGATCCCCAACCAAATCTCATGTTGAATTATAATTCCCATAATCCCCACATGTGAAGAGAAGGCCCAGGTAGCAGGTGACTGCATCATAGGGGTGGTGTCCCCATGCTGTTCTCATGATCGTGAGTGAATTATCAGGAGATCTGATGATTTCATAAGGCAGTTTTCCCTGCTTTTGCTAAAACTCCCTTTCTTGCCTGCTGGCAGGTAAGATACACCATTGTTGCTCCTTTGTCTTCTGCCATGATTTTTAGTTTCCTGAGGCCTCTCCAGCCATGCAGAACTATGAGTCTATCAAATCCCTTTCCTTTATAAATTATCCAGTCTCAGGTAGTATATTTATAGCAGTCAGTGTGAGAACCAACTAATACAGTAAACTGGTACCTTACAGGTTGGGGTACTGCTATAAAGATTTTGAAAATGTGGAAGTGACATTGGAACTTCATACAGTTTGGAGGGCTCAGAAAAAGATAGGAAGAGTAGAAAAGTTTGGAACTTCCTAGCAACTTGTTGAAAATGCTGATGGTGATATGGACAATAAAGTCCAGGCTGAGGTGGCTTCAGGTGGAGATGAGGAACTTATTGGAAAATTGAGATTTTAAAAAGATTTGTAAACTCCTAAAAGTAATACAAAAAAAATTACAATTAAAAGTTTTCTATCATTAGAGTGAACCAGCAACCAACAGAATGGGAAAAAAATTTTTGCAATCTACCCATCTAACAAAGGGCTAATATCCAGAATCTACAAAGAAATTAAACAAATATACAAGAAAAAACAAACAACTCCATCAAAAAGTGGGTGAAGGATATGAACAAACACTTTTCAAAAGAAGGCAATTATGCAGCCAACAAACATGAAAAAAAGCTCATCACTGATCATTAGAGAAATGCAAATCAAAACCACATTGAAATACCATCTCATGGCAGTTAGAATGGTGATCATTAAAAATCTGGAGACAACAGATGCTGGACAGGATGTGGAGAAATAGGAACACTTTTACACTATTGGTGGGAGTGTAAATTAGTTCAATCATTGTGGAAGACAGTGTGGAGAATCCTTAAGGATCTAGAAATAGGAATACCATTTTGACCCAGCAATTTCATTACTGGGTATATACCCAAAGGACTATAAATCATTCTATTATAAAGACACATGTACACGTATGTTTACTGCAGCACTGTTCACAATAGCAAAGACTTGGAACCTACCCAAATGCCCATCAATGATAGACTGGATAAAGAAAATGTGGCACATATACAACATGGAATACTATGCAGCCATAAAAAAACCATGAGTTCATGTCCTTTGCAGGAATATGGATAAAGTTGAAAACCATCATTCTCAGCAAACTGACACAAGAACAGAAAATCAGTCACCACATGTTCTCACTCATAAGTGGGTGTTAAACAATGAGAACACATGGATACAGGGAGGGGAACATCACACCAGGGTCTATTGGGGAGTAGGGGGCTAGGGAAGTGATAGCAGGAGGTGGAGGTATATGGGAGGGTTAGCATTAGGAGGAAATACCTAAGGTAGATGATGGGGTGATGGATGTGGCAAACCACCATGGCATGTGTATACCTATGTGACAAACCTGTATGTTCTGCACATGTGCCCCAGAACTTAAAGTACAAGTTTAAATAAAAGTTTTCTAAAGGATATGCTCTAGGAAAAAAGACAGAGAAAAAGTTCTCTTTTTATTCCAGAGAAAATTCATGTTCTTTCTTCTTTTCCATGTGTATTGACCCTTAAAGTTACAACATATTTTGTCCACCTGTGAAAGCTTGTGAAATCTGTTTAGTATTCAGGGATCTTGGAAAAACAGTTACCCAGATCTTTTATTATAAACAATAATAGAAACAAAATGATACTGTACCTGTGTAATAGCTTCTTTTAATTGCCCTATTATTTTAAATTAGAGACTTCGTCTTTCTCTGTTGCCCAGACTGGAGAGCAGTGGTATGATCATAACTCACTGCAGCCTTGAACTCCTGCATTAATGTGATTCTCCTACATCAGCTTCCCAAGTAGCTAGGACTACAAGCACTTGCCACCATGCCCAGCTAGTTTTTAAAATTTTTTGGAGAGGCAGTGTCTCACTATTTTGCCTAGTCTGCTCTCAAACTCTTGGCCTCAAGCAATCCTACCATCCTTCTGCCTTGGCCTTCCAAAGTACTGAGTTTACAGGTGTGAGCCACTGCACCTGGCCTTACTGGCCCTATTTTTCAAAAATAGTTTTAAAAATACATAATATGTGTAAAGGTTGAGGGAGTACATCTGACATTTGGATATATGCTTTCGATGTATAATGATCAAGTCAGTATCTTTAGCATATCCATCACCTCAAATATTTAGCATTTCATGTTGGAAACATTGAAGTTTTTCTTTTGAAACATGCTATAAATTATTATTAGCTATAATCTCCCTACTGTATTATCAAATTCTAGAACTTGGATCTATGTAACTGCATTTTTTGTACCTATTAACTGATTTCTTTTCATAGTCCTCTACATCCTTCAATTTTCATCCTCTGGTAACCACTCTTCAAGTTCTACTTCCATGAAACCATTTTTTAAAATTTCCACATATGAGTGAGAACATATAATATTTATCTTTCTGTGCTTTATTATATTTCATTTAATATAATGACTTTTGGATCCATCCTGTTGCTGCAAATGATGGGATTTCATTCTTTTTATGGCTAAATAGTATTCCACTGGGTATATATGTGTGAGTGTGTGTGTGTGTATATCACATTTATTTTTATTTTTTTATTATACTTTAAGTTCTAGGGTACATGTGCAGAACTTGCAGGATTGTTACATAGGTACACAAATGCCATCGTGGTTTGCTGCCTCCATTCCCCCGTCACCTAATCAGGCATTTCTCCCAATGTTATCCCTCCCCAACCTCCCCACTCCCCACTACCCCTCCCAGTCCTCCGCACCCCAACAGACCCTGGTGTGTGATGTTCCCCTCCCTGTGTCCATGTGTTCTTATTGTTCGACACCCACTTATGAGTGAGAACATGCAATGTTGGGTTTTCTGTTCTTGTGTCAGTTTGCTGAGAATGATGGTTTCCAGATGCATCCATGTCCCTGAAAAGGACACTAACTCATCCTTTTTTATGGCTGAATAGTATTCCATGATGTATACATGCCACATTGTCTTTATCCAGTCTATCATTGATGGGCATTTGGATTGGTTCCAGGTCTTTGCTATTGTAAACAGTGCCTTAATAAACATACATGTGCATGTGTCTTTATGATAGAACGATTTATAATCCTTTGGGTATATGCCCAGTAATGGGATGTAATGGGATTCCTGGGTCAAATGGAAATTCTATTTCTAGATCCTTGAGGATTTGCCACATTGTCTTCCACAATGGTTGAACTAACTTACACTCACACCAACGTGTAAAAGTGTTCCTATTTCTCCACATCCTGTCCAGCATCTGTTGTCTCCAGATTTTTTAATGATTGCTATTCTAACTGGCTTGAGATGGTATCTCAAAGTGGGTTGTTTTTTTTTTTTTTTGAGACAGAGTCTTGTTCTATCACCAGGCTGGAGTGCAGTGGTGCAATCTTGGCTCACTGCAACCTCTGCCTCCTGGGTTCAAGAGATTCTTCCGCTTCAGTCTCCCGAGTAGCTGGGACCACAGGCACGTGCCACCATGCCCAGTTATTTTTTGTATTTTTTAGTAGAGACGGGGTTTCACCATGTTGGCCAGGATGGTCTCAATCTCTTGACCTTGTGATCCACCCGCCTCAGCCTCCCAAAGTGCTGGGAGACACCACGCCCGGCCTCAATGTGGTTTTGATTTGCACTTCTCTAATGACCAGTGATGAGGAACATATTTTCATATATTTGTTGGCTGCATAAGTGTCTTCTTTTGAAAAGTGTCTGTTCATATCCTTTGCCCACTTTTTGTTGAGGTTGCTTTTTTTCTTGTAAATCTGCTTTAGTTCTTTGTAAATTCTGGATATTAGCCCTTTGTCAGATGGGTAGCTTGTGAAAATATTATCCCATTCTGTTGACTGCCAGTTCACTCTAATGATTGTTTCTTTTGCTGTACAGAAGCTCTTAAGTTTAATTATATCCCATTTGGTTATTTTGGCTTTTGTTGCTATTGCTTTTGGTGTTTAAGTCATGAAGCCCTTGCCTATGCCTGTATCCTAAATGGTGTGGCATAGGTTTTCTTCTAGGGTTTTTATGGTGTTATGTCTTATGTTTAAATCTTTAATCCATCTGTAGTTAATTTTAGTATAAGGTGTAAGGAATGGGTCAAGTTTCAGCTTTCTGCACATGGGTAGCCAGTTTTCCCAGCATCATTTATTAAACAGGGGAATCCTTTCCTCATTGCTCGTTTTTGTCAGATTTGTCAAAGATCAGATGGTTGTAGATTCATGGCATTACTTCTGAGGCCTCTGTTCTGTTCCATTGGTCTATATCTCTGTTTTGGTACCAGTAACATGCTGTTTTGATTACTGTAGCCTTGTAGTATAGTTTGAAGTCAGCTAGAGTGATGCCTCCAGGTTTGTTGCTTTTGGTTAGGATTGTCTTGGCTATGCAGGCTTTTCTTCATTCCATATGAAGTTTAAGGTGGTTTTTTCCCACTTCTGTGAAGAAAGTCATTGGTAGCTTCATGGGGATGCCATTGAATCAATACATTACTTTGGGAAATATAGCCATTTTTACAATATTAATTTTTACTACCCATGAGCATGGAATATTTTTCCATCTGTTTGTGTCCTTTCTTAATTCCTTGAGCAGTGGTTTGTAGTGCTCCTTGAAGAGGTCCTTCGCATCCCTTTTTGGTTGTATTCCTAAGTATTTTATTCTCTTTGTAGCAATTGTGAATGGGAGTTCACTCATGATTTGGCTCTCTGATTGTCTGTTATTGGTGTATAGGAATGCTTGTGATTTTTGCACATTGATTTTGTATCCTGAGACTTTGCTGAAGTTGCTATCACCTTAAGGAGATTTTGGGCTGAGACAATGGGGTCTTCTAAATATACAATCATGTCATCTGCAAACAAGGACAATTTGATATCCTCTCTTTCTATTCAAATACACTTTATTTCTTTCTCTTGGCTGATGGCCCTAGCCAGAATTTCCAATACTATGTTGAATAGGAGTCGTGAGAGAGGGCATCCTTGTCTTGAGCCAGTTTTCAAAGGAAATGCTTTCAGGTTTTGCCCACTCACTATGATATTGGCTGTGGGTTTATCATAAATAGCTCTTATTATTTTTAGATACTCTCCACCGATACCTAGTTTATTGAGAGTTTTTAGCATAAAGGCCTGTTGAATTTTGTCGAAGGTCTTCTCCGCATCTATTGAGATAATCACGCGGTTTTGTCTTTGGTTCTGTTCATACAATGGATTGTATTCATAGATCTGTGGACATTTAACCTGCCTTGCATCCCTGGGATAAAGCCGACTTGATCGTGATGGATAAGCTTTTTTATGTTGGATTCAGTTTGTCAGTATTTTATTGAAGATTTTTGCATCAATGTTCATCATGGATATTGGCCTTAAATTTTCTTTTTTAGTTGTGTCTCTGCAAGGTTTTGGTGTCAGGATGATGTTGGTCTCATAAAATGGGTTAGGGAGGATTCCCTTTTTTTGTATTGTTTGGAATAGTTTCAGAAGGAATGTTACCAGCTCTTCTTTGTATCTTTGGTAAAATTTGGCTGTGAGCTCATCTGGTCCTGGTCTTTTTTTGGTTGGTAAGCTGTAAAAGCTGCCTCAACTTCAGACCTTGTTACTGGCAAATTGGATAAAAATTCAAGACCTTTGTGACTTTTTTTTTTCCTAGTAGTTTTATAGTTTAAGTCTTTAATCCATTTTGACTTGATTTTTTTTGTATGGTGAGAACTGAAGTTTACTTTCATTCTCCTGCATATAGATATCTAGTTTTCTCTACATTATTTATTGAAGAGGGTATCTATTCAGCAATCTATGTTCTTGGCACCTTAGTAAAATATCAGTTGGCTGTAAACATACTTACTTCTATGTAGGCTTTCTATTCTGTTCCACTGGTCTATGTGTTTTATCCCAAACCATGTTTTGTTGTTTGTTTATTGTACCTTTGTAGTATATTTTGAAGTCAGGTAGCGTACTTCTTCTAGCTTTGCTTTTTTTTTTGCTCAGAATTTTTTTTGCTATTCAGGTCTTTTGTGATTCTAAACACATTTTAAGACTTTCTTGTTTGTTTGCTTGTTTTTCTGTGAAGAATGTCATTGGTATTTTGATAGGGATTGTATTGAATCTTTGGATTTCTGTGGGTAATATAATCATTTCAACAATATTAATTCCCTGGTCCATAAGCATAGGATGACTTTCCACTTGTTTGTGTGCTTTTCAGCTTGTTTCATCAATGTCTTACCCTTTTCTTTGAAGAGATCTTTGACCTTCTTGGTTTTATTTATTCCTAAGGATTTTATTTGTTTTTATCTATGATGAATGGAATTGCTTTATTTCCTTCTCCACTAGTTTATTATTAATGTATAAAAATTAAGTGATTTTTGTATGTTGTCTATCCTGCAACATTACTGAATTTGTTTATCAACTCTAATATAGTTTTTTAGTGGATTCTTCTAGTTTTTCAACATATAAGATTATGTCACATGCAAAGAGGACAATTTGACTTCCTCTTTTCCAACTTGGTTGCCTTTTTTTCTTTCTTTTACCATATTGTTCTGTCTAGGAGTTTCAGCATTATATTGAATAAGAGTAGTAAATGTGGACATCCTTGTCTTGTTCTAGTTCTTAGAGAAAAGGTTTCAGTTTTTCCCTATTTGTTATGATATTAGCTGTGGGTTTGGCATACGTGGCCTTTGTTATATTAAAGTATATTACTCCTATACCTAATGTGTTAGGAGTTTTTATTATGAAGCATTGTTTAATTTTATCAAATATTTTTCTGTATCTATTGAGATTGTTAGTATGGTTTTGTCCTTCATTCTGTCAATATAATGCATCATATCTACTGATTTGCATATGTCAAACTATCCTTACATCCCTGGGTTAAATCTCATTTGATCATGGTGTATTATCTTTTTGATGTGTTGTTAGGTTCTGTTTGCTAGTATTCTGTTGAGGAATGTTGTGCCTATGTTCATCAGGGATATTTGTCTGTAGTCTTTTTTTTTTGTGTATATCTTCATCTGGCCTCGGTGTCCAGATATGTCTTGCTCATAGAATGATCTAGAAAGCATTCCTTCCTCTTTAATATTTTAAAATAACCAGTTTACTGAGCTTTTATTTGATGAGAGACTTTTTATTACTTATTTAATCTTGTTAGTCAAAGTTTTGTTTGCATTTCCTCTTTCTTCCTTTTCCAGTCTTGGTAAGTTGTATATGTCCAGGAATTCATCTGTTTTCTCCACGTTTTCCAACATGTTTAAGCATAGCTTTTCATAATAGTCTCTGATAATCGTTTATATTTTTGTGGTATTGGTTGTAATATACTATTTCCCTTTTTATTTCTCATTTTATTTATTTTATTTTTTTTATTCATTGTTTCATCTACTAACAACCAATTTTATCTTTTCAAAAACATGTTTTTATTTCATTTATCCTCTGTATTTTTGCTTTTGGTGTCCATTGTGTTTAGTTCTGGTTTGATTTTTCTTATTTCTTTTTCCTATGAATTGGGTGTTTGGTTTGTTTTTATTTTTGTAGCTCCTTGGGGTACACAGGTTGTTTATTTTTAATTTTTCTACTTTTTTGATGTAGGCATTTATTGCTATAAAATTCCACCTTAACATTGCTTCTGGTATATCCTAAAGGTTTTAGTACATTGTGTTTCTGTTTTTATTTGTTTAAAAATTAACTTCTTCATTGACCTAGTGGTTGTTCAGGAGCATGTTTAATTTCAATCTATTTTTAGTTTCCAAAAAATTATTCTTATTATTGATTTCTAGTTTTATTCCATTGTGATATGAGAAGATACATGATATAATTTTGATTTTTAAAATATTTGTTGAAACCTGTTTTGTGTCCTAATTTATAATCTGTCCTGGAAAATGTTCCATGTGCTGATGCAAAGAATGTATATTCTGCAGCTGTTGTATAAAATATTCTGTAAATGTCTGTTAGGTCGATTTGATTTAAAGTGCAGTTTAAATCCAATGTTTCTTTGTTGGTTTTCTGTCTAGATGATCTGTCCAATGCTAAGAGTAGGATATTAAACTTTCCAAATATTAATAATGTATTTGAATCCATTTGTCCAATTTGCTCTAATAATATTTGCATTATATATCAGGGAGTGTAGGTGTTGGGTGCATATATATTTAGAATTGTTATATCCTTTTGGTGAATTGTTCTTTTATCATTATATAATGACCTTCTTTTTCTATTTTTACTGTTTTTGACTTAAAGTCTGTTTTATCTGATATAAGCATAGCTATACATGTTTGCTTTTGGTTTCCATTTATGTAGAATATCTTTTGCTGACCCAATGTTACCAAATACCCAGCACAATGCATGGGAAGAATAGAATACATGAAGCAAATCTGTTTTCCTCTGCATTTTAATGGAAGCAACAGTCACTGTCTGCCACAGTACCATGTATTTTAATTCTATTTTAACTCAAAAATAAAATACTTCTTTTAGTTCTTTTAAAATAGCTTTTCTTTCATGGGTTATATTTAATATTCTATATTAAAAATAGACTTCAATATCAAATCTTTGTAACAAACCTATAAGCTATTATCAGTACACTTTTAAAATAATTCTCAAATGTGTTTTGGTACATAGAACGCAAAATATTCACTCACTTTTGATAAAATATTATAGTTTACACAGTCTACACAGAGATACACCTCATTCCTAAAATAATACAATAAGTCATTAGGATAAATAGAATAATATATATTATACTGATAAGGATTTTGAAACATAGAGAGTTTGAGCAACTTTCTCAAAGTAAGGACACAGCTAAGATTCAAATTCAGCACTCCTGAAATCCAATTTATAGGATTTTCCACTGTGCCATATGCATTAGTCTATTCTCATGCTACTATAAAGAAATGTCCAAGACTGGGTAATTTATAAAGGAAAGAAGTTTAATTGACTCACAGTTCTTCAGGGCTTGGTAGGTCTTAGGATACTTGCAATCATGGCAGAAGGGTAAGCAAACATGCCCTTCTTCACATTGCAGCAGGAAAGAGAAGTGCTGGCAGGCTAAATGCCAGACACTTATAAAACTATCAGATCTTGTGTGAACTTACTCACTATTATGAGAGCAGCATAAGGGAAACCACCTCCATGATTCAATTACCTCCCACTGGATCCCTCCTATGACATGTAGGGATTATGGGGACTATAATTTAAGATGATATTTGGGTGGGGACACAGCCAAACCATATCATTTTACCACTGGCCCTTCCCAAATCTTATGTACTCACATTTATAAACACAATCATGCCTTCCCAACAGTCTCCCATAGCCTTCACTCATTTCAGCATTAACTCAGAAGTACACAGTCCAAAGTCTCATCTCTGACAAGACAAGTCCCTTCTGCCTAGGAGCCTGTAAAATCAAAAGCAAAACTAGTTACTTCTTAGTTATAGTGGGGGTTGTGTTAGTTTGTTCTCACGCTGCTAATAAAGACATACCAGAGTGATATGGTTTGGTTGTGTCCCCACCCAAATCTTATATTGAATTGTAGCTTCCATAATTTCCTCATGTTGTGAGAGAAACTCAGTGGGACATAATTGAAACAAGGGGTGGTTTTGGCTATACTGTTCTTGTGATTGTGATTGAGACTCACATAATCTGATGGTTTTATAAGAGTAAACCCTCTTTGCTTGGTTTGCATTCTTTTCTCTTGTCTGCCACCATATGAGATGTGCCTTACACCTTCCATTATGATGGTGAGGCCTCCCCAGACACGTGGAACTGTGACTCCATTAAACCTTGCTTTTGTAATTTGCCCAGTCTTGGGTATGTCTTTATCAGCAGAGTAAAAATGGACTAATACCCCAAGTCTAGGTAATTTTTAAAGAAAAAGGGACTTAATGAACTCATAGTTCACATGGCTGAGGACGTCTCACCATCACGGCAGAAGACAAAGGAGGAAAAAAGGCATGTCTTACTTGGCAGTGGAAAGAAGTGCTCAGCACATGGGGGAAAAGCTTCTTATAAAACTATCAGATCTCATGAGAACACACTCATTATGAGAACAGCATGGAGGTAATCACTGTATGATAAAATTACTTCCCCCATGTCCCTCCCATGACATAGTAGGATTATGGAAACTATAGAAAAGGTGAGATTTGGATGGGGACACAGCCATACTATATCAGGGGTTCAGACATTTGGTAAATACACCCATTCCAAATGGCAGAAATTGGCCAAAACAAACGGGATACAGGCCCCATGCAAGTCTGAAATCCAAGAGGGCAGTGATTAAAGCTTAAAGTTCCAGAATGATTTCCTTTGACTCCATGTCTCACATCCGGTCATGCTGATGCAAAGGTGGGCTCCCATGACCTTGAGCAGTTCTGCCCCTGTGGCTTTGCAGGGCATAGCCCTCCTCTCTCATATTTTCAAAACTGGTGTTCTGTGTCTTCAGCTTTTCCAGGAGCACAGTCCAAGTTGTCAGTGGATCTGCCATTCTCAGGTCTGGAGGACGTTGACTCTCTTCTCACAGTTCCACTAGGCAGTGCCCCAGTGGGGGACTTTGTGTAGTAGCTCCAAGCTCACATTTTTCTTCTACACTCTCTTAGCATAGATTCTCCATGAGGGCTCCATCCTTGCAGCAAAATTCTGTCTGAACATCCAAGCATTTCCATGAATCCTCTGATATCTAGGCAGAGATTCTGAAGCCTTGATTTTTACATTCTATTCATCTAAATGCCCAACACCATGTGAAAGCTGCTGAGGCTTGGGGCTTCCACTCTCTGAAGCAATGGCCTGAACTGTACTTTGGCCTCTTTATCAATTGCTAGAATGGCTGGGAAGCAGGGGACCAAGTCCTGAGGTTGCACACAACAGGGGGTCCCTGGACCTGGTCCAGGAAATCATTTTTCCCTCCTAGGCTTCTGGGCCTGTGTTGGGAGAAGCTGCTGTGAAGCCCTATGACATGCGCTGAAGACACTTTCCCTATTGTCTTGGTGATTAGCATTTGGCTTCTGGTTGCTTGTGCAAATTTCTGCAGCAGGATTTAATTTCTCCCCAGAAAATGGGTTTTTCTTTTTGTTTGCGTTACCAGCCTGCAAATATTTCAAACTTTTATGCCCTGCTTCCTCTCAAACCCTTTACCACTTGAAATTTCTTCCAGCAGATAGCCTAAATGATCTCTCTCAAGTTCAAATATCCACAGATCTCTAGGGCCAGGGAAATTTTCAGCCAGTATATTTGATAAAGCATAACAAGAGTCAGCTTTTCTCCAATTCCCAAGAAGTCCTCATCTCCAACTAAGACCATCTCAGCCTGGACTTCATTGTCCATATCACTATCAGCATTTTGATCAAAGCCATTTAACAAATATCTAAACAAACTTTCCCACATCTTTCTGAATCCTTCAAGTTTCTAGGAGTTCCAAACTTTCCCACATTTTCTTGTCTCCTTCTGAGCCCCAACAAACTGTTCCAACATCTTCCTGTTACCCAGTTTTATAGTTGCTTCCACATTTTTGGGTATCCTTATAGCAGCATCCCACTCTCTGTGGTACCAGTTTACTGTATTAGTTTGTTCTCACACTGCTATAAAGAACTGCCTGAGACTGGGTAATTTATAAAGGAAACAGGTTTGGTTGACTCACAGTTCTGCAGGGCTCAGGAGGCCTCAGGAAATTTGCAATTATGGCAGAAGGGTAAGCAAACATGTCCTTCTTCACATGGTGGCAGGAAGGAGAAGTACCAGCAGGGGAAATGCCAGATTCTTATAAAGCCATTAGATCTTGTGAGAACTTACTATCATGAGAGAAGCATGGGGGTAACCACTCCCATGATTTAATTACCTCCCACTTGGTCCCTCCCATGACACAATTCAAGATGAGATTTGGGTGGGGAAACGGCAAAACCATATCACCACACTAACAAGACTCTGAACATTTCCGTATGAAAATTACAATGTAGCTTAAAGTATCTTGTTATATATTCAGGCTAAAATATCTGTAACAAGATAAAAGTTCACCATGCAAACGCACAATTTTTAATTTATAATCATTAATATTATATAGAAGAACATGAAGAGGATGCAGAGATTCACTATAAAGTAACAAACAATTGTTGTTGTCCAATGTTGTACATTATTATAGTGTCTGAATTAAAATAGATTCAGATTCAGCAAACAACTAATGAAAGTTAATGATTTAGAAACTCTCACTTAGTTTAATTGGAGTCAAGATTTACATTTGGTTTTAAAACATGTTTAGGAATGCTGCCTCATTGCAACTATGGTGGTTATCATTTAGCCATGAATGAAAGAATTTCTTCTAACCTGGAGCTGCTAATCAAGCAATTAGCCTGGAATTGAAATATAATTAAAATACCTAAAAAATTTTACTTGTCCCAAAAATTCTTTCCCTGCGGGGCATTATGTTCCTCCTCCTCTCTTCTGTGTTAATTGAACAGTCCCATCAAACACAGAAACGCACACCACAACCCTCCCCAACTTAATGGCTACTAACTTCTGCTACACTAGATATTTTTAAAACCTCATTGTTATCCTGTCATTCTGGACCAATGGCTTCCTTTTTGTCTTTGTTTCACAAAAACTGACTAGAATTAATAAATAGATTATATTAGCAATACAAATGGCTAATCATGGAAAAAATAACTATACTGAGGAAAATTTGTTTGCATATTAGGTAATAAAATCAATCAAATACTTTTATCTAGTATATGAGTTAATAAACATAAATTTGATGAGTTCAGTTCTTGACACTTAGTAGATGACTTGCAAATATTAGTTACTTTTCTGCTTATTAAAAGCCTACTTAAATTACTAATGTAAACATTGTGAAATGAGTACTTTACAGAAAAAATAGGCATTCTTGTCAAGGTTCCAAGAGTTCCATATACAGCATAGTTAAAAAGAATCAGAAGTTCTTTCCAAAAAGACAATAGATAATTGGGCCAGTAATTGTGCAGTAGGACAAGCAAAGAGAAGTTAAATCAAGAGGTAAGTCAATTACAGACAAGAGGCTGCAAGTAAGAAACACCAAGCCTCTAATCAAATATGTTCTCCTGTTTACTACGGTGATATTCTTCAATTTTTATATTATAACTTGTATGGAAACTTAAGAAGATGATAGAGGCCAAAATTATATTCAGGGTCCATTCTATCACCTCAGTTTATTTAACAAAAAAACTCCATTAGAAAAACTTTATAATGGAGAGGAAAATTTTACTAATGGCAAATTCATTTCAGTGACATCTTATCATTATCCAGAAAAACTCCTCTGAAAGTTAGGGAATCAAGAATGCTGATGAGTTGGTGATGCAGATATGATATGAAATATCAACAAGATGATAATATGATATAATACTACTAATTGGCACAACCTAGTAGAAACAAAAATATGCTAATTAACCAAGCATTTCAATTAACAGAGGCTCTTAGGGATACCTTGTGCTGCACAATGTGTACTTTCCATTATGCTATTGTTTGCAAAAATAGAGACATAATATTTTTTAAATGCAAAAATATATATTGTTCCAAGGACACATAGAAACACACAAGTTAAAAAGATCTAATGAACAATTAAGATAAGTTATTTTTAGGGGTATGCCTTAATGACTCTGTTGCAAACAACGTATTTATAATAATAAATTCATAAGTAGAAACATATTCTGCAATATAATGTTGACTGTTACGTGCAGCTCATATAAGCAAAAGCATTCAAAAGTCAACCCAAAGTGAGTTTATATCTAGATAATAGTTTAGAACAATCGGACTCTCATAACCTTAAATTTGACCTGAGTCAGGTACCATATTGCTACCCAACTAACAGATTGATTGCTAAATAATGACCATCTTCTAACATATTTACTCATTTATCTATTCTATCTCTGTACCATTATTCCTGTCAAAGTAAAAACTGGATTTAGAGTCCAAAGCTCTCTCTACCCACTTTGTAGTAAGGGCTTCTCAGATTCTGATTAATTTACGATTGAAGACAACTCAAGTAGACTACTCTCATAGCAATTGATTCATTCTATACTATATATATTGTGTGTGTGTGTGTGTGTGTGTGTGTGTGTGTGTATGTATATATGTATAATGTTGACTGTTATATGCAGCTCAACTGTCATATACAAGCAAAACCATTCAAAAGTCAACCCAAAGTGAGTTTATATCTAGATAATAGTTTAGATACAGACTCTGATAACCTTAACTTTTCAACCTTTTGCATGTATACTGTATAGTAAGATTGTCCACAATTAGACAAGTAGGACTCTATGAAGAACAGATATGTACATATCAATGCTTAAATATTGATAGCTTATAGGAGATAAATGTTTAGAGAATATAGTAAATACAAAATTCTATGAATAAGATGATTGGGTTTTAATCCAATGAATGGATTTTAAATTACTGTGATACACCAGTACACTGTGAAATCTGCTACATCCAGCTTTGTGGTGTTATATAAGTTATCAATCACTCTAAGTTTTAATGTTCTTATCTAGAAAATTGAAATAATAATTTTATCAACTAAAAATGACAAGAATTAACAATGCGATGATCTACATAAGGTTTTTGGCAGTAAAACTATTTAATAAATTATAGTCATTCTTTACTCTTGATTTAAATGTAGTCTTTTATTAATAATGTAAGGAATAGATATGGTAAAAACTGCGAAGGAATTGTTTTCTTCTTCATCTTTCAGGAGTCAGATTTGTTTTCTTTCTTGTTACCTTAATTAGAGCAACTGAATCTGTAGTTTCTCTTGTTCTCCCAACACAGTTTTCAGTTAATGAATAGTGGATAAAGGACAACATTGAAACTGATTAGCCAAAAATCTTTGTAAAGTGAAGGCCCTCGTATGGTAAAAATGTCATCTATAAAATTTTTTTCAAAAAAATTTTTATTCCCCAAGACTCTTTTAGAATAATAACAGGCTAAATGAACATTTCCTGGATATTTTTAGAAGAGCAAATAGTAAAGTATGAAATGAAATGAATCACAGAAATACAAACACTTATCACTGAAAAGCATATCAGGAAGTCCTGATCAGAATTGACAATTCAAATACCAATCATAGGCAAATAGCTTATGCAATTGAGTACATTAGGCAATCAATAGAAGCCAAGACAAATGAAACAAAGGACAACTCTTAAAAGAGATGATTTTTATTCAGCTCCACTCGGTTGTTGCCATGAGAAATTGAACCCAGTGTTATCGTAGGTTCACATTTTTCAGGCTAGATGGAATATACATGTATGTATGCATAGATGCTCATGTCTTAAGTGGTGTCTACTCATTTTATTCTGAGAGTACAATTTTGGCTGGAAGTATTCCATATACAGACAATTTGTGAATTCTGTGCTATTGAGTGAGTCAACTATCCTCACAAATGAGAAAGGTGTACTAAAAAAGGTCACTTTACAATAAATAGGAATGTGTATAGCCAAAAAAATGTATGCATAGCAATAAGTTTAATAACAGAGAGGGGTAAATTTCTTTAGTCTATGTTAAGATTAAAATATATTTAAAATCTGGTGATTGCCATATACTCTTCCTCTGCAAAAATCAACTTTATTGCCATCAAAGCCACTTTATTCTTTCTTCTTCTTTATTCATCTTATTATACATTCTGGTTTACACTGGCCTTTTTTATAATACTTCTTTTTATTCTCCTAAAATCTGCTACCAACACATTTAAAAACATTAATTGATTTTCATGGACAAACACAAACGTAAGTTTTCTGAGAGCAAAAACAATGAATCATTTACTCTCAGCTTTATCCTTTGTACCTTGCATAATGCCAGAGGCATGGAAATGATAGATACATATTTCTGAAATGAATGAATATATAAATTAATGAATGAGTAAATGATCACCCCAGTCAGAACTGCTGATTCCATTCTCTAAAAAAACTAGAACATTTATTATGTTTGGAGGCACTTGTCTTAAACTTTCTGATTCTATGCCCTTTGGTAAACTCAAAAAGGTGTCACATTTTAATGGTTGTCAGTTTTCTTGCTGTCTTTAAAATGTAGGGTACTCGGGCCACACTATTTACAAGTTAGGGTGCCAGAATTCAACTTTGAGATACTAGAAACAGTCTCGTCCAAACACACATATTTGTTTCTTATTTACTCTCTCCCTCACTAGATTTCAATATCTTTGCAAGCAGTGGTGGTGTTACACATTATCTGCTTACTCTCATTAAAACGTTTAGACCAATGACTTCCCACATGATAATCCTTTAATGAAGTGAAATGAATAAAACTTGATAAGGAAATGTTTAACTCCATATTTCTAATTATTTTTCAGTGGCATTGTTATTGTTTTCATCCCAGTCTTCATATCAGATGTCCAAATAATTAAAAGGAAATAAAATATGAAATGTGTAATTAATAGCTGAATTTAGTTCAACATCATATTTCCTTTCTTTTTGCTCATCTGTCAAACATCATCCTAGATGCCGAAGAAACAAAAGCAAACAAATACAAACAAAAGGAGGCATAGCATAGTGATATGTACAATGATAGAAAGATGTTCCAGGTGTCACTGGAGGAAATAGAAGTTATTAACTCTACCTGGGGGGGGATGCACAAGTACTATTTTACTGAAAAGCTTTGTTTAATGCATCCCCCACTGTGGAAATCCTATATTTCTTCAAATTCATTAAGACATAAGGGTAATTTTAATCACCAGATTTTAAATTTTAATTTTATAATTTAGATATGAAATCAGAGTGTCAAATAATTGTTGGTTTTCACTTCCTCAAAGTCCATTGCCTTCACATGTGCTATCTTATTTTCTTCCTGGGGCCATGTTTATCCAGCCTCGGAGATGGCTACACTCCAGATAGGAGACATTACTGTGTTATTTATCTATCATTGTGTAACAAATCACCCTATATTCGACATCTTAAGACAACAAACATTTATTATTTTGTGAAGTTTCTGAGGGTCAGGAATCTCACAGAGGCTTAGCTGTCTGGTCTGACTCAGGGTTTCTCCTTAGTTGCAGTCAAACTCTTTCCTGGGGCTGTGGTCATCTCTAAATTTTGCAGGAGTTGGAAAATCTGCTGCCAAGCTCACTCATGTGGTTTTGGCAGCTGATTTCTCACCATGTGGACTTCTTCCAAAGTGAGAGATTCAAAAGAAAGACAAAGAGAGTGAACATCTGGGGCAAGTTCAAGGATTTCAAGGCTGATCAATGGAAAAACAAGTCCATGGAATGGCAGTACATTATAAGATTTATTGAGTGTTGCTTGGTCAAAGTTGCATGAGAGAAGTCCCTCAGAGCAGGACACTTTCCAGGGACAGCAGCAAGAGACACTGTCCACAGGGGGGAAGAGGACAAGGGAAATCCTGGGGGAGGAGGGGGGATCTAAGAGAGGGTTTCCATGTCTAGGCAGTGTCATTCAGTGACAAGATGGGAGTTTTTGGGTCAGTGAGCTCCAAAGGCAGCAGAAGTTTGGGGTCTTTTACAGCTACAAGGTTTGTCTTAAATATGCCTATCAGGTGTTGGGTGCAATTTTACAGGGTATGCAAAGCAGGAAGGCTTAAAGTAACTAAATATATGCTTATCTGGGCTATACATAAAGCAATTGGATGTGTAAGAATTTGAGTTTGGTACCTACAGGTTTTGAACAAATGGTCCTTACCATGCTGTGGAGTAAATAACATCAGGGCCCCTATACAGAAACCATGTTCGGTTCATTTACATAACAGCACCAAAGATTGAACCCACAATTTTTTTTAAGATGGCATTTTTTTTTCTTCTTTTTATTGTACTTTAAGTTCTGGGTACATGTGCAGATTGCATCTTGTTAAGTTGCCCAGACTAGACTGCAGTTGTGTAATCATAAGAAGCAAGAAACTACAAACTTTTGTAACTTAAAATCAGAATTAATATAACTTTACTTCTTCAATATGAAAATGATAAAAAAAAAAAAAAACTCTGGTACAATGCAAGGAATGACTATACAAGGATGAGAAATCAAGGAGGTAGAGATCACAGGAAACCATGCGGGATGCTGGTTTCTATACCCATAAGAAAACACAGCTGAAGATGTGAGTGTGAACCATAGTTTGATACCAACTTTCCTTCTTTTTCTAGTGCCAATGCTTGCCAAGACTGTCTGGATACTTAATTCCTAATGTTTTTCTCTCTATTCTTTTAGTCTAAGTTTTTATTTTAACCTCAGCTAATTTTCTGGATTCAATTTTTTGCTTTTTTGTACTAAAGTACTTGTAGCTTTTGTTTTACTTGGCTAATTTTCTGAACTTCAACTGGATAAGCCCTAACTTTTCCATTTACCCACCTGTCAGGTAGAACTCAACTAATTTTCCAAGCTCCCACAAACCTTCACTGACGGATTATCACAAAATTAAGCATGGTGTAAAATCTTTTAAGGATAAAGCTACTGCAGACAACATCCAACAAATTTTTGTATAAAGACAGCAAATTAACACCATATTATCATATACAACAATAGTAATGCAAACAATAATCTTTTCTCAAGTATCTTTCTTCAGTGGTTTCTTCATTTTCCCATAAAGTTTTCTGCAATAAGTGAGCAGGTGAGTGATAAAACATCTAAAATTCCTATATCACAAAAAGTCTTGACTGTAAATAAGGCATATCTTGTTATTCTCTCACCTGTGTAGATCTGCTGATCTTGGCTTCATTCATAATAGAAACTCACATTCAGGTGGTTCTGTAGAGAGGAGAGAAAAAAATGTGACATTTAACTCTCAGTACCCATATTGTTCTAGAAAAGTTATGATATGGTTGACTTTAAGCAATGAGTAATCTAAACTTATAATTCTATTGAATATCAGTTTTAATAAATTTTGATATTTTCATTTCATTATGTTATAAAATGCATCTTCCACTTTCATCCCCTTTTTCTGTGACCATTCCTCTTTGAGACCACGGGAGAGTGACTTGATGATTAAGTGATCGTCACTCCTTTCTCCTTTGTTCACACCATCTTTTCAAAGCACTTCATATTAAAAAATCACACACACCAATTTCAACAGCACACATGGTTAAGTTAGGGAAGATTGGAATAAATCATTCTTACCCATCATTAATTGTCTTTCTTTGTGAGCAGACATGCAGAATAATCCCTGTCTAGACAGAGCTGACACTTTCCACCATCATTCAAGGGTGACCTTTGAGTCATGTATCCAGGAGGTGAAAGAAATAAACAAATGCTTTGATAGAGATTAAAGATATCTCTTCATAGGTTATCTGAGTGCCACACTTACTGGGGTATTTATGGTTCAATCCTTTCTCTGCATAAGAAAAAAAACTCATTTAAAATTATTCAATGCTTGTTATTATATGTCAGCCTTTGAGGTAAAATGGAGGGGAAAAAGATAAAGAAATATGTGGCCTAATTATCATGTAGCCTAAAGTTCAACTAAGGAAAACGCATTAGCCAAAAAAAAAAAAAAAAAAAAGCACACAATACTATAACTGCAGATTGTGGTAATTACTGAGACTATGTAAGCATATAGCAGATTCTGATCTTGTCTGTAGGGTCATGAAAATTTTACTTAGGAATGAAAAGGGCTTAACTAGAAAGAGAGGAGGGATGATAAGAAAAAGATGTTGAGAAAGAGACTCAGTAACAGATTATGTCACAGTCACAAAAATGAAAGGAAAATAAAATTAAGTGTAGATGAAGCACAGAAAGAGAGAGGGGTAGCAAAAAATAAGAATGAAGATGTGGGGTATGAATCAGATAATGTAGGTCCACATGAATATGGTGACCATATAACTTATTGTTCAAACTATTATGCTTCTGAGAATGAAAGGTGAAGCTATTAATTTTTTCAGGACACCAGGCATAAATCAAGACTCTCCAAGGCAAATAAGAATTTATGATATTTCTACATACAGGCCACATTAAGGATTTTGCTCTTAATCATAAGAGAAATAACTATGGTGATGCATTGCTTAACTATGGGCAATTATTCTGAAAAATGTGTCCTTAGGCAATTTTGTCATTTCACAAACATCACAGAGTATACTTACACAAACATATACGATATAACCTATTATACACCTAGACTATATGATATAGCCTATTGCTCCTAGGCCACAAACCTGTATGGCATGTTACTGTACTAAATACTGTAGGTAATTTTAATGCAATAGTATATCTAAACAGAGAAGAGGTACAGTAAAATATGGTATAAAAGATAAAAGATAGTACACCTACATAGAGAATGTGCCACAAACGAAACTTGCACAACTGGAGGTTGATCTGGATGAGTCAGTGAGCAAATGGTGAGTGACTGTGAAGGCCTCTGTATTAGTCTGTTCTCACATTGTTATAAAGTACTACCTGATACTGGGTAATTTATAAAGAAAAGAGGTTTAATTGGCTCATGGTTTCACAGGCTGTATAGGAAGCATGTCTGGAAAGCCTCAGGAATATTACAATTATGGCAGAAGGTGAAGAGGAAGGAGTCACATCTTACATGACTGGAGCAGGTGGAACAGAGAGAAGAGGGAGTTGTGACACACTTTTAAACAATGAGATCTCATGAGAACTCACTCACTCTCATTAGAACAGCAAAGGGGAAGTTAGCTCTCATGATTCAATCACCCCAATCAGGCCCCTCCTCCAACACTGGGGATTAAAATACAACATGAGATTTGGGCTAAGACACAAATACAACCCATATCATTCCACCCCTGGTCCTTCTGAAATCTCACTTCCTCTCACATTGCAAAATAAAATCATGCCTTCCCAACAGTCACCCCAAAGTCTTAACTCATTTCAGCATTAACTCAAAATCCACATTCTGAAGTCTCTTCTGAAATAAAGCAAGTCCCTTGAACCTATGATCCTGTAAAATCAAAAGCAAGTTAGTTACTTCCAAGATACAGTGAGAGTACTGGCATTGGGTAAATGCTCCAATTCCAAATGGGAGAAGTTGGCCAAAACAAGGAGGCTAAAAATGTCATGCATGTCCAGAACCCAGCAGGGCCATCAATAAATCTTAAAACTCCAAAATAACCTCCTTTGACTCTATGTCTGACATCCAGTCCACACTGATGCAAGGATTGGGCTCCTGATATGGTTTGGTTGTATTCCCATGAAAATTTCATCTTGAATTGTAGCTCCCATAATTGCCACATGTTGTGGGATGGACCCAGTGGGAAATAATTGAATCATGGGGGCTGTTTCTCCCCCATACTGTTCTCATGGTAATGAAAAAGTCTCACGAGATCTGATGGTTTTATAAGGGAAAACCCATTTCACTTGTCTCTTATTCTCTTCTCTTTTCTGACATCACGTGAGATGTGCCTTTCACCTTCTGCCATGATTGTGAGGCCTCCCCAGCCATGGAACTGTGAGTCCATTAAATGTTTCTTTTGTAAATTGCCCGGTCTCGGGTATGTCTTTATCATCAGTGTGAAAATGGACTAATACAGCTCCCAAGGCCTTGGCAGCTCTGCCTTTGTGGCTCTGCAGGGTACAGTTCCCTTGGCTGCTTTCATGGGTTGGCATTGAGTGCCTGTGGCTTTTCCAGATGCTCTGTACAAGCTCTAGGTGGATCTACCATTCTGGGGTCTGGGGGGATGGTGGTCCTCTTCTCACAGCTACCCTAGACAGTGCCCCAAGGAGCACTCTGTGTGCAGGTTCCAAACCCACATTTCTCCTCAACACTGCCCTAGTAGAGGTTCTCTATGAGGGCTCTGTCACTGCAGCAGACTTCTGCCTGGATGTACATCCTGTAAAATCGAGGTGAAGGCTTCAAAGCCTCACTTCTTGCTGTCTGTACACTTTCAGGTTTAATATCACATGGAATCCAGAGGCTCACACTCTCTGGAACAGCAGCCTGAGACATATCTGGGGCTTTTTAGCCACTGCTGGAACTGGAGCAGGTGGGGATGCAAGGAGCAATGTTTTGACAATTTACAGGGCAGCCAGGCCTTGGGTCTGGCCCAGGAAACCATTCTTCCCTCCTAGACCTTCAGGCCTATAATGGGAAGGCCTGTTGCAAAGGTCTCTGAAATGCATCCAAGGCATTTTACCCATTGTCTTGCCTATTATTTGGTTGGGGCAAAAGTAATTGCAGTTTCTGTCATTACTTTCAACAAGGGGAAAGAGTCATGTCTTACATGGCCAGAGCAGGAGGAAGAGAGAGAAGGGGGAAGATGCCACACATTTTTAAATAACCAGATCTTGTGAGAACTCACTCACTATGATGAGAAAAGCAAAAGGGAAGTCTACCCCATGATCCAATCACCTCCCACCAGGCCCCTCCTCGATATTACAATTCGACATGAGATTGGGCAGTGCCAGAAATACAAACCCTGTCAGCCTATGACATTATCGTACATTACCCTAGGCTTTATAAGCAAGGTACACTTAGGCTGCACTAAATTTATTAAATATTGTTTCATTTCTTCAATGGTAAATTAACCTTAGCTTGCTAAAACTTTTAAATTTATAGGCTGTTTACTTTTTAACTTTTTGATTTTTTTGTAATAACAGCTTCAACACAAACATGTTGCACATCTGTACAAAACATTTTCTTTTATCCTTATAAACTATCTTTCAATTTTCAAATGTTTTCCTTGCTTTTTACTTTGTTGTTAAAAATGAAGACACAAAGACACATCTTGACCTATGTGGGATCAGGATCATAATTACTGCTGTTTCACACCTCCATATCTTCCCGCTGGAAGGTTTTCAGGGGCAATAACATGCATGGAGCTGTCATCTCCTTTTATAACAATGCCTTCTTCTGGATACTTCCTGAAGGACCTGCCTGAGGCAGATTATGTTCCCATGCTTCAGCAGATTTCATGGTGGCTTGTGGCTTGGTATATATAATAAATATCTGCTTAGGTATTTAATAAAATAACATGTTAGAGGAAAGAAGTTTGTGGGTGGAATAAAGTATTTATTAGGTCTGGTTTTCCCCTTGAAGTCTGCTATCAGTTATGGTAGTGGCCTTCAGTGATGTCTTCACATTGCTGACAGGGGAACAGGCATCTTTCAAAAACTGAGAAAAGTGTCTTTCACTGGCTGTCAAGACCATTTGCACAATTAGCATCTGCTAAAATGCTGGAAGGGATTGTCCAGAACCTATCATTCTAATGTTTCATCAACTCACTCAACACTCAGAAAATATTATACCTTGAAGCTATAAAAACATTTAAATCATCAAATTGTCAAAATGAAATTGAAAAAAGTAAGACTGATTTGTAAAAGACCACGTATTTAATTTAGCACAGATCATTTTTAAAAAATTTCAGAGCAATATCTTATAACTCTACTTAATGCGTGATGGAGTGTGCATCACTTCTTTCAATGCAAGTCATTTTTTATGTCACTTTTTCACTAATAGGGAGCACACTGAGCACATCTCCACTCATCACCAGGAGCCATAACATTGTCAGCCATTTTTGGGAGGTTATTTTTCCTTAAGAAAAAAAATTTTTTTAAAAAAGAAGATATTCAAAAATTGTGTAGGTAGGTGCCAGGTTGACCTAGTTGTTTATATACAAATAACATTATCTTTAATATTTTAGAAATTTCAATGAATTAAATGCAAAAAGAATAGAAGATAGCAAAAAATTCACCTGACATTTGAGGTAAATAATTTTAGATTGCTATTCACAATCTAAGGTCTTGAGACAAATTTGTCTGTGATTGATCAGGATTATGCCATGGAATCTGTAATATCTCTTATAACTTTATATATTTTATAACTTATCTGCTATATATACTGTGTACTTCAAACTTCTTGAGTACAGAAAACTGTTTTATACTTTAAATTTTTCTGTGCTAAATCCAGCACAGATTTTTTACAATAGATGTATAGAAATATAGTAATTAGAACAGCTCTAGTTTGGAATCTCAGTTCTGCTACTATTAATATATGGTCTTGGATAGAATGGATGGGGTTGGATAGCTTGTTCTTTTAAACTAACTGTGCTTAGTTTTCTCATATGTAAAATGAATACCTTCCTGGAAGGGTGGCTGCGAATACCTGCTAAAGGAGCTCAATAAAAAATATTAACTTTCACAATTTGCTTCATAAATATCATTTGCTTTTTTTTGGAGTCTGAGTTAGAATATATTACTTCCCTACAACAGTCAAATTTTAAAAGGAGATTTCTACAGCCAGAAGCAAACTCTTTCCTACTTTCTAAAGATCTCTTTAATCTCCTCCTTGAACTACAAGTCTTAAAGAGTATAGTCTTCATAGAATATAGTATTTTAAAAAGAACATTCCATATTCTAATATCTCTTATCAATAATGTTTGTTAATTTTTTTTCACATTTTGGAATAAACAAAAGGTGCTCTAATAACAAGTACAAGGGCTGAGTTCTGACTGCTGCTAGTAAATGAAAATATTTCCTAAGTACAGGAAATTCTCCTTACCTGTCCCAGGGGTCTAATGTGTTCATTTGTGTTTAATAAAAGAGGCAATAGCAGCATGTTTTTTAAACCTGTGTTTTGAACCAAGTACAGTGAATTGATGTCTCATGACTTCAGCGTGAAAACAAGGTTAAACTGCATGCAGCACATAGTTGGATAATGCTCTTGCCATGGCTATTCCAGGTACCAGGGCTGTGTCTTATCCTGCTGTGGAAAAACTTTAACGATGAACAGATTCACTCCTCCCTGTTATGCTCAGTGAAGAAAGCTCTTTTCAAGCTGGCAAATGCAGATATATTGTGAAGCCATTGAAGCTTCACGGAGGAGAAGAAAGTAATAACAACTGACTTTGGTTAGCTTGGCTACTCAATCAAATTTGATGTTGGATAGAATAGTTCAATGTATGTGCTTTCTAAATAAAGTGGTATATTAGAAGATGCATGTTTATTTTTAGATAACATCTTAGTAACATGAAATTCATGGATATTATTTTTGTATGGCAACATTAAATATGCTTATTAAAACAAAAAGAAAATTATGTGTCTCTTTTGCTTGAAGTTGGAATGATAACAAAAGTACAAAGTTTTGATGGATATAGAAATTTTGTGAATACTACAAAAGAAATGCAGACTACGATTCATTTTTCCTGTGATTTATCAGTAGCCTCCAATCTTGGCAACTAAACTTGGATATTGGAATAGAAGTGATCATAGGTGATGGAATTATTTATCATTCTGGCTGTTTCTATGCAGGTAAAAAGGTTGCTACATTATAGAAACTCAGTGGAACTTGAGTTTCTATAAGCTGACCCAGGGTAGGTGTCACCTCCACCAGCTGCACCCCTGCTCACATCCTGTCTGGTGTCTTGGAGCCTGATGCAGCATATTGGCACAAGGACAATGAGGGGCGCACACCTTGCATAAGAGGAAATTGAGAAGAGACACTCCCTCAGTTCTGGAACATACAGTGTGATCTCAACAAGGCACACATGCCGAATTTGGCAGT
Organism: Ateles fusciceps; assembly: GCA_036589455.1. Taxonomy (NCBI): domain Eukaryota; kingdom Metazoa; phylum Chordata; class Mammalia; order Primates; family Atelidae; genus Ateles; species Ateles fusciceps. Next base: position 9,739,286 of record JAZHEH010000193.1, read on the forward strand.
TGCCTCTCAAAATAACTCAGTTCCCCTGTGTGAGGTCTGTTCAAAAAGGTGTCTCGTCCCTAGATTCTCTGATGAGATGGAGAACTATGAATTCTCGGGATACCCTAGGCCAAAGACAGGCAAGTCTCCACTGCCCTAGGTTGAAACACTACTCTCAGGAGCTGGGATAGAAGAAAGATGGGGTCAGACATGGCCCCAGGGTATAGATACAGAAGACAAGATGAGTGGACCCCAGAGCCAGAGAGTCCCTCGCTCTTCAGAGGTGGAGTCTAGAGGGTCATCATAGACTAACTCACTCCACTCCATGGTGACAGGACTGTCCAGTCTGGGGTGCTTCACTTGGCAGGTGTAGACATCTCCCTGCTGGGGGCTCATTTCCAGCATCACCAGGGTCTGGATGTCCAGTCTCATTACTAATCAGGTTGGTGGACACAACCCCAGCTATTTCCTCCTCCCATTCAGGAACCATCAGACTTGAATGCTGCCTGGATAGAAATCTTTCACGTAGCAGACAAACAGGTTGTGGTGCTGCAGGGTACCTTTTTTGGAGGGGGAAGACGTTCAGCCTAGGCTGCACTAGGATTAAGGAAGAAGAAACGTAGAATGGCATTTGAGATGATAATTTCTTAGGTATTCCATATTCATTATGGAATTGATTTCCAGATGTTGAAAATAGGAATAATGTGATTAGGCTAGTAGAAAAGGTTGGTACTGAAAAGATAGAAATAGATCTTTAAATAGAACTTGCACAATTTTGAACAAAGTAATAAGTATTGAGAAGAATAGGAGGCAGACAAACTTACCAGTGTGTAGCACGTTTAAAAGAAATGTCAACAATAAGCCACTGAGCAACAGCCTTAGGATAAGAATACAAGAGTGATACCACCTACCTATTCAATGCAAATAATGCAATATTTGCTCAAGTAATTTCTCAAAATACACACACACACACACACACACACAATGACATTCTCATGGTTTTTAACCTGACAACTTTATTTTATAAAAAATACAAAGAAAATAAAGTGAGATTTACATTAAAAAAAAAACAACAGCTCAGCGGAGCAATATCTTCAGCAGAGGCTATTGCATGGGGTCAATACTATACTTTTGTTTTTCTTTTTTTGAGATGGAGTCTCTCTCTGCCACTGAGCTGGAGTGCAGTGGCACAATCTCTGCTCACTGCAACATCTGTCTCCTGGGTTCAAGCCATTCTCCTGCCTCAGCCTCCCAAGTAGCCAGGATTACAGGTGCACGCCACCATGCCCAGCTAATTTTTGTATTTTTAGTAGAGATGGGGTTTCACCATGTTGGCCAGGATGGTCTTGATCTCTTGATCTCATGATCCTCCCACCTTTGCCTCCCAAAGTGCTGGGATTACAGGCATGAACCACAGTGCCTGGCCAATACTATACTTTTATAGTACCAGCTTTTTCTTTTTGATAAATTGTGGTAACACTTACCTTTGGATTGGACTTAGGGCTTACTCTAATCCTGTGTGGTCTCATCTCTATCACGATATCTGCAAATACCTCATTTCCAAATAAAGGTGTGTTCAAGAGTACTGGGGGACCAGAATATAACGTTTTGGGGAACAAAATTAAACTCACTACACTTCCTATAACTCTAATACTGTTCAATCAAAATTATGTGAGTGGAAATTGAAAATACAAGGCATATTTCACATTTTCAACGATCAAATAAGGATTTGACTGTATTTACTTTTTCTACTTAAAAACAGAAAAGCATATTGCTGCATTTACCACTGCACTGAGTATCAGAACATATAGATTTCAGCTCCATCATTGTCTTATGGGAATTTGAGCAAGTAATGAGACTACTGCAGATGTAGAAATTACAGAGAATACATTTCTGAACAATATGCAATAATACATGTAAACTAGAAAGACCAAAAAAAAAAAAAAAAAAAAGGTTGTGATCATCCTAAGTGCAAAGGAAAGTGTTCTGGGTGTTGTGAATGGAGCAACCTTTGGCCAAGGCATTACACAATGTAACAACTTATCGAGGGTAGCACCAGCAATAGGCTGTGAGAAAGTGGATGAGTCAAACTTTTAGAAGCCTCTGTTTCTGTATTTGTGCTCACTTTAGAATTAGCTGTTACTAGATAATTGTTTAACTCTTTTATGCTTCAAAATTAAGCTTTAAAAATATGTTGAAATAACCACAGTTTTAAAGTGTTAACATTTAACTTTTTAGTATCAGTCAAATCACCATATTCACCAAAAAAAAACTTGGTCTCAACTTTTCTGTATCATTTTTGTTTAACCAAATGATATGTTACTCTTTTATTATAAAAGTAATAGCTCGTGGATTCTGTAACTTGTCCACAGCATCCATTAGAAAATTGGCTAAAGTTAATAAACTCTAGAGATTTTGTCTGCTTGGTAACCATATTTTGTCCACTCTAACAAGTGTTAGCAGTTTTAAAGGACTTCAGTTAGGCATAATTCTCCTGCTATGAACTTTATCAATGCAATCACTAAGCACAAAACAACAAAAGCAAATTCTTCCTGATGAGTTTTTTCTCTCTCTTTTTTCTTTTCTATTTTAATATAATATGTCTGTTATAGTTTAAGGGAAATTCTCCAAAGTATGTAAGGAAAAGAATAATAATAAGCAGAATCTCCCTGTCAGATCCGCAACTAATTAGGTTCACCTTTGCAGTGGAGGAGGGAAATGTAAAAATTTAACTAAGAAGTGATTGTGCACGGGCTTGAGTGTAAAATTCAATAAAGTCACTACACATCAAATGCAGAAAGAATAACACCTATCACTGTGACTAACACATTGTAGTTGCCCAATAAATACTTTGTCAAAGGAATTAATTACTTAGTTTCTGTGACATAGATAAATTTACTGTGGTTATCTCTCACCCCCTCGGGAAAAGAAAAATAAATTGACATACTCTTGATACTCCTATCCCATCATTCTGTCCTTAGATGCCTGAAGCAGACCCTCCAATGTGATTAGGATTTGTAAAGCACTCCTTCTTTATGTTTTTGGAAAACAAATATTTTCTCAATTTCTACTATCCACATTTCCCACATGAACTTCCCCTATATATGCTTTCTTGTAAACTCATGTAAACACACAAGTCTTTTTTAGACAATGTTCCTCCTGATTGTGTGACAGGAGACAGGCAATATAGATTTGCACCCAAAATGATAAGCTTGATACCTTAAGAAGGTGGTGTGCTCATATCGGGTGACACAGCTAACAATGACAGCAAATCCTGTCTGTGGTAATTTCAGAGGGTTCCCTAATAAGGCTTCTAAGCTCCTCTTCAGTCTCATCCTATACCACCCTCCAGCCCCACAATTGAACAGCTTATAGCTGTGGCTCATGGTACACTTAATCATCCTTCTCTACCTTTATCATATCAGTCCCCTGACTAGACTTCCCTCTCTTCCCTCAGGGTGCCTTAAGTATTATTTGTCTCTCAGTCATGACCTCTGGCCTAGAAAGTTTTTCAGATTTGCCCAGGTCAAAGCAAATAGTCATCCTCTATATTTCCATAGCGCCTCACACACACATAGTTAACATCTCTGCTTAAATGGATATCGTCTTAGAAAGATCTTTCCAAAGTACCACAGTCCACCCAATCATCACATTCTCTATTGCAGTCTTTTACTTTTGGACTTAAATCAATTATTTATGTATTTGTATATTGATGTGTCTGTCTCTCTTGCTAATGTGAAAGACATTGTTTCTCTCCTGCTCACTTCTGTGCCATAAAGCTTAGAGAAGGTTTGGTGTAGACTGGGTACTCAAAACATAGTTATTGAGTGAATGAATATACAATGGATGAATTGATTTGAACATTTTTTTTTATTTCTGAAAAAGGATATCAGGGACTACTGTTTACAGTTTTGAATCCTCAGTATCTACCATTGTGTGTGGCATAAGATAGGGAAGCAACACATGTTAACAAACAGTTTAATTTAAATGACACTATAAGTCAAAGAATCTCCTTCTTACATGCAATGTAGAAAGGAGTTCGTGCCTCATTTTAACCCAGTTGAACACCTTAATTTTCATAATTATAACTCTTGAAATATGTTTGACACATTATTCTCTCATATAAATATATTTATATATATGTGTGTGTGTGTATATATATATATATATATATATATATATATATATATATATATATGAGAGAGAGAGAGTCATAATTTTTTAGTCTAAAAACCTGTGGCTTATTTAAAATAACTGTGGGGTGTTTATTGTGAAAACTAAAAGACCCTAAAAACATTCAGTTCTCATTATACATCAGATTATGTGAAAACATGAACACACTGTTGATTAACTTTTTTTTCCTCAACAGTCTTTAAACATGTTCACATGACTCCCAAAATCTACAAGTGAAGTGAAGGGGTCCACAAAACTCAATGAGGTTCAAATAACTGACTAAAGATTTGTATTTCATTGAATAAAGCATAATGAGAAAGTATCCAATTTCTAAAATTTTGTTGTCTCCTAAGGAACCATAAAAGCTGGCCAAAACTTAGCACCTGCTTCACTAGTTCCTTTGATTCAAGAGATCATTTAATCATCTAAGACAGAACAATAAATTTCATGGCCAATAATAAATAGACATAATTTTAACCAACACTATCAAGCATTTTATCAGCTCCTATGGAAGAATTGAAATTGCTCAGTTTTCACTTGGAAAAAACAGTTATTATAATAATTCTGGATACTCTCTGACCTGACATATGATTGGCTTATGAGGTTGAACACTGTGATAGTTTTCATAGTCAAAATATATTTAAAATCTCTTTCCATTTTCTTGTTGTTTTCTTTTTTTATTTTTTGACTTAGCTTGTCTTTTTTTTTTTTTTTTTTTAATCTCTACCCTTCTCTTTCCACTTTCTGTCAGGCAAAATTGATTCCTTCATGACTATCTTTTCTTTTGACAATTTTTTAATGATCTAATTCACATTAAGGTTATATTGATTAGAGGAAGCTTAATATTTGCAACTAGGATCATTTCTCTTTGTTAGACAACAAGGCATATTCTAAAAGGGAGGGATATACTTTTTACACAAGTTATGACATTCTGAGAGCCCATCAACCCATAATCAAGTGTTCCTTGTTATGCTGTAAGTGAAAATGCTCCTTTATGTGGAAATTTTATATTACAGTAACTAGTTTTATAAAATTTCATAGTGTCTTTCCTCTGATTACTTTGAATTTATAGAAACATAAGCAGGGAAAAGAAAGCATATGGAGATAAGAAAACACACACATGTTCTCTCTCTTTCTCATTCTCCTTCTCCTCCTCTCTCATACACCACTGACATACATACATGCATACACACACACATACACACCACACATACACATACACACACCATAAACATACATGCACATAAGAAAAATTTAGTTCCAAACAACATGTCATCTCTGGTGATTTTATATATATATGAAAGTATATACACCTTCACATATATATATATAAAACGTTTTAGCTGATGTTAGGGCCTTGGTGGCTAAGATATTAAGGACATAACTTTATCAGGGCTCTAAGTTGTGGAATAATGAGAGGAAGGTGTATAGCGTTATATTAATGGGACCAAAAATTGTAGTGAAAGCAAAGCACCACAAGTGAGACTACACTAGAGAAGAAAGTAAGCATGTTGTGAATAGTCACAAAAAATTCCAGTATAAAACCAAAGAATATTACATATTATATTTCACACCCCAAATTAAGGTTCGGTCACATTTTTCAATATATTAAGCAAAATAAATATTTTTCAATTTGATTCAATGCAAAATATTATATATTCCACTAATAAAATGTGTAATAATCATGACCCAAACTTGAATTATCAAATTCTTCAGAAGAAACAAAACTGCTAAAGTTGAATTGCTTTTCAAATGCAATATCAAAGATTTGAAAGGACAAATTTCATCATCCCTGATGTTTCATCTGAACAGTCTCAAGCAAGAGAGGTTTGATACGGTAACTCACAGATTTGTTCTTTGCCATTTCAATCCATGCTTTCACAAATATAACATACTACATTACTATGGACCTTAATTTTAACATTACCTTCTAATCTTAAAGAAAGAAAAGAAATATGTGTGTTGTTTTATTTATTTCTACTAGCATTTAACTTACGATTAGTGTTTTCTTGGATGACATTGGAAAGTAGACAAATAATTGATGGTTGCTTCTGGAATTCTTTGCCAAAGTTTCTTTCACAGTCTGTCCTTGCTTCATACACATTAGTGGCTGAATGTCACTGTCATCTGGTTTCTAAATGAGGCATTGGCTACTAATATCTTACAGTGTGGCCCTTGAATAACATCAAAATCTTCTTGTCACAAAAATTTCTCTAAAAGTAGAATAACTGAAGTTATGACATAGAGCAATTTTTTTTTGAATTCTAGGAATTTTATCTGATATTCATAATTATTCTGCCAAATTCTATGTATGAACTGCTTTGTAGATCCCAGGTATTCAGAAATTTAATGTTCTATGTTTCAAAACTTTGTGAGTTCCCCAGAAAGTCATCACACGCCATTTCATATTTTTCTGAAACATGAGTTGGAATCATGAAAGTAGCAAGATTAATGAGGGGGAAAGACATAGTTAATACATTTGTCAGACCAACCAGGGGAACAAGATGTCACCTAACACAGTCAAAGCCAGGGGATCTCTTTGAAGTAAGGACTGTGAAGGAAGCAGTCTTGATTGGTCACCAAATTGGTTTGGGTAACTTGCAGTGGGTCTTGACAGACAAAGAATTAGGAGTTTAGTTTTATAATAGGAGTCAGAAGTACCTAAGGTCTGATAAGTCTCTCATCTGGGAAAGGTGAAGCTTTATAGTTCCATATGTGCTTCCTTATTTGGAGCACATGACAACCAGCAAGTGGATGATAGAGGCAAGGTCTGACTACCATGGAAATGGGAGGTTGCAATAACTAAGGACACTATTAAACCAATTATTCATCCGTCACAGATACAATCGAGTAACCTGAATGCTCATCAAGAAATGAAGGATGACACACAGACATAGAGAAAGAACCAGTGGAACAGTCCAGGCAGGTGGTAGCTCTTTGTGTATTTGGAGGCCCAATTTGCAACCCTGGCTGACAGTATAGGGTAACAAATTTAACTTAAATTTCACCACTACGGGAGGTAGAACGTGCACTCAAAACTGATGCAAAAACTTAGCGGGGTGGAGCAGCAGGTGAGAAGCATCAGCAGCCTCAGCTGAGTAGTGCTGGAGCCAGGAGGAATTGACATATCACAGAATGCTGTGTAACTATCAAAAAGTGATGTATTGTTACTCCAATTAAAATCTCCACAAGCATAAAATAGAAGGTCAGGTAATCTTTCAAGATAATGCTATTTGTTAATAGACATAAATGTAATAAAATAAAGGAATTATCATGCCATGCAATTACTGAGCACTTCTTCATTCATTATATACTCTACCCTGGCTTACTTATGATTTATTTTTATGATTTGCTATAGTTAATCTTTTGCCATCTCCCATAGGCCAACCTTTTGAGAATGTCCTTGACATTTTTGAAGTTTATTATTCCATGTGAACTTTGGAATCCAGTGACTTAATTTTCCTTTGACCATGTTTAAATGTGTAGACTAAGTAGAAATGACATGTTTATAATACTAAATCTCTATATAAATAAATTTCTTCAAAAGTTTTTTTAGCCCCTTTAATATTTTAAAGTTGCATTCACACGTATCTTATATATTTCTTATTGGGATTATTCCTAGTGGCTTTATCATTTGTTAGTTCTGTTAAAGTTTTTTTTTCCTTGTATTTTAAAATAGATTATTCTTTTCTATAAAATGTGTTTGTTAAAAAATCAATTAGGTACATAGAGACTGAAGTAATTTATTGTAGTTTATAGAGAGTGTATGAAGGAATAGGAGTGAGAAGTGAGTTTGGAAAGAAAAGCAAAAGCAAAATGTAACCCTATTTGGAAGCTTGGATTTTGTACTATATGCAATGGGTAGCCTTGCAATTGTTTTAGATAGAAGACTCACATGATGAGATTTTTATTGCAGAATGTTGTGCAGTGCCTTGCTGTCAATGTGAAGAATGGGGCAAAACTAAAGAAGGGAAGCCTTCAGAGATGTTCTAAGTACGGAATGAGCAGGGACTGGACATGAGATTAGGAATTGAGAAAGGAGGCACACTTGGTTTTCTTATAGGAAAGAAAATGAGCAGGCCCTCGTCACTGATTAGATGGGTAATCAGGGCAGAAGAGAAAAAAGTCTGTCAATGAAGGAGGAAATAAGCTGAAATTTGAGTCTATAAATCAAAAACAAAGATGTTAGCAATGATCTAAAATATAACAGAATATTAAAAAGAAGACTTGGAATGCCATTGGACTATCAATAAAACATTAAAGTGGACTCTAATTCTAGACCTTTAGTAATGCAGATGCATGGAACCCAGAAGGCAGCAAGCTGAGGAGCCAAAGGATGGCAGGAAAACAGAATAAGACAATAAAGAAAGCCACAGCTACATGAAGCTTAATCAAAGAATAAAATACAGAATGACCTGTGAGGGATTATACAAGTCCAAGGAAAAGAAAGCTTTTGTTTTTGTTTTGTAAAACGTGAAGTTCAAAGATGTATGCTTCTGTTTGAAGTGAATGAAAATAGCACGTAGAGAGAACCTGGAGTTTCTGAGGTCAAAGAGCAAGCCAAATTCTGGTGAAATTAAAAGGATGTACTAGAAACTGAGGGAGGTAGGAAAGACTGCTTCTACAATTGGTGACTTCCAGAAATAATATGATACAGTAAGATCTTCGAATAAAATGAAGTTAATTTGATCAGGGTTTGTGAAACATTAAATTTCTTGCCTCTGCTAACTAAAATCATAATTCTTGTTAAAAAAAATTAGTCATGATTATTCTTCTACAGGAAGATTATTATTTCTACTATATTCTCTCTCTCTCTTTTTTTTCTTACTACTTTCTAGTAAAACAAAAACAAAAAGACATGCTCAGGAATTCACATAGCAGAATTATTATCTTCAACTATTTTAAAACATATCTTTAACATTTAATACCATTTCATTTACATTTTTCAAATATAAATGTAGATGATATGTAGATATAGAAATAAAATCTTGGCCATTCTAAAATAACAGCAAAAGGAAAGCAATGTTAACTAAAAATCCCATATTTATTTATTCCAAAAATAATAATAGTTAAGTTTAATATTAGTAGGTTTATTTGTGGTTAAGTTTAATATTTATTAAATATATCTGTGATAAAAGCTGTGTTCTCAGAGCTTTGATTACTCTTAAATTCTGTGCAGTACACATACATACGTAGTCACTTAATGCCATCTATCTCATTTACATGCTTTGGGGTTTTTGTTTGTTCAAGTAATATTCCAGGACCCTGCTACTTCCTGAGTGTTCCATGGACTTAAGTACCAGGATAATCTGAAAACTTGCTAGAAATTCAGAATCTCAGACTTTATCCCAGACCTACTGAATTAGAATCTGCATTTTAACAAGATCTCAGGGTGGTTTATATGCCATATGGCCCTAAAGCTGAGAAGCACTGATCCAAAATAAAACAATCATTATTTAGAGCAACACAACACTGACTGTACTACCAAGATAGAAAAAAAGCTAACAGAGCCTTATAATTCTCTGCACATAGATTTAGTAAGTTTATGGCTCTGAAAATTGTAGCATTAATGTGAGATTATTAAATAATAATGTAATAATACAGTTATTTAGTCTTTGATATACAAAGTTGCATTACTCAGTTTTAACACATATTGAGTAAAAAAATTCTAAAAACCACTCCTTTGTGGACATTTTGCTTTGAAATAAAAATTTAAAATGATCAACATTGAATATGTCCAATTCACCATTTAGAAATCCAAGAATCTAATATTCTTATGATTAAATATTAGAACATTATTCAAAGAAAACTGAGAAACAGAGGAAATGAGTGATATGGTTTGCCTGTGTCCCTAACCATACCTCATCTCGTAGTGTAGCTCCCATAATTGTCACGTGTTGTGGATGGAACCCAGTGGGAGATAATTGAATCATGGGGGCAGTTTCTCTCACACTGTTCTCATGGTAATGAGTAAGTCTCACGAGATCTGATGATTTTTTTTAAGGGGAAATCCCTTTCACTTGGTTCTCATTCTCTCTTGCCTGCTGGCATGTAAGACATGCCTTTCACCTTCCACCATGATTGTGAGGCCTTCCCAGCTACATGGAACTGAGTCCATTAAACTTTTCTTTCTTTATAAATTACCCAATCTCAGTTATGTCTTTATCAGCAGTGTGAAACTGGACTAACACAATGCGTTATCATGTCAAATATCTGGTAAATGAGAATGTAGTCTAGGGAGTCACAACATTTAATGTGCACCATATTTAATTAACACAAGTATAGTCAAAAAAAAGGTCTGTAATATAATGCATCTATTCTTCTGACTCAGCTCTACAAGATTTTATAATTTTAAAAATATAAACAAATGTCACCTGCTAAAAAGCGTTTGAGAACTATGTAAGTCATGTTTTGCTGAATAACAATCTCAGTACCTTAGTAGCTCACAACAACATATATTCTCCCTGCTGTGCAAATCAACTGCATATCCATTGATCTAAGCTGAGCTTGCCTAGTTTAGGCTAGACTCCAGGCTTTGTGCTGCATTCTGATCTCCTCCATATAAATTTATTCTGAGACCTAGACTGCAGCAGCTATTGTGGAATGCTTGTTTGATCATGGATCATAGGGGCTTTTGTGAAAGCACAGGATGCTTCTTAAGGCTTCTGCTGACAACTTGCTCACTGTTACTTCCATTCACATGCCAATGACCAGTGCAAATCATTTCACCAATCTCCAAGTCAATGAATCAGGAAAGTATACCCATAGTAAAAGGTGTTGCTAAGTTACATGGCAAAGAGTGTGGATGCGTAATTCCAATACAGAAAGGAAGGGACTCACTAAATGCTAGAGTTATTACTTCAAACGTTTATTATTTTTGACATGGCCTATGTGTCCTGCTCAACTGTAAGCTTTCTGAAAACAAGATCGAAGTACGAGCATTCCATTCCAAATCTTCCCTAACTCCCACATAAAGATTAAATCCTTGTGTTGAATGTATTTGAGAAACTCTTTTTAAAATAATGGATTGGTGAATTCTTTTTTTAAAAACATTCCAGGGTACATGTGTAGGATGTGCAGGTTTGTCACATAGGTAAATGTGTGCCATGGTGGTTTGCAGCGTCTATCAACCCATCACCTAAATATTAAGCATAGTATGCATTAGCTTTTTCCTAATGCTCTCCTCCCCAGCTCTCCCCCGACGAGCCCCAGTGAGTGTTGTTTCCCTCCCTGGGTCCATGTGTTCTCATTGATCAGCTCCCACTTATAAGTGAAAACATGCAGTGTTTGGTTTTGTTTTCTGTTCCTGTTACTTTGCTGAGGATAGTGGCTTCCAGCTTCATCCATGTCCTTGCAAAGGACATGGTCTCATTCATAGTATTCCATGGTGTATATGTACCACATTTTCTTTATCCGCTCTGTCATTGCTGGGCATTTGAGTTGATTCCATATCTTTGCTATTGTGAATAGTGCTGCAATAGACATATGCTTGCATGTATCTTTAAAACAGAATGCTTTATATTCCTCTGGGTATATATCCAGTAATGGGATTCCTGGGTCAAATGGTATTTCCAGTTCTTAATCTTTAAGGAATCACCACACTGTCTCACACAATGGTTGAACTAATTTACATTCCCCACCAACGATGTAACAGCACTCCTATTTCTCCACAGCGTCTGTTTCTTGACTTCTTAATAATTGCCATTCTGACCAATATGAAATGGTATCTCATTGTGGTTTTGATTTGCATTCCTCTAATGATCACAGATGTTGAGCTTTTCTCATATTTTTGGCCACATGTATGTCTTTTCTTGAGAAGTATCTGTTAATAACCTTTGCCCACTTTTTAATGGGGTTTTTTCTTGTAAATTTGCTTAAGTTCCTTGTAGATTCTGGATATTAGAACTTTGTCAGATGGATAGATTGCAAAAATGTTCTTTCATTCTGTATGTTCCCTGTTCTCTCTGGTAATAGTTTCTCTTGCTGTGCAGAAGCTCTTTAGTTTAATTAGATCTCATTTGTTGATGTTTGCTTTTGTTGCAATTGCTTTTGGTGATTTTGTCATAAAATCTTTGCTCACGCCTATGTCCTGAATGGTATTGCCTAGGGTTACTTCTAGAATTTTTATAGTCTTGGGTTTTACATTTAAGATTTTTATCCATCTTGAGTTAATTTTTACGTGATGTGTAAGGAAGGGATTCTGTTTCAGTTTTCTGCATATGGCTAGCCAGTTCTCCCAGCACCATTTATTAAATAGGAAATCCTTTCACCATTACTTGTTTTTGTCAGATGTGTCAAAGATCAGATGGTTGTAGAGGTGCAGTTTATTTCCAAGTTCTCTAATCTGTTCCAGTGGCCTCTGTGCCTGTTTTTGTACCAGAACTATGGTGTTTTGGTTACTGTAGGCGTGTAGTATAGTGTGAAGTAGAGTAGCGTGATGCCTCCAGCTTTGTTCTTTTTGCTTAGGATTGTCTTGGCTATGCAGCCTCTCTTTGGTTCCATATGAAGTTTAAAATAATTTTCTCTAATTCTGTGAAGAATATCAATATTAGCTAAATGGCAATAGCATTCAATCTATAAATTGCTTTAGGCAGTATGGCCATTTTGATGATATTTATTCTTTCTATCCATGAGCATGGAATGTTTTTTCATCTGCTTGTGTCCTCTCTGATTTCCTTGAGCAGTGGTTTGTAGTTATCCTTGAAGAGGTTCTTCGCTTTCCTTGTTAGCTGTATTCTTAGGTATTTTATTCTTTTTGTGGCAGTTGTGAATGGGAATTCATTCATGATTTGGCTTCCTGGTTGTCTGTGGTTGGTGTATAAGACGCTTGTGACCCCCCCACATTGATTTTGTAAACTGAGACTTCGCTGAAGTTGCCTTGTTTGCAGATAACATGATCCTATATCTAGAAAAGCCCATTCACTCAGCTCCAAAGCATCTTAAGCAAATCAGTAAATTCTTAAACAACTAAGAATTGCAAATTAGGTTTAAAACTTCCAAGTTGAATCCTTAGGCTAAAGAATCATCTACAATGTTCCCCAGTCCACCTTTTTTAACTTCAATGTTTTCAATAACCATTTTCTTGTCTTCAGAGAGTTTTCTCTTAATTTTGTTATTGTGGAATTAATACACCTGTATAAAATGGAAAATTACTACCTCTTTAAATATCTTAGAGACACTGATGAAACTAAACAAGATTATTTAAGTAAAAAACTTAGTATCATGCCATGTACATAATGAATGTTCAAAAAATGTCAATCTCTTCCCCTTTTCCAAAATATGTATTTGATTTTTATTAGACAATATTTTTCATGGAATGCTAAGGTCTTTGTTCACTAGAATGGTGGTATTATTTAGGCATACTTTGTATATAACTTTTCTTTTCTTTTGAGACAGGGTCTCAGTCTATTTTTCAGGGTGGAGTGCAATAGCATAATCTCTGCTCACTGCAACTTCTGACCCCAGTATTCAAGCGATTCTTGTTTCTCAACCTCCTGAGTAGCTGGGATTACAGGTGTGCACCACCATGCACGGCTAATTTTTGTATTTTTTAATAAAGATGGGGCTTCACCATATTGGCCAGGCTGGTCTCGAACTCCTGGCCTCAAGTGATCCACCATCTTAGGCTTCCCAAAGTGCTGGGATTACAGGCATGAGCCACCTTGCCCAACCAAACTTTTTTATTTCCCGTTTGAAGAGACTGTATCTAATTTCAAGTACCATTTTATAGATGAAGTCGTTTGTAATGATAAATTCAATGTCAACTTGACCAGGTTAGGGGATACCCAGGTAACTGGTGAAATATTATTTCTGGATTTCTCTGTGGGGTGTTTTTGGGAAATGATTAACATTTGAATCAGTGAACTGAGAAAGGAAGATCTGCCCTCACCAATGTGGGCAGGCACTATCCAATACATTGAGTGTTCAGGCCTAACAAAAAGGTGCAAGAAGGGTAAATTTTCTCTTCCTCGTTGAAACAGATGTTTATCTTCTCCTGTCTGAATTTCTCAGTTCTTGGGCCTTTTGACTTCAAGACTTATACCAACCACCCCTCCAACTCTCAACTCCAACCAACCCTCTTCTTAGGTCTTCAGCCTAGGACTGAATTGTACCAAAGGCTTTCCTGCATCTATAGCTTGCAAATGGCATGCTGTGGGATTTCTAGGTCTCCATAGTTGTGTGTGCCAATTCCCATAATAAATCTCTTCTTCTATTTATTTATATCTATCTATCTATCCATTTACTTACCTATCTACCTGTCTATCTATGTCTCCTATTGGTTCTATTTCCCTGGAAAACCCTAACTAATACAACCTTTATGCTATAACATGATAGGATATTATTCAACAACATTCAGAATATAAGAATGAATAGCCAGGCTTGGTGGTACATGCCTGCAGTCCCAGATACTCAGGAAGCTGAGACAGGATAATCACGCAAGCCCAGGAATTTGAGGCTGCAGTGAGCTATGATCACACCATTGCATTCCAGCATGGACAACAGAGTGAGACTCTCTGAAAAAAATACATACACACACACACACACACACGCACACACACACACACATATATAAGCATTTGGATTGAAACTACAACTGAGACAATGTAACTGCCAGTTAAGTGTGTTCTGTCTACTAGACTGTACTGGAAATAAATGTATGTATATTGCCACCACCCACTTCCCCTGCTTATTCCCAGGGTACCTCAAGGATGCACCTAATTCTCTAACACTTTCAGTTCTGTTTCCTAAATGCATACCCAATAAAAATGTACCCATTCTAGGCCCTACTTTTTGGGGGTGCACTCTTTATGGGCTCTGCTCTAGCTTTTTTGGAAGGTAGTAGTGAATTCAATAATTTTTTATGCTAATATTTAAAGATGCTGATGGCCATCTCTTATCAACTTACAAATAAAAGCTATAGAAAGGAATTATAGAAGAAAGCTGGTGCCTCTCAATGTGAGGTCTCAGCCTTGGGTATAGTCTGGGTATGTTTGACAGTGAAGTGTCTAGTTTAGAGTAATTTGCTTAATCATAGAGATAAACTGGAAAATTTTGCTCATTAGCAGCAATATAAAGAAGTAGAGGGTCTTTTAGTCAATAAATGGAAGTAAATAGGCTTTGGCACTACCTAGTATGTCTGTTAAGCATATATTCTTGAAGTATTTCTCATATTAGTATGACTTCAAAATCCATGTATTCTCTAAGACACTTCTAATCACAAAATGCCCATCTATAAATTTCTTTTTTAAAATTACAGATAGTTTTTAATTCTCTTGATGTTTGTTTAATTCTCTCTTGCAGATGATCTAAACTAATGAGCAATTGTTCACTTCCTAAGAATGACTATTTAGAGACAGAGTATTGCATACATGGCAGTGATTTCACTCAAAGAAATTTCAGGATAAAATCTGTTTAATCTTACATCTGTTTAATCTGGTGTTGTTTAATGAAGATATATATTTTAATATTAAAAATTCAATATCTTTAGGAAAGTATCTGCAGATATTTGCAGGAAGAGTACATTAAGGAAGACTCAATAAAAGAATATTGCCTTTATACAGAATTTCTATAATCATAACCTTTTGTACAGTATCAGCTAAAATATTTAATTTTTTAATATGACAGAAGCATTCAAACAGATCCCCTAACAGATTGCCTGAGCTGAACACTTATCCCAATAGGAGGATTGTGGCTCACTATCTCCCTGTTTCAGTAATGATTATAATGAAACAGTGGGAATAAAACCTTAAGAAGTCTGAGTTTTGTGGTACATATTTTTTACCTAATTTTATGAATTACGTAGTTCAGGAAGCAGTATTTCTTCCACATTTTCTCAGTCTGTTATGAACAATGCTTAACAAAATCTGGAATAAAGTAGTCTGTTGTTTGCTTTGTGTAGAAAAAGGGGACATTTACTGCTCTATCATACTTTTTATTTTAACTTCTTATCTAAGATGGTTTATTACATTTACCTCTACTTTAGATTTATCATGTATAAGATGAGAATGAGAATCACGACTGTGCCACCATGGGCAATGTGTCCTACAATTGATGGGATTCAGCATGGTGACCCTGCATGTACATATCATGTGTCACTTGGATATCAAAGGAGGGAATGTAAAGAAACAGATTAACTAAGGCAGAACACAAGACTTGAATGTGTCATATGTAGGGTGGGGTGTGCTTGTGTGTGGTGGGCTAGAAGATTTTTAACTACCTAAAGAAAAAAGGATGAAATGAAATAGAGTTATTTTTGTTATCCTGTAAGCGTTTTTGTTGTCTACAGGATTTCCAGTGAGAGAGAGAAAACAAGAGGGAAGGCAGAGCTTAACATGCCTGCCTGTTTGTGACTTGAGTCTTCAGAATAGAGCTAAGTCAGGCACAGAAGGACAAACATTGCATGTTCTCACTTATTTGTAGGATCAAAAAGCACAGCAATTGAACTCATGGACATAAAGAGTAGAAAGATGGTTATCAGAGGCTTGGAAGGGTAGTGAGGGGTTTTGGAGAGGTAAAAATGGTTAATGGGTACAAAAAACAGAAAAAAATGAATAAGACCTACTATTTGATAACACAACAAGGTGACTACAGTCAATAATAACTTAGTTGTAAATTTTAAAATAACTTAAAGAGTATAATTGGATTGACTGTAACTCAAAGGATAAATGGTTAAGGGGATGGATACCCCATTCTCCATGATGTGCTCATTTCATATTGCATACCTGTATCAAAACATCTCATGTATCCCATAAATATATACATCTACTATGTACCCAGAAAATTAAAAATAAAATTCCTTACAAAACTCAAAATACATTTCACTTTCTGATCCTAACCAACCCTAACCCCAGTGACCATGGCCCCTCTGGTCTCTCGTTTCAGATGCTAGAACTATTTAATCTCTGCAGGTAAATTCAATGTTAAAGCTGATGACTTCATATGTCTGCTTTTGTGGGATTAATTCTTTAATGCCATGCATGCTGACTTGATTCTGCCTTAGATAGGTTTCAGATCTTAAGATTCATCCCATCTTTCGAAGAAGTGATGAAGTTACTTTCAGTTTTGCAAGTTTAGCTAGAGCACATGTAGGAATACCTATACACACACACACACACGCACGCACGCACGCACGCACGCACGCACGCACACATGGATTCCGCTCCTCACACGGCCATCTACCTTTTTTCTGACTCCATCCCACATGACCTTTAATCTTTCTGGCTCTGCACTGCAGGCTCAGCTTCCTCCTCAGCCACACTCCAGTCACTGAAATGCCTCTCTACTTCTTGGCAAGTCATCCTGCCTTTCCAATTTGCCTTCCTCAACCATCCTAGAATTTTATGCATCCTATGTTTCAATCATATTACATCATACTGCACCTTCTGTTATATTTTTCTGTTATATTTCTGTTATATCATACTGCACCTTCTGTTATAATTTTCTGTTATATTACATAGTAATTTTTCATCACATTTCCCCTTCTTTCAGTATGACCTACTGTCTCCCTCTACCCCCCATATCCTATCCATTAGCCTCACAACTGTGTATGATGAACCCTAAGCAGGTTGTACTTTCTTGCTTTTGTTCATTCAAGCAATTGATTCTGAAAAAAACAAGAAAGAGATCTCCTTCCCTTTCTGAGCTTCCCACCTTTAGCACAGACACACACACAACACAGAAACCGTGTTCACCATCAGGCAGAACCCTATTCCAATAACAACACATAATGGAAATTTTGCCTTCTAATTAGATCACTTATGAGCGTGTTATCCCTTATACTCCAACAGAATTACTTGCTCCTTTCTCTATGTTGTTTTATTATTTTTGTTGCTGTGATTAACATAATACTTATTAAGTACCTATTCATCTATTTATTTCTAGATACTCAGTTATAAAAAAGGAATTTGATAAATATTATTGAAACAGTTGATTTGCCTTTTTCATAACCCTGTATAGAGTTCCAACAAAGTCTGAACTAAAAAACCCTCTGTTTCTCCATGGAAAAAGTTTCTACAATTTAATGTGATACTATAGATCAAATTTTTAATTAATAAAGCCTAAGTTGTTCTATATTCTTAATATAAATTAAGAATTTATTTTAATTCCTTCATTCTGAGTCCTTTGGTACAAGGAGAAGTATGCTTGTACCATTCCTTCACCTGCTTCATTTGTAATAATTCTAGAAAGTATCTTCAGAATTACAGATACTTCTGAAGGTAAAGTCTCCTTATTGTCCCTTGCTATAACTACTATCTAACTTTTCCACTAGCCTATGTAGGGAAAATTGAAGAAAGAGGGAAATAATTTTTATTTTACTTGATTTATTTTTGAGATCTTATTGAATCTTGAATTTTCCTTAAATGTTTTCAAGTTTTTTTGGCTTGTTTAATTCTGAATAATACAGCTTGAGATATCCCATTCCTGATGGAATTCTTTTCTGTTTTTATCACCTTAGCTCTAAAACAATATGTTTCAATTATTCTGCATACTCTCATTCCACTTTCATTGTGCATTCTCCAATTTTTGCACTTATATGCTTTTTGAAATTAGATAGATTGATATTACAATTTCTCTGCTTGATAGTAACTCTCCTATACCCTTCTACCACAATTCACTTTATTGTCCATTACCTAAGACTGTCTTCATTCTATAGAGCACCTTGTCTTGGCAGTATCCTGCCATGAGCAATGCTCTTAGCTAATACCTAAGCTTCCTGCTTATCAGAACCAACCAGTTCTCTAAAATTTATTCTGGATGAACGAAACAAGAAAGACACAATAAGCAAATAATGCTAATGTACCACATTTATCAAAGGAAGTCTTGGAGATCTTCTTTCTCCACTTTTTATTATTGTCCCAAATTGAGAGGGGATAATTTTCCAACTTACCTATTTTTTTTTCTATTTTTACCTTTTCAATTTTTCAAAACAATTTTTGTGGGCATATAGTAGGTACATATATTTATGGGGTACATGGGATATTTTGATACACGCATGCAGTGTGAAATAAGCACATAATGTTTACCTCTTTCAGAATTTTTCTCATCTTCCTAATCTGAAGCTACCTATCTCCAACTATAAATTCCTGAACGTCTGACCTAAATCAAGGTATCTCTGCTTCTGCCTAAAATATTTATCTTTTCAAAATGTGTTCTGGAACAAGGAATGATGCTCACATATTTCCTTAATTGATTAAATAGCCTTCACAGAAAACTAGTGTTTAAGACAATATTCAATTCCCAACTGAATTATTTATCACAGGGTAACAGCTAAATATCTCAGAAATCTGTAACTCCAGACTCTCTGAATTTTATGTGGAAATAGTAAAACATTCTGAATGTAGAATGTATTTCCATTTATTCATGAAGTTCAAAAATTAAGAAGCGCAATTCAAAAATTAATATACAAATGGCATATAAATATTAATATTCTTCTAATAGGAAAGATGACACTAAGAGCATTCTCTGGGGTGCTGTTTTGATTTCAGTCACAGCCCAATGCACCAGGTGCTTATTGATTTTTTTTTTTTTTTTTTGCCATTCAGTGAAGTATTGCTCCCATGCCACTCCAGGTACAGATTCCTGTGGTGCAGTCTCTATTAGAAAATACTTTTCTCTATTCTTATGTGAATTGCCCCTCTCAACTCTCAAACTCAAACATAATGCAATATTCCTGCAATGTTGTTTCAGTAACATGAACATGTTCTGAACTTGACAAGTTTGTTCTTTTTAGATCCATGGCAGTTATGACATTGAAGTGTGGCCTGAACTTACTAGGCTAGTTTCCTTGAAGTCTTAGAAATGACATTAAACAACTGAAACAACGGGTGGTGAACTATTCTTGTAGGTTTTTTCTGTCACTGGTCCAGATTTTTCCTCTGCCTCATTTACCCGACACACATCTTTCTGAGCCTCCAGGATTGTTATTAGGGCACCTTGCCGTTTATAGGACATTTGGCTTCTGTGTTTTAATACCTGAGCAAATGTTCAGTATGAACCAACACTTTTATTTCCCTTAGGGAAGTTCTATCCTTTAAAATGTTACCAGTTTTCATTTTAGAATATCAAAAACAATTTTTTCATTATTTAACTCTGCTTGAAAGTGAACAAGATAATATATGATAAAGTGTAGACCTAGATTTATCCTTAAAGTTCTCAAGTCTGTTCCATAAAAGTATTAAGTTATATTTTTACTCTGTGGCAAAGAAGAAAATATTTAATTTTTCCTTCACTGGAATAGAAGCAAACTAGAAACTTATTTTCTGCTGCATCAGTGTAAACGGATGATTTTATAGATATGCCTTTTTTTCTTGAACTAAATATTTTAGGTCTGTTCTAGAAAGAGTGTTCTAAGGCTAGGTTCATAATTTATACCAAACCAAATAAAATATGAAAATGGTCCAAATATGAAGAAACTTTTATAATTTTGTTTATCTATCCAATGTCAAGCATTCTAAAAAGATAACACAATACAATTTTTGAAGCAAACAGATGATAGGTTTTATATTTATTCAAATGCAAATTAAACCAAACTTCTTTAATGAATTTGTGGAGTTCTTCATTTTTATTTTATTTAACTTGCATATAGATTCTAATAATGAATAATTATTTTCTTAGAGTCAGCTTTTGACTAGTCAACTTGTCTTTTCACATCAAATCTCACCTCCCTAAAATATGTTTACTAACATATGGATACATTATTTATTATTCTTATTCTAATAGCGTTATCATATATATTGTTTAATTTTGACTAATAACAGCACTTGAAATTAAAGACACTTCTTTTTCTTTTAAGATGTTTAAATCACACAGTTATTACATCAGTCTAAAACATACAGTGAGAAGTGGAGGAAAGAGATTACATTAACCCAGGAAGAATAGGGTATAAACAGATGGAAGGTCACATCACCTGAATATTGGGTCACACAATGCTCATATGAACTGTCTGAATTAGTTCACTTTTTTGTCTTTTTCTCATCTAACTCAGCCACATCAATTTTCCCTGCTGGTGGTATGGTTACAGGAACCAGAGTTAAGGTCTAAGAGCAAAGTGGCCCAATAGATGTAAGATAGTTGAGGTCACCTGCTCTGTTAGAAAGATGAAGGGGCAATGATGCCTGGCCAGTAAGCAACTGTGTACTTTATTTGTACTTCTTGGACAAGGGCATGTGGGGCCAGATTAGATGTCACCAATAGGTGGCTGATTTTCAATGCAATAAATATTGAGTGCCTCATATACCTCATATGCATATTTGGTGAATCATGAATATTTAATCCATATGCAGTCCTTCCATTCTTTACTATGTATAAGTAATTTTCTCACTTGTTTCACCATTTCTATTTTTCATCACAGAGGTACTCTACTTACTTCTATGTCTCACAAGCTATTTTCCTCTGTACTTAGTATCACATATCCTCCTTGTTTTCCCCCTTTATTTCCATAGCAGAATTAAATATTCCTTTTTTAATATGTTCAGTCTACACTATCACAATATTCTAGCCTGCTTCATTCAAAGAAGATAAAGAAGCAGCATATGTGGTGTTCAGAATTAAGGTGTTTAAGAAAACTAACACTTTTTTTTCTTTCTTCTTTTTTTTTCAAAAATTAACACTTTTATATGAAAACACAGGTCAAAAAAAGACAGTATGGTATAATCATGACGACTATATGCTTATTGGGGTCATCTCTGAGCACTAATCCCAATTCCACTGTAGATAGCTGTGCAATCTTAGTGAAATTACTTAGTGATTCTGTGTCACCATTTTTCTTTTTTTCTTTTCTTTTTCTTAATTATACTTTAAGTTCTGGGGCATATGTGCAGATCTTGCAAGATTGTTACACAGGTATACACATGCCATAGTGGTTTGCTGCCTCCATCCCCCCATCACCTACGTTAGGTATTTCTCCATTTTTCTTTCCCTCTTTCTTTCTTTTCTTTCTTTCTTTCTTTTTTCTTCCTTCCTTTCTTTCTTTCTTCCTCTTTGTTTCTTCCTTTTCTTTCTTTCTCCTTCCTTCCTTCCTTTCTTTCTATCTTCTTTCTTTCTCTCTTCCTCTTTGTTTCTTCCTTTTCTTCCTTTCTCCTTCCTTCCTCTTTCTTTCTCTCTTTCTTTTCTTTCTTCTTTCTTTCTTTCTTTCATCTCTCTTTGCCACGACTTTATTATTTGTTTCTTTCATTGAGATAGAGCCTCTCTCTGTCACCCAAGCTGAAGTGCAGAGGTGCAATCATGGCTCATGAAAGCCTTAACCTCCCGAGCTCAAGCAATCCTTCCTCCTTGCCTCCCAAAGTGCTATGATTATAGGGAGGAATCACACATCTGGCTCACCTTTTCTTTATGACTAAAGTAGGAATGATAACAAGGCTGTGTGGTACATAGTAAGCACTCAGGAATGTTGCTATTAGCTTTACTTGATAGTAATTCATTCTATCAATTCTCATGATTAATATTGTAATTCATGCATTTTGCCACAATCAAGATGAAAGAAATACAATTTTTATTAAAATAAATGGTAAATATAATTTGGAAATGTTGATTTATAATTAGGAGAAACAAAAACTTTACACAGAAAGCTTGAGAGCATGATTTGGAAACAATAGGCTATTCTAAAAATTATCTGTCACCCAGAGAAGGTTCTTGAGCTATCACTGTAAAACATAAGAACTAAAAAAGTAAGCAAGGGCTAAACTGATTAGAGTTCATTAAAATAAATTATAAGATATTTCATTGACCCTGTATTGGCAGACATTGTTAACACATTTGCATCTTTATAAAATAGAGAATACAGATATTTCCATTGTGCAGGGGAAAATCTCAAGTTTCTTACTGTGTTTAGTACATCAAACATTACAAATCAGTTTAAGGCAGGGGAGATGGTATAGAAGATCCCCAGGTATCTATGAGTTAGATCAACATCTTTGTACTACATTATATTATTCCTTAAAAAACCATTAGACCAAAATATTTTAGTACAAATTCTCCTTTCCTTTTTCCAGAAAAGTCTTCAACATTTGATCAAAACTATGATAGGAAAGCAGCATTTGAAAAAGTAATGCATATTACCAATATTACATAACTAAAGCACAAAAAACCGGTGTATGGATATCTAATTTCAGAATGACCTATAGTAACGGTAGCCAACATATTTATTGAGGTTTGTTAAATGCACTGGTACTGAATTATTTTAGTTAATGCTAAGAGTTCTACAAACTAGAGATTGGGGTTTCTGAAGGGGCCTAATAAATTTCATCTTACTTCCCAGATGTACATGCTGATAAATAAAAATAAAAAATATAAAGTTGG
The DNA here is from genome assembly GCA_036589455.1 of Ateles fusciceps. Lineage (NCBI taxonomy): Eukaryota > Metazoa > Chordata > Mammalia > Primates > Atelidae > Ateles > Ateles fusciceps. The sequence goes on from JAZHEH010000193.1 coordinate 9,762,734, forward strand.
AAAACTAAAGTATCACCTTGAAACAAGGCCAAATTGAAGGATACAAATTTTGAACCGAGAAGCAACTAGGCTTACTGACAATAAACCCCAGGGTCAACTGGAAATACTACCACAGCTCCTGGATGGAGCTTTCTTTACATGAAGTCACTGTTCCCAAGAGGAAGAAGGGATGAATGGCACTCATCATAACATTTTATTTTCCCCCAACTCATCAATCCAATAATTCACTCTTGTACCCACTGGGAAGAGCGATTAAAGAGACCCCCCATGTTTTGCCAAAATGAGTTACAGCTACAGAAAGTTTTTTTTTAAGAGTAGGCAATATTATTATCCATATTTTTGAAATGATGCCTTAAAGATATTTGGCATTTTGTTTGGGTCACATAATAAATGTAAGGGGTAAAATTCAAATCAAGGGTTTTTGTTTTCTTGATACAAATGAAAACACTGCTAAATAACATGATATACTACCGTTTTAGACACAACTTTAAAAAGTCATCTACCTAACAATAAAAATGCTAGATATTGTGAGTTCGTAACATGAATCCAGTACTGCTCCTTCAAGTACAACCCTAGTGATGTTGCAGAACTCCGTGAAGCACTGTGATTGCAAAGTGGCAGCCAGTGAAGAATCTGGAAGCTTGTTGCACTTGACCACATAAGTGTAGAAACTTGTAGCCACGTAGGAATTGAAGGACTAGAACAGCACATTGGGTTTTGGCAGCTATGGATTTGTAAAGAATAAACAGCTAGCTAATAGGACTCTCCAATCTCTAAACCTTTATGACATATATATCCCTCAATTTCATAACCAGGAATCAATACAACATTAACTTTCTGCTTACTGGAACACAGGCTCAGAAAATAGGTGTTTATCATTTTTTCACAGAAACATTTTACATGGTCATTTAGGTATAATTGGAATAGCAATAAAAAATAAGAAGAAAGTATGCAACTTTGATTCGTCTCTCCCCCTGCCCCCGCCCACCACAAACACCCACACAAAACCTGTTTTATGAGTTTCATTATGTGCTGGTTTGGTCAATGTCAGCTTGGCATTATCACCACCTGTCTCTTCTAAGATCAGAAACCGTGTTTCCCAGAACCCCTCCCTTGTACATTTTTAAGTTTGAATTTGTCAAGGTGAAGAACATTCATGAGTTTGGGAAGCTTAACAAATCAGAGTCCATTATTATCAGAGACTAGAGTAGTTAAATGCAACAAGCTTCCAGATTCTTCATTAGCCGCCACTTTGCAATCATAGTGGTAGACAGAGTTCTGCAACATCATTATGGTACAAGCATCTCTTGCATTCTTCTCTTGCAACACTTCTTATTCTGCTTCAATACTAAAGGCTGATGTCAGGGTGATTTTCTCCCCAATACTACAGCCTAAGTTTTCAGGTATTTTCTCTCCAAGCTTTGTCTTAATATAGGACAAAGATTCTTATAGTAAGCACCACATTCACATAATACTTAGAGAAGACCTGTTTTCCTGACCAGATATGGATATATAATCCAACTGTGTTAATTCTGGAAGAAACAAAAACAAAATGGTGAGACAGAAAGCAAAAACTACTATGATTTCAGCATGTTACTCACCCAATATACTAACATAGAGCACATAATTTAATTATATGTTTTATGAATAAGACTATGTTGCCTAATTAGTGTATATAAATTGACAAGTATTCACATCTCAGTTTTGGCAATAAACTAAATTCACTATTTTCAACATGTAAAGTGATACTATCTATGATAATAATTTTGTGTTAGCATATATTTTTACATTTGAGGATAATCCCTTTCTGTATGAGTATATGAGTGAATTCATTATAGAAACACTATTAACATTCCTTAATATTATAGATGTCTTGATATATTTTTAAAACTGCAATAAAGTAATTACTTGTTTAAAAAACTGATCATGATTTTAAAACATAAGACTCAGTTCAAAGGCATAATTCTTTGCTCATGGATGTACTGAGTATGTATTAGCTGATGATATTTTTATGAACAAAGATACACAATATTTATAGATTTTTTTCAGTTATCTATTCAACCAATATAACTCCATTCAGTACAATGTAATACTCAGTTTCAGTTCTTGCTTGAATCATTAAGTTCAGAAGTTTTTATTAGCCATCAAAATTACATATTTGATGTTTATTTGGAAGTCAAATAGTACTTGTTCAGTTTTAAATGCCACTTATTTGTTATAAGTAAGCTCTTGAACTTTTAGGAACACAAATGTTAGCAGGTAGATAATCTGCCTAACCTTATTCTGAATATCTAAATTGTTTACAAACCTCTTGACTTGTGTTGACTCATCAATAAGCAGAAGTAAAATCTATCAGCTGATATTCTTGATTCCCTAATGATTTTTTTGGAGGTAGTTATTTGAATAACCAGGATAGAATTCGGTATGCAGATGTGAACATAATTAATGAACTGATGGGTTTAGTTTATGCAGTTGATACTTGTTTTGCTTCAGAGTTCTTTTCAGTTACTACGTTTGATTCTCTTCGTGATGCTGCCACTGCCAAACCCTATTGATATTTCAAGAAATGTATTTAGTACCAAATTTTTTATATTTGGTGGATTAAAAAAAGCCAAGCCAAAGAACCATATAATAAATGATAGCTGGAAGTCCATATACTGTCATTTTCTGTCAAATTATATTTAGCATAAAAGCAGTTTCGAGTCACATCCTTGCAAAACTCGTATATTAAAATATTCCATTTTTAATAACATTGAGTTTTATCTATTTTGCTTTCTGTTACTTCCAATAAAGTTTGGCAATTTTATACACCCAGATTGGTTGGACTGTGAAAAAAATGAATAGATTGATTCTGACCAAAATGTCAGGTTAGAAGAATATATACAGTACTCTGAGTTTGCTTACGGCTGTCAACTGGAATTAGAGTACAGAAGACAAAAATAAATTTAAATTAAATTTATAAATATCAGGCATTGAATTGAAGATTTCATTTAAAGTTCTTAAATATTGTATTTCTTACTTTTCATTTCAACAAAAGTATTTACAAAAATGGTACATTATAAATACTAAGAACTAGATATTGTCTAGCTTTCATCAGCAAGCCAATGAATTTAGTGGCCATGGCCTTTAATGTGTATACACCTGTATTTTAAAGCTGTAGTTAAAGAATGGGGGCAGTCTCTTTAAGTCTTTCTATTTAACGGGAATGAGATAGTACACATCTTATGGGCAGTGGAGAAATCTTTTAAAATGAGAATTTAAACATTTATAATTTAAACAAATTTGTACTATAGAAAGGCTAATTGTTACATTTCAAACAAGACCTTAGATAGCACACACTGAAAATCATTGCAGTTTGTAGCTTTTTATAATGCACAAAATGTTTTAATATATTTTGTCTCATATTAGCCTCATAGCAATTCTATGTAAAAAGCAATAGAATATTGTTTAGCCACATTCTGCTGAGAAGAAAAATGTAAATGAAATTAATCAAGACATTCAAGATCACTGCAGTCATGTCAGAGTCTGGATTAGTAGACTGCGCTTAGTCTCTAAGACTCCAGACGTATCCACATATCCAGGTACATTGTGCAATGCACCTGATGGTACAAACTGAGGAAATAACAAAAGCCTTTTTAGAAATAAAGAAGTCTTTTGAATTGCTTATAAAGAATTTGTTACAGGAATTTAATGTGAATTTCAATGACTGCTTTTTTATTAAATGAGTATTTGTATGTGCTTTATTTCTTGCATATATAATTACCAATGTATGGAAAACATAATTTACAATATAAAAAGAGCATCTCATCTTGCCTTTACTGTCACGAAACATTTCTTAAAGTGATGCCTGTTCTGATTTTGAAGCAAGTCCCGAGTTTCTGGTTTTAGATCTATGCCATGGAACTCAGAGACAGACGGAGGTCTGATTCTCCTAGTTTTAAAATACAATTTAGGGTTGATTTAACCACCTGATTTGGTTTAAAAACTTAGGACATAATTTCCTTTTACTTCAGGAAGTTAACAGCTGAGATCAATTGGTAGTTATTTTTTTCCTGAAGGCTGAATGAGTAAATGTTTTGTGGGTGGGGGAGGTGTGTGTACATAAGTTTTTTCCAAAATACAACTTTTTCAAAAGGTTTATCAATGACTGTAAGTATTCTTGCACTATTATTAAATGATTACTTATGTCCAGTCACTGTCTGCTTTCCTCAGCAGGAGAGAAACATGACAAAAAATGCCTGTCTTTTTCACCTTAAAAGGTGCACAAAGGGAAATGCCAAAATAAGGCCATTTTTCCTCTGTCAACATTGACTAATCCAGTATGAAAGCACAAATACCAAGTCTATCTGTCTGATAAGATAGTGAGGCAGAACCTAATTAGCTATATTTTTAAAACTCAAATGAAAGCAGCACTAAGTACAGAATGTTATTTAGTCTATGTCTGTATAGAATTACCAAATAAAAATTAGTAGCTTCAATTGTTCCTGTAAATCTACACTTTCTTCATGATACCTTCCTTCTGAACTCAAGAAATACCTATGCATATACACACACTTATACACCACAAATATTTTAACACTTCCTGGAATCCCCTCATCCCATAAAGAGCTAAGTTACTTCACCTTTCTTTTCCTGGTGTCTCTCCAAGACTTTCTAACAAGGCCATAACAACCATTCCTCATTAACTTGCTAGAGTAGCTTATATCATTCTTGGTACTTACAAAAATCTATTCGATCTGACAACTATCTTATTAATATTACAACATATACTATATCCTCTATAAGGATATCCTTTAATATGTGCCTTCTCAGAGAATATATGTATCCAATGGTGAAAATTCTTAGATATCAAAGCAATCTGATAAGTGAATCATTAATACTAACGAACAGATTCTATAAGATTGATCATTCACAGGACTATAGAGCTAAAAGGACCTTAGAAATAATTTTATATCTCTTATTTTAAAGATAAAGAAACTAAAATTACTAATATTTAATGCATTCTTTTCTTCAAATATTCATGTTATCTGCATTAGTTCATTCTCACGCTGCTATGAGGAAATATCTCAAGACTGGATAATTTATAAAGAAAAGAGGATTAATTGACTCTCAGCTCTGCGTGGCTGGGGAGGCCTCAGGAAATGTACAATCATAGTGGAGGGCACCTCTTCACAGGGCAGCAGGAGAGAAAATGAGTGGTGGCAGGAGAGAAAATGAGTGTCAGCAGGGAAAATGCCAGATACTTAAAAAACCATCAGATTTCAGGAGAAATCACTCACTATCATGAGAACAGCACGTGGAAAACCACCCCCATGATTCAGTTACCTCTCACTGGGTCCCTCCCACAACACACTGGGATAATGGGATTGCAATTCAGGATGGGATTTGGGGGCGGACACAGCCAAACCATATCATTATCCATCTATAAGAACTGCATAACACAGAAGAAGACCTCACCTTGATCTTTATTTGGTTACTGATCAGTTGGTCTAGTTCCTACATGTTACTTGTCTGTAGGACTAATTCAAGTCCTTACATATGGCATACAAGATGCTTCACAGATTACCTTCAAATTTCTCATTACTGGGTACTAACCACCCATGTTCTCCATCTCATCTGTCATCACTGGGTACAACCCAGACATCTTCTCTGCATCCGTGCAGAACACTTCATACTCTAGGCACAGCAAACTCTTCTCTTTTTTATGGTTTTAGAGAATTTGTCCCTCTATTTAAAATGCTAAATCTGGGTGTTTCCAGATTCTACCTTCTCTGTAAAACCTTTTACAGCTTTAAAAGCAGATGTATTCTTGCTATTCTGCTCCCATAAAACTTGGAAAAAAATCTCGCTTACAACATAAATCACATGGACTTGGGATAACCTGTTCGTTTGTCTCTCTCAGTTTACCATATAATTTTCAAAGTTAGGACCATTCATGTTTATGTCCCTATTGTCTAGCATACTGCTCGGCACATAGAAAGCCTTCATTAAATGTTTTCAAGAACCAATAGACAAGTGAAATCAAGAGGAAAAACCATTTATTTATAATATAAAGCTAAAGAGCTTTCTCTACTGTATTGTGTTGACTTGATCAATCTCAAAATCCATCTTGTGGTGACTTGATGTCTTCCGTATGCCAGCCATTAATGTATGAATCCAATTCATCCTTAATTTGAACTTCCACTTAACTCAAATGGCATGAATCCAAACCTTTATTCACTTCAATTGGAAAGTTTGGTTTGAATTAAAATGGCTTTATTTATTTATTTATTCAACACACACTTCAATGCCTACCAAGCTCATTTGAGGTGGGAGCAGCATCCAGTGGCAGTTTCTGTTTCAGTTTTATTTCACTGCTCCATGTAGATACATAAGCTTTAGAGCTTATAACTAGTGAATAGGTATTTCAGACAAGCCAGTTTAGCTCTTCCTCATTTTTTCCATTGTTATTTTTTGCAAATTTAGTAGTTTAAGATAATATTGTAAGTGTAAAAACACATTTTTTCAATGGACCACATAAACTAATTATCTCAAGTTTCTTACTTGGATATTTCCTATAACTTCAGAGAAACCAATTACTACGTTGTAAAGTATTAACTAAGGAGATCACATCACTAGTTGGCATGTTATGATATATAAGAATAAATATTTGTTAATTTCAATTTTAAAATAAAATTGCTTAATCAAATCACCTTGATGTTTCTTATAGAATTACAAGATTTTCTGTTCCAGGGAGGAAACCCTACCACCCCACAATCCACCAAAAACACCAGGCATTTAAAAATAAACAGATATTTGCAGATAGGATGTTTTTCTTGCCAATATGTTGTCAGAATCAAATCCAGAGAAAGACCATATCATAACCCCCTCATTTCAGAGAACAGAAAAAGTTTAAAGAAAATAGTAGAACAAGCCAGACAGAATTCATAGCATCAAGAAATTAAGTCAGTGCCAATTTTTTTTTTTTAGCAGAAACAAAAATTTTAAAAAATCAGCAGACATATGGCTTGGAGACATATGGCACATCGCTTTTTACTAAACCTAGACAAAAAGAAAAAGAATTGTTTCACCCTTCACCTCTCATTTTTCTCTTCTAATTTCAATGAAATATACATGGCAGTAAAAATTTTTTTATCTTTTTAACACACACGGTGAAAATAATTTTGCATGTTAGATTTGGTCAGTCTTTTCTCAAACTCTATTCATTTCAAACATGGATAGTATTTTTATAGTGAACCTGGCAAATATAGGAGTAATTTGGAATTTTTCCAAAGGCTGTAAGCCAGCTAGTTCTCTGAGGCCTTGTTTAAAGGTCTTCTAGTAAGCAAGAGAGCTCCATTTTCATAGGTGACTACTAGTTCTATCTTCCTATTAGAAATCACCTGCAAATACTATATTTTATCAGGTGAAAAGTGTTAAATTTTCCTTTCAATTAGAAATCTCAGAATATATTCAGATGTGAGGTTAACAAAGAAAGAAATTTAATAACATTTTCATTGTAGAAACAACTATTTCCTAAGATTCACATGAAATAAATAAGGTAAACCAACCATTCCCACTATGAAAGTGGGAATTCCCACCAAAGGTAGCATGGAGCCTCTTAATTATACTCTCCAAACTGTTAGGACTCTTTGTCCTTCTGTATCCAGTAAGACTGCCTGATAGAACTAATGTGAGGAAACTCACAATGAGCATGTTGAGAGCAGCAATTTCATCACAGTCAATTTTTTAAAGGAACAGAAACAAGGTTGTATTTCATCATACCTCATTAAACACATCGAGTACACACTTGCTTTTTTGTCTTTCCTCCACCAGGATGCCTTTGTTCTAAAACCTTTGTCTATGGTTTACTTGCTTAGGTAAATCAGAATTATTTATGTTTCAATTCTCTGAGAATTTACAATTGTTTTAGCTTTATTAACCATAACATTTCTGAGAGATTATTTGCTTTCTGAATGAGTAGTCACATAGTTCTTTCACTTGGACTTGAAAGTACAAGTATAGTTTCATTCTGCCAGTGAAACCATAACATTTCTGAGAGATTATTCTCTTTCTGAACACTTGGGAATACTTATTCTCCCTCATTCCTTTGTCTATTTTTTTCAATTAGCACATTTACAAACATGTAATTATTTTTGTTTCAATTCTCTGAGTATTTACAATTTTTTTAGCTCTATTAAGATTTAACCAAAAAAGTAGTTTATATTTATGACGCACAAAATAATGCTTTGATATGCGTATGCATTATGTAATGATTAAAGGTAATAACATACACATCACCTCACATATTTATTATGTTTCTGTGGTGAAAACATTTAAAATTTAATGTTAGCAATTTTCAAATACATATTTTATTATTATTAACCAATAGTCACCATGCTCTGCAACAGGTCTCCCAAATTTATTCCTCCTGTCTAACCAAAACTTTTTACCCTTTGACCATCAACTTCCTATTCCCCACTTGCCAATTCCCAGGCCCTGGTAGTTACCATTCTACTCTCTGCTTCTATTAATTTGACTTTTTGAGATTCTACATATAAGCAAGATCATGCAGTACTTGTCTTTCTGTACCTGGCTTATTTTAATAGTATAATGTTCTTCTCCAGGTTCATCCATGTTGTCACAAACGACAGATTTTTCTTTCTTTTAAAGGCTGAATAGTATGTCATTGGATAGATAGGTAGGTGGATAGATAATCATATTTTCTTCATTCATTCATTTGGTAATGAACACTTAGGTTGATTTTATATCTTGGCTATTATGAATAATGCTGCAATGAGCATGAGAGTACAGATAACTCATTTCTTTTATTCTTGTTTATTCTCTTTACAGACTACTTGCTTCTCTAACTATATATCAAAGCCTGTTATAGTCTTCTTTATGTCTGTAGTACTCAGAGCAGAATCCAATACACAGTAGATAATTATTAACAATATTTTTTTCAACAATTCCTCTTTGAAGCTGTATTGTATGATGGTAACAGCAGAGCTCTGAAATCTTATTGCTTAAGTTTGAAACCTGGCAATACCATTTATTCACTGTGTAACCTTGGGCAAATTATCATGCACCTAGTTTTCCTCATATATCAAATGAATATAATAATCACAGATTCTTCTCAGGGTTCTGGTGAGAATGAAATGAGTCAATCCACAAATACTGTCTAGCACAAAGTAAATGTTCTATAACAGTTAGAAATTACAAAACAAAAGGAACAGCTTCTGTATGAAGCTTTGATATATACCTGGTACTGTACTAAGCCCTATACATATATTATCTCATATAATTTCCAGAAAAGTATGATGAGCTTGATATTATCAGGATTTTAATGATAAAAACATTGATGATGAGAGGACACAGAATATAAGGGAGTAAATAATAGAATTGGGATTAGAATCCAGATATGCTTGCCAAAAAATGAAGACTTTTTCCTTTAATACACTTTAATCTACAAGTATACGTTAGTTATTTTGCTTTAAAGTTTGTAGAGCCTTTTACATAGGCCATTTTAAATGAACTTCATAATGATGTTGGTGTAGTCATAGTATTATCATTCTAGTTTACTGATGAGGAAACAGATGTTGGAGAAAACAAGTTTGTCTAAGTTCAAAACTCAAATCATGTATTTCAAAGACAGGATTGTGAACCAAGTATATCAGCTCCTAATCCAGTGGTCTCTGCACCACGTTAGGCCAGATGATGCCTTTATCTCCTTGTATGTTATCCGTGAACACTGCTCTCCTGTTTATTTAGTGAGTGTGAGAACTGCACATTTCCCTTGAGAATAAGCATATATCTTACCTGAATTGTGTAATGTTGACATAAATGGCTGATTTTCTTCTCTGAGCTCACCTGGAGCCTAACTATCACTATAGTGTTTAGTTTGGTGTGTTTCAGAACTCCTTAAAGACTGTGGTTTGAGAATCACAGAAGACCCAAAACGGTGTGCAATCATGATCATCTATTTCTTTCTAACTGCACACATTTCAGGTAACATATCCAGACCTCATTGTCCGAAGCAGTTTTTAAATGCCAGCTCTATCAATCATGCCTATGTCTTGTTTGTAGAACTATTAGATCTATTAAGGTAGATACAAAACAAGCAACATTATATTTTTTAAATCTATAAAGCCAATTAAAAAAATTGTGTAGGATTACTGAAACATTTTTAGAAGCAAGAAAGAACATATTTTATATTGCTAACTGAAAATCTATTTTAAGTAATAATTAATCACAGGTCTTAGCAATGAAGTTGTTTTGAGAAATAAATTTATAATACTAAATTCATATATATTTCTTTTAACAAAAATGACTGAGAAAATGCTATTGAAGTTTTTTTGGTTTTCTGTTTTTGAGATGGAGTTTTGCTCTTGTTGCCTAGGCTGAAGTTTAGTGGCGCAATCTCAGTTCACTGCAACCTCTGCCTCCCAGGTTCAAATGATTCTCCTGCCTCAGCCTCCCAAATAGCTGGGATTACAGGCGTGAGCCACCGCACCCAGTTAATTTTGTATTTTTAGTAAGGACAGTGTTTCACCATGTTGGCAAGGCTGGTCTTGAACTCCTGACTTCAGGTGATGTGCCAGTCTTGAATCCCAAAGTGCTGGGATTGCAGGCATGAGCCACTGCTCCTGGCACTATTCACTATTTTAACAATTTTCTTCCTGCTTTTATCTTGACTATGAATAACCTCCAATATACATTAACTTATTCATATTTCTGTATCTTTATTTTATATGCCAACTAATTCCAAAGTCAGTTTTATTAATTGGACCAGTGATTAATAGGTTGTTTGTTACCATCTTTATGTGGGTATATGTGATATAAAAATTCTTGCTCAGGAAATGCAAAGATGACTATAATTTTTTCTTATGACCATCATAAGAATTGTCTATGGTGGCATAAAAAGAATAATACAAATTGGAACTACATTATGAATACTGATCCACGTGTTAATAATTGAACCTTTCACTTAGATAGCTGTTTTCTGAACTCTCTTCAGAAATACCAAATAGGATTACAATACCATTAGCCTTAGTTTCATATAGTTCTATAATTTTTGTGAAAGATCTACATATAATTTTTCAATTTTTTTCATTTTGTACATATACCCTAGTCAAAATAATATGTAATGAACTAATTCAGATAGACATTCCCAGATACAGTAATAATTCTTTGCATTTATATCCAGTTATGTTCTTTTTCCAAAAATTCTCTTAGTGCAACAGTTACTGTATATTCAGCCATCTTAAATACTTTAAAACATCTAGTGTCCAGCCAGTTTTTCCTCACTCAATTAATCTTCTCGTTTCCCACAAAGTATAGATACTCTTGAGTTGACTAATAAAATAGAATAGACACTAAACTCTATCACACAAAACGTGTGGCATTTCAAATTGGACTAAAAATAAACTTTCTGTAATCTATACCAACAAAGTTAGCTAATTAAACATCAAATATGTATAAATCTATCATTCTGAATCCAGAGCTTGTAGTTCTCCTTTTCCACACCTGGGATCAGTGGAACCACATGACTAGCTTAGCACGGTTCTCATGTCTGATATTAATTTGAACTAAAGGCAAACGTGTTTGAGTAGCTCTAGTCCCATGTTCCTGCTAATCTGAGGAACATTGGAATTTGCTATTGAATAAAACCAGAACCAGACAGCAGTAAAACTGTAGTAGTAAAGTGAGGAAAACCCAGATTTTATTCAGGAACTATTGCCATAGGGGAAAAGCGACCTCAGCATAGAACTAGGCTGAATTCCAAACATAGCAAGGACAAGTGGGGATGTATAGCCAAGGAGTAGGTTCATGGTAGGGTGATTGCATAATAGAAAAATCACCACTAACAGCAAACATCTGGAGTAAGAGAAGATTCTGGATAAATTGCCTGAAAGGATTCTTGCTGAAGGCAGGCCAGGGTGATCAGATACAAAGGGCAGGTATGAAAGAGGAATTTGACCAGATATGGAAGGTGAGAGATTCTCACTAAACTGACTTAGCAAGATTCTTGTTAAAACTAGGTGATGCAAAGATGAACATGGAAGGCCAAAGGTCAAAGAATGTGCCTAATGTTCGATCAAGGAGAGAGCCTTTGTCAGCACTCTATTAACTTGACAGGGTCTTCAGAGGAGTAATAGGACAACTTAGCTTTGTTATGTTTAGTTCCCCTGGAGAGAATACTGTCCTATCATGAAAAATCAGGGATTAAGCTGCTTACTAATAGAAATTCATTTTAAATGTCTCCCTGAGAAGACTGACTTTCCTGAGAAGTAGATCCCAAGCAAGATGTATGTAAAACTGTTTATTGAGCAGGTGATCCTGGTAAACGCCAGTAGGACAGTGGGGGAGTAAAGGAAGGGACGAAAGAGAATAGAGTGCTTTATCAAAGGATACCTCTGTGGGTGCTGGAGCTTGGTCCTCATGTGAGCCCTTTGGAGCCTATGTAGTGAGAGAGCTACAGTATTTACCCCACTAATTCTTATAAGTCATTAGTTGAGAGCTGTCCTGTGGAATGGTCAATTCCTACCATGTGGGTTGGTAGAATGGGCTCCAGTGGCCTTAGCAAATTCTCAAAGACCTGCTGTTGCTTGATAGGAAGCCACTGGCCAACAGAAATATAGTGGGTGCCCAGAAGATATAATGAGGCACTGACAGAGTCTGCAGTATTTTTAAACTATTGTCTTTCTTTCTTTATATATTCTGTTCTGAGATTCACCTGCTTGTAGTAGAAACTCAATATTTTCTTGTGGGCAATTAATGGCAACTATCAGCCTAGTCTGTAGCAGCCTGTTGGGGCAGGACAATTTTTTTAAGACAGGCTTATTGAGGTATATTTTACATACAGTAAAATTTACTTCTATTTTTATATATTCAGTGCTATAATTTTGGCAATCACATATAATCATGTAACCATGATACAACTAAGATATAGCATATTTCCATCAGCCCAAAAAATATGCTTCTTTGTAGTCAATCTCCTTCTCCCATACCTGACCATAGAAACCGTTGATCTGATTTCTGTTCCTATAGTTTTGCCTTTTCCAGAATGTCATATAAATGGAATCACTCAACATGTAGTATTTCGAATCTAGCCTCTTGCACTTAGCATAATGCTTTCAAGAGTAATTCATGTTGTTGAATGTAACATTAGTCTGTTCTCTTTTTTTAATCACTGGAAAGTATTTAGTTATATGAATGTACTAAATTTGTTTATCCATTCAACAGTTAATAGATATTTGTGGCCATTTCCACTTTGGAAGAAGTTGCCATTGCTTTTAACTGACAGAGATGAAAAGGAAAAAAATAACTTTATTGTTGTCATTTCAACCACGTGGCCAAGGTTGACTTCATGAGTAATATCATGCTGATAACATATACCCCCCAATTAAATGTAATGAGAAGGACACTTCACCTCTATGATCTTGTTCACAAAAATGCATACCCCTATCTAATCATGACAAAATATCAGACAAACTAAAACTTAAGGACATTCTACAAAACATTTGACCTCAAAACTCCCAAGGCCATGAAAATGGAAAAAAGAGTCTAATGAAAGAGTCACAGACTGAAGGAGACTAAGAAAATATAACAACAGGTAGAACAAATGACATCCCTTCTATTGTCCAAAGGAAAGGGCATCTCACTCAGATCGGGCCAATTGCTCTGTTACTTTGGGGGAAATTAAACTTAGTAAAATATGGTATAAGATCTGAACTAAAATATTTCCAGTAACAAGGCTCCAGAATAGACTGTTCATCAGTACTGCTAAAGACACCACGGATGCCCTGGCTCTTACCACACTTTGATTGCTTATTTATCTCATTATTCAATCCCATAAGCCATTCTGTATGACTTTAATAAATTATCTTTTTTTGCTATAGTTACCCAGATTTATTTGTGGTTTTCATATGATGAACCCAAATGAATACAGAGATTTTCAGAAATCCTCCAAAATAAAACTTTAATAGAAACATATGTAACCCAAGTGTCAGCTGGGATCTTGTCACCCCTTGAGCACTGCCTTATTGTTCCCAGGCCCATTACCTGCCATGTAGAATAAAAAACTGGTGTCAAGATTTCCCTAAGTTCACAGGGAGCCAGAATTTTTGTTACCTTTGGCTATGACCTCTGATTTACCTTTGTAATGTCTTTTCATTCATTCAGATACAAAACTCATACAATTTATTTTTTAAATTTATATTAGACCAGCCTGTTATATAAAGTATGTGTACATATGAAAGACTTTATTATTAAAAGTGATGAAAAATTATAGGGGTTACAGTACAGCAACTCAACTTAAAAATCTTGTCAGAATGATTTTTATTACTAAAGGGCCCTAAGATAGTTCTCCATTTTATTCTCTTCCTTCTGTCTTGTCTGGCAATCGGACATCCTATTTCCTTTCTGCCCTCTTCTCTTCTCTCTTCTTCACCCCTACTGGCACCTACCGATTTTCCTCAAATTCCCATTCATTTCTGAAAGAAGAGTTTGGCAACTTCTCTCAATGTCTTGGTCCCTAATGATCCAGTGATTTTCACGACCTCATCTGCCCACCGAGATTCCCTACTCATTAGTAGTTTATCAAAACCAAGTACCTTCTTAAGAGGAATGATTTTTGTTAACAAATACTCTTATCAATAGATGTCAATAAGTACCATTTTCCCTACTAACAGTGAGTCAACAAGCCAAGTATCAATTAATTTTTAAAAAATGAAAACAATTTTGAAGCCATAAAAACATCAGAAACAGAAGTGGGTTAGGAGATAGAAGCTTAATGAATTTAAAAAAATAAAAGTAGGAAAGAACTGGGTGAGTCGACCTGTACCCCAAATCTTCACATTACTCAATATACCTATGTAACAAGCGTTCATATGTACTCCCTGTGTCTAAAATAAAAGTTGAAAATAAAGAAACAAGTCAGGTATATACTGACTTGTTGCTACATAGTGGAAGAATGCACTTAGATAACAGCATATGAAATAATACAGATTACATTTTTCTCAAAAAAGTAGGAAAGATGCAAGGTCACATAAAGTATTAATTTGTTGTTTTAGTGTTTTTTTCATGTAAGTATAGGATAACTGACTAATCCTTAACAAAAAGAGAGAGAATACAGAGCAAAAGATAATTATGAGATAATTGCGAAGATAGTTATAGGAAATAGGGTACATAATGTATATATCCACATAGAAACCTGAGGCCTTGAGAATTATCATGTTTCTGTTCATTCCAGAGCGTAATGTGCCTTATTTTTCTCTCAGAACAATCTGACTTCCGGACAGTCGTATAGCTAGAAACATCCTATGTTTCTGAGGCTGAGCTAAACCTATTATGGTGATTGATGCCTTCTACACTTAACTCACCCTGCATGTGATGAAGGCCACTCTAATTACTTAGAACAGAGCCTTAACCGAGAATAACTACATTTGATATTATTGTGATGTGTAACCTTTCATCAACAAGATAAAATTTTTATAGTAGATCCACTATTTTAATGAAGTAACAGGAACTGTAACTCCTGATTTCAATTTTTTTGAATTAATTTGAGTTTCTTTATTAATTAATCTTGAAAGTAAGCTTTTAGTTTATCTTTCTCTATGAGAATACTTTTCAAAACTAACAGAAAATTAAATATTTTGAAAAAACATTTTCTACCTCCAAATAAGTTAAAATACACTGTTAACCTATAGTGTCTGGCTCATTTTAAGCTCTATGTCTGCAGCATACACAAGTCTGTCTCATGAAATAGAATGTTAAACATTTATTAGATTTTTCCTTGAAGCATGAAATTTACGTTTATCTCCAAGATTTTTTTTTTAACTGCTAGATTTGTTTTGATGAAAAAAGTTTTCTCCTGTTTTCCTCGTTTTTGCAATACATCATACAGTTGAATTATCAGTGCAGGCATTTTTGAAAAAGCCAATTTATTTCATCTCAGTCAATTGGACACAATGCATCATCAGTTCTCCTAGAGGAGGATTTTGGGTTTTTTTTTATCACTGAGTTAATCCTTGGAGAACTGAAGTGCCAACCTAAACTTGAGGCTTTCATCTCAACCGTATATTCAACCAAAACAGTAGCTGCAAGAGGTTTCAATACAGAAATACTGAACTTCACCGCATTCATAAATGTCTATCTAAAATATAATTTATTGCTGAATACCTAGTCTCTTGCCCATTATTGCCTTTTCAACATACACTCATTCATGTGTGATCTCTGAAGTAATAAGTCTTAAGTAGCTAAAGAAGTGTACTTTCCCTCACCTTCTTACTTGTAAACTTATAGATGTACACTTATGCTATCAAGTCATTTGAATGGAATTATAATATCTTCAGGAAGCATTCATTATGAATTTAAATGCCACTCATATTTTAAAATAAATATTGTTTAACACTTTCTGAACATATGAAACATGCTTTCAGTGTAACTCTGCTCAACTTTTGACCAAACTAAATAACTTGAGATTTGATTCAGATTCCTTATTTAACATTCAATGCTTTCTACAGTCTGGTGCCAACATAACTTTTCAGGATTATTTCCTATAATTCTCATGAATTGAAAATTAGTTCTATTTAAACTGATCTGTTTGGGATCCTCTAAACACCTTGAGGTTTCTAACAGCCTGCTTTTATCCTTACATTTCTTCCATCTGAATAGTTCACTTTCCTCTCTTTACCTCAATTAAATTTTATACATACTCCAAGACCTAAGTCTATTTCCACTTCTTTGGATTGTGTTTTATTTATCATCTAAGGTGAAGCAATCTCAACTTTTCCCAAAATTATGTAAATATTATGTCCATTTAAATAAACATTGTTTTTGTCTGTTGCTATATCACTTTGAATAACGGGAAGATTTTCACCAAATTCTGTGATACTATAAGCTAGATGCCCTATACAAGCTTAGGACTTTATGAAAACCTTTCCTAAAGACTGGGCTCTCATCCCCAGAGAACCAGAAACTGAAGCATTGATTTGCACTCATTCTGGAGGGTATGTAAAATTTGATCTAACTTCTAGGCTGTGTGGCATAAGGCAATTAACTATGGATGGAAGAAGAACTCAGGAGTACCTTACAGAGAGAGGCAGCCATTCCTCTGGACATCTGTAATGGAAGTAAAACAAAATTCTTGTCTATAGGCTGTCATTGGTGTTAAGGTATCATGGAGAAAGAAAACATATCAAGGTTTCAAATATGGTTTTAAATTTTCAAATCTGAACTGAAAAATATAGATGCTCTGAATTGCAGACAGAAGGGGGTAATTAGAGCTCTTTCTCACATGGACAACTCTGTACGGCATGTTTCAGAATGAGGGAAACTGTTTATTTGACCTTAGTTGATATTGAGGTCAAAAGTGATTTATATATTTTCCAATTACACAGATACTATATTAAAATATTGCTTCTATTTTTGTCTTGAATAATTAATGTATACTCTTATTCAACTTCTGATGGTCCCCCTTTTTGCTCTTCAAATACATCATACATTGTTGAGGGGTCATTTCTTCTGTACTCTCAGAGAGCAGTGATCCGAACTTCATAGGTCTGTAGTTTCATTGACTGATAAAAGTATTTTCATTAGGAAAATATCTAGTTCAAGAATGAATTAAACATATATTGGTTTGGAAAAGCATAAGAAAAAAATCTATTTATTCATTCATTAATTCTACAAAGACATTAACTGCTTGTTATATGCCAGGAACTCTACTAAGAACTGAAATAATTTTTATAAAATGTGTTGTTCTACCTCAATTTCCTCATGTGATAAAGGAAAATATTACTCGTGATTACTATTCTATGTGTTTTCCATTGTGCTTGTAACAAATTTCCACAAATGTATTATCTTATAAGCTCTGTAAGTCAGAAATCCAAAGTGGGTCTCAAGGGGCTAAAATCAAATCAAGGTGTCAGCAGGGCTACATTATTTCTGGAGGCTCTGGAGGGATCTATTTCCTTCTCTTTCAAGTTATTGGCAAAATTCAGTTCCTTGCAATGTAGAATTGAGGCTTCCATTTCCCCACTTGGCTTCTAGCTGTGGGTTATTCCCAGCTTCTAGAAGGAAGTGAATTCCTTGACTCATGGACCACTTCCTCCATCTTCAATGTTAGTAATTTGAGTTGAATCCCTACTGCCTGTTCCGTAGTTGCATCTCCTTGGCCCACTCTTCTGCTTTTTCCTTCCGCTTTTAAAGACCCACCAAAATAATCCAAGATAATCTGTCTTTTTAAGGTCTTTAACCTTAACTTCAACTGCAAAATCCCTTCTGCCATGCAAGGTAACATAGTCACCAGTTTCAGGAATTATGGGATGTGGGTCTCTTTGTTGACCCATTATTTAGCTTTCTGCAACCTCCTATGTCTATCGTGAATATGAGGTGTAATTTATTCCTATAAGGTACTCATAACACAGCATGGCAGACATAAATTTTTCAGCAACCATCAATTATCTACTGCAGTGGTTGCTGATGTTACCGTTACTATGATATACATTCAAACAGGTCACATATTGGCAAGAAATAAATAAATAAGTGTAATTAAATAAACTAATTGAAATCTATAAAAAATATCTAACTGCATATTTCATGGCTAGATGAGCTTTAATCTATTTTGCAATAACCCATGAAGGCAGATATTTAACCAAAATGTTTTATCAGTGTTTAAGCATAATATGTGAACTGCTTTTCTCCCTATTTTTCCTTCAGTCTGAAAGAGGAAACAATGCCATTGGCAGTGATTAAAAATGAATATTTCTCAATAAGAATTCATAGTTATTATTATTAGGTTATTAAAGTGGAAAGGAAATATAATAGGTCAACAAGCATCATAAAATTATCCATATGCTCCTTGGGTATGTTGCAACTATCAGACTCTATGTAAAGACAGGGAACAAAATCTGGCCTAAGGAGCAAGAATCTTAGTAATTACTATTAGTATAAAGATGAGATGGTTTTTCCAAAAACCAAAGCTATTCATAGAAACACAGTAAATAAAAATATTTTATTCTTGGTTTTGTGAAAAATATAGGGTCACCCTCACAAAGTCATAATAAAAAAATTTAATACATAAATTAGTTTTTGTGGAAACTAGAATATGGTTATGGCAATTTTTGGCCTTGTTTTACAGAATAAGATAAAGGACTAAAAAGGTTAAGTGAAGTTTCTGAGCTTAACACCAAGTCAATGCTACCACAAGAAATGGGTGAAACAATGCTACCTCTTACCTGTTGTGTAACTTGGACAATCTCATCCCTTTAGCAAGAATGCCATTAGCCTCTGCCCAAACTTGCCCATATTTATAGATTGACTGAAAAGATGAGGTGGCAATTAAGTCAATAACATTTGACACAAATTCAGACAAATCTTGTGCTCCTTACAATGACAAATTACGCTAGAAAATTAACTGCCGAAAGTGCAGCAATATGATGAAGATTGATTATTTTACTCTTGCAAGTCTGCTTTGAGTTAGAGTAACAGCCTCATTTAAACACAGATGGCACTTATAGGAAAGGACAGATCAAGTCCTCATCTGAGCTGAAAAGGAGAAGATGAATTTTCATGGGATAACAAGGGTGATGATTCTTTTTCCTAGAGAAGGAGCTTGTGTTTCGTGAGTGCCTCTTTAAGATTATCTTTCACAGTCTCCGCAAAGAGGAAGATCATATTTTTAAACATTTTGCCACCACTTCTGAATAAGCCACAAAAGGGCAATTTTAACCCCAGGCTTCAACTTTTGTAAAAAGGAGAGTTTGAGAAAATTCCCTTAACTTTATATGTGTTACTGGTACAATGAAACTAATTTAAATATTTTAAATTGCATATAGTATTTTCATAAAAGACATAGAAAGCTATATATTAGCATTAAACTTTTTCCTCAAATATTATATATAATAATGTATAAGCCAACATCTATGAGAAACTTACATCTTTCTTTGAAATTCAGGTGAGTATATGGAAAGGGATATTAATCATTTCAAGCAAAAGATCAGTAAAACTGTCATTTCAAAATTTTTCACAATCTATTATTTATTTTATTTCACATTAATACTTTCCACTACCAACAGCCTTATACGACATTCTTTTATAGAGGAAATATTTGAGAATTTTGCAACATCCCCTAAACAGTAACTTCAGTCTCAGGTAAGTATCACAAAAGCAGATCTGAAGTTACTTCTCTAAGGGAGAAGTAACTTTGTAAGCAAACATTGTATGTTTTCTCCATTAGAGGCTGGCAAACAAACAGAGAAAGAACAGGAAAAGGAGCAAATGAAACCATGTTACTGCAGAGGCAAAAAGTCGAAAAACCTGGTATCATGGAGGGTTGCTTGGAAGAGGATCTTGAGCTGGGAGAAAAGCAGCAGGTGATGCACTACTAGTGACAAATGACAGCTCCAGAAGACATTGGAAGGATACTGCAGAACTGGATGTGGTGGAGAAGAGCTTCTAAGAGAAAGAAGCAATTCATAAGCAGCAAACTCTTATAATAAGCAAACAGGGCATTATTGCTGCCCTGTGCAGGCTAACTGCTAACCAAAGGAATCGGATGCTATCAATTGCAGTCTTCCAACAAGAGGAGAAAATGCAGCAGCAATCATCAGAATGCATGGGTTTATGTAGTGAAAATACCTGGACACAGAAATCTTCCTCTGGGAAATTTCTAACTGGGTTGTTTTGGCAGATGGGGTATTAGCAGATGCTGTGGATAATATAGTGTACAGCTATTAAACAATGAATATATTCTGAAGGTTACTAACCATACTAGAAGAAATTATCAAAAATCTAGCAATTTTTTCTTTTTATTTGATTGTACGTTATTATCAAATCAAATGTGATGATAGAGTAGAACAATGTAAAAAAGAAGGAAGGAAGGAGGGAGGGAGGGGAGGGAGAAAGAGAGAAAGAAAAGAAAGCAAGAAAGCAAGCAAGAAAGGAGAGAGAGAGAAGGAGAGAAGGAAGGAAGGAGAGAAAGAAAGAAGGAAGGAAGGGAGGGAGGGAGGGAGGGAATGAAGATTTCCTGGTTAGTTTTACAAACCAGAGAAGCTCAGGTTTATTGCCTGGAGATTCTGATTCAGTAAGTCCGAATCAGGGTTCCAGTATTTTCTACAGAGGCTGTGGGTGATCCTTATCATTTGGCATGTCTGCTAAACACTGAGGTAGCTCTGTCTGAGAGTCAGACAGATGCAGCTCTTTTAAATACCAGCTTCATTATCTGATAAAAAAAAAAATAATGCCTTTGGTTTGTTCCTCAATTCTCTGATTTGAAGAATGGAACTAAACATAGTACTTGTCTTAAATTAGGTAATTTATACAGAGTATTTAGGCCATTACTGGAACAAACATAATACAATACTAAGAATGTTATCATTCTCAATTACTTCTGTTGTCATGCTTATCATGTTATTAATGATAGAGCATTACCCCTCTGAGTTTCTCTATAGAAACATCCTATTCACCACTTCCAAGACCCAGTGGAGAACCAAGTTTCAGTGAAGCCACCTTAGCAGATACTGCCCCAAACATCTGCTCCCTGCAGGCATGTGATCTCTTACAGAGTTACAGTGTTGTAGCCAAAAGCAAAATGGGCCTCTGGGCCTGAGAACAACTACCTACCGGGAGCTGCACTGATAGATGTTAGAAGAGGGAGAGCACATGGATATTCACATTAAGAGACTACTATACAAGAAGGACTCATTTTTATGTTAGGGCTCCAGCCTGAAATCAGACTCTTACCTATTGCATCTTCTTCTGCCTTTCACCACTGACTCACCTTTGTATGTTAAAATCCCATTTTATTGAGGGATTGTAATGCTGTTCTTTCTTCATTGTAATTTATTCTCCCATGGTGAATCTTTTTAGATGGCATTTAGTTATATAGCACATCGATACCAGTAAGTTCAATACAAGGACCAAAAATCCCAATATTTACAACTGGCAAATTGAGATGTCATTGGAAGTATGGCAAATAATTATTTGCTTTACAAAATAATTAATCAAAAGAGCCCTTTGAATAACAAGTGCCACATGGCTTTTAAAAAATATTTTGCTTTACAAAAAAATTACACTTACATAGATTTTTTTTCTGGAATAATTATCATATAAATTAAAACCAGGAAAGTTGTCAAGGCCCAGACCTCATCATGACCAACTTAGCTGGTGGTGCATAGTATTTCTTAAAACAAGATTCCTGTTACCATTGTTAATTGCAAGGTTAAGCCAAGTTTGTACTACAAGTCATCTGGAGACAAATGTAGGCAATGATGAAATTTGTCAAAATTACAACACATTTACTTTGAAGATCTTAATTGGCTTTTATTTGTGATTTTAGATTCAGATTACACCTTGTTCTTTAAAGTAGAATGAGTGTTCTGATATGCTGAGAAGAAGTTGGCTTTACAAAAAGTGCTTAAACAAACACAAGAAACAAAAAGCAGATTGGTTATTCCAAAGTAACTTTCCTGTAAAGGCTAAAGTAGAGGGAACTTTCCTATCATGACAACTTCAAACTGGCATGTTACCTCTTTCTTCTGATTTCTTGGAAAGTCAGATAATTTAGTTTCAGCTTGGTGGCATGGAACTTTTTTTTTTAATTATATATATAGTTTTTATTGCATTTTAGGTTTTGGGGTACATGTGAAGAACATGCAAAATTGTTGCACAGGTACACACATGGCAGTGTGATTTGCTGCCTTCCTCCCCCAACACCTATATCTGGCATTTCTCCCCATGCTATCTCTCCCCAACTCCCCACCCCACGCTGTCCCTCCCCTTCCCCCCCGCCACCGACAGACCCCAGTGTGTGATGCTCCCCTCCCTGTGTCCATGTGTTCTCATTGTTCAACACCCGCCTGTGAGTGAGAACATGCAGTGTTTGATTTTCTGTTCTTGTGTCAGTTTGCTGAGAATGATGGAAGTTTAATATGAGATACTACATTTTGATTTGGTCTGTGGGTCATGGGGCAGCTCATTCCAAACCAATAGTCTTCTACAAATTGTATTTAACAAATAAAAAGATTATAAATTGTAAACAAGATATGGAAATTAAATGAGCATATTAAAAAAGATAATGTATATAAAATAGATGTGCACAGACCTTGACACATAGTGAAAAATAAATGTTTGTTAGGCAAACATTAGGAAAAAAAGTTTGTTAGGCAAACATTAGGTAAAAAAGTTTTTTAGGCAAACATTAGGAATTTTGTAAAAGACAATGAAAATGTTCAATTAAAGTGGCAGATTGAGAATATATATTTAGCTGTGCTTTCTCCCAAAACCTTACTTAAATAAAAATAAATAGAAAATGACTTTTTAAAAGGGGGCACAAAATCCTCAAAGCAATGAGAATGGGATAAAGGTCACCTTGATATTTTAGATGGAAAACAAGTCAGTGTTTGAGAACTGATTTAACAAATCAAAGAAGGCCAAATCCTTAGCTGGCAGGGGTAAATCCAAGGAACACTCAGATTTGATCACAAAAGACATTTATACATCTTAATAAGGAAGTGAAGTCTGGGCTGAAAACAGAAGGATCAGTTAAAAAAAAAGTTAAAGGTACTATTAGATCTTACCGTGTTTTTATAATGTGGTGGCAAAATTTTTGTGAGTCCTACTGAGGGACTGTGTTGAAGAAACTTCCCTTCCTGGTCCGCTAGGGGGAGGGGTTTCAAATGCAGGAACTTCCCTGCTCAGAGGAGTTTCAAATGTAAAGTTTTTTGTCTGGTATTCTAGCCTGCGGGCCAGGTAGGGAAAGTCGGGGTGGAGCTCTTTTGTCGCAAATTCCAGCGGAAAGTTCTGGGAGGAGGGGGCTCTGTAACTCAGGAAGTTTGAAAGAACCCCTCTCACTGGATGAGAATATCGAGAATATTAATGGAGAAGGAATAACTCAAGGGTTTTAAAACTTCAGCTGTTCCTACCTAAACGGATTTCCCTCTCTGGGTTTCTCTCCCACAATAGCATGGGAGCTTCTCTCTCTCTCTCTCTCTCTCTCTCTCTCTCTCTCTCTCTCTCTTCTCTCTCTCTCTCTCTCTCTGCCTCATAAATGGCTCTTCTGCAAAACTCTTTGGGTCCACGGTATTTATTCGAATGGCAAGCTTGCTGCGCGCTTCTGGGTCCCTCTCCCCATTCTTCGGAGTTACAGGCGCCAAGAAACTACCAGCTCTGGGAGCTGGGTACTCCCCCACTTCTGGTTATACTCCCATCAAGAAATGAGTTCTGTGTGCCCTCTACTTGAATTTGAGCAGGTCTGTGACTGCTTCCACCAATAAATTTTAGCAGGAGTGATGCTATATGACTTCTGATGCTGGATTATGATTGGCCACACAGCTGTTGCCTTACATATCAGAACACTTACTTTTGGAACTATGTAAGGTGTTCAACAACCCTGTACCACCATGATGGAGAGACCATGGGTAGGCATCCTCACTGACAGTTTCAGCTGAGTCATTCTTCAGAGATCCCAGTCAGGGCCATAATTGAAGACAGCATCTTGGAATTGGATTGCCCAGGTGTTCTGTCCCCTTGTCATTCAAGTCACCTCTGGTCATTATGACACCCTGCACTGAAGCCACAAGCATTATAGAAAGAAGAAATCCTTTCATGTTTCACCCATTCTCGATTCTTTACCCACAAAATCTGTGAGCGTAATAAAAAGTAGTTTTTGCTTTTTATTGCTAAATTTGGGGGAAAGAGACAGAGTTGTTATGCAGCAATATGTAACTAAAATGAAGGTCTACATTAAGCAAAGAACTTCACAGAACTCTTCTCTATGCTGGGAGCTGCCCTTTTCCAGACCCCAGCAGTTTACTGAAGGGTAAAACAGGGTCTGGATATCAGAGGAGGATGTCAGGCATATCTGAGAGCAGAAGTATAGCATTAAAAACCAGGTGTGCATGAAATGTATCTACTAAATCTTAATGCTGCCAGTGTTCTACCTCACTGGGCATACACAAAGCTGGCAGCTAATGTGCAGTTTATAGGCTTTGTCTTGGAAGAGCAAAGGAAAGAAAATTAACAGGGGAAAAAAATTATCAAAACATAAATACCTACAGAGATAAAAACTTGGAAAACAAATGAAACCCTCATCATCATATCCAGAGAGAAAAGATGACATACTCACAGAAAAGGAGAGATACTAAAAAATAGCATTATGAAAACTTTAACCCTTAGTAATAACACAGCAGAAATAAAAATATTAATAGAAGGGCTAGAAAATAAAGTGTAAAAAATCTCTCAGAAGAAAAGAATATAAGTGGAAAATTAGATTTAGACAATTTAAAATGTTCTTAGTGATCCAAAATTTTAAAATTTTAAATTTTCAGAGAAATGAGAAAATTAAAACAGAATAAATCCAAGAAACTACTCCAACCGAGTACATGTTATGAAAGATCCTAAAGCATGTCCAACCCAGTAGATACAGACGGAACCATCAATAAAGTCTATCATTGTGAAAATTTAGAGCACCAGAAACAAACAAACAAAAATCTTAAGAAAGTTCAGAGACAGAGAGCTAGGGAGAGTGTGTGTGTATGTGTAAGATAAAGTGAAAACTCCTCTATATAAGAGATTCATAGTTCAAAATAACAGTTAACTTCTCAGTGGAAATATCGTATATTAGCTATTTATTGCTGTACAACAAATTATACCCAAAGTTAGCAGCTTACAAAAAAAAAAAAAACACATTTATCATTTCACAATTTCTATGAGTCAGGAAATGGGAGTGACTTGGCTGGATGCTTCTGACTCATGATGACTGGGGCTGTAGTCATCTCAAGGGTCAACTGGAGGAAGGTCTGCTCCCAAGCACACCCACATGGTTGTTTTCTGGTCTCAACTCCTGGCTGGCTAATGACTGGAGACATCAGTTCCTTCCCAAATATGCCTCCCAATAGAGCAGCTCAAAACATGGCAGCTGGCTCCTCTCTGAGAAAGACATAGAGAATGAATGCCTCAAACAGAAGCCACAGAGTTTCAGTATAGTGTCAGAGGTGGCATCCCACCACTTTTGCTATGTTCTATTAATTAGAAGTGAATAACTAAATTGAGATCACACTCAAGAGGAGAGGACTACAAAGGTGAATACCAGGAGGTGAAGATCACTTGGGACCATTTTAGAGGCTGCCTGAGAATACAATTGAGCAATGCTTTAGAATTCTGGAGACAACAGATGCTGGAAAGGTTGTGGAGAAATAGGAACGCTTTTACACTGTTGGTGGGAGTATAAATTAGTTCAACCATTGTGGAAGACAGTGTGGCAATTCCTCAAGGACCTAGAAATAGAAATTCCATTTGATCCAGCAATCCCATTACTGGGTATATATCCAAAGGACTATAAATCGTTCTACTATAAGGACACATGCACACGAATGTTCATTGCAGCACAGTTTACGATAGCAAAGACCTGGAACCAACCCAAATGCCCATCAATGATAAACTGGAAAGGGAAAATGTGGCACATATACACCATGGAATATTATGCAGCCATCAAAAACAATGAGTTCGTGTCCTTTGTAGGGACATGAATGAACCTGGAAACCATCATTCTCAGCAAACTGACACAAGAACAGAAAATCAAACACCGCATATTCTCACTCATAGGTGGGTGTTGAACAATGTGAACACATGGACACAGGGAGGGGAGCATCATACACTGGGGTCTGTCAGGGGAAAAGGGGAGGGACAGCGGGGGGGTGGGGAGTTGGGAATGGATAGCATGGGGGAGAAATGCCAGATATAGGTGATGGGGAGGAAGGCAGCAAATCACACTGCCATGTGTGTACCTATGCAACAATCTTGCATGTTCTTCACATGTACCCCCAAACCTAAAATACAATAAAAAAAAAAAAAAAAATATATATATATATACATATATATATATAAAAGAATTCAGAAGGAATAAATTTGTCTAAGCTAGCATTCTGTACCCAGAGTAATTGCTGTAGAATAACTGGATATTCAATTTGCAAGGTCTCAAACTTTATCTTGTCCACACTTTTTCTGTGTCGTAGATGCTGTGTGCACCACCCATATCCTACATGTGAACTGAGCTTCTGATTCCCCAGTTTCTGAAAATATTGTTTGCTGACTGCACATGGTCTTTGGGATTACTCTTGACTGAAGGAGGCATGTCTCCACCCCCAGGACAGCCTACATCCAGTGACTGATCAAGGAGAAAGTGTATAAATACTAAGCCATCTATCCTCAATGTATAATAACTCTGAAGGACCATTCCAGTTCTAGAGCTTCCTTTTGGTTCAGAAGCTGAAACCTATGTTCTGTGCTGTACTTCAATTTCTCATTCTATCCATCATGTCCATGTCTTCACAAGTTTTCCTGAGAGCATTCCTGAATAATCTTTCTGCATACAAATGTTCTTCTTGAGACAATTTCTGAGGAATGCAACTAAAAACAACAGTTACCAGAAGTGATTGAAGAAGCAGAGTCTAAAAATGAGAGTTTAGAGCTAGATCATCACCAGCTGGCTGGCAACAAGAGCTCTATCATGAACATGGGTGGTAATTGGACTGATGAGAGCAACTGGCATATTTTAGCAGTGAAATTTTTAAAGCATTCATTGATTGTAAAGTGAGATGGGAAATCAATGAAAGAAAATGTACCAGCAAGTGCACTATCTCAGGCATTTGATAGGTTCTGGAGGAGTAGTTATTATAAAGAAAATGCAATTGGATGGAATTTGCCTATGCTATTGATGCACTGAAGAAAGACAATGAGGTTCTCATCTACTGATATCAGAGGGAAAATATTGCCAGAATCAGATTTAAAACATATTTATTAGCAAAGCAGAGGTCCAAAGACAGTTATCATATCAACTTTGACAATTGTGCTATGTAAAAATTAGGGCCCAAGTTGAGAAAGAGTTAAATCTTAAAACTTTTGCTAAAGATACCTTAAATGAAGCAGTCAAGAATCTTAAGAATTCACATTCCCCTGAAACTTCTAGGCTTTCAAAAGTGACTCACTCCTCCCCATTTGTGGTCATCACTCTCTCATTATTTTTTAAGATGATGCGGAGGCCCTGCCATGTAAAAACACACATATCTCTTTCAAAACATACCTCTGCTTCTCCTAGTTGCCAGAAAAAATGTAGGGCCAATTCACAGTGCAATCCACACATAACATAATCCAGAGAGATGCTGTCCCATTTCAAAAAAATAAAAGTACTAGACCAAAGGACATCTGTAATATAACAAACACATGTCAACAAAACCCATGATAATATGTATGGTTGTACAATCAAAGAGGGCTAGATCAAGGTGGCTTAGGTATAAAGATGAATATAAAGAACTATTGATATAGGAACACTCTTGCCCCTTATGTAAAGTTGATACAAGTGGAGGAAGACCAAGCTCAGTTTATAAATGGATCGATTTAGTATATGAGTATAATAAGTAATCTTAATTTAATCTAAAAACTAATATATTGCAGATATAGGACAGTGCCACTCAGAATGGCCCTGAAAACTATAATGTTGGAAATCATTTCAGCAAAAAAGCTTTTGGCACTGCACCTGTAATTCTACATTGTTTGGAAAAAGAAATTGGCTAAGGCAAAAACATAAATACATTCATGGTACAGAATGATTTGATCTCTTGGTCAGAGTTTGGAAGAGAAAAATTAGCAAATAACAAACAAAAGTTCTAGAAGAGGCATGTGAATGGACCTATCTGAGTCGTCATGAAGAGCAAAAATCTTTGTATCACTTGTCAACATCTACCATGGAAGAGGCACTAAGCAGCCAAGTAGACACACTCGTTTAGCTAATTGGCTAAATGATTCAGGTAGTCTCTGTCATTGAACATCCCCATCTTGTGACAATAAAGGCAAAGACAGGGGCTATTCATGGGTCCAATAACATGAGGTTCCACCCACCAAGGCTAATCTAGTTACTGCCTAAACAAAGACCAATCTGAGTACCATATAGCAATGTCTCTTCAACCATTCAATTGGTTGGCAAGTTTATTTCACAAGACTCTTTACTCTAAAGGGACAGCTATTCATCCTGACTGGAATAAACACATACTCTAGGTATGCATTTCTTTTCTTTCTTTTTTTTTTCTTTTCTTTTCTTTCTTATAGAGTATGAGCCATTTCCTCAGGGATGATGAACTAGGACACTCATGATATGACTGATGCATGTGTTCTACAAAATGAAAAATTAAATCAAGAAACAAGAGCTTATAGGATTCAGTGATCACAGCTCCCAACAAAAGAGAAAAATGAAGAAAATCCCCAGGTCATTTTTGATTAAGAAAAATTAAAAAATGACCATTGTGCAGCCATCTTAAAGAGTTGTAAGTCCAGAATGAAGTAAAACTCAAGCCTCAGAAGAGAAATGTGCTTCAGGAAGATTAAAAAGGCATAAAGACTATGTATGACATGTTTGACATGTTTTTGATAAAATGTTATGGAAAAAAAACAGGTTGCAAAATAATGTGCACGTGAGTGTGTATGTATGCATATGTTACTCTAAACTATGTGCTACAAAGTAATGTGCGTGCATGTGCGTACATGTGTGCATGTATTATTCTAAGCTACAAAAATCTATGGAACCATGTTCATTAGAAAAATATTGGCAATAAATACATTAAAACAAATAATTCTCCACATAACTTTTTCTAATGATTTTGTAAATTTATGCCTTACCTTATTCTTAAGTAGATTTGGTGAGTTCAGCACACTGTAACATTTTTATATATATTATTTCTAATTTTTATTCTAATTCAGCCATATGGAGATTAATTTTATTCTTGCCTGTTTTCAAGTATAATCAATGTCTCTGAGGGGTTAAATAACTTGTTCAAATTCACCCAAGGGGCTAAGTCATACTCAAAACCAGAAAAGTAACTATGTACAGTGATTAGAAGTGATTTCTTTTTTACTTATATTTTTCAAACTTTCAAAAATATGGTTATGTTGATTTTATAGTGAAAATAAGTTTGTAAAATAAGGAAAAACAGACTCATGAGATGTTCAGTACATATTCATGAATTTTCAAGTGAATAAAAACACAGAACAATTGTCATTCAGGGTCCCCTGGTTCCATTTTTAAAATACATGGTTAAACTTCACGCTAGGAAATTGTGTTCTTAGCCTAAATCATCCAGACAATTTCAAGCAAATATCTCCTTTGCACTCCTTAATCTATTAACTATGAATGGTTGTACTTAACAACTGTCTACATTTTAGAGCTGTCTGAAAAAATTCTTTCTTAAGTAGTATAGTTTTTAAGTAATAGATAGAGTTTTCTGTAATAGTAGAACAAAAAGTTTTTCAAGTAAAAGAGGAAAATATTGTCATAATAAATAATGTCACATCTATCAGTTTCATTGGTAACTTTTGTGTCTTCTCTTCTTACTTTTAATAATGTGCTCTGTGGACACTTTGGATATCCATGAGAAATTAAAATGGCTTTATAGTCTCTGTATAAGTAGCTTCATTTATAAAAAAACTGAACATATTCATTGAGGAGATGAAACAATACAGGAGCTTGGATGAACTAGAGAACATCCTGTGGCAGGAGCCAATGCCATAGCCTTGTGATTCCCTCCCCTTTGAAACTATAAATTCATCTTATGAAGAAAAAAAGTAAAATTTTTTAAAGACTATGCATCATAGTTGGGTTTACTTACTACATTAAGGCTTTAAAATGTTCTTATAGCCAGGTACTTGAATCTTAATAAAGTAACATTTTTTCATTTTAGCCACTCAAGATAAGGAAAGATCAGTACTCAACAGTCTAAATCAGACTCATTCCTGTTATTTAAGTGACTTAGATTTTGAAAAATCAGTGGAATGTTAAGAGTGAGAAAAGAAGTAAAGAAGGTTTTTCAGATAGAAAAAGAGGTACAAGTAAAACCACAAGGGTATGTTAATAAAAATTACATTTTGAGAAAATGAGTAGGCCTTCTAACCCAGAGGAAAGGGGTCACATTGTGATGAAAATGAAACATGGCAGAATAAAAGTCTAGAACTGGACCATTGAAGAACTTAATGGTTTTAAGAGGTTTGCTTTGTATATACAGAAGAAAGCTAGTGACGGTTTTTGGGCAAAGCTATACCAAAAATAGTATTTTAGGGGGATAAAATAAGCTAGGAACAAATGACAAAATGAATCAGAAGAAAATCAAGTTTGGAGAGGAGAGAAAGAAAAGAACTAATGATTCTTTTAGCTCTAATCACTCTTATTATTTATAGTCTTAGACATCTAAACCTACTGTAACAGTCAGATTAAAGGCATATGTGTGTATTCTGCAGTTAAGTTATGAAAATAATTTAAAAATTTACATCAGAAGCTGTTTTTCTTTCATCATTTAAGTTTGTTTTAGTTGGTACATTTATTTTCAACATTTTAAAATTAAATTCTGAAAATAGTAAAGAAAGGCCAAAAAGATTCTGACACAAAAGGCTCTTTTTTAATTTTCCCTTTTTCTTTTTTTGTCTTATTTTATTATACTTAAAAAAACAGTCTCTTGAAAGGCATTTATTGGAAAGTATCTGGCTGCACATGTATGCATTGGCCTGGTTCTCTGTCATGATGAGATAGCACCATGAGGAAGTGGATGGTGGGATGGTGTCGAATTGAAGATAAAAAGAGGCAGACGTTTCCCCAGGACAGTACAGGTAGAAGGATTGGCAGGCAGAGCTGGACTCTCATCCCCATAAATAGAACCAAGAAATGAAGAAGTGAAAATGCTAACATGTAAAGGCACAACATGAGAAGATGCACCTCAAACAGAATTGTCCCCAGGAAAGTGTTTTGCAGAGACAAGAAGGCAAGAGGGAAGGGGAAGGGGATTGCTTAGGACCACCTAAGCAATCATATCAGGAAGTGATATTATTATCATAAATAGCAATAACAATTTACTGAGAAATAACTACATTTAAGACTCTGAGGCAAACACTTTAACCTGCATTATCTCTATTAATTCTCAAAACAACTTTATAAGTTGAATTCAACTGTTACAAAATACTTTACAGTTGAGAAAAAAATTGATGCTCAAAAGGGTTATATCATGCACAAAAGTCATGCTACTCATAAACAACACAGCAGACATTTGAACCATGACAGTTCTTCCAGAATTTCAGCCATTGTCATTATGCTTCTCTAGAGACCACAACTCTTAAAATGAGAAAGAAGAAAATATGAGGTTTGCAGAGACTGTATTACGATTTAAGTAGTAGAAATTAGTGAAACGTTGACTTGATGTTTGTTGCGTCTTTATGGTAGTCCCATTGTATTCCTAGCTTTCCTAGCTGATGGTCTGAGAAATTTCCCTTATATTTAAATTATTTGATCATTTGCCTTGTCCTATAGAATAGGAAACATGCTCTTTGGGGAAAAAAATACTGCTATTCAAAAAAATGTGAAATAAAAAGATAGAAATAGTAGGAAATTGAAATGTATTTTTAATTATTTTTATTGTGTGTGTTCCACAGTCAAAGTCTCTGTGGTTTTCTAGCTTTTTGTGAAGATTATCAGTATTATCAGATCTCATAGCTTTTCTGGACATATCTGAATACCAGACTTGTAATGCAGTTGATTGATTTTGACACAGATGAAATAGATAAAATCAATTATCTTATTCGTTTATTCATTTAACATTTACTAAATACCCACTCAGTGCACAGAAGAATGGTACACAGAGGGGAATTTGTAGCAGGGTGGGAGTACAAAGTTAAATTTTAAAAGTGCTCACAAAATACTATTTATACACTAGATGAAGGGATATAATCATAAAATTGTCACTGAAAGTGCAAGATAGAGATTTTCCAAGAATGTTAAGGAAGGATTAAGGAGACACTCCTAATCCAGCCTCAAATGGTGAGTAACAGATTTTGGATGGCTGAGTTGAGCACTATGAAACATTAGGTTTTAACCAGATAAAGAGGGTACACTATCTAAATGAGTATTTCTTCATTCTCAGTCACACTATCAGCAACACCCTGCATGCCCCAGCTCACTGCTCTTATACCGCAAATACTCTCCCTAAAAAGTGTCATACATTTCTAGAACTTTAATCACTGCCTTTATTGTGATTTCCTAAACCTGTATTTCCATGCAAGATACTCTCCTGTGCTCTAGATCTAGATATTCAGTTGTCTTCTACAACTTCCATTCGGATAGCCCACATACACTTCTATTGCAATGTGTTTTACCTTTCAATGTATAAATGCTACTCAAATGCACACTTTCTCTTTTATTCTTTATTACGAAGAAAGTTCCATCAAACACCAAGTGACTCAAGCCAGGGATGGATGAATCACTCAAGATTCCACCCTATCCCTTACTTCTTCATCCAATGAATCATCATCATCTTTTCCTTATATATCTTAAAATTTGCCTTTGTGTTGTGATCACTCCACAGAGGGAAGATGAAATCTTACCCAAAATTTGGTTTGCATATCAAGATTGATGACAACACACACATGCCAACAGGGTATGAAAAGTTTTATCATTTAAATAATAGGGCTTTCTGGAGATACAAGGGCAGGAATCCCAAGCTGATTTGAAAATGACAGCAAACCAGCATGGCATGTCTATACCTATGTAACAATCCTGCATGATCTGCATAGGTACCCCAGAACTTAAAGTATAATTTAAAAAAATAAAATAAATAAATAAAATGACTTGAGAGAGCAGCAAAGGATGCTGCTTGGGATTCTCTTTTATTGTAGTTAGTGTCTAGGATGAGGATGATGGTTCTAGCATATGGACAAGGGCTCACATGGTTTGAATTACCTATCAGAGACAAAGGAGAAAACGCTACACTTTCTTATCACTTTCCCAAATGTTGGACACAAGGGAAAGGTAGGGCATAAAAGCTGTCAGACATCAAAATTTCTGTTACATTATGACATGCCAGCATCATCTCTCATTTGCTCTATTTTCATAGCCTTCCAGTGTCTCACTTTCTTTAATCCACCTGATCTGCCAGTCCAACTTCCACCCTCAGCCTCATACACTTACAAACCTGGTGATAACGTCATAACTCTGTGAATGATCCTTCAGTGGCTGTGCATCCCTCAGCAGTAATTCCCAAATGTTCGCATTGACAGTTTGGGGACTGAATCCTGGGGGTAGGGGATTACTCAAAATGGTTCACCATAATACCTAAATATGTTTAAAATCAATCATTTATCATAAATGTCACATAGATTTAGTCTTCGACAACAGATGGTTTTGGGAGTTTTAACATAAAAAAAACCTTCCACATGTCAATTTTAAAATACACTAAAATCTTATAGTTCCCTTACGTTTTCTAGGAGGAGTTATCACATTGATCCAGTAGGTTTTAGTCTTAACCAGTCATACCCTCAGTACACATATATTTAACTTTGAGAATCATAACCTTACACAATAAGATGCAGGCTCCTGTTTAATATACAGAGCCTTCACTATTTTAACCCATATTTACTTTCAGATCCCATCACCATGGCCTATCCTTCCAAACCACACACCGCTGTTGTAACACACTCTCTACTACTGTTAACAATTGCTATCCATATGTTTCACTCTTCTATACCTTCACATGGTTCCTACTGTATGGAGTGTCCTGCCTCCACTCCTCACCAGATGCATTTCCTTGTCCCCTTATATCCCCAGAAAGCCCTATTATTTAAGTAATAAATCTTCATACTCTCTTGGTTTGTGTGTGGTGTTATCGGCCTTGACATCTAAACCAAATTTTGGGTAGGAGTCCATCCTGCTTCTGCTGGGTGATTTTAACACAAGGTAAGGTACAAAGTAAGGATAACAGTTAGTATATAGAAGGAAAAGTTGATGATTAATTGGATGAGGAAATAAGGCAGAGGGTGGAATCATGAGTAATTCATCCATCTGGCTTGAGTCACTTGGTGTATGATGGGTTATACTTGGCAGTGAAGAACAGAATAGAAGAGGAAGAACACATTTGAGTAGCATGTATGCATCGAAGATTTTAAACAAATTGCAATAGAAGTATATGTGGGCTATCCCAATGAAAGTTGTAGAAGACAACTGAATATCTAGATCTAGAGCACAGGAGAGAATCTTGGGTGGAACTACAGATTTAGGAAATTACATGATGGACCGTGATTAAAGCCCTAGAAATGTATGACACTAGGGAGAGTATTTGCAGTATAGTGGCCACTGAGCTGAGGTATACTCAGTCCTTCATACAAAGGATTTTTAGCCCCTCTTTGAAGTGTTCCCCAGGTTTTCGCTGAACATTAAACATGTTTACATTGTATCAAGTACTCTAGTCTGAATATTTGTGTCCCTTCAAAATTTTTATGTTGAAATCCTGACCACTAAGGTTATGCAATCAGAAGGTGGGGCCCTTGGGAGGTGATTAGGTTATGAGAGTGGAGCCCTCATAAATGGAAAAGTGCTCTTATAAAAGGGGTCCCAGGGAAAGCCTTCATCTATTCCACCATGTATGTTTAGAGTGAAAATGTTGCTGTGTGTAAGGAACAGTTTCTCACCAGGTGCCACATCTGCTGGCTTCTTGATCTTGGACTTCACAGGCTCCAGAAATTTGAGAAATAAATTACTGTTGGTTTTAACCTACAAGTTTATGGTATTTTGTATGGCAGCCTAAATGAACTAAGATAGTATGGATCTTTCTTTGCGTGTGATTTTTGCCTGTCTGGACTTCCTTAAAGTTTTCATGGACGAGGATGACATATTTTCAACTTCAGGGGCTGGCTCTAAGCCTGCTGCACAGTGGGTACTCTGTATGCTTTGTTGAGTGAATGAAGAAATAGTTTTGAAGTGATATTTATGAGAGTAACTCTTGCAACTCTTCCTGTTAAATTCTGTGAAAGAAACCTCTCTAGTAATAATATGGTCAGAATTCTTAATTGTACCTCATATAAAAGGTGACTTTAAAATAGTTAAAATTATAGGCTATATTCATTTTAAAGAGCATTGTAAGAGATTCTTAAAGAGGGAAAAAAGACAGTAAAAGAAGACCAACAGAAAAGCACAAAAAGGAAGTAAACTTTTTCAAAAAGATGCATAAAGGAAAAGTGAGAGGTCCCCCCTCCTCACCCTCCACCCCCCACACACACACACACACTAACTGTCTCAGTGAAAGCTTTCAAGAGTAAAAAGCAGATGCAGAAAAATTCACACAATATCTCAAGGCTATGTGGAAATGGAAGGTAAAAGGGAATTTACACAAATTATTAGGGAATGTCTGGGGCAGGAGAGGAACCAAAACATTTAAATGTGAAGCAGGCCCACTAAATAGAACTATATTTGCTGATAAGGGGACAGTGGGCTTCAGGTGGTCAGTAAGATAAGTTGAATGCATGATTATGTGTGTGCGTGATGTGAATAGGTAAGTAAAAGCTGAGCTTTTCACTGCTGAGGATAAGTCATAAGTTGCTAAATTTTTATTAGAGTAGATTTCTGCAGTGTAGTCCCCATCCCTGGACCATTAACATTGTGAACTCAGGGACATTTTTCTTCTATAAATCCCTTCATGCACAGAGTGATAATGCAAATAACAAAATTAATGAAAAGAAAATAAGAAATCAAAGTGATAATATAACATTTTGAATCATGGGTGGTCCAGAAACTCAATTGTGTTAGGAAAATGGGCCTAATTTTTAAGTTTTATATATATATATATATATATATATATATATATATATACACACACAAGTTGTTGGTGTTTATATACATACACACAAACACACACACACACACAAATATATATATATATATGTATAGTTGGTGTTTTTTTGTTTGTTTGTTTTGTTTCAATGTCACAGAATGATTCCTATTTTGAGCACCACAGTACTAAGCTGGGAGGAAACTCTTTTAGTCTTTTTAGATAGTTCTTCCAATCTAACACCACAGGATCAAGAATCTAATAAAGTATCAAGAAATGAAAGAAGAGGAAAGGAAAGCACGTGAATGCCAGTCATCAGTTCCCACAGTTGACATCTAAGATAGTCACCATCCTGCACCTAAATCAATCCCCAGTCTCACAGCTCAGAGGAAACCTCTGCAATTAGATGTACAGTGCTCTCCTTTTCATAGCTCACCACAATAATTCTCCTTTAAACTCAAAGGGAATCCTTCTACCTTCAGATTATGTGTCAAAATATCTTGTCTCTACCCTGAATTTTCTCTTCCCTCTGGGAAAAAAGAAAACAAGAAGTCAGGAGAACTACAGCTACTTCTTTCAAGTCTTCAGGCAATAAACATGGTGTTAGATGATGCCAGGCCAGTAAACTATGAGGGAGAAAAAGATGACCGTCACTCATGTTACTATCTCAAAAAATATCCTGCCACATAGTTATTGTTACTTGCATGCTTACTACATGCTGATCACGAAGTTAATCACTTCATGCTTGCTAGTGTGTTGAGTGGTATTGTTTATGAATGAAATCACTCGTATTGAATGAGAAAAAATTATTGGAAGTAGTTAATAGAGATGATTGGGTTAAATTTATTGAATTCAAATACAAGTGTACAGAAAGAGGTCACCCACAAATTGAGGAAAGGCAGAGGGAGCAAGGAAAAAAAGCAGAATGCTTACAGTAGTATAGCAAATTGAAGGCATAGTTAAAATGTGAACAAGTAGCACTGAAGCCATAGCAAAGACTGAACTAAGAACGAACTACACTTAGTCCTGGAAATGGAAGAGTTCAGAATACACCATCCAACATGACTGCTCAGCATACTGATTATGTTGAGCTGAAGGCCACTTGAGAAATAGCAGGTGCAGGAAGAGCTCTCTGACCTCCCCTTTTCTGCCTAAAAGCAGGTCATAAAATGTCCCATGAGAAAGGTGACTCCTGTAGGAGGAAGAAGACATTCTTATCACCAGAGACAGGAATGCAACACCAAGATGGGCCTGTAGTAACAAACTTACTAAAACAATCTTTTTCTCCCATTAATTTTCCCCATATATGTCCTTGTAACTGTCCCACGCTTTGCTAACACTAGCCCAAAGTTCTTCATCTTGTCACAGCCTCACAATTTATTGTTCTTTGTGTAAAAATGTATATAAGCTTTTGGCTTCTGTGGGTCTTCAGTTTTCTTCAGAAGATAACTTGTACATGTAAAAATATTATATATTAACGATATCTGTTTTTCTCCTGTTAATCTGTATTATATCAGTTTAATTATTGGGCCAGTCACAGCACTTAAAAGAATAAAAAGAAGTTTTTTGTCTCCTGCAATAACAGGGATCTCTCCTTACACAAATGATGTTATAGTGGGAAAATTTTTGTGTTAATTAAGTCAATAGAAACCAGCAAGTGTATTATGTAAATATACGCGGTTTAGAGAGTTATAACTTGAAACAGCATCTGGGATGAACTTTTCAGAGAACTATATGCCCTGATAAAGAGCAATATAAGTAAGGAAAGAATTT
The DNA here is from genome assembly GCA_036589455.1 of Ateles fusciceps. NCBI lineage: Eukaryota > Metazoa > Chordata > Mammalia > Primates > Atelidae > Ateles > Ateles fusciceps. The sequence continues at coordinate 9,801,112 of JAZHEH010000193.1, forward strand.
GAGTTATGTACAAAGCAAGTAAATTAGGTGTTTGCTAGGAAACTTCTCCTCTTCTGGAGACCTGTTTTGTCTACCGATGGAACTTTTAATAGGCCATGTTCATAAACTAAATATTTCCTGGGTCCACACTTCTTCAATGCCCTTTCTGATGCTATTATTGCATGGAAGAAAACCGTGAATGCAAAAGGAAATTGAGTTAATACATTATATAAAATAAGTATATTTGACTTTCGCAATGGGCCTATGAGTTCTTAATTTTCCCACTTCATAAAAAATTAAACTAAAAAGTAGAAAAATAATGTAATTTGGACTGTTGAGAAAAATGTGGTATTGAATAAAAATTTAAAACTTTGGTGCAAAATGCCTAGAGGACTAAGAGAAACAGTTGGCTACGGGCAAAATATTCTTCTCTAATTGTCTGTTGAACACATATTTTCACCTTTCTTATTACCTTCAGATACAAAACATGTCAATAATTAATAAAATTTGTTTTAGAACTCTCCCTTTCTAAAATAAAATGGAAGCTAGGCATGATTCTGGTCATTAAAACAGAAATCAAAGACTAAGACATCTCTGAGAAAGTTTGGTTCTTCCTTTTTGTATCTGCCGTATTTTTCATCTTGCCTGGAATATGCAGTGTGAGGCTGGAGGAAAAACAACGACAAGACAAATAGAACCTAGCCCACTAATGACATTAAAAAATCAGCCATATCATCCCTAGCCTGACTCTCTCTGAATTTTGTGTTACATGAAAAAGAGAGGAAAAAAAAAAACCCATCTTTCCTTAAACCACTATAGTTAGTTTTCTTTTATAATTGCCCAAACCTCTCTTACATATTAAGGAACATCATATCCGGAAGGGAGTTTTGCAAATTCTGAATTTGAGGAAGTGGCTTAATGATGGTGTGAGACTTTGGGCAGGAACCTCACAAGCTGGAAAACTAGTAACCTTTGTTATATAACAGAAAACATTTGATCAACCTGTTGCCTGCCAAGTGCCGTAGGAAGCCACGGGATTTAGTAAACACTAAGCAAAATCCAGAGTGTTGCAGTGTGCTGGTCTCTTCTTGCTGCCTTCAGCAAAGTCCTGAAGGAGTGGGCTGAGCTTTGGTTTATGTTATGCAGCCGGCAGGCAGCAATGAAAACCATACAGCTTTGCTAAGGAAAAAAGACAGGCTTTTAACTAGGAGCTTTCAGAGGTGAAAAGAGGCAATGCCTTAAACTGAGGTGGTTGTGAGAGGTGGCTGCAGAGAAACCGACTAAGCAAAAGACGCAGCAGGAGCCCCTGCTTTTCCCTAGTAATTTCCTGGAAATGTCTCTTTCTGTGGCAAAGATAATGTAAACTTACCATATTCCAACCGGAGTCTATTGTTTTTACTGGCTTTCAAGAAAAAAATTCTTAATTATGTATTAGAGATGTAAGCATAGCTCAAAAGCAGATAGGTGAGTAGGAGAATTATATGCTTAAAAACTGTATCCTGATACAAGTATTAGCAATGCTTTTTGTGCATAGGATTGTCCACAATCAAATGGGGGGAAAAAAAGCTTGCTGAGTAAACTGTGTGCTATAGAGTCTTTAGGCTTGAGTGGCCACAGCCAGGATCATTCAATTTCTGAACTATACCTAAAGCCCCTGGAATTGACTTAGGAAGCTTTGCATCCCTAATAGCATTATACTGTCCATTATCCAACACTTTTCTGGCTCTGTAGGACAACGTCCAAGGGGATTCTCTCAAAAGGCAGAAACGGGGCTGCAAAATGGACTAATTAGGAAATGTGCTTCATTATCAGAGCAAGGTACTTTCCTGCTTTCTTCCAAGGGTTCTATATTTTCTATTTGCCAGTATCTGTTGTGTTCTTTTTTCTTTCTTCGTTTTTGAGTGGAAATTCATATTGTTGTCACCTTATTCATTCTTTACTACTGTCTATTGAATTCGTTGAAAGGGGGATGTCTTAGTCCATTTAGGTTGCTATAATAAAACTGTAAAGTTTATAAACAACAGGAAGTTATTGCTCCCATTTTTGGAGGCAGGGAAGAGTAAGATCAAAGCACCAGGAGATTAAATGTCTGCTGAGAGTCCATTCCTCATAGATAGTACCTTCCATGTGACAGTGCATGGTAGAAGGGCCAAACAGACTTTCTCAATCCTCTTGTGTAAGGGCACTAATTCCATTTATGAGGACAGATCCCTCATGACTAATCACCTCCCAAATACCCCACTTGTTAATACTATTGTATTGGGTGTTAGGTTCCAACATGTGAATTTAAAGGAGGCACCAACATTCAGACTATCAAAGAGGACAACTAGCCTTTTAGTGTCTAGGTTCCTGGACCATGAGAAACCACAGCTAGAGATGATGAAGAGAAATTCAAAGCACTGAATAATCCTGGACTGTGAAGTGAATGCAGAAACCAAAAGAAACTTGAGGTGGGTAAATGTGTTTGATATACAATGCAATGGATGTATATAGATGCTGGTCAATCAAGGTAAACAGAGGCAGAGACTGCCAGTAGCTTACCTCGTACCAAATCTCCCCTATTCCTTACTCACAGACACTCTATTTTGTTCAAGGAAGCATGTGCCCATCTAAAATCTATATTCCACATCTGTCTTTGCTATGAAGGAAGCTCATGTCATGACTACCTGGACCAATAAGAGCTGAGAAAGAGTGCGTTAAAAAGTACTGTAGAAGTTTTTATTTCCTGCTATTGTTATTATCTCTCCCTCTTGGCTGCTTTCTTCTGCTTCTTCCTGCCTAGAAATCTACCATGAGATGTGACATGAGCACTGATCATTAAACCTTGAGAATTAAATCAGAAAACTGGAAGGAACTTGGGCATTGAGATTGATGATCTGGTGAAGTTGCTATACCTCCTCTAATCTCCGTAATTCTGCATTTCTTATGTGGAAAAAGTAAACCGCTATTTCGTTAAGTCACTATAATGATTTTTTTTTTTTTTTTTGAAACGGAGTCTCACTGTCACCCAGGCTGGAGTGCAGTGGCCCGATCTCAGCTCACTATAGCCTCCGTCTCCCTGGTTCAAGCGATTCTCATGCCTCAGCTCCCCGGGTAGCTGGGACTGTAGGCACCTGCCACCCCGCCTGGCTAATTTTTGTATTTTTAGTACAGACGAGGTTTCACCATGTTGGCCATGCTAGTCTTGAATTCCTGACTTCAGGTGATCTGCCCGCCTCCCAAAGTGCTGGGATTACAGGCATGAGTCACCATGCTCAGCCATATTTCTGTTTGCAATCCTTCCTGGTTAACCTTAGATGTAGTAAAAGTTGTGGATGTCCATGGAGAAGTTGACTTTGAAGAAGGTAAAGATTGATCATCCCCAGATAGAAGAAATGTTTCTATAGTATATCATAATGTCGGATCTGCTTAGTGATAGGGAACTAGCAAGGTTTGCTTATGTGTCTGGAAGAATGAGAAATGGAAAAATGCAGAAAAGTCAAACGAGGGAATTCAGTAGGGCAACACAAGTTCTTCAAATTAAGAGAAATGAAAGTAGAAACAAAGAAAGAAAAATCATGAAATGGTTATGTAAAATGTATGAAAAGAACTTCAGGGAATAGAAATACAGTTACTTATTTGTGTTACGTTGGCTTAGCTACCTTGCTCCAATTAGATAACATATTGACATTAGAATCTAAAATAAAATTATGAGCTCTACACCATCTGTATCTAAATGTGTGACGGATGGGGTACTTCCACCATACTAGGTTTCCAGTCACTGATGACTATCACATTTCAAGGTCTTTTATTGTTTTTGACTTAGTGTCCCCCTGAACAAGGTCTTTACCTGCTCTGAGTACAGTCTCACAGAAATGCAGAAGATGGAGATAAGTTCATAAATAAAATAAAAATGCCAATCAAAATTTGAAAGATATATTAGAAAATAACTAATAAAAATGTTTCCAAAAAAGCATCATTTATTATAAGAGTTTTAGAAGTAAATAAAATATTTTAAAATTCTATAAGTACCAATGTTATTTAATTTGGTAAATGTTATCTTAGTTACTATAGACATGTTTTCAGAGGAAGTCCATGTATTTCAGAAGATCATGGAAAGATGTCAATTATTTTTGAACAAACACATGAATTATTAATTTTTAGAGCATGTAAACTAGAGGTCAATGCTGAAGAGCCGCTATGAAATTTGAAGATCTGATGTTGAAGATTTTAAAATCAAACTTTTTCAATATGCGTGTGTATGTATCTATCTATATATATGTGTGTGTGTGTGTATATACACACACACACATACATATATATGTTGTGTGTGTGTAGAATTTGTGTATTATTCTATAATATTTTAGCAAAATCCATTTTGTTGAAATGGTAGCTTACTACTATAAACATAGCAGTTGCAGTTAAAGTTATGTCTTTTTAGATAAAAATTTAGATCAAAGAAGAACCCATTTGTTAAGAAGGATCTTCTGTATCTAATTTTGCTGTCTCTGCCTCCTGACTGAGCAGTGGTAGAGAAGAGGTGTGAACTGTGTGCTGCAGGGATAGGAAGGGCGTTGACAAGCTGAGATACCAGAAAAGAGTGAATTGCATAATGCAAAGTAAAAATGAAGCTGAAAAATGTCAAAAAGACAAAGATACTAAACCTCATTTGCTTCAGCTTGTCAAACTCAATTTCATCTAATACATGTAAAAGATCTTTTGAAAAATAATTAAGTTCAAGAGGCTACAAGGTCTAAAATGATTCCCGAAGTTACCAGAATTCTTAGCAAAAATTTCAAAGGGTATGAATGTATCTGGGTGGCACAGAAAGCTCAAGTTTTATATCTGGATTAACAAAGAACTACAAAAGTAGCAAGAGAAACCTCTCCTTACACAGTCACTACAGTGCCAAAGAATAACTGAAACTATGAATGGAGGACAAGGATGGAGTAAGGTTAAAGACAACACTTTTATACTTATAATTTTATTGTATTAAGAGATCAATTCTAGGAAACTGATATTTTTCAAGGAAGTAGACTACTTTGTTTCCTAGGAATCTTTTTTTTTTTAAATTTCTGTTGTGATAAACACAGTGATAAAGGAAAAGGCCACAGAGAGAAAAGGTTCGTCACATTGAAAATAATGTTTAATTCCCTTACCGATTTGCTTAGAAAAGACCCTACTTCCTAATGACTTGTAGCAACATAGAAAAGAGAGTAGATTCATCACAGCTGCATAAAGCAGTACTTCCCAAGCTGAGATCTTTGGACAAATGGTTATATTGGTTATTAAAATATTTAATTTTGGTTGGTAAATAGCTTCTTTTCCATGTCCCCTGAGTACCTTCCTGCTAATTTAGCTGTGAGATCTTAGAACTTCTTGTGAGAGAGGGTCTACCCAAACCAAAGGATATTGGTTTTCTTCATAGAAATGTGTTTCCTGCTCCCTAAATCTTGTGCACATATGGATAATATTGCCCAAAGCAGAAGTATTGTTTTTTGTTTTTGTTTTTAAATTGACACAAAAAAGCTATGTAGACTAGCAAGACCACTTACCTACTCTGAAAATCAGGTATGTGCCTGTCTGATCATCAATTACATATAACTAGCACAAAATTACCACAGAGCCATTCTAATAATTTTCTGCAAGATGGAATGATGCATCTTTTCCAGATAGAACATTTCTGACAACCCAGCTTCAGGCCTCTCTAGGGACCATGTCTGCAATATTTTATGACTGAGCAATGCCTTTTGATTACATTGCACATATTTATATGTGAATTTTTAAGAGTAAATTATACCAAGTATTTGCCAAAAATGAGAGGAGTTTTTTTCTAATGTTTACTAAATAAGTCTAGCTGCCAATAGATAGGCAAGACGAAATGCTGAAATGGCAATTGTCCTGTTCTATTGAATTATTCTAGTGGTTTATAAAGACAAAACTCATTTGCTCAATTCAACAAGCATGGACTTGGCAGAAAATAGATTGCACATTCAAAAGGTTTACAAGAAGATAGTTTTATGAAGAGAGTATTTACAAACATGTTTGCACAAGGATAAGAGAAATAATAATGAATGATAGAGTACATTGGGACTAGTAAGAGCAAGGAACAGTTACTTCCCCTAGACTTGAAGGGGTAAATGGGGGATATTGTTACCAGAGCTCAGCAGGATACAGGGCCATGAAAAAAGAATCAACCACAGGTCTGTGACTGTGCCTGGCATAGAAGGATTCAGAAAAATAAACACTACATCTGACTTTCTACTAGATTCTGAATCTTCGATGAGTGTAAACACAACTGGAAGCCAAAAGACAAGTGGAAACTGGTGATGCAGCCCATAGATCACGCTGCAGGGGCCCATTTGGGCATCAGTGAGGAACAGACAAACCTGGAGGGGGAAAACAGAAAAGTGTGCTAGTTATTTGTTTGCTCTCAAATCCACTTTCCTTGATATGATATTAACACAGGGAACTGCATTTTCCAAACATCCTTGCCATCTTCCTACTCTCTATGTCTGTTTCTTGAGAATAAGTGGGCAGAGATGGAAGGATCGAAGAAAATCAAGTCTCCCTGTCTTCCTCCATCTCTCTCAGCCTCTGACATTGCATCTGACAGTGATTGTGTGTCCTCTGTTGTCCATCTATCACTGGGCAGCCCTTTTCCCCACACCTCTAACTCCCACAGGGTAGGGAAAAGCAGGACATGGCAGGAATTCCATTTCAGTTTCAGCTACAAGTCCAGAATTAAGGGATGAGGCACTGCTACCTCCTATCTCCCTCCAGCCTAGGGATGGTAGCAGTTTTATGCTGTTTGCACTGCTCAGATTGTTTCATGTTTGCCTGTGTAGATTCTCAGGTCTTCCATCACTTGCATAGACAATTACCAGTATTAAATTTCCTCTATTTGCAATACCAGGAGTCATTTCCGCTTCTGACAGAATTCTGATAAAATTATTGGTTAATTTGTAATTCAAAGATATCTTCATAGACATACACTTTTACTTCCCAAGTAATTTAATAAGTTGAAAGTATTATCTGACATCACAAAAAAGAACATAGGACATAACAATATTGTACTATTTTTCTCAGTCTAATGAAAAAATAATAAAGACAAAATTTAATGAACCTTCAAGTATTTGTGTCACCTATAAATAAAGTAATAAGCATACCATATGGACAGATGAAGAAAACCTTAACAGTAGTTCAAATAGATGAAAATGGTGGGAAAACTGAGTCATTCTGTGGCATAAATGGCAGTAGATGCATACAAATGCGAAAGAAATCTAACATTCCACAGTCACTATCATATTCACATTTTAAACATGTATATTGTTCACAGTCTACTTTTCTCATGCCAGACTTCCATCACATATGGAAAGTAGATATAGTGGTAAATGTTCAACAAAATACAGCATGAGGCAGCATAGAGAACCGATGACCCATTACTAGGTTAATAATGCAGTCTTCTCAGTCCTTCATGTTCTCATACTGGTATTTTGAAATATGGAGAAACTAAAAAATATACTTCAATATTGGAATTTTTAATATATAAAATGAGAGAAACTGGAATAGATGTAGAAAATTATAAAATTTCATATAATTTTTAGTTTTATATATATTCCTATCAAATATATATAACTTTATAGAAAATTATAACAATTATAAAATTATAAGCATATATATTTGGATATATTCTTATTAAATATGTATAAAATTTTATAGATTCACCAGTCAAAAAATGATATCCCCAAGATACTCTTGAAAACAAGGATGGCTGCTGATAGATAAGCAAAAGTCATTGGGTAGGACTTCTCAGGAGAGCTCTTTTGGCATGTTACTAAGCAGGCAGGTGCATATTGCCTTCCCAATCTTTTTAATTTCTTGCTCAATTGTAGATGTGATAGTTGGCTTTGCAAACATTGTTTTTCAACCATGAGTTAATTTTAAGCTAGAATCTTCCAGCTAATAATGTCAAAGCAAATAAAAAGTATAACTTGGAATATTGTCGATAACATGAGGCCACTATAGCAGTCATGGAAAACTGAAATGTGGACTTAATATAGGAGGAAACAAATCTCTGTTCTACCTAAATTAATAATATTCAGGCTTATTGTTCATATAGATAAATACAATACTAGTTGATATTAGCCACTTTTATCTACAGTCATTACAAAAATATGAGACTTCTTTTAAACTCTACTCAGAAAGTTAGAGAAGAATCAAGTAAATGAAAAAAGTTGTTTTTTTCTATGAAAGTGAAGTGATGATTGCAAAAGTCTCAATTATTTCCTCACGTGATTTATATATAAAGCAAAATTTCATTGAAAATAGAGAATATATTTAACTTGAGCAAAATTATTTGTAAAATTAATTTGAAAGAAAAAAGTAAAATGATATAGGTAAGAAAAAACTTAAGAAAATGTAACAAGAGATTCTTACCTATTTTAAATTAAAATAACTGACATGTAATATGAATCTATATGAATCTATAATAATAAGCATAATGATACTGGTAAATTGAACTACCATTGAACAGCCCTCTTCTAAAACACACTCTAGTATATATGTCTTTAATTGATTTTAAAGAATCTTCTCCATGGAATAATGAATAAAAATTACAATGTTATAGTATCTTACTATGACCTTAGAATTTCTCATAACTACTATCTTGAGTCTGTTTCCATTTGGAAAGAGATTAGGACAGCTTGGCTCAGTGGTCTTGCCAACACTTACTTTTCTCCTTCCATATAAAATGCCAGTAATCTAGCCTTGGTGTACCCATTTTTTTTTTTTTTTTTTTTTTTTAGACAGAGTCTAGCTCTGTTGCCAGGCTGGAGTACAATAGTGCAATCTCGGCTCACTGGAACCTCCATCTTCCAGGTTCAAGCGATTCTACTGCCTCAGCCTCCCAAGCTGGGATTACAGGTGCACACCACTATGCCTAGCTAATTTTTATTTTTAGTACAGATGAGGTTTCACCATGTTAGCCAGGCTGGTCTTGAACTCCTGACCTCAGGTGATCTGCCTGCCTCGGCCTCCCAAAGTGCTAGGATTCCAGGCATGAGCCACTGCGGCCGGCCTGGTCTGCCCATATTTTTGAACCAAGAGCACTGACATAAACACTGAAACAAACGAAGCCCTATAATATAAAGTCTGTGCCTGTCAACTTCTTTCAAAATTCACATTTTAAACATGTATATTATTTAAAATATACATGTTTTAAACCAAGAGCATTGACATAAACACTGAAACAAATAAACAAACAAAGCCCTATAATATAAAGTCTTTGCCTGTCAGCTTCCTCTTATGGAAATAGAAAATTGTCTCCTTTAAGCAAATGCTGCTGGGAAAACTTCCCTTCACTAAGAACTGGGTCAAGGACAGCTGCTTTCATTGGAGGCTGTTAGGAATATCACTCTCCAAGGAGATATAATTTGAAAAAGCCAACAAATTTAGGTTCTAAACAGGCATGATACTAACCCGTTACACAATCTACAACTGTGAAGCCAATTCATCAGCTTTGGGTTTAGAATGCACTTCATGCATACAGAAAACCTCAAAGCTCAGAGTCATCTCTTGCCTAAGAGCTGGTGCCCAGGGGTTATTAATAAGAGTGAATGCACCAGTGTTAACTTAGGGCAGAGTGCCACACTTTGTGACTAAAAAATTGTAGTTACAATATTTCTGCAGAACTTGCAAAGTCTAAATATCAGGCAAAATGTTTTGAACGACCACAGTCTTACTCTGAAGAAAAGAAGGAAAGTGAAAGGAATTAAACACAGTGGCAATTACTGGTGATGTTATTTGAATAAATTCAAACACTTCACAAAAGTACACAAATGTCTGCTCATTGTTTCTCCTGTTGCGAAATAAATATGTATAGACAAAGATAATTTTATACAATCTTCAGAAATTACTATTGATTCTTTCAAAGTGAGTTATTTAGAATTTACAATGTCAATACCACCCTAAAAGTGGAGATAAAGGCAAAAGAAAACTTTTGCCTTTATCTTTACAGCAATATTTACAGACTAAAATACTAGTTTTAAGCACACAGATAAATATCTGAGTACCTGAGTGTCAATACTTAGGGATGGTATTAGAAAGCTCTAGTGGGCAGGAACTCTGATTATTCTACTGTTTTGCAACTGTAAAAGTAATGGCAACAAAAGCCAAATTTGACAAATGGGATCTAATTAAACTAAAGAGCTTCTGCACAGCAAAAGAAACTATCATCAGAGTGAACAGGCAACCTATAGAATGGGAGAAAAATTTTGCAATGTATCCATCTGACAAAGAAAGGGTTGATATCTAGAATCTACAAGGAACATAAACAAATTTACAAGAAAAAAACAAACAACGCTATCAAAAAGTGGGCAAAGGATATGAACAGACACTTCTCAAAAGAAGACTTTTATGCAGACAACAAATATATGAAAAAAGGCTCATCATCACTGGTCATTAAAGAAATGTAAATCAAAACCACAATGAGATGCCATCTCATGCCAGTTAGAATGGTGAGCATTAAAACGTCAGGAAACAACAGATGCTGGAGAGGATGTGGAGAAATAGAAATATTTTTATATTGTTGGTGGGAGTGCAAATGAGTTCAGTCATTGTGGAAGACAGTGTGGTGATTCCTCAAGGATCTAGAACTAGAAATACCATTTGACCCAGTAATCTCTTTACTGGGTACATACCCAAGGGAGTATAAATCATTTTATTATAAAGACACAAGCACACACAATGTCCACTATTGTGGACATTGCTATTGTGGCAATGTCCACAATAGCAAAGACTTGGAACCAACCCAAATGCCCATCAATGATAGACTGGATAAAGAAAATGTGTCACATATACACCTTGGAATACTATGCAGCCATAAAAAGGATGAGTTCATGTCCTTTGCAGGGACATGGATGATGCTGAAAAACATCATTCTCAGCAAACTAACAGAGGAACAGAAAACCAAACACTGCATGTTCTCACTCATAATTGGGAGTTGAATAATGAGAATGCAGGGACACAGGGAGGGGAACATCACACACTGGAAACTGTCATGGGGTGGGGAACTAGGGGAGGGGACAGCATTAGGAGAAATACCTAATGTAGATGGTGGGTTGATATGTGCAGCAAACCACCATGGCACGTGTATACCTATGTAACAAACCTGCACATTCTGCATATGTGTCCCAGAACATAAAGTATAATTCTTAAAAAAGTTTTAAAAATTACAACTATTAATGCTGATTTGTAGAAATAATTTCCTCTTGAGGATTTTGTGATTATAAACCAAGGAAAATGAATTACACCACCATGAAATTCAGAGGAAGAAAAAGAACATCATGTTAATACTTGCATGTAGAGTGTGTTAGTTTGCTAAGATGCTGTAAACAAATTACCACTATCTCAAAGCAACAAGAATTTATTATCTCACAGTTCTGAAATCTAGAAGTGACAAATCCAGGTGATATTAGGTCATGCTGTCTCTGATGGCTCCAGGGGAGAATCCTCCCTTGATTCTTCCAGTTTCTGGTGTTCTCTGGCAATCCTTGGCATTTGTTGGTCTGCAGATGCATCTTCCTAGTCACAAGGCCACCTTCTCCCTGTGTGTCTTCACATTGTGTTTCTTCTGGGAGTATCTGTCTATGTGTCCAAATTCCTCCTTTATTTAAAGACACCAGTCATATTGGATTAGGACCTATTGTAACAACCTCATTTGTAATTGGATTATCTTTGTAAAGACCCTATTTGCAACTAAGGTAGAATTCTGAAGTACTGAAGGTAAGGGCTTCAATGGATCTTTTTGGGGAAATGCAATTCAACATATAACACAGACTGAGCACAAACAGCATATTTATTTTTAACGTAAAATAAAAGATAACACGAGGAAGATAAATACTCCAAGGATTTTTCATCATCAAGATCCTGCATTATATTTTAATGTATCAAATGGAAATGCTTGAGTCTTTCAGTGAATAATATTAGATCAGCGCAAAAGTAATTGCTTTTTCTGCAATTACTTTTAATGACAAAAAGTATGATTTAAATAATTAGGTATGTATTCAGTGTCTGTACACAAAGTATTTACCTCACTTCAGTGAGCATTATTCTGAAATTGCCATTTCAAGTTATTGAAAATGAGCCAAAATCAACAAAGTGAATTTAACAAAATTAAGTGAAAATTATGGATTCATAATCCAAAAATCCAACCACAGAAATGTGTGATCTGAATGACGGAAAGAAGTTGTAGTTATTTTGAAAAGAACTTAAAATTTCTGCAACTACAAATTCAGTATAAGACAATAGGGGCTGGTAAATACAATGTTTTTAATAAATGCACTTTAATTAATTAAAAATATTAGGGCACAACGTTGGAGTTGAGTGTCAACAACTGTGTATTACATCAAAAAATAAGTACCGCTTCTATCCCCAAGTCTCTGTTATATACTGCAGAGAATGAAAAGGGAGGAAGACTATATTTCCCCCAAAGAGATAATAATCATTGTGGGATAGAGTGGGGTTCTGGGAAGTAGAGTGTTTCAAGTACACAGTAGTAAGAATACAAGGTAGATTTACAATGCATAGTTTAAAACAGAAGAAAATGCCATGTCAATTCAAAAGAAAGCATTAATACGGCAATTTGGAGAAAATCAGGATATATTATATGAAAGAACCCTGTGCTTAGAACTCACTTATTCCTAAAAGGCTTCCTTTACCCTAAAATAAATTAGCCCACCTCCTAATTCTTTCTTACAGTACCATAGCATCATATATATTACACTTTTAAACAAATAGTCATTCAAATATTATTTGAATACTTCCTATGTGCTATGACAAAACAGTAGTTAATATGACAAAACATATTTTAGTGAGAAAGAATAATATTAAACAAATACTTGTAACTACAATGAATATGCAGGACATTTTAGGGAAAGGAACAGGAAGACATCCTCCAGTCTGAGGTAACAACAGTTTTCACCAACAAGTAGAGTGATAGAGGTAATCACACAGAGAAATGTGTGGATTTGGTTGTGACAATGAAAGTGAATATTTGAAGTAGGGTAGTATTCAGGGTCCTGCCAGGAAACAAACTGAATACTAAAATTAAGTAACTTTAAACTAATTAGTTGCAAAAACTAATACAGGAATTATTTACGAAGTATAGGTATGTTTTAGGGAAACCAACAACAAGTAGTACAGTATATGAGGAGTAGAAACAGAGGGAAGCTATTATTACCCTGTGCCTGGAGGAACAAAGAGACAGATATCTATATGAAGATGGCTGACTAAAAGGATCTGCAGTCATCAATAGAGGAATAAAGCCAATCTTAGAGGAATAATGCCAACATAAAGTGACCCCATAGAGTAGGAGCCAGAGGAATCAGAACTCCACCTTCCTCTTCTCTGATCTGTATTAGTCTGTTCTCACGATGGTAATAAAGACATACCTGAGACTGGGTAATTTATAAAGGAAAGAGGTTTAATTGACACAGTTCCATAGGGCTGGGGAGGCCACACAATCATGGTAGAAGATAAATGAAGAGCAAAGTCTCATCATACCTGGTGGCAGTCAAGAGAGCACATGTGCAGGGGGAACTCCCCTTTATAAAACTATTAGATCTCATGAGATTTATTTATTATCATGAGAACAACATGGAAAGACCCACTCCCATGATTCAGTCACCTCTCAGCAGGTCTCTCCCACAACACGTGAGGATTATTACAATTCAAGGTGAGATTTGGGTGGGGACACAGCCAAACCACATCATTCTGCAATGGCCCCTCCCAAATATCATGTCCTCACATTTCAAAACTAATCATGCTTTTCCAACAGTCCCGCAGAGTCTTAACTCATTTCTTCATTAACTCGAAAGTTCACAGGCCAAAGTCTCATTTGAGACAAGGCAAGTTCCTTCTGCCTATGAGCGTAAAATCAAAATGAAGTTAGTTACTTCCTAGATACCATGAGGGTACAGGCATTGTTTAATATGCCCATTCCAATTGGGAGAAATTGGCCAAATAAAGAAGCTACAGGCCCCATATAAGTCTGAAATCCAATGGGGTAGTCAAATCTTAAAGCTCCAAAATGACCTCCTTTGACTCCATGTCTCACATCCAGGTCACACTGATGCAAGAGGGTGGGTTCCTATGGTCTTGGGCAGCTCCACTCCCGTTGCTGTGCAGTGTGCAGTCCCCCTCCTTACTGCTGTCACAGACTGACATTGAGTGTTTGTAGCTTTTCCAGGAGCATGGTGCAAGCTGTCATTGGATCTACCATTCTGGGGTCTGGAGGACAATGACTCTCTTCTCACTGGTCCACTAGGCAGTGCCCCAGAGGCAACCATGTTTAGGGGCTTGCACCCCACATTTCTCTTCTCCACTACCCTAGCAGAGTTTTTCAATGAGGGCTCCACCCCTGCAGCACACCTCTCTCTGAACATCCAGGCATGTCCACACATTCTCTGAAATCTAGGCAGAGGTTCACAAACCTCAGTCATTATCTTCTGTGCACCTGAAGGCTCAACAGCATGTGAAAGCTGCCAAGGCTTAAGGCTTGCACCCTCTGAAGGCATGATTCAAGCTGGACCAAGGCCTTTTTAGCCATAGATGGAGCAGCTGGGACACAAGGCACCAAGTCCCTAGGCTACACGGAGCAGGGGGTTCCTGGGCCAAGCCCAGGAAACCAAATTTTCCTTCTGACCTCTAGGCCTGTGATGGGAGCTGATGCCACAAAGGTCTCTGGCTGGCCCTTGAGACATTTTCTCCAGTCTTGGTGATTAACATTTGGCTCCTCATTGCTTATGCAAATTTCTGAAATCAGCTTGAATTTCTCCTCAAAAAATGGGTTTTCCTTTTCTGTTTCATTGTCAGGTTGTAAATTTTTCAAACTTTTATGTTCTGCTTCCCCTTAAACACAAGTTCCAATTCCAAATGATATTTTTGTGAATACATAAAACTGAATGCTTCTAACAGTACCCAAGTTACCTTTCGAACACTTCGTTGCTTGGAAATTTCTTTGATAGATGCCCTAAATCATCTCTCCCAAGTTCAACATTCCACAAATCTCTAGGGCAGGGGCAAAATACCACCAGTCTCTTTGCTAAAACATAGCAAAGGTCACCTTTGCTCCAGTTCTCAACAAGTTCCTCATCTCTGTCTCAGACCGCTTCAGCGTGGACTTTATTGTCAATATCACTATCAGTATTTTGGTCAAAGCCATTTAACAAGTCTCTAGGAAGTTGCAAACTTTCCCACATCTTCCTTTCTTCTTCTAAGCCCTCCAAACTGTTCCAACCTCTGTTTGTTACCCAGTTCTAAAGTCACTTTTACATTTTCAGGTATTTTTACAATAACATCCTACTCTACTGGTACCAATTTCCTATATTAGTCTATTCTCACATTGTTAATAAAAACATACCTGAGACTGGGTAATTTATAAGGGAATGAAGTTTAATTGACTCACAGTTTCACATGGCTGTGGAGGCCTCACTGTCATGGTGGAAGGTTAATGAGGAGCAAAGTGTCATTTTACATGGCAGCAGGCAACAGAGCATGCGTACAGCAGAAACTCCCTTATAAAACCATCAGATCTCATCAGCCTTGTTCACTATCACAAGAAAAACAGGAAAATCCTGCCCCGTTGATTCAATTACCTCCCACCAGGTCCCTCCCAGGACATGTGAGAATTATTACAATTCAAAGGTGAGATTTGAGTGGGGGGCACAGCCAAACTATATCATCTCCTATCAATACCTGCTGTCATCTGAAAAGCAAAGGAACCCATGGATGCAGTTCATATTGATTCACCTCCTAGGATACACAGAAAAGTGGACAATGATGAAGAGTGACCGTGGAGGGATAGTGATCTGTCCACGACGAAGTAATAGAGAAAAAGATGTTTTGCTGTATAGAAGTCAATATTCTTAAAAACTGCAGGCACTAGATAAGGAAAATGAGAAACAACTGATGTTAAAGGGCTTTACACAGTGCCTCAAGCATAGTAAATACTCAATTAATGTAACCTATTGTTGTTATTAACATTATAATTGTTATTATCATTTTAAAATAAGATTGTCATTGCTGGAAATAAGATGTTAAAGCAACTAGACATGTCATCTGGCTGGGTGTCTCCCAGGATGGTATTAGGGATTTATGTAGATATAAAACCTAATCCTGGGAGCTAAAGTTTCCAGGAATGAAGAAAAATTAACAGAAAAGTGTAGGTAACCAGAATGATGGCAAGTCAGTGGTAGAGCCAGATGAATGAGTCTCAAAAAAGCAGAGATTTGCATAAGATGAGCCTTGAAAATCTGGTAAGAGTTTAGCTGGTAGAGATGAACAAGCTAATGAAGAAGCATATTAATTAGGAGAAACAAAAGATCAAATTTGCAGAAGTGTGTAAGTTGCAGAAATGTGGACTAACCCATTCTGGATGAATCATAGAATGTGAATAGGAAAAACTGGAGGGGGCTGACATTAATGTAGCTCATTGCCCTGTTTTGCTGGGCTCTCAGGAATAATGTAAGGAATATTGACTTGGAAATGGAATGTCTCTGAATGATTTTGAGGAAGATAGCAATGTGATGAGGGTAAAATAAATTGCCTTAACTGTAATTTGGAAAGATGATTAGTTAGAATAATTTCAGAAGAGACGAGACACAGAATGAACCTTGATGAACTTGCAGAAATCAGACAGATGTTAAAGGGAGAAGATTCCACACAGAGAGAACAGCATGTACAGAAGCACAGGGATGAGAATTATGACATTGAATTAGGGAAGAGATTTTCAAGCTTGGTGCTATTGACATTTTGGGATAGATAATTATTTGTTCTGTGCTGTTCATTTTGGGATGTTTGCAGTATCTCTGGCCTGTACCAAATAGATGCCAGTAGTACTCCCTTTTCAAGTTGTGACAACAACAAAACATGGCTCTAGACATTACCCGTGTGCCCTGTGGGTAGAGAGTGGGGAAAATAGCCTGTGGCTGAGAACCACTGTATTAGAGGAAATGCACATATTTCATGGAACCACAAAAGAAATTTTAGCAATGGATTGGCTAGAAATGGAGCCAGAAAAATAGAGATAGATAAAATATTTTAGCTTGCTTTGTTGAATATTTTTTATTTTATCCTGGTGATTAGAATAAAAGCAAGAAAGTGTGTATTTTAGAAAAATTACATTAAAGGTAATGTGAAGGAGCAGTCTGTTTTCAGGGAGGCTAGTTAGAGAAATTCTGGGAGTCTGGTTTTCATAGTGTGACTGAGTATTTAAAGGGAGGAAGTGGAGAAATAAGGGAGGTTGAGGAGGTTGAAATAATAAAATATGGGGACCTGGAGCATTTGTATAAGAAAAAATTGGAGGATTCAAGGATAATTCAGACTTTTAGCTTGGATAACTGAGTGGATGAAAGTATCATGTACAAAGTAGGTAATAAAAGTCAGGGGAAGTATGTTCTGCTGGACTGATAAGAAATATTGTGATTAATTCATTTTTGGTTAGGTTTAATTAGATTAAACCAAATATGGCTGACCAATAGGTGGATAGACCCATATATGTTTGTCTTGAATATGTAGACTTAGAAATCAATAGTATCAAGAAGTGTTTATAATGAATAGAGATGAGGCCAATGTACAAAGCTTAGAGATAAATATTACTAAAAGAACAAGTGGAAGAAGAAAACCTGGCAAAAGTGTTTCAAAATGAGTACTCTACAAGACTGTGGGGAAAATTCAAGGAAAGAGATAATTTTAAGAATGTTGATATAAGAGGTTGAGTTGGGAGATCACTTGAAGCCAGGAATTCAAGACTAGCCTGGACAACAAAGTGAGACTCCCATTTCTACAAAAATAAAAAATTATTATACAAGTATAGTGGCATATTTCTGTAGTCCCAGCTCCTTGGGAGGAGCAGGAGGATCCCTTGAGCCCAGGAGTTCAAGGCTATAGTGAACTATGATCACAACACTTCACTGAAACCTGGGTAACCGAGCAAGGCTCTGTTTCTAAAATAAATAAATAAATAAATGTTGATGTAATAATATTTTCAAATAATCAGTAAGACAAGTATCACAAAGATAGGATTTTGCCGCAAGGCCATTGGTGACCTTGACAAAGTAATTTTATTGAGAGTGGCAAAGAGAGGTAATTAGAAGTGAGATTAAGAAAATGGAGTGTAGACTACTATTCCCACATGTATATATAATTTAAAAGCTAAAATGAAAGAGAATGAATAAAGAAAACATGGACAACTAAAGAAAGGTTTGGTTTTCTTTTAACATAACTATAAGAAACAACTAAATCTATCTATATATTTATTTTTATATATACTTATAAAAAGTCTGGTAAAGAGGCTGAGTTTGAAAAGATACCCGAGAGAAGACATGAAGGAAGGAAGAGGTCAATAAGTATTCATAAGAAAGTGGAAGATAGAGTATAAGGGAAGAAATTTGTCTGGTCAGATGAGGGGCATCTATTCTGTAGGACAAGGAAGGAGGGGATATAAAAATATGCAGAGGCTGGGCACAGTGATTCATGCCTCTAATCCCCAGCACTTTGGGAATTGGAGGTGGGCCAATCACCTGAGATCAGGAGTTCCAGACCAACTGGGCCAATACGATGAAACATCATCTCCACTAAAAATACAAACATTAGCCGGGCATGGTGGCATGTGCCTGTAATCCCAGCAACTCAGGAGGTTGAGGTAGGAGAATCGCTTGAACCTGGGAGGCGGAAGCTGCAGTGAACCAAGATCTTGCCACTCACCTCCAGCCTGGGAGACAAAGCAAAAAAAAAAAAAAAAAAAGAAAAAAAGAAAAGAAAATATGCAGATAACTAGGAAAAGATAGGGGCTTGAAAATTGGAGAATTTTACACCTTCAATTTGATTTGATTTTACTCCTTTTTTAAATTTTTCTGTAAAAAAAATATACTAGATAATCTTCTAAAAGTAATAGTAAATGTGGGTTATGGAAGAAACACAATAAAAAACAATTTTGAAATTTTTCTGGAAAATAAGAAAGAAAATTGTTTTAGTACAGTAAATACAGAGTTAGGGTTTGTTGGAGAACAGTGAGAGCTGATGTAAATTTGTTGACCATGAATTCACAGTGATGTTATTCTTTGTAGTTAAATGAATTTTATCAGTGTTTCCCAACATTTCTGTCATAGGAACAGAAAAGAAAACCAGTTGGACTGATAAAGTTATTTTTTGGTTTGTTTTCCCTGTAAAATAGGAACAAAAGGAAGGGAATAAAAGAGTGAGAAATTACTTGATTAAATAGATCATGAAAGAAAGACTAAATTGTAGAGCAATATGAGAAGAAAAATTTTTAAAAAAGAGTAGACATATTAGGAAAAAAGTGAATCTGTAAAATTACTGGATTTCTTGACTCCTGAAAGACTAGGAAAATTGAAAGGCCATGAATTATCCAGGTGGATATTCCCAAAAAATATGCCTGGAATTCAGGAAAGGCAAAAAGTTGTTGACATAAGAATTATCTACACATTTTTAATAATTAGTATTTTGTGGTTGGATAAAATTATGTGAGAGAATGAGAAAGCACAAACCAGTCAATGTTAATATTAAGGTGAAATGCTTGTTAATTTCAATGAAAAAATGCAAATGACACAAAATAAACTTTTTTTAATATAACATTTTGGGTCTTGGTCTTTTGTTCCAGATGTAATATAAAATATTTAGAGAGCAAAATTAAGAAATGGGGTAAGAGGAAGAAAAAGAACTAGCAGAGGAAGGAAAGCAACTAGCGGGGGAGAAACATAATTCTATATTACAAAAGGGGAATACGGAGGTATTTCTCAGAGGTGGAATTAGCCAACAATACTGAGAAAGTTATTTGGGCTGTTCACAAACATTTGGTCTCTAACTCTTGGGTACATGGTAAGATTACACTTATTGCCCTGCATCCTTTGAATTCAAGAAAAGTCAACTGACTCATTTCGACTAACAAAATGTGAAAAGAAGTAATGTTTCACTTCCAGGTGGAATCTTTAAATGCAAGAACATGCTATACTCAATGACAATATTCCAGAAAATTCTACTCTATCAGTCAGAGTCCAGAAGTGAGAATGGCATAGATAGGTCAGATATCCCAGCTGGCCCCCACTGGGCATGGAGTATGAAAATCATGCCTTTGTTTAGTTTAAGCCATTGAGATTTTCGGTTGTTTGTTATGCAGCACAGCCTAGCCTAACCTAAATGTAATAAATGAAATGCAAGCAAGGTGTCAAGAAGAATGAGAGACAACATGGGGAGAAATGCCAGATACGGGTGATGAGGAGGAAGGCAGCAAATCACATTGCCATGTATGTACCTATGCAACAATCCTGCATGTTCTTCACATGTACCCCAAAACCTAAAACACAATAAAATATATATATTAAAAAAAAGAAGAAGAATGGGAGAAAAATAGTCCGAGGATTTGATAGCTATGCCAACAGGTTTTCAATGATGCCTATTACTTGTCAAAAATAAGTCAAACTTTATAGCAAGGACTTTATATTTCCTACCTTTCTTTGGTATTTAAATTTTTCATTATATTATATTACCTATCAAAGTTTGTCTAGTCTCAGATTTGACAGTAAAATACTTCGCTATTGCTGAAAGTTTTCCTCCTTTTATCCCTTAACGTATTGTGGTTGCTATAATTTGTGGTGGCTGAAATGAAGTATGTTGACATACAGAGAAACTTTTCAAATTTGGAAACCGCACTGTAAATGGAATGAAATTACAAGAGAATAAGTAGCTCACCAATGAATATGTTCAAGGTGAAGCTTGATGACCTTTTATGAGTAGGAATACTATCATTTACTAAACATTTATTGCATATTAGATAACATATTGGTGCTTTATTGATGCCATTTTATTTTATATGCATGGCAGTCTTGATGAGTAGATATAATTAATTTTACTACTGTGAAAGTTTATATAAATTATCTAATGTCAAATGGCTAGTAAGTGGCTGAGCCTGGATTCAACTCTAATATGAATAATACCAAAACATATATTCTTATGTCAGAAAAGGGAAGTATGGTCTGAGTGTTCATTTTAGTCCTTACCATCAATATGATTTCTTTTTTATTTGTCCACATTCATGTTACTGTAGAACACCACTCTTTGATTTTGCAGCTCAATATTGTATATCGAATCTGGAATGACAGATCAATACCCAACATGTTTTCACAATAAGATTTCTGTTGTCATTTCCATGTTAAGCTCTTTTCTTAGGAAAAAAATAACATGAGTTTTTATTTTTTGTACAAGGTATAATAATAATTTTTTTATAACCTACATGAAAAACAGTACCAGAAATTCTACTGCACCCTGTGAGTTTGAGTGATCTAAAATTTCACCATAGGTGTCTCTCAAAAGAGATTAATCACTTGCAGATAATAATGAAAGCACTGTTGAAATAATTTAAATGATTGAATGAAGTATTTGAGAGAGAAAGTCATTGTAAGGCATATAATTTTCTTTTTTCTCTTCTCTGATGCATGAATACAATTCCTTGAATATAAAAGGAGAGGAGAAAAAAGTATAGTACCTTGAAATTTCCCACATGAAACAGTGCTATTGCAATGACAGAAGTACTTATCTTGCAGCAAACACTTTTTTCACACAGCATCCTTCTTGTCATGTTATTTTTGGTAGGAAATGATTTATTAGAAAATGTCTACAGTATTGAGTCTAAATAAATCAAGTCGGTTGGGTGTTAAGAAACAATAGTAATCAAATATAAAGGTAAACTCACTAACTTTTGTTATCATTGCTTCAGCCTAATCCAGTGATTCTCAAAGTGTTGTCCCTGTATCAGCAACATAAGCAGCACTAGGAACTCATCAGAAATGCAAAATCTTGGGTTCCTACCCAGACCTATTGATTCAAAAACTCTAGGGATAGGGTCTGGCAATCTATTTTTTAACAAGCCCTTCAGTAAATGCTGATAAAAATAAATATTTTTGTTGTTGCTAATTTTTGTGGGTATATAATATATATACACACACACATACACATATATATGTTTTTATATATATATACACATATATATATGTATATATATACTCAAGCATTTATCCTTTGGGTTAGAAACCATTCAATTATACTTTTAGTTATTTTAAAATGTACAATTAAATTATTTTGACTATAGTCGCTATGTTGTGCTATCAAATACTAGGTATTATTTATTCTTTCAAACAATTTTTGTACCCACTAACCACCCCCACTTATGCCCTACCTCCCAATATCCTTCCCAGATTCTGGTAGCCATCCTCCTATTAATTTGATTTTAATATCCCACAAATAAATGAGAATATGTGATGCTTGTCTTTCTCTACCTGACTTATTTCACTTAACATAGTAACCTCTAGTTCCAACCATATTATTGCAAATAGCAGGATATCATTCTATTTTATAGCAGAATAGTACTTTTTGTGCATAAGTATCTTATTTTATTATTATACTTTAAGTTCTGGAGTACATGTGCAGAACATGCAGGATGGTTACATAGGTATACATGTGCCATGGTGATTTACTGCACACATAAACCCATTATCTACATTAGGTATTTCTCTGAATGCTATCCTTCCCCTAGGCCCCACCCCCCCCAAACAGAACCCGGTGTGTGATATTCCCCTCCCCTGTGGCCACGTGTTCTCATTGTTCACCTCCGACTTATGAGTAAGAACATGTGGTGTTTGGTTTTCTGTTCTTGTGTTAATTTGCTGATAATGATGGTTTCCAGCTTCGGCCATGTTCCTGCAAAGGATGTGAACTCATCCTTTTTTATGGCTGCATAGTATTCCATGGTGTATATATGCCACATTTTTTTAAATACAGTCTACCGTTGGTAGGCATTTGGGTTGGATCCAAGTCTTTGCTATTGTGAATAGTGCTGCAATAAACATACATGTACATTTACATCCCCAACAGTGTAAAAGTGTTCCTATTTTTCCACATCCTCTCCAGCATCTGTTGTTTCCTGACCCTTTAATGATTTCCATTTTAACTGGTGTGAGATGGTATCTCATTGTGGTTTTGATTTGCATTTCTCTAATAACCAGTGACAATGAGCTTTTTTTCATGTTTGTTGGCTGCATAAATGTCTTCTTTTGAGAAGTGTCTGTTCATATCCTTAGCCCACTTTATGATGGGGTTGTTTGTTTTTTTCCTTATAAATTTAAGTTTTTTTTAGATTCTGGATATTAGCCCTTTGTCAGATGGATACATTGCAAAAATTTTCTCCCATTCTGTACATTGCCTGTTCAACTCTGAGGATAATTTTTTTTTTTTCTTTCTTTTTTTTTTTTTTGCTGTGCAGAAGCTCTTTAGTTTGATTAGATTCCGTTTGTTAATTTTGGCTTCTGTCACTATTGCTTTTCGTGTTTTAGTCATGAAGTCTTTTCCCATACCTATGTCCTGAATGGTATTGCATAGATTTTCTTCTAGAGTTTTTATGGTTTTAGGCCTTATGTTTAAGTCTTTAAATCATCTTGAGTTAATTTTTGTGTAAGGTATAAGGAAGGAGTATAGCTTTAGTTTTCTGCATATGGCTAGCCAGTTTTCCCAACACCGCTTATTAAATAGGGAATCCTTTCCCCATTGCTGGTTTTTGTCATGTTTGTCAAAGATCAGATGGATGTACATGCGTGGTGTTATTTCTGAGGCTTCTGTTCTGTTCCACTGATCTACATATCTGTTTTGGTACCACTACCATGCTGTTTGGTTACTGCAGCCTTGTAGTATAGTTTGAAGTCAGGTAGCATGACACCTCTAGCTTTGTTATTTTTGCTTAGATTGTCTTGGCTATGTGGGCTGTTTTGTGGTTCCATATGAAATTTTAAGCCTTTATTTCCAATTCTGTGATGAAAGTCAATGGTAGCTTAATGGGGATAGCATTGAATCTATAAATTACTTTGGGCAGTATGACCATTTTCACAATATTGATTCTTTCTATCCATGAGCATGGAATACTTTTCCATTTGTTCACGTCCTCTCTTATTTCCTTGAGTAGTGGTTTGTAGTTCTCCTTAAGAGGTTCTTCACATCCCTTGTAAGTTGTATTCCTAGGTATTTTATTCTCTTTGTAGCAATTGTGAATGTGAGTTCACTCATTATTTGGCTCTCTGTTTGTCTGTTGTTGGTGTATAGGAATGCTTGTGATTTTTGCACATTGATTTTGTATCCAGAGACTTTGCTGAAGTTACTTATCAGCTTAAGGAGATTTTGGGATGAGATGATGAGGTTTCCTAAATATACAATCATGTCGTCTGCAAACAGAGACAGTTTGACTTCCTCTCTTTCTATTTGAATACGCTTTCTTTCTTTCTGTTGCCTGATTTCCCTGGCCAGAAAATTCAATACTACGTTGAATAGGAGTGGTGAGAGATGGCATCCTTGTCTTGTGCCGGTTTTTAAAGGGAATGCTTCCAGTTTTTGCCCATTCAAAATTATATTGGTTGTGGGTTTGTCATAAATAGCTCTTATTATTTTTAGATACTTTCTATCAATACCTAGTTTATCAAATTTTTAGCATGAAGGAGTGTTAAATTTTATCAAAGGTCTTTTCTGCATCTATTGAGATAATCATGTGGTTTTTGTCCTTTGTTCTGTTTCTGTAATGGATTACCTTTATTGATTCGTGTGTGTTGAACCAGCCTTTTATCCCAGGGATGAAACTGACTTGATTGTGATGGATAAGTTTTTGATGTGCTGCTGGATTCAGTTTGCCAGTATTTTGTTGAGGATTTTTGCATTGATGTTCATCAGGGATATTGGTCTGAAATTTTCTTTTTTTGACGTGTCTTTGCCAGGTTTTGGTATCAAGATAATGCTGGCCTCATAAAATGAGTTAGGGATGACTTCCTCTTTTTCTATTGTTTGCAATAGTTTCAGAAGGAATGGTACCAGCTCCTCTTTGTACCTCTGGTAGAATTTGGCTGTAAATCCTTCTGGTCCTGGATTTTTTTTTTTGGTTTGTAGGCTATTAATTACTGCCTCAACTTTAGAATTTGTTACTGATCTATTCTGGGATTCAATTACTTTTTGTTTTAAACTTGGAAGGGAGTATGTGTCCAGGAATTTATCCATTTATTCTAGGTTTTCTAGTTTATTTGCTTAAAGGTATTTATAGTATTCTCCGATGGTAGTGTGTATGTCTGTGGGATCAGTGGTGATATTCCTTTTATCATTTTTTATTGTGTTTATGTGATTCTTCTCTCTTTTCTTCTTAAGTAGTCTTTCTAGCATTCTATCTATTTTGTTGATCTTTTCAAAAAACCATCTCCTGGATTCATTTATATTTTTGAAGGATTTTTCATGTCTCTATCTCCTTCAGTTCTGCTCTGATCTTAGTTATTTCTTGTCTTCTGTTAGATTTGAATTTGTTTGCTTTTGCTTCTCTAGTTCTTTTAATTGTGATATTAGGATGTTGAATTTAGATCTTTCTTGCTTTCTCTTGTGGGCATTTAGTGCTATAAATTTCCCTCTACACACTGCTTTAAATGTGTCCCAATGATTCTGGTACATTGTGTCTTCATTCTCATTGGTTTCAAAGAACATCTTTATTTCTGACTTAATTTCATTATTTGCCCAGTAGTCACTCAGGAGCATGTTGTTCAGTTTCCATGTAGTTGTGTGGTTTTGAGTCAGTTTCTTAATCCTGAGTTCTAATTTGATTGCACTGTAGTATGAGAGACTGCTATTATTTTAATTCTTTTCCACTTGCAGGGAAATGTTTTACTTTGAATTATGTGGTCAATTTTAGAATAAGTGTAATGTGGCACTGAGAAGAATGTATAATCTGTTGATTTGGGGTGGAGAGTTCTGTAGATGTCTATTAGGTCCACTTGGTCCAGAGCTGAGTACAAGTCCTAAATATCCTTGTGTATTTTCTGTCTCATTGATATGTCTAATATTGACAATGGGTTGTTAAAGTCTCCCACTATTATTGTGTGGGAGTCTAAGTCTCTTTGTAGATCTATAAGAACTTGCTTTATAAATTTGGGTGCTCCTGTATTGGGCACATATAGATTTGGAAATCCCTTTACAATTATGCAATGTCCTTCTTGTGTATTTTGATCTTTGTTGGTTTAAAGTCTGTTTTTTCAGAAATTAGAATTGCAACCCCTGCATTTTTTTTCTTTTTCTTTCTTTTCTTTTCTTTTTTTCTTTTTTTTTGGCTTTCCATCTGCTTGATAAATCTTCCTCCATCCCTTTATTTTGAGCCTATTTCTGTCTTTGCACATGAGATGGGGTCTCTTGAATACAGCACACCAATGGGTCATGACTCTATTTAATTTGCCATTCTGTATCTTTTAATTGGGGCATTTAGCCAGTTTACATTTAAGGTTAATATTGTTATGTGTAAATTTGATCCTGTCATTATGATGCTAGCCCATTAGATGATGCAGTTTCTTCAAAGTGTCCATGATCTTTACAATTTGGTATGTTTTTGCAGTGGCTGGTACCAGCTGTTCCTTTCCATGGTTAGTGCTTCCTTCAGGAGCTCTTGTAAGGCAGGCCTGGTGTTGACAAAATCTCTCAGCATTTGCTTGTTTGTAAAGGGTTTTGTTTCTCCTTCACTTAAGATGCTTAGTTTGGCTGGATATGAAATTCTGGGTTGAAAATTCTTTTCTTAAGAATGTTGAATATTGGCCCTCCACTATCTTCTGGCTTGTAGGGTTTCTGCTGAGAGATCCACTGATGGTCGTCCTTTTGTGGGTAATCAAACCTTTCTTTCTGGCTGTCCTTAATATTTTTCCCTTCATTTCAACTTTGGTGAATATGACAATTATGTATCTTGGAGTTGCTCTTCTCGAGGAGTATCTTTGTGGTGTTCTCTGTATTTCCTGAATTTGAATGTTGGCCTGTCTTGCTAGGTTTGGGAAGTTCTCCTGGATAATATCTGGAAGAGTGTTTTCCACCTTGGTTCCATTCTCCCTGTCACTTTCAGGTACACCAATCAAATGTAGGTTTAGTCTTTTCACACAGTCCCATATTTCTTGGAGGCTTTGTTTGTTCCTAAACAAAATTCTTTTTCTCTAATCTTGTCTTCTCACTTTATTTCATTAAATTGACCTTCAATCTCTGATATCCTTTCTTCTACCAGATCAATTATGCTACTGATACTTGTGAATCCCTCATGAAGTTCTTGTGCTGTGTATTTCAGCTCCATCAGGTCATTTATGTTCTTCTCTAAACTGGTTATTCTAGTTAGTAATTTGTCAAACCTTTTTTTTTCAAGATTCTTAGCTTTCTTGTATTGGGTTAGAACGGGCTCCTTTAGCTCAGAAGGTTTTTTATTACCCACCTGCTGAAGCCTACTTCTATCCAGTTTTGTTCCCTTTCTGGCAAGGAGTTGTGATCCTTTGTATGAGAAGAGGCATTGCAGTTTTGGGAGTTTTCAGTCTTTTTGTCCTGGTTTATCCTCATCTTTGTAGATTTATCAACCTTTGGTCTTTGATGTTGGTGACCTTCAGATGGGGTTTCTGTGTGGACATCCTTTTTGCTGATGTTCATGCTATTCCTTTCTGTTTGTTAGTTTGCCTTCTAATAGGTACTTCTGCTGCAGTTCTGCTAGAGTTTGCTGAAAGACCACTCCAGACCCTGTTTCCCTGGGTATCACCAGTGGAGGCTGCAAAACAGCAAAAATTGCTACCTATTCCTTCCTCTGGAAGCTTTGTCCCAGAGGGGCACCCACCAGATGCCAGTCAGAGATCTACTGTATATGGTGTCTATGGACCCCTGCTGGGAGGTGTCTCCTAGTCAGGAGGCATGGGGGTCAGGGACTCACTTGAGGAGGTAGTCTATCCCTTAGCACACTCCCTTACCAGTGCTGTGCTGGGAGATCTACTCTCTCTTCAGAGCCAGCAGTCAGGAATGTTTAAGTCTGCCGAAGCTGTGCCCACAGCTCCCCCTTTCCCAGGTGCTCTGTCCCAGGGAGATGGGAGTTTGATCTATAAGCCCCTGACTGGGGCTGATACCTTTCTTTCAGAGATGCCCTGCCCAGAGAGGAGGAATCTAGAAAGGCAGTCTGTGGCTTTGCCGAGCTATGGTAGGCTTCTCCCAGTTTGAACTTCCCGGTGACTTTGTTTACATCATGAGGGGAAAACCACCTACTTAAGCCTCAGTAATGGTGGATGCCCCTCCACCCAACAAGCTTGAACATCCCAGGTTGACTTCAGATTGCTGTGCTGGCAGTGAGAATTTCAAGCCAGTGGATCTTAGCTTGCTGGGCTCTATGGTGGTGGGATCCACTGAGCTAGACCACTTGGCTCCCTGGCTTCAGCCCCCTTTCAGGGGAGTAAATAATTCTGTCTTGCTGGCATTCCAGGTGCCACTGGGGTAGGAAAATAAACTCCTGCAGCTAGCTTGATGTCTGCCCAAATTGCCACCCAATTTTGTGCTTGAAACCCAGGGCCCTGGTGGTGTAAGGACCCAAGGAAATCTGCTGCTCTGGGTTTGCAAAGACCATGGGAAAAGTGTAGTATCTGGGCCAGAGTGCACCGTTTCTCATGGCACAGTCCTTCGTGGCTTCCCTTGGCTAGGGGAGGGAGTTTCCTGATTTCTTGTGCTTCCCAGGTGAGGTGATGCCCCACCCTACTTCAGCTCGCCCTCTGTGGACTGCACCCACTGTCCAACCAGTCCCAATGAAATGAACCAGGTGTCTCAGTGGGAAATGTAGAAATCACCTGCCTTCTGCATTTATCTTGCTGGGAGCTGCAGACTGGAGCTCTTCCTGTTCACCCATCTTGCCAGCAATCCATGTACCACATTTTTATTCATTTGTCTGTTGATGGACACTTAGATTGCTTCAAAATCTTGGCTACTGCGAACAGTGCTGCAATAAAGATAGAAGTGCAGATAGTTTTTCCATATTCTGATTTCCCTTATTTGGGATATATACTCACCAGTGGGATTGCTGAATCATATGGTGGCTCTATTTTTAGTTTTTGAGGAACCTTCAAACTGTTATCCACAGTGGTTGGTTGTACTAATTGACATTCATACCAGAAGTGTATGAGGGTTCTGTTTTCTTCACTTCCTTGTCAACATTTGTTATTGCTGGTCTTTTAACTGAGGTAAGATGATATCTCATTGTAGTTTTAATTTGCATTTTTCAGATGATCAGTGATGTCGAGCACCTTTTCATGTGCCTGTTTGTCATTTGTATGTCCACATTTGAGAAATCTCTATTCAAATCTTTTTCCCATTTTCAGATTGGATTTTTAGATTTTTTTCTGATAGACTTATCTAAGCTCCTTATATATCCTGCCAGATGGGTAGATTTCATATATTATCTCCCATTCTATGGGTTATTGTTTCACTTTGTTGAATGTACCCTTTGCTTTGCAGAAGCTTTTTAACTTAGTGTGATTCCATTTGTCTATTTCTGCTTTGCCTGCCTGTGCTTGTGAGTTATTACTGAAGAAAGTTTTGCCCAAAGCAAAGTCCTGGAGAGTTTTTCCAATGTTTTCTTGTAATTTTCTTGTAGTTTTATCGTTCAAGGTCTTCAATTTAAATCTTTAATTCATTTAGATTTAATTTTCGTGAATGGTGAGAGAGGGATCAAGTTTCTGTCTTTTGCATAAGGATATCCAGTTTTCGCAGCACCATTTATTGAAGAGACTGTTCTTTCTCCAATGTACGTTCTTGGCACCTTTGTTGAAAATGAGTTCACTGTAGGTGTATGCAGCTAAAATTTGAGAACCACTGACCTAATCCATGACTAATACTTGGACAAATGCATATCCTATTCCCAGCCTTCATTTTTAAGCAGTGATTCTTAGATTCGCTGAATGTTAGAGAATCTGCAAGTCCTTTTGAAAAATATCAATGTCCAGACCCACCCCAAGCAAAGTGGGTCGGCATTACCCAGATGGCTTTGAGAGCCAGTGGGAACTGAGATCCACTAACCTATGGCAGCATAGGACACAGTGAAAAGATTTTTGATCACAGTTTCATTCAAAGTGAATCAGAGTCCTGATCCAAATTTTCATTGATGGTATATATTTAGGCAAGTCATAAAATTGTGAGTTTCTTCATTACAAAATTTTGCTAGTGCCCAATGGGTTAACTTATGTGAAAATGCATTGCAAATTCTGAAATGTTGCTACTCAATAGTGGGTTAAAGTGAGCAACACCTCATCTTGGTTAGAACTGTAGAGCTTCCAGCCTTACCAGAAACTTGACGGAAGCAGAATCTGCATTTTAAAGTGATTTCTCTTTCGTATACACATCAATGTTTGGAAAGCACTCTTCTAAAACATGAAGACAATATAAGTCATATGATAATATACAAAAAGGAAAACATAATATTCCTTATAACTCAAATAATGCTTAGCTTTAAATGATTGTGAGATTACAAGCCAGAGGAGGAATTAAAAATCAATATTTATGCTTCATATTTTCACTTGAGCTTTCCATTTGAAACTGAAAACAGGAAGACTTAGTAAGCTCATTTGTTCAACAAAGACAGAAATGAGCACCGCTCCCATCAGGGTTTGCTGGGTTGCCAAAATTGTGAGAGCAACTTACCTATGGGACTCTTCCTTACAGACATTGTTCCACATATTTTACATACTTTAGGAGACATAGAATCGGGTTGTTGCTATTCAAATACTAGCAAAAAAGGGGGTAATATGATGATGAATAACCTGGAATAGCAAACACCTACAGGAAAATACTTGTCGATAAACACATGTACATTATTATTACCGTGGAGTATCACAAGGAGACATACAAGTTTAAATCAACAAATTATAAATAAATGCCATGGTAATGACATGTCCAAAACAAGTTTTAAACAAGGACCCAAAAAACAATGCCTCACAGAGATAGTTTGACATAACGAGTTTGATTTCCTTAATTAGGTATCCCTTGCTATTTAATCAAGTACAATTATATGGCACAGATTATTTTTTCTTGTAATATCATTTTTGTATTCCTCTGCTTTTTGGAGGAAGTAATAAACTGCTGGGCTAACAGTAAGTACAATAAATACTCTCATACACTTCAGCTCATCTGTTGGATAAAGTATATCAACTTAGCAGGATTGTTTTATTTGAATTTATTGTCTATAAGGATGAAAAGCTATAATAAAGGTGGATAAATGGATCCCATTGGCACATAAATAACTACTCAACCAAGAGAGCTATGGAAGAATAAGTTTGTTTTCCACCATCTGGTGCATCAGATAATATTATCAAAGCAGCAATAGGTGGTGGTGGGAAAACATCCATTTCATTTCCATCCTTGAGAAAACAGTAGCATTTGGAAAACAAATTCTCTTCACTGGGCCATCTAGCTAAATAGTATGTAGCCTAAAAGGTTTTATATTTTTAATATATTTCCACTTTAGTGATTCCCATCATGTTTCAGGTAGGGAAAGGGCCAGATGTAAACCTGACATCTAAAATGTCCTGTTTTCTTATATATCAGAAACAGCACCATCATAAATAGAACAGAAAACTCCAATTCTGGGGTCTAGACTGGTGGAAAGTGTCTGAACAAAGCACAAGTAGGAGCCATTGCATTCTCAGAGAGCCAAAAGAGGTAGAACCCCAAAACTTAACTGACATTAACCTCCTCATTAGTTAAATCATCCTACAGAAAGCTCTAAAATTTAAGTAGTCATACCTTGATTAATCCTTTTTATACTTTATAATTTATTCATTCCAAACATTTTAATTTAGCACTTCTAAGTCTCAGGTTTAGAAATTTCATCATGTTTATGTTTTTTTTTTTCTTGCTGAACAAATCTGTTTCCTTCATCAGACTCTGCGTTCCTTATAGACATTGTTTCTTATAGATTCGTGGGCATAGAGTCAAGTGTCCAAACAAATTACAATTTAATTTTTAACTTGTTCTATTTTATGTACTTTTTGGCCTCATTCTGATGAATCTAGAATACTTAATGAAATCATTTTTAGGGAAAAGCTTGAATGGAGGGTCAAGATGGGGAAGAAAACATGCTTGTTCATTTCAAATTAATAGCTCACATTTGGAAACTATCTACATCCAATTGTTCTAAATGTCTTCAGATTCTGTTTTCAAATGTTTACGGTGACCAGCTTCTTAGGTAGTAGAGGGTCCACTGAATGAAAAATTCCTGTAAAGACAGAGGTTGTACTCTATCTGGTGTTAATAACGTAAAATAGTTCACTTTATTTCAGTTTCCACAAGTACAAAACACTTCAATAGATCCGATAAAATCGATGTTTCCTTCATTTCTAAAGATCTATGAATATATAATTTCCAAATCCTTTGAAAGTTCTTTTATATGCTTATAAA
Source organism: Ateles fusciceps (assembly GCA_036589455.1). Taxonomy (NCBI): domain Eukaryota; kingdom Metazoa; phylum Chordata; class Mammalia; order Primates; family Atelidae; genus Ateles; species Ateles fusciceps. Next base: position 9,833,377 of record JAZHEH010000193.1, read on the forward strand.
TTAAATTCACCTCTGTGAAACAAAAGAAAAATATGCCAGCAAAAGCCTTATATGTGGCCATACAACTAAGAACTTACATTAATTAAGGATTTACTAGGAGCCAAACTCTGTGCTGAGCACTTTATATAGATTATCTTGTTTTATGATCACAAAAGCTCTATTTCTATTTCACTTGTGAGGAAATTGAGGCTCAAAGAAATTAACCATTTCTTGTTTCATAGCTGCTAAGAGGCAGTGCTATGGTTTGAACCCAATCAGTTTTCAGAGCTTATACTATAAATCACAATCTACAGCTGTTCTGTGCCATCTAAAAATATATTTTCAAATATATTCAAGTCTTTGCTATAATATTTTTGATGCATATTGCTGTAATTTTTATTATGTAATCTGTAAAGTAAGATACCCTAAAAAATGTGTGGTTGTTTCAGTTTTCTAGCTTATGTATGAGCTTTTCAAACAATAAGTTATCTGCTCATGAAGTAGCAAATCTAATATTCAATGGTGCCTGATATTTCCAGAGAGTGACTTTTGGTCTTGAAGAATAATATATTGAATAAAGTAACAGATATAATTCAAAATATAAACTCATAGAAGCTAGTTCCAGAATCTATGTTGTGTCTTACATTAGGGCACATTTCAATGTTACTTAGTAACTGTAGGGCTAAAGCCATCAGACAATAGAATAATATTATCCAAATACTAGAGAAAATAGCTATCATATTGGTAAAGTAAAAAAAAAAATCCTATGTCTGTGGATTTAAAAAGAATCATTAAAACGTCCATACTACTCAAAGAAATCTACAGATTCAATGAAATCTCTATAAAAATTCCAAAGGTATTTTTTACAGAAATTAAAAAAAAATCCCAAAATGTATATGGAAACACAAAAGAACTCAAATAGTCTAATCAATTTTGAGCCAAAAGCACAAAGTTGGAGACATCACACTACCTGAATTCAAAATATAATGTGAAGCTATAGTAATGAAAACAGTATGATACTGGAATAAAAACAGATATATAGGCCAGAATAAAGAGCCCCAAAATAAATCCATGCATTTACAGTCAACTAATCTTCAACAAAGGTACAAAGAGCACACAATGAAGAAAGGATAATCTCTTCAATAATTAGTGTTGGGAAAATGGGATATCCACAGGCAGACAAATGAAGTTGGACTTTTATCTCACACCATAAACAAATACAAATGTAAAATAAATTAAAGACTTGAATGTAAGGCATAAAATTATAAAGCTACTATAAGAAAAAATAAGAAAAAAGCTTCTTGACATTACACTCGGCAGTTATTTTTTTAGATATGACATAAAAACTACAGGCAACAAAAGCAAAAATAGAAAAATGGATTACATCAAACTATAAAGTTCCTTCACTGTAAAGAAAGTAACCAATAAATTGAAGAAATAATCTAAAAAAATGGGAGAAAATATTTGCAAACCATGCATCTGTTACAGGGTTAGAACACAAAATGTGTAAGGAAGTTAAATGACTCAACAATAAGAAAACAAATATTCTGATTAAAATTGGAGAAAGGACCTGAATAGACATTGCTCAAAAGAAGACATACAAATAAATGAGCAATAGGTATATGAAAAAAATATGTTCAACATCACGAACAATAAAGGAATATAAATTAAAACCATAATTAATATCACCTTACACCTGTTAAGATGGCTGATATCAAAATTACAAAATATAAATGTTGGTGTGGGTATGGAGTAAAGGGAAGACTTACATAATGTTGGTGGGAATATAAATGGGTATAGTCATATGGAGAATCCCTCAATAAATTAAATATAGACTACCATATGTTCCAGCAATCCCACTTCTGGATATACATATACAGAAAACTGAATCAGTATCTTAAAGAGATTGTTATATTCTCATGTTCATTGCAGCATTATTCACAATAGCCAAGAAGCCAAGATTTGGAAATAGCCAAGTCCCCATTGTTGGATGAATGGTTAAAGAAAATGTGGCATATATCATGATGACTATGGTTAATACCGTATTGTATACTTGAAATTTCCTGAGAGAACAGATCTCACCACAGACACACACAAATGGTAACTATGTCATGTGATGGATATGTTAGATTGATTGTAGTTATCATTTCACAAACTAAACAAATATCAGAACACCATGTTGTAAACTATAATATATATATTTTTATTTGTTGTAAAGTGTAAACATATATATATATTTGTATTTGTCAAAGTATATAAATAATGCCAACTAATAAAACATCAGCATGATATTAGAAAAGGAACAAAAGACATGAATAGGCATTTCAGAGTTGAGGAAATATATATGTTTGATAAATGTGTATGAAATATTCAGTATCATTAGTGAGCAGGTGATGCGGTTTGGCTGTGTCCTCACCCAAATCTCAACTTGAATTGTAACTCCCACAATTTCCATGTTTAATGGGAGGGACCCAGTGGGAGGTAATTGAATCAAGGGGGCAGGTCTTTCTCATGCTGTTCTCCTGACAGTGAATAAGTCTCATAAGATCTGATGACTTTATAAAAAGAATTTCCTCTGCACAAGCTCTCTCTCTTTGCCTGCCACCATCCATGTAAGATGTGACTTGCTCCTTCTTGCCTTCCACCATGATTGTGAGGCTTCTCCAGCCAAGTGGAACTCTAAGTCCATTAAACCTCTTTTTCTTCCCAGTTTCAGGTATGTCTTTATCAGGAGCATGAAAATGGACTAATAAAGCAGGGAAATAGAAATCAAGAAAAAAATAGATACTATTTTACTTCTATTTCACTGGCAAATATTTCAGTGGTAAACAATAATGATTCTCAGAACAAAGTGAATGCAAAATAGCTCTTTTACATTGCTGGTGCTGGTGCCATTTCACTTGTTAGTATATATGCAAAGAAACTCTTGTGCTAGCAAAATGGAATACACACATAATAATTTTCATAGTGATTCTAATCACAGTAACTGTCCCTTCAAAACAATTTAAATTATCTATGGTGAAGTGATACAAGGGAATATTTAAAAAACAGTCAAAAGTTATCTGCATGAATAAAAGCTGTTTAAAAAGTGAAAATGAGTCCAAAATGTAATGCTGTTTTATTGAAATTAGAAATAAAGTAAAAACATGTTTTTTTTTTTAGAATACATATAAATTCAACTAAACCACAGAAAAAGAAAGAGTGAATGAGGAACACAAGTTTTGTAATATTGGCTAAGTCTTTCAGGGAAAGTCAGGACAATGAGTTGCTAGAGGAATTCATATTTACACATATGTTACTGTCATTACCGAGTTCCCAATTTTTGTTTTTTGTGTTAGGTCCACAGGTAATTCTTATAATGTTAAAAATAACTGCTTAAATGGCTAAACAAAAACAAACCATAAATGGACTAGTAAAACAAAGAAGGATAAGAGGATAAAGTATGAGGTGTGGGTGCTATCTTACATAGAGGATCACAAAAGGCCATTTTCCAATACATTGCAGAAAAAAAAAAAAAATTCTCATAGATCAACCTGTTCACGTTCCTCTTTGTTCAAAACTCCAAAGCCTCCTTGTTTCCCATAGAAGAAAAGTAATCTAAATTCTTAAAATATTGACACAAGGCTTTTTATGAACTGACTTCTGCCTTTGTATACAGACTCATGACCTTTGATAATCATCATTCTCTTTGAATTTGCATTTCATACCCCAGAAATTATTGCAACTTCTCTGAACTCATTATGATCTCTCACCACAGACCTGCACTTTCATTACTTCTGGTAAAAATTAAATTGTCAAGGAGACCCAAGACGACTGAATAGGAACAGCTCTGGAGTGCAGTTCCCAGTGAGAACAATGCAGATGGTGAGTGATCACCACATTTCCAAACTAGTTTTTACTGCCCACAGACCAGGAGATTCCCAGGCCAAAAGGTGCCACAAATTTCCAGCATGGCTGTTTCAGCTGGCACCGTGGGTTTCCACACAAAACATTAAAACAATCTGGGTGGCCATTTCAACTGGCACCTGGAGCACCTGGGAGACAGAGTTGCCCATTCAACTGAAAAAGAGGGGGCTGAACAGGCAGCCAGGTGATCTGGCTCAGCAGGTCCCACCACCACAAAGACCAGCAATCTGAAGTGCTATGGATTGAGAGTGTTGCATCAGGTGAAGCTAGACCTGGGATGGTCCAGCTCGGTGGGGGGAAGGGTGTCTGCCATTACCAAAGCAGTCCAGCACTACTGAGGCAGTCCACTATTACCAAGGCAGTCCGCCATTACTGAGGCAGTCCACCATTACCACCATTACCAAGGCAGTTAAAACTGTACCTCTGTAAACAAAACCACAAGGAAGTTTACACAGCAGCTGGCAGAGCCAGCGGCAGCTCAGCAATGCCTCTGCTGGCAGACTGCGACTAGACTACCTCCTTGCTGGGCAATGTACCTCTGAAAAAAAGGCAGCAGCAAATTAGGAATGTTTAAAATAAAGCCCCACCTTCCCAGGGCAGAGCACCTGAGAAAGAGGTGGTTATGAGTTCCACTGCTGCAGACTTAAACGTACTTCCCCAGCATCTTGGAATGGAACAACAGAGCTCACAGTACAGCACTTGAGCTCCTGTAAGGGACAGACTGTCTCCTCAAGCAGCTCCCCGACCCCTGTATATCCAAAGAGACACCTTATAAAGGAGAGCCCAGGCTGACATCTGGCAGGTACCCTTCTGGGACAAAGATAACAGAAGAAACAAGCAGCAACCCTTACTGTTCTGCAGCCCCCATGGGTGATCCACAGGCAAGCAGTGTCTGGAGTTAGAGGGGCCTGACTGTCAGAAGGATAATTAAAAAACAGAAAGAAATAGCTTCAATATCAACAAAAAGACGTCCACTCAGGGACCCCATCCAAAAGTCACCAATTACAAGCACATTAGGTAAATAATTCCATAAATATGGGAAGAAACCAGTGCAAGAAGGATGAAAACACCAAAAACCAGAATGCCTCTCCTCCTTCATGGGATCACGACTCCTCACCACCAAGGGAACAAAGCTGGATGCAGAGTAAGTCTGAAAAATTGACAGAAACAAGCTTCAGAAGGTGGGTAATAACAAACTTCTCTGAGACAAAAGAACATGTTCAAACCCAAAGAAAAGAAACCAAGAACCTAGAAAAAAGGTTAGACGAAATGCTAATGAGAATAAATAGCTTAAAGAAGAACATAAATGACTTGATGGAGCTGAAAAACACAGCATGAAACTTCATGAAGCATACACAAGTTTCAATAGCCAAATCCACCAAGTAGAAGAAAGGATATCAGAGATTGAAGATCAACTCAATGATATAAAATGAGAAGGCAGATTAGAGAAAAAAAAGAGTGAAAAGAAATGAATAAAGCCTTCATGAAATATTGGATTATATGAAAAGGCCTAATCTACATTTGATCGATGTACCTGAATGTGATGGGGAGAATGAATACAAGCTGGAAAACATTTCAGGATATTATCCAGGAGAACTTCTCCAACCTAGAAAGGCAGGTCAACATTCAAGTCCAGGAAATGCAGAGAACACCACAGAGATATTCCTCAAGAAGAGCAACCCCAAGGTACATAATCATCAGATTCACCAGAGTTGAAATGAAGGAAAAAATCCTCATGGCAGCCAGAGAAAAGGTCAGGTTACCAACAAAGGGAAGCCCATCAGACTTGCAGTGGATTTCTCGGCAGAAATCCTACAAGCCAGAAGAGAGTGGGGGCCAATATTCAACATCTTTAAAGAAAAGAACTTTCAACCTAGAATTTCATATCCAGCCAAACTAAGCTTCATAAGTGAAGGAGAAATAAAATCCTTTATGAATAAGCAATTTCTGAGAGATTTTGTCACCACCAGGCCTGCTTTACAAGAGCTCCTGAAAGAAGCACTAAACATGGAAAGGAACAACCAGTACCAGCCACTCCAAAAATGTACCAAATGGTAAAGACCATCAACACAATGAAGAAACTACATCAACTAATGATCAAAACAACCAGCTAGCATCAAAATGGCAGGATCAAATTCACACATAACAATATTAACCTTAAATGTAAATGGGCTAAATGCCCCAATCAAAAGACACAGAATGGCAAATTGGGTAAAAAGTCAAGACTCATCAGTGTGCTGTATTCAGGAAACCCATTTCACATGCAAGGACACACATAGGCTCAAAATAAAAGGATGGAGGAATATTTATCAAGCAAATAAAGAGCAAAAAACAAATAAACAAAAGAAACAAAACAGGAGTTGCAATCCTAGTGTCTGCGAAATTGGACTTTAAATGAAGAAATATCAAAAGAGACAAAGAAGGGCATTATGTAATGATAAAAGGATCAATGCAACAACAAGAGCTAACGATCCTAAATATATACGCACCCAATACAGGAGCACCCAGATACATAAAGCAAGTTCTTAAAGACCAAAAGAGACTTAGAATCCCACATAACAATAGTTGGAGACTTTAACACTCCACTGTCAATATTAGACAGATCAACCAGACAGAAAATTAACAAGGATATTCAGGACTTGAACTCAAATCTGGACAAACTGAACCTAATATACATCTATAGAACTCTCCACCCCAAATACACAGAATATACATTCCTCTTAGCACCACATTGCATGTACCACAAAATTCACCACATAATTGGAAGTAAATCACTTCTCAGCAAATGCAAAAGAATAGAAATCACAACAAACAGTCTCTCAGACCACAGTGCAAACAAATTAGAAATCAGGATTAAGAAACTAACTCAGAACCGCAGAACTTGACAGAAACTGAACAACTGGCTCCTAAATATCAACTGGATAAACAATGAAATGAAGGCAGAAATAAAGGTGTTCTTTGAAACCAATGAGAATGAAGACACAATGTACCACAATCTCTGGGACACATTTAAAGCAGCATCTAGAGGAAAATTTATAGCAAAAAATGCCCACATGAGAAGCAAGGAAAGATCTAAAATCAACTCCCTATCATCAAAACTGAAAGAGCTAGAGGAGCAAGATAAAAAAAAAAAAACTCAAAAGCTAGCAGAAGACAAGAAATAACTAAGATCAGAGAAGAACTGAAGGAGATAGAGACACAAAAAACCCTTCAAAAATCAGTAAATCCAGGAGCTGGTTTTTTTTAAAAGATCAACAAAATAGACAGACCGCTAGCCAGATTAATAAAAAAGAAAAGAGAGAAGAATCAAATAGATGCCATAAAAAATGATTAAGTGGATATCACCACCAATTCCACAGAAATACACACTACCATCAGAGATTACTACAAACAACTCTATGCACATAAACCAGCAAACCTGGAAGAAATGGATAAATTCCTGGACATTTGCACCCTCCCGAGCCTAAACCAGGAAGAAGTTGAAACCCTGAATAGATCAGTAACAAGGGCTGAAGTTGAGGCAGCAATTAATAGCCTACCAACCCAAAAAGCCCAGGTCCAGATGGGTTCACAGCCGAATTCTACCAGACATACAAAGAGGGAGCTGGTACCACTCCTTCTGAAACTATTTCAAACAATACAAAAGGAGGGGAATTCTTCCCAAATCATTTTATGAGACCAACATCATCCTGATACCAAAACCTGGCAGAGACTCAACAAAAAAGAAAACCCAGCTAATATCCAAGATGAACATACATGCAAAAATCTTCGATAAATACTGGCAAACTGATTGCAACAGCACATCTAAAAGCTTATCCATCATGATCAAGTAGGCTTCATCCCAGAAATGCAAGGCTGGTTTGATATACACAAGTCTACAAACATAATCCACCACATAAACAGAACCAAAGACAAAAACCACATGATTATCTCAATAGATACAAAGAAGGCCTTCGACAAAATCAACAGCACTTTATGCTAAAAGCTCTCAATAAACTATGTATCAATAGAATGTATCTCAAAATAATAAAAGCTATTTATGACAAACCCACAGCCAATATCATACTGAATAGGCAAAAACTGGAAGCACGTCCTTTGGAAACTGGCACAGACAAGGATGCCTCCTCTCTCACCATTCCTATTCAGTATAGTATTGGAAGTTATAGCCAGAGCAATCATCAAGAAAAAGAAATAAAGCATATTGAATTAGGAAAGGAGGAAGTCATATTGTCTCTATTTGCAGACGACATGATTGTATATTTAGAAGACCCCATCGTCTCAGCCCAAAATCTCCTTAAACTTATAAGCAACTTCAACAAAGTCTCAGGATACAAAATCAATGTGCAGAAATCATAAGCATTCCTTTACACCTATAACAGACTAACAGAGAGCCAAATCAGGAGCTAACTCCCATTAACAATTGCTACAAAGAGAATAAAATATCTGGGAACACAACTAACAAAGGATGCAAAGGAACTCTTCAAGGAGAAATACAAACCACTGCTCAAGGAAATAAGAGGGGACACAAACAGATGGAAAAACATTCCATGCTCATGGTTAGGAAGAATCAATATTGTAAAAATGGCCATACTGCTCAAAATAATTTATAGATTCAATGCTATCCCCATCAACCTACCAATTACCCTCTTCACAGAACTGGAAAAAACCACCTTAAACATCATATGGAACCAAAAGAGAACCCACAGAGCCAAAACAATCCTAAGCAAAAAGAACAAAACTGGAGGCATCATGCTACCTGATTTCAAACTATACTACAAGACTACAGCAATCAAAACAGCATGGTATTTGTACCAAAACAGAGATATAGACTAATGGAACAGAACAGAGGCCTGAGAGGCAAAGCTACACATCTACAACCATCTGATCTTTGACAAACCTGACAAAAACAAGCAATGTGGAAAGGATTCCCCTGTTCAATAAATGGTGTTGGGAAACTGGCTAGCCATGTTTTATACAGAAAACAGAAACTGGACCCCCTTCCTGACACCTTACACGAAAATTAACTTCACATGGATTAGAGACTTAAACATAAGACCTAACACCATAAAAACCCTAGAAAAAAACCTAGACAAAACCATTCAGGCATAGATGTAGGCAAGGACTTCATGACTAAAACACTAAAAGCATCAGCAACAAAAGCCAAAATAGACAAATGTGATCTAATTAAACTCCAGAGCTTCTGCACAGCAAAAGAAACAATGATTAGAGTGAACTGGCAACCAACAGAATGGGAAAAAATTTTTGCAATCTACACATCTGACAAAGGGCTTATATCCAGAATCTGCAAATAACTAAAACAGATTTACAAGAGAAAAAAACAAACTCATTCAAAAGTGAGAGAAGGATATGAGCAGATATTTTTCAAAAGAAGATATATATGAGGCCAACAAATATTAAAAAAAACTCATCATCACTGTTCATTAGAGAAATGCAAATCAAAATCACATTGAGATACCATCTCAAGGCAGTTAGAATGGCAATCATTAAAAAATCAGGAGACAACAGACGCTGCTGAGGATGTAGAGAAACAGGAACATTTTTACACTGTTGGTGGGAGTGTAAATTAGTTCAATCGTTGTGGAAGAAAGTGTGGTGATTCCTCAAGGACCCAGAAATAGAAATTCCATTTGACTCAGCAATCCCATTACTGAATATGTATCCAAAGTATTATAAATCATTCTATTATAAAGACACATACACACATATGTTTGTTGTGGCACTGTTTACAATAGCAAAGACCTGGAACCAACCCAAATGTCCATCGATGATAGACTGGACAGGAAAAATGTGGCACATATACACCATGGAATACTATGCAGTCATAAAAATGATGAGTTCGTGTCCTTTGCAGGCACATGGATGAATCTAGAAACCATCATTCTCAGCAAACTGATACAGGAATGGAAAATCAAACACCACGTGTTCTCACTCAGAGACTGGTGTTGAACAATGAGAACACAGGGACATGTGGAGGGGAGCATCACACACTGGGGTCTGCTGGGGGCGGGCTATGGGGAGGGATGGCAGGGGTTGGGGGAGGTTGGGGAGGGGATAACATGGGGGAGAAATGCCAGATATAGATGATGGGGGGGATGGAGGCGGAAAACCATATTGCCATGCATGTACCTATGCAACAATCTTGCATGATCTGCACATGTACTCCAGAACCTAAAGTCTAAAACAAAAAATTCAAATCGTCTTTTTTTGGGAAGTCTTCCCTGATTTCCCTAGAAGATTCAGAGGCATCTCATTCTGTTTTCGTCATCATTCATTCCCTAGTTATTTATTAGAAGCCTGCTATATGCAGCTACTAGTTTATATTCAATGCAATATTGCTGCAATTTCAATGTTTTGTCAGTATTTGCATGTATGGCTTCTTAGACTCCAAGCTCCTTACTGGCAGTGTGGTTCCATCTTTCAACATCTAAGATAATTTCTGTTATACAGTAATTAGTCAATACTATATTGATAATTTCTGTTACATAAGACTTGGTAAATCCTATACTGACAGTACAATATTTGTTGAATGAAAAACTGAAAGAATGAGCAAATGAATGAATGAGTGAATGAATGAATGTCCTCCTAATAATGATTATAGGCTCAGATCAAAGCTTTATCCCTACTGGCTGAATTTCCAAACAGTCCTAAGCCCAACAGAATAAATCTAGTGCATACCTCGCTTATAGTCCTTGTTGTATCCATTCTTTAATAAATATTTACTAAGACTATTTTGTTTAAGGCACTGAAAATGCACTCAGACAAATAGAGTGTCTGCTCCCATGAAGTTTCTATTAATAAACAATCACAAATTTTGCTGCTGCAATAATGAGTTGTAGACTTTTTCTATTGAATACTTACATCTCTTAAGGAAAGGATGAACTGTAGTTTATCTTTGTACCTACATTTTTCAGAGCCAGTTGATACTCAGTTCACCATAATTGGCTACATTCAGATAAACAGACATTTGGTCTAAGTTGGCTGGGTAGAGTTACTTAATTATGTATATGAGTAGTCTAAATCCTGGTAATTAATAGATAAGAACCACTATCTTATACTTTAGGTGTGGTCATCTCTGACATACAGTACACACATAAATTAAACAAGTAGAAGAATCGTTCACTGGATATTCAATTCCAAGCATCACATTCTACTTTTAACTTGTAAATAAAAGCATTGCACACTGAGAATTTTAAGACAGAAAGAAACAAGATTTTTTAAAATTTAGAATCAGTTTATTATTTAGAATAATTTAGGATTAGTGAAAGATATCGTGGTTTTCACCAGATGTGCGAATTTGGGGAAAATCACTTAAGCTTTATTCTCTTTATTTGTAAAAAATGTTATTAATAATGCCTGCTGCAACAACCCCTTATGAAAATTGCAATAAGTGGAAAAGAAGAGAAAGGGAAAACTCCTCAAATCTCAAAAGGGCAATGTAAATAAGGGATTTTACTGAAAATACAAGTCCCATAGAGGCAAGACTGTCTATTTTTTATTCACTGCTAAATTCTCAGCATCTAGACCAGTATTAGACACAGAGCTGGCACTCTGTAAATATCTGTGAAATACCTTCATTATATATTGCTGGCAATAATATATATATTAAAGAATTAAATGATAAAATAATTTTAATAAACCCAAAATGTTTTCCTGCTAATTGCAAATCTCCAAACTAAACCCTAAAACTGCAGATGTTTGAGGAGTTTCTAAATTTGAAAGAAATTTATTTTTTGGATTAATCAATGAATAATAGTACTACATCTATGAAATCAAAATGAAAATTTCCCCGTATAATATTTGATGTGGGTTGCAACTAAAGATTAATTAAGAGAAAAAAACAGGCAGTGTTTTGATGATGCCTAACTATTAAAGTGTGTGTGTGTGTGTCTTTTGAGAACATCCCCTGTTTAATTCAGCAGCTCAAAAGTAGGTTCTCATTAGTTTAATCTTAATATGATCCACTATATTTATTGGCATTATTGAGCATTCAAGGCAGCTCAGTGCAATCTGTATCATTCAAACTTTTTGGACTTTGCTCTGTTTCTGTAAGAACTCATTTAGTCCACTCCCACCAAATGGATCTAGTTACCTTGTAAGCCTGTATCTCATCTTAGTAATATATTCATCTCCCTCTCTTCCTTTCTAAAACTACTATACCATAAGAAAATTCTCAGCTAGCCACACTGGAGTATCAGTTCGCAACATGTGCTTCAAGATTCTTGTGCTATTTTTTCACAAATTTCCATGATCTATTAAACAAGAAACCGATCAATGAAATATTTCTTAACAGACTTATTATGGTTCTCTATATGTATAAATTAGGAGAAAAAGTAACATTTGAAGACAGATTCTGCCTTATTATGATGATAGAGGTGTATTAAGTGCAGCAATTATTAGAATTCTGGCTGATAAAATGGTGTCATTCTCTCATAGAAAAACCCTGAATAATATGAGTCATCATATGAATTATTTATCATTCACAAAATAATATATGTTGGCATGCATTGGTAAGAATAAAGTTGTCAAATGGAAAATGTCACTTTAGATTTGGCACATTTATTCCTTCAACAACCCTAGCCTGGCAAGGGTGCTTATTACAAGTCAATAATTGAAACAAGTGGCAAGCTGGGACCACAGGTCCCCAGAGTTCAGAATTTTATATTCTAATGTGTACTCTTCTCTTTCCAGAGAAAGCAATGTGGCTCCCACTGGAGCAGACCCTGGTCTGAAGTCTGTAGGAGATCTGGCTAATAAAGGTGAGTTTTGGGGCATAGCCTTACGTTTCTTTCGCTTAAATAACAACATTCACTGTCTCCACTACCACCTTCTGGTTGCTGATAGCCTCAGCAAATAACAGAATTACGTTTTCTGGGAAGTTGGTTTTACTGAAACTAACTTGGGCTATGCAGCCTTCTGCTAGATTGCCTTTAATGCTTACTGATTTCTTTATGACCCTTCTCAACAAAATAAAACCAATGAAACCTTCAAACATTACCTTGACATGGTGAGTAGATGACATCCTTACCAAAGGGAGGGAATTCTCTGCAGAGGTCCAGTAGACATCACATGTATTGAATAGAATCTGTTTTTTCTACCTCCTACAAAGCAAAAACAGCCTGTGGAAAGTGTACTTACATGCAGTAATGAGGCTAGGTAAGCATTTCCTGGAGGTGCTAGCCAATAAATATCAATTAAATTTAATAAATAATTAGACGTGTGTAGTGTAGTGAAAATGGGGCCGAAAACATAGAACTGGAACCTAATTAGCATAATCACTAAGGTACTTGATAATTTTAGTGAGCCACTTACTTCATTTATTTATGTTTGTATCCTTTATAAAATAAAAGGAGACAATGAAAGGGAGACAGCTTTGGAAAACAATACAAATTCACAAGATTGGAGTTATTAATGAAAGATAAAAACAACTTCATACCTCGTTTGCCTGAGTCCTCAGACAGTGTATACGACCACGTGTACTGGTTGTTGTTGATAAAGATAAACTTGAGTCAGTCATGCATGGTTAAATTATATTCAGAATGCACTCACTGAGATGTAATACGTCAAAAAATAGCTCATTGATGTATTTTTCTTTTGCTTGTGTTAATCTGATTCTCTGCAGGATAGATTTTGCTTCTCTGAAAAATACATTTTTCTGTAATTTCTCATATAGCGATGTACCCAAGGCAGGGAATTCTTTTGTAGCAAAGGCAGGAACATAGCCTTTGTATTTTCTAGCACCCAGTAAGATACTGGCAAGTAAAAGTCAGGTAGAATTTGTACACATGAATAAATAAAAAGCTTTTGCAATGTGATTTTTAAAATTAATTAATAAACAGTTTAATAAATAGAAATGCAAATTTAAGTTATTCTGGACCAGTGGAAGGGGTGTGAAAGATGGAGTCCATTTTTAGTTTGAATTCACATAATGTATAACATCTATATATGGACAAAAAATATATATTGCTTTATAGACATCAGGGTAAATGAATCAAATACCTTAAAATTAATGTGCCAAAGGGCCAGAAAGCAAAACTTCCCTATGATGTGCTTCATAGAAAAGTAGTATGTGTTAAGAAATATTTGTATAAAATGATTAAATAACAAATGGCAATTGGCCATTTTCCTTCATAGATCTTCCCAGAGTTTCTTTGCTACGGGCAAAGTTATTTACCTTTGTTGCTTCTCCCATACTTCTCTGTATGGTCAGTGAATGTAGGGACTGTGTTGCTTTGCTCATCTCTCAATCTCAGTGCCTAGCACAGTTGGATGTTATTGTCTAATGTTTTGCTTGTAATCAAAATGAGGAAATACTAATGATATCCTGACAAGAAGTATTAAACCTCTGTTTCTAAGTGATAAGTAATTACCATAAAGTCCAATAAATATTCAGACTTGTATAGTGAAAATACAACAGAAAAGATAGAATCAGAATATTTTTCTAGCTTTGTCACTAACTCACTTTATGCTTTGGACACGACCCTTAATTTCACTGTGCTATTTCTTCATTTGTAAAATAAGTAAGTATCATCTGATATCATATGTAAATAGAAAAGAAGTAGCAGAATTTAAATTGAAAGAAGCTGGGAAAGACACCCATCCCATCTAGTTGAAAGAGTTGTCTGTGAGACTAGCTATGTTTTTGAGACTATGCCCTTTCAGCTTCCATCACTTTAACAAAACTGCCTTCTCAAAGATGTTTTCATTTCCTTAAGGACTGAAATTGTATGAGCCTTGCTTATTGTTCTATCTCCAGATGACTATTATGATGTCTAGAACAAAGTAGACACTCAAAAATATTTGTTAATAGAATTAAGATAAATAATTGCTAAGTTCATTGTTCCTTTATTCACCCTCTTTGATGTCCCTGAAACATTGCTAACTACCTCGACCGCCTCATCCCTCCTGAAATTTCCCTTATTAATAGCGTCTGTGATACTACACTACATTTGTTTTAGTCTCACCCCTTCATCCTTTTCTTCTTGCCTTCTTGGTGTCTTGCTCTCTTCTTCCTACTTCCTCAAATACATGTGTTACCCAAGATTCAGTGCATGATTTTCTTCCCTGTATTCTCTACAGGGTTTGTTACTCAATACATTCCAGTGATTTCCATTAGAAGCATTGTCTAGATAACTTCTGGATTTATGTTTCTGGTCCCATAATCTAGGGATATAAATGAATTGCAAAACTGGAATTAAAGGAAAGAGGCTACACCTAGAGGGAATTACAGGACCTAGCCAAAATAATTCCATAATAAATGGAAGAGTACACATGGACTAGATTCTTAGGGTGCTGGATCAAGGAGTGTCGGACATGTACTTGCATAAAAAATAGTACAGTCATTCACTGCATAATGAGGTTTTGGTCAACTACAGATTGCACATGTGACAGTGGTCTCACAAAATTATAATGCCATATTTTTACCATACCTTTTCTGTGTTTAGATACCCAAATTCTTACCATTGTTTTACAATTGCCACCTCTCAATGCTCAGTGTCACATGTCTAAGAGATTTCTGGATATTTTCGATCATTAGCCTTCAAATACCTTTAAGTCACATTGCCTAAAGTGAACTCATTATGTCCCTTTGTTCCCAAACCAGCCTTCTCATATCTTCGGTATACTTCATAATAGCATTATTTATCTTACTAAGCTTTCCTAAACCTTCATAGAAAACTCATCATAATCTGGTCAAATCAATTCTGTGGAATCTTCATTATGTGCCTCTTTCCCTATTTCCACTGCCACATCCTAGTTCAGACAACTGTTGCTGTCTGGATTACAGCATTTTCATTGGTGTCACGTCTTGAGATTCTCCCTGTGGGCCACCATTACCATGAAAAAGAAGGGAGAAGGAAACTAGCATGATATGCCCTTGTAATTGTAATCTATTAGAGAAATACAAATATGAATAGGTCTTCAAGGATTTTACCCTTCATTGGGAAATAGGTGTATATACAAAAGACTGCAATAAGTTATGGCAAGTCTAAGGCCAAATTATCCATAGCATGTTCTGAGGAAATCACCTAGATTAGAGGCTCTACATGGACTCAGGCTACTTTCCTGCCACTCACACTTCTTGCCACCTAGAAGACAGAAGAGCATTTGTATGAGTCAGTCCAAGGACACAATTCAGGCACAGTGTTTTTCAGCCCGAACAGCCATAAGGAAGGCATCAGTGACCGCTGTTAGAGTTGTCTAAGTGAAATGGGGGTTAGGAAAGTCAGAAAGCAGTTGAGTGATTTCTGAGCTAGATTAAAGAAGTAGAGACAAGGACTGTGGTAGATGCCATGATATACTGCCAGATATCCTATCAGAAATATCATCAGAAGAATCTTCCCCCCCAGGTTCTGGGAGTACTGCCAGAAGACCCGCCTCAGCTGTCAAGCCTCTTTATGGATTGCCTCAGCTGAAGAAAATTATTTTGCTCAAGGTCATGCCTTCTTCCTGGGGCTGTGCATATTCAATGTTGATCAATACAGGGTGGAAAGGCCTAGTTTCTTCAGCCCAACATGAGCCATTTCAGCTCCAGGACTGCAGAACCTCCCATAGGGTGACCTGAGACCTTTGTTGGGGCTGCATCACAGTTCAGCTTCTCCTTATGTCCGAACCTGCCTCATGCCCTTTAGCCTTCCTGTTAGTGAATGCCTCCAAAGGAACCAAATCTGTGACCGCTGATACCAGGAGCAGCCCAAGAAACTAAAATGAGATTCTGGAGCCCTATAAATGGTGGTAGGTAGAATACTGAACGTCCTTGGAGCATGGTAGCAGGGTGACTGTTAAAACGTTGTTTGATGATGAACTGGGGTGGTATGAGAATGAAAGGACACACAGTGGCTGGTACAATGTGTCCAGAGTTTGAGGAATATTGGGGAATAATAACTCTAAGGACAATGGCATTGGGTGACTATTGCTAAGCCCAACTTACACTCTGGCAAGAAGATAATAAAACACTGATAGTCATTAATAGGTGATTCAGAACCAAGTGTAGAAACCAAAGGGATTCTTATCCCCTGCAGTGGGTTGTCAGTGAAAGTTGATGAGGCACAGGAATCGAGTAAGAGTCAGCAAGCACTACAGGAAACAAAAATTCCAACAAAGCAGGTCTGTTACACCAAGGTCATGGTAATAATTAATACAGAATGGGGCCCTGACACATGGGATAAGGACATTAATGTGGATTCACCTGAAAATCTTGAAACCCTGGATTTCCACGAACCAAATGAGCTTGCAAAAGTAGCTTACTCCTCCTTATTAAGATATATCAACACCCCCCCCACACACATACAACATTGATTGAGGATAATTTAGAGGCCCGTTCCCTGCAAGATAAAATAAAATGCACTCCCACTCAGTATCTGCTCCCCACTACCTACTCTTTTAGTCACTAAGCCAATCAGTAATGTTGAGTCAAAATATAACCCAGTTGGAGAAACTGGGCCTGCAAATAAAGGAAAGAGGCTATATGCCTAGAAGGAATTACAGGACCTAGCAACATAATTCTATAATAAATGGAAGAGTACACATGGACTAGATTCTTAGGGTGCTGGATCAAGGAGTGTCGGATATATACTTGCATAAAAGAAAGTACAGTCATTAATTGCATAATGAGATTTTGGTCAACTACAGACTGCACATGTGACAGTGGTCTCATAAGATTATAATGCCATATTTTTACCATACCTTTTCTATGTTTAGATACCCAAACTCTTACCATTGTTTTACAGTTGCCTATGGTATTTGATACAGTAACATGCTGTACACATTTGTAGCCTGGCAGCACTAGTCTACATCATATAGCCTAGATGTCTGGTAGGGTATACCATTGAGATTTGTGTAAGCACACCCTATGACGTCTGTACAACAATGAAATTGCTTAACAACACATTTCTCAGAATGTGTTCCTGTCATTAAGCAATGTATGACTACATATTGATATGGGAGCACTCTCCTAAGATATAAGAGTTGATACCCTGGTAAGTTGTTCAGAGATGGTACAGGCATGCGGAAATATGGCTTTTCTAAGTGCAGAAAAGTCACTGTACCACACTAAATTAAATGAAAAACTAGAATTGTTACAGCAGGGTGATAGATTAAAGAAAGAAAATGCTTGAAAAAGTGAGCATGTTAAAGTGGGTATACCATAAAAGACTACAAAATCACCAGAGGACAATATTCAATAGGAGGACCTAGATGATATACCATTTACACAAGCAAAATGGAATGTGCTAGTGAGAGAGCCACAAACATCACCACATTTAATGGTGCAGGGCAAGGCTCATGGTAGAAGATTCCCTTACCCAAATATTCTACTAGTAACAACAGATCTATAAGTCCCCCAAACAAGAAGGGGCAGGTGGCACCTTCTCAGAAGTAAAATGAGTTCAATTATCAAAATGAATTTGAGATAACAAGACCTTGTTTCTCCAGAAAAGGGAAAAGAAAAAGGAAAAAAAATTGCCAAGTGTGGTGGTGTGCAACCGTAGTCCTAGCTACTTAGGAAACTGAGACGGGAAGATGGCCTGAGCCTGGGAGTTCAAGGCTACAGTGAGCAATGATCACACCACTGCACTCCATCCTAGGCAAGAAAGCAAGACCCTGTCTCAAAAAAAAAAGAGAAAGTCAAAACTAGTAACAAGATGACAGAGACCATCTGCAGGGCCTGACCTTCTGAGAATTGTGGAGGTAGTTAAGAGAGCAAAGTTTTCATTAGAGCAAAATAGATAGAGAGACATTAATGGTATTGCTCAATCTGTACAATCAGGAGCAACGAGAGAGAAAAGATTAGGAGGCAAGAAGCAATTGTCCCCCAAAGAATGTCATAATCTTTTTCTCTTGTTCCAAAACTGAGACAGATTTTGGACCCAATAAGTACTGAATTCACCAGGTGAGTTGATCAGTATTGCACAACTGGTAAGTATTAAAGAAAGGTTTTAAACCAATCCTGATTATGTGATACTACTACTTCTCAACAACTTTCCCACAGCCACATCTTCTTCTTACTGTGGTCTCAGAAGCCCCCTGGAATATGGCCTCAATTTATCTATCGAGAATTGTTTTGTAGACCACTGTTTCACAGTAGGGACATTTTGATTATACTGTACTCCTCAAATCACCCTACATGATTGCTTCCAAACTCCTCCCTGTTTGGAAGGACGGCTCCTGCCATCTTCTCATGTGGAGCATAATTCCTCGAATGAAGCTCAATCAGGACAGAAGAAATAAAGGCCATCTTTTTAATGAAAACCTGTAAGGTTTAAGAACAAAGAGTGATTATTCCCACATTTAACTTACTGTCATACTTACATCTCTCTTATGACACATTGCTGTACTTGAATAATAGTACCAGATGGTAAGTTCTGGGCACAGAAGGTCTTTTTCTACATGCCACACATAGTATAGAAACCACCAGTAGGAAATTGCCAATAAATATGGTCCAAATAAATGACTGGTGGATAACCTAAGCATTGTGAGAAAATATGAAAGCTGTGTACAATTATAAAGTATTATGATCTATGTTTTAAATTCTAAAGATTTTACTCAACAAATAAAGGAAATAGGCTCTCACCTGAGACAGACCCAAATTTAAATCCTTGTTGTATAATATTGGCAAGATATTTATTTCCTCAGAACCTCAGTCCCCTCACTTGTCAACCCATATAGGGTCCCCACTAACTCTGAATGGAATACATGTATTGACTTATCGGTCCAGAAGTTGTTCAAGGTTAAATATCTTCTATGGCTTCATTCTTCCTTTCTTTAACTCCTTTTAACTTCCCTTTCCTTATCAGAACGTTTATAATTGGAAATACTTGTTTGTTGGTTTTCATGAATCCAAAATGTCATATATAACAATCTAGGGTACTATCTGGTATTCTTTTCTATATACAAATGATCATGTTAATCCATGATATATCATACAGATATTTTAACTTGTTGTGTATCTTTTTTTAAGTTTATGGAGTAAAAAGTCTGTACTAAATGATCTCTAAGACTCCTTAATAATGTCTATAAAGCTATAACAAAAAGGTCATCCTTTATATCTCTGGCATTAGCACTTGCATATCAATTCATAGTTATATGCCTATAAGTAGAAAAACATGGAAGTGTTCAAAAATCAGCTAAAATTAAAGTAATTCTAAGGTAGAAATAGACAAATAACCATAATATTCATCAACTCATCTATTTCCTTTTGCGATTATCTGTGTTCAAGAGGTGAAAAATCCAACCCATTGCACTACAAGCATTGTGCTACAGCATTTCATGTGGCTCTTCATTGCCACTGTATATTGCTATCAAACTGGAAAGGGAGCAAAAGCAGTCACTTTTCCAGGACCCATCTATGCTCAGGGAATCTTTTATATTTCGCCTACCTTCCTTCCTTCCTTCCTTCCTTCCTTCTATCCTTCCTTCCTTCTACTTTCACATTCATCCTTAAGAACTCTGTGCAACTTCTTTTCAATGCCATTATATTTCATTGCTTTGGAGTGAATAGCTGAAAAAAATACATATGCCCTTTCTCTCATTAGCTAGTTACATTTTTTACAACCTCTGTATTTGAAGAGGAGGCGGCAGGATAAATTACCAGTCCTTAGTAAAATTTATATTAACATATAATAAGAAAGCAAACCAGTTAAGATTCTCCTATCTTAGTGGATTGATTAGGTCAGATCCAGTGAAGAGTTAAGAATAAGCATTAGAAACCTGTCAACAAAGAGATGAGGAACAAAATCTCTGCGTATTCATTTGAAATAATTCATTATCTGAAAAACACATGCCACTTTTTAAACTGCAAAGAGAAATTGCACTCTGAAGTTTGGGCTTATTCATTAATATTCCAATCTGTGAATGTATGGAACAGGCAAACAGAAAGCAAACAGGCTTTATGAGAAATGAGGTCTTAATAATGTCAAATAATAATTTTATTTTAAAACTCTTAGTTCATAAAAACTAGGCAGCAGGGGGAAACTGCTGAACAAGTACAACTTTAAAATTAACAATTCTTATTGGCAGAGAATGACACCAAAGGCGGGAGAAGAAAATGGAAAGGTGAAATTATATATGACAACTCCATGGAATATTAATAATTTATGTGAAAGAATAACTCTTTTTCTAGGGAAGATATACTCTTTTGATTCATGTTAGTTCTTCTTGGTACCACCTTTTAAACTGGGCTTTCAAACAGTTTATTCATATTTAAAAATTAGTGGAATATAAGGAATTTGATGATTAGCACCTTAATCTTTTCACTTCCATCTCATGTTCATTCCCTCCTCCCAATAAACCTTGTGACACATTATAAAGTATCCAGAATTTGGAAAGTTAGCTGGTAATGGGCTTGGAAGAGATTAACGTCACCATCTGCAAATGTGAAAAAAGGCAGCAAGATCCCCAAAATGCTGTGGATATACAAAATGCTGAAGTGCAGCAAAAACACTGCATAGTGTTCCTTTTTGGAGCTCAGACTCAAGATGAAAAATGGGCTGTGGTTTGTTAGTTCAAAATTAACTTTTGGCAAGTTAGAGTTAATCATTACCCTATTTCTAACTCAACTGTCAGCATAAAGTCCTCAGTGAATTCATAGTTCAATGAGTAAAACAAGATACAATATAATACATACATAAACACAAAAATATATGTATTGTTCAAAATTTAACGTTTCATGAGTACCTCTCATGGGCCAGATGCTATGCTTTGTGTTGGAGGTTGAAGAAAGGAAATAAAAATATTGATTTTACTCAAGGACTCACTGGTATCAGGATTGTGTTTACAAAATTAGTAACCATGAGAATAAAGTTATACTCTTTAGTGCTAACAAGCCTCAGAAGAGGAAAAGTCAGAGGAAGAAAATGGATTTGTAAATAGAGATAAAACTTATGACTTTCCTTTCTTAAAAAAATAGAATATTAAAATAAGGCTGCTAGTGGAAGACATCAATTAACTTTAGAAATGGAAGGGGCCTTAGAAATTATTTACTGAAGCCCATCAATTTTACCTTGAAAAAACTAAGTCTAGAGATATAAAATGAATTGCAAAACTCATAGCGCTTTGTCCGTCAGTTGTTAACTGTGAAAATTTGGGTAATTTTTAATTATCTCTCTGAGTCTCAGGTTCTGGACCTGTAACATAGCAATAATGATAACACTGGATTGTTTTGAGTACTGAGTAATGAAATATACACAAAGAGGTTAAAACAGTGCCTGGCACATAGTAAGGACTCACTAAAAGTAAACTCTCAGCATTGATGCCAGAACTTGGCTTTGATGATTCTGTCAAGAGCTCTCTGTTCATGCCACACTTCCCTCAAGGCATGGGGGTTGACCTTAACACTTGCATAGCACAACTTCAAAATGACTCTACAATAGTATTTTATTAGTCAAAGTGCTTAACAAATATTTAAACAAGAAAAATTATAGAAAAGCAATAGTAGAGTCAGAAGCAAAAGTGTGGGAGGAGGGATCAGTGGGTGTTAGGAAAACAATGAATCTCAAAGTTCTTACTTCACATCTAATATGGGCAGACACAAATAGGGGATAGACCCACTTTAAAAAACTGTCAGCAACCACAGGGATCACCTGGAGATATGAAAGGAAGAGAAAACGCTGATTTCTTTAGTTCTTATTTTACTTTTCTATCCTTGTTCAGAACAATGAAACAACACTGGTATAGAAAAATGGAAATCCAACCTAAGTGAGCCCTTGAAAGAGTACCTTATTTCTCTTGATAAAAATATAATACCCTGGGGATTTTGAAAAGCTTTTATATTCCATCACCAGAAGATTATTAGAGCAGTTTAGTGTATATATATGGTAGTAACTGAGAACAGAGACTTTAGGCTCAGATAAGAAATCACTTTGAACAAAAGCTCTGCTCAGTTCTATGTAAGGGGGTTAACGATGGTACCTCCTTCACAACAAATGCTTAAATGATTAAACAATTTAATGTCTGAAATATGTATCACATAATGAGAGATGCATCAGAAGTACACAAATGTTAACAATTCTAAGATCTGTAGTAGATACTAGTCAAATAATAGTAATAATCATGTTTAACCTACCTGATGACTTAAAAACAAAAATAATGAGGTCTTACTTCTCAAAGTTGTATCATTCAGAAATTAAACCATGAGAGTTTTTCAGAAGTGTTTAAGGAGACAGAGGAAGGGTCATTGCAGGTGGCACTCAGGACAGAGGAGAGAACAGGATATGGGAACAGCAAGAGGGAATATGCAGGAGAGAATATGCAGACAAGGAAAGGAAAGATCATACCCCGAAACTGCATTGAGGACAAAACTGATACTAAGGAGATCATGTTGTCAGAAACTGAAAGAGAGAAAAAAGCCTTGGCGATGCTTTCCTTGAAAAAATATTAAGTATTCTAGCAACATTTCCTTTAACAAATTGGAATTTTGATGTATAAATCTGTAACTAAATTAAAATCTGTAGGAGAAAAATTGTGATAGAAAAAGATGCCATCACTACAGACATTCCAGGCAACTCAGTGGTTTTGTAAAGCAGACTTGGGAAAGGCAGGATATCATCATCCAGAGTCATTATAGGAAATCACTGTCAGGAGTGGGAAGGCACTTTTGGTCCTGAGCAGGCAGCTTGTCTTGAGGATATCATACCTTAAAAAAAGTTTTACCTGAATCTCCAGATCTGGGAAGGAATAATATGACCTATGCCCCTTCTTAGAAGATGAAAATAAAACCTGGATTTAACAGAAAATATCTAAGACTAAAACCCAAATATGCAAATCTTCACAGACAATATTATACTATAATAACAATTGTGTGATATTCTTGTTATCTAGGAGCTTATTGGTTATCAATCAATAACTATCTGAAAGTATATGTTGTTTACATGTAAATCTTCAAATCTACTTTCTCTGGGGGACCCCAAAAGATTAATCAATATATGTGAAATAGTACATTTGTTGAAGTAACTAAAAATTTGTAATCTTTATAAATTGATCTTTCACAGAGTTGAATATTTTCTTTAATTAAATATCATCTATTGAGTGGATTAGTTACTAAGTCATCACCATCACAAGCCCTTGTAAAAAGCCAGAGTCATCATGTATATTCAGTCTGCATATTTATTTTGAGTAATTATTGTGACATCATAACAAATGTGATTTGTCTGCAAACATCCCAAGCCCTTCTAAAGAGATTTGGGATTTTTAAATCCTGCTCTCAGTAAGCTGCCATTTGTATAGCTGAACACCAGGAGAGAGGGGTCATGATCAATCCCAAACTGCCATGAAGTGCTGGAAGAGGGACAGAAGCTCCTGGAAGCAGGGAAAGCAAGAACACTGTGCCTGCCTTTAGCTAAAAAGAAACAGTTATTGAGGTAAGTAAAAAATGTATCTTGGTATCACATCACTCAGCCTCCCTAGGAATTTTGTGAGAATCCAGACAAATTTGACAGAGACAGCTGCAGAACTTTATAGTTGACAATTAAGAAGTGCTGAGATTCACTGGTGTAAAACTGCTGCATTAAGGACCTGAAGCTGCAAAAGCAGCTGTGCCAGCCTCCCAGCTCAGCACTTTCTCTTCCAGCCACCCACTACCAAGCCATGAGCAAGAGCTCAGAAGAGAGGCTGGCAAGGCGACCAGATCCAGTATACATTCAAAAAACAAAGGCCACCAGACCGAACTCTGCTATTTTCGAGAAAGGCTCTGCAGATACATGGAGAGAGTGGAGACAGTTGTTTTCTCAATAGATTATGCATTATCATGCATGATGACAATAAAAGTGTCCAGCATTCAGAGTAGGGGTCAGAAATGTTTTTTTCTAAGGAGCTAGATAATAAATATTTTAAGATTTTTGAACCAAGAGGCAAACTTGAGGATATTATGTAGCTACTTTATTAAAAAACACACACACACACACAGAAAAAAATCACAAATATTTTACAGAAGAAATGCAAAACTCTATGGATTGGACACTGAAATCTGTATATTTGTTGCAAAATACTATTCTTTTGTTTTCAATTATTTAAAAATATGAAAATTATATCTTATGGAGTGTACAAAAACACTTACTGGGCCGGATTTGGCTCTTACACTGTAATCTCTTACTTATTACATAGCCTAGCTCATAAAAAGCTATTAAGAAATGCTACTACTATTAATTCTTTTAAATTATTAATACTTAATACAACATTAATGCACATAGTTGCTTCCCAATCAGAATTTCTCCTGATCTACTAAGGCATGGTGAGCAATGTAGATGTTTATCTGGAGACCACCATGATGGCTTTGAACTAAAATGCAAACATGTAAAAAGCAATGCATTCTCAGGTAAGTACTTACAACAAGTTGGCATTTATTTCTCCCATAAGCACTCATTAAATACAAGTATACATTAAGCATTGCATACTGAGAACTATAGCACAAACAAAACCATGTCCTTATCTTGGAATTGCTTACAAAGTAAGAGTAAGTTTAGATGTATAAATAGATATATGATAACTGGTTGTGACAAGGTGGTAATTGCCTAAATAGAGGTTTGAAGAAGAACATTGTGAAAGCATAATCCACAAAGAGTTTCTCTCAGGGAAATATATGAATTTTCAGATCAAGGACTGAAGTTAAGACCAATTAAGCTCCATCAGTAGAATTTTAAGACTTCAGCCAGATATTTGAAAGGCAGGATTTGAGAAGCA
The DNA here is from genome assembly GCA_036589455.1 of Ateles fusciceps. Taxonomy (NCBI): domain Eukaryota; kingdom Metazoa; phylum Chordata; class Mammalia; order Primates; family Atelidae; genus Ateles; species Ateles fusciceps. Next base: position 9,858,949 of record JAZHEH010000193.1, read on the forward strand.
TTTTCTCTAATCCTCAAACCATATTAGAGCAATAGGAGAGCTCAGGCAGAGGATTAGCCTTGGAGACAAGGATAGATAATCTTCCTTACTCAGAGAAGAAAAAGAGGGAAGATAGGTAAAGAAAGGGCATTGGTTTTGAGTCTGAAAATTTGGAAATCAAAGTTACTCAGTTTGGACTATTCTCAGGACAGAGTAATGAGTAAAGTAAAAATGATTAGGTTAGACTTCTGGGATGCATCTGCTGGCCAGAAAACCAAATCTCATGACTGACAGCTATGCATAGGTTAGCAAGATACAGAGTCATTGCAGGGTATCTTTATTCATAGCAAATGGCAGCTATTGGGGCGCTGGCAAAGCATCATGGAACATCAAAGAAAAGAAATGGGCTCAAGATTTTGAGAATTGTGGAAGTCAACATGGCTAATCATATCATGCATCTATATAGGGGATCATTCGAGAGCAAGATTTAGCTAATGAACTGGAAAAGGGATCACAACTCAAATGCTTAGTGAGTCAGGAAGAGGGAAAAAAACCAACAATGACGTATGTATAAGACAGTATAAGCAAAGTTTATGGCAACTAGAGGGGGTGAGCACTGACTAAATGTGTTTATTAATAGATATATAAGCAAGTCAACTAAACAAAACATCTACATTTAATCTAGATTACCACAAAGTAAGCAGCATATCTATTTATTAAAAGCGTATGGTTCAAAAGTTGGAAGGACAAGATGCTGTATTCAGAGAAAAGAAATCCACACTTTGTCGTTTATCTGAAATTCAAATTTAACTGGGTATCTTTATTTTATCTGACAACCATTTTTACACGGCAAAAACAAAGCGGTTTTGCAGGTATGATTAAGCTTTCTAATTGAGAGAGTTAGCTCCAGTTAATTAAAAGGGAGATTATCATGTGTGAGATTCACTTAATCAGGTGAGACCTTTAAAGAAGGTGAAGTATCAGTGGGATTCTCCCCATGGCCACTAGAACAAAGGATAAACCATGCTGTAAATCTCTTTAGGAAGGAGTGGCCTCTAGAAGCTGAGGGACTCAATCCTACAGTAGGATAAAACTCAATTCTGCCACCAACCCCATGAACTTAAGAGTACCCATGTGAGCTTCAGATGAGACTGTAGCCCCAATTGACAGCTTGATTGCAGCCTGGTAAGACCCTGACCACAGGAATCAGCAAAGTGATAAGTGAACTCCCAACCCATGGAAACTGAGATACTAAATTTAAATTGTTTTAAGCCACTAAACTTGTGGTAATTTGTTACACAGCCATTGAAAACAAATACAAAGGATTATCTCAGAATTTATTAGGGAATTTCAAAATTACAAATTTGAATTTTGAATCTGATGACTTGGCCATTGTCTAGGTTGATTGAGTCAAAATGATACTGATACTTTGAAAGAGTGGGGTAAGTCTAACTTCAGATCTGTGTTCTCTGCTTCCTGAGGGTGAGGACTTTATGCCACATATTCTAAAGATATATACGATACAACAAAGGTCATTATTCTTTGGTGGCCTAACTACCATCCAATCAGCATTTCCATCATTACTACAAGTGACAGAAATCCCTCTTTGCCCCTGAATACTTCTTATTTAAAGAAGGAAGATTATCGTTGCCATTAAAACTTGACTGACCATAAAATCATAGCCAAACTTCCAACCCATGGAAACCATAATAAACTCTTAATGAGTTCTCACAACAACTCTGCAAGGCTGGGATTATAATCCACATTTTACTAATGAGGAAAGAGTGTTCAGAGAGATTTAATGACTTGGTACAGGTCGCATAGACAGTAAATCATGGAGTTGTATGGTTTCTCATCAAAATCTGTGTATTCACTATTGTGAATGGAACCCTCCATTAAAATACAGTTCCCCTCCTTCTTAAACCTTCATCCATGATCTATCCACATACCATTTGGTGATCCATAATTGGACTTAGCGTCAGCATTAATCTTATCATCCAGGATAGCAATGACTTTTTACCTGTGCAGTAGATGTTTTGTAGGTACAGTAATCTGTCTATCCTCCACAGGTACTTGATACAATAAACATGTAGAAATCCTGATAGTGGTAAATTTCTGTATGTGAAAATAGGTTTCTGCTGAGTATCTCAGTGCTCACCTAGATCCAAAAAGCTTTAGTTTTTGGATATGAAGAGAAATTAAATGAGCTCTGCAAAGAAAAGTTACAAATGGTTTCTATATCCAATAACTACTCTCATATGCCCATGACTTAATACAATTATGAATAATTGTATTCATAATTCTTTAAAAATTCTATTTTAATATCCTCTAATTTATACTTCTAGATTTATAATTCTAGAAAAATGAATAGTGCTTTTGCAACATTTGCTTTGGTAGGCAAAGAGCTTAAAACAATTGATAGGAAAACAGGCTTTGAACATGGAAGTAATTCAGGAAGACTGTGTCATATTTCATCAGACTCTAGGAGCAGAGGTAGTTTTTTTTTTTAAGATAATTTTGTTTTCTTAATATTTTGTATGCCTTAAGCATATATTAACCAGCAAGAGGACCATGTCTAATAGGGTACCAATATTTTGATAATATTTTAATTCTGTATTTTATATCATGTAAAATATACATTTCTTTCAAAAATGATTAAAAGGTACAGTCGTCTTAGAGTAATTAAATAAGCATATACACACATATATATAATAATAAATGTACACACAGATATATCTTTAAACGTGTGTGTGTGTGTGTGTGTGTGTGTGCATGCCTGTATGTGTTGTTAAATTTTCATGACTTCCCCAGATACTGACTGGTATGACTTTCAAGTTCTTTAGTTCATCTAATGAGAGTTTGTTGATTGGTAAAAATTTACTTTGTCTCAATCCTCCATCTTGTTTTGATTTACAATAAAGTAAAATAAATAGGGGAAAAAAAAAGAGAAAGAAAAGAAAAGAGAAAAGTGCAAGGGCACAGAGTTTTGCCTGTTTCATCTACAGGGGCAAAGTTTTCTCTATTTTATCTAATATATTTCAAGCATTAGAATAGGTGTCTGGGACACAGTAGATATACGCTAAATGAATATGTTAAATAAATGGCCTAAAAATTTAATCATTTTTCCATATGTGTAACCTGAGAATAGAAAACTGAGAATGTTAAAGTGTTAGCAACACATTTTGATTTAAAATGAAAAAGAAGTTAAATTTGTGAGCTTTTCTCCTTCTGGATAATGGTTTAGCCAACTTATTTTATTTCAACTGGAACAAATATGAGGGGTAGAATGATAGCACAGTACATCTCATTTAAAGGTGAAATTGAATAATTTTCAATATTATCAGGAACATTTTATATTACAGCAGCTTGAGGATGGCTGGAAAATGTACATCTCTTTAGAATTTTTTCAGATTTTTTAAAAATGCACTTTAATATCAAGACTACCATTTCATGAGTTCTGCATATACTGTATAGGCAAAACATCAAGTAATAAAATCTTACATTTTTAAAATAAGGACAACACCATCCAATTACCTTATAAACATATATAGCACTAGTTTCGGTTTTAATGTGGAAGTCACATTAGTATAATTAAACAATTATAAGCATAGTACTAACTAAACAAGGATTTAAAAACAAAACAAAACAAAATATTTATCTCCCCCTTAGGGACATATTCTCCTTTCTCTAACTTCAGAAAAAATATTGACAACAATTCCATTGTAAGCATTTTATTCATGCATTGAATAAGGTACTAAACCCTACTTAGCTTGCATGTGACACTGCAGAAAAAATAGCTTTAATTACACCTTAAACTTGAAACTATAATGATTAAGCCAAAAATTTTCATAATGACTTCATTATTCAGTGTTGCAAATATTTTATAGAATTCTTTTAAGTACACTTATGGTGAATTTATTAAAGCAGAATGGTTCGTTGGTTAGACCATGAGAGTCTCATTTCAAACATCAGAAATTTCCTCTAGTACTAATTGGAAAGTTAACCCCATAAAATGATTTTAATGGTCAATATCCTACCACTCTGGCTAATTTATCCAAAGGGAACAGTATGGGGCCGATGAGTCAGAGCAATGAGTCAGAACCACCAGGCTGTATGTGGTGGCAGAATCCTGCAAACAATTATTTTATTTCTAGACACCACTTACATAAATGATGCATAAGGTTATAACCCAGCATGAGACTCAATATTATAACTTAAGAACAACTTTGTTCTTTTTTGCAGGACAATGAATATCTGCTTAGTTGCCACTGTGAATGATGAATTACTTCTTAAAATGTTTGTGTGATATCTTTTCACCTATTCACTTTGACACTTCATTGAACATAATTTTTTTATGAACCCTTGAGTGCCTAGATAGCAGTCCAGGTGCATTCAAGTACCTTGGGTATAGTCATGGGACATAAGCCTAAGGCCAGACTTCTGCATCACAGAAGTAAATGAGATATAAACAGTAAGGAAACAGAGAACCCGGTTTCAGAGTTAACACTAAGATTCCTGGTATTTTATTGAGGACATTTTTTTGATATGAGAAAGTTTTCTTTACATGGTTTCCACTGACTTCTCTGTCATTTGTATACCTCTTTATGTATGCCCTTGGCACTGAGTAGGTTTCAAGTTCATGTGTCTGCAGACCCATATAAAAATGTATTATCTGTTAATATATGTGCTGTAGGGAAAATGTGCAGGCCAAGCTTTCTTATGCTATAAAAAGAAATTAGTGGCTTGATCTCCAGGGGAGTTTCCAGTCTTCACAATAAATCATAGACACTTAGTTCAGACCTCCATAAACTTCTTCCTCCTGATAAGGCACATCATACTGTTACTTCCTATTGTCACTCCCCAGTTGCTGAGATGAACATATGACCTCTGTGAAGTATGAAGGGCCAGAAATATTCATAGGTCTGGAAATCCCATAACTAGCAATAAATGCCCACAGACCTACTTAAAGGGAGAAGAATACAGATTTTATGAACAATTTCTTAACAATATAATGCTAATATTGACAGTGGAGTATTAAAGTCTCCCACTATTATTGTGTAGGAGTCTAAGTCTCTTTGCAGGCCATTAAGAACTTGCTTTATGTATCTGGGTGCCCTGTATTGGGTGCGTATATATTTAGGATTGTTAGCTCTTGTTGTTGCACTGATCCTTTTACCATTACGTAATGTCTTTCTTTGTCTCTTTTGATCTTTGTTGGTTTAAAGTCTATTTTATCAGAGACTGTGATTGCAACTCTCGCTTTTTTAGCTCTCCATTTGCTTGGTAGATTTTCCTCCATCCCTTTATTTTGAGCCTATGTGTGTTCCTGAATACAGCACACCAATGGGTTTTGACTTTTTATCCAATTTGTCAGTCTGTGTCTTTTGATTGGGGCATTTAGCCTATTTACATTTAATGTCAATATTGTTATGTGTGAATTTGATCCTGCCATTTTGGTGCTAACTGGTTGTTTTGCCCATTAGTTGATGCAGTTTCTTCATTGTGTTAATGGTCTTTACCATTTGGTACATTTTTGGAGTGGCTAGTACTTGTTGTTCTTTTCTATGTTTAGTGCTTCTTTCAGGCACTCCACTGTCAATATTAGACAGATCAATGAGACAGAAAATTTACAAGGATATCCAGGACTTGAACTCAGATCTGGACTAAGCAAACCTAATAGACATCTATAGAATTCACCATCTCAAATACACAGAATATGCATTCTTCTCAGCACCACATCGCACCCACTCTAAAATTGACCACATAATTGGAAGTAAATCACTCCTCAGCAAATGCAAAAGAATGGAAATCACAACAAATATTTTCTCATACCACAGTGCAATCAAATTAGAACTCAGGATTAAGAAACTAACTCAGAACTGCACAACTGCATGGAAACTGAACAACTGGCTCTTGAATGCTGACTGGATAAAGCATGAAATGAAGGCAGAAAGAAAGGTGTTCTTTGAAACCAATGAGAATGAATAAACAATGTACCAGAATTTCTGGGACATATTTAAAGCAGAGTCTAGAGGAAAACTTATAGCAGTAAATACCCACATGAGAAGCAAAGAAAGATCTAAAATTGACACCCTATCATTAAAATTGAAAGAGCTAGAGGAACAAGATCAAAAAAACTCAAAAGCCAGCAGAAGACAAGAAATAACTAAGATCAGAGAAGAACTGAAGGAGATAGAGACACAAAAAACCCTTCAAAAAATCAATAAATCCAGGAGTTGGTTTTCTGAAAAGATCAACAAAATAGACAGCTAGCCAGATTAATAAAAAAGAAAAGAGAGAAGAATCAAATAGATGCAATAAAAACAATAAAGGGGGATATCACCATCGATCCCACAGAAATGCAAACTACCATCAGAGATTACTATAAACAACTCTACACACATAAACCAGTAAACCTGGAAGAAATGGATAAATTCCTGGACACTTGCACCCTCCCAAGGCTAAACCAGGAAGAAGTTGAAACTGTGAGTAGACCAGTAACAAGGGCTGAAGTTCAGGCAGCAATTAATAGCCTACCAACTTAAAAAAGCCCAGATTTGGATGGGTTCACAGCCGAATTCTACCAGACGTACATAGAGGAGCTGGTACCACTCCTTCTGAAACTATTCTAAACAATCCAAAAGAGGGAATCCTTCTCAAATCATTTTATTAGACCAACATCATCCTGATACCAAAACCCAGCAGAGACTCATCAAGAAAAGAAAACTTCAGGCCAATATCCATGATAAATATAGATGCTAAAATCTTTGATAAATACTGGCAAACTGATTGCAATAGCACATCAAAAAGCTTATCCATCATGATCAAGTAAGATTCATCCTGGGGATGCAAGGCTGGATCAACATACCCAAGTCTATAAACATAATCCACTACATAAACAGAACCAAAGACAAAAACCACATGATAATCTCAATAGATGCAGACAAGGCCTTCAACCAAATTCAACAGCACTTTATGCTAAAAACTCACAATAAACTAGGTATCAATGGAATGTATCTCAAAATAATAAAAGCTATTTATGACAAACCCACAGTCAATATCATACTGAACAGGCAAAAACTGGAAGCATTCCCTTTGAAATCTGGTGCTAGACAAGTGTGCCCTCTCTCACCACTCCTATTCAATATAGTATTGGAAGTTCTAGCCAGAGCAGGCAAGGAAAAGAAACAAAGGGTATTTAATTAAGAAAGGAGGAAGTCAATTGTCTCTATTTGCAGATGACATGATTGTACATTTAGAAGACCCATCATCTCAGCTCAAAATCTCCTTAAACTGATAAGCAACTTCAGCAAAGTCTCAGGATACAAAATCAATGTGCAGAAATCACAAGCATTCCTTTACACCAATAACAGACTAAAATACAACCAAATCAAGAGTGAACTCCCATTCATAATTGCTACAAAGAGAATAAAGTACTTAGGAATACAACTAGCAAAGGATGTAAAGCACCTCTTCAAGGACAACTGCAAAGCACTGCTCAAGGAAATAAGAGAGAACACAAACAGATGGAAAAACATTCCATGCTCATGGTTAGGAAGAATCAATATTGTGAAAATGGCCATACTGCCCAAAGTAATTTATATATTCAATGCTATCGCCATCAAGCTACCTATGACTCTCTTCACAGAGCTGGAAAATACCACCCTAAACTTCATATGGAACCAAAGAGAGCCCACATAGTGAAAACAATCCTAAGCAAAAGAAACAAAGCTGGAGGCATCATGCTACCTGGCTTCAAACTATACTACCAGACTACAGTAATCAAAACAGCATGGTACTGGTACCAAAACAGAGATATAGACCAATGGAACAGAACAGAGACCTCAGAAGCAACACCAAACATCTACAACCATCTGATCTTTGACAAACCTAAGAAAAACAAGTAATGGGGAAAGGATTCCCTGTTTAATAAGTGCTGTTGGGATAACTGGCTAGCCATGTGCAGAAAGCAGAAACTGGACCCCTTCCTGACACCTTACACTAAAATTAAATCCAGATGGATTGAAGACTTAAACATAAGATCTAACACCATAAAAACCCTCGAAGAAAGCCTAGGCAAAACCATTCAGGACATAGGCATACGCAAGGACTTTAGGACTAAAACACCAAAAGCATTGGCAACAGAAGCTAAAATAGACAAATGGGATCTAATTGAACTCCAGAGCTGCTGTACAGCAAAAGAAACAATCATTAGAGTAAACTGGTAACCAACAGAATGGAAAAACATTTTGCAATCTACACATCGGACAAAGGGCTAATATCCAGAATCTACAAAGAACTAAAACAGATTTATAGAAAACAAACAAACAAACCCATTCACAAGTGGGTGAAGGACATGAGCAGACACTTTTCAAAAGAAGACATATATGAAGCCAACAAACATGAAAAAAAGCTCATCATCACTGGTCATTAGAGAAATGCAAATCAAAACCACGTTGAGATACCATCTCACACCAGTTAAAATGGCAATAACTAAAAACTCTGGAGACAACAGATGCTGGAGAGGAGGTGGAGAAAAAAGGAACACTTCTACACTGTTGGTAAGAGTGTAAATTAGTTCAACCATTGTGGAAGACAGTGTGGCGATTCCTCAAGGGTCTGAATCTAGGAAATAGAAATTCCATTTGATCCAGCAATCCCATTACTGGGTATATACCCAACGGATTATAAGTTGTTCTATTATAAAGACACATGCACTCCTATGTTCGTTGTGGTGTTGTTTATAATAGCAAAGACCTGGAACCAACCCAAATGTCCATCAATGATAGACTGGACAAGGAAAATGTGGCACATATGCATCATGGAATACTATGCAGCCATAAAAAATCATGAGTTAGTGTCCTTTGTAGGGACATGGATGAATCTGGAAACCATCATTCTCAGCAAACTGACACAAGAACAGAAAATCAAACACCGCATGTTTTCACTCATAGGTAGGTGTTGAACAATGAGAACACATGGACACAGGGATGGGAGCATCACACACTGGGGTCTGTTGTGGGGGACTAGGGGAGGGGCAGTGGGGGGGTAGGGAGGTTGGGGAGCGATAACATGGGGAGAAAGGCCAGATATAAGTGATGGGGGGGATGGAGGCAGCAAACCTCATTGCCAGTATGTACCTATGCAGCAATCCTGCATGATCTGCACATGTACCCCAGAATCTAAAGTACAACAAAAAATATAATGCTAAAATAAAGAGTTATTCAGAATTTACACATCTGAATAAGTTCCTGTAAAATGGCATTATGTACATTTCAAATTAACACATCTGGTTTCTGCTATTAGGTTGTACTCAAAAATGTCAGTCCTGATTTGAACAGTTAAAAAAAAAAGCTTGAGCTCTTTGGATAACTTCTATAGTACTGTTGAAATACTCCAACCAAAAGCCAAATTCAGGAAACAGGAAATAAACTATTTAGCATTGACTAAAGGAGAATGCATAAAGCATCAAGTGTTACATGGCAATGTGACATGCTTCGCAAGACCTCTCTCCCTTTGTACTGAATTTGAAGGTATTTTGAAGAAATATTGAAAGTAAATTTTTTTCTAAGCTTGATTTTATATTAACGTATTTTCTTAGAGAGATAGCAAATAGATAGATACAGAGCATGCACATTGGCATAGGCATATTGCTTATTTTTCTGAGGAAGAATTGGTTTTGTAGTTTTCTGCTCTGGGACAGGCTGATACCAGAATATATATCTATTCATCTACTGAAGCACTCACACATTAATTCTAGAAAGAATCCTTACTTAAAAATATACACGCTGGTGGAAAGGGGAGTCATAGCCTATTCTACTCACCTTCTTACAGGTGAAAGAGACAATTGCGGAATCACTGATGGAATGTAGAGCTTTAAACAATCTTCAGGCAAAAGAAAAAGAAAGAAAGAAAATGACTGCTTGAGAAATAATTTATTCTGAAAGTTACTGAATCTTTCCTGTTAGCGTAATGTATTACTGCATGTAATGACTTTCCTGAAGTTGCTGTTTTATCTATCCTATAGATGAAACTGTAATGCAAAGGTTAATCATAGCTCACCAGGATTTAAGATACTTGCAGGCTATTAATGGTTTGAATGAACCCCAGGTACTTCAAACCCTTAAGCATATTGACAGAAACCAATTATTAACCGGGGGGATGCCCTATATGCTAACAAGTACATAAGAATGTCTACTCCGAACACATTCAGGTTTAAAATAAAATGAGAGAGAGTCCAAGAATCTATTCTGGCACCTATTTATTGCTAGCTGCATAAGTCAAACTTAATACTGTATAAACTAACTAGCTTTTTAAATTGCCTGAAATTTCTAGTGTTAAGAGTGCCAGAGCTGGGGTCAGAATGCCTGAATAAGAAACTGAGATTTGCAAATTGCTATCTATACGACCTTGGGTCAATTATTGCATCTCAGTATACCTCAGTTCAGTTTATCCATAAAATGAGAATAATTGAAGTACGTAATCAATAGAGCTATTGTGAGCATTAAATAAAGTAATCCATGAAAAGGGTTTACCATAGTACGCAACACACATTAACATTTAATGAAAGTCAACAATTATTATTATTGTTAATATTTTCATATCATTGAGTTACACCACTAGTAGGATAAAAAGAAAAGATAACAACTTAAAAGGAACCTGAAACCCAACAGAAAAACTTATTTTAACAAAACTATACATACAGAATTTTATTTATAAATTTTTTCAGTACTGAAATATATCAACACCTTCATTAATCTCTAAAATTCTTAAATTCTTAAGAAAACTCCCTGCCCCTTGTCTATAAATTTTATACTGCTGACTCAACTGTCCTCCAAGGTGAATAAGGTCTCCATTATGGTTGTGGTTATTCACTGAACCGTGTACAGCTTTATCATGATAACTAATGGCACGCATTTTTTCAAATAGTGACACTGTTCAAGGTAGGTCATAATAGTTGGCTGGCAAACATAATAATAAACTGCTCCATAAAACAATGATAACCTCAACTGTGACTTTCTTAGAGTACATGTTTTTTGCGTGCTTTCTTTAGAATGGGAATAGTACCCATTTTTATGTTAATATCATTATAAGGTGTTAACTGTTATTAGCAAAGCATTTTCAAAGCAATAGTATTTATCCTTTTGGGTCTGAATTGTTTATTATCTGTTACTCATTTGTACAGTCTTTCTTACTGAATAACTATACATACTTGTGTAATTTTCTTAAGTGCTTGCAAGCTTCTCACATTTAATGGTGCTTTTTTTCTATGAAAGCAGCTTAAGATACCAAATTAAGGGATTTACCACAATAGAGAATCAACATCATCAGGCAATAATAAATAAACTAATGATATTTCAGTCCCAAACGTAATATTTGTCTTCCCCAATGCCAGTCACCAATTGAGAACCCCAAATTCATTTCATTTGTTTGTAGCAAGAGATATTCTCTTCAGTTGCCACACCCCTTCCTTAGAACACGCTAGGATAAGAAATAGGACTTTGAGAAATTCAAGGGAAACCAGACAAAGGGGCATAAACTTTGATCATAATTATTTTCAGGGGATATATTAAAGCTCATGCATCTACTTATTGTCTTGTAGTTAGAACATTCTGGAGCCAAGCTTGATGAACAGACTCTCCCTTCCCCTTTTACATTGGCAAATTCAAAGCTTTGACATCTCCTGCTCAAACTCATGTCAACATAGACCTGTCTAAAATAGTAAGATTAGATGACAGTAAATGGTAGACCATTCTACCTTAGACAGAGAAGGGAAGGTGAGGCACCTCCCCTGCAAAGAATGGAAGGGAGTGAGTGATGAGGGAAAGAGGAAGAGATTGAAAAAGGATTAAAGAACTGCCAAGTGGAGTTAGAGAGGAGAAAAAGCTAGGATGCAAAACAGGCCAGAAGAAAGTGTCCCACTAGGTAGTCTCAGGTGGTATGAACACCTCATAGCTAAAGAAAAGCTGAATAGATGGAGGAATATCCACCAAACTGATATTACTTTCACATCGTTTAACTGAGATTGTACTTTCATTTGGATGTAAGGTTTTTAAAACAGTCATCTAGTTAATAATGCCTCTAGTTGGACTCTAATTCAGTATGACTGGTGGACTTATAAGAGGAGGAAATTTGGACGTGGTCATGTGACCACACAGAGGAAAGACCATATGAAGACAGAGGCAGAAGCAAAAAAGAGCAGCTTCAAAAGAGAACAAACCTGGGAAGGAACACCTTGATTTTGGACTTCTGGGCTCCAGACCTATAAGAAAATAAATTTCTGTTGTTCAAGTCACCCATATTCTGGTACTTTGTTGCAGCAGCCATAGCAACTAGTACACATGGGCTCTGATGTGTTTTTGTCTAAGTAACAGTAATATCATTTTACAATAGACATTACCACTCCATTATTCAGCTTTTAATGCCTGGTGTGGGAATTTAACAAATACAGAGCACTGCTGTGTTTTAGATATTGTGATACATGCAGAGGATGCAATGGTGAATATGACATTATCTGTGCCTTCGAAGTGCCTACAGTCTCATTGGGGAGACACGTGTAAAACCAGAAATTTAAATCCAACCTGGTCAGGTTTTTGTGTACAAAGTGTGTAAGAGAACCAAGGAGCAAATGGCTGCCCAACCTTAATTGTTGTGAGACTGTGACATGGTGTGACAGAGAAAATCTCTAGTAAGTGCTCTCAGAAGGAAGATTGAGGAGCAAAGGCTAAAAGGTAATGTTTCTGTTGCCATATGTAAAGATTTTTTTAAGTAATAAAACTTTAAAAGCCTAGAGATTTAAGAGCTCTAATACTATTCAGGCTCAAAATCTCTTGATGAAGCAGTACTTTGATATTTAAAATATCAATAGTATATTGTTTTACATCTCTTAAGGCAATTATTAACTCCTATGTATTAGGATGTACTCTTGTCAGCTAACAGAAGCACCTGAATCATACTTATTTAAAAATATATATAAGAACATATTGACTTATGCAGGTCAAAATCCCAAGAACATGTTTACTGCAGACACAGCTGCATTTGGGAACTCAACTGATAGCATGAGTACTGCCACCCTCTCTCCCTTCTCTCTCTGTAGTCATCTATCTATCTATCTATCTATCTATCATCTATCTATCATCTTTCTATCTTCTGGCACTGTTTTCTTCTGGTTTATTTCATTCACCTGCAATCTACATCACTACGTGGCTCCTGGCACCCCTAACTTTACCACATCATACTTAAAACTAAGGATCCCCACAAGCAGAGAGCATGTCCAAATAGATCCACAAATTGTGATATTCTCCCTCAGATACTTATTATTTCACATCTTCATCTTTAACCAAATGCTATGGCTAGTGGGATAGAATAGACTTATTGATCAGACCTGAATAGCCTCCACCTCAGGAACTGGGGGCATAGAGCAGACAAAAGACTAAATCCCATTTGAACCATGTGGACTGAGTTAAATGGTGGTCCTTCAAAGAAATATTGTGGTGGTGTCTAAAGCATAATGGATAACGTACAGATAAAAAACAAATAGTTGATGTGCATACTACTTAATGTAGAGTTATTTCTATTTTACATGTGTACATTGACAGCTACAGACATTTTCTTAATATGTTCTATTTTTAAAATAGCCAAGATGCATGTAATATGTTAGATATGCCAAGCACTTTTTAAGAGAATTTTATACATATTAATTCATTTAAAATGCACAACAAATGAATAACATACTTTTATAATTACCATTTTACAGATAAAACATAAGGCCACCAAAGAGTTAAGTAACTTTGTAAGAACTTACAGTAATAAAGGAAAGAGACAGAATTCAATACAGCCTGGCCTCCGAGTTCATCTTCTCATTCAACATATCACCACTTCCTGTAGGTGGTGTTCAATTAATGTGCGCTAAATGGTTAAATGACTAGAGGCAAGATAGATCCAACTTAAGCAGCAAAACGATGAATTGAATACAAAATTTTGGTTAGCCCTCAATGACTTTATTTATAAGATCTTATTGCTTTGGAATGATTAACTTCAATGTTCATCTGATTTAATATTTTTTAATTTTCTGACTTAGAGGATACTTTTGTTGTATGCATTCCATCCTATTTCTGAATGAGAAGAGATTTTTTAAACCAGTGTATCATTTATTTATTTCATTTCATTTAGCTCAAGACATCCTTCTAAAATTTCCAAGTGTTTGGGGAGTTGTAAATCAGGATGCTAATCTGTGGAGCTCATTTTATCAAATGTTAACAGTACTGTCAAAATATTAAAGATGTGATTTAATACTCTGTTAGAAATATATTTACAAGTGGTAAATTTTCACAATACTTAGGCTTCCGTCTACAAGAAAATGATACAGATAGGGTTAGGTAAATTTTGTTTTCTGTGTAAATTTAATTGTGTTTTCTATGATAGTTCAATAGGACATATTCCATTTTGAATCAAGTTTAGTCTCGCCCACAGAATAATTTATTGCATACTGAGTCTAATTAATTTTAGTGTTAGAACTATGCATTGACATATATTGGATCTGCAGACATACACACATCACACACACACACACACACACACAATTGGGACCTAATTGAAGAACTACTGCACAGCTAAAGAGAATATCAACAGAGGAAACAGATAACATACAGAATGAGAGAAAATATTTGCAAACTATGCACCTGACAACTGACAATATCCAGAATCTATAGGGAACTTAAACAAATCAACAAGAAAAGCAACAAATAACTCCATTAAAAAGTGGACAAAGAACGTGAACAGACACTTCTCAAAAGAAGTCATACGAGTGGCCAAACACACACCCACCCTTACCTCATGCCTCATAGCTATTATGCCTCAAACCTTTGCTTAACTGGCATTGGCTCAGGTGTATCAAAATGATGATTCATCAAATGAGTTTAGGAAAGACCTGAAAGTATTGATGTAATCTAGTTTGTGCTAGATAGAAGCAACTTAAGTTTTTCCTTTCTGCTAACAGATTTGTCACATGACAAGACCAAACTCAGGGGTTCCATAAAGCTGCCTCTGCTCTCCAGAAGCCAGACAATAGACAAGTTGATCTTTCAGTATCCACAACAGTGTGAGAGATGTCCCAAGAACTGCATAATAGTCAAAACACACAGTTAGAGAACTCTCAGCCATGGATTTATTTCTTTTTTTTAACAAATATACTAATTCACCAGGTTAAAAAAAACTACTGTAAAATTCAATGTTTTATCTGTAAAATGGGGACTTAAAAAGTACCTTACATATTTGTTGGGAATTTTAAATGAATTAATATGTGAAAAGTTATTTATTTTTATTTATTTTTTTAAGATGGATTCTTGCTCTGTCATCCAGGCTGGAGTACACTGGCACAAGCTTGGCTTATTGCAACCTCCATCTCCCAGGTTCAAATGACTCTCATGCCTCAGCCTCCTGAGTAACTGGGCTTAGGTGTGTGCCACCACACTGGGCTAACTTTTTGTATTTTTAGTAGAGATGTTTTTTTCATATTGGCGAGGCTGGTCTCAAACTCCTGCTCTCAAGTGATCCACCCAATTCAATCTTCCAAAGTGCTAGGATTACAGGTGTGAGCCACCTCACCTGGCCCAAGTTCTACTAAAAAGTTCTTGGTATACATAACATATTACATGCATCTTTGCTATTTTTTAATACAGAAAATATTGAGGAAATGTCTATATAAAAGTCAAAGTAGGAGAGTGAGACATATACACATGTAAAATGGAAATAATTCTGCATTAAGCAGTATGCATATCAACTATTCATTTACTGACTATATCATCATCAGAAAAGAGCCTGAATAGCCAAGACAATCCTAAGCAAAAAGAATAAAATTGGTGACATTACATTTACCAACTTCAAATTATACTATAAAGCTACAGCAACCTAAACAGCATGGCACTGGTACAAAAATAGACACATAGACCAATGGAACAGAATAGAGACCCCTGAGATAAACCCACACACCTACAACCAATTGATCTTCAACAAAGTCAACAAAAATAAACAATAAGGAAAGAGTATTCCATTCAATAAATGATGCTGGCAAAACTAAGCATGAGGAGAAAAATGAAACTGGACCCTCTACCTCTGAAAATGCACAAACATTAATGAAAGATGGATTAAAGATTTAAGTGTAAGACCTCAAACTATTAAAAAATCCTAGAAGATAACCTAGAAAGTACCTTCCTAGACATTGGCCATGGCAGAGAATTTATGACCAAGTCCTCAAAAGCAAATGCAATAACAACAAACACACACACACACAAATTGCCAATTGGGACCTGATTAAACTAAAGAACCACTGCACAGCAAAAGAGAATATCAACAGAGGAAACAGAAAACCTACAGAATGTGAGAAAACATTTGCAAACTATGCATCTGACAGAGGACTAGTATCTAAAATCTGTAGGGAACTTAAACAAATCAACAAGAAAAATAACA
This sequence comes from Ateles fusciceps, assembly GCA_036589455.1. NCBI lineage: Eukaryota > Metazoa > Chordata > Mammalia > Primates > Atelidae > Ateles > Ateles fusciceps. The sequence goes on from JAZHEH010000193.1 coordinate 9,875,395, forward strand.
AATAATCCTATTAAAATGTGGAAACAGACATGAACAGATAGTTCTCAAAAGAAGTCATACATGTGGCCAGTAAACATATGAAAGAATGTTCAGCATTACTAATCATCAAAGAAATGCAAATCAAAACCATCTCATACCAGTTAGAATGACTATTTTTAAAAAGTCAGAAAATAATAGTATGTTGGAGAGGTTATGCAGAAAGGGAACACTTATGCATTGTTGGTGGGAATGCAAATTATTTCAGCCCCTGTGGAAAGCAGTTTAGAGATTTCTCAAAGAACTGAAAATAGAACTACCATTTGACCCAGCAATCCCCTTAAGTATATACCCCTTGCTTTGGGTATATGCTCAAAAGAAAAGAAATCATTCTACCAAAAAAACACCTGTACTTGTATGTTTGATACAGTACTATTCACAATATCAAAGACACGGAATCAACCCAGGTGTGCATTAACAGTGCATTGGATAAAGACAATGTGGTACACATACACTATGAAATACTATGTCACCATAAAAAAGAATGAAATCATGTGCTTTGCAGCAACACAAATGCAACTGTAAGTCATTGTCCTCAACAAGTTAACAGAGAAACAGAAAACCAAATACCACATATATTCTCACTTATCAGTCGGAGCTAAACATTGGGTGCATACAGACACAAAGATGGAAACAATAAACACTAAGGAGTCCCCCAGGGGGCAAGGATAAAAAACTACTTGTCAGGTACTATGTTCACTGTTTGCGTGATGGGATAATTAGAAGCCCAAACCTCAGCATCACCAAATACAGCCAGGTAACATACCTACACATGTACCTCCTGAATCTAAACCTTGAAAATAAAATAAAAAATAAGTTCATTCACCAGAAAATAGTCAATGCGTAACTAAAAGGTGAATGATAATAAATGCATTTTAAAAGTGATCATGACATTGATTTTGAAAGGAAAATCAGTACTTTTCAAAATTGCTAAAGTGTATATATCTAAACTAAACAAATCTTATTAAATTGTAGGAAAAAGACACATGCCCATGTATGTTTGTTGCGGTGCTGTTTACGATAGCAAAGACCTGGAACCAACCCAAATGCCCATCAATGATAGACTGGACAAAGAAAATCTGGCACATATACACCATGGAATATTATGCAGCCATAAAGAACGACAAGTTCGTGTCCTTTGTAGAGACATGGATGAATATGGAAACCATCATTCTCAGCAAACTGACACAAGAACAGAAAAACCAAACACCGCATGTTTTCTCTCATAGGCTGGTGAAGAACAATGAGAACACCTGGGCACAGGGGAAGAGAATAACACTCCCTGGGCTAGGTGTGGGAGTGGAGGTGGGGGAGGGGAAGGAGAGTGGGGGGGGAGGTTGGGAGGATGGGGAGGGGATAACACCAGGAGAAATGCCTGATGTAGGCGACGGGGTAGGGGAGCGGGGAGGCTAGAGACAGCAAACCACCACTACCATGGCGTGTATGTACCTATGCAACAATCCTTCAGGATGCAGGATGTGAACATGTACACCAGAGTCCAAAATAAAATTTAAAAAAATAAAAAAAGAAGAATTCATATAAGATGAGTAAAAAAAAAAATTATAGTAATCATAGTAGCAATAATATAAATATGGAAAAAGAAAAGTGTGAAGAGCATTGTATTTAAAATCATGGCAAGAAATAGAATTTATAGTGAGTAGATCTTCCCAGAAGAAGAAGAAAAACAATCAAAATCATAAATTAGTAAAATTAAAATATAGCCAGATTTTAATAACGTTACAAATATTATAGATGTTCAATTGCTTTCAAATTAAGTTTATGTATATACTTAAATAAGTATAAGTATTAGGTATACATTTTTTAATTTGAAAATTAATACAGCCAGTGCTATATAAATTTCAAGTCCAGAGACAAATCATAGAAGATTAACTCCATTGTACAGTGAAAACAGTTAAACAATCTCACAAACAAATTTTAATATTTTTTTCACTTTCTATAAAACATCCATAAATATTTTTGTTACTTCAGATGAATATTCTGCCATAGTCTCTTAATTATGCCTGTCTATTCTGACTCCATTAAGCTTTCCTTTTCTTTCATAGCCATGTGTTTAACTATTTCTGTAGTTTTCTCTGATGTTAATAGTTTTCTCAATTGACATCGACGTGCAGAGATGAACATTTAGAATCTAGTTACCAGCTTCCTTGTCATTCAGATTGTCAGTTTCATTAATTTTCTCATGAACCAGTCAGTATGAAATTACACAGACCTATCAAAGTAAACTAAACTCATGGGGCCTATCATTGTTTTCTGTATCGTTCACTGTAATTATTAGTTCATGTTGTGCACAGTCTTTTGGTATTCAGAATTTAGAAACTATAGTATGATTATTATCAACAAAAATGTAAGCTTTTCAGAATATAATATTATTAAGAAAAGTATAATAGATATTCATAAGTTTAAAAGAATTGGTTGTAAGTTCTAATTTTAGAGATGAAAAAATGAGCAATTATTGTCCATTTTGGGTTCTTGATTGGCTGTGTTTGAAAAGACAAAATCTTATTAATATGCATCTCAGCATGACTGGAAAAATAATTCTGATAGTAGAAGACATTGAACAGTAAATATTAGACAGCCAGAGAAGTTGTTACATTGAAAGATTTCAACAAAGGCACTAAATAAAGAATTGAAATAAATATCTACAATAAGTATCTAAAATGTATGTAATAAAATCATGTAGCAAGCAATTTTTTAAATTGAATGATCAAAGGTGCACTGGCTGAGGAAAAAATAAACATATACAGTCTTTGAAAGTCAAGTAAGGAAAAAAATATGCAATGTTGTCAATAGTAAGCTAAAACCCCTGATTAAAACACATGGATTTCTAGCTAACTTGCTGTGTGACTTGAAAATATGAATTGCCTCCCCCTGGAAGCCATGGTCCGTGTGAGACCAGGGAATCTGGTCAGGCCATTCAGTGTCAATGAAATTTAGAAGAAGAGTCAGGCAAATGCCCCCACAGAATGTAAATATATGAAGGAAACAACAACATTGCTAGAAATTTCTTGAGTCTGGTGCCTGCTTAGAATACTGTCAAACATAAATAAAAGAAAAAAAAGTCCAGGAAAAAATAAATGAAATTATAAGAGAAAATTAATAAATATTGGTAAGAAAAACATTTTGAGCATGTTTATGTGCTGATTATTCTGCTAAGTATTTTTCTTTATCATGTTTTGGTATTATAAATAATTTATTTGAAACTAAGTACAGTTTCTGGCACATGGTAGGGCTCTATAAAGGTACAAGCAATCATCACCATTATTATTATTAATCATGCCAATTGCTCTTAATTGGTACTGGAACGTAAAGATATTAAGTGAAGAACAAAGATGTGTGTCTGAGGTGGGAAGGAGTAGGATTTAAATTATTAAAGGCCCACAATGTGTGAGATTTTTGTATCTTTTAATATATGTCAGCTTAAATAAATTATAAAAAGAAACTTTAGTATCCCAATTTACAAGCAAGAATGCTGAAGTTTTCTCTTTCATGTTAAATTCTTTATTTTTTTCTCATGCTCTCTTCCTTGTTTTTGCATTTTTCTTCCCTTTTTATCTCTTTCCTTTTTTATCATTTATTATCTACTTAGCTAGAAACAGTTGCAGTTGAGTTATATAAATGGATATAATTCAAAATAAAATAAATATGTGCCTACATGTGTGTATACATACTTTATATGTATGTGTGTGTAAATATATGCATGTGATGTCAACAAAGGGAAAATAATAGTAAAACATGTTAAAACTAAAGATTTGGATTAAGAGATTTGTACATGATGTATACACAATTAGAGGAGAACTGCAAATTGGGCTCTGAACTTCCATATGTCCGTAAGAAAAAATTCAGGGCAATCTTATAGGAGTCCTTGTGTATGCATAATAAAAACAAAGTAGATAATAAATATGCACTTACTTATTTCTGATATTTTAACCAAAGAGAGGACAGAGTAAACAGAGTAAAAATATTCTTCTGCTTCTTCACTCAAAAATCTCCCCAACAGTGTATAAATTAAAGGCAAAATTTACTGTCAGTGAAATAAGTAGAAATTCCTATCTCTGAAACACAATTTGAAAAGATGGAAAACACACAAAAAAATATAAAGCCAGAAATTAAAACATGTACAACCAGAGAAAATTATTTTTACAGAAAGGAGTAAAGGAACAAAAACTACAAAACAATCAGAAAAAAAAAAAATGGCAGAAATAAGTCCCCTTACTTATCAGTAGTAACACTGAATGTAAATGAACTAAACTCTTCAATCAAAACATATAAAATAACTGAATGGTTTAAAATAAAAAAGGAACCCAATGATCTGTTGCCTATAAGAAACACAATTCACCTATAAAGACACACATAGATTGGAAATAAAGGTCTGGTAAAAGATATTGTAAGCAAATGGAAACCAAAAGAGAGCAGGAGTCGCTATACTTATATCAGATAAAATAGATTTCAAGACAAAAACTATAAAAAGAGACAAAGAAGGTCATTATATAATGATAAAAAAAAATCAATTCAGCAAGAGGATATAACAATTGTAAATATTTATGCATCAAACATGAGCACCCAGATACATAAAGTAAATATTATTAGAGAGAGATATATATAAATATATCTCTATAATATAAATATATATAATTATAATATAATATAAAATAAAAAGAGATAGATATTGATACAATAGAAGCCGGAGGCTTCAATGCCCCACTTTCAGCATTAGACACATCATCTAGATAGAAAACCAACGAAGAAACCTGAGACCCAATTTGCACTACAGACCAAATGGACCTAATGGATAGTTATAGAACATTTCATCCAATGGCTGGAAAATACGCAATCCTCTCCTCAGCACACAGCATTCTCAAGGACAAACCATACATTGGGGCATAAAACACATCTTAAATTATTTTTTAATTTGAAATCATATCATATCAAGTATCTTCTCTGACTATAGTGGCATAATACTATAAATCAATAACAATAAAAACTTTGGAAATTCTACAAACATACAGAATTTAAATAGTATGCTCCTGAATGAGCAGTGGGTCAATAAAGAAATTAAGAAGGAAGTTTAAAAATTTATTGAAGCAAATTAAAATTGAAACACAGCATACCAAAGCCATTAGGATACAGCAAAAGCAGTACAAAAAGGAAAGTTTATAGCAACAAATGACTACATCAAAAAGTAGAAAACCATTTAAATAAACAAGTTAATACTGCATCTGAAAAAATTAGAAGAGCAAGAACACACCAAATCCAAAATTATTAAAAGAAGAAAGGATAAATATCAGAGTGGAAATAAATGAAATTGAAACCAGAAGAACAATACAAAAGATCAATGAAACAAAAATAATAAACAAATAATAAACAAACAATAAACAAAATTGAGAAACCTTTAACCTGACTAATCAAAAAGAGAGAAGACTCAATAAATATAATGAGATGAAAAAAGAGGATTTATATCTGATACCACAGAAATTCAAAGAATCATTAGAAGCTGATATGAGCAAATACATGCCATTAAATTAGAAAACCTAGAAGAAATAGATAAATTCCTAGACACATACAATTTGCCAAAGATTGAACCATGAAGAAACCCAAAACCTGAATAGACCAATAACAAGTAATGATATCAAAGCCCACAATAAAAAGTCCCCAGCAAAGAAAACCATGAAACCCAATGATTTCACTGCTGAATTCTATGGAAAGAACTGACACTAATGCTACTTAAACTATTCTGAAAAATAAAGAATGAAATACTTCTAAACTAATCCTACGAAGCCAGTAATACCTTGATACCAGAACCAGACAAATCCACATCAAAACAAAACAAAACAAACAAACAAACAAACAAAAAGAGCTACAGGCCATTATCTTTGATGAACATTTATGTAAAAGTCATTAACAAATTGCTAGTAAACCAAATTCAGCAACACATTAACAAGTTCATTCCATGAACAAGGGGGATTCATCCAAGTGATAAAAAGATGGCTCAAGATACACCAATCAATTGATGTGATACATCACATCAACAGAATAAAGGATAAAAACCATATAACCATTTTAATTGGTGGTGCAAAGCATTTTATAAAATTCAATATCACTTCATGATAAAAATTATCAAAAACTGGGTACAGAAGAAACATACCTTGATACAATAAAAGCCGTTATGACAGACCCACAGCTAACATCATACTAAATGGGGGGAAAAATGAAAATATTTCTTCTAAGATCTAGAAGATGATGAGATAGCCACCTTCACCAGTGTTAATGCTCTAATCCTAGCTACAGCAATGAGACAAGAGAAACTTATAAAGTGTATTCAAATTGGAAGGGTAGAAATCATAATTATCATCATTTGCAGATGGTATAGTCTTATATTTGGAACAACCTAAATACTCCAACATAAAATGATCTGAATAAACAGATTCTGCAAAGTAAAGTTGCAGAATACCAAATCAACATACAAAAATCAGTAGCATTTCAGTATGCCTATAGCAAACAATCTGAAAAACAATCAAGAAATAATCCCATTTATAATAGCTATGAGTAAAATAAAATATCTAGGAATTAACCAAGTAAGAGAAAGGTCTCTATAATAAAAACTGTCAAACACTGATGCAAGAAACTGAAAAAGACACACACACACAGATATTTGATATTCATGGATTGGAAGAATCAATATTGTTAAAATGTCCATGCTACCTAAAGCAATCTGCAGATTCAATGCAATTGTTATTAAACTACAAATGACCTTCTAAACAAAAACAGGACAAATAATTCTAAAATGTATATAGAACCATAAGAGACCCAGAATAGCCAAAGCCATCCTGAGCAAAAAGAACAAAACTGAAAGAATCACATTACTTGACTTCAGATTATACTATAAAACGTTAGTAATCAAAACAGCATGAAATTGTCATAAAAACAGAAACATAGACCCATGCAACAGAATAGAGAACCCAAATAAATCCATACATCTAATGTGAATTCATTTTTGACAAAGGTGCCTAGAACATATATTGTGGAAAAAACAGTCTCTTCAACAAGTGGTACTGAGAAACCTGGCTATCCATATGCAGAAGAATAAACTGGACCCCTGTCTCTTGCCACATATAAAAATCAAATCACAATGAAATAAAGACTTAAATCTATAACCTCAAGCTATAAAACTACTAAAAGAGAACTCTGAGTGGCAAGCACTCCAATTATAGGATAAATATCATATTTTACATGAAAAAAACTTCAAGGGAAAATATATCATATTCTTATCAACTTTGCCAGAAGCACCATGTTAATTTTCTTGATACTTTTTCTTTTTTTTTATTTTTTATTTTTTTTGAGACAGAGTCTTACTCTGTCACCCAGGTTGGAGTGCAGTGGCATGATCTTGGCTCACTGCAACCTCTGCCTCTCAGGTTCGAGCAATTCTCCTGCCTCAGCTTCCTGAGTAGCTGGGATTACAGGCATGCACCACCATGTTCAGCTAATTTTTCTATTTTTAGTAGAGACAAAATTTTGCCATTTTGGCCAGGCTGATCAGGTGGACCTCACGTGATCCACTTGCCTTGGCCTTCTAAAGTACTGGGATTACAGGCATGAGCCACCATACCTGGCCAATACTTTTTCTTTGTTTGTAAGTCATTGCAGTTAGAGATTAAATTATATTATATTTAAAATATAATAATAGAAAAGAAAACATTGGGGGAAACTCTCCAAGACAATGGACTAGGCAAAGATTTGAGTAATACCTCACAAGCACAAGCAACAAACACAATAGTGGGCAAATAGGATTACACAGGTTAAAAAGCTTCTGCACAGCAAAGGAAACAATCAAGATGAAAGAGACATCCCAAGGAATAGTGGAAAATATTTTCTAAATATCCATGTGACAAGGAACTAATAACAAGAATATATAAGGAACTTAAATAACTCTATAGGAAAAAAAATCTAATAATCCAATTTAAAAATTGATCTGAATAGACATTTCTCAAAAGAAGACATGCAATGATAGACTGGATAAAGAAAACGTGGCACATATACACCATGGAATACTATGCAGCCATAAACAAGTATGGGTTTATGTCCTCTGCAAGGACATGGATGATGCTGGAAACCATCATCCTCAGAAAACTATCACAGGAGCAGAAAACCAAACATTGCATGTTCTCACCCATAAGCGGGAGTTGAACAATGAGAACACATGGACACAAGGAGGGACACACCAGAGCCTGTCAGGGTGGAGTGAAACGGAAGGGAGAGCATTAGGACACATACCTAATGTATGCGGGGCTTAAAACTTAGATGACAGGTTGATAGATGCAGCAAATCACCATGGCACGTGTATACCTATGCAACAAACCTGCACACTCAGCATATGTAATCCCAGAACTTAAAGTAAAATAAAAATAAATAAATAAAATAATTTTTTATGAAAAGATGCTCAACATCACTGATTATCAGAGAAATGTAAATAAAAACTACAATAGATATCATCTCATACTAGTTAAAATGGCTTTTATTCAAAAGACAGGCCATAATAAATGTTTTGTTGAAAGTAGAGAAAAGGGAACCCTCAGACACTGTTGGTGGAAATGTAAAAAAACTAAAAATAAAAAATAAAATAAAAATAGAACTCCCATATGATACAGCAATCTCATTCTAGTCTATATTTAAAAGATGAAAAATGAGTATGTCGAAGAGTTATCTGTACTCCTATGTTTATTGCAGCACCACTCAGAATAGCCAAGATTTGGAATCAACCTGAGTGTCCATCAACAAAAAAAATGGATAAAGAAAATGTGTTACATATATACAATACAGCAATATTTAGCCATACACACAAAAAAGAATGAGATCCTGTTATTTGCAACTGCATGAATGGAACTGGAGGACATTATGTTAAGTGAAATAAGCCAGACACAAACTTCACGTATTCTCACTCATTTGTAGGACCAAAAAATTAAAACAATTGATTTCATGAAACTAGGGAGTAGAAGGATGGTTATCAGCAGTTGTGAAGGATAGTGAGAAGAAGGGAAGAAATGAGGATGGTTAATGGGTACAAATATATAGTAATATACAGTGAATAATAGCTACTATTTTATGGCACAACAAGGTAACTACATACAGTAATAACTCGTATGTTTCAAAATAACTGAGAGAATACATCTGGAATGCTGTTAACACCAAGGAAGGATGAGTGCTTGAGGTGATGGTACCCATTTCCCTGGTGTGATTATTACACATTGTATGCCTGTATTAAAATACATCATGTACCTCATAATTATATATGCCTACTATGTATCTATAAAATATTTTGAAATATATGCAAAAGTCAATTCTCTCTACCTTACACTCAAAGTGTAAATCAATACTCTAATAGACAAGCATAACATATTAATACATGTAGAAAAATTAAAACAACTCTCAGCAAAATTATTCATTTTAAAGTTTTAAATGGCAACACCAACCTTCTAGGAGTAGCATATTTTTTTACTTACACAATCATGAAAATTATGGTCTCCTTGAAAACAAAAAATAAACCCAGACTTAAAATATGATAGAGAAAGGCAACTGAGGCTCAGCAGAATTTTTAACAGTGGAAACATGTAGGCTATTTCCAGGAACAAATAATGTTTTGGTAGTCAGAATCTCCTCTGGTACTACTAAAATTATTAAGCTAAGTAAAATGAAATACTTTTGACATCTATTATAACTACAAGAAATAACAGAATAATAAGTTGAACTTTAAGTCAATTTAATTTATAGGATGATATCAGTATCAAAACGTTTCTGAAGAGGAAATGTGCATGCTTTCTGTTAATTATCAATTTTCTTGTTTGTCACATCAAAGAACAATTATATTTATCTAGGAATCATCAATTTTAACCTATTCTCAAAGAAAAATAAACTTATATTTAGAAGTCAAAAAGATTTAAAAGGCCAATAAAGGAAAACTAAACTAGTTAGCCGAGATGAGATTCAAACTAAAGCAAAATGAAAGGGGCAGTTCAATTTTCCTGGCCAACCCCTAGAAAGACTTAAGAATTGGATGCACAAGTTATATGTAAAGGCAGAGAGAAGATGAGGGGGTAAAACAGGCAAATTATTTGAAAGTCTGGTTCAAACATTTAGATAGTTACACAATCCCCATATTCTCTACCACTGGCCACTTATTAATTCAGGTGACTTCTGCCTGGTCCTTGAACACTGAAATAGAGGAGGAGGTACGTTCTATGAAGAAACTGAAACAGAGGCCCCAGGATAGAGCATAGAATTAGGTGCAGGAGAGGAGAGGGAGAAAATAGTCTCAGTAAGTACAAGTTAGAATCACCCTTGCCTGAATTGGCTCAGAGCACCAGTTGTCAGACATTTGTTAGGCAGGAAACTGAGAGACTCTCTTCTGGAAAACTGAATCATTTCAGAAAAGAATTCTATAGATACTGACAGGTGAAAAAAATCAAGTTCATGACATCATAGTGGGATTATTAATCTACAAACTAATTCTATCTAATCAAGTTTTTATTGTCTCACTCTTAAATATAATCACCAAATATTTAAGCATAAAAGATAAAGCATAACAGTTAAACAACAATTTTTAAAAACTCAAAATAGAGACAATGTAGGTTAAAAAAGTAATGTTAACAAAAATATATGTTATATATTATATAATGACATTATATTTTATGCTATGTCATATTATATATAATATCCTAGAAGAGATAAGACAGGTTATTGTATCTTTAAAATAAAAAGCAAAAATCATACTAAAAGAAGTAATATTCACATAATAATATTTTCTGGAAAATTTTTAAAAGAAGATAGTAATTTTAATGAAATGGGCAATAGAGGGTGGAAAAGCTAACAATTTACTATTGAATGTTTTTATATATAGAATAGGAGAGAAAGAATAATATAATTTAAGGAACAATCCAGGAGATTCAACCCAGAATCAGAAAGAAAGAACAGAAAATACTTGTAAGGGAGAAATAAAGACCATTTCTCCAATCAAGATAGACATGACTCTCTGAATGTGACAGGAGGCAGACAAATTCCTAGGCAATATAGACGGGTCCCCAGTGAAATCCAACTCCTCAAGCCAAGGACAGTCTAATGCCTGAAAACTGAAATGCCAGTTCTGGATATGGTCCATGACTGGAGTGAGAATTTCCATCCCCACCTTACCCACTCCTTTTCTACTGGTTCCTTCTGAATAATGCCTTTTAACTATTTGAATGGTGCTTTTGCCAAGAACACCAATGGACCAATCAGCATGTATTCCCTCATTTTAAGCCCACAAAAACCCCAGACTTGGCCTCACAGATGGCAACCCACTTTCAGGTCCCCTCTCCATGCTGACAGCTTTCTGTCAGTCAATAAAATTCTACTCTGCCTTGCTCACTCTCCAGTGTCTGCAAATCTCATTCTTCTTGGTCACAGGACAAGAACCCAGAACTCTCTGAACTGGGGGAACAAAAAGAGCTGTATCACTGCTGCTCACCAAGCTGCAGGGGTGGGAGTAAAAGAGCTTGTAACATTCTCTTTCAAACTACAGGAGTGAAAAAGCCACTGGATGCCACTCCCTCTCCCACATCAAACTATGGAAACAAAGATAAGAGGCATTCAGTACCTTCTGGTATGCGTAGATACATTCACTAACTCATATTTGGTCTATGCATACTTAACCTCCTTGTAAAATTTGTTTCTTCTCACCTAGAGGCCATCAAATCCCAAAAGGTCATGCAAATGGAACCTGGGATGAAGACTCCCTTATACCAGAGACCCTTAGATAGGCCTCTGACAGAGATCTGACTGCCATTTTCCCAAAACATTGCCCCCTGTCAGCATAAACAGTAGAACAGTCACTGTCCCTATCCTAATAGCAGTTAGATGTACCTCTTTAAATGGGAGATTGATAGTGACAGGAAAACCGACAAATTCCTAGGAAAACAGGAATGGGTTACTGGTGAAACTTGACCTTTAAGCCAAGGATAGCCTAAAGCCCGAAAACCAAACTGGCAGTTGGGGATAGAGTCCCTGACCAGAGTAAGATCTTCCATCCCTGCCTTACTCACTTGCTCTTGATTGGTTTCTTCTGAATGATGCCTTTACCAATCAAATGGTGCTTTTGCCAAGACCACCCATGGACCAATCAGCATGCATTCTGCCATTCTAAGCCCATAAATACCCCAGACTCAGACTCATAGATGTCAACCTGCTTTTGGATTACCTCTCTGTGCTGAGACTTTTCTATTGCTCAATAAAATTCTGCTCTGTCTTGCTCACTCTCTGGTGTCCATGAACCTCATTCTTCTTGGTTACAGAACAAGAACACGGAACTCTCCAAACTGTGGGAGGAAAAAAAAGCTGTAACATCCCTGATCACAGAGCCATGGGCAATGGGACTAAAAGGGCTTGTAACACTCTCTCCCACTCACTGAACTACGGGAATGAAAAAGCCACTTAACACCACTCTCTCCCCCCTTCCAAACTACAGGAACGTGAAAAAACCATGACATTTTCAGAACACAACCTACTAAATGAGGAAGTTTCATACTGGATCACATTGTGAAATTTCAGAACACCAACAATAAATAAACCATTCTAAAAATTTCCAGAGTAAATAAATAGGTCATCTACAAGAAATACAAGAATGGGATACAAAAATTGCATGAGACTTCTCAATGCAACTCCTGAATTAGGTAAACAAAGGAGAAATTTCTACAATATTTAAAGAAAAATAATTGCCTATCTAAATTTTTATGTAGACCTTCATCATTAGTCAAAGATGTAGGTAGAATTGTGATGTTTTCAAATTTTCAAAGTCCATAAAAAGGTGCTGCCCATCTACATTGTTTTAGAACATTACTAGAGGATACTCTCCAGCAAAAATGCAATAAGTACATTAAAAGATTCTCCTCAAAGTTAGCTGCCCCAAGCAAAGGCTCTGTAGATTAAAATGTTTCAGAATGAGTAGCAAGTTGGAAGATTTCAAGATTTTTTTTTTTAGAAAAAAGCAATAAACTATATGACATGTTAGACCACGTGTGAAATTACAGGGACTGATATTTCATGAACTCATTGGGAAGCATAATATGATTAAACGTTCAACAAAAATTATGAAATACGGTAAAATAGTTAACTCTGGGGGGGGGGAAGAGTTCAAAAAGGATTATCATAATAACTATAAGATTTGTTTTGGCCATGAACAATATTTATCTAATGATAATAATAAAAATGCATACTTTTGAGATCCCTTTCTAAAAGGCAAACTTTTCTATATAACTATAATCAATCATACCTTAAATATTTTATTTACATATTGGTAATTATCAGTTGCATATTCAAAATGAAGTTTATCTTCTTAAATAATTTCCTCAGCATAGAAAGTGGAGAAGTCAAACATCACTTGTTGTGTGAGGGAATTATTCCAAATGTCCTTTTCTACTATTTTATAGAGTAAGAGACTGTTTTCTTAACTTAGCAACAAGTATTCAGACACTTCTGCATTTGAGACTCTCATTTGTTACTTTTCATAAATACTGGTAGAAATCAAACTGTGCTTAGGGCTTTTTCAATGAACAGCTTGTGACTTTTTTCCAAGTCTTTTTAAAACTATTTCCATAAGCCCAGAGTCTGGTATGGATTTGTTTTGAGTTATCAGAAGCCAGTAGCTATCTGGGTCACTGCTTCACTCTGGACATCATACCTCTTGACCATATGCTTTGAGACTGCCTCACACAAGCTCTGCACAGTAGGAAACACTCTTGAGTTGGATGATGCAGTTACATTGATTGTGCAGATCAAGAAAGATCATGCAGGGCACCCAAGCAATTTATTTTTATTCAAGTTACCCTCTTTCTCAATTTCACTGTATTCTGTTCCCATAAAGATATTGGAATGTGGCTTAACTAAAATCTAAATAAATTCAAAAGGGAATTAACTTTCTTACATTTTAGTAATTGTTTTCCAATGTCTTCTTACATTACACCCTATATCTTCATGTTCTTTCAAATAATTTAAATATATCATTGGGAATTTTTAAAAGCAGAATTATTTTAAACATATGGAAACTAATGATGTCAAGTAAAAAGTGAAGACATAGTGTTATTGTCTTAAACACTTCATAAAGTCATTTCCAAGCAGTTTATTATACTGCTTCCAAGAAAGCCCCTGAGTATACCAACTGTTCCACATTCACTGAGTGAATGGTATTTAATCAACTTAAGTGACTTGGAAGGCTGGGCTGAAAATTTAATTTCAAAAATGCAAGAATCTTAGGGTTTTTATTTGGGTTTTACAGAACTAGTAAATTAAAAAATGACATTTTTCTTCCACTTTAAGAAAGATTTCAAAAAATCTCTGTAAACAAATAGAAGAAAAATTGTTACTTGCTACACCTACACATCTTTTTGTAAGGTATTTGCTTATATTGGACATTTTTCTCCTATATATATATTCTTAGTTCAGAGAGAAACAAACAAGAGAAGTTCAGAAGAAACATTTGCCAACCCGTGGAAACTAATATAACCTACTCGTGATGAAATGCATGAGTTTGAATTAACTGTATTCTGAAATCCACTTTGGTGAATCTTGGAAACACAGCAACCACATAACTTAGTGGAGTATTGAAGCCAAAGTTAACTTCGTGTAGTGTCAGTTAAATGTCTACATTAACTTTAATATGAATGAAAATCTACAGTATTTCCCTTGAGGAAAGACAAAAGTCTTAATGGTTGTTAGGGATATTAAACATCTTTCAGGTACATTTTTAAAGTTCCAAATCCCTAACAATGAATTTTTCATCACACAGATAGCATAAATTATTTGTCTTCTTTATAATTTTTAAACTCTATGCATAAGCTGACATTCAGCAAAAGCCCCTGAAGTAAAATTATACCTCCTTATCATCCTAAGGATAATTCTACATTCTACACACCAGATTACATACTCCTTAAAGAAAAGTAAGATTATATAAGAAGATTTGTTATCTTAGTTTATTTTGTGGAAACCTGGAGGGTCCAATCACTTTTCATATGGCAAATTGATAACACAATACTGTTGGACACTCAAAATTCATTTTTTTCAACTTTTTGTTCATATCTACTAAGACTTAAAATGACTTTTGAACCCTAGGATTGTCTTTAAAATGTTTGCCTGTGACAGAGGTTTTACTAAGGACAAACTCTGCATTACTTGCACGGAGGGCTAGTTTTGACATATGGTTCTCTGCACGAGTACAACTGCTGGCTGACTTCCAATCTGTGAACTGAACTGCCAGCTAAAATCAATATCATTTTGTAATAGGGGCAAAGCCATCACTCTTTTGTAGAAACAGTTATTAGTCTCTTGCTACTTAAGTCATTCATAGTCTGTCCACACATTTAGATACAATATCTTACATTCTATTTCATGTTTATATATTTCATCTCCAAAAGGAATTCACTGAGGTCTGAAACTGGTTTACATAGCTTTGAATCTATAATAGTTTTTAAATAGTGCCAGATAGGGCTTGGTATCAGGATGACGTTGGTCTCATAAAATGAGTTAGGGAGGACTCCCTCTTTTTGTATTGTTTGGAATAGTTTCAAAAGGAATGGTACCAGCTCTTCTTTGTATGTCTGGTAGAATTCAGCTGTGAACCTATCTGGATGTCAACTTTTTTTGGTTGGGAGGCTACTAATAGCTGCTTCAACTTTGGACCTTGTTATTGGTCTATTCAGCATTTCAGCTTCTTCCTGGTTTAGTCTTGGGAGTGTGCTCATATCCGTGATGAACACTGATGCAAAAATCTTCAAAAAAATACTGGCAAACCAAACGCAACAACATATCAAAAAGTTTATCCATCGTGATTGAGTAGGTTTCATCCTGGGGATGCAAGGCTGGTTCAACATACACAAATCTATAAATGTAACCCATCACATAAACAGAACCAAAGACAAAAACCACATGATTATCTTAATAGATGCAGAGAAGGCCTTCGACAACGTTCAACAACATTTTATGCTAAAAACTCCCAATAAACTAGGTATCAATGGAACATGTCTCAAAATAATAAAAGCTATTTATGACAAACCCACAGCTGATATCATACTGAATGGGCAAAATCTGGAAGCATTCCCTTTGAAAACTGGCACAAGACAAGGATGCCCTCCCTCACCACTCCTATTCAATATAGTATTTGAAGTTCTAGCCAGAGAAATTAGGCAAGAAAAAGAAATAAAGGGCATTCAATTAGGAAAAGAGGAAGTCAAGTTATCTCTATTTGCAGATGACATGATTGTATATTTAGAAGACCCCATCATCTCAGCCCAAAACCTCCTTAAGCTGATAAGCAACTTCAGTAAAGTCTCAGGATACAAAATTAATGTGCAGAAATCACAAGCATTCCTATACACCAACAACAGAGAAACAGAGAACCAAATAATGAGCAAACTCCCATTCACAATTGCTACAAAAATAATAAAATACCTAGGAATACAACTAATAAACGATGTAAAAGACCTCTTCAAGGAGAACTACAAACCGCTGCTCAATGAAATAAGAGAGGACACAAACAGATGGAAAAACATTCCATGCTCTTGGTTAGAAGGAATCAATATTGTGAAAATGGGCATACTGCCCAATGCTATCCTCATCAAGCTGCCATTGACCTTCTTTGGAGCTGGAAAAAAAAAAACACTTTAAACTTCAAATGGAACCAAAAGAGAACCCATATAGCCAAGAAGATCCTAAGCAAAAAGAACAAAGTGGGAGGCATCATGCTACCTGACTTCAAACTACACTACCAGGCTACAGTCCTCAAAACAGCATGGTACTGGTACCAAAACAGAGCTATAGACCAATGGAACAGAACAGAGGACTGGAAACAATGTCACATATCTACAACCATATGATCTTTGACAAACCTTACAAAAACAAGCAATGGGGAAAGGATTCCCTGTTTAATAAATGGTGTTGGGAAAACTGGCTAGCCATGTGCAGAAAGCTGAAGCTGGACTTGTTCCTCACACCTTATAAAAAATTAACTCCAGATGGATTAAAGATTTAAACATAAGAATTACACCATAAAAATCCTAGAAGAAAACCTAGGCAACATAATTCAGGACATAGGCATAGGCAAGGACTTTATGACCAAAACACTAAAGCAATGGCAACAAAAGCCAAAATAGACAAATGGGATCTAACTAAACTTATGAGTTTCTGCACAGCAGAAAAAACAATCATAAGAGTGAACTGGCAACCAACAGAATGGGAAAAATTTTTTTGCAAACTAGCCATCTGACAAAGGGCTAATATCCAGAATCTAGAAGGAACTAAAGCAGATGTACAGGAAAAAAGCAAACCTATTCGAAAGAGGGTGACAGATATGAACAGACACTTTTCAAAAGAAGACATTTATGTGGCCAAAAAACACATGAAAAATGCTCATCATCACTGGCCATTAGAAAAATGCAAATCAAAACCACACTGAGATACCATCTCACACCAGTTAGAATGGCGATCATTAAAAAATCTGGAGACAACAGATGCTGGGGAGGATGTGGAGAAAAAGGAACACTTTTACACTGTTGGTGGGAGTGTAAATTAGTTCAACCATGTGGAAGACAGTGTGGTGATTCCTCAAGGATCTAGAAATAGAAAATCTATTTGACCCAGCAATCCCATTACTGAGTATATACCCAAAGGGTTATAAATTGTTCTATTACAAAGACACATGCACACGTATGTTCATTGTGGTGCTGTTTACAATAGCAGAGACCTGGAACCAACCCAAATGCCCATCAATGATAGATTGGACAAAGAAATTGTTGCATATATACACCATGGAATACCATGCAGCCATAAAAAACAACAACCTCATGTCATTTGTAGGGACATAGATGAATCTGGAAACCATCATTCTCAGCAAACTGACACAAGAACAGGAAACCAAACACTGCATGTTTTCACTCATAGGTGGGTCATGAACAATGAGAACACATGGGCACAGGGAGGGGAACATCTCACACTGGGGTAGATTAGGAGGTGCAGGGCCAAGGGAAGGGAGGGTCAGCAGGTGGTGGAGGGTGGGTGGTTGAGGGGGGCTAACACCGGGAGAAATGCCTGATGTAGGCGACAGGGGAATGGAGACAGCAAACCACCACAGCATATGTGTACTTATGCAACAATCCTCCAGAATGAGCACATGTATCCCAGAGCTATATATAACTGTATATACATATACAGTTATATATATAACTGTACTGTACTTTAAGCTCTGGGGTACAGTCATATATATATATATATATATATATATGACAAAAAATAGTGCAGGATACATTGCTATGTACTCATTAACTATTGAATTGAAAACTTTATGTGAATACTAACCAATAAATGAATTTATATTGTTCCTAACATTTAACTGTAAAATGTATTATAGAATATGAATATTTACAGGTTTCACTACCTTATCTGTCTCAAACTGTGAAGTCTTTTGGAAGTTTTCAGAAAAGGTAATAATATCTCGGCCATACCATGGGTTAAAATAAGCTAGATCATAAGAAAGGCAGATACAAAATGTTGTCAGTGATATTGTAAGATGTGAGAGGTGGATGATAAATATAAAACGTTTTTAGGCTATTTAATTTTTTGATCTAGTAGGAGATTTGTTATAATCTGGGGTCACCAATATAAAACATTTAACACTCAACAGAGAAACATGTAAATAAATCATTGCCCTGATAAAGCAGAAAATATCATGGCCAAATTGATTATAGTCTGTAGGTATAGTCCATACAGTTCTCAAAATAGAAAGAAAATTTGAAGAAAAAAAGGAGCACAAAGGGAAAAGCTTTTTGGCTAAGAATGAATTATGTTTGCACAATTACGTTTAACTTTATGCACAACAGTGAAATTTCCATTGAATAGAATAAAATTTGTCATGTTTTTAAGAATCTTTGTAGAATGCAATGGAAAATATCCTTCTGATATTTTTGAAGATGTATCATCGGACTATTAAAATCAAGAGTTGTTGCTAAAGTGGGACAAAAGTGGGCGAAGTATTGAGGATAACTGCTGTGTATTCTGTTCATTACCACACTGGGAATTCTTTTTGCCTCTTTTATAGTTATTCTCCCATTTTGGCTTTCTCCTCTATTTTGTTGGCATATATACTCCTAAAGCTTCTTGAGAAGGAAAAATTCTTATGTATTTTTAGGGGAAAGCTTTTAATATTTTCTCTTTATCCAACATGTTTGGAGTTTCCTAATGAACTAACTGTCTGTATACTTTGTTTTTTTTTTTTGGTGTTTAGCAATCAGTGAACCTTCTGAATCTAAATTTTCATATTTTCAGTACTAGGAAATTTTCTTGAACTATTTGTTTGATCATTCTATTTTAATTTTCTTTCTTCCTGGAACTTTTGTTACTCTTCTCTTGAAATGCCCTTTTCTCTTATTTTTCTTCTTTATTTTGTATTTTTATTTCTGGGTATTTTCCTCCACTTTATTTCATTTTTTAAAATTTAATTTTATTATTTATTTATTTATTTATTTTTATTACACTTTAATTTCTGGAGTACATGTGCAGAATGTGCAGGTTTGTTACATAGGTATACATGTGCCATGTTGGTTTGCTGCATCCATCTTCCAGTCATCTACATTAGATATTTCTTCTAATGCTATCCCCTCCACTAATTCCCACCCCCCTGTTAGTCCCTCCCCTAGCCCCCCACATCCTGACAGGCCCTGGTGTGTGATGTTCCTTTCCCTGCGTCCATGTGTTCTCATTGTTCAACACCCACTTATGTGTGAGAACACGTGGTGTTTGGTTTTCTGTTCTTGTGTCAGTTTGCTGAGAATGATGGTTTCCAGCTTCCACCATGTCTCTGCAAAGGACATGAACTCATCCTTTTTTATGGCTGCATAGTGTTCCGTGGTGTATATGTGCCACATTTTCTTTATATAGTCTATAATTGATGGGCATTTGGGTTGATTCCAAGTCTTTGCTATTGTGAACAGTGCTGCAGTAAACATATGTGCCCATGTGTCTTTATAATAGAATGATTTATAATCCTTTGGATATATACCCAGTAGTAATGGGATTGCTGGGTCAAATGGTATTTCTAGTTCTATATCCTTGAGGAATCACTATGCTGTCTTCCACAATGGGTGAACTAATTTAAACTATCACCAACAGTGTAAAAGCAGTCTTTTTTTCCATATACTCACCAGCATCTGTTGTCTCCTGATTTTTTAATCATCACCATTCTAACTGGCATGAGATGGTATCTCAATGTGGTTTTGATTTGAATTTCTGTAATGATCAGTGATGATGAGCCTTTTTTCATGTGTTTGTTGGCTGCATAAATGTGTTCTTTTGAGAGGTGTCTGTTCATATCCTTTGCCCACTTTTTGGTGGGGTTGTTTTTTTATTGTAAATTTGTTTAAATTCTTTGTAGTTTCTGGATAGTAGCCCTTTTGTCAGATGAGTAGATTGCAAAAATTTTTCCCCATTTTGTTGGTTGTGGGTTCATTCTAATGATAGTTTCATTTGCTGTGCCAAAGCTCTTTAGTTTAATTAGATCCCATTTGAATATTTTGGCTTTTGTTGCCATTGCTTTTGGTGTTTTAGTCATGAAGTGCTTGCCCAGGCCTATGTCCTGAATGGTGTTTCGTAAGTTTTCTTCTAGGGTTTTTATGGTGTTAGATCTTATGTTTTAATCTTTAATCCATCTGGAGTTAATTTCTGTATAAGGTGTAAGGAACGGATCCAGTTTCAGCTTTCTACATATGCTAGCCTGTTTCCCAACATCATTTATTAAATAGGGAATCTCTCTCCATTGCTTGTTTTTGTCAGGTTTGTCAAAGATTAGATGATTGTAGATTCGTGGCATTATTTCTGAGGTCTCTATTCTGTTCCATTGGTCTGTATCTCTGTTTTGGTACCAGTACCATGCTATTTTGAGAACTATAGCCTTGTAGTATATTTTGAAGTCAGGTAGCATGATGCCTCCAGCTTTGTTTTATTTTTTCTTTTCTTTTATTATTTTTATTGTTATTTTATTAGGATTGTCTTAGCTATGCAGGCTCTTTTTTGGTTCCATATGAAGTTTAAGGTGGTTTTTTCCAATTCTGTGAAGAGAATCAATGGTAGCTTCATGGGGATAGCATTGAATTGATAAATTACTTTGGGCAGTATGTTCATTTTCATGATATTGATTCTTCCTAACCATGACCATGGAATGTTTTTTCCATCTGTTTGTGTCCTTTCTTATTTCCTTGAGCAGTGGTTTGTAGTTCTCCTTGAAGAGGTCCTTTACATCCTTTGTTAGTTGTATTCCTAGGTATTTTATTCTCTTTGTAGCAATTATGAATGGGAGTTCACGCATGATTTGGCTCTCTGTTAGTCTGTTATTGATGTATAGGAATGCTTGTGATTTCTGCACATTGATTTTGCATCCTGAGACTTTGCTGATGTTGCTTATCAGCTTAATGAGGTTTTGGGCTGAGATAATGGGGTCTTCTAAACATATAATCATGTCATCTGCAAATAGAGTCAATTTGACTTCCTCTTTTCCTAATTGAATACCCTTTATTTCTTTTTCTTGCCTGATTGCCCTGGCCAGAATTTACAATACTATGCTGAATAGGAATGGTGAGAGAGGGGCATCCTTGTCTTGTGCCAGTTTTCAAAGGGAATGCTTCCAGGTTTTGTCCATTCAGTATGATATTGGCTGTGGGTTTTTCATAAATAGCTCTTATTCTTTTGAGATATATTCCATTGATACCTAGTTTATTGAGAGTTTTTAGCACAAAAGGCTGTTGAATTTTGTTGAAGGCCTTCTCTGCATCTGTTGAGATAATCATGTATGTGGTTTTTGTCTTTGGTTCTGTTTACGTGATGGATTACATTTATAGATTTGCATATGTTGGACCAGCCTTGTATCCCAGGGAGGAAGCCTATTTGATGATGATGGATAAGCTTTTTGGTGTGCTATCGGATTTGGTTTGCCAGTATTTTACTGAGGATTTTTGCATCAATGTTCATCATGGATATTGGCCTGAAATTTTCTCGTTTAGTTGTGTCTCTGCCAGGTTTTGATATCAGGATAATGTTGGTCTCATTAAATGAGTTAGGGAGGATTTCCTCTCTTTTATTGTTTGCAGTAATTTCAGAAGGAATGGTACCAGCTCCTCTTGTACTTCTGGTGGAATTTGGCTGTGAATCCATCTTGTCATAGACTTTTTTTAGTTGGTAGGTATTAATTGCTGCCTCAATTTCAGACCTTGTTATTGGTCTATTCAGGGATTCAACTTCTTTGTGGTTTAGTGTTTGGAGGCTGTATGTGTCCACAAATTTATCCATTTCTTCTTAATTTACTGGTTTATTTGCATAGAGGTGTTTGTGGTAATCTCTGATAGTTTGTATTTCTGTGGGATCAGTGGTGATATCTCCTTTATCTTTTTTTTATTACATCTATTTGATTCTTCTCTCTTTTCTTTTTTATTAATCTGGCTAGCAGTCTATCTATTTTGCTGATCTTATAAAAAAAACCCAGCTCCTTGGATTTACTGGTTTCTTGAAGGTTTTTTGTGTCTCTATCTCCTTCAGTTCTACTCTTATCTTAGCTTTTGAATTTGTTTAATCTTCTTGTTCTTTTTCTTTTAATTGTGACAGGTTCTCAATTTTCATCTTTCCTCCTTTCTCTTGTGGGCATTTAGTACTATACATTTCCACTTTATTTTCTAAACCTTCTATTAACTTTTTATTTAGTCCATCAAAATCATTATAACTTTTCTTTTTCTTAGAGATTTCATTTTTTAATAATTTCAATTTTTATTTTACATTTAGAGGGTACATCTGAAGGTTTGTTACATGGATATGTTGCATGATGTGAGATTTAGACCTTTAATAATCTCATGATTCTGTTTCCCAAGCGGTAAACATAGTGCCCAATAAGTAATTTTTCAACCTTTGCCTTTCTTCTTACACCTGTCTAATAATCCCTAGTGTCTATTGTTGCCATCTTTATATTTACTATTACCCAATGTATAGCTCCACTTATAAGTGAGAACAGGTAGTATTTGGTTTTCTGTTTCTCCATTAACTTGTTTAGGATAATGGCCTCCAGATCCATCTATGTTGCTGCAAAGGATATAATTTTATTCTTTTCTATGGCTGTGTAGTATTTTATGATGTATATTTACCACATTTACATTAATTCAATCATTGTTGATGGGTATCAGTGTTGACTCAAGTCTGTGCTATTGTGAATAGTGCTGCAATGAACATATGTATCCATGTGTCTTTTTAGTACAATAATTTATGTTATTTTGGATATATACCTAGTAATGAGAATGCTTAATTAAATAGTAGTTCTGTTTTAACTTCTTTGAAAAAATATCCTAACTGTTTTCGCAGGAGCTGAACTAATTTACATTCTTATCAACAGGATGTAAGCATTCCCTTCTCTCTGCAACCACACCAACAACTGCTTTTTTAAACATTTTTTAATAATAATTATTTTGACTAATGTGAGATGGTATCACATCGTGGTTTGAAATAGCATTTCTCTGATGATTAATGATGTTGAGCATTTTTTCATATATTTGTAGTCAATTTGAATATCTTCTTTTGAGAAGTTTCTGTTCATGTCTTTTGTCTGCTTTCTAATGGGGCTGTTTGTTTTTTTGCTTGCTGAATTGTTTAAGTTCCTTATAGATTCTGAATATTAGATCTATGTCAGATGCATAGTTTGCAAATATTTGCTTCAATTCTGTAGGTTGTTAGATTATTGACAGTTTCTTTTGCTGTGCAGAAGCTCGTTAGTTTAATTTGGTCCCACTTCCAATTTTGATTTTGTTGCAATTGATTTTGAAGAGTTAGTCATAAGTTATTTCCCCAGGCCAATGTCCAGAATAGTGTTTTCTAGATTGTCTTCTATGATTCTTATATTATAAAGTCTTAAATTTAAATCTTTAATCCAAAAAGAATGAATTGTGCCTACAAGACGTAGGAGATAGCCATAAAAGTGCAAATCTAAGTTACTGGCCTAAAACAGGAGGTAGAGAGAGAGATATTACTCAGTAACAATTGTTACTGCAGAAATTCAAATGATCATCAGAGGTTAATATTAGCAACTATTTTCAAATTAATTAGAAAATGTAGAAGAAAAGAATTCCTAGAAACATAAAACCTACCAAGATTGAGCCATGAAGAAATCCAAAACCTGAATAGACCAATAGCAACTAATGCGATAAAAGTTGTAATAGAAAGGAAGGATCAATAAGGGAAAACCCATGTCCTGATGGTTTCACTGCTGAATTCTATGAGACAAAGAACTAATGCCAACCTACTCAAACTATTTTGAAAAATAGAAAAGGAGGGAATACTTTCAAACTCATTCTATGAGGCCAGTATTACCCTGATACCAAAAACAGACACATTAGAAAAAGAAAATTATAGGCCAATATCCCTAATAAACATTAATGCAAAAGTCTTCAATAAAATGCTAGCAAACCAAATTTAACAATCCATTGAAAAGACCATTCATCATGAGCAAATGTGATTCATCTAAGGATGCAAGGATGATTCAACACATGCAAATCAATTAATGTGATACATCATATCAACAGAATGAAATACAAAAAAACATATGGTCACTTTAATTGATGCTGAAAAAGCATCTGATAAAATCCAGCATCGCTTCATGATAAAATTCCTCAAAAAAAAAAACTGGGAATAAGCCAGGTGCAGTGGCACAAACCTGTAATCCCGACACTTTGGAAGGCTGAGGCCGGTGGATCACCTGATGTCAGGAGTTTGAGACCAGCCTGGCCAACATGGTGAAACCCCATCTCTACTAAAAATACAAATATTAGTTGGGTATGGTGGCATGCACCTGTAATCCCAGCTACTAAGGAGGCTGAGGCTGGAGAATCCCTTGAACCCAGGAGGTGGAGGTTTCAGTGAGTAAAGATCACACCATTGCACTACAGCCTGGGCAACAAGAGCTAAACAAAACAAAACACAAAACAACAACAGCAACAAAAACTGAGGATAGAAAGAACATATCTCAACACAATTAAAGGTATATACAAGAGATCCACAGCTAGTATCTAGCTGTGGATAGCTAGAACAGGTATAAACAGAAAGCCTTTCTTCTAAGATCTAGAACAAGACAAGTAGACTGATTTTCACCACTGTTACTCAACATAGTACTGGAAGTCCTAGCTAGAGAAAGCAGAGAATAGAAAGAAATAAAAGACATCCAAATTAGAATGGGATAAATTAAATTACATTGTTTGCAGATTATTATTTATATTTGTAAAAGTCTAAAGACTTCACCAAAATAAACTATTATAGCTGATAGACAAATTCATTAAAGTTGCAGGATAGAAAATCAACATATAAAATTAGTATCATTTCTATAAGCCAACAGTGAACAATTTGAAAAGGAAATTAAGAAGGTAATCCCATTTACAATAAATACAAAAATAATAAAATAACTAGGAATAAACTTAACCAAAAAAGTGAAAGATATCTACAATGAAAACCATAAAAAGTTAACACAAAATAATTGAAGAGGGCACCAAAAAATGGAAAGATATTTCATGGTCATGGATTGGAAATATCAATATTGTTAAAATGTCTATATTACACAAAGAAATTTACAGATTCAATGCAATCTTTATCAAAGTACCAATGAACATTATTTGCAGAAATGTAAAAAATAATTCTAAAATACATATGGAACCACAAAAGACCCAGAACGGCCAATGCTATCCTGAGCAAAAAGAACAAAATTGGAGGAATCACATTACCTGACTTCTAATTATATCACAAAGCTATAGTAACAAAAAACAGCCTGATACTGACACAAAAAACTGAAAAACAGACCAATGCCACAGAATAGAAAACTCAGAAATAAATCCATGCATCTACAGTGAACTTAGTTTTGACAAATGTGCCAAAAATATACATTGGGGAAAGGACAGTTCCATCAATAAATGAGAAAACCCAATAACCATATGCAGAAGAATGCTTCTAGATCCCTATCTCTTGCCATATACAAAAGTCAAATCAAAATGGAGTAAAGACTTAAATGTAAGACTCCAAACTATGAAACTACTGAAAGAAAATGTTAGGGAAACTCTATAGGACATTGGTTTGGGCAAAGATGTATTGAGTAATATCCCAAAGCACAGGCAACCAAAGAAAACCATGGACAAATGAGATCACATTAGGTCAAAAATCTTCTGTACAGCAAAGGAAACAATCAAATTGAAGAAACACTTCACAGAATGGTTGAAAATATTTTCAAACTACCCATATGAAAAGAGATTTGTTACCAGAATATATAAAGAGCTCATAAAACTCTATAGGAAAAAAATTATAATACTTCAATTTAAAAATAGACAAAAGATCTGAATAGATATTCTCAGAAGAAGACATAGACATGCCAAACAGGCATATGAAAAGATGCTCAACATCACTGGTCATCAGAGAAATACAAATCAAAACTACATCTCATCCCAATCAAAATGGTTTCATCCAAAAGGCATGCAGTAACAAATTTTAGCAAGGATATGGAGGAAAGGTAACCCTCATACACTGTTGGTGGGAATGTAAATTGGTAAAATTCATGGGGAGAACAGTTTGGAGCTTCCTCAAAAAACTAAAAATAGAACTATCATATGATCCAGCTATCTCACTGCTGAGTATACATCCAGAAGAAAGGAAATCAATATATCAAAGCAGTATCTTCACTCTTATGTTTATTGCAGCACTATCCATAATAGCCAAATTTGAAGCAAACTAAGTGTCCATCAACAGACAAGTGGATAAAGAATATGTAGCACATATACACAATGAAGTCCTATTAAGCTATAAAAAAGAATAAAATCTTGTCATTTGCGGCAACATGGATGGAACTAAAGGATATTATATTATGTGAAATAAGCCAGGCAAACAAAGACAAACTTCACATGTTCTCATTCATTTGGTGGAAAAGCTAGTGGGGACAGAGGAGGGCAGATGACTAATGGATACAAAAGTATACTTAGGTAGAATGAGATCTAGTGTTTGATAGCACACCAGCGTGACTACAGTCAACAATAATTTACTGTATATTTTTAAATATCTTAAAAATTATAATTGGAATGTTCATAACACTGAAATGAAATGATAAATACTCGAGGTGATTGACATCCACCTGACATTATTACTACATGTTGTATACCTGTATCAAAATTCTCATGTATCCCATAAATAGATACATCAACTATATACCCTCGAAGATTAACATTTTAAAAAGATTCCTAATCCATCTTGAGTTAATATTCGCATATGGTGAAAGGTACAGGTCCAGCTTCATTATTCTGTCCTCTATCTCAGCACCATATAATGACTTTTAAACTTCCAAGATCTTTTCTTGTTCCCTGATTATTATTACATTCTTTTCCATTTGTCTCTTTTTTTTTATAACATTTCCATTTACCTTTCTGAAGTTATTAACTATGTTTCGTTTTTCTATCAGTTTTCTTCCCTTTTTTCCTGTATTGTCTCTATTTTTTCCTAATTAACGTTGGTCACCATTTTTCACAGTTGACACTTTCTTGGATGATTCATGGATTTCAGTGCTCATTTAAGAGCCTGAAAAATCTCAATGGAAGTTTGGTGTGCCTAGAGAGGAGAATCATAGCTAAATGCTGGGCTTCATTAAAAATAATACCACTGTGCTATTATGTGTATATCTCACTGCTTGATCTGTGTATTTTTCTCCAGAGAGGAGCCTTATACTCTTATCCCTGGAGGATCTCTGAATTGTATGAACCGAGTGGGGCAGGGGAAGGGGCATTTGCCCTTCAGTATTCAGACTTTCACATAATCCTGCTGTCATCACTATGGCAACTTACTTCTGCCTTCAACTCTGTCTGAGACCTGGAACCCAAAGAGTGTCTGGTTTCACTCTTCAGGGAAAATTCTCATCTTCTACAAGGTGGGATCAACTTCTTCACCTGCTGACAGGTTTCTGAGCACCTAACTGTCCTTATAGTGTAGATGTTATACAGGCAGAACCTGTGATAGAATCAAAGTATGATGCATTTACTTTGTTTTTGTTTGTTTTTTAAATTTTCTTTTTACTTATTGACTTACTTATCTCTTGCAGCAACTTTAAATTGTATTCAACACTACTTTCCTGGCCCTGAGATGGAAATTTCCACTTGACCTACACACTGGGGTTGCTTTTAGACTCACAGTCTCCTGTAACTCACAAACACAGTCTCAATTTGTAATTAATTAGCATGCTCTATCTTGAGCAATCTTCAAGCCCTACATTTTAATTTAGTGGTAAATCTTGTTCGCTTCCCCAGCCTGGGGTCTTCAACAAACAAAACCAGGAATGGCTATGTGGTTATATTATATTGTAAACTGCTATCATATCAGTTTTTTGTCCATTCATCAGTTTCTTATCCATCCCCACTTTTTCACCCCCCTCCAGTCAGCTTATGTAAGTTTCTCTCCACTCTCATGTTAGAAGACACGTTTTCATAAGGAGTGGCATTACTATCTGAGTTATGGTGCTCTGGATGACAGATGTTTAAGGCTCACTCTCTCATGGGTATCTGTGGGGTCCTGGGAAATTCCCATGCATTAGGAACTTCCTGTAGCTCCTTGGCATGGGAAAATAATGTTTCCCTTTTGATAGAAGTAGAAATGTTCCCTCTAGCTCTGGTTTCCCAGAGGTTGTTATCCTAGAGACATTACTCTTGGGATCCACTTGTCCAGAAGCAGAAGACCTCTTGGGTTAGGATTAAATAGCTCCCAGATAGCTCTCTCACCTTGCCCTAGCAAATCCAGGAAGTATACAGTAACCGACACTCTCCTGCCTTCCTCAAGCATGAATCAGGCCCCAATATGTTTCTTTTTCCCCCAATACCCATTTTAATATCTCTAAGGGGTCCAAAGGAAGCCTTTTTCACTAGATGTGAACAAGAAAGGAGGAATTAAAACCTCTCTCCTAAGAAACTGGTAAGAAGTCTCCCCCCTCAAAAATGTTCAGAGAGTGGAGAATACATCAAAGTTGTATTAACCAACTTTGGAATGAATTGATTTGTTCTCCACTCTCTAAACATTTTTGGGAGGAGATTTCACAAATAAGTGATGAAACCAAGAAACATGGAACAAATTCCTGCATTTCTTTTTGTTGTGGTTGTTAATAATGCTGCCATTGGTGATCTGAAAGCTTGTTCTGAAATTTCACATCTAACATATCATGTGTCTCACTAAAAACTTAGGTGTAAAACTCTGTTACACAAACTCTTTATAGTCCACCATCAAAACTCTGTTACAAATACTCTACTTCTGAGCATACCTGTGTTCTGATATATTTATCATCTTCTTTTGTTGGTCCCTCTCCTAGTCTGGCGAACAATTAGATTAAAAATAGAAAATTAATACATAGATGGATGAATTAATGATATAATGAATTTTAATGGGCATTATGTGTTAAGGTCACACTGAAACTTTGCCCATACTCTTAAGAGACCTAGTTCCTTCACCTTATTACATGGATCTGCCTGAGCTGGATCTGCCATTTCAGTGCCCTCAAAAATCCTTAGCGATTACTTTTTCCTTCTCCCTTTAGAGTTTATCTTTCTCAGCCCCAACTAGCCAAACCACAAAAAAACTCCCAGTATTACACTTACTGTTTAAAAAACTATTTGATGCCATTAAAGAAAAAAGATATTTATTGCTGAAAATCAGACATTGAGCCAAGTAGGAAAAAGAAACATATTTGTCTAAGGAGTTCAGGGCACTCTGAGGCCCTCTCTCTTACTCCTTCCAATATCACCAGAGCCAAGATTAATAATGAGGTTTGATATTAGAGAATAAGTCATTTCCTAGTACCATTCTCAATTCTAGAAAAAAGTATATTTTTATAAAATTTTTAAGTATCATTTATTAAATATTTACCATGCAAGAGGCACAGTCCTAAACCCCTGGGATACAAAGATGAGAGACACAAAGTAATATAGGAAATGCCTGAAAATGCATGAGAAGGGTGAGGTGGGAGCACCAATAACAAACAAATAACAGGAAGAACTAAAAAAGACCTCATAGAGAAAGTGACATTTATTAAAATTTAGAATTATAAGAATTCAAACGGGTTGGGGGAGAGCAGAAAAGGAGGAAGGTCATTCCAGGCAAGAAAGCAGCATGAGCCGAAGCATGGATGTGTGAAATAGAACCTAGTAACTTTTGAGGAATGAGTTACCTAAAGAAGAGAGGTTACTGGGATAGTAATTCTAAATGAGTCTGTAAGAAAGTTTGGGGTGAGATTGTGCAAGTCTTTTGTGTGAAGGAGTTTACATTCCTCCTGTAAGTGAGCCAGAGACCACAGAAATTTTTAAGGAAGAGAATAAGATCAGAAAAGTCATTTGGAAAATTAAATAAAAAAGTGAGAAAAGTGTACTGAAGACTAGGACCGATGCCCAAGCAATCTATTCAATCATCCACTCATTCATAAAATACTTATTAAGTACCATTGTAGGCCAGGCCCTAAGACTAGGTGGTACAGATGCAGAGGTGAACATGGCAGACAAGGCTTTGCCTTCAGGGGAGCTAACATTCTAATGTTAAAACCTTGATGTGAATTTTGTTCATAGTATACATTAAATTACGTCTATTATGGTATACATAATAAATTAATTATGTACATTATGATATACTTCCTTCTGCTAATGGTAGAAGGAAGGCCTAATGAGTGTTTTGTAGGAGAAAATAAAGGTTGAAGGGGGATATGCTACTTTAACTCCTTTTTTTTCTCTTTTAGGGACATGGTGTCTCTCCCTATGTTGCCCAGGCTGGACTTCAGATATCCTCCCACATCAGCCACCCCAGTATCTGAAACTACAGGCGCACACCACTGTGCTAGTGTGGAAGGGATATTTTATAGATTAGGCAATCAAGGAAAGTGTTTCTCAGGGTATGATCCATGAACCACCTGCATCAGAATTATAATGCAAATTCCCAGACCCCAGCCCCGTACTGGATAAATCAGACTTTCTGAAATTAGGATCTGAGACCCTGAGT
This sequence comes from Ateles fusciceps, assembly GCA_036589455.1. NCBI lineage: Eukaryota > Metazoa > Chordata > Mammalia > Primates > Atelidae > Ateles > Ateles fusciceps. The sequence continues at coordinate 9,906,532 of JAZHEH010000193.1, forward strand.
ATTTTAACAAGTACCTCAAGATAATTATTAACCACACTAGACTTTGCAAACACTGGACACCAGACTAGAAGTCTAATTAGAAGGATATTATGCAGATGAAAGAACACATGAACGGTGAGAATGAAAATATTCAGGGAGATTTAAGAGATATTTAGGGAGTAAGATCAAGAAGAGGGCAAAATGATCCAGTTTATTGAACCTATTGTACGTAACTGATTACTAAATAATTTAATGTATACTATGAGCAAAATTCACATCAAGGTTTAACAATTTATAGTAGCTTGATATATTACTTTCCTTCACTTGCAAGGCATTTAACATTCTAACTGAAGATTCCTGAGGAATAAATCTGTAAATGTAGAAATGTAGGATTCCTGACAGGTGGAGACAAAGGTATTTTCAGCTGGCACAAACAATTAGGATGACAGTGAAGCATCATGCAGAAGCAGCCAGTTGATGGAGCAGGCAGACAGACAAATTCTAGGGGAAGAAATTACAACTGCCATACTTCAGTTTAGCATGGATTATTTTTATACTAAATATCTGAGTTCTGGAAATTAAATAATTGCAAATGTTGAAGAAAAATTTATGATCAACAAAGGCCCCTAGCAGAGTCCCATCAATCCCCAGCATTCAATTTTCCACTTCTAAACTACCGAGGATCTGAATATATAGCCTTATGGTAATCATACAAATGTTTTTTGCTATGGCTGTGAAAGATTCCATTGGAAAGACAACACTGAAAATGAAAATATATAATATATTTGCAATTTTATATATAATTTTACCTTTTCAGTAATAAATTATAATCTAAGATATTTGTCTGAAGACAATGTATTTTAACGCTGTTCCAGGAAAGAATGATTTAGCAAAAGAAATAAGCTACGTTAGAATATCAGAAACCTACTCTCTAGTTCAGAGTTTCCAAGTAGGTTATATGCAGAAAATCTATATCAGAGTGGCCATATGTTTTTGAGATCAAGAATAAGAAACACACAGGCAGTTCTTTGTTGCTCTACAACTCTATTATTTCCTTCTTTTTTTTTCACCTGGACTGTGACATTTCAGGGTTAACTTTGTGAGTCTCTTGTGTGACTGAATGCTTGCTTCATTCCTTGCTGTCTACCCATTTATCTCTGGCTCAATCGTCATGTCTTTTACTTAAAAATTCCTTTCTCAGGCAGATCTGCTCTGAATCTCAAGTCTAGGTAGGGCAGCTTCTGTTCTACCCTCTTTTGTAAATGTAATTACTTGTTCAGTACCTGCCTTGCCACTAAGGCAGAATGCTCCATGGAGGTGGAGACCAATCCATTCCACTCATTGCTGCATTGTAGTTCCTACTTCATTGCCAAGCCTATAAAAGGCAACAAACAAACATTTGTTGAATGAAAGATGGAAGAAAGCAAGTCTGAGAGGGGAGAGAGTATGGGGGACTGGGGACAGAAAAATTACTGTTTTCCAGGAGTCTCTATAAAGCAGCCAATGTCCCTAAGCTTTTAGCTTCTTAATCCTTACCTGTCTGCATGTTTAATTTTCTCACCTTTTGCCTGTTCTGAGTTTCTAAATGAAAATATTAGAAAAAAATACTCACAAAGGAATGATTGTGAATTATAATTATGAATAACTGAGGGCTTTTGTGGCAGGAGACTCAGGGCCTCTCCTGCAGCTGAAGCTTGGGAAGAAAACACTTAATTCTCTGAAATGTCCATCTAATAAATCAGGCTTCAACAAAGTTAATTAACTGGAAAGCACATGACTTGAAAAACTCCATTAAATCTCTCCTAGATTAAATGCTGATGAGAGGCTGGACCAATACCAATGTTTAATCTCTGACTTTGAGCTCAATCTTCTAAAACAGGAAAAGTTGGCCGCTGGTGGAAGCACCTGGTTGCCCAGTGATAAGGAACATGTTAAAAATAACTTCTCAAATAGGTTATAAGCACATGTCAACGTTTTATTCCAAACATTCTCTGAGGCAAAAGGCTCTGAGGATGCCAACTTGATGAGTACTCTTTATTGGAGACATTGTATAATAGACTAAACATGGAAAGAGAGGAGGTGTCTGGTTAAGGATAGTTAGGAAATATGGATCAAAGATCATCATATCTTTGAATGCCTGGTGAAAGTTTATTATGCTCATTATACGCAGACTGATATATGATTGTTGTTTAATGTGAGGTTCCCAATACAAGACTTAATCATAAAATGTGATAGAAGTGAAGTGATAACCAACGTCCAACCATTTCATTACAAAACTCACCTTCTACAAGAGCCTGTAAATAACATCATACCCTCAAAATTGTTCCATTTCACACCAGGTGAATGCCTATATATACATTAAATATAAATATAAATAAATGTATAGTTAGTTATATACATTTATTTATAATTAGAACTAGCTCTCTAGTTCTCTGACCTTAGGAAAAGCATTAATCCAACCCTCATTCCCCTTTATTATCAAACAAAATGAAATAAAGTTGGGTTTGAGTTGACTACTATTGACTAGTGCAAAATACCTTGTTCAATGGAGAGATATATATATATGTATGTATGTAAAGTTATTCCTCTTAGCAGAAGGACATGTTGGCTTCTTTACATTTTGGATAATGTTTGGATTTTGTTTGTTGTTGTTTGTTTGTTACTATGACCTTTTTCCAGTAGTAAAATGGAAAGAAAAAAAATAGCTTTGGGGTAAGAGACTAAGAAATTTTGAGTTTTAGTCCTGGCTCTGCTATCAACTACTTGTGTGAGCTCAGGTAATCTTTTAAGGTCTCTCCTCTCTTCAGCAAAACAAAGGCATTGAATGATATGATTTCTAGTATCTCATCTAGTTCTGCTGATCCTCATTTTTAATGTTAAAAAAATGAAAGAGCAAACTTAATTTATCCCCATTCCTTCAATGTTGGAATATGGGGAGATAAGCAATAGGTACAGGAAATGGTTCTTTTCCTGTCTTTTCATTCTCCCTCCAGGGAACAACAACAATCACTGCCAGGAAAGGCCAGGAGGGTCATAGGGTCCTGAATACTTATTTGTCCTGGTTTCTTAAGCATAACAATGTCTTTCTTTCCCTTCAAGTACGCAAGCATTTGGTGAACTAAATTTTGTGGAAGGCACAAAGAGGAAACCGGCACAGATAAATTCAAAATGTTGCCCAATATCACGAGGCCTTTTAGGAGCAGATCTGGTTCTGGAAGCCAGGTGTTCATTTTTTACCCACAAAATACAATTTTATTATACAGGAAAACTGTGACAAATGATCTAGGGCACAGAGAATACAAATGAAGTACAGAAGAGAACTGGAGCAATAGACAATCACTGAATTTTTTAAAAAGCAGAGATAGATTGTACAATTTTACTGCTGCAGTCTCTCTATGGAATTAGAGCAAAACTGGACCAGATGCTTAGAATGTGCCAGGCACTGTGACAAATGCTTTACTTGAATTATTATTGCTTTCAGTCCTTTAACTCCATGGAGAGATGGAAACTATAAATTCTCCCATTTTACAGATTAACAAAAAGAAGTCAAAACTTGGCTGTAGATTTCGATCGCTTGTCCTCGTTGATATAAAAATGCCTCTGTCCGAATATTACTCCCAGAATTTTTTTATTTCACTGACATGGAGCAGAGACTACGTAGCAGAAATTTTAAAGTCTTCCCCCGGTGATTCTAACAGGCAGCAAAGTTTGAGTGCCACTGAGTTAAATTACCAGCCCAAGGTCAACCATGTAAAACCACATAGGTCAAATATTTGAACCCATGCAGTCTAAGTGGGGCATCCACATCTTAACACTATCTGCCTCTGCTTTACGTGTGCCTTGTAGCATTTAATATGCAGAAAGACTTGGAAAGTAAGTAGACTTATCACCATTATACAGATGAAGCACCTGCACTTCAAAGCAGTTGCCTAACCCAAAAATGTAATGGGTCAGTAGCAGTAGCAGAGGTTGGATTTGTACCCAAGAGTTTTCTGGTGTCAAATCCATGGACAATTGTCTTTTATTACTCATCCATGAACACCTGGAGTACAATGTATCTAAATTACAATATTTAATGTGCATGAGCAGAGAGGTAGAAACAACAAAGGATTAAGAACGTGCTCATTGGGCCATTTGCAATGGCTCACACCTGTAATCCCAGCATTTTGGGAGTCGAGGCGGGTGGATCGTGAGGTCAAGAGATCGAGACCATCCTGGCAAACATGGTGAAACTCTGTCTCTACTAAAAATACAAAAAATTAGCTGGGCATGGTGACACGTGCCTATAGTCCCAGCTACTCGGGAGGCTGAGGCAGGAGAATCACTTGAATCCGGGAGGCGGAGGTTTCAGTGAGCCGAGGTCATGCCATGGCACTCCAGCATGGTGAGAGAGTGAGACTCTGTCTCAAAACAAAATAAACAACAACAACAACAACAACAACAAAGAACTTGCTCATGCTACAGGCTAGTACTTTTATCTGTCTCTATTGCCATAGACGAAGAAATAAGTTAATGTTGTTGTAATGTATTTCTCACACACAGAGAGAATGGTGAATAATAGTGATACAGAGTTAATGTAGAGTTAAAAGAATGATCCATATAAAACTTTAGGTCCATGATGCTTAAATCAATTTCTGCAAACTGGCCTGATAATTGGGGTACGATTAACAACATTATTTCTATGAGAAAATAATGTACTCCCAAATGAACTTCTGGGTGACAACCGGGAGGTGGGGATTGTCTGCACTACATAAACACCAGATGTTAATATTAGAAATGCTAATTTGTGTGTATATGAAAGATGTGTTTTTTAAAATGTAAATGTAAACCAAATTTATCAATTTAAAAATACCAGATGAATATATCCATTTTTTATCTTCAGAGGCCTACAGAATGGCTTTTAAATCTGCACTATAGTGTTAAAAATTATTTCTTTGAATTACATTTTCCCATTCCAAGCAGCTAGCATCTGTCACACAAGCCACATATGGTGGCTTGGTTAGTGAAGTGATAAAGAGTTATAGTAGGCATCAACCACATGATTCAATTAGTTATCAATCATTTAAACCCCATCAAGCTTTGTTGTGACTGCCAGTGCCTTCGCACTAACTAAATAAACAACTGGTGTTTCCTGTTCAAACTGACAAAACAAAGACCATCCTTGATGCTTTCTACTCACTGCACACTTTCATCCCTTCTATTAATAACAAGCCTACTCAGCACCACAGTCAACTCAAGTTTCCAGAAGACCTCCTGTCCTCTTGTGTCTGCAATGCCCTCTTGTTGCCTCCAAAATCCTGTATGTGTCTTTTCTTTCTTTGAGTGATGGACCAAGTTAAACTGTAGGTCTTCCCAGAAGCCTTTCAATGCCATGTGGAATTTCACCTTCAAGGCCCCTGCAGCCCTTTAGCAGAGAGGACTGTGGCTGTGTCATCCTGCTTACTAGAGCCTGCCTTGCATTCCTTCCAGAAATGTATGAGTGTGGCTTCCTGCTAAACACTATTGTAGGCAGGCACTGGGGCTGTGAAAGGAGTATATCACAGATAAGGTATATATCAAAGATAAGGTGTATATTGCAGATAAGGAATATATTGCAGATAAGGAGTACATCGCAGATGCTCCTAGTCTGACAGGGAGGGGCAAATACACAATAAAATTTACTATAATAGAATTGATTTTAGAATTTTCTAATACTTTATTTTAAAATAGATAATATTTTTATATGTTATAAAAGTTGCAGAGAGGTGAAATCGTGAAAATTCTTTTCTACCTTTTTTCCCAATTATTCAACTCTTCTCTCTAGAGGCAACCAATGTTAACAGTTCCTGTACATTCTTCCAGGGATATTTCATGAGTAAATAAACAACTATCAAGTATATATAAATATACACATATATATGTACATATATATACATGCACACATATTTTAAAATATTCAAATGTATATATAAATACATATATTTAAATATATATACACATACATATATGTATTTTTATATATTACATATACACCTAAAATATTTTTCACAAAAGTATAAAAACCGAACCATTATTTTATAGCTTACTTTTTTACTTTATAATTTGATATTTTACATATCACTTGGTTAGTATGTAAGAACTTTCTGATTTGTTTTTAAATTTGGTTATATACTATTCCATGAGAGGAATATGCCATTACTTATATAACCAAACCCTGAATGAAGAATATTTTGGCTTTTCTCAGTCTTTTGCCATTACAAACAATGTCATGATGAATAGTATTATACATACATCATATGTATGCATGTGTGTGTATGCATATACATGTGTGTGTAGTATTTTTCTAATATGAACTACCCAGCAAAGCATAAAAATGCTTATTTCTGCACACCCTCACCAACCTAGTTAAGTTACCAAACTTTTGATCTTTGTCAATCTGATGTGGGAAAAAGTGAAATAGTATCCTACTTTAATTTGCATTTCTTTTATTGTGAGTGAGATTAGGTCTCTTTCAGGTGTTTAAGAACAGTTCATATCTTCTTTGAGTTCTCTGGACATCTGTACTACCAATTGTTATGGCTTCAATATTTGTCTTCTTCAAAACTCATGTTGAAACTTAATCCCCAGTATAACAGTATTAACAGGTGAGGCCTTTAAGAGGTAATTGAGTCCTGAGGGCTCTGCTCTCATGAATGAATTAATACATTAATGGATTACTGGATTAATCGGTTATTGAGGGATTGGGTTAGTCATCATGAGAGTGGGTCTGGCCATCTCTTGTGAGCCCCCCTTGCCATTTAATGTCTTGCACTCCTTCAGGAATCTGCAGAGATACCTCACCAGCAAGAAGGCCCACTCAGGTGTAGCTCTTTGACTTTGGACTTCCTTGCCTTTAGAATTGTAAGAAATAAATTTCTTTAAAAAGTACTTGGTCTCAGATATTTAGTTATGGCAACAGAAAATAGACTAAAACACCGGTTTTTCTATTGGGATGTTACTGTTTCTTATTGATTTGTAGTAGCATTATAAATCAAAGAAATTGGCCTTCTGTGAAGTAAGTTGCATATTTTCCCCTTCAGTTAATAATCTGTCTTTTGAATTTGCCTTGCGAAAGTTTGACAATATTATGAATCTAAATTTATTAATCTCAGCATGGGCAAAACCTTTAAAAGCATGATACAAACACAGAAGTCATAACTGAAAAGAGGGGGAGAAAGTTTAACTGGTTTTCCAGTTAGAGGGGAGAAAAAGAATTATGTTTTGTTTGTGTTGTTTGACTTCTGCATTCCATATTACAAATAATATGGGGACATATGCTGAGACTAATTAGGCTAGTTTAAGAAGCAGCCAGCTAAAACCTATTGTTCAGATTATTAAAGCTGCAAAACAAATTATTCCAAAATTCAGTGCATAAAACATTTGTTGTGTTCATGGATTCTGTGAGTCAGGAATTCCAACTGGAACAGCAGAAATAAATTGTCTCTCTTCCGTGATGTTTAAGGCTGCTAAGACTCAAAGGTTGTCTCAAATAGGTGATGTTGGCAGTAGGCAGAGACATTAGCTGGAGCCATTAGCTCAAACATCTTCATATGATGTCCCAGGGTTTCCTGTGCTTCCTCACAGGCCTGAGTTCCAAGGGGGCATGTCACGGAAAGACAGCCAGATTGAAACATATCATAGAAAGTGAAGTGTAACTTCTGTGCTATATCAATCAGAGTGCTCACAAGCCTGCCCAGGTTCAAAGGGAGAGAAAATAGACCCCACCTCTCTTTTTAAAATAATTAATAGACTTTTTATATTTTAGAGAAGTTTTAGGTGTACAGAAAAACTGAGTGGGAAGTATAGAGAGTTTCTATAGACTACCTTTACCACTGCCTCTGTCCCCACTGTTTCCCCTTATCATTAACATATTGCATTCATGTGGTACATGTATTATCACTGATAAGCCAATATGGATGCTTTGTTAACTAAGTTCCATAGCTTATATTCGCATTCACTCTGTCTTGTACATTTTACAAGGTTTTTAAAATGCATGATGACTTGTATTTGCCATTATAGTATCATGCAGATTAGTTTTACCACTGTAAAAACTCCTGCGCCCAACCTATTTATCCTTTTCCTGAATCACTGGCAACCACTGACTTTTTTACTGTGTCTGCAGTTTTGTCATTTTTGTAACGTCATATAATTAGAATCACATAGTATGTAGGGTTTTTGGATGGCTTCTTTCACTTATTAATACACATTTAGTTTTCCTTCATGTATTTTCATGGCTTAATAGCTAATTTATTTTTATTGGTGAACAATATGTCATAGTGTTGATGTACTGCAGTTTAGTTTTTTTCATTCATCTCTTTAAGGATATTTTTATTTAGATTGTTGCTTTTAAGTCTTTCATTTTTTAATATTTTGAAGCATTCAATGGTACAAATTTCCTTCTAAGCACTGCTTTTAATGCAACATGCAAATTTTGATACATTGCATTTTCATTTTCATTTAGTTCAAAATATATTTTAATTCCTTTTCAGATATTTTCCTTAGCCCACTTGTTATTTAGAAGTGTAATCTCCAACTATTCTGGGATTTTCCAGCAATCTCTCTGTTATTGATATTTAATTCATTCCATTGTGGGCTAAGATCAAACTTGTATGATTTCCATTATTTTAAAATTGTTAAAGTGTGTTCTGAGGCCCAAAATTTGATCTAGTGGCAGATCATGTGATGACTGGAAATATTGCTTTGGTCTTTTTGAAAAACCCGATCTATCATACCTGTTCAGACATTGGTTGTATAGATCCTCGGTACAATGAGGACATTAGTCTACAGGCGGAACTCACTGGTGGGACTCATTGGATTGGAGGATGATGTGTAGCTTTCCTCTTGCAACAGCTAAAAAATTAAACCTACTTCAAGCTACAAGGCAGCTTCCTAAGACATTTCTGGTGAGCAAGTCTCCTTTGTCAGCCACTTCAGGGTGATACTGGTATAAATAAGAGACAAGCCAGTTTTGGGAACATTTCTTTGCTCCCTCCTTCTGTTGGCGATTTTTCTATCTGTTGTTCCTTTTATCAAATAACGGAAAAGACAAGATGAAAAAACCCAATCAGTTCTCTTAATTATGCCATTAGCCACTCTGCTACAGTGAATGCTCAATTAAAGAAAAAAAAAGATGCTATTTACCAAAGGCAGAATGTGTGGATGATCTCTAGGTTTCAATGATCCATACTCGTTTTTTGTCCTGATTAGCATCATTGATTAATCCTATTTTCTTTTAAAGAACTTCCTATAAAGATTCATTATTTCATACAGAATATATCCTGCTCAGTTAAACCAGTAAGTAAGTGCAGCACTTCCTTTGGCTTAAATCTACTGGGATATTTTAATTGCAAAACAAACAAAGACAAAGCTGCTGATTTATGGCTGTGGCTTTTAGCTCAATAGAGCTAAGTAGCATATTAAATGTAAAAAGTGAAATCACACCTGTTCTAATTAAATAGTTAAGTCATGAGGTCTATTTTGTCTTTGACTGTACAAGATTGGGATATGGAGAGAAGAGAGTTTTACAGAGAGCTACAAAGAACTATTGAGAAAAATTGTTTTTATTTCAAAAAGGAGCATATAGCAGATATAAAAGTTTTGCCCAAGAGACACTAGTAATCTGAGGGGTGTTTTTTTTTTTTTAAGAAATTGCCAGAAGTAGTCAACCAATAGGATAGGGCAGCAGGGAATTCAGAATAGTGAATTCTGACAGTCATTTTAGACAATGTCTGTAATGCAGCCATCACCAAAAGACTGAACTTCATATTTCAAAAGGTAAAAAGCAGCTGTTATCTAGGTGTGGTATATGGGTCTCAGTAAAAACTAGTTTGCATTCTATCACTTAGTAAAGGTGATTCATTTGTATTAGTAGGAATAATAGCCTAAAAGAGCAAGCACCAAGAAAAAGCAGTCTGCTAATTGAGGAGGTTGGTAGTTGAGGTCAACTAGTAAAGTTATAAAATTCTGTGACATAAATTCTGCAAAATCTTCGAGTCAGATACACAAAGCCGGAAACTCAGGGTGTAAACTCACTAATCTGAGAGCAAGACTTGGGCCACGAACTTCCAGACCTGAATTCATGGTTTAATTTTAAATAATTCTCCATGATTTAGAAAGTATTATTTTTATATTGATCTCCACCTTGCTCCTTTGCAGACTGTCTTAAAAACTTGACATGATCCAAATCTATTTAAGGAAGAGAAAGGATTCAAGAGAAGCCATAAAAGATTCCAAGAAAATGAGGTAGGAGCAGACAGTTGGTTTCAGAAGACATTTTAACATGAAAAATTGTCCTGACAGCTAATGAACCCATTGTTCCCCTTACAATACATATCGCTCCCAAAAAGTCTTCTGAACATATTCAACTCCTTTTTATTTCTTTCAATATTTCAGTGCCTGCTGGAAGGGCAGGTAGGATATGACTCTGACAGAACTGTCACTTTGGACTTTGCCAGCAACCATCTAGTAATATTTTAACATAGCCTGCTTGTAATGGATGAGGATAATTGGGTACTATCCTCCCAGCAATGAGAAGATCATGACATCCGATTTTACATTTTGTGCCCTTTTCATAACAAAAGAGACCATTACAGAATCCCTTGCTGCCCTGAGTATGCTTTAAACCTGCTGGAAAACTTAACTAAATTACAGCATTTTACACCTATTTTGTGCCCTATATAATCCAAATCAATCCATGTTTCAGTTTTATTTTAAGATTTAAACTCCACTCAGATCATCAGCATTATTTCATCCCTTTCCAACTGCAAGAGAGTGCTGACAATTTTAAATTTTTTTATATAAATGGAAACATAAGAAAGAAAAAATATATATTATATATATACAGTATAAACTTTCTAAGGAACATATAGCACTTTGCTAGAGCCAACATCTTTAAAGTCTTTATACTACATATTACAGAGCAGAGACACATGTAAAAATAACAATTGCAGTACACATCTATGGAGGATTTGGGGTATCTTGTGCAGTGCTGAAGATTTTCATATGCAATATACTTAATAGCCTATTTTAGAAGTAATAACTCACAACTCATAATATTAAAAAATTACTGATATTATATGTATTTTCTCAAATAAGTCTCACAACAACCCCACAACACATAAGTCTCACAATAAGTACTATTAAAAAAAAAACCCAAGTTCCAGATGAAGATATAAAGGCTCAGAGAAATTGTCATCTGCCAAGCACTGCACAGTTTGCAAATCATGGAGCCTTCAGTCTTAGCCATTAAGATGTACTGCCTTCACTGGAGTTAAATCTTGGGGCCCTCAAGAGTCATTTTTCAGGGACAGAACTAGACCTAATTAAGTGACAAAATTGCTCTGGATGCATGACTGCTTTGTGATGGTGTACTAATATGGTTTGGCTGTGTCCTTACCCAAATCACACCTTGAATTGTAATAATTCCCATGTGTCAAGGGCAAGGCCAGGTTGAGATAATTAAATCACAGGGGCAGTTTCCCCCAAACTGTTCTCATGGTAGTCAATAAGTCTCATGTGATCTGACGGTTTTATAAGTGGGAGTTCCCCCGTACAGACTCTCTCGCCTTTAGCCATGACTATGAGGCTTCCCCAACCATATGGAACTGTGAGTCCACTAAACCTCTTTCCTTTATAAATTACTCAGTCATTAATATGTCTTTATTAGCAGCATGAGAACACACTAGTACAGTGGTACTGATAGAGTGTGTGCTGCTGTAAAGATACCCAAAAATGTGGAAGCAACTTTGGAACTGGGTAACAGACAGTGGTTGGAACAATTTAGAGGGCTCAGAAGAAGATAGGAAAATGTGAGAAAGTTTGGAACTTCCTAGAGACTTGGAAAGTTCAGAAGATAAGATGTGGGAAAATTAGGAACCTACTAGAGACTTGCTGAATGGCTTTGACCAAAATGTTGATAGTGATATGGACAGTAAAGTCCAGGGTAACATGGTCTTAGATGGAAATGATGGAAATGAGGAACTTGTTTGGAACTGGATTAAAGGTGACTCTTGCTGTGCTTTAGCAGAGACTGGCAGCTTTTTGCCCCTGCCCTAGAGATATGTAAAACTTTCACCTTGAGAGAGATGATTAGGGGTATCTGGCAGAAGAAATTTCTAAGCAGCAAAGCATTCATTCAAGAGGAAGCAGGACATAATAGTTTGGAAAATTTGCAGCCTGATGATGTAATAGAAAAGAAAAACCCAGTTTCTGGGGGAGAAATTCAAGCTGGCTGCAGAAATTTGCACAAGTAACAAGGAGCCCAATGTTAATATCCAAGACAATGGAAAAATGTCTCCATGGCATATCAGAGACCTTTGTGACAGCCCCTCCCATCAAAGGCTGAGGGGCCTAGGAGGGAGAAATGGTTTCCTGGGTTGGGTCCAGGTTCCCCTTGCTGTGTGCAGCCTTGGGAAGTGATGCTCCATGTCCCAGCCACCCTAGCCATAGCTAAAAGGGGCCAATGTACAGCTCAAGCTGTTTCTTCAGCAGTTGCAAACCCCAAGCCTTGGCAGCTTCCATGTGGTGTTGTGCCTGTGGGTGCACAGAAGTCAAGAATTAATGTTTGGGAACCTCCACCTGGATTTCAGTGGATGTATGGAAAAACCTGGGTGTCCAGACAGAAGTGTACTGCAGGGGTGGAGCCCTCATGGAGAACCTCTGCTAGGGCAGTGAAGAAGGAAAATGTGGGCTCAGAGCCCCCAGATAGAGTCCCCACTGGGTCACTACCTGGTGGAGCTGTAAGAAGAGGGCTGCTGTCCTCCAGACCACAGAAAGATAGATCTACTGACAGCTTGCACCATGCACCTAGAAAAGCTCCAGACACTCAATGCCAGTCCATGGAAGCAGCCAGGAGAGGGGCTATACCACGGAAAGCTACAGAGGCAGAGGTGCCCGAGGCCATGGTAACCCACCTCTTGCATCAACGTTACCTGGATATGAGACATGGAGTCAAAGGAGATCATTTTGAACCTTAAGGTTTAATGACTATCCTATTTGATTTGGACTTGCGTGGGGCCTGTACATCCTTTGATTTGTCCAATTTCTCCCATTTGGTGTACCACCATTATATCTAGGAAGTAACTAATTTACTTTTGGTTTTATAGACTCATAGGTGGAAGAGACTTGCTTTTTCTCAGATAAGACTTTGAAACGTGGACTTTTGAGTTAATGCTGAAATGAGTTAAGACTTTGGGGGACAATGTTGGGAAGGCATGATTGGTTTTGTTATGTGAGGACATGAGATTTGGGAGGAGTCAAGAGACAGATGATATTGTTTGGTTGTGTCCCTCCCCGTAAATCACAACTTGAATTATAATAATCCCCATGTGTCAAGGGCAGGGCCAGGTGAAGATAATTGAATCATGAGGTCAATTTTCTCCATACTGTTCTAGTGGTAGTGAATAAGTCTCACAAGTTCTGACGGTTTTATAAATTGTAGTTCCCCTGCACAAGCTCTCTTGCCTGCTGCTGTGTAAGACAAGACTTTGTTCCTCATTTGCCTTCAGACATGATTGTGAGGCTGTTCCAGCCATGTGGAACTGTGAGTCCATGAAACCTCTTTCCTTTATATATTACCCAGTCTCTGGTATGTCTTTACTAACAGTGTGAAAACAGACTAATATATGTACTAAGGGGGAAGTGTGGAACAATCTACCCCAACTGGGGTGAGTATCACTGACTCTGTTTGCACTTGCCTGTGTAGGGTGACAGAAAGCATGCTGAGATGTAGGTAGTTATAGTATTGTTTTAAACTTCATGCAGATCATACACTTCCTTATTGCCCAGTCAGTGTAAATAGCTCCCATCAGCCCACCTGCCAGGACTACAGCAATGCCACTGGACGCCTCTTGCTCCCTTCCCCACTCTTTCTGAAAGGGGATTTATTGTTATTATCTTGTCCTTCTCAAACCATCATATGTGGGATGAGTGTGAGGCAGATCCTAAGTCCCAGCAATTATCGGTTCTTCAAATCCAGAAGACCTGGACCTGAGGAGCTGTGCCCCAGGAACTGTACTCTAGGAACCTCATTCATGGGACCTAACATAAAGACCCAGATATGGAGAAGCCATGTAAGAGGAGTGAGAGGGAGAGGGCTTAATATTGCAGGATTACCCATTACAGTGAGAGATATGACAGAGAGAAAGAGAGAGACCTACCCTCTCAGCATTTCAGCTGGGCACAGTCTCCAGCAGACTCCCAACTAAATGCAACAGAGGTAAGACCAGCAGCCAACCCCAACCAAGATTAAAAACTAGTAGGCAAATAAAATGATTATCATTTCAAGCCAATAAGTTTTAGGGTAGTTTTTACATGGCAAATAGATAACAAAAACACCAGTAACTATTAGAGGGTTAATAAATGTTTGTTGTTACAACCAACAGAAATGGTGATATCAGGATACTGTTCCTGAAGACAAACTCCAGGGTAAGAAACAGACTAATAATGAACGGACAATTAAACTAGGGTAACATGAATTTTACAATCAGCCTGTTCACACAGCACTATATTAAACACCAATGAAAACCTCAGCCCAGATTAGTCAGAGCAGCAGGGCTTCCAAAAGAGATGATAACTGAACAACATTCTGAAAGGAAAGTAGCAGTTTGCCAGGAAAAAAGAAAACATATTATTAAGAGCCTTCTTCTGTATCTCCAGCACATCTAGATTAGTCCCTGGTTCAAAAGTGTTGAACAAATGATTGAATGTGTAGGTTTGCAAGTCATCAATGTAAACATAAAATTTAAAGTGGACAAGACTATGAAAAGGTAAGACACTAAGATTGCCTGCTCTTGATATTTGGGCTCCAGGTCTGAACTATATAAGGTCTTTAGTCAAATCAGGGCTTCTTCTTCCCTAAACAGAGAACAATTCCCTCCACTAAAGGAAATATGTTTTAATAGAATATAGACCGTAACAATTGCACATTGTGGCCAAGTGTGGTGGCTCATGCCTGTAATCCCAGCACTTTAGCAGGCTGAGGTGGGCAGACTGCTTGAGATCAGGGGTTCAAGGCAAGCTTGGCCAACACAATGAAACTCCATCTCTACAAAACAAAAACAAAAACAAAAAATTAGCAAAGTATGGTGGTACATGCCTGTAATCTCAGCTACTTGGGAGGCTGAGACATGAGAATTGCTTGAGCCTGGCAGACAAAAGTTGTAGTGAGCTAAAATTAGGCCACTGCACTCCAGCCTGGGCAACAGAGCAAAACTCCATCTCAATATATATATATATATATATATATATATATATACACACACACACACACACACACACACACACAATGCACTGTTAAATGCAGCTCTGTCCTCATTTGTGAAATAAGATTCTCTGTGGAAGGAATGATGGTATTATCATGGCTACCCTTCAGAAGCTTATCATCTAAAACAATTTTAAAATAAGAATTAAAACTATGAGTCTCAGTTACACCCTACACTTTTGTATTTCATGTTTAGAACCAATCATCAGATATAACTTTGGCCCTCATATCATCTGGCTCTGTGTCCCTACTCAAATCTCATCTTGAATTGTAATCCGAATTATAATCCCCATGTGTTGGGGGGAAGGACCTCATGGGAAGTAACTGAATCATGGGGGAGGTTTCACCCATGCTGTTCTCATGATAGTGAGCAAGTTCTCATGAGATCTGATGATTTTTAATCATCTGGCATTTCCCCTGGTGCCCTCATTCTTTCTCCTGCACCCTTGTTAAGAGGTGCCTTCCACCATGATTGCAGGTTTCCAGAGGTCTCCCCAGCCATGCAGAACTGTAAGTCAATTAAACCTTTTTCCTTTAGAAATTACTCGGTCTTGGGCACTTCTTTATAGCAGCATGAGAACAAACTAATACATCACCTTAAGGATGTCATCTGTTTTCAATTAGCATGGCTATTCTTTTACTTTTATATTTTCTCCTAATCAATGTCATTATAAGTATACAAATACACTCACATACACAAGGGAAGAAAAGGGTTAATGAGTTTCAAACTAATGTAAAAAGCATTGGTTGCTGGGACTATCATATAATTTATGTGCTATTTTCCAGTTTTATTATTTGTTCAATAGCTAGAAATTGGGGGACATTTTAAAAAGGGATATATTCAAGATAAGATAAAGAAATATGTTATACTCTAGTAATAAATTAATCCATTCCTAACTTTATAGGACAAAATTAATTGCTTTTGTAAATTACTTACTATAAGAAGGAGGTCATTGAGATGGTATTCCATGTTTGTTGAACAAATTTTAAAAAGAAAAAAGAAAGGTTATTTTGCTGGAAGACCAGGAGAGAGAAAGCTTCACTGAGATATGAAAATTAAAGAAAATGAGAGTGGTGAGTCAGCTATACTGAGACCAGGCTGGTTAGTGTAGACAAGGATATTATTATTAGAAGAAGAGGTCAGCAATGTGGTCATTGGAATAAAAAGTTGTGAGTAATAACAGTCTTAACAAGAGTTATTTACAAAGAAGATGAAGGCCTGAGGTCTGTGGAGAAGAATGGCTGCAGTCTTTGAAGGGGCCCTTTAGAGTTTACAGATGAGAGGATCAGAGAAGTATTATCAAGGGAAAAAGAAGAGGAAATTATCCTTAATATCTTCTTCAAAAACTCTCTGTTGAGATTAAGTCTCTCCTCCTCCCCTGGGGAGCACTGAGTGATGGTTTCCACATAACCAAAAGTTACTCTAATGAAGATCTTTCCCACATGGATGAAAACACCAGGAGTGGTAAGAGGTGTTTTCTCCACTAAACATACCCTAGCTTGTCTTGTTCAGTTTTGTTTGCTTGTTTCTGTAATGCCCTGGGTCTTAGATCTAGCAGAAGAATAGTCACCTTCTTGAGAAAGAAAAACAGTTGTCTATCCAAACAGCAGGCATCTTACTGCCTTTAATAACATGTCTTCCAATACCAACTGCTGGTCCTTAGAGTACTATTGTAAGTCAAAGGGATAAAGTCCTGAAGATTCAACACTGAGAACACTGAGAATTAAATTCTAAGTCCCTGCTGTTTTCAAGGCTACAAGTTAACTCTGTGGAAAGCAGTTTGGCGATTTCTCAAAGAACTCAAAGCAGAATGACCATTCAACCCAGCAATCCCATTATTGACTATGTACCCAAAGGAATACATATTGTTCTACCACGAAGACACTTGCACACATGTATGCACTGCAGCATTATTCTTAAGAGCAAAGATATGGCATCAACCTATACCTGTCAACAGTAGAACAGATAAAGAAAATGTGGTAATTCTAATTACTTTCTGTCTTGGGTCGCATTCCCCCAAAGCAGTGCTTAAGCTAAGGATTTAGGTGAAAGTGCTTTATTAGGAAGCTTTTTCCCATAAAAACCAATCATAGAGGAGGGGGAGGCAGGAGATAAAAGAGAACAAGTCAAGCAAAGGTGCAATTTCACATGAAGTCCATGACAGTCTGATCCCTCAGGATCAAAGAGCTCCAACTCAAAATATAAAAATACATGTAAGTTTTAACACCCTCAGCTTAAACTTTTACTGGTTGAATATAACAGCTCCTTTAACAACATAATTATAAACATAATTATAAACTAATAATTACAAATGTGTACCACAACCATTCAAAATATATTTCTGCTCCACAGCCTTTCTAATTAAGAACATTGTTTTTACAGTGATATTATGCCACACCAATATGTGTCTCCATTATTATTGCAAAACCAAATAATTTTAATATACTGTAAACAATCTCAAGCCTTAAAACATGTAAGTACAGTGTAGTTTTCTAACGAATAATTTAAGTTGTTGATGCTCTTAACCCCAAATCCACAGAATATACATTTTTCTCAGCACCACATCGCACTTACTCTAAAATCGACCACATAATTGGAAGTAAATCACTGCTCAGCAAATGCAAAAGAACAGAAATCATAACAAACGGTCTCTCAGACCACAGTGCAAACAAATTAGAACTCAGGATTAAGAAACTAATTAAAACTGCACAACTTCATGGGAAATGAACAACTGGCTCCTGAAAGTAGACTGGATAAATAATGAAATGAAGGCAGAAATAAAGATGTTCTATGAAACCAACGAGAAGGAAAACACAACATACCGGAATCTCTGGGACACATTTAAAGCAATGTCTAGAGGGAAATTCACAGCAATAAATGCCCTCATGAGGAGAAAAGAAGGTCTAAAATTGACACCCTATCATCAAAATTGAAAGAGCTAGAGGTTCAAGATCAAAAAAACTCACAAGCTAGCAGAAGACAAGAAATAACTAAGATCAGAGCATAACTGAAGGAGATAGAGGCACAAAAAACCCTTCAAAAAATCAACAAATCCAGGAGGTGGTTTTTTAAAAAGATCAACACAATGGATAGACCTCTAGCCAGACTAATAAAAAAGGAAAGAGAGAAGAATCAAATAGATGAGATAAAAAATGATAAAGGGGACATCACCACTGAGTACACAGAAATACAAACTACCTTCCGAGATTACTACAAACAACTCTATGCACACAAACCAGTAAACCTGGAAGAAATGGATAAATTCCTGGACACTTGCACTCTCCCAAGACTAAACCAGGAAGAAGTTGAATCCCTGAATAGAGCAGTAACAAGGGCTGAAGTTGAGGCAGCAATTAATAGCCTACCAACTAAAAAAAGCCCAGGTCCTGACAGGTTTACAGCCAAATTCTACCAGACGTACAAAGAGGAGCTGGTACCATTCCTTCTGAAACTATTCAAACAATACAAAAAGAGGGACTCTTCCCCCAACTCATTTTATGAGACTAACATCAACCTAATACCAAACCAGGCAGAGATGCAACTAAGAAAGAAAACTTCAGGCCAATATCCATGATGAACATCAACACAAAAATTTCAATAACATACTGTCAAACAGAATGCAACAGCAAATCAAAAAGTTTATTTATCATGATCAAGTAGGCTTCATCCCGGGGGATGCAAGGCTGGTTCAACATACACAAGTCTATAAATGTAATCCATCACATGAACAGAACCAAAGACAAAAACCACATGGTTATCTCAATAGATGCAGAGAAGGCCTTTGACAAAACTCAACAGCCCTTTATGCTAAAAACCCTCAATAAACTAGGTATTGATGGAATGTGTCTCAAAATAATAAAAGCTATTTATGACAAAGCCACAGCCAATATCATACTGAACAGGCAAAAACTGGAAGCTTTCCCTTTGAAATCTGGCACAAGACAAGGATGGCCTCTCTCACCACTCCTATTCAATATAGTATTGGAAGTTCTAGCAAAAGCAATCAGGCAAGATAAAGAAATAAAAAGTATTCAATTAGGAAAAGAGGAAGCCAAATTGTCTCTATTTGCAGATGATATGATTGTATATTTAGAAGACCCCATCATCTCAGCCCAAAATCTCCTGAAACTGATAAGCAACTTAAGCAAAGTCTCAGGATATGAAATCAATGTGCAGAAATCACAAGCATTTCTATACACCAATAACAGACAAACAGAGAGCCAAGTCAGAAGTGAATTCCCATTCACAATTGCTACAAAGAGAATAAAATACCTAGGAATACAACTAACAAAGGATATAAAGGACCTCTTCAAGGAGAACTGCAAACTACTACTAAATGAAATAAGAGAGGATACAAAAAGATGGAAAAACATCCCATGCTTATGGTTGGGAAGAATCAATATCGTGAAAATGGCCATACTGCCCAAAGTGATTTATAGATTCTATCCCCATCAAGCTACTAATGACCTTCTTCACAGAACTGGAAAAAACCACTTCAAACTTCATATGGAACCAAAAGAGAGCCTGCATAGCAAAAACAATCCTAAGCTAAAAGAACAAAGCCAGAAGCATCACACTGCCTGACTTCAAACTATACTACAAGGCCACAGTAATCAAAACAGCATGGTAGTGGTACCAAAACAGAGACATAGACCAATGGAACAGAACAGAGACCTCAGAAGCAACACCACACATCTACAGTCATCTGATCTTTGACAAACCTGAGAAAAACAAGCAATGGGGAAAGGATTCCATGTTTAATAAATGGTGTTGGGAAAACTGGCTAGCCATGTGCAGAAAGCAGAAACTGGACCCCTTCCTGACACCTTACACTAAAATTAACTCCAGACGGGTTAAAGACTTAAACCTAAAACCCAATACCATAAAAATCCTAGAAGAAAACCTAGGCAAAACGATTCAGGACATAGGCATAGGCAAGGACTTCATGGCTAAAACACTGAGAGGAATGCCAACAAAAGCCAAGATAGACAAATGGGACCTAATTAAACTCCAGAGCTTTTGTACAGCAAAGGAAACAATCAATAGAGTGAACCAGCAGCCAACAGAATGGGAAAAAAATTTTTGCAATCTACCCATCTGACAAAGGGCTAATATCCAGAATCTATAAGGAACTAAAACAGATTTACAAGAAAAAAACAGACAAACACATTCAAAAGTGGGCAAAGGATATAAACAGACACTTTTCAGAAGAAGACATATATGAGGCCAACAAACATATGAAAAAAAAGCTCATCATCACTGGTCATTAGAGAAATGCAAATCAAAACCACATTGAGATACCATCTCACACCAGTTAGAATGGTGATCATTAAAAAATCTGGAGATAACAGATGCTGGAGAGGATGTGGAGAAATTGGAACACCTTTACACTGTTGGTGGGAGTGTAAATTAGTTCAACCATTGTGGAAGACAGTGTAACAATTCTTCAAGGACCTAGAAATAGAAATACCACTTGACCCAGCAATCCTATTATTTGGTATATACTCAAAGAATTATAAATTGTTCTATTAGAAAGACACATGCACATGTACGTTTATTGCGGTCCTGTGTACAATGGCAAAGACCTGGAACCAACCCAAATGTCCACCATCAATAGACTAGATAAAGAAAATGTGGCATCTATACACCATGGAATACTATGCAGCCATAATAAATGATGAGTTCGTGTCCTTCATAGGGACATGGATGAATCTGGAAACCATCATTCTCAGCAAACTGACACAAGAACAGAAAACCAAACACCGTATGTTATCACTCATAGGTGGATGTTGAACAATTAGAACATGTGGACACGGGGAGGGGGAGCATCACACACTGTGGTCAGTATGGGGGTGCTAGGGGGAGGGACAGCGTGGGTGGGGAGGGATAATGAGGGGAGAAATAGTAGATATATGTGATGGGAGGGATGAAGGCAGCAAACTACCTTGCCATGTATGAACCTATGCAACAATCCTGCATGACCTGCACGTGTACCCCAGAACTTAAAGTACAATGAAAAAAAAAAAAAAGAAATCGCTGCTAATGGTGGGGGAAAGCACATGTTTGAAATACGTAATTTATTAAACTTACTTTTAAATGTAAAAAAAAAACAAGAAAAAGAAAAAGAAAAAAAAGAAATGCCCCAACACCATCCAACACTTCAGAGTACACTTCCTACAAGAGGATATTCTTACAACCATAATATAATCATTCAAACAAGAAATTAACAGTGATATATCAATACTGTGTAGTCCTCAGATCCTTTCAAATTTCACCAATTGTCTTCTCTACGGAAAAGATAATTCATTTATGACTATTTTTCTCAGTGATTTGTCATATCTCTTTAGTCTCCTTCAGTCTGGGACAGGCCTCAGATTTTCCTTGACTTTCATTACTTTGAAATGTTTTAGGAGATCAGACAGGTTATTCATAGGATGTCCTCCCTAGTTTTTCTTTCTTCTTTTTTATTTCAACTTTTATTTTACATGTAGGAGGTACATTTGTAGGTTTGTTACATGAGAATATTGCATCATGTTGAGGTTTTTAGTACTGATCCTGTCACACAGGTAGTGAGCGTAGTATCCAGATGGTAGGTTTTTCACCTGTCCTCACTTCCCTCTACACTCTAGTAGTCCACAGTGTTTATTGTTTTCATATTTATGTCCATTAGTGCTTAGTGTTTAGCTCCTACTTACAACTGAAAGCATATGGTATTTGCTTTCCTGTTCCTGCATTAATTCATTGAGGATAATGATCTCCAGCTCCATCCATGTTGCTGCAAAGGAGATGATTTCCTTTTCATGGCTGAGTTGCATTCTATGGCATATTTTTTTTATCCAGTTAATCACTGATTAGCATCTGGTTGATTCCATGTCTTTGCTGTGTGAATAGTACAGCAATAAACATATGAGTGCATGTGTCCTTTTGGTAGAATGATTTATTTTCCATTGGGTAGAGACCCAGTAATGGGATTGCTGGGTCAAATGATAATTATATTTTAAGTTCTTTCAGAAATTTGCAGGTTACCTTCCACAGTGGCTGGACTCATTTACACTCCCACCAAAAGTGTATAAGCATTTCCAGTTTTCTGCAGCCTCACCAACATCTGTTGTTTCTGACTTTTTAAATAATATCCATTCTGACTGGTGGGAGGTGGTATCTCATTGTGGATTTTATTTACATTTCTCTGGTGATTTGTGATGCTGAGCACTTTTTCATATGTTTGCTGGCCACTCATCTGTCTTCCTCTGACATGTGTCCATTCATGTCCTTTGCCCATTTTTAATGGGGTTATTTGGTTTGTGCTTGTTGATTTAAGTTCCCTGTTTCTTAATTTAATCTCCTCTACCCCAAATCCAGGACCTACAGTTTTCTTTTTTCAGATTTTTTTAACCAAATACTGAGGAAGTTTCTAACTAGTTTCTCTAGACCCAGTCTGACCTTATCGATCCTCTTGAACACTGCCAGAGTTGATGTTCTAAAATACAAATCTGTCTCTGTCCTGATTTAAGGCACCAGATAGTTCACTGTCTTCCTAAAAATTCAAAATAAAGAAGTTCTAATTAGTAT
This sequence comes from Ateles fusciceps, assembly GCA_036589455.1. Lineage (NCBI taxonomy): Eukaryota > Metazoa > Chordata > Mammalia > Primates > Atelidae > Ateles > Ateles fusciceps. The sequence goes on from JAZHEH010000193.1 coordinate 9,929,358, forward strand.
TCAAAGCACTTTATAATCATGCCACTGTTCACCCCACTCAATTCTCCTTCTGCAAGTTTTCTGCACACATTTTATGCTGGGTATGTTTTGTTTACCTTGCCAGATCCATTTTCACCCCTCCATTCTGCTCTGTGCAGTGGGACCACATTAATGAGCTTCCAAGCATGCTCAGCCCCAGGATATCAGAGTGAGGGGAGAGGAGTAGCCTCGTGGGGTTTAATGTCTTATATTCCTCTCTGCAAAGCCTCCCGGGCTCTGCCTCAGTTTACTGCTTATCTCAAGGCAACATTCTCTACCAGGCTTTCTCCTTATGGGATCTGACAGTTGCTCCCTCATCTTACCCTTTTGGGTATAAAAACAGCTTCTCCAATGTTATTTGCATAGATCACTGTCTTATCCTGTGTTTTCCTTGTATATGTTTATTAATCCTAACTATGGGGAAAAAGAAAGCCTTCTAAAATTATCCTAATTTCTGTGTGACATCTATTCTGTTGGAACCCTAACTGGACAATACACACATCTCAATAGCTTCATGCTAATCCACAATCAGGTTAACTTTTACCTTTCATATGCCATTATGCCTGTACATTGCTGTTTCACCTGCCACTTTCTTCTCCTTCTAGCCACAATTATAACAATTTCCTCTTCTATGGATCCTTCCTCAAGCCTTTTTAAAATTCAGAAATCTGTACGTCTACCATGAATTCTCAGTACATTGCCTATTTTGCAAGGATGGCAACTGTGTCTAGTTTTTCTTTGTATCTCCAGCACTTTGCATGAGCAGGAGAGCAATACATTTTTTTTTCACATAAACGAATTGATGTATGATGCAGTAAAGCAGGAAGTGTGGTTTTTCTGATTAGACTAAAAGAAGCATCTTCCAGAAAGCAGTGCAATGAGTTCTGTAAATGCACAAATGCAAAACAAGAGATTAAAGAGATAAAGAAGTAACAGCAACAGCATAGCAGTAGCTGCTACTCTTCATCCAGCATATAAGGAAACAAATAATCAGGCTAGGAAACCACTACTGAATATTCAGAGCAAAATTGGCAACTCTGAACAAACACATCAACAACCTCCCTGCACCCCCAGTGCTACCTCTATGAGCCCCTGGCCAGCAATGCCAATGGATAAACATCTCTCTCTTGCTAGACCCAGAGACAATTTCAAATATCATTAAACACAGAAATACAAGAATCAGTATAAATTTGTCAACTTTGGTATGAAGTTGGCATTCCATGGTATAGAGACACTCCTATGATAGAAGAAGGATTTGGGGGGACAATGAAGAAGTTGAGTTTTACTACGCAACATAATATTACAAAATTATGTGTGACCAGAAATGAATCCACCTTTGCACAACAATGAATGAATACTTTAGGTGAGGATTTCTTAACTTAAACAACTGTTACAGTTATCATTTATATTTCCCCAGATCACCCCATTCTAGACTGTATCTCATCCCCCCAAAAAAGACAATATAATCTACAGTTATAGTATGCTGTTAATTTTGACCATTCTTTGATGACCATTATAAAACACTACAATAGATCCTAATGTCAGCAATTTTAACAACTTTTCATTACACAATATCATCTAAAAAGAAGGACATCATTCTGCTCCAGTCGTGGGAGTTGAATCAGTAAAAATGTTCAAGAGGAATAGTATTATTGATTTAAGAAAGTTTTCTTTTGTTGTTTGGAATATAATTTTTGAATATTTCAACCTGAAATATAATTTTAGAGTGGCTAGTCATCCTAGTGCACTGGTCTACTTCATGTTTGCTTTCATTTGTCTGCACATTTGTATTACTAAGAGATTAAAACATATCCTGAGAAATCATCCTGGTACTGATTTTTTTTGTAAAATTAACATTTCAATAAAATTATGCTCTGTATAATCTTATTTTCATATTATGCAAAGTTAATAGAGTTATCTCTATTTTATGTAAGGCTAACATAATCATCACCATTTTATGTAGATAAAGTTTACAGTGTTTATGGTTGATTTTAAGAGACTGGGAGACCCTGATCTGTACTTCATAACATTTTGAAAGACATTTAAAATTTTCAGTCTTTATATTATACATCATAAAGTAAGAGTGTCCTGCATTATAAGTTATGTTTTTATTCAAAACTGCTTTTCACAAAGGTAGATAGTTAATAGATCATATCTTTTTGCATTCTAGAATTTTTTACATAAACTTACCATGTAAGGCTTCAGTGAGCCCCAAATAAACAATTATAAACTCACTTTTATTATAAATATCTGTAATCAAGAGCTATTATATTTTTATAGATTTTTCATAATCTATTGATATTGTCTCTTCTATACAGAAACATCTTGTCTCTTTACTTGAGCACAGGGTTGAAAATGGAAATCAGGAGCTGTGAGCACAAGGTGAGTCTCTATTACTGACTTAGTTTGTGGCCTCTCACAAACTGTTGATGACCCAGAGAACTGGCTTTTGCAATTGTCAAGTTAGGGTACTGGGCTGATGATCTCCATGCCCCTTACAGATGCAACACAGTATAAGCTAAACCAGTGGTTCCCAGATGCTTTTCTGTGGACTTTGGACAGTCCATTTTAAAGTTTTCATTAATCTGTGAAAAGATGAGAATCATAGGGTAAAATAGTGAATTTTTCATAAAGTTAAATTACTATATTTGTCTTTTGTTTTTGATGTCATTTCCTTTCTCCTTTTGCTTTTTGCGTCCCCACCCTCTGCAGGGAAGTTTTGTTAAAATGTCTCCTATTTTGTAAATGATGAGGTCAGTAGGTAATAGATCCCTTTTTTGTTGTTTTTGTTCGATTTTTAATGTTTTCTGGGCAAAATAAACGTTGGCAACAATTACCCAGGCCACCCCCTCCACTATTAAACTATTACTTAAAAATTCTACTGAATGGAATTGTAAATCACTGATCTTAATCTTTCACTGTAATAATTCATTTTAAATTTATATTAATACTGATTGGCATTTATGGATTTAATTAATACTAATACACAAAACCGAATTAGGGAGAATTGAAGATTGTATTTTGTGTTTTATGACCTGCTTTTCATATAAATTTATACAGTTTTTGTGAGCATGTGCATTCTAGTAAGGATGGTAATTCAACATGTATTATCAGTACTAAACCTCTCTCCTTAAAAATTCCCATATCATTCTTCAACAGTCATAGGTGTACCCATTAAAAAAAAAAAAAAAAGACCAAAAATATTTTAGAAGTGGTCTTGAGATTTTCCTTCCCCAACTGTTTGAGTTGATCTCTCCAAAATTACTGTGTAGACAAGAACATAGAAGAAGGGTGTTTGTTTCCTCTGATTCTCCTTTATCTACCTCAACACATGTCTTCTTAGCAGAAACAATTAGTCTACCCAAATTGAATGCCCTCTTCCTTCTTAAGAAGCAATTTAACAAGGTAGAATTTTTAAAAAGCAATGGACTGAAAGTCTTTTATAGTAGATTGCTAGCCAGGCATGCAGGGCAGGAAAGGGCTCCCTACACCCACCAGGAATGCTAGGTGACCATCAAATGGTGATCAGGCAGTTGTCACTGAAAATAATAATTGGTCTCAGCCAGTGCCAGGGAGAGGCAGTTTTCCAATAGATAAAAACACCTGAAATAGGTAATCAGCAGCTTTTAAGTGGGCAAGTGGGTTCGAGCATGTGCATTAAGAGGCAAGTTGGCAGAGTATGACCTTCCAGGGGCATTCCACTGGAAAAGGGAAGAAAGCTTCAGGTGAACATGCGTACAACTCCAGTAAACACACTGCACCTGCTCAACTCCCAAGCACAGACAGGGCATCAGGCATTCAAGAAGCTCACCCTAAGGGAAGAATGAAGGGAAATGGAAGCAAAATGCCTGAAGCAGGCCAGCATATAAAATCCTAGGTTCAAGGTTAAACAGGGCACTTGACCTTCAAGAGGCTCACTTGGGCCTCTTCCAAGCTTACTTTCCTCTTTCCTGCTCTCAAACTTTTTAGTACACTTCCACTCTTCTCTGAAACTTGCCTCTGACTCCTTTTCCACCTTATACCCTTCAGTCATATTCTTTCTTCTGAGGCAAGAATTGAGGTTGCTATATACCCATACAGATTTGCCACCAGATACCTACCATCACAACTCAGATATCTGCCACCACTAACAAGTCAAGATTTATGAAAATGTCAAGTGATACTGTGAGTGATATTGAGATAATGTTTTAACAAGCAAGCACATTGTACAGTATAGTATATGTCATTCCTTAGATGATAGGTGTTCTTCTACCTCAATGAATATGCAGCCAAATTATTAGACCTGTGCTGCCCAATATGCAAGCTCCAGGCTACTTGTAGTGATTTATTTTTTGACATTATTGAATTATATAATTAGAATATATCCATTCTAATTGTACAGTTTGATGAATCTTGAAAAAGACCTGCACACTTATCACTACCACCACAATCAAGATAAAGAATATTTCCATTCTCCCAAAAAGCTTCCTGGCACTCCATTATTTTGGCTACTTACATTGAAATGGATATTAATTAAAACTTAGCCCTATCAAAGATCCAGTTCCTCCGTTACATATTTCAAGTGCACATAGCCGTATCAGATAGTACCACTATAAAATATTTCCACCATGGCAAAAAGTTCTATCAAAGAGTGCTGCTGCAAATCATCTCTTTGTTCACCAAAAAATAGTTTCATTTGTAAAATGTACTCAGAACACATAGAACAAGGCAGAATGGATTCTTTTCTCTCACCTTTTGCTATAGATCTGCATTGGCTTTACCTCCAGAGCACTGTTGTTCTCTGTACCTGTGCAATGTCACCACGGCCCTTCTCTGTCAACTGGTGACCGCCTCCTGCCCATGCCCTTTCTCATGCTCAAAAGTAAGGCTGCTTTCTTCCCCCTTCTCTTGGCTTTCTGCAGCTTCCTCAGGGTGTGCATCCTCTGTCTCCACGTCAGGTCTCTCTTCTCTCCTGAATTCCATTGTATTAACAGTTTGCTCTTCCTCGGTAACAGTGTGGTTCTGTCTGCTTTCATCACGCTCTGGTGCTTCTCTCCATATTCCCCCTGCCTTGCAAAGGCCTGCCCCTCAGCTGTGATTTCCTCTGCTTTTCCATCTCACAATCTGTTAAGTTTACTACTAAATGGCTCTTCACCTCCTTTTCCTGCTGTGGCTTTTCTCTTTGAAAAAGTTTTGTTTCAGTCTTTCACTGCAGAACCATTAAAGACAGAACTTTTCTATTTCAGGTGCTACATTTCAGCTGGTGCAGAAACTGAGCAGTCATTTGGCATTGCACTGTCACTAAAGATTTCACCAAAAAGGTGATAGCTTCTATTTTCAAAGGGGCAGTGGCCATGAGCTCTACTGAAAAACATGAATATCTGGATCTTCGGCCTGCTGAATGCTCACGTAGGTTTCTCCTGTCCCCATAAATACTCCCTCTGGCAATTTTCCTCATGTAAAGCAGACATTCAATAAAACAGGAGTTTTTTGCATTTATTTAAGCAAGGTACATAGGTAACTATAGCAGTGCAATTTAGTTTCAGAGTTCTTTGTGTTCCTTACTTCTAATCTATTTTAATATTATATTTTCCCTTTATCAGTGCGATCTCACCATAATGACATCAATAAATCTTACCATCCACTCCAACCCTATATCAGGGTTGAGAGCTTTTTTCTTCATCTCAGACCTTTCTGTCACAAATTTAAGCTGCACATCCAAGGCCTGGCTTGAGGTTTTAGAGATTTCAGAACAATAATACCAAAGCATGCCATGACGTAGTTATTGAGTCCAGGTTTCTTCCCAGATATATCATTTTATAGGTGAAATGACCATATCAACTAACCCACCAATTTGTCTGTGGTAACACTTGTGTTGCAGGTGTTGGAGAAAAGGACTGGACATGATATAGTCTTCTTGACAGATTAGAAGGTTAATTTTTCAGTTCCTTAAGATTAAATCTAAGACAATGAAGTAAAAACTGCTTCTTCTTTTAAAAGAAACACACAATTAGCAGCCTGAGTAACCACACAGTTGCTTTAAAGACAAAATACAATGCAAATACACATACTTTATAAATTTTAAACACTAAAAACAATACAGAGAAATGAAAAAGAGAAGTAGAATTGGATTTGAGAGAGAAGTACCTTTAATAGGATTGTGCTATAATAAAAATAGTAACAATTATTCTATATAGTTTTAATTTATACTTTATAAAATATAAAGCAGTAAGATTTCTGATGCCTACAATATGTATTAGCCACTAATTTTATTAGTTTATGTCAAACTTACTTTAAAAATATTATTTAAAGAGCTATTAGATAGAAAAATGAGGAAGCATTTTAAAGACAATTATGAAACAGAAAAGATGTATGAAAGACCTATATTATGAGATAATTACTGTTGTGCATCAAATTTAGCTCTGAATACCTTAGAGGTCAAGATTGATATGTAAAATAAAGAGTGCTCAGGTCTTAATACCTAGGTGATGAAATACTCTATACAACAAACCCCCATGAAACAAGTTTACCTATGTAACAAACCTGCACATATACTCCTGAACTTAAAAGTTAAAAAAAGAAAAAAAAAAAAAAAGATACAAAGAGACAGGGGCTTGGGAAATACAAATATAAGAAAGATTTTGCACTTGTCTTCCAGGAGCTTACAACCCATGAGGAAAAGCATATATTTTTTTAAATAATAAAACCATAGCTTAAAATCAAGGGCAGAGGTTAAGAGCTTATTTCTGGAAAGGGAGCAGGATAGCTCTTCCTACAAACCTGAGTGAAAGATGATTGGTAAAGCTATAGACATGTTTTTAGAGTGAAGAGAGGAGACATGAGACAATGCATCTCAGGCTTTTATTTTCTTACCGACTAGTAAGTGAAGTTGCCCACTGCTCTTGGAAGTGGGCTTATTATTTCAGGGTCAGTGGAAAAAATGTACAATGGTTATTGAGAAGGACATAATAGAAAAGAAATTTTTCATTGTACCAATCACTAAAAGTAATCTGTCAATAAATATAAAATAAAGACATCTGATTTTTTCCCTAACATATTGCAAGAATATTCTCTAATGATCGTCTTTCAGATCAGATATTTGGTAGACCAAGCAGTTTCTATTAGAAATTCTGTGTAGACAGTTTTGTTTATTAAATATACATTAGAGGATATGATTTTTCTCCCTTTAGAGTCTAGGCTTAAGGCACTGTAGACTGGATCTTTTAAATATATGGAAACTAGCTATGTTTATTTTATGAGTTAGAAAGTCTCATAACTCTCAAGGCCCATATCCAATTTGTATCTCTAAAATGGCTTTTTATAAACCAGAATAAACATATCATCTCTCTTTTGCAAACCATAAGCTATTTATCCAGACCAAACAAACGTATTTGAACACATTAAGTTAGTATGGTTTTAAAATATATAGCTGGGCTATGCATATAAAGCACGCATTTGTCAATTTTTAAAATGGAAAGTATTATATACTCCATTTTAACCCCTCCAGTTTGTCTACTTCTTTTCATGCCTGCTTTTTTAAAGAATTTTTACTGGAAATCAGAATAGAAATCTGTAGAAATAGTATTTTTCCAGTATAAAACCAAACATGGAGCATCTGGAGTTATCCGGAGCTTGGAAGGAGGTGCTGTTGTCAAAGGAACAGGACTCAGAACCCCTTTGCATTTGGTTTACATAGTGTCAAGTGAAGTTGTAAAGAATGTGAGAGGTACACACATTCCATCCAGATCATTTTTATTTAAATTATTTGAATACATATTTTTCTTAGTTTATAGAATATTCAATTAGTGTAAAAAATAAAATTGGCCTAAATGCCCATCAATTTTAAAGTGGTTAAATATTATGGAATAACATATCCCTGCAACCACTCAAAATATGGAAGGTATATATGTACTGAAATGGAAGGTGATCAAAAATATTAAGTTGAAAAGACAAGTTGCATAATATAACTGAGTAAAATTTTTGTTTTTGTAAACCAACAATGCATATCTCTCAAAGAGAACAAAAAAATATTTTGGAGGCAGCACAACAAACTTCAGTTGCTTTCTGGAAAGGAAATGGAAGGGTCAAGCATTTTTACCTTTTATTATATAAATATCTACATTGATTTTTGCATGAATAATTAAGTAGATTTGTAATTAAAAAAATATAAATTTTAACAGAAACAAAACTTATTGAAGACAAAAATAATCTTCTGCATTTTTATATTAGTGATTTCCACAGAAAAATGATGAATAATTTGTTTTACTTTTTACCTAATTTATAATTACCTTCTATTTTCATTTAGATGAGTCCAATGGGCAATGTGTAATTCTTTCTAGTTCTGCTACTGTTTTTGTTTCAGCTTCAGATTTTCTAGTTAGAAAGATTTATAAGCAGATAATCTGATAGTCTTCATCTATATGTGGCCTTTCTAGAGTTCATGCCTATAACTATTTCCCATATTTGAAATCACTTCAAAACATGTAAGAACTTGGAAGATTACAAATCTTCAAATATTTTATACCTCTTCTTATAGTCAGATAGAAAACAGCATCATCTTCTATGGTTTTTGACACTTGAATTGAAAGTGGCTATTAAAAGATATGTCACATATGAAATGTGTTGTTTATATAAACATTTATTTATTCACATTTAAGTTAAATGTCAGAAAGTAAATGTCAGGATGAAATGAAATATGGTCAGAGTGAAATAAGTATTGTTGAGCTATGAAATTTTTAAAAATGCATATATAAGAAGTGTTAGTTTCTGAGTGTATTTAAAGTGTAAAATACATTGGAATAAAAGTGAAAAACAAGAATATTTTAGCAATATCAATTGGCACTGTCACTACACTTATTTGTTTTATATTAATTTATGCATATATATATATATATATATATATATAAAGTGACATTGCTTGTCAATGGAGACAGTAATGGCTTTTGGAATAAATGAAGGAATACATGCAAGCCTCTTTTGAATATAAAAAATTCTATTTCCTGTATTATTACAGATTACATATCCAGAACATTTTTCTAAACAAAGCAAATAAAAAGTGCTGGGTAAAATAGAAGACATGCACTTTTAAACTCAAAGCTGTGCTAGCAAAACACAGTTAAAATTCCCAGGGTCTTAAAGCAAAGAGGGCATTAAAAACCAAACTAGTAAGAACAAGAACTCACATTCATCAGCCTAGCCATTGGGAAATTGTTGGTCTCAATAACCTAGTGTCTTGGGTTTTGATGCTCTTAGGAGGATAGGTAACAAACGTGCAAAATAAAAACTTGAAACTGACATCTCTGCACAAAGTCAGAACACTCAAAGGTTATTATGGTTTTAGTGAAAGAATCAAGCTTTAAAAATACGAGCACTATCACAAGGAAGAAATTATGAAGTTCATAGCTGGACACCTGAGCTCTAGGGAAAAATATTCAACTTTAAGAATGTAATGATATGCCAAAAGTTACCTGTTATTGATGCTCAATTTTAACCACTTACATTTTTTGAGAGATTAGAAATTCAATGAAGTGTTCTTGGGTTAAAGAGACCCTAGAGTTTTTGACCAAAGCAAACTAAAATCCTGTCTTGATTAATTATCTCTAAACAGACTATGTAAGAGTCCCATAAATAAAGCCCTCTAATAATATAAGTCAGAGGGCCAGAAAGTAGAAACATCAGATAATACAACTATGAGATATAGAGGATAAAGTATTTTTAAAATGATCAGACACATAAAAAATAAGAAAAATTATGAGTTAAAATGAAAAATAAGTAGATAAGAAAAAAATAGAACAAGTAATAATAAAAAAATATATAATCATTAAGAAAAAGGAGAAGCTTCATTGGAAAACTTAAATGTTAGATTATCCATAGCTGTGGAGAGAATTAGTGACCTTAAAGAGCTTATTCAGCATGTAGCCTCAAAAATATAAAAGGAGAGAAAGTCTAAAAGAGGGATTAAAATTCTAATATATTCTAAATCTGATAGGGATTACAGAAGAAAAGAATAGAGAAAATGAGGGAAAGACAATATTCTTAGCAATAATGCCTGAACATTTTTTAGAGTTGATGAAAATATATTTTTCTTGTTGCAGACTCTCAAAGAGGGTGTAAATAAAAATGAATCCACATATATGCACATTGTAGTACAACTATAAAAATTGAAATCATAGAAAATATTTTTTAAAAAAGAATTAAAATTATTACAAAGGAACAATAATGAAACAGACCTTTTCCCATGAAACAGTATCTACACAGAGTTGAGAGGATATAGCTGCAACATATTATTCTATATTCACCTAAAATACCTTTTAGGTGTGAGGCCAAAATAAATAAATGAATAATCATCACACCCTGAGTTTACCACTAACATTTTCTGGTTTAGCTATTGGTTCACAAAGTAATAAATGCCGTGCATTTCAGAAAGAGGAAACATGAACCTATGTGGGAATTCACTCAGAGTGGTGGCAAAAATCTTAAGGGAAAAATAAGTTATAGAATATAGTCTCAAAGCCTTTTTGAAGGCCTAAGGGTTTTTTCTATAGTTCTTGAATGAAGGCAGCCAGAGTCTCTTTGCAGAAGCCAGAGAGACTAGGGTGAAAATACAAAGGAATGTGAGTAGATTACCTAGCTAGTTTGTTTACTCATGTGGTCTTAAAACTAACTTTTGAGCTGCATGGCTCTCTCAGTGGGGAGGTTGACCAAGGAGATTATCTGCTAATGGTATTTGCTTTGGGCATTGGAAACTGTCCTTTAATCTTTGGCCTCTAGTAGTGTTGACTTCAGACTTTGTCAATTAAACTTTACTAAATAAACGCAAGTCTCACTAGCTGGGGAGGGCGGTTGGTTGCAACTGTTTACAGCACTCTCCAGGGTTCCTGTAAGATGCCTGGACACACTCAGTCAAACTGGCAAAGCATAATATCTGTGTCAGTATACTTCATCCATCCTCGAGTCAGGGTGTGCAGGACAGACCCCTGCAGATAGTGACCCTGACAAACCTAGAAGAAAAAATTATTGCATGAAGGTTTGTAAAAAAGACCATATGTCAGCAATAGAGATAACAGTAACCCCTAATCTGGAGCATATAAATACCAAGTAAAACTAAATTCCTAAAGAACTATAGTACATGAAAAGGAAGATAATAATCATTGTCTGTACTCTAAGGTCTTCGTATTGTTCTAAGGAAGAGTAAAGATACTGATCATTCTTAAAATGCTTAAACTGTTTCAATAGAATATGTCATATTAAAATGTTAAGGTAAATCAGTTAAGAGAATGTACAGCAGCCAAATCAGTTTGGAAAGAAAGAAGTCAGAATAGAGAAAACTTAAGTACTATAAAAGGCAAAAGAAAAGAGGAGTTGGGAAAAATGCAAAAAAGGAAGAAATTAGAAAACACTCAATATAATGGGGAAAATAATCATTATATTCAGGAGATACAAATCATTTGAAGACATAAATTGTAACAGAATTCCAATCACCCACTGCTACTCATGTGCATATCCCAGGTTACAGCATAAAATAATATATCAATTCCTATCTTAGAATTTTTGACAGCAAGCAATATTCCTTAAGTTTCAAAAATTTAAAGGAAACCACATTTTATTGAAATAATATACAGTACATTATAAATTAAAAAAAAAAGAGTTGAAAATCTCTGCAATCCTATTGCAGAGGAGACCAGAACGAGCATAAGAACAAAGGGCCAATTTATAAGGCCATGCAACCAGAATAAGCGTGCCAATGATTCTCCATCCTTGCTTCACATGCCTCTCAAGCTTCAGTCTTACCGGCCCAGGAAGAGGACAATTTCATTAACAGATGCACCAAGAAAATACATAATTCAGAAAAGCAGGAGAGATGGGCAGAGTTCCTCAAAGGAAAATTAAGATGCCATGATTAAAGGGAAAAAAATAAATGCTGAGCTGTCCCCCAACATATTCACCAGAGATAATTCGATTGTATCTTCTGGATCTTCATGTAGGTATAGCAACAATTATTATGTGATACTTGCCTCAATGGGGTACATTTCTTGGACAGTTATTATATTCCTTTTTTTTCTCTTTAAGCATTTTAGACCAGTGATCACAAATCAAATGGCTGCTGTCATAAAACAGGTAAAGGAAACAAGTAAAGCAATATTGGAATATGGTGATAAATGGGAACTGATTCTTACAGTCAAGGATAAAATAAGATATGGTGAAGGTAAAAGAATACTGGAGAGCCCCTTACCCAGCCCAAGAAAGCAGTGGATCCTCAGCTCCAGATGATCACTGCCATGCATAAATGCAGGCCAATTGAAGCCAGATCTTTTTCAAGAAAAATGAAGTATCATGAATGTATACAAAACCACCAGATTTTTAAATGCTGACAACTGATTCAACTCTTAAAATACAGTATGAATCAACACCAGGAAGATTCATCTGTTCGTAGGTCATCAGCGAACTGTGGCTCATGGTTTGCACTGTCTGTGCAAGTTAGCAGAGGAAGTTGTGAGAATCTGTACTCCCCATTCCCTACTCCCATCTTTTGTGTTAACATTTTACTTTTACATATGTTATAAGCTTCATAATATATTGCTACTATGTTTGCCTTAGATAGTCAATTATCTTTAGAGAGTTAAAAAAATATAAAGTAATATATTTTATCCTTCGTGTTACTATTGCTGGAGCTCTTCATTTCTTTTTTAAGAAAACTGGACTTTATTTTTTAGAGGAATTTTGGTTTTGCAACAAAATTGAGCAGAAGGGCATAGAGTTTTCATATACCCTCCAAGCACCCCAACAGCTTCCCCAACCAGAGTGGTTAGTTTGTTTTAATCAACAAACATATATTGATACATCATTATAGTCCATGATGCACATTTACATTTGGACCTAAACAACAGACCAAAGTCCATAGTTTACATTAGAGTTTACTCTTGTTGTTGGACATTCTTTGGGTTTGGACAAACGTAGAATGACACGTAACTACCATGATAGCTTCATACAGAGTAATTCCTCTCCCCTAAAAATCCTCTGTGCTCCACCTGTTTATCTCTTCCACCCTTCCTCATCTCCTGGCTGATCCTTTTACCATCTCCATAGTTTAGCCTTCTCCAAAATATCATATTGATGAACACATACAATATGTAGCCTTTTCAGATCAGTTTCTTTCACTTGGTAATACACATTTAAGATTCCTTCATGTTTTTTTCATGGCTTGATAGCTCATTTCTTTTTTGCATTGAATACTATTCCTGTTTGTACCACAATTTGTTTATCCATTCACCTACTGAAGGACATACTAGTTAGTTTCAAGTTTTGGCAATTATGAATGAAACTGCTATAAACATCTATATATAGAATTTTGTGTTGACATATGTTTCTAACACTTTTGGGTAAATACCAAAAGGTGTGATTGTTGGATTGCATGATAGATATGTTTTATTTTATAAGAAGCCTCCAAATAGTCTTCCAAAGTCATTGTACCTTTTTTCATTCTCACAAGCAATAAATGAGATCTCCTCTTGCTCTAATGTTTGACAGCACTTGATGTCGGAAGTATTTGGGATTTTGGCCACTCTAATAGGTATATATAGTAGCATGTCATTGTTGTTTTAATTTATAATCCCCAAGGACATATAATGTGGAGCACCTTTTTATATGCCATTTGCCTTCTGGATATTTTCTTTGGTTAGCTGTCCAGATCTTTTGCTCATTATCACTGAGTTTTAAGAGTTCTTTGTATACACTGAAACATTCCTTTATCAGATTTGTAAGTCTGTACCTTGTCTTCTCAACCTCTTGATTTTCATTCCTTTTTGAAGATCTGTGTTTCTATCTACTGATCAATATAGACAGCTATGTAATCATTTCTTCTTAAGTTAGCATTCTTATCTATTATTGGATAAAAATAAAGAATATAATGTTTCCTTATATTATCAAAATGTATACTATAATTTTTATTATTAAATTGATTATCACAGTGCCCATTAAATTTTTAAAAATAATGATGGCTAATTTGGTTTATCAGCCTTCAACATGTTTTAAGCAATACTTAAAAGTACTCTCCTTTGGGAAGCCGAGGTGGGTGGATCATGAGGTCAAGAGATTGAGACCATCCTGGCCAACATGGCGAAAACCCATCTCTACTAAAAACGCAATAAATTAGCTGGGCATGGTGGTGTGCACGTGTAATTCCAGCTGCTCAGGAGGCTGAGGCAAGAGAATTGCTTGAACCCAGGATATGGAGGTTGCAGTGGGCTGAGATTGCATCACTGCACTCCAGCCTGGTGAAGAGCGAGACTCCGTCTCCCTCCTCTACAAAAATAAAAAAGTACTCTCGGGCAACATGCTGACAACCTGTCTCTACAAAACAAAAACTCACCTGGCCTGATGGTGGACACCTGTAGTCCCAGCTACTTAGGAGGCTAAGGTGGGAGGATCTCTTGACTATTGGAGGGAGAGACTGCAGTGAGCTAAGATTGCATGACTGCACTCCAGCCTGGGTAACGGGTGAGATTCTGAGTCAAAACAAACAAACAAAAAACCCTTAAAAAGTTTCTAAACCATAAAATGAGCACCTATTCCTGATGTGAATTTTAATTAATAATTTCCAAATGCATGCAAAGCCAATAGATACCTGGGGAAAAAATAATCACAAAGTCTAAAGAGAGAAAAAAGAGGAACATAGGGCTTTACAGAACCATTTGTTTTACGTGACTCAAAACAAAAACAAAATACTGAATAGCATTTAAAGACTATCTAAAAAGAATTAGGACTGATTGTCACACTGTTAAGCTGAAAAATTCAATGGTTCTTTGAAAATTCTGTATAGAACTGTGTATTCCACTCCGGTGTATCACTAGAAAGTTTCAAGCTTCATTACCTTTTGTGCTAGTATAAATAGGCCTGTGAAGATCCCTCCACCAGCCTGATTATAGAAGTACACTTGATGAAAGCTTCTGTGTTATTTCATCCTTACTATTTTTATCTTGTATTTTTTAATATGGCTCTGCCTTTCTTACAATTCTGACAAAAATCTGCCCAGTACTCTGGGTATATTTTTATTCTAAGGCAAAAGCTCTTCAAAATTTCCTTTTTAGTAAGAAGGTGGCTGGGGATCTGACCTAAGATAGATTTTTGGAAAGAGAAAAAGTGGCCCATTATAGGCCTGACAAGAAGGGAAACTGATTTGAAAGTCACAAGGAAGGAAAGGAAACCAAAGACAGCATGAACTATCAGGTCCAAAGAAGGTAGGCAAAGGGCACTAGGTATGAAGTAAATCAGTGTAAAGAATTTTGGGTAAATGAATAGAAGAAACTCTTTTAGGAGTGATAAAAAAAAAAGAGTAATATTATAGGGAATTTGTGGTCTGGTCTTTGGTCAGGGAGGAAGTTGCTAATGAAGAGTTCAATGAAAGGTGTCAAGTGCAACCAATAGTCAAGAATTATTTCATCTAATATATATGCCCATGTCCTCACCCAAAAGATATTATTAGATTTTTTTCCCTTTCTGCTGACTTTGTAAATTTCTTAAAGAAAAATGGAGAGGATAAAAGAAACGGAAAAAATTAAGACTAAAATTATTATCATTTAAATGCTTCTATTATAAACTGGCACTGATTATTAATATAACTTTGTACCTAAAAATTGTCTTCAAACTTGTAACATGAATAAGTAGTTGTTTAAAACTTTTCATCTCTTCTTTTACTCTTTATTTTTTTCTTGAAAATTGGCTGTCCTTTGCACCCATGTTATTCAGAAATGTCATTGCATCATTTTGAAAATTTTTATGAAATGACTGACCTTTAATGAGCCAATGAAATTTCAAAAAAGAGAAAATAATTTTAACCCAATTTATTTTCCTTAAAAACAACGCAAATGTAATTACACTTGAAACAGCAACAACTAAAACATTTACATGCAGAAATAGAAACCCATCATGGAACTGCTGCACAAAGAAATATTAGAATGAGAAGCAACTCAATTTCATACCATGCAATTTAAATGTGTTTTAAGTAATTAAAATTAATGTAATTGGAACTGTCTCTGAACCGTGGTTCAGTTAGGTCACTAAAATGTTGTACTAGGAAGATCTAAAATTGTTTTTAAGCAAAACAGAAGAGATAATCATTATTTTTCATCTCATTCAGGTACCATCTAAGATCCTAACAGGATGAGAGTTTGTGATCCATACTGCTCTCTGCTTTTAGCTGTTTTTGCTTCAGAAAGTAATGGAAGCATTACTTCTGGGAGAAAGTTTCCTAACCACCACACCCTCCCACCCAAGATAGTTCAGGTGCCTTTATATTTATACTTTCAATGTGGTTGGCACAGTTCTGTTTTATTACTTACAATTATGAGTAACAATTTGTGTAAGTATTCATGTAATGGTTCATCTCACCCATTAAACTACAAAATTCTGTGAGAGCAGGAACCATTAATACCATTTTGGGTTTCCTAATGCCAAAAATAATACTGGCATAGAATAGATGTTAAGAAAATATTAAACTAGATGTGTATGGTGAATGGATTAGATATATAGGAGCTAGATAGGTAAGACAGGAGGGTAAGTAGGTAGATAGAGAAATAGATAGATGATAGATAGATAGACTATATAAATATGAAATTATTAGGCTAGTTCAAAATTAATTGCAGTTTTTGCCATTTCTTTTAATGGCAAACACAAAATACAACATTAACACAAAATTTTAGAATTGTCATTTATTTAATGACATCCTTGGGTTATTCATCATATACAAAATGCTGAATTACATAGATAAAGATACTCTGAAAATTTGAGTGAAATAAAAGTCATCCTGACCAGCCTGGGCAACATGGTGAAACCTGGTCTCTACCAAAAAAGACATAAAAATTAGCCAGGACTGGTGGCTTGTTCCTGTAGTCCCAACTACATGGGAGGCTGAGGTGGTAGGATTGCCTGAGCCCAGGAGGCAGAGGTTGTGATGAGTGAAATCATACCACTGCTTTCCAGCCTGGGCAAGAGTGAGACCCTGTCTCAAAAAGATAAATAAATAAGTCAACATATTTTAATGTATTGTCAGTGCCACATTGATTTAGAATAAAAATAAAATAAATAAAATAAAGCAAAGTTATTGATCATCTGAGAACATAATGCTTGGAAGAGAACACCTGTTAGTTTGTGCTCCTACAAAAGCAGATCTTCAGACAAGCGATTGCCTATAGGTAGCTTATTTGAGAGCAAATGCAAATGAGGAAGTTGGGTAAGTAACACAAGAGAGAAAAGCCAACAAAATATCTATTAATAAAAGGGTTTATTGATTTGGGAAACCTGTGTTCAATCCCACTGAGGACTCTCTGAGAAGCTATGTGAACTGTAGCTCAGAATGTCTCACCACAGAACATCAAAGACAGGATGCCCATTGGTTGAGGATTGGAGGGGTGTTAACTCCCACCCTATTCTCCACTTTTGGGTACCAAATGCCTGTGGTGGAGAAAACTTTTAATGTGCCTCATATGGTCCTGGAATTGTGAGCCACAGTTGCAGATGACCTCAGGTGCTCAGCGAATAAGATATTTTACCCCTAGCCTTGGTAGGTCCCTGTACATATTTGTAGGAAATGAAGAGGACTACTATTAGTTCCCATTATTCCTATTAGAATAATGACTGAGTGCCAGGTCTGACTCATTTGAGAGACTCCTTTGATGTCAGGGATTTTATACAACTGTTCTCTGGGAGACTAAAGGTATTGAAATTCCACTTAAGAAAGAATTCTTAGGAGTTGAAGTAGATATTTTCCTGGGCATTAATAGCTGTGTAATTGGAAGCCTCTAGTGGTAATTTCAGCTTGAGCTGAAACTATATTCACCCTAGGATTGAAAAAAAATGTCTGAGATTGTCTAGAGAACTGGAGGAATTGGGCCGCATTGGGCTCTATTTGTAGAAGCAGTTCATATGCTTCAGGAGTAAAACTCAAAAGAAAGCTGTCAAGATATATATCATTTTTCCCATAATACAGTCAGATATCTGCCCATCAGGTTACCCGCTGATCCAGTTTCTATAATGCTATTTTGAGCCAGAGGAAAAGGAGTCTATAATAAAACAGTGAGTAAAAATAAAAAGAACTAACTCCCTAAACTATTCAATGGACATTAACTGCATAGTGATAGAAAAAGATAAAAATGTTCAATTCCATTGTTACCAGTTAGTTCAGACAATGTCACTGCTTTGCCAGTGACAAGAGTCAGCATGTGGCAATTTGTAGTGGCTTCATAGCTAGATTAGCACACAAAACCTGTAGCTGCTTTGCTTCAGTCATTGGAAGCATGAACTATCTCTTGCAAAAATCACTTCCAAAAATGGATAGAATAAAGGAAGAAAATGTCAGATACGATTACGTAGAATAGAATCTTAAAATGTATCACACTTAAGCCTTATAAAATTATAAAACAATTTGGAGGTATATTTGAGAAAAATACAATCCAGTTCATGTAGTCTGAAGATGGCAAAAGAAAAAGAACATTTTCTACAACTGTTCTATGATCTTCAGTTGGTGTGGCCTGCAGAAACCCAGTTTGTATTTAAAATGTTACAACAGCTCTCTTACAGCATTTGCAGGGTCAGGAATCACTCACAGCACAATCTCACAAGTGCACTGGAAACTTAATTTGAACTTTTAAATAAATCACTAGCCTACAACTTTTTTGAAACACTCATATCAGGTAATGGAAGTTACACAAGCTTTCATGGATAATTTTACGCCACAAACTACACACAATCATTTACAACCCTAAGATACATATCAATAATTCCATGAACAATCCAACTAGGAAAAGGTGAGTTTATTCTTCTTGACTCTCCTCTTTTCTTTCTTTTTTTTTTTTTTTTACATTGACTGTGAGCAGTTTGTTATTGTACCTTTTATTAACTTTGTGCTACTTTGACAGTAACATATAATCACAGCAGGAATTTTGGTGAGTATCTGAATTTAGAATATGATTCCAACATTCAGAAAGTTTTGAGAAATTGGGATATCCACAATAGTGGTCCTTAGAAGATATAAAACAAGCTATTTTTGATGTCTATAACAAGGAAGATATAGTTTTGTGTGACAAAGTTTTCCTTAAAATGTGAAACACCAGGCTGTTGGTGAAGGATATGTTGATCCACTTCTTAAGAGTGAGGAGAACGTTTACAGAAACCAAAAGTATGCTGAAGGACAGGAAATAATAGCTTTGTAGAAAGGCTGAGAAAACTGGGACTTAGTTTTAGGAAAAAAAGACAACCATGAGGAGAATTATTCTTTCAGAATAAGGGCTACGATGAGTAGGGTGATAAGCAGTTGTTTCCATTACAATTTAGAGCAAGTAAGAAGAAAGAGGTTGAAGGGAGTGTAGAGGAGTCGGGCTAGCTGTTTGGTGAAAGCGTTTGTTATTAACAAGGGATGGTATCCCTGAAACACGTAGTTGACAGACATGGTTGAACAGATGCTTTGTGTATCTGGTATAAATAATGGGATTCAGCATTTTAAATTAAAAAAAAAAATTGACCAGAAGTTTCTCAAGATTCACTGTTTATCTTCAAAGAAAGAAAGTAAAATTTTATTTCTACCTTGTCATCCCTGCACCTTCACAGTATGTCACTATTGCCAAGTTGTTATCAACTGGTTCTTTTTCACATTGATTTATTGTATCAAATTCAACTTTGGCTTAATTTTCTAGCTTCTCATTGTATCAAACGCCTGTTAGATGTAGGACATGAGAGATAAATAAGATTGGTGATTTTAAAGCATTTTGTGCTGCAGGATCCTTGCTTCCAATAAAATCTTTTGTTGTTCAATGTAGATAAACAGAGCTTCTCTGATTAACAAAGGAATGAGAGAACAGAAAGAGCAGAGTGGGCAGAATCCTATGGTCCCACCTGCTTTCAACACCTGCCCTTCCCAGCAACCCCTAAGACACCATGGAGGAACCCCTGTGGTTTTCTGAACATTGTTTAAAAATCACTGACCTACATAAGAGTTACACATTACACTCTTGTAATGTTTTATAGTTCACTTAAGAATTTAAAGTATATTGTCTGTGTCTTTCCTGCCTCAGCATTCAGATTCTATTTAAACATATCCTATAAAAGCACCTGGTAATGACTTTTTAAGGGTGATCATAAGTCTAATTATATTAGGTGTAATGAGTAAAGAAAAGCTACTTTAACTTAGAATAAAATTTTTCTTCACAAAATATATGAGGAGCCTTTCTATTATCATCACTTTTAGAATATATTTGAGATAAAAGGAATTTATATTAAATTAAAGTAAAATAAAAATTTTCACTACAATAGAGTTTGATATTGGGCCAGGGCTAACTTCTCTATTAGGCAGAGTAGGTGCCTTGTCTAAGCCCCACAGTAACTTTCAGAGCCTATGAAAATGTTTTAATTTAATTTATTTCATTTTTTTTTTTTGAGACAAAGTCTCACTCTGTCTCCAAGCTGGAGTGCAGGGGCATGATCTCGGCTCACTGCAACCTTCACCCACTGGGTTCAAACAATTGTCCTTCCTCAGCCTCCCAAGTAGCCTGGACTACAGGCACTCACCACCATGCGCAGCTAATTTTTGTATTTTTAGTAAAGACGAGGTTTCACCATGTTGGCCAGGATGGTCTCGATCTCCTGACCTCCTCATCCACCCTCCTCGGTCTCCCAAAATGCTGGGATTACAGTCATAAGCCACCTCACCTGGCCTAATGTCTTTTAAAATTAGAATATTAAAAATGAGCTAGGTCAAAGAAATGGCTTAATATGCAATATTAATATGGTGTTTCCATTGCCTCCTATTCACCTCATTGCCAAAATAAGGATTCCTGACCTAGGATTATAACAATGGCCAAACACACGACCCCTGACATTGGACAGATAATGTTGACAGCAGTTTATTGGTCACATATACTCAAAGCCCAGGGCAGGAACACATTGCACAACACAGGGCCACATGGGGATTGTGCTTAGAACACATAGAATGAGGGAAGCAAGCTTGGTGGTATCAAGAGGATGGTGCTCCCTGGTTTTCAATGGAGGATATAACTGGCTTGCTTGAGCAACTCCATGAACTGTCAGGAAACTGAATCCTATTACTCAGGGATAAGTAGGAAGTGAGCCTGGTTCCTTTAATAAAAGGGGATTGCTTGGCTAGATGTCTTAGTCTATTCAGGCTACCATAACAAAATGTCATAGACTGGGTGGCTTAAACAACAGAAATTCATCTCTCACAGTTCTGGAGGCTGAGAAGTCCAAGTTCAAGGTGCCTGCAGATACAGTACCTGCTGAGGGATTCCCTCCTATCTTACAAGCAGATGCCATCTCCCTACCTGCTTACATGGCCTTTTCTTGGTGTGTGCGAATGGCGGGGAAGGAGAAGGAGATTTTTCTCTCTTCTCTTTTCATAAGGACACTAATCCCAACATGAAAGTCCTGTCATCATAACCTAATATAAATCTAGTGACTTCCAAAACGCTCCATCTACAAATGCCATCAGGGTAGGGAAAGGGGTTTCAACATATGAATTTTGTGGTTTTGTGGAAATACAAACATTTTGCCCTAGAAGACCTTTTCCATGGAAGCAGAATAATCATGTGAGCTCATGGTTAGGCTATTCAAGACCCTCCCGGTTTCACCAGATGTTAAAGCAGCACATAATATTGAACATTTTAGGTCTTATAATACACATATTTATCTTTATACCAATACAGTCATAAAATACAATTTAATACTTAGTTAAAGAAAGGCCCAGCAAAGTCTTAAGTGCCTAGGGCCCATGAGAGTCATATATAGCCTGGTTGGGACTGATAAGTATAGAACTCCCATGCCTCCACCTCTCTCAGGGCCGAAACAAGTTTTCTAATTAACTTTGAGATATTTCAAAATCTTTCTCAGTTCTTAGTCTCCAATATAAAAATGATTGGGTTGATAAAATAACCCAAAGATTATTGCATGACAGGCATGTAATGTTGTAAGAGAACTATTTAGAATCAGAAGGTGTGATTGATGTGGTTTTCTTTCCTGAAAAGACACTATATGTAGTTTTGAAGTTCTTAATCTCTCTCAACTGAAGTTTCATATCTGTAAAGACAACTTATGAAGATTAAATAAATGAAGTAGGTGGAAGCAACTCCTGTAGCACCCAGCAGGTGTTAGTTGAATGTAAAACATCATTGCCATCAAATTGGTCTGCTTTTATTATTTCTGAATATTCTCTATAGATTGTGCCTGGCATATAATAGGTACCCAAAACTTATTAAATGAATGGATAGATAGACAAATGAACTTACATATATGCAAGGGTCTTTGTCTTTACTTGCACCATTTTCCATGTCTAGAATGTCCTCTCCCACTCTGTTAGGCTTAGCTAGATTCTTAGTCCTTCTTACGAAGACCCATTTTCATACTATTAAATAATTTTTACCTGGGTGATGAAATAATCTGTACAACAAACCCCCATGACACAAGCTTACCTATGTAACAAACCTGTCCTTTTACCCCTGAATTTAAAATAAAAGCTGAAAAAATATTTTAACACTCAGCTCTCTCTGGTGTTTTATTTGAGCTTCTGAAGAATTTATTCTCTTTGACACTCATTTTGAATGAAACCTATGATGAACTTCCTTATTAATTCATTAGACAACTTCCTATCTCCTTAGACCACAGAGCTATCAAAGGGATACATCTTATAGCTCTTTGTTGTCTTAGCCCTAGTATAATTCCCTGCTCACAAGTACGAATTCAGGCAAAAATTAAAAGGCTCCCGTTTTCTCTCCACTTTTGCTTCTTCTGCCCATTTTACTTGATAGATAGCATTTTTATTCCTCTAGTCATTTGGACGCAAAGCTTCACAATTTCCAAAGGTAAATTCAGATTCTTAGGGCCCCTGGAATGAACATATTCCTTCTCTCTCTAAAGACATTTTTCTTATCAGAGAGCTCAGATTTAGAACTGGAAAGGAAGGTTCACCTGCCCAGCAAACCAGATCCACTACATCTTCCCTGATAATACAGGGTTTCACATCCACCTCAGTGCTTTCTCAAACCTTTCCACACTCCCATGCAGCCACTCAATCATTTATGCTGTCTTTTTCTAAAACATCTCCTACCTGTGTCTCAATTCCATGTCCTCTTTCACTGCTATAAGTCAGGCCTTCTTCAATTCTCTTCTGAATTATTTAAATAGCCTCCAAATGGGTCTCTCTGTCTTCAGATTATATCTACTTGAGTTCATCCTATCTCTTATCACTTGAATTATCTTCATAATATAGGTAATATATTGCTTAATGATACAATTCTTTGTTCTAAATATTTAACTATTAAATACTATTATATTAACATTTATGATGCATTTATGAACACATTTAAAATTCACTTGCTTACAGGATAAAATCCATGTCCAAATTCTTTTAGCTAGAGTTATAGATCCTTTACAATATTTCAATAACTATTTTCTAATCTCATTGCATATCTTAATCTGTTCGGGATGCTATAACAAAATATCATAAACTGGACTTAAATATAAGAAAAGTCTATTCTTCACAGTTCAGGAGGTCGGGGAGATTAAAGTACCAGCAATTTGCTGTGTGGTGAAGGTTTACATGCTCACGGAGAGTTGTATTCTCACTCTAACCTCATATAGAAAAGAGATGAGAGGTCACTCTGGGTCGGGATTAGGGGTGTTACTAATCCCATTCATAAGAGCTCTGCCCTCATGACCTAATCACTTCCCCAAAGCCCCACCTCCTAATACCATCACCTTGAGAGGGAAGACTTCAAGATATGAATTTGAGGAAAGCACAATAATTCAGACCATAGCAATATCAAATCACCACCCTTAAACATTGTGCAAGCTGGATTCACAACCTCTAAAGACAAACAATGCTTTCTCAGATCACATTCAAGCTTTTCTTTCTGCTCAGAATCAGATCACATTCAAGCTTTTCTCTCTGCTCAAAATGTCTGCCCACCTGCCCATGAATGGACCTCTTAAGTTGTATCCCCATCATTCTAGATCCAGTTTACATCTTAAACCTGTTACACTTTCTCCTACCCCCTTTCAGCAACTATGCACTCTGCTTTCTAATTTCTAAACATTTTGTCCATTCTTCATTCTAGCATGTTTCACAAGTTATTGTAGAGTACTAAATGTGTGTGTATATGAATGAATGTGTTTGAGTGTTGTGTGTGTTTGCATGTGTGTAATTTCCTGCTAGATGATGAAATTCTATTTGACAAAGATTAATGTTTAACTATCTTTCAATCCCTAACAATACTTAGAACTATGTCTTGCTCCAAATGAGCAATCAATAAATGCTATTGAATTCAGTATTTTCCTGCACTGAAAGAGGAAATGGCTCTAGGACTTCAGTATCAGAAACAAAAGATTCCAGTTAGATATGTCCACCTAAAATAAAACTAAAGTTGTTTTGAGCATTATCTCATTATTCACATTAATTTCCTCATTCAAATTTAAGTATAGACATTACCTACACTCTACAAGGAATTCTGTTACTCTTAGAAAACAATCACGAGGTAATAAACGGTTTTTTTATAACAAGAATTTTCAAATATTTTCCAAGAACAGATATTGTACAAATAAAGGTTTTCATGGATCTAAGAGTTTTTGAAATGTCAAGTTAAACAAAGTTGAACCAATGTTTTTTGCCACAGGATTTCAATATATTTTTAATGCCTTCTGAATATCAAACAGAGAAAAACAGTGTATAGAATTCCCTAAGCATTTGGTTGCACAGATACCTTTTCTCCCAAAGCATGTTGCATGTTGATGGGATGGTGTTCAGTGAAGTATTTGGGAAACACTCTTCATGAGCAGGGATCTATTTTAACATGAATATAAATGTATTGTAGAGACTACATAACTTTTGCAAGAGATAGAAATCTGAATTGCCAACATTCACCAAAATAAAAGCATATCAAAAAATATCCATCTCAAAAGTTACAAATTCAATCAAGATGGCGTTTACTAATGTAAGCCATGTTAACAATTGTTTATAATATTAATGAGGTTATATCTATAGCATCAAAATCATTAAATGTTTGATTAAAATAGCACATATACACTTTTTCAGAACAAAACTGTGACTAAACAATTCTCATACATTTTGGGCATGACATTTTGATTTCATGGAACCAAGCACTCAAGGTCTGAAGAAGTTGTTGAACAATCTGAAATCACTTAATTTTTAAGTGTTTAATTTTTACCCACTAAAAATTTTTTGCTTTACACAGACAAGTCCATTTATAAACATCAGTCTCAGGGAAGTTTGCATAATATTTTTATTTTTTGTGAATCAGCTGTACCCTAAAGTGCATCATATGGTAATCATGAGATTCTTGGGCAAATATCAGGGATTAAAGAGATAATTAATAATTGCTAATCCAAATATTGTTTGATTTGGCAATAATAGTGATGTAAACATTGTCTTACTATTGTTTATTATAAACTGATGAGTATTCTTATGAATATATAATGTATATTACACTCTGGGGAAAAGTTATATTAATCCAGAATATCTAGAAAATTTCTATTGATTGGAGACACTAGAACATTGACTATGGTTATTATTTCCTATTATCTTAATTCTCAAATTAATCTCTAGATTACCCACCCTTGGTTTACTGTTTAGGCATCTTAAAGATAACAAAATAATTGATTGAGACTAAAACTGGCTTATGAAATAAAAACTACATGTGGTAAACATATTTTACAAGTTTTCCTAGCCCATGAGCCGTTATTAGTGGAGTTAAAATCCAGGGGTCATGGATTTAAGTTGTTTCCATCATAACCTACATGATCCAGGCTGAGCTGGTCCTTCTTATTTTAATTGGGACAAGGACAGGATACAGAAAAACAGGCACTCACTAAGTATCCACATGCAACTATGTAGCAGACGCTACATGTAACTGAAATGTAACATTTTTACTCAATAGCTAAAGACACCATATTATTCCATTGGTCAAGACTAAAGAAAAAGCTGCTCTGCAGAAAAAAATGAACAGTGAAAGAAACAAGTAAGTATTGGAAGAGAAACAAGAGAGAGAGAATGCCTCCTCAGTTAATGATGACTTCAATGTTCTTTTTTCAGGTGTTTCTTCAGGCCTATCTACATTTCTGTTTTCATGTTTTGAGCCAGTCATGTATTGTGTTTTGAACAAATAAATATCCTTTATTTTTAAGCTTGTTCAAGTGAGTTTCTATTACTTACCAACTCCAAGTTTCAAATAACATAGTCTTAGAACTAACTTTAGCATGATTGTCTACAGAGCAAGGTCCAATCAAAGACCACCAGGAGCACATCTGTAGTTGAACAAGTTGTGTTTATTGCACATGCAGGGAGAAAGGATGCTCATCCTGGAAAATGTGGAAAACTGCAGTAGAGGGTGTTGGAACACAGTTGGAATAGGATGAGGACTTGCGATTTTAGGGGAGACCTTGAGTAGCAGAATGTTGGATCGGATGCTGTGGGAGGAGCTAATTTTGTCATGGGGTAATTTAATTAATCTTATCTAGATGGTGAGGAGACTAGGTTGAAGATGTCATTGGTAAAGAAGCAGAAGTCATTCAGCCAGTTTTGGTCCTTTTTGTGGTATGGACAATATCTGTTTTTTTAATGCATTCACATATGATTATTGAGCAGTTTTTGTCTTGATCCATCATGATTAGTCATGGTCTTGTGTGATGTTAATGTCCTGTGAATTGTTTATGGTTAACAGGATGATACCAAGCTCAGCTAATAGCACCAGGCAAGTTTCTGATGTCAGGTGCTTCTTTCTCTTTATCACTATAAGTAAGGTGATAGAGGTTTTACCTTATCATTAACCTCTCCTCACTGAGAGATTAGTGACACTATATCTGCCCCAGCTCAACTGGGTTGGCATCCAGATTCTGTGTGTTTTAAGCTGATCCTCTCTGTAATCCATGCTTACCTTATTCCACACCACCAGTACAACACTGGGGGATTTTCCTGTGTCAAAAAATGTCATAACTAAAGTGTCAGTTTCCAAATTGTGCTAAAATTAAAACATCAAATGCAGCATCTTCATCCAGTGTATTTCTAAGCTTTAAAGCTTGTTCCTATTTGCACAGCTTTTTGGAATGCTGAAATAGCCAATGTTTTCTCTAATACAAGCCTGTCATCATTGTCAGCTCCATCCTGTCAATACCCAGGATACTCATGCATTACCCTCTCTTTCTCTGTTCAGTGAAACATCTGGCAGAACTTCTATATGGTAGGGAAAAAAAAAGAGTTTTATATCCCCCTATTCTTTTTGGGAAAAAAAGTGCTCCCCGTTTGAAAACAACTTCCAAATTCAGAAACTACCAGAGAAAGCATCTGCCATGGAACAGCAGTATGGTTACATGGCATTCTCTATGCAACTCTATCCCTTGCTATAGTAATTTGAGGCTTTCATACTTAACTTCTTAATAAATTACCTCTTATTATGTTATACTTCTATAAAGATGATTTAAGCACTTCTTGAATATCCAAGGGAAAACTAAAGAGCAGGGATAACTTACCTCTACAGGGAACTAAGCTTACTACTCACAGCTTGAATTAGCTCTATTGTCAAAAACACAGTTCTGAAAAGTTTTAATGTTAGGGTGACTGAGTAACATTAATTCTTTCCCTTACAATATGTGTAACTTTGGTCGATTTACTTTATCTCTCTTCGCCATTGTTTCCTTATGTATAAAATGGAGAGAAGAATGGAATGTATCTCAGAGGATTAGTGTGATGACTAAAAAGGTAAATGTACATAAGGAATTTATGCTCCTGGGCCATAGTATGTCCTCAATAATATACACACATTTTTTTCCACATGAGGTAATCAAACTGCTTAACAGAAAAATGTATACCTTTTCTTGAAAGCACTTATAAAAATAATAAAGTGATATGCTCATACTATAAGATGAATATCCATTAACAGTAAAAAAAAAATTCCCTCAGTTTGCAAACACAGATATTCTTTCATCTGTTCATTTCTTGACCGTCTAATCTATATACTAAATTCTAGGGATACCAGAGATAAAAGCACACATTTTTGATATTAAGTAGTCATTTTACAGATAGTCATTGGTTTTGTATTACTACATAGGCTTACATTGCTGCTGAAGCATTTGAAATTGCAGATTCTAAAGAAAAAGGTAGTATCATGGCCTGCCTGGGGTTATTCAAGAACAGACATATTTTTGACAAACTCCACATTTTCTGCACTAGTGTGAAACAGGTCTTTTGTGATTAGGAATGAAATGTATGCTACTTAGGTGCCGGAAGCAAGGAAAAAGTCTCCTTGTCTACATGTAGGGGCTGTAATCACTCAGTGTTTTTTCTTTCAGAAAGTTGCTTCCACAGCATAGGGGAAATAAGTTACCGAAATAAATGAAGCAGATAAAATATTAGATTCAATTGTAAAAGATGGTAAGACTAGGTATTGCACTTTCCAAAATATATTATCACATATATTTATGTTTTTTGTGAATTATCTTTTGTTATTCAAAGTGCAATGACTGTTGGTGTGCCTCCAGCAAAAATAGCAAATATCAGGCAGATAAGAGAAAAATGAGAGGACGACCCAAACAAAGACAATGCTTGCAATTATGGCTGTGTCTAAAGTTTAAATAAACATATAATACTAGAATTGATGTGATACTTTTTCTTTTAAAAAAAAATGTACTTTTCAAAATGGGAATTATATTACAATATCTGTAAGTAAATACCTAGACGAAAAAATGCAAAATCTTAGAACTGTTATCTAACATATCAGTTTTTAAAATGTGGGCTATTATAAAGTATCATTTATTAATTATATCTGATGATGGACATCAAAATGCCCCTTAGTTACCTTTAGATTACAAAATTGAATTATTTTATTATTTTATAAGATCTGAATAGTAGCCTAATAAATTTTTCAAGAAGCCTCAATATAACTAGTGACATTTCCTAATGAAATAGTGTCCCTTATAGCTAGTATTTATTAAGTACTTGCCATGGGTCAGGCACTGTGCTAAATGCTTTAAATACATCGTATAATTTTTACTCAAGAAAAAACACTGTGAAATATATTTCATAACCACAATTTCACAGTTGAGGAATTGAATCTCAGAGAGGCCAATTAGTTAGCTCAAGATTGCATGAGTAGTAGGTGGTAGATCTTTTGAAACTCAAAGCTCCGGCTCTTAATTGCTAAGCTATAATGCCTCTCCTTGGAAGCCTTATGCTGAATACTTAGTATATGCCAAGACCTCCATTATCTTATTAAGTGTTTGCAACAACTATGTAGGGGTAGGTATCTATACATTTTCAAGATGAGCAAACAGAGGGAATGGTCACAATGTTAGTAAGTGTATTAGTCTGTTCTCATGCTGCTAATAAAGACATCCCCTGAAATGGGTAACTTATAAAGAAAAAAGGTTTAATTGACTCACAGTTCTGCAGGGCTGAGGAGGCCTCAAGACACTTACAATCATCCCTGAAGGGGCAGCAAACATGTTTTTCTTCACATGGTGGCAGCAAGGAGAAGTGCTGTGCAAATGGGGGAAAAAGACCTTTATAAAACCATCAGATCTCATGAGGACTCACTATCACAAGAAGAGCATGCAAGTAATTGCCCCCATGATTCAATTACCTCCCACTGAGTTCCTCCCAAAACACGTGGGCATTTTGGGATCTACAGTTCAAGATGAGAATTGAGTGGGAACATAATCAAACAATATCAATAAGGTAAGTATGTTAATAGCAAAATCAAGATCTAAATTTAACATTATCTAAGTCTAAAGCCATGTTTTTAATGTGCAAGTCATACTAATTGGCATATCTGCCTAAAAGAAGACAAAAATCATTGTTTATAAATGTTATACATAAATATTGTATGCATATTATCATTCAGACTAGCATTGCCCCAATACTTGACGATGTATTTTAAAATCAGTAAGTATACTTATTACTATCATTATTATATATTTTCCCATTCAGCCTGGAAAGAAATCTTTTACAATTGCTTACAGAGTTCTTTGGAAATACCGCAAGTGTGCTGAACTGTATTTTCTGAAACAGACTTGAATATTTAAATGCAGTGTCAATAAATGCAGTGTGAAAATGTAAAGGGAAAATTTAAAGTAGAGAAAATAAGATTATGTATTTCTGTCCTCACTGCAGATATGTTGTCACATTCCTAGAGCAAATGAGAAACTGGTGCAAAAAAATACTATCATATTTAACAGTCTGCACTGTTCATAGATTTCATAGTTAATAGTGGCAGTGCAATCAAAGCTCTTTAAAACAAAAATTGAAAGAATATTAACGTAATGGAATGCTAGTAAGTTGATTGTTACTTACCCTTGATTTTTCAACTTGCCTTATCACAGGTATTTCCACTAAGCTGCCTATGATTTTAAAGTTGCAGGACAGATATATCTGTCCACTAATTGTATTTAATGAGCAAAAGTATACAACAAATTTTGTGGCAATAGGAATACTTGCGAACTAGGAGAAATAGCGCCTCATACCCCTTTTTCCTGTAGTCTTCCCTCACCCATATCATCTTCACGCTTCCTCATCCACAAAAGAAAGTGTGCAGATACCAACAATAGTATGTGCCAACAAGGAAGGACAAAACATTGAGTCAGCATTACCCAGGTCAACCAAATGCACCATTGAAAACATAAGTGATGCTCAAAAGGAGCACTTAAAAAGAGAATAACTTTAACAATGAAATAAGAGCCCGAGAAAAAAGAATGTAAGGAAAAGAATATGAAAATCATTTAAGCTCTGAAAGCTTAAGTCTCCAGGGAAGAAAGGTGAAGGAATATTAACATAACAGATGATAATTTTATTATTGCTCACACTGTATTTACTTTCCATTTATAAAGTCACAGATGTTCCCACTAAGCTGCCTATTATTTTAACTTTCGGACAAAATGCCCCCAGCTACATTTCATTTAATAAGCTTACTTTATCTGTGAGCTTTTGTACTTAAATGTTACAGATGAAGCACTTAGGAACAGACTACAACCTCTATCCTCCACTCCCAATTCCAAATACACAAGAATAGAATAAAAACTCTTCCTGTTCGAAAGTTCAGGTGCTCTCTCCTGAACTAAACAAAAGTGGCCAAGGTCTAGATATCCTGTACAAATTGCGAGAAGTCATTTCTATAATCACTTGAATGGGGATTTAATTCCCACATACAAAGAAAAAAAGAAAACATAATAATTGTTCTTTACACACGACCTAAACAAGATTTCCATCCAATTATTTCCCTCAAGGTACACTTTGAGAAGTAAAAAATGTGGCTGACATATCCTAAGGAGCTCCTCCCAAATTTTACTTTTCCTTGTTTGAGCTGCCATTGTAGTCAGAAGCTCTGTATAAGCTGTGGTCCCCCTCACACACGTGTATCATGACCACAGCTTTCTTCTTGTCTGTGTCATATGCTCCTTGTGCTTTGCCCTGGTACTTCCTTGTTGAGGACTCGGTGATACTAAACTCTTCCAGACTCCTATAGTTGAACCCCAAAGGGAGGGGGATTTAACCCTCTGTAAGGTACACCATTGTCCAGGGGAAGTTAGAAGTTGGTGGATACACTCTTGCTTTTTTCACCTTCCCAGAAGACTCTCCTGAGACACATGTATATGACTTTTCATTACATGATCCAACAATATCAGATAGTCAGACTCACATAGTACAAGTCAGCTCAAT
This sequence comes from Ateles fusciceps, assembly GCA_036589455.1. Classification (NCBI taxonomy): domain Eukaryota; kingdom Metazoa; phylum Chordata; class Mammalia; order Primates; family Atelidae; genus Ateles; species Ateles fusciceps. The sequence goes on from JAZHEH010000193.1 coordinate 9,961,072, forward strand.
AGAACATCTTCACGTTGATTCTCTCTCCAGATTTATTACTCTCCTTGTCCCTCAGTTATACTTCCTGGGCTTGAACTCCTTAATTAAGTAAAAATCATAAACCTTTGTCTCAGGCTCTGCTTAGTCTGGGGAAATCAGACTAAGTCAAAAGGAGATAAGGTTCTTTAATTCATTGATTCATTCACTGAGTGAAAAATATAAGCTGAGAAAATGAAGAAGTAGCTTTCACATGCTTCATATATTGCTTCAAAAAGCATTTATGAAGTAACTATTACATTTCAAGAACTGTACTTAGTACTGTGAATACAGTGATGCATAAGAAGACACTGCCCCTGCCCTCAAGTTCCTCTGCCTTATCATCTCTTTGGAAAGACATCAAAATCAGATAAAGATATAATAATAAGAAATTGTGATATGTGCTAAGAAGGAAATAAACCAGCATTCTGAGATAGACAATAGTTAAGAAAAAAAAAAAGACAGAGACTTTATTAAATAGGGCTGCATTGGGGGATGCTTAACAGAATTCTTAACTACAAGCAACAGAAGCTGACTCTAGCTGGTTGCCAAAAAATATTGGAAGTATATCAGGTAGCTTGCAACATTGTTGGAAGGAATGGAGAAACAGGCTCTGAGACAAACTTCCAGGACAAGACTCAAAACCACACAATAGAAGTGGCCTGATGAAATACCTGCTGATATTTCATTTGCTCCACCACAACCAGAATAAATCATCTTTGGTGTCCACCAATGTCACTTTGATATGAAGAACTTGACTTTCCAAACACTGGAAAACTGCTGCAACTTCCACCATTTTCACCAAAGCCAGACACCTCTATTGCTTTCAGTGATAGGCAAAAGGGAAGCACCACTCAAAGCATTTGGGAGCTTATTAGGACTGTGCTTGATTGGTGAGCCTTGCTCATCTGCCTTCCTAATGCAAGGCAACCCGGCATTTTTGAGTTTTGGTTTACATTGGGCAGGTGGAACTTACCATAAGAAGGATTCCCTTGAATACAGAAAAGGCAGCCATAATAGGACAGATGCCTGTAAGGAGAGTTACAAAGACCTTGGGGAAGAAAGGAGTTACAGTGTAAGGAATTAGAAGGTTATACCCTGATCTGGACAGGAATATAATATGGTTACGTTAAAGAGATGCTATAGCTGGATCATAGAGGACAAGGGCAAAAGTGTCACATGATGAGTTTTGAAAGCTGGACAGGGCCACATCATGCAGACCTCACCTTTAATTATTGTCTCTGTCTAATTACTCTCAATTCTGACTGTCTTCAGTAGTGAAATAATTTGAAGTCTCCATAAACCACAACTGTGAACTTGGAAACTCATTTTCTCTGCATCGTAAAGAGTTCAGGCACTCAATAAATATTCACGGGGAATGAACGAATGGCACAAAAAATGAATTTTCATATAAAGGGTTTGGTTTTAAAATTGGAATATTTTAATAAGACCTGACCATTTTCATCTGGATGCTAATATACTGAAAATTGAGAGTATGTGACTAATGATCACGTTCTCTAACTACTTATGATATTTTGAAAAATGGAACGACAAAATATTTTAGTGCACTTCCTTTTTAGGTAAACTATAACCATATGCATATTTTCCTAAATTGCAATATAAATCTACAAATAATTATTCATAGAAAACTGAAAAATTTGCTACAGAGTTTCTGTATACATTCATTTTTATATCTTCCCAAATTAGATTTTAAAAACTCTTTTCAGAAACTCAATCTTGGGCAATATTTAAAGACAAATAGTATGTCATCTTAAGGCATTGGAACTATTAATATGTACTGTGTAAGATAGCTCTATGACATCATAAAGCTATTTTATGTAATATGTATTCATATCTCCAAACTTTCATTCTCTATCTGAAATGTCACATTGTATACAAGCAGATAAATTGTTTACATTAGGAAGAAATCTGTGCTTTTTTTGCATAGCAAATAATAAACTTTGATATATCTGCTAACTGCTGCATATTTTCTGAGTTTGTGGCAGGAGATTACTTCAATAATAACAATTAGTATTAGCCAAGCAATAGCATAAAACAGCATGGTAGCATGAGATACTACATTTGCTCCTCACATCAGTAAGGTGGTTATAATTTCCATTTTAGGGATAAGAAAATGATAGTTCACAGAGATTTAGTGACCTTCCAGATATTGTCAAACTAAAATCACAAAGCAATGTCACATAGCTACATGGAATACATGGGGTAAGAGACCAACTAGATCCTTGATCAATGAGGATGATGCCCATGTTTATTTTTCCACTTTATCACCAGATTATGAATATTCTTTAATAAACATCTCTGCTATTTTGAAAATAAAACAGTAAGATAACTTCATAAATGGCTACTTTATAACTAGTCATATTAACAAAGCCACTCTGAATCATGTTTCAACCAAATCTAAGTTGAAGATTGCTTTCCCCATTTTTTTTTCGCATGGGATGGAGAAATACTAACACAGAGGAAAGGAGATGATTCTCATTCAGGAATTTTCTTGGGTGAAAAGAACATTCAAGGGTAAAGTAAACTCGAAGGCAGAGCTCCTTCATGTCACCCCTAGGAAAATCACCAAGAGACAGAGCACATGCTCAAAAAGGTATTCCAAGTACTGAGATGCTATGCATTGCCACACATTGTCACTTGATATGACTTATTGTGTCATTGATTCTAACATGAAACTGTATCATTTCCAAAATGATGAGCAAGACTCAATCCCAAAAGCATAATCCTCATTATATATAGATCCCTCACAGAGAAGAATCAGGAACAGTATGAAAGAGAAAAGACTGGTATTTACTAACTAAGCCACATCATATTCCAGTACAGTGACAGGAGACATTAACTGCATTCATTACTCATGTTGGACAGTGTGGTAAAAACCTCCTTCCACTGGGTGATACAGAAGGAGAACAATTCAAATATGGCATTCATAATAGATGTAAGTCTGGCATGACATTGTTAGCTACATAACCTTGCTTTCATAGGTTCCTACATTTCTCTTGACTCTAACCCTTAACCATCTATCACACTGCTTGCCTCTGGCTGGGAGTCCCCAGAAGGTTTCTCATGTGTGTTTCCAAACATATTTTCTGCAGCTGTTAAAATCATAATAATGTTTTTTGTAGTTCTTAATGTGCTGAAACCACAAAGGTGTTGTGTGTTAATAAACAACACTTGAGACAATCAGCTTTTGAGAACTTCTCGATGATACATTATAAAAATTGAGAAGAAAGTACCTAGATTCCTTTTTGAATTAAGAGGATCTACATTTTTTATTGTCTCCTAGTTCTGTTTCGTTACCTGAATATCCTGGTTTCCTGATTTTTTATATTTGTATTAGATTTTTTGAGTCATGTATAAAGGTATTATCGCTATTTCTTCATATGTCACCAGGGAAGCTATTTCAACTTGGTCTTCAATTTTGTAGATTTGCAAATCTGATGTGATTAGTTCACCCAGAGGACAGACTCATGCCAACAAAATTAGCAAATACTACTTTCTAAATTAAATGCCAATCTATTAACTTATTAATAGAGAATATTTATTATCTATGGACATAAATATTAATGTGTGTAGCATAGCATGAATGGAAAATTTCAGTCATTTTGATTTATGATTATGCATTTATCAATATCTCTATTTTCCCAGTAATATCAGTGTTCAAGAAACTTGGCTTTCCCTACTTTATTAGTAAAAAGAATTATAACACAAAATATGCCTATCAAAGTCATTTAAGCCACATACAATGGAAAAGTACCAACATTTATTTGATGATTGATTTACAGCTGACAACTTTTCCGATGTTTTCATCTCATTGAAATGATGGACATGGACTAAAAAAAAGTGCATAGAGAGATATAAATTATTTTCTTTATTTGTGATCTTTCAGAAATTATATTAAAGAATTAATGTAGATGCTCAGGTAACTGAACCTCCTCTGTCTTTCAGAAGTCCTCAGATGAGAAGCCGGAGTGACTTCTGTCTTGACTAGCGTTCATAATGAATTATTAATATTATCTCTGCTGAAACAGGTCATACTTTGAATAAAGGAGAAAAAAGTTGAAAGAAAAAAATGAAAGAATGAAGTAAAATGGATTTTTAGATTTCAACCTCCCTTCGCATCACTAGATATTTTCTACTCCAACAAATAAAATATTTTCTCTTTAATCTCATTAAGAAAGTGTAACATACCACCTCACATATTTAAAGCCAAGATTAATGTATTTAAAAGGTAAATGTCATAAAAGTAAAGTAGAATATCATAGCATATAATCACCTGACAATATGAGTTATAGTCTCCATCAAAGCATTAATAATCAAAAGCAAAGGAAAGAATCATCCAAAACTAAGAGGTCTACCATAGCCTTTTTGGATCTGCTTTCTGAATAATTTCTACAGGTTTTGTTCCTATTACGTTTTATTTAGGATTATTTTAAGGTATTTTCTATTATTTGGTTATCTATAAGAATGAAATAACTGATACAAAGTAAATGAGGTTTTATAACATTCACATGAATAATAGAGACTTAAATATAACAGAGACTTGGATGTAACTAGTGAAAAAATAAACATCCAAAGAAATATTTCAGAAGACAAATGCAAATGACTTGTATCATCATCTTATAATAAACTCATTATGAATATAAGTAGTTCTTGTATCATTTAAATATTGTTTTAATTGCAAATCTTATTTTCTTCCCTCTAGTATTCTACTGAAAATTGTTCAAAACTAGCCATAATTATTTTTTATTTTATAAAATAGACCTGCTATCAGTTGACTTACTTGATTATCCCTAAGATACAAAACAACATATTGAATACTTAGAAAATAATTGCTGTTTTTTAGACTAAGATGGATGTATCATTAATTGAATGAATTATCTCATAAATGATTCATAAAAAAATGAAGAATCAGCACTTCTGTGTAGGAAACTGGAGAGTTTACAGTCACAATTTTTAGTGTTTTTGAGTCTACACACTGGTGTTTCCAGGGTGGGATGTGAACCTATGGCACCAAGAAAGCTGGAGCTACCTGCTAGGTTGCAGCTTTTCCTAGTTCTTTTACTACATCCTCTACAAAGGAATTATATCCTAAAAGAGATCCCAAAATTATATTCTATTTAAAAAAATCACCAAACCAATCATGAATGCCATAGTTTTATTTTGCATAATAGGATAATAGCTAGTTCTGTTTAGCAATCACTTTTTTTAAAAACTCTCCTGTGACCCACATGTTTGTTGGAAATTAATTGATATGCATATATATGTTTGTGTGTGTGTATGTGTATGTGTGTGTGTATATATATATATATCTGTTACATCCTGATGCTCTGTGGTCAGCTTTTCCTTCTGCTTTTTCTCCTACATATTTCAGGCATTTTCAATGAATCTGCACAGGCCCAAGTGCTTAACTGGATGTCAAGTCCTAGAGAAAAGTTGCAGTGTAACATAGGCCTTCTAATGTTTGCTAAATCAAATAATTTATTGTTTGAATTCTGCAAATCCTGGTGCAATCGTAGGCCAACAACCACTCCCTGAGCTCCACAATGCTCAACCTGTGATCAGAGAGTTTGGGTTTTTATTGACTCTTTTAGTTCTCCTGTTATGTAATACTTTGCAAGTAATTCTTAAACATGTCATTCCCAGGAGAACATTCTGTCTACAGTTTGAGCAAGGTTATTTTGGGCATTTAAGCTATGAGGAAATAGTGTATATTTTAGTTTGAGCACTGGGCTTTGGAAATAAGCTAACCTCACATGTGTTCTATGTAGCTCCCTACTTTATCTCTACCCCCTGAATTGAATTCAATTAAATTTTAATTATATGGATCAGAGGCATTAATTTTATATTTTGTTGATGAAATTTGGTTGGCTTTCTTTGGAGTCTGGCTCTTATATAACCAATTTTGGATGGTTTGATTATTAAGAATGATTCACATTTAGGTCAGTATATGATGAGTATAAGTGTTTGTTTTCCTTATCCTGAGAGTTCCCTTTGGGGGATCAACATAGTAGAAATTATTTGCCATTAGTGTTTGCATAAATGACTAATTAGAGGACTAAGATAGGAAAAGTACAAGATAATCCTATACAATCTTATGATATCAGGAAGTAAGGAAATTTTTTTAAATGGTAGAGACATCCATAGGACACAGGAGTCAGCCTGAAGGAGCTGTCAAATGGCCGAAGCTGGAACAATTAGTGGAAACAAACAATGAGAGCAATATATTATAATCAATAGAATTAACTAAATATCTGTGAGTTTATACCACCATAAGTAAATAATTGTATAAGTAAATAAATGGGGGAAAGGAAAAGCTCTTCGTTACCACAAAATTCCAATTAATAATTGTAGAAGAAACGTCAGAAATAGAAAGCTTACCATTTGTCAATACCACATTAATAATTGTTTTAGGAAGAGTCTTAAATAGATGTTAAAATTAATTGTTTTAATTGTTTTAGGAAGAATCTTCAATAGATGTTAAAATTAATTGGCAAAATTATGATGAGAGAGAATATTTACATAGTCTACAAGTATATTGCCTTGCCATAAACATTAATTACAAGAGAGGCATAATAACAGTAACTTTACAGTGGAGAAACCTGGCAGGCACTACCTTAATCAAGTGACCAAAATTATCACTAGCAATGGGAAAATTGGTACTGTGTGCCTCCTGAAATAATGTGCCTAAAGATTACAAAGTCACTTCTTCAAATTTTTACCAAAACTATCTAACGTAAATTTAGAAAAGTGGAAATATCAGACAAACTCAAATTGAGGGCCATTTTGCAAAATAACCAAACAATAATCTTCAAAAGTGTCAAGATGATAAAAGACATAACAAGCTGAGGAACTGTCTCAGATTAAAAAAGACTAAGGCAACATAGCAACCAGTGCAATGTGTGCTTCCGGATCGATGCCTGATACCTGAGTCATATTAAGATCAGTGAGAAAGTTGCCAAAATTTGAATAAAATATGAAGATTAGCTAATAGTATTGAATCAATATTAATTTCCTAGTCTTGTGGATGTAAGATGAGAATATGTGGAAAATCTATTTGAAATGAATGTAGGAATTATCTGATTGTTCGCAAGTCTGAAACTATTTCAAAAATAAAAAGTTGAAAAAAGTTAAAAATCATAAAATAAATTTTTGACTTTGAACATATTTGCATCTTCCAGACCTTTTTTCAGGGGCCAATTCAGGAAGATCATCTCTTAGGTGGCTTCAGACTATGCAAGAATTTCTAGCTACCATAATCTATCTTTACTTATCATTTGGACCACTGTAATTGTCTCCTAACAAAGGCAATCTCCACTCCATTCTTTATACCATAGCCAGAATGATATTTTTAAACCCCAAGTGTAAGTATGTTTCCTGCCTACATTAACTTCTAGTTTCTCTAGGGGTTAATATGCCATATGACCTCAGCTAAGAGTATTTTCAGTGATAGTTTCCCCACCTACAGCATGTCTCTTTATTTTCTTTAACATACTAATTCTACTAATTTTTCAGATACCAGCTTAAACCCTCTCTGACTTTCTCAACTTGGTCAAACACTTTTACCATAAACACCATAGCATATGGTTCTCTCCTTTTTAGTATGTCAGTTACAATTTCATATGTTTCTGTGGTTGTTTGATTAATGTTTGTCATTCTCACTGTACTTCAAGTTTCATGAGAACTTAATGGACATTGTATCTCTAGCATTTAGCTCAAAGTAAAACATTCAGTAAATATTTGTGAATGAATGACATAAATAAGCCATATATGAAAGTATCTATATGTGACTCTTCCAAATAAGTGAAATATGCTTTTCTAAAACATATACATTAAAGAAAAAAGAGTATACCTTGGTTAGTATTTTTCCAAATAAACATATGAGTTAAAGATATTAAATTCTTTGGTTCTCCTTCCTATAATACACATTTTCCATGTTTAACAGATTTTGGAGTCACATGAAACAAGGTTTTTCTCTGAATAGTTAAGACAAATTATTGGCAGTTTTTATTTAATATCTTCACTGTTTTCAGAAGGAATTTTAGTAAATTACTTGAAAAACAGCTATTCTTATGTAGAATAACACAAGTAGAAATAGAATGTCATAAAATAAAAGTACAAATTTATCAATAAAATGTTCAACGTATTTGCTGCCATTAAAATTCTCATTTGTCTTAGAGTTTCCAAAGGACAGAGGCAAACGGGAATATATTTTGCACAAAGAAGGAATTATATCATTTATTTAGACAGGTCTATATTCACTTATTCTTGGCACTATGGGGTTTAGCTTTTACATGAAAGAATGGTAAAGAAGCAATGACTGCAGATTCTCTTACAATTCTTCCTCTAGCATGGTATCCAGTAAAGCTGGACTTGAATTCTATCTTTATTTAATAAAATAGTCTGTAAACTTTGGGCAACCTCTTCTGTATATGAGAACCACGTGAGGTCACAGTGAGAAGGGGATCACCTACAAACAAGGAAAGAGACCCTCATAAGGAACTCAATCTGCCAGCACCTTGATCTTCAATATCTAGCCTCCAAAACTGTGAGAAAATACATTTATGTCATTGAAGCAACCCAGCTTGTGGCATTTTGTTATGCCAGTCATAGCTGACAAATTCAATAAGGAAAGTATTTGATTTGATTTTCCTCTGTTCAGAGAGAACAATCTGAGGGGAAAAAAAATTCATGAGAGTTAAAATAAACAATAAAATAACCTGTGATAATAAGATAAGGAATTCAGTGAATACACTGTCCAGAACTCACCAGTTTACATGTTAATTATCAAAAGGCCTAAGCTCTGCACCACTTGCTATTGAATATTTAAGCACCCTATATCTTGGTTTTGGGGCAGCCGCTTTTGCTTTAGTTAGATATAAGACAGTGACAGTAAATTCCCTCTGGTCTAATTAAAGGTATAGTTAATTTATCCCCTTTTTTGCAACACAAATAACAAAGTTCTGATTAATCATCTCTAGAGAAAAAGCAAACACTCTGCTTCATTTAATTAAAAATTTAATTTCTCTGGAGGGTTGATTACAGCAGGGAGTCAGGCTATGCCTCTGCTAAGGATGTGTTGTTTCCAGGACAGTGTTAGAGACAGACCTTGGGGACTTGTGCATCAGTATAAACAAGAATATGCTCAGACATTCAATTAGGTATCTCCACATTTTCATTCTCAATAGGGAATGGGTGTAGAGGAAGAGGCCAAGGGGATGCTCAAGAATTTTGACTAGCTGTTCTCAGGTATGAATGTAACTGGAATCTCAGGCTTTTCCTTAACAATTTCAAAATTCATCTAGTCCTCACTAAAAGAAAACCCTGGTAAGTTGTTTTAAACATAAACAGCCACGTGCATAGGCTCAATTTAAATGGTAAAGAGAGGTTGGTTGGTTGTTGTTGTTGGTTTTTTTTTTTTTTATTGATTGATTTATTTATTTATTGACAGAGTCTTGCTCTGTTGCCAGGCGCCAGGCTGGACTGCAGTGGCGCGATCTCGGCTCACTGCAACTTCCGTCTCCCTGGTTCAAGCAATTCTCCTGCCTCAGCCTCCCAAGTAGCTGGGACCACAGGTGTGCGCCACCACGCCCAGCTAATTTTTGTATTTTTTAGTAGAGATGGGGTTTCACCATGGTCTCAATCTCTTGACCTCCTGATCTGCTTGCCTTGGCCTCCCAAAGTGCTGGGATTACAGGCATGAGCCACCATGCCCGGCCTATTTATTTTTTATAACAGCATAATTACCAAATATTGTAAAATTACCTTAATATAACCGTATGCCATTATACATAACTATTACATCAGGAGCAACATTTCATCTTCTAGTCCTCTGCCCATGTGTAACCCTTCACTTTGTATTTCTGAAGAGACAGTATCTCAGGTAAGAGACTACTGAAGATTTAATCTTTAAAGCAGAAATCAAAAGCTTTAATTGATTCAAGAACCAGGCATATAACATAAAGGAGAAAACAGGCTCATTATAAATAAAAATTGGGGGACACAAGAGACTGTAATTCCCTGGAGGGCATTGATTTTTCTTGGTTAGTGAGAGGTTGAGGGGGGTCAGGAGCTTCCCAGTATCAGGCTATCCCCATTGTGCATGCAGGGAGGAAGGCACATTCAATTTGGCCTGATTTTTCAAAAGAAAATAGATATCTATACTTTTAATATAAATATTATTTCATGTTTGTTTTAATGATTGTAAAACTATGTTTAGAATAAACAAAGCACTCTGCACACCTTATTCAGTGAGAGTACCACCCCTGCATTTGTGATACCTGCTTGAAAAACTAAAATTTAGCATGTTTTGGTTCTCCATTATAGAAGCAGCCTGATATAGTAGAGGGAACACCACACTAAGACTCTGGAGCCCCCGATTCCTGTGCTGTCACTGTTCCTGATTAGTAAGTATTTTCCAGATTCTAGCTGTACTATCATGAACCTTAGGGCCTTCGTCTAAATATTTGGTGGATTTCATGACATGGGTTCCACAATTCCTTTCAGCTTCACCATTTATTGCATCTCAACAAGTTCAGGAAGATAACGTAAAAGTCACATCATGCAGTTCCTCATCTGATGTTTGAAATATATTTATCAGGAAGGTGCTGTGTACTGAATGTGTATGTCCCTTCAAAATTCATATGCTGAAACTCTGATCCCCAAGGTGATGGTATGTGGAGATGGGGCCTCTGGAAGATAATTATGATATGAGGGTGAAGCCTCATGATGGGATTAGTGCCCTTTAAGAAGAGACAGAGAGAGCTTGCTCCCTGTGTTCTGTGTCCTGTGAAAACACAGCAAGGATACAGCCATCTGCAAACCAGGGAGACAACCCTCACCAGACCCCAATCATGCTGGCCCACATCTCAGACTTCTCAGCCTCCAGAACTGTGAGAAGTAAATTTCTGTTGTTTCACCACCCACTCTACAGCACCTGGTTATAGTTGCCCGAAGAAACTAAGACAGCAGGCTTTATGGTCATGCAACCTGTATCATCACACAGGGCTCATGCTTGATTTAATGCTGTGCTGTCACTGATTTTACATTTTTTCATAGTTTATATATCAGAGGCTCCACATTTTCCTACGGAGCCTCACATATTGTACAGTCAGTCCTGACTGGTCTATATTCTATGGCCTGTTCTATGATCTCAATATTATTCTATCTCTTTTTTTCTAGAATTAGGACATTGTTTTATTTGTTTTGTCCTTTTTATCAATAGTTGTTTACTTAGTCACATCAATACATTTGATTTTCTAAACTATAATATGAATGTAATAATAATGTCCAACTCAAACATTTGTGAGAATTGAATGAGCTATAGAAAATAAAATACCTAACACATTTCTTGGGACACAGCAGATATTGAAAAATATTCCTTAAGTCGCCTGTTACGTCCTCCCAAATCAACAACTTTTTCATAAAATATCAGGAAGAATCATCTCCTAAAGTATTTGTAATTTGAAGAAAATGTTGCTCTAATTCTTCCTACAATTGTTAACATGGTATAAAGTAGCTGAACTCATGAATAATCAAAGAATAAGATATCTAATAATTTGAGTTTAGGAGTTTATCTGAATTTAGTTTAAATAGATAAAAGTACAGTTGATTCTTGAATAACTCAGATTTGAAATGCACAGGTCCACTTACAGATTTTTTTTCAACTAAATGTGGATAGAAAATATAATATTCAGGGGATGTGAAGCCCATGTATAGGAAAGACTTATTTTCCTACACAGTTTCCTTAGGGCCAACTGGGAGACTGAAGTGTGCTCGGATTTTAGTATGCAGAATTCCTTCAACCAATGCCCTAGGCATACTGAGGAATGACTGTAATGTATATATGCTTCCAAAATAATAAATGAACTTCATAAAAATATGCAGATCGTTGGAGTTACATTTTATCATTTTATTAGAAGTACATTTTGTCTTTAAAAATTATTGAAAACTATTTATGCCTTTAGCAAATATTACAGTATTCCAGGAACTGATATATAGTCTCTCATCCCTCACTAGAATGTACTAAAGGTTTAGAATGCACTAAAACAATCCCTGTTTACAGAAAATTTGCCTTTTAATATTTTTGTGCTATGATAGTTTGCTTTCAAAATGTTAGAGCAATTACAAAGAAGGTCATTGTATTTCTCAGTGAAGCAGAATTTTATAGGTATTTCAATATAGACATTTCTTTTTATAGTGAAAGGCATAATAATCATTTCACTAAATAACAATTCTTTTCACTTATAAAAGATTTTTCAGTTTGCAAGCTGCTTTCACTCATGAAGTTTGAGTGTCACTAGTATGCCACCATATATATATATAGCAATAATTATTTTCATATATATATATATACACACATGTATATATATATATATATATATATATATAGTAATAATTATTTTCATATAGAGTTTGAAATGTTATCTTTCTAATGCAGAGAAAGAAAGAACCTGGGGTTGGAAAGGCTTTTAGTCAGCTTTTTGCAATGATCTTTCACTTACCATTCTAATTTGAACACTGCAGCCGCCTACAAGATAATCTCTATCACTCTAGTTCTATTTTCAACTTACTGCAAACTTCTTGAAGAGTCCATATTTTTAGCAGTTAACTACATTCACAATAACTCTGCATAACAAATACCCAATATATCAGCAGATTTAAATATACCCATTTATTAGCTCTCAAGTTTACAGGCCATCTAAGGGTTTGGTTGACCTAATTTGGATTCGTGTGTGTGGTTTTACTAGTTTCAGCTGGACTTGCTGGTGGGTGAATTGTGAGCTAGGAAATTGCTAATCTTGACTTGGTCAGTTTGATTTGGTGGTGGTTCTGTTCAATTTGTATCTCATCTTCCTCCTGAAACGAATGTGTTTGCAAAAGTATGTTTTTTCTTTTTTTTTCTTTTCTTTTTTTTGAGACAAAATCTCAATCTATCACCCAGACTAACAATGCAGTGGCACAAGATCAGCTCACTGCAACCTCTGCCTCCCATCTGAGTCTCCTGAGTAGCTGGGACTACAGGCATGTGCCACCATGCCCAGCTAATTTTTGTATTTTCGTAGAGATGAGGTTTCACCATGTTGCTCAAGCTAATCTCAAACTCCTGAGGTCAAGGGATCCCCCCATCTCAGCTCCCAAAGTACTGGGGTTACAGGTGTGAGCCATCATACCTGGCATGATTTTCTAATAGTGATAGCAAAAGTGAAATACAGCAAATAGGGGCATAAACTATCTCATAATGCCTGAGCCTGGAACAAACATATATTCAGTTCTACCTCCTCCCATTGGCCAAAAGAAATCATATAGCCAAACACTGAATTAGGAGGCAGAAAAACAAAACCAGTCTACAGCAAGAAGGCACTGCAAACATCTGTATTAAACAGGGTAGATTCAAGGAGGGCTGAAGAATGGCGGTCAATATGTCATCACCACAATGCTTGTTTATATCTGTGTATTCCTTAACCTCCCTACTCCTTATTATAGAAATAGAATATCAGATAAAAACATTTTAAAATGCAAATAGCATCCCCTGAAGCTATCAAGCCACATATTAACAAAATCATAGTGATAGAGATTTATGTTTACGTTGGTCATGTTTAAAGTATAATAAAGAAATTAGAGGAGGGGATCCAAGATGGTGGATTAGACACAACTCCAGTGCACAACACCCAGCGAAAGAGACACAGAAACCCAGAGATCTCCTAGCTCCAACCGAGGTACCAGATGCATTTCAACGAGTCTGGTCTGAGAGTGAGCAAACCCACTCAGGGCAGACCAAGGCAGGCAGGGGTGCTGCTTCACCCAGAAAGTGCATCTGACTGGCGAGTCGGAGGCTCCGCTTCTGGCGCTCTGGTCCAGATACTTCCCCCAAAGCCTCAGCAATACACAGAACAGGGATCTTTGCCAGTCAAGCGCCACGAATTACAAGTGCGGAGTTGAATAAGAGTCTGCAGACTGAGCTACTGCCCCCTGCCCCCGCCCGGAGAGAGAGGGAGCTGTAAGCGGGAGCAGCTGGGCAGCCCCTACCCCATGACCTGAGAGAGAGAAAGCTGAAAGGGGGAGACTGCCGGGTGCGGCTGGACGGGTCCCTAACCTCCCCCACAAACCCCAGAGGGCTGCAGCTCTGACTCTAGTGGGTTGTGTAGCCAGTGCCACAGTCTGAGAGGACCCCTGAATGATCCAGCCCAGTGGAGGAAGGGCACAATCCACCACTAGAGGGGTGGGACTAGGCTGCACGTTTTAACAAAAAACACAGGAAGCCTACGTAGCAACCGGATTGCATTCTTGACAACCCAGCAGCACCTACAGGTCAGCAGAAGAGGCAGGCCTAATCTCCCAGCATAAACAAAAAAGACACAGGAAGCTCCCCTAGTAACCTGAAGGAATCCCTAGAAACTCAGTAGCCCCCCCACAGGTAGACAAGAGACCTCATCAAGCAGCTCGCTGACACCACAGCCAGGTAAATCCACAAAGATGGAAAAAACAGCGCAAAAAAGGTGAAACCATCAAAGACCAGAACACCTCTTCTCCTTCAAGGGACCACAACTCCTCAACAACACAGGATCACAACTTGACCGAGAAGGAGTGCAAAGAATTGACGGAAACAGGATTCAGAAGGTGGATAATAACAAACTTTTCAGAGCTAAAGGAACACGTTCTAACTCAATGCAAAGAAACCAAAAACCTTGAAAAAAGGTTAGACGAAATGCTAACTAGAATAACCAGCTTAGAGAAGAACATAAACGACTTGATGGAGTTGAAGAACACAGCACGAGAACTACATGAAGCAAACACAAGTTTTAATAGCCGAATCGATCAAGCAGAAGAAAGGATATCAGAGATTGAAGATGAACTCAATGAAATGAAAAGAGAAGGCAATGCAAGAGAAGAAAGAGTGAAAAGAAATGAACAAAGCCTCCAAGAAATATGGGATTATGTGAAAAAACCTAATCTACACTTGATCGGTGTACCTGAATATGACGGGGAGAATGAATCCAAGCTGGAAAACACACTTCAGGATATTATCCAGGAGAACTTCCCAAGCCTAGCAAGGCAGTTCAAATTTCAAATTCAAGAAATACAGAGACTCCACAAAGATATTCCTCAAGAAGAACAACCCCAAGGCACATAATCATAAGATTCACTAGGATCGAAATGAAGGAAAAAATGCTAAGGGCAGCCAGAGAGAAAGGTCAGGTCACCCACAGAGGGAAGCCAATCAGACTCACAGCAGATCTCTCGGCAGAAACTCTACAAGCCAGAAGAGAGTGGGGGCCAATATTCAACATCCTTAAAGAAAGAGTAACATGAAATCATTTAAAACCAGACTAGGAAAAAAACAGTAAACTTCTATTGTGTAATATAAGAAGTAAAAGCCTTTGAGGAGTTACATCCCCCTCAAAGCCAGTATGTGTCTTACAAATGGTACTGTGAAATTAACTCTGAGATGTCTCTTTTGAAGGCCCATATATTGCCCTGTTCAAAATCATCATAAGAAGGACAGGCGTGATGGTTCATGCCTGAAATCCCAGCACCCTGGAAGCCAGAGGCTGGCAGATTGTCTGAGTTCAAGAGTTTGAGACCAGCCTGGCCAACATGCTGAAATCCCATCTCTACTAAAAATACAACAAAATTAGCAGGCATGGTGGCACGCCCCTGTAATCCCAGATACCTGGGAGAGTGAGGCACAAGAATGGCTTGAGCCTTGGAGGCAGAGGCTGCAGTGAGTGAAGATAGTGCCACTGAACTCCTGAGTGGGCAACAGAAGGAGACTGTTTCTAAAACAAGACTAACCAAAAGCAAAACCATTATAAGGAGAAATTCTGTTTTAAAACATGCATTCAATACAGGAAACAGAGAAAATATTTCATCTATGGTATTTTTAATAAAAGTTTCACCAAATTTAAATATGCTCTAGTTACAACAAATTCAAAAAGGTGCTAAGAAAATAAAGAAAAAAATGTGTCCCATCAGGCAAGCAAAATCACTATTTTTTTTTTTTTTTTGGATAGGGGTGGGAGTTGGAGAAGGATGGGGCAAGACAGTAACAGCTTTACTGCTATTATAATTGCTGATATAATCCACACACTCATTTAACCCACCCATTTAAAGAGTATAATGGGCCAGGGTGGTGGCTTACACCTGTAATCCCAACACTTTGGGAGGCTGAGGTGGACAGATCACTTGAGGTCAGGAGTTTGAGACCAGCCTGGCCAACATGATGAAACCCCATCCATACTAAAAATACAAAAGTCAGCCAGGCATGGTGGCAGACACCTGTAATCCCAGCTACTTGGGAGGCTGAGACAGGAGAATCCCTTGAACCCGGGAGACGGAGGTTGCAGTGAGCCAAGATCACACCACTGCACTCCAGCCTGGGCAACAGAGCCAGACTCCATCTAAAATAAAGAGTATAATTAAACGGTTTTTTATTACATTCACAGAGTTGTGCAACCATCAGCACAACTTATATCTAAGACATATATCTAAGACTTATATCTAAGACATAAAACCTTAAAAGTTCTCGAAGATAACATTGGAAAAACCCTTCTGGACATTGGCTTGGGCAAAGACTTCATGACCAAGAACCCAAAAGCAAATGCAACAAAAACAAAGATAAATAAATAGGACTTAATTAAACTAAAAAAGCTTCTGCACAGCATAAGATATAATTAGCAGTGTAAACAGGCAACCCACAGAGTGGGAGAAAATCTTCACAATCTATACTATTAACAAAGGACTGATATCCAGAATCTATAAGGACTTAAACAAATCATCAGGAAAAAAAAAATCTTATCAAAAAGTGGGATAAGGACAGGAATAGAAAATTTTCAAAAGAAGATATACAAATGGCCAAAAAATATATGAAAAAATGCTCAACATCACTAATTATCAGGGAAATGCAAATCAAAACCACTATGTGATACCATCTTACTCCTGCAAGAATGGCCTTAAGCAAAAACTCAAAAATAATAGATGTTAGCATCAATGTAGTGAAAGGTGAACACTTTTACACTGTTGGTGGGAATGTAAACTAGTACAATCACTGTGAAAAACAGTGTGGAGATTCCTTAAAGAACTAAAGGTAGATCTACCATTTGATCCAGCAATCCCACTCCTGGGCATCTACCGAGAGGAAAAGAAGTCCTTATACAAAAAAGATACTTTCACATGCATGTTTATAGTAGCACAATTTATAATTGCAAAAATATGGAACCAGCCCAAATGCCCATCAATCAAATGGTTAAAGAAAGTGATACACATACACACACACACACACACACACACACACACACACACACACACACCATGGAATACTACTCAATCATAAAAAGTAATGCAATCAATAATGGCATTCACAGCAACATGGATATAACTGGAGACCATTATTCTCACTCACTTAGGAATGGAAAATCAAACATCATATGTTCTCACTCATAAGTGAGAGCTAAACTACGACGATGCAAATAAGAATGATACAATGAACTTTGGGGACTTGGGGGAAAGGGTGGGAGAGGGTGAAGGATGAAAGACTACACATTAGGTACAGTGTACATTGCTTAGGTGATAAGTGCACCAGCATCTCAGAAATCACCACTTATTCATGTAACCAAATACTACCTGATTGCCAAAAACCTATACAGTGTGTGTGTATATATATATATATTTTTTTTTTTTAATTATACTTTAAGTTCTGGGGTACATGTGCAGAATGTACAGGTTTGTTAAATAGGTATACACATGTCATGGTGGTTCTCTTATTAGAGACCACATGTGTCTCAGACCTACATGGAGGCTCACTTAAAGAAGCCAATCCTAGTCACAAAATTGTAATTACAAATAAAATTTAATCTTTCTTTTGTCTTGAAGAACATTCAAGGTGCTATATGCCCTAATTTAAGCATGTTTCTTGGAAGGCCTCACCTCTCTCCCTAATTCTGCTGCTGCTGGGCCACTCTCATATGAACCCTAAAGCCCTCTTGCAAATTTCCAGCCCTCATAGCTTTCACTTACCTTGTTATTTTTCAAGTGTGTCACTGGTTTATTTGTATAACACTAGTTTTTAGTTTCCCTAAGTTCTTTCTTTTCTTCCTGACTCTTAGACACTATTAATTTGTTATTCTAAATAGACAGTACTGAAAGAGGGGGAAAACTATTGAAGAACCAGTCTTTTAAAGTTTCTCCTAGCCCAAGAAGCACTAATAGAGGGCGAAGGTGAAAACTATGTCAGGTTTATAAATCATATCTATTTCACAATGATAAAAAGCATTTTACATTTCACAAAAGACCTTGTGAACATATCTTAATAGCTATGGAACATTAATGTAGCAACATTTTTTTAATCCTTTCTCTGCTTTCTCTGGTGTTGGATATCTAGGTTTTTTCTAATGTTTCATTATCACAAATAATGATACAATTACAATTTGATGCATATAGATTTTTTCTTAGACATATAGATTTTGTTAGAATAGATGACAGAATTATGGTGTCAGAGAGTATGAATGCCTTTCAGACATTTGACATATTTTTAAGAGTACTAAAAATTCAAAAGACTAGATTCATGTATTCAATAGTATTAAGAGAATAAGGATTTTACTGTATCCTCAATGTAATGTTTATGAATTTAGTAGACTTTTCAAATATAATAGACTTAACATGTCACATCATTGTTTATTTACATTTGCATTTCTTTGATCACTGATGATTTTGAATATCTCCTGTAAGTTCAAATCTTGGATGAATTTTCTTGTCAGAAAATTGTTTACAGCACATTACTGACCCAGTTAAGAATCTTACTGTGAAGCCTGTTAAATACTATTTCATATAGAAACCAGGAAAGGACTCTTTTCATTAAAGATGCCTGCATTCTATGTGACTTATTTCCACTCATCCACGTCTTCCCATCTATTTTTAAAGGGCTCAAAAGTCATAATATTCATGGGATAATTAGTGAACTTTCAAATGCATAATAGATTATAGGAATTATTATTATACTTGGAAGTAATTTATCTTAACTCTCTCAAAATATAAAGCATTAAAGAATAAGCATCCCTTTTCAATGCTATTATAATTTCTTCCACTCTAAAAAACATTGAGTGGAATCCTTTTATAAAGAGCAGAACTGGGGGCTCCAGCTGAAAACAGCATCAGGTATCTGTCTTCCTTTCCCCTGATGGACACAATAGAATTTCCCTAGGTAAGACAATATTTTGTCCCAGTTATTAAGCTGAAAATTTACGTAAAAGTAACTGTGTAACACCATCATATAAAAAGTAAAATTTAATTTTGAATATAAAAATTGAAATAATTTAAGATATTAAAGATAAAAAACAGATGCATTATTTAACGTTTTTTTACAATACATGGTCACCATCTAATATCCACCTGTGGGTAAGGAAAGTGGAAGAAATAAAAGAAAAGAAACCCAAGATTTGTGGTTTGCCTACCACATGCATCAAGGATTGAGTTACTGGCTTTGGTCAAACAATAGGCAACAGAAAAAGCTGTAGTTTGAACAAATACAGTATGACTCCAGAATCTTATGTCTTAATTTGTTTACCACCATTAAAATCATATTCCATAAGAATATTTCCAAGAATACTTTTTCTTTACTTACTTAGAAGATGAAGTATTCATAGGCAGAAATCCAAAAAATCTTTCACCTGGCAAATGTTACAATGGACACTATTTATTGCTGCTTCAATAAGCTCTTTTCTTTAAGACTCTGGCATCTTAGAACCTGCATCTCTATAGGTACAGGCCTATCCCACTCCTGTCATTTTCAATATTACACTCAGTCCTTCCATTATAGTAATTTTATTTCTGTTTCTACATATCTTTTGAATTGGCTCTCCCTGGGGGAATGAATGATTTCCTAGTTATTGATTCTTCTTATAATTTTAGTTCTCATCATAGCTGGCCATGTTATGGAACTTTGACAACTCCCAAACCATCTAAATGACTTCTTTCTTTCTATGATGTCTTTCTTTTCTGGGTTTTCCTTTCTGCCTTCTAATTGTTCTTCCTTAGTTTCCTTGATCATGTGCTTTTCTGCCCACACCTTTAACATGAGAGTTTTCCATCATTGTACTCCATTTTGCACTGCAAATATTGTCTCCAAATAAATTTCATCTAATATTAAAGGTTATAACATTAATGTACATGCTGACAGCTGAAAAATCTGCATAAAAAGCTCTCTCTCTCCCTGGAGTCATCTAGCAAACTACTTACTTCAAAATGTCTATTTTTTTGTCACTTCAAAAATGTCTATTTAATTATGTCTAAAATTATTCATTACCTGATCTCAAGAAAACCTCCTCTATTCCCTGTCCCAGAACCTGACATGAGCTACACTCAGTGACTCAAGTGTAGAATCTAATATTTATCCTTAGGATCTCATTGTCTCTCACCTTTGTACCCAACCAAGCAACACATCCTACATGTGAGGAATGCTACTATAACTTCCTAACTGGTCTCATGGAGTACTTATCACCATTAAAATCCATTCTCCAAACCTCCTTTACACAAATTTTTCTAAAACAAGAACTGACCAAACCACTTCCCTGTTGAAAACAGTTGCTGGCTTCCTGTTAGCTATCACATAGAGCCCAAGCTTAGCAAACAAAAAGCTATATGGAGCTGGGGTTTGACAACCTCTCTAATTTAATCGCCTCTTTGTTGTATGCCACTTATGGTTACATGTTCACTTGTGGTTACATGTTCACGCTTTACTATGCAATTTGACATTCTGCTCATTCTGCTCAGGATGGCTTTTAAATTTGTGTCTATAAGGAAAATGCCTACTAATGCTAAAATTTATTTTTCCTCCTTCTCTGGGTGGTATGCATTTCTTTTTAGTACTTTTGTGTTGGGCATTATGGTGTTAGCACTCTATATAGTCTAGTGATTAATAGTTGATCAGTTAATAATTCATATTTCTGTTACTTTCACTACTTCATAAAGTAGTAACACATAGCACAATGTCTAGCACAGAGCAATGTTCAACAGATGGTTTCTGAGCCTCACTGAAATTTCATCAATTCCTTAAATATGAAGCAAAAAAATCTGTTGCTTTCTGATGCTATAAAATTCCATTGTCAGTTAAATCAATAAAAATTATTGCTCAAGTAAATTAATGGGAATGATAAAGCAGTCACTTCACATCTAAGTATGTTTAACTATTCAATTGGTGTGTCATGATAAAAATATAATTTTATTTTAGTTGGAAAAAACTGTCATTTTAGAGGAGAAAATGTATATTCTCTTAATTGTTTGACATTTTCTACTTATTTTGGTGAAGTTTAAATAGACCTTGAATGACATGGTTTGCCCTACTTTCTTATCCATGCAGGAAAGAAACACGGAACAACTGGCATACTTTATTATCTAATGTTTCAAGGAAATTATTTAAGATCTGTGATGGTCACTGTCATGCCAAACTTCCTCTGTTTACCCAGAGGAAACACAGTGACATTCATCAACATGTTGCAAGGTCGTTTTAGTTTGAAAGTATCATGTTTAAACCTTTAAAGGAGTAGGTCTAGAGGGATAAATGAAGAGATCCAACATTACTTATTGATAGCATTGTATGCTACACATAACACCATCTTCAGGGATAACCCAATAAGTAACTATACTATCCTTCATTACTATCCATGTTTTAAAAAAATTGAGAAATAAAATATATCTTTTATTAAGAAAATTAGAAAATCTATCCAAAAACCGTCCTTGTTCTTGCTGTAAGAGGTCAAATTGAGAGACATAACTTTAACTCTATTTTCCAAGTAAATTTGCAAATACTGAGTCTTAAATCTGAAGGACTCAGTTACCTATTCATAAACATCTAAATTGGACAGTTCTGTTAAATGCACGTTTCAATTCTCCCTTCAAGAAAATTGGCCCCAAGAGAAAGGACAGAATGGAGAAAAATAATTCAGTGATTCTTCCCAAATTTACAAATCAGTTAAATATTAAAGTTAATAATATACAATGCAAATTAATTTATAACAGGTATGATTCTCTTTCTTTCTAATTCCAGATATCTAGCTATCAAATTGGAAGAAATGAAACTTCTTAACTTCAGAAGAAGAAAGGAGGTTGCAGAGGAGAAGGTGAGGCACAGCAGCGAAATGTAGCCAACTCCATCTCAGGAGACTAAGAAGTGGAGGGTACATCCTCTGCCACCAATATTTATTGTCCTGACATAATCTGTCTGTATAGTACCACTGAAATTGGCAGCAACAAACTAGAAGGTTTTGGGAATTGCTGCCTTTGTCTTAGAACTCCCTGCCAAACTTAATAGCTAAAACATTCACCGCCAATATTTAATATTGATCAGATAACAATCAATAGGTGTTATCAAAGGCAGTCAGGATTTGGATTGATTTAAAATATAAATTCAGGCCATCAGAACTCCAGTCAGTCCACCCTGGTCATTCATTCACCTCTGAACACTGTGAATTCATAAATCACATTACTAAAAATTTTAGACACTATATATGGAATTATGAGAATAATAAAGGAAAAGAGAGAGGCACTTAAAGAAAATCAAGAGCAGGAAAAATACATTTGTCTTCTAATGATATACTTATCTACTTAATAATCAAGTAATATTTTTCTGTGTTATGTTATGTTATATTAAATATTTTGAAGGAGATCCTCTAGTTTGTGAACATGGAATAGTTGTAACACTAATATTTTAAATTAATTTTGGCTCATCTTTTGTTAACTACATTTATATTAAAAATATAAATGTGTATGATTTAATATTTTTAAAAACTCACAGGTTTTCAGATCTACAAATTGAGCATACCAACCTAAAAATCTAAAATCAGAAATCCTCCAAAATTCAAAAGTTTTGAGCACCAACATGACACTACAACTGGGAAATTTCATACCTGACCACCTGTGGTGGCTCACAGTCAAAGCACAGATGCACAACACACAGTTTATTCAGTATCCCAAAAGGAAAAAAGAACCCACTCAGCACCCTGCAGCTGTGATACATCTTTTCCATGCACAGACAGATTCCCAGACCCAAGTAGCCCCACACAGGGTCATAAAATGGCACATGTGCAGGTCAGACACACTAACAGCAGGTTCCCCCCTATGTTCCACAGGAGGTGAAGACCTAAATGCATTACTTACTGTGTTTTTTGTTGGTTTATTTGTTGTATTCTTTGCTCTGTGGTGTAAAGATATTGTTGAAAACATCAAAAAGACCAGCACGTATCCCTATGTGTGACAGTAATAAGATAAAGAGTAAGCATTTATGTTTATCTATAGCAAAGAAAGTCAAGCTGTTGGAGAAACTGGATAGTGTGTGTAAAATGTCTTACAGAAGAGTATGGTGTTGGAATGACCATTAATATGGCCTGAAGAAAGAGAAAAGTAAACTGTTAAATTTCCATGCCAAAGCTCTGAATAAATGTTACAGAAAAATAGGAAAAGACTGCATAAAGTGAAAAATAAAAATCCCCATCATATACTAAAAGATAAGATCCATTAATATCACGGTGAACACATTCCACTTCAAGTTGGATAAGAAGCAAGACCCAACTGTATGCCATTTCAAGAGACCTGTCTCACATGCAATGGCACCCATAGGCTCAAACTAAAAGAGTGAAGAAAGATCTGTCAAGCAAATGGAAAACAACAACAGAAAAGAGCAAGATTGCTATTCTTATTTCATGCAAAAGAGACTTTAAACCAATAACAATGAAAAAGGACAAAGAAAGGCATTCCATAATAGTAAAGGGATCAATTCAACAAAAAGACTTAACTCTCCTAATATATTTGCACCCAACCTTGGAGCACCCAGCTTCATAAAACAACATCTTAGAGACCTGTGAAGAGACTTGGATAACCACACAATCATAGTGGGAGACTTCAACAGCCCACTGACAGTGTTAGACAGGTCTTGAAGGTAGAAAATGAACAAAGATATTCAGGACCTAAACTAAGCACATGACCAAATGAACCTCATAGACATCTACAGACTACTACTCTATTCAGTAGTAGAAAGCTTAGCTGAATTTTGCCCTCCAGTTATTTGGAAAGCATAATTTATTAAACAACCAACGTGAATATTTAGCTCAGGAAGCTTCCAAACAAGGTATTAAGGTATGGCCTGATGTCTTCTTGCTGTTTATGGCAAAACAGAAAAGAAAGAAGAAAAAGTGAGAAAGAAAACCTCTAGCAAAAAGGATCAAGTATTTCATTATTTGGGAAATGTTCAGCCTATCAAGGCAGTGAAATATGATAAAATTGGGAGATTCACTAAAAACATGGTCTGAAGAAAAAGCAAAGGGTGTGGCCACCTTTTTTTGTTGTTGCTTCAAAGCTCTTTCTAGTACCTTGGGAGAATCAAAAGTTCAAAGTATTCCTCACACAAACAACTCTTTGAAAAGATTAGGCATGTGACTCCTGGATCTTTTCAGCCATCTCAGCAGAGGCCAGAATAAAGATGGGACTACACGGGAAAGATCTGTGTAGGACCACTCTCTTCTCTCATGAACTGAATCTGTGGCATGCATGAGAGATCCACAAGGGCTTTGAGTTAGTTATTATACAAGGAGAAACACTGTCAGTTTGGACCGAAAGAGACAAAAAAAAAAAAAAAAAAAAAGACCAAATAATATAGGCAGGAACCAATCTGATAAAACTAATCAGCTGCAAATGTGCTACCTTTTCATTAAAAAGGAAGGAGACAGAAAATGAAACTGAAAGCCATGGGAAGGTTATTCCCAGGCTTAATGGAATTTGTCACTTTGGATTTCAAAATTGCTGGATATTGGTGATTTATTTTTCTTCCATTTCCTTCTTTTTGGAATGAAAATTCCCATAACGGGTATCCTGTGCCTGGCTCACAATTGTGTTTTGGGAGAAAACACAAAAAAACAACATTTTTTCTAGTTTCAAAAATTTATAGATAGAAAGAAGTTTTGTCCCATGATGCATTATACTAACTCTTATTCATAATTGATTTAGATCATGAGATTTGGGAATTTTGAACTGATGATATTTACATGAGATTTTTGGACCTTGATGCTGTAATGGATCAAAACTATTGGGAATGTTGGAACTGGGTTGTGTGAGAGCATTTTGCATGTGGAACATATATAAACATTTAGGGGCCAGTGGGTAGATATTGGCAGGCAGAATAATAGTCCCTCATTCATGTCCCAATCTTTGGAATCTGTGAATATGTAACTTTACATTGCAAAAAGGACTTTGCACAAGTGATCAAATTATTGATCTTGAAATAGAGAGATTATAATAGATTATCTGGGTTTACTCAATATAATCACAAAGATCCTAATAAAGGAAAAAAAAAAGGAGCCAAGAGATACAGGATCAGAGGAGATACGATGTTGTAAACAGATGTCATATAAATGTGATTTTTTCCTTTGAAAATGGACACTGAAGCTGGAAAACAGGAGAAAAAGTTAATCCTCCTTAGAGCTTCCAGAAGAAACTCAATCCAGCCAAAACCCTGATGTTACCCGAGTGATATTTGACCTCCAGAAATGTAAGATAATAAAACTGTTGTTTTATTCTACTAAATTTGTGGAGATTTGTTACAACAGCAATAAGAAAATGGTGCAACCAGAAAATAGGCTGATAAAAATGAACACAGCCTTAGGGACCTGTGGAACAATGACAGAAGGACCCGCATTTATATTATCAGAGTTCCTGAGGGGTGGAGAAAAAAGATGAGCTAGAAATGTATTTGCAGTAATAATGGCTGAAAACTTCTAAAATTTGGCAAAAGACATAAAACAACAGAGTCAAGAAGCTGTGTGGACCCCAAATACATTTACATCAATATAATACCCTAATTAAACTTCTGAAAACTAAAAACAAAGAAAACAAGTCTTGAAATCAATGAGGGAAATGACACATTACTTACAGAAAACAAAAAAGCTATTAATTTTGAACTATTTAAATGATAAACATTAGGAATAAAAGGAAAAATATATTGGATACAAGAAAACTAAAATAATTTGTTGCCATAAGACTTATGCTTAAAGATTGGCTAAAGAAAATTCTTTAAAAAAAAAGAAATGATAAGGCTTTGCAGATGCCGCCACTGCCTGGAGCCTTGTATGATCAGCCATGGTAAACCCCACCTCATTCTTCAACAGTGCCCTCGAAGGCAAGCCCTTGGGCCGCATCTCCTTCAGGCTGTTTGCAAACAAGATTCCAAAGACAGTAGAAAACTTTCATGCTCTGAGCACTGGAGAGAAAGGATTTGGTTATAAAGGTTTCTGCTTTCACAGAATTATTCCAGGGTTTATGCATCAGGGTGATGACTTCACTTGCCATAATGGCACTGGTGGCAAGTCCATCTATGGGGGAGAAATTTGATGATGAGAACTTCATCCTAAAGCATACAGGTCCTGACATCATGTCCATAGCAAACACTGGACCCAACAGAAACGGTTTCCAGTTTTTCATCTACGCTGCCAAGACTGAGTGGTTGGATGGCGAGCATGTGGTCTTTGGCAAGATGAAAGAAGGCATGAATATAGTGGAGGCCATGGAGTGCCTTGGGTCCAGGAATGGCAAGACCAGCCAGAAGATCACCATTGCTGACTGCAGACAACACTAAGTTTGACTTGTGTTTTATCTTAACTACCAGACCATTCCTTCTACAGCTCAGCAGAGCCCCCCTCCACCCCATTTGCTCACAGTATCCTAGATGCTCTCACTGCAGTTCACTTTGGGTTCCATGTTTTCCTTGTTCCCTTCCATGCCTCGCTGGATTGCAGGGTTAAGTTTATGATTATGAAATAATGACTAAATAACAAAAAAAAAGAAATGATAAAATAAGGAAATTTGAGAGCAAGACAGATCAATGAAAAATACGGAAATATTAATATATAAAATAAAATTTCTCCTATTAGTTTTATATATCATATCTAATCATATGTAAACAGAAATTACAATACCATCTGATACTCAAAGTAATGTTATTCCCAGCACTTGCGGAGGCTGAGAGGGTGGATTACCTGAGGTCAGGAGTTCAAGACCAGCCTGATCAAAGTGGTAAAACCCCATCTCTACTAAAAGTACAAAAATTAGCCAGGCATGATGGTGGTTGCCTGTAATCCCAGCTACCCAGGAGGCTGAGGCAGGAGAATCACTTGAATCCAGGAGGCGGAGGTTGCAGTGAGCCAAGATGGCACCACTGCACTTCAGCCTAGGTGACAAGAGCGAGACTCCATCTTAAAAAAGAAAAGAAAAAAAAAAAGAAATCTGATTGCAAGTAAGCTTTTCGTACCTCACTTGAACAAATAAAATACTGATACCAATAGATTCTGACAATTCACATATATACATTGCAATACGCAGAGCAATCACATTCAAAAATAGTATACAAAGTCAAGAAAGGATCCTGGAAAATATTTAGGTAATCTATACAATGGCAAAAAGTAAAAATAAAAAAGGAATAAACCAGATAAAACAGAGAACAAATAATATAAAGTAACAAAATCAACCTCTAATATATCACTAATTGCTTTAAGTATAAATGACCTGAATATATCAAATGACAGAGATTGACAGAATGGATTAAAAAAAAAATCATATCTATTTACTATCTACAAGAAACTGCCTTCAAATTCAGTTACAAGGTTGGTTAAAATTAAATGGTGGAAAGTCAGATACTACACAAACAATAATTTACAAAAAGCAGAAGAGGCTACATTAATAAATTAGTACAGCCATCCTGGAAAAAATAATTGGCAGTTTCTTAAAGAGATTAAATATACAATGACTGTACTGTCCAGTAATTACATACTTGGCCATTTATCCTAGAAAATGATAATTTATGTTCACACAAAAATCTGTGCACAAATATTAATAGCTTTTTCATAATAGTTAAAAAACAGAAACAGCCAAATATACTTTAATTAGTAAATATAATTAAGTGGAAAAAAGCTAACTTAAAAAGACTGCATATTATATTATTTTATTTATATAACATTTTTGAAATGGAAAAATATATGTAGAAATGGAGAACCACTAGAGGTTTCCCAGTTGTAAGAAGGAGGAGGGGGAAAGCAAAAGAGAACTGAATATGATTATAAAAGGGCAATGCAAGGCATCCCTGTGGTGATAAATCAATTTTGTAAATTGATTTTATGGTGAATATATGAACTTACACATGAGATAAATTTTCATAAACATATAAGTGATTAAAAGTAAGACTGGAGAGAGTTGAGTAAGATGTGGATTCTGACATTGTTAATATCCTAGTTATGATATTGCACTATAGTTTTTTCAAGATATTACAATTCAGGGAAACTGAAGTCTAAACAAGGCTCATCTGTATTATTTTTAAAAACTACATGTGAATCTGCAACTTTACAAAATAAATGGTGTGATTAAAATTAATTATGTGAGCATTTTGTGTATTTTAAAAATTCTCCCGTTTGTCTTGATTTATGTGTTATTTAAAGCTCTGATGTTTAATTTCAAATAATTTAAAATTTTGTAGGTATTTAATATAATTGATTTCTAACATATTTTACATTATTTCAGTCTTTTTAAATATGTTGAAGTTTTGCTTTTTTATGGCAGATGGACTAATCTTTCCCGTAAACTTGGGAACTAATACGTTGTTATTCAAAAGTTCTCTTTTTAAGCACGTAATTTCAGAAATCTTTTTCAGAATCTCTAATCAACTAAACTATCATAAGTGAGAGTGAATAAACTGCATTAAGTGTTTGGATATAAACCCTGGTTTCATCATTTTCTAGGTGTTTGAGATTTAGCTTATGATATTAAGGTGTTATATTTTTTCTAGTGAAAAATATATTACTACATTTATAATGTGAAGAAAATAATTTTGAAATTTATGAAACAGTTACACTAAGCATGTAGTTTTCCTAAAGATGTTCCTGAACAAACAGCTAAATGGGAATCTCTTTTGAGGTGTTAGTTAATTTCATTTCACCAAGGCATTAATTTGCCACTTTGGGATACTAGATGCAAGATTCTATGCATTTCTTTTGTCATCTGGGTTTTGAAATATCTTGCTGTTCTAAAATTCTATTCTGATTTGTTTAAACCAAAACTCTAATGCGTGTTTCTTATTATATGTCTGTCTTCATTTTTGTATATGTTGTGGAAGACTGGCAAATTTCCTTTGCCCACATCAATATATCTTATTACTACTAGCATTACTGCTGCTTATTCATCTTGCTCCAGTGCTCATTGCTGTTGCACCTTCCCCATCAGCTTCCTTCTTCCTTCTGCTAGTACTGCTAATTCTCCCTAACTCACCACTGAGTCACATCCTTAAGGTGCTGGCATATTTCAGACACTTCTACCTTATTCAAGACTTTTCCATTTTATAAATTTTGATCAGCCCTACTTAACTTCATATTGGGCAGGCTTTAACTGGCTCTTATAAAAGTCTATTCTTTCAGATGAGAAACACACCTTCCTACACAGTGCTGCCAAAAATCATCCAGAAGTCAAATTTAATTATATCTTGTTTCAAATTGTTATTATGAACATTTTCAAAAACACGAGTAGCAGAGAATAATGTAGTTAAATTCATAAACCCCCCACCTAGCCTCAACATATTTAAAGAACTGGCCAATTTTGTTTTATCTATTATCTAAATGCACCAAATTACCCTTGTTTCCCATTAAATTAGTTTAAAACAAATTCTAGTCACTATATAATTTTACCCATAATACTTCAGTATGAGAAAAACTGAAGAAAAAAACTTTAACACTATCTGAATGAAAACAATTTATAATAAATCTTGAATATTATAAATCTATGTTATATCATCCCTGATTATAAAAAGGTAAGTTATAACCAAGGAAAACGTATATTGCTTGTTTTTAATTTCAAAACTTGTGCTAACCTATTACATTTTATACACATTTACTGTATTCAATTTGAAATCATGGAGTTAGCAGTAAAATCCACCAAATATATGACATACAGCATATTCAAGTTTAGTAAAAGATTTGACATTACTCTTCTCATTTTGTGAGGTGAGTTA
This sequence comes from Ateles fusciceps, assembly GCA_036589455.1. Classification (NCBI taxonomy): domain Eukaryota; kingdom Metazoa; phylum Chordata; class Mammalia; order Primates; family Atelidae; genus Ateles; species Ateles fusciceps. The sequence goes on from JAZHEH010000193.1 coordinate 9,991,133, forward strand.
TATATAGCTAAGAAAATTTAGAGTCAATCTAATTTTATCTAGGCTTGCAGTCATATTCATCTTTCACTCTTAACACAACTTGGTAGCAAGGTCTTTAAAACGTGTATTTCTTTAGTATTTTAGTAAAGGATTTGTAATTTGTCTCATTTTGCAGATGAAGATACTGAGGCTCAGGAAATATATTTGATATAAGTCATAAATGGAAAACCCAGCTTTTCTAACCTGATGTCTTATCAGCCTATTATGACTTCTTCCTGTGTAATTGTGATGGTAATATTAAATCGCATTGTTTCTTCTACACCAGCCCTGGTACCAAATGTCACCAGAGAGAAATTAGTAATGGCCATAATGTCAAAGACAGAAACTGTGAAGTAAAAGCAAAATTCCTCACCTCATTCCTTACCTTCCAGTATTTTTTTCCTTAAAATTATTCAATAGAAACATTAGTCTATCACCAAAACCTCCTTGACTCCACCGAAACTCTGCTAATGACTACAGTGATCATGGCATACTTTTCCTCACAATGAGATGTTTAATTTTAGAATCAACTGTGATGCACCTCCAAGGAGTTTCTAAATCTTCTCAATTACATCTCTTCCACCTCTTATGAATAAATCCCTTATTTTCACTGAATTTCTTAAAAAATAACTATATACAAAGGAAAACTATATGTGTTATGTGGTATATCAAAATGATTAAGTACTTTCATTGCCTTTAAGGAAGTTCACAAAAAAGCATTAAAGAAATGTCTATAAATTATTACAGTGAAAGTGAAAATAAAATTATCTTAAGAAAAACACACACAAAAATGTAATATGGGAATTATAGAGGCCCTGTAACTTTTAGAAAAGTATAGAGAAGAGATATAAGACTGAAGAGATACCCCTCTCTGGTCAGGCTCAGCAAGTGACATGGGGAACCCAGAGTTTAAGAGGGCAGATTTTCAGCATGTAAGAAAGATGTATATGTTTAACCTATTTCACCCATGGCCTAGCTCCAATGTTAGTCCCAATACCTCTACTTTCCCCATAGTACTCTTGACATTTAAAGCAGAGTGTTTACCATCATGCTAAACAACTCTGATCTCAAATGTCACTACTAACCTATTTATATTTTATATATAGTTCTGCATGTAAACCTGTTCAGCAGCATTCATAAATAATTGCAAGTACTTTTGTCAGTTTTCCAGTAGAGTTAATGTTGTATGTCTGGCTTTCTTTAGAATAACTATAAAGTCAACTCCTACTGCATAAGATGATTTAATCTGCATTACAATTCAAATACCTTCTTCAAGTTCAGTGTCCCCCATGTTCACTATCTTTGAAAATTGTGGAGAGAATTATGGCAACACAATCCTCATTTCTGGAGACTAATTCTCATGGGTTAATATGTCATTTTAACATTTTCCAAAAAATACTTGCTCAAATAGATGTGAGAGAGGGAGAGAACAGGTGGTATCAATAATTTGCATGTTTTACAGACAACTGTAAGTTGGAATTCAAGGAAATTCTCATTTCTTTTATGGTGGAATTTTTTAACCCTGGCAGCCTGGTCTGAGCACCATTCTATTGTGGCTCCCCATCTCAATAGCTCTTTACATAACTACGCCAACATATGGGTTGTTTACCACGACAGACATAATGAGTATACACATAAATAGGTAAACAGAGTAAACCTGTGGCCTACAAATTGTTTATATATTACTTAAAGCAGCCCTTTATGCTTAGCATACATTTTTCCAAAACCTATCCGTGGAGCTTTAATCTTATCAGTGAGATTAAAATTTAGAAAAGTAGTTATATGCTAAGACCTAGGGAAATAAAATATTCACTTTTTTTTAGAAATAAATGTAATTTGTTTAACCTAATAGTTTCATCATATATTGTTTGATGGAATAACCAGTGCTAAATGTTAGGACTATAATACTTTTTAATGAATAATAAATTTTTAATTGAAAAATTATGATAGTGAAGCTCAGGGTTCATGATACTGGATTAATTCAGAGCTCACATTGCAAACACTAAGAAATTTTTTAAATACTCACTTCAAGAGCTTTTTTTGCTTTAATTCTATTAAACAGTGTTGATTACTTGAGACTTTAATTAAAAGCACTGCTTTGATTTTTCTTCATGGAAAATTCAAATGGCGGAATACAAGCATCATTACTAAACATTTGTTCCCAGTAATGATTCTCTTACTTCTTTGCTTAGTCATCCAGAGACATATCAGATTGGACAGCTTATAATAAAGAATTCATTTTATGTGACCTAATTTTAAAACTTCTGTCTTCTACACCAGAAGTGAAGTGAAATTTTACTGGGATAATAATTTTTTTTTAATTAAAGACTCTTCTTAAAATTATAATCATGCTATTAGTAAGTTTTCCACATGGGTACACCTAAAAAATTAAATTTCTATCTTGAGAAGATGAAGACTGGAAAATGAATATAACTAAATACTATTAACCTGTGGAAAGTCACATTGGGCAATGGTTTCAGAGTTTGAGAACAGCTTTGATTTTGTTCTCTAGAGCCCCACATATTATTGTTAAAACCTAAACCAAATATGAGGAAAAAACTAAATAATACTTAGTAAATTAATCCAATACATTATTGCAAATCAGAGAATAAGATAATTCTATAAAAAGTAGAATACTCAAAAACCAATTTAATTTGTTCACATCTGAATGAATAATGGGGAATTAGACACATAAAATAATCTGATCAAACATTTTCCAAACTAGACATTCACTATTTTCCCTTGAGCAATTTCTGTTTGACTACCATTGTCCCAGTGTAGTCATTTAACATTTAATCCACTTTACAGAACATCTGCCAAATTACAACGTAGTCCTCATTCACCACCCACTGAATGTTTTCAGTCAATTATTTAATGTTTCTAAAAATTTTTCCTGTGGAAGAATAAGATCCTTCTCTCTGTTCCTTCTGTCCTTTGTTTTATGTTTTGTCCTAGTCCCATCATCTGAGGCCACAGATATTATGCATTACCTGCTTCTATGGCATTAACATTGAACTTTGAAGCGATTACCTGTTCTTCAAGCCTTAACAATTAAATCTCTACTTTGTATCCTTGTTCAAAAGTGATTAGACAAATTTTTAACTAATTGTTCAAGCAGCTTGAATTTTCAATTTTTGGGTGAAATGTTTCACCTATTGATACTAAGGAGAAGAAAATACAAGGCAGCCTTTGGTGACAATATTGATATCTAAATACTAGCCTGAATGAATCATTATTCTGACTCAGTATGGCCTCTCTGATGTATGAAAGTAAAAATGTTCCTTTAGAATTCAATCTAATGGAACTGTCAGTTATACTTAATGATTAATAACAATCACTGAGACACTTTTATACCAGTCATATTGTTTGACATAAAGAAATAGTTACATATGATGCTCCAGTTGTTTACAGTATTTTCATTTTTAAACCTAGACATTAAAAATTTTGTTTAAGAGGTTACACGTATCTTAGAAAAATAAGTTTTCCATCATATATTTTTAAAAACAGGATATTAGCTCAAGTCTTTATTAGGATAAGAGCTAAAAAAGAGTAATTCAGCTATATGTTATATTTCCCTTGGGGGTTCAGTTCTATAAAGTTTTTCTAATTTTATAACTATCGGTGTAATTTAATGTCCATCTTTCATAATACTTTTAGTGTTCTTTTTCAAACTATGAACTGGAAAATATTACTTCTCTGAGAATAAAGAAGTAGAAGAAAAGAGGGGTGGATGCTTTTCATTCCTTTTATTTAAAGCACAAAATCTCCAGCTTGTACTATGGGCATGTAAAGCATTTTACAATCAACTTCCAAAACACTTTTCCAGTTTTATCTCCATGTTGTCATCATATTTCCTTCTTGCACAGTCTCTATAAAATATGCATCTTCCTTTTCTGTTTGCATAACTCATGCACATGCTTTTGAGATATAATTCAAATTTCCCCACTTTTCCCTAAGCATACACAGTCCACCTCTTTTCTGTTCCCAGAGATTCTACCATTCACATACCATAATGAATCAATAATACAGATACGTTACAGTAGACTGAAATCCCCCTCAAGAGTTGGGAATGTGTGTCATTTATCTTTGTTCTTTCATGTCCTTTGGGGTGCCTGATACTATAAAGGAACTGGACTTGGAGGTTTTTAATCTTGGCACCTATCTTATCTTTGTCTTTAAAACTAATTCCTTAATTTGGTCAAGTCCTTCCAGCCGTTTTGGGCTGGGCGTATCATGGTCATAGGCATGTGCCCCTTCATGAAGAAGAAGACAATAAAATATGATAAAAGAACGTAGAATTTAGAGTAAGAGAGTCATGTAATGATGATATCAATTTATTGTTAAATAAACTCTCTTTTATCTCAGTGATCTTTGGAGTAAATACAAAAGGGATTAATAATAACTACATCATGCCTTTGTGGTAAGGATTGAATGAGATATAGCATGTTAAAAGATATCTTGCATAAATTTGACTAGATATCTTCTAAAATACATTAGGAGCTCTAATAATCTATGGATTAAAGAAAAAGCTTTTAGAAAATTTTTCTAGGTACAAAAATAACTGATTTTTATCCTAGTCACTTTTTTATCAAGTGCAAAGGTAGTTAAACTGAAGTTTGTCAAAGCAAAACAGTAAAAGTTATGAACAACTGAAAAGGATGGGTTCTTGAATTGAAAGTATTAATTGGAATTGTACAAAATTTGAATCTAATGGAGATGTTATTAAAAGCCGTCATAATTTTAATATTTAAGTAGAAAAATAGAAGCAAGATTTATTCAAAGTTTTACATTAGAATAAGAACTATAGGACAAAGAAAATTAAAAAAAAAATACTATGATATGAGAATCAAAGGTTCAGACTAGAAACAGAAGGATTTCCAAGTGATCCAGGTATAGTGGTAGAATGTCAAGAAAGAAAATAATGTTTCTTAGAGGTCTCTGTATTTTTTTAAACAATGTTATGGAAGGTAAGACCTAGACTTTAAAATTCTCATAGATTTAATTTTAAAGCATAAATTACAAATCTACTTATTTAAATTAAATAACAAGTTGCTAATGTATTGCTTAAAATTTGCCAGTTATCACTAAAAAAAACTGACTTTTTCTCAAGATAATAATTTTGTAGTTTTCGCTTTTTTGAAAAATCAGTTCTCTCTGCAAGTGATTATTTTTTCTGTTTAAAAATATATTTAAACTGCATTTCAGAAATACATTTATGAAGTGCTTTTCTAAAATCAATAATATAACTATGGTGATTGCATTCATCTTATTCTGTGTTGAAATTTATTTCAAAGACCTAAGCTTTTGTTTCTGGTGTTATTATAAAAAAAATTCTAAACATTTATGTCCCAAAGTTTTGGTCAAGAGAACAATTCTGTTTGTATATGTATTAGCATATGTGTATAAACATCCTCTTCACAGCACATATAAACACATATCTACTTTTGATTTTTTTTTTTTTTTTTTGAGACAGAGTCTCACTTTGTTGTCCAACTTGGAGTGCAGTGGTGCGTTCTTGATCTTGGTTCACTGCAGCCTCTGCTTTCTGGGTTCAAATGATTCTTCTGCTTCAGCCTCCCGAGTAGCCGAGAAGCTGGGAGTACAGGTGTAGGCCACCATGCCCTGTTAATTTTTGTATTTATAGTAGAGACGGGGTTTCACCTTCTTGACCAGGGTAGTCTCCAACTCCTGACCTCAGGTGATCCGCCCGCCTCCACCACCATTGCACACCACCATGCCTGGCTAATTTTTGTGTTTTAGTAGAGACCGGGTTTCACCATGTTGGCCAGACTGGGCTCCATCTCCAGACCTCGTGATCTGCCCGCCTCGGCCTCCTAACGTGCTGGAATTAGAGGTGTAAGCCACTGTACCTGGCCTTGATTTCATTTCCAAACATATTATGGTATTGAACAATCTGGTCTCTGAAAGACATTGATAAATTACTCATTTCAACTCCACCAATCTACTGAAAGTGTATAATAGCAAGATATCTGCCAACAGTGAGCATACATTCAAAACTAAATCAAGCATCCTTTTTATCTTTTCAGGAGTCCCATTAAATTTTAGTCACAAAATTAAAGGGGAAAGGAAAAAGTAAGGAGTGGAATGATGGAATAGAAGACTCCACCAATCCACTGGATGCAGTGATTCATGCCTGTAATCCCAGTACTTTGAGGCTGAGGCAGGTGGATCATGAGGTCAGGAGATGGAGACCAGCTTGGCCAACATGGTGAAACCTAGTCTCTTACTAAAACATAAAAAATTAGCTGAGTGTAATGGTGTGCACCTGTTGTCCAAGCTATTCGGGAGGCTGAGGCAAGGGAATTGCTTGAACCTGGGAGGCAGAGATTGCAGTGAGATGAGATCATGGCACTGCACTCCATCCTGGTGACACAAAGACTCCACCGATCATCCCCACTTCTGACAAGGACATCCATTTAACACAGAGAAAAAGAAAACACTTTTATGAGAATCAAAAATCAGATGAGCACTCGTAGTACCTGGTCCTAACTTTACAATGTTGAAAGAGGCACTGAAGAGACAGAAAAAACAGTGAACTGCCTATGCCACCCTGCATCCACCCCTACCTCCTGCAGTGGTAGCATGGAACAGAGAGCATCTCTGGCACTGGAGGAAAGAGAACACAGTAATTGTGAGGCAATGAACTCAGTACTGTCCTGTTAGATCAGAAAGAAAATCTGGATCAAACTCAAACTCAGCTGATGCCCATCCACGGAGGGAGCATTTAAACCAGCCTTAGTCAGAGGGGGAATTACTAGGCCATACAAACTGCAACACTTAAGTGAGTGTTAGTGCTGAACTAGGCCCAGAGACAGTGGAGTGGGGGACACATGACATACTGAGACATAAACTGGGGCCGCCAAGGGAATGCCGGCATTTTCCCTTCCCCCAACCCCAGGCTGCACAGCTCGTGGTTCTAAAGGGATACCTTTCTCTTGAGAAGAGGACAGTGAAGAGTGGGAAGGACTTTGTCTTGCATATTGGATACCAGCTCAACCACAGCAGGACAGGGCACCAGTCAGAGTCATGAGGAACCAGTTCCAGGTCCTAGCTCCCAGGTGCCATTTCTAGACACACCTGCTGCCTTAAAGGAAAGGAGTCAGTCCTGGTAGCATTCAACAACTGCTAACTGAAAGCACTTGGACCCTGAACAACCAGCCTGGAAACCTAGGTATTATGTCAAGGGCCTTGGGTATGCCTCTGAGACATGCTGACTTTAGGTACAACATGGCCATAGGGGGGATAGGGCACAAAAGCATACTTGAGGTGTCCCTGATTCCAGGACTTGACACTTTGAAGACATTTCTGGACCTGCCCTGGGGCAGAGGGGGAACCCATTACCCTGAAAGGTGAGTCCCAGACCAAGAAACATTCACCAAAAGCTGACTGAAGAGCCCTTGGGACTTAAGGAAACATTGGCAGCAGCCTGGCAGTACTCCCCACGGTGAGGGGTGACAATGGCTATGGGGTAAGACTCCTTTGCCTTTGTCTTTACAGGAAGGGAACAGTAGAAAGGACTGTGTCTCGTCATTTGAGTGCCAGCTCAGAATAGTACAATAGAACAGTAGGTAAACTCATAAGGTTTTTTTTTTTTCCTGTAGTCCCTGACTTCTGAATGGCACCTCTGGATCCATGTGAGGCCTGGGAAACATTGCTGCCCTGAAGGTAAGGACACAGGCTGGCTGGTTTTGCCATCTGCTGATTGTTGTCCCAAGGCTTTGAGAAAACATAGCCAGTAGCCAGGGAGTGGTTACAACAGATCTTGGGTGAAACACAGTGCTATGCTGGCTTCAGGTCTGACCCAGCACAGTCCCAGTGGTGGTGGCCACAGGGGGTGGTTGTGTCACTTGAAATTCAGCTTTAGGTGCCTCAAAAAACAGAGAGAGAGACTGTGGGGTGTTTGGGAGAATCTAAGGGAAGATTACAAGAGTCTCTGCCTGATAATCCAGATAATTCTCCTGGATCTTATCCAAGACCATCAAGGTGGTACCTCTATGAGTTTGCAAGAACCACAGCATTACTGGGCATGGAGAGCCCAGTAAATAGCTTAGATCACAATACCCAAGTCCTTTAAAATATCTGGAAAGCCTTTTCAAGATGAATGGCTACAAATAACCCAGACAGTAAAGACTACAATAAATATCTAAATATTTAATGCCCAGACTTTAAAGAACATCAAGTAGTATCAACACCATTTGGGAACACATGACCTCACCAAATGAACTAAATATTCACCAGGAACCAATCGTGAAGAAGCAGGAATATGTTAAATTTTAGAAAGATAATTCAAAATCGTTCAAACTATGTTGAGGAAACTCAGAGAAATATAAGATAACAAAGAAAATTCAGAATTCTGTTAGATACATTTAACAAATAAATTGAAATAATTAAAAGGAATCAAGTAGAAACTCTGGAGCTGAAATATGCATTTGGCATACTGAGGAATGCATCAGAGTCCTTTAATAGTAAAATTGAGTAAGCAGGAGAATTTGTGAATTTGAAGATAGACTATTTGAAATATACAGTCAGAGGAGACAAAGAAAAAGAATAGAAAACAATGAAGCATGCCTACAGGTTATGAAAAATAGCCTCAAAGGGAAAAATCTAAGAGTTAATGGTGTTAAAGAGGAAGTAGATAAAAGATGGGGATACAAACCTTATTCAAAGGGATAATAACAGAGAACTTTCCAAACCCAAAGAAAGAAATCAATATCCAAGTACTAGAATGTTATAGAACACTAAGCAGATTTAATCCAAAGAAGAGTACTGCAAAGCATTTAATAATCAAACTCGCAAAGATCTAGGATTAAAATTAAAATCACCCTGAAAGCAGCAAGAGACAAGAAACAAATAACATGCAATGGAATTCCAATACGTCTGGCAGCAGACTTTCAGTGGAAGCTTAACAGCTTAGGAGAGAGTGGTAGGACATATTTAAAGTACTGAAGGAGAAAGCGTTTACCCTGGATTAGTATATCTGGCTAAAACATCCTTCAAACATGGAGAAATAAATACTTTCCAGACAAACAAAAGCTGAAGGATCATCGACATCAGATCTTTCCTATAAGAAATGCTAAAGGCAATACTTCAATTAGAAAGAAAAGGACATTAATGAGCAATAAGTAATCATCTGAAGGTGCAAAACTCACTATTAATAGTAAATACAGAGAAAAACACAAATATAATAACACTGTTACTGTGATATATAAACTATTCTTATCCTAAGTAGAAAGAATAAATAATGAACTCATCAAAACTAAAAACTATAACAAATTTTCAAAACATAGTACAAAATGATAAAATAGAAACTACAAAAAGTTACAAAGAAGGGCGGTGAAATTAAGGCGTAAAACTTAAACTTCAAAACTTGAAACTTTGTTTTTATTTTCTATTTGCTTATTTGTGTGTTTGTTTATGTAAACAGTGTTAAGTTGTTATTACATTAAAATAATCGGTTATAAGATAGTACTTCCAAGTCTCATGGTAACATTAAACCAAAAAACATACAATGATTACACGAAACATAAAAGGCAAGAAACTAAATCATATCAGAAGAGAAAAATCACCTTCACTAAAGGAAGATAGGAATGAAAGAAAGGAGAAACAGAAGACCACAAAACAATCAGAAAACAAATAATAAAGTAACACAATTAAGTCCTTACTTATCGGTAGTAACTTTGAATATAAATGAACTGAACTCTCCAATCAAAAGACACAGAGTGACTGAATGTATATTTAAAAAAAAAAAAAAACATTGATCTGTTGTCTATAAGAAACACACTTAACCTATAAAGCCATGCATAGACTGATAATAAAGGGGTAGAAAAAGATATTCTAAGCAAATGGGAAGCAAAAAAGAACAGGGGTAGCTATACTTACATCATACAAAATAGATTTTAACACAAAAACTATAAGAGATTAAGAAGGTCAATATACAATGATAAAGGGATCAATTCAGTGAGAAGATATAACAATTTCAAATATATATGCAACCAACACCAGAGCACCCAGAAATATAAAGCAAGTATTATTAAAGCTGAAGAGAGAGATAAGCCCCAATGCATTAATATCCAGGGACTTCAACATCACACTTGCAACGTTGGACAGAACTTTCACACAGAAAATCAATAAACAAACATTGGACTTAATCTGCACAATATACTAAATGGATCTAAGAGATATTTATAACACATTTCATCCAAGGACTGCAGAATACACATTTTTTCCTCAGCACATGGATCATTTTCAAGGACGGACCATAAATTAAGTCATAAAACAACTCTTAAAACATTCAAAAAATTGAAATAACATCAAGCATCTTCTCTGACCACAGTGGAATAAAAATAGAAATTAAAAACAAGAGAAGTATTGGAAACTGTATTAGTTCATTCTCACACTGCTATAAAGAAATACCTCAGCCTAAGTAATTTATAAAGAAAAGAGGTTTAATTGTCTCATAGTTTCACAGGCTATCCAGGAAACGTAGTATGGGAGACCTCAGGAAACTTGCAATAATGGCAAAAGGTAGAGGGGGAAGCAGGCATGTCTTAACATGGCTGGAGCAGGAGAAAGAGGAGATAGGCAGGAAGTGCTACACACTTTTAAACAATCAGATCCCACATTCACTCACTCACTATCACAAGAACAGCACCAAAAGAACATCCACCCTCACGATCCAATCATTTCCCACCAGGCCCCACCCCTAACATTGGAAATTACAATTTGATATGAGATTTGGGTGGGGACACAGACCTAAATCATATAGAGACTATAAAAATGCATGAAACTTAAACAATATTCTCCAGAATCACCAGTGGGTCAATGAAGAAATTAAGAAGAAAATTGAAAAATTTCTTGAAACAGATGATAATGGAAATACTATATACCAAAACCTATGGGATACAGAAAAGCAGTACTCAGAGGGAAGCTTATCCCTAAAAGTGTAATATATTAAAAAAAAAAAGAAGAAAACCTTGAATAAACAAGCACTCTAACAATGCATCTTAAAGAGCTAGAAAAGCAAGAGGAAACCACACCACAAATTAGTAGAAGAAAAGAATAATAAGATCAAATCAAAAATAAATAAAATTAAAATGAAAAAACAATACAAAAGATAAATGAAACAAAAAGTTGAGCTTTTAAAAAGTGAAATAAAATTGACAAACCTTAGGCAGACTAACCTGGAAAAAAGAGAAGCAGATAAAAATAAATGCAATCATAAATGAAAAAGGAGACATTACAATTGATACTGCAAAATTTGAATGATCATTAGTGGCATCTATGAGCAATTATATGCCAATGAATTGAAAAATCTAGCGGACACAGACAAATTTCTCGACACTTGCAACTTACCAAGATTGAACCAGGAAGAAATACAAAACCTGAACAGACCAATAACAAGAAATGAGATTGAAGCTGTAATATGTCTCTTACTAAAGAAAAGCTTAGGATCCAATGGCTTCACTCACTGCTGAATTCTACCAAACATTTAAAAAAAATTCTAATACCTATCCTGCTAAACTATTCTGAAAAATAGAGGAGGAGGGAATACTTCCAAACTCATTTGACGAGGCCAGTGTTATCCTGATACCAAAACCAGACAGACGCATCAAAAAAATAAAACTACAGGCAAATATCTCTGATGAATATTGATGCAAAAATCCTCAACAAAATACTAGCAAACTAAATTCAATAATATATTAGAAATATCACTCATCAGAACCAAGTGGGAATTATCTCTGGGATGCACGGATTATTCAACAGGCACAACTGAATTAATGTGATACATCATATCAATAGAATAAAGAGTGAAAACCATATGATCATTTCAACTGATGCTGGAAAAACATTTGCTAAAATTCAACATCCTTCATGATGAAAACGCTAAAAAACTGGGGTATTACATACCTCAATGTAATGGAAGCTGTATAGGACATCCCCCCACAGCTAGTATCATACTAAATGGGAAGAAACTAAAAACCTTTCCTCTAAGATCTGGAACATGAATAGGATACCCACTGTCACAACTATTATTTAATGTATTACTGGAAGTCCTAGCTTCAGTAATCAGACAGGAGAAAGACATAAGTGGTATCCATATTGGAAAGGAAAAAGCCAAAATCTTGTTTGCAGATTATATGATCTTGTATTTGGAGGAATGTAAAGACTCCACAAGAAAGCTATTAGAACTGATAAACAAATTCAGTAAAGTTGAAAGATACAAAGTCAACATAGAAAAACGGCTAGCATTTCTATATACCAACAGTGAACAATGTGAAAAAGAAATTTAAGAAAAATCCCGTTTACAATAGCTCCACATAAAATTAAATACTGAGGCATTAACTTAGCCAAAGAAGTAAAAGAGCTCCCTAATGTAAATTATATAACACTGATGAAAAAAATTGAAGAGGTCACAAAAAAATGAAAAAAATTTCATGTTCATTAATTGTAAGAATCAATATTGTTAAAATATCCATACTACCTAAAGTAATCTACAAATTCAATTCAATCTCTGTCAAAACACCAATGACATTCTTCACAAAAATAGAAAAAAAAAAATCTTAAAATTTATGTGGAATCACAAAAGGCCCAGAATGACCAAAGATGTCCAAAGCAAAAAGAACAAAGCTGGAGGAATCACCTTACCTGCCTTCAAATTGTACTAGAGTACTATAGTAATTAAAACATAGTGCTGGCATAAAAATAGACACATAGACCAATGGGACAGAATAAAGAACTCGGAAACAAATCTCCATAACTACAGTGAACTTATTTTTGGCAAGAACAGACATTGAGGAAAAGACAGTTTTTTCAATAAATGCTGCTAGAAATACTGGAAATCCATATACAGAAGAATGAAACTAGACCCCTATCTCTCATCATATGCAAAAATCAAATCAAAATAAACTAAATACTTAGATCTAAGACCTCAAACTATGAAACTGCTACAAGAAAACATTAGGGAAAATCTCCAGGACATTGGTGTGGGCAAAAATATTTTGAGCAATACTCCGCAAATACAGGGAACCAAAGCAAAAATGGGCAGTTAGGATTGCATCCAATTAAAAAGCTTCTGCACAGCATAGAATACAATCAACAAAGTGAAGAGACAACCCTCAGAACAAGAGAAAATATTTGCAGACTCCCTATCTGACAAGGAATTAATAACCAGAATATACAAGGAGCTTAAAAACTCTATAGGAAAAATCTAATAATCCAATAAAAAAACTGGGCAAAAGATTTGAATAGACATTTCTCAAAAGAAGACATACAAATGGCATACAAGCATATATAAAAAGATGCTTAATCTCATTGATTATTAGAAAAATGCAAATCAAAACTGCAACGAGATCTAATCTCATTGTAATTTTGAATATAAGCCAAAGTAGCTTATATTTGAAAGACAGGTAATAAAGATGCTGGCGAGGATGTGCAGAAAAGGGAACCCTTGTACACTGTTGGTGGGAATGTAAATTAGTACGGTCACTATGGGGAACAGTTTGGAGATTCTTTAAAAACTTAAAAATAGGGCTACTTTATGACCCAGCAATCCCACTTCTAGTTATATACCCAAAAGAAAGAAAATCAGTACCTCAAAGAATACAAAGAATATCTGCACTGCCATGCTTCTGACAGCAGTAGTCACGATTGCTAAAATCTGAAGGTAAACTAATAGCACATCAAAATATAAATTGCTAAAGAAAATATGGTACAGATATTAATACATAATGAGTACTATTAGGCCATAAAAAAGAATGAGATCTAGTCATTTGCATCAACACGGATGGAACTGGAGATCATTGTGTTAAATGAAATAAGACAGGCACACAAATACAATGTTCTCATGTATTTGTGAAATGTATACATTAAAACAAACTCCTGAACACAGAGGGTAGAAAGATGGTTACCAGAGGCTGGGAAGGGTAGTGGGGGAGCAGGGTTGTGGATATTAGGGATGGTTAATAGGTACAAAAATAAACACAATAAATAAGACCTACTATTTGGTAGCACAAGAAGGTAGCTATAGTCAACAATAGCAATTGTACATTTTTAAAATAAAGTGCATAATTGGATTGTTTGTAACTCAAAGAATAAATGTTTGAGGGATGGATATCCCATTCTCCATGATGTGCTTATTTCACATTGCATGCCTGTGTGAAAACATCCCATGTTACCTATAAATTTATGTATCTACCATGTACACACAAAAAAATTAAAAATAATAATTAAAGGGCAATTATGCTTACAGAAAACCTTTTTTAAAGTCCTACTTGTTTAAGTTGTAGGATGACAATAATGAATTAATATTTTATTTCTTTCCTACATGCATTTGGTTTAAACTATTTATCACATGACTATTTCATCCAATGCCACCTTAAATGTGGATGGTCTAAGACTTCATTTATAAATATTGTTAGATCAATACATAGTTACATAAATAAACTATATTGACTGAATTTTCCTAACTCTTAAACTTTTAAGACAAGTAGAGGTAAATTACCATACACTTCAAATGACAACTTTGGTGATTATTTTATTTCACTCAATTACGTAAATTTTGTGTAAGCATAACTGTAAAAATTTACTTTTTATAAAGAGAATGTTCTAAAAATTTTTATTGAATTTACTTATGGTTTAGAAGTTTTGGAATCTATTGCTGCACTTACATTTATATATTATATATCAATATATTGTTGATTTGTTGATGTGCCCTAGAAAAAATGATGGCAAAATATAGATTACATGAGAATTGAAAGTTTGAGCATAAGAAGCTATCATAGGTATTGTGTCTGTCAGCAATAGTGACATATTATTAGGGAAACTTTAAAGTGTGAGTTACATTTGGCGTACCTTCTAGGCAATTGAGAGTGTGCTAAGGGGTATTACTTTGTATTTGTATGCTATGGTAAGAAAATTATGTCATAGGGCAAAATAAATATAATTTAAATGATTTTATTAAAAATCTTATAAACTAAAGTTTACATTTAAATCTTGGAAAAATAACACTCATTCCAAATAATTTCTACATGATGATGTAATTTAGAAGTTGAGAATCCAATGCCATCATCCCAGTGACTTTTGGTCAAGCAAATAGTGAACTTAACCAACCTCTTTCACATTGTTGTGATATAGAATCTGCCAGTGCTGAAGATATACATTATTATATTGAAAAATAATGTGGCATGTTTTACTTTCTGGTTTCAGAAGTTTTGGAAACTTATTTGCAAAGAAGTCTCCACCGTAAAGATCTATAATCTTTTCAACAACTAATTTGGGAAAATGCATGATAGGATCTTGAAAAATATTACATTCTAAGAAAAAGACCTAACATTATAATGAACAGCCTAGAGTGATGGAGAGAACACTAAATGCTGACTGAGTGTTGTTTTCAATTTGATCAAGTGGCCATGTGACCTTCAATGGATACTAGCTTTCCACGAGGTTTCAAAATAGCAAAGTAATACCTACCTCAACTTCCTTCCAGGGCTATAGAGAAAAAAAAATTGTTTGGAAAGAATGTAATATTTTAAGAGTATATTGTCCTTTATTCCCATAATAAAAGTAATCAGAATCTACATTATGAGGATCACCTTGGCGTAGTATTAAGTATGACACTGAGAAATAGTTGATGCGAGTTTCAGTTATGCCTTCTGAATTGATTACTGGTTGACCTTGGAAAAGCTCCTTAACATCTTTACATCTCTTTTGCTGCTTTTGTAAAAAGCACATGAAAAGACAATACTTTAATCATGGTAGGAAACTGGAAATTACAATCTTTTCAGGTTAAAACCACATGTTTTGAAGTAAAATCTTTTAGTCTAGGATTTTTTGAAGATAATGGATAATGAATTCTCAATAATAATAATAGTTTATTCTCAACAACAATACTTAAATTTATTGAAGCTCTACTTTATTTAGGAAATATACTACTTTATATGTATGCTATTGAATCTTCAGAAAAAAAAAACTCTGAGAGATATTATTATCATCATTTCATTACTAAACAGCCTGAATTTGAAAGGTAAAGTAACATTATCAAAGTCATAGAGAGACTAGCGTTAAGTTTGAGATTTAAATATGGTATGATTCTAAAGCACAGGTTTTAAGCCATCATGTTTCAATCTTCTCAATATAATATAATAGCTCTGGGTATGAATAAAGAGTTTCAGTTTGAGTCTGTAAAAGGTCAGTGGTAATTGAAGAGCAAAAACAATTTAGTTTTTATTTAGAAGATGCAACAGTTGTGCCCTACTTGATATTTCACCCTTCTTTTACATTATATACACTGTGCCCAGCATATAGGAGCTATATTTTTTATACTTGAAACAGGGTTAACAGCACTCAGTTATATGATTTGACAGTCAGCTTATATGTCCATTCATCTCACTTGAGACTTCTAGACCACACTGCCAAAATGTCCATTTTAGTTATGAGAAAAAAATATATTAGAGGACGATGGAGAGAAGAAACCAAAGTCAGTTTAGGCATGAAATTGTTTTAAGCTGAGAATACTGCCCATAGGAATTTTAAGCAGATATGTATCTACTCCTCCATGAATTAGAAACATTTGTAGTTTCCTACATAATGCAGACCTGATGATTTTTTTTCTTTTGTTCTTTATTCCTTAATTAGAAGAATTACATTGAAAGGATCCTGCGAGACTTATAGCAGATTGTACTTTCCAACACAGCTGCAACAATTACCTCCCAACCCTCACGCTTAACTGCAATGTAATCTTGTCTTTTTACAAACTGCAAAGGATGGGAACATGGTCATAAAAACAGTTGCATATGTTACATATTACATGTCTCAGCCATTGAGTGAGGTGACAGCAGATTACAATTTATTTTTTCCTTAGCACTTTGAGAACTGACTCTACCCCTAAAAACATTTATTCGTAGAATAAGCAAAGCAACCATTGAGAACTGACTATAGCCAAGAGTTGTCTAAGAAGAGTTGTCTAAAAAGTCTTCACCCCCTACATTCAGCTGGAGCAAAAACAAGGACATTTTCTACTTTGCAAATAGGAGCAGGGGTTCAGAAGGAAGAGCAACTGGTGTCATAGCTCTCCGTTTTGTCCACTAGCTTAAATATTTTATGCCAGAGGAAAAGTTGGGCATAAAAAATAAGATCTAAAGAGGCCTTGAAACAAAAGTTTGTGGATGCACATATAAATATATATGTGTATATTTTTGCACTTATATATTTCCCATATGATTGTTTCTAATGAAGTTTGCACAAAAAATGCCTATTTGTTATTTGCTTTCTTTATATTTCCTTTTAATGATTGGAGATTTTTTTGTTTGTTTGTTTGCTTGTTTGTTTTGAGCTGGAGTTTTGTTCTTGTTGCCCAGGCTGGAGTGCAGTGGCATGATCTCGGCTCACTGCAACCTCTGCCTACCATGCTCAAGTGATTCTCCTGCCTCAGCCTCCCGAGTAGCTGGGATCACAGTCGTGTGCCACCACAAACAGCTAATTTTGTATTCTTTTTTTTTTGTTTTTTTAGTAGAGACGGGTTTCTCCATGTTGGTCAGGTTGGTCTTGAACTCCTGACCTCAGGTGATCCACTGGCCTTGGCCTCCCAAAGTGATTGGGATTACAGGCGTGGACCACCACACCCAGGCTGATTAGAACTTTTATAAAGACGAAGTTTGCAATGACTCTTAGAGATCATAAGGACAAGTCTTTTATGAACTATAGAAATTTCTTTTGTAACAATCTTGGGAGGTGCTGATTAAAATCTGTTTACATATTCCAGATAACAGGAAACTCATTATATTAGGGAATGGACTAGTTCATTATGGAATGCTTCACTGGAAGGATAAAATCATCTCTTACACATATGGGTCATAGTTTTAGTATACAGAACACCATTGAGTAGTGACTTCTCTATTTTTATGATACCTTTTAAACACTATGAGTAGTATTGTGCCTGTCCAGATACTATTTCTGGAGCTAAAAACTCCTCATTTTTTTCCCTCTACCTTCTTGCCAACTTGTGACATGGTTTTCTGGTTCCTCTGGGTAGTTTTTGAATAGATGCACAGTAATTGGTAAGTATTTTCTTTAAAATATTCTGTATATTTATACGGATACAGAAGTGTTCTCTCAAGTACATATTATTTTGTAAAAAGTTTGAAAGAATCAAACAATAATGGATTAATTCCCATTAAGTTAGGAAGAGTACATAGTACAGTCCTTAGTAGTGTATAATTTAGAACCAGATTACTATGGTTTACATTGCTTTGCCCATATATACTATGTACAACTGGATAATTTGATTATTTGTAACTACTATATTATAATTTGTAAAATGAGGAGAATAATAATACCTATTTATAGAATTTTTTTACATAATTTATTATATGCATAGGTCTATACAGTGCCCGGTATGTAGCAATTACTTTATAAGTGGTAGATATTATTAGGGTAACTATTTTTTAAAATGATTTGTTCATTCATTTACATTTATTGAACAAGACCTTTTTAAGTTCTAACTATATCAGCCTGAAGGCTGAATGCTAAGGATAAAGTGTTGACCAATATAAACAAGTTGTTGCATTCATGAATTTTATACTGCATTTGAACTCTAAGTTGTTTGATGTGTTATTTTGGTTTTACTGACATTAAAAAAAAAACGGCAACATGTGCCTCAAAGACTTGTATTAATCTGTTCTCATGCTGCTTTGAATATATACTTCAGGCTGGGTAATTTATAAAGAAAAGAGGTTTAATTGATTCATAATTCCACAAGGTTGGGGATGGCTCAAGAAACTTATAAGCATGGTGGAAGGCACTTCTTCACAGGGCAGTAGGAGAGAGAATGAGTTCAGAGCAAATTGGGAGGCCCCTTTAAAACCATCAGATCTCATGAGAGCTCACTCACTATCATAAGAATAGCATGGGGGAACCACCCCCATGATTCAATTATCCCCCACCTTGTCCTGCCCTTGACACATGGAGATTACTACAATTCAAGGTGACGTCTGGGGTGGAGACACAGAGCCAAACCATACAAGGATTTTAAAAAGGTAATGTTTTCCTCTAAAATCTAAATTAATCCAGTAAAGGACACTAACAGTAAAAAACATATAACCTAGCATTATCCAAGAGACTATCTCAATATCCTTGCTTAACACAAAAAAGCACAACAATCACACAGCAAACCTCCAGGCAGTCCTCACTTAAAGGCCTTTTTCAGCAAGGCAGTTCCTAAAAGCCCATCTTTCTTTGTTTTCTACATCTGCTCAATATATAATTATTGATACATAATATTCTATATATTTATAGAGGACGTGATATTTTTCTTCACGCATAGAAGGTGTAATGGTCAAGTCATGGTATGTGACATATTCATCACCTTGAGTGTTTATCATTTCTATGTGTTGGAAATATTTCAAGTTCTCTCTTCTAGCTACTGTGAAATGTACACTGCTGCAGTACAGTACATGATGCTGTAATCTGTCTCAGTCAGTAGAAGTTATTACTTGCTTAGCTACGTTTAAGTGTTGGGATCATCCTCATGATTTTTGTTACGTATCCAAGCACCTTACATAAGATGTTTCATGTTTGCAAATACAAATTCTGCTCTATCTCCATGAAGATTTATTGATATAGGTAAACATATTCACTTTCTAAATGCTTTTAAAAAGCAATCATAATTTATATGTAGTGTAGGCTTTCAAATTTCAAATAGGCTTATCCAACTTGATCAAACATAAAACATATTTAAAGTGCCAGTTATCTTAAACCTAAGATTTATAGTAATAATGTATGATCTGCTTCATCTCACTTGATTAATGAAACCAGGCTTGTACATCCATAATAATGAATAATTATACTCTGTCATTGTAAGCTAATTTTCAAAGATTCTTTACATGGAGATAATCCCACCTTCACCCTTCAGAAAAAAACAAAACAAAAACACTGTGGCTGAAACGAAGTAGGGTTTTACTATTATCGTGTAAAATGAAGTCATAAGATGGGCCATCCAAAACTGATACCATCAAGGACCTATACTCCTATCTTTCTCATCAGTCATCTTTAGATTATCTTTATTGCCTTGCAGTCATGAGATAGCTGATTCATCTTCTTGTCAGTGAAGGTCTTTGGAAGAAGTAATAGTTGAGCTCAGAGCTCCTAAATTATAAAAGAGTTAGCCACATGACTTGTTAGAATAAGAGAATTGCAGGAAGAGGGGGACAGAAAATGGAGATAGAGATAAGCTGAAATGTTCAAGAGAAAGAAAGCAGGCCAGTGCAATGGGCCATGGTGATCAATGGAAATATGGTATAATAAGAGATCATAGGTCATTTGGAATCTTGGAGTCATGAGAGGCAGGATGATTTCTGTCCTAGAAATCTAGTAATATTTCTAGGCATGGAATTGACATGTTCTAATTTACCATATTAAAGAGCATCTTGGATTCCATGTAGAGAACATAAGATAAACCACTAAAGACATTACTGACATAAGAAAACCAAATTAAAAATTTATTTTGGCCATTGTGGAAGAGACTGTGGTGATTCCTCAAAGGCCTAAAGACGGAAATACCATTTGACCCAGCAATTACATTACTGGGCATATACCCAAGGAATAAAAATCATTCTGTTATAAAGCACGCATGTGTATGTTCATTGTAGCACTATTCGCAATAGCAAAGACATGGAATCCACCTAAATGCCCATAAATGGAAGGTTGGATAAAGAAAATGTGGTACATATACAACATGAGATTCTATGCAACCATAAAAATTAATAAGATCATGTCTTTTGCAGGGACATGGGTGGAGCTGGAAGCCATTATCCCTAGCAAATTAACACAGGAACAAAAAAACAAATACCACATGTTCTCACATATAAGTGGGAACTAAATGGTGAGAATACATGGACACACAGAGGGGGCAACACACACTAGGGGCTTTTGTAGGATGGAGGATGGAGGGTGGGAAGACGGAGAGAATCAGGGAAAATAACTAATGGATACTAAGCTTAATACCTGGGTGATGAAATATTCTGTACAACAAGCCCCGTGACACAAGTTTACTTATGTAGCTAACCTGTTCTTCTACCACTGAACTTATAATGGTTAAAAAAAAAAAAAAAAAATGTAGCCATATCTGTGACAAACTGTTAAGCTTCTTGTGATAACAAATGGGTTATCTTTCTTGTCTCCCCCTAAATTACTATGGACACTAAAACATAATTTTAATATAGACAAGACAAGAAAATAGAGAAGATGATCTACAATCCCATTTGTTATGTATTGTTCCTTATTTTCATCTGCTGCTACTTGCTCAGGTAGTTTTACAGTAAAACTATCATAGCAATAGCTGGAGATAAATGAGGAATCCAAGCTTGATCTCCCAAAGAATTTCGACTTAGGATCGGAACTAAAATCTCAAAGCATGTTCTATACTTCCTTGCTTTGTTTTTTGTTTTTTCTTTGAGTCTCCTGTGTAACTGGGATTACAGGCATGCACCACCACACTCAGCTAATTTTATATTTTTAGTAGAGACGAGGTTTCTCCATGTTGGTCAGACTGGTCTCTAACTCCCGACCTCAGGTGTTCCACCCGCCTTGATCTCCCAAAGTGCTGGGATTACAGGCATAAGCCACCATGCCTAGCCTCCACACTTCTTTAAAAAAGTCCTTTCTGTCTTAATAAAAGTCATTTTGTTCCACAGTTTTGCAGATTTGTAGGTTTTTAAAATATGAAATGTATTCTTATTAAAAAACCTAATAGTCATAATTTCCTCTTATTAAATAACTACAACATGCCAGATACCGTGATAAAGGCTTTATATTTCTCATCACATTTAACCTTCTAGAGTATAAGCCCCCTGTGGAGAATGAGGTCTGTTTTGCTAGTTCTTCCCTTCCTAGTGTATATAATAGTCTTCAAGTCAGTTGCCATTTCACCATTATTCATTGAATATGAGATTAATCCTCACAAAACCCCTGTGCATGGGCATTATTTGACCCTCTTTGCTTGTTGGGAAACTAAGGCTTAACAAGTTTTAGCAACTCACTGAAAACTGTTTAGCTGGCAATAGAGTTCACAGTCAGGGCCCAGCCTTCTGGTTCAGGAGCCTATATCTTTAACTTTTCCTGCCTCCATTGTCCAATACATATCCCATTAAATATTTTAAAACCCTGAAAATATCTTTAAAATAAATTTTCCCATGTGGCTCATTTTATATTTTAAATTTGCCATATAATTATCAGTAATAATGGTAGTTTTAAAAATATGTATCTCTGAACTGGAAGCATTTGGGTCATTACTTTGGTGAAATGGTATTGTCAGTGATTATTTATTTTGAAATGTAAGTAACAAATAACTCTGAAGATGTGATGTTTCCAAAAAATATTCTTTTTTTTAACCAATTGGTATGTTTACATTTCACTGGAGGAGAGGATTTTTTAAAGTATAGATATTTTCTTCAGAATGTATACATTCTTTTCTGCTTAACTCTCAAAAGAAATCCAAATAGTGTAGTGTAACATATCAAAGCCTAAATTTTTCCCAGTGCAGTATCTAAGTCCATCTTCCAAAAATGAAAGAGAAAAAAGCATTATATCACCCATACAAAAAGGCTTTTAACAAACGGATTAACCACCCAAAAATACTATTGGGGTGTCCCTTAAGTATTCACCTCATTTATAGACACATAGATGACTGTTAAGCATGTTTTACTTTCCCCCACCTCCTCTCTCTTCACACACACACACACACACACACACACATCTGTGCCATTATTAGGGGGAATTATATACTCTCTTTCTTTATAGAGGTTGAAAAATCTAATTGATTATTTTGCAATGTTTATATGTTTTAAAATACATAACCACCTTTAGAGATTTTAAGTTCACTTTTTTCTAAAGTTACCAGCAGAGCATAATCCTTGCCAGAATGACTCTACTTCCAAATGAAGAAAGATTGAGCATTATGAAAAGGTGATGCTTTGCACATCCATCAATCACAGACTCTCTTACAACTTGGAAATTTCACAGTACCTAATTTCAATAAAGCAATGTTACTGAGGCATGCAGTTTTGCTACTTTAAAATTGAAAAATACACTAGACATTCTAAGCTGAAATATAATTTCAATGTTTTTCTGGAGTAAATAAGTATTTCAAGTGCTCAAATATTGTGTTTCCTCTGTCCTTTCCTTGAAAGTTACATGGTATATGTTCAGTACATTTTTTTAAAAAAGACCTCATATTTATTTCATTATTATTCTGTTAATATTCACATAACTTCTAGGCACTGTAAAACTACTGCATATAAAGTTTCAAATATGTTAATTTACTATATTTTATTGCAGCTCTAATAACTATTACCTAACAGTTAATAATTCTTTTAATAGAATTCTAGGAGTATTGAAATAAAATGGTTTTCTGTTATGATTGATTTCTCTAGTAAAGCCATTAGCTGAATTATGTCAGCTAGGTAATTGTCTAAATTTCAATGAGCTTTGAGAGAAGTACAGCCTGTATCCTTTGCTAACCAGACTTTATATATGTTTTCTCTAAGAGAAACTATGTAATATTCCTTTCCAACTTTCTTTATATGAATTATTTTCCATTTCATAAAATCATAACTATCATCTGAAAATAATGAAATCATAGAACAAAGTTCTTTTTTAATAGAAGTATTTATTTTCAACCTCTTTTCACAAAGGATATAGTATTACTTACATATAATACAAAAGATAAAATGAATAGAAATTGAATTTAAAGCAAGATAAGTTTAAGAATATAAGGTGGTGAATAAGATTAGCATAGAGAATTAGAGAATTAAGAGCAAGTAATCCTCAATAATGGCTAAAAATAGTACATACATGTGTTCCATACTTCAATGATGGACATTAGGAAAACATGACATTTTCCAGCTTAAAGTTATTATGGTCATCACTATGTTATTTGGGTTATTTGGTAGACAGAATTCTAAAATAGTCTTGGACCTGGTATACCTACAACTACTTCCACTTATTCAATCAAACTCATTCAATTCAAAGTAGCCTAAGTATTGCTGTGAAGAGATTTTACAGACAAATTAGGTTCCCAAAACAGTTAACCTTAAATAGATTGATTATCTTGGTGAGCTTGACCTCACCACATGAACCTTTTAAATCAGGGTCTCAATGTCAAACAGAGACGTCAAAGATCAGAGGTGTGAGATGAATTCAATGTGAGGAAAATTCTCTGTAGCTAGCCTTGAATGTGGTAGGAATCATGTTACATGGAATATGGCCAACTTGTAGGAGTTCAAAATGAACCCTGGCAAATAGCCAGAAAGGGAATGGAAACCTCAGACCCACAGCTACAAGAATAGAATTATGCCAACCTAAATGAGCTCAGGAGCTTACATTTACCTTGACTATTCAAACATGAACTCAACTCACCCAATACCTCATTTCAACCTTGTGAAACACTGAGTAAAGATCATTACCATATTGTACTAGGTCCACAATACTTAAGCTAATGAGTGTTATACCTGTTGTGTGGTAATTTGTTACACAGCAACAAAAATGAATATACTGTACAACTCCCAGTCTACAACCCTCCATTCATTTTTTAAAATACACTTAAAGTTCTGGGATACATGTGCAGACCATGCAGGTTTGTTACAAATGTATACATGTGCTATGGTGGTTTGCTGTACCCATCAACCCATCATCTAGGTTTTAAGTCCCACATGCATTAGGTATTTCTTCTAATGCTATCCCTCCTCTTGTCCCCTACCCTCTGAAAGGCCCCGGTGTGCGATGTTACCCTCTCTGTGTCCCTGTGTTCTCATTGTTCAACTCTGACTTAAGAGTGAGAACATTCAGTGTTTAGTTTTCTCTTCCTGTGTTAGTTTGCTGAGAATGATGGTCTCCACCTTCATCCTTGTCCCTGCAAAGTATGTGTCCCTGAAAAGGACATGAACTCATTCTTTTTCATGGCTGCATTGTATTCTATGGTGTATATGTACCACATTTTCTTTATCTAGTCTATACTTCATGGGCATTTGGGCTGGTTCAAGTCTGCTGTTGTAAATAGTGCAGCAATAAATATATATGTGCATGTGTCTTTATAATAGAATTATTCATACTCCTTTGGGTTTATACTCAGTAATGCGATTGCTGGGTCAAATGGTATTTCTGGTTTTAGATCCTTGAGGAATAGCCATACTGTCTTCCACAATGGTTGAACTAATTTATACTCCCCCCCAACAGTGTAAAAGAGTTTCTATTTCTCCACATCCTCTCCAGCATCTGTTGTTTCTTGACTTTTTAAAGATCGCCATTCTAACTGGCATGATACAGTATCTCATTGTGGTTTAAATTTGCATTTCTCTAATAACCAGTGATGACGAGCTTTTTTTTCCATGTTTGTTGGCTCCATAAATGTCTTCTTTTGAGAAGTGTCTGATCAAATGCTTTGCCCAGTTTTTAATGGGGTTGTTTTTCTGGCAAATTTTTTTAAGTTCCTTGTAGATTCTGAATATTTGCTGTTTGTCAGATGGATAGATTTCAAAAACGTTCTCCTATTCTGTAGGTTGCATGTTCACTCTGATGATAGTTTCTTTTGCTGTGCAGATGTCCTTTAGTTTAATTAGATCCCATGTCAATTTTGGCTTCTGTTGCCATTGCTTTTGGTGTTTCAGTCATGAAGTCTTTGCCCATGCCTACATCCTGAATGATATTGCCTAGGTTTTCTTCTAGGGTTTTTATGGTTTTAGGTCTTATGTTTAAGTCTTTAATCCAACTTGGGTTAATTTTTGTATAAGGTGTAAGAAAAGGATTCAGTTTCAGTTTTCTGCATATGGCTAGCCAGTTTTCCCAACACCATTTATTAAATAGTTTATTCTTTCACCATTGCTTGTTTTTGTCAGGGTTGTCAAAGATCAGATGGTTGTATATGTGTGGTGTTGCCTCCGAGGCCTCTGTTCTGTTCCATTGGTATGTATCTGTTTTGGTGACAGTACTATGCTGTTTTGGTTACTGTAGCTTTGTAGTATAGTTTGAAGTCAGGTAGCATGATGTCTCCAGCTTTGTCCTTTCTACTTAAGATTGTCTTATCTATACGGGCTCTTTTTCTGGTTCCATATGAAATTTAAATTAGTTTTTTTCTAATTATGTGAAGAAAGTCAATGGTAGCTTGTTTGGAACAGCATTGAATCCATAAATTACTTTGGGCCGTGTGGCCATTTTCATGATATTGATTCTTCCTATCCATGAGCATGGAATGTTTTTCCATTTGTTTGTGTCCTCTCTAATTTTCTTGAGCAGTGATTTGTAGTTCTCCTTGAAGAGATCCTTCACATGCCTTGTAAGTTGTATTCCTAGGTATTCTATTGTCTTTATAGGAATTGTGAATGGGAGTACACTCATGATTTGACTCTGTTTGTCTATTACTGGTGTATATGAATGCTTTGTGACTTTTGTACATTGACTTTGTATCCTGAGACTTTGCTGAAGTTGCTCATCAGCCTAAGAAGTTTTTGGGCTGAGACAAAGGGGTTTTCTAAATATACAATCATGTCATCTGCAAACAGAGACAATTTGACTTCCTCTCTTCCTATTTGAATACACTTTATTTCTTTCTCTTGCATGATTGCCCTTGTTGTGTAACATACACCAAGTTGTTTTCCACAGAAGTCTTGTATATGTCCATGGTGTCCACGGTCCCACATGAATCTCAATTTGCTTATATATCCTTAGATTCTTCAACTTTCAAAAAAGATATTAACCTAAATATCCTTTCAGTTGGCTTTTATGTGCACATAGTTCTGCACTTAAATAGAAGCATAGGATATCTGCATTCACAGCCTTATCAAGGAAAAACTGTAAAATCTTTGACTCCCAACATTCAACAAAAGGTAAGTTGAGAGAAACAGTACTCCTGAGAATTGCGTGAAATCTTGACCACACTTCTCTCCTTTTGAGTGTTCTTTAAGGTGTTTGCAATTTAAGCCAAACATTCATTCATTACATAGCCAGACTATATGATTCTGAACCTTCCACACTCAAGAGTCAATTTTAATAAGATGTGCTTTGTGTTTTTTGGGGTCAAGAATCACTTTTAATAAGATATGTTTGGTGCTTTTCTCAAGTTGATTTTTCTTGGGCAATTTCAGCACTATTTTTTCTTTTTATATTTTGACAGTACCATGGTGTTTTGGTTACTGTAGCTTTGTAGCATAATTTGAAGTCAGGTATTCTATTTATAATTCTTCTAGGACTTGCACTGGCAAAGTTTGTCTGTCTTCAATTCTTGGCCTTTAAGACTGCCTACTACATCATCAAATAGCCAATAGATTGGTCAAGAGAATGCATATAAGATAAAAAGTAAGGCATTTAGATCCCAGGCTTGAATTGTCATACCTCACTTGTCTTCACATTCTAATGATCAGAACTCTGTTCCATGTCCACATCTTATTCCAAGAGCATCGGACAAATATATTTAGCTATGTACCCATGAATAAAGAAATAAAGTGAAATGAGTTTCACATCTAGCTAGTCTCTGTTCATCTCTTTAAAATGAACAGGAATACAGAGCATGGCTTTGTCTTCTTTTTCTCACTCACCTTTTTAAATTGCACTAATTTTACTTTTTATTTTATTTTGTTTGTTGTGTATTTAAGTTGTCTTAAGTTTTTTAGAGCAAGGTATGATGTTAATCAATTATCAAGTAAATATCATAACTGTGTAGTCTGGGAGATAGAAATAATAGTTATTTCAGCAGGTTCCTGTAAAAATCTAATATAGATTTACATATAGTAAATGTGTTTTATAGTGTTACATATAAAACACAAAGAACAGTGCTTAATCATAGTAAGCAAAGAAAATGTTAATATCCCTATGTTGCAATTGTTACTTGCAGTAATATAATGCAAAAAATAATTAAAATAACTGCTTAGAGATAAATGGCTCTTCCTAGAGTTAAGATCTAAGATATACTGTGTTAGACCATTGTTGCATTGCTATAAGGAAATGCTTGTGATTGGGTAATTTATAAAGAAAAGATCTTTAATTGGCTCACAGTTATGTATGCTGTACTAGCATAGTGCCAGCATCTTCTCAGCCTTTCGGGAGGCTTCAGCGAGATTTTACTCATGGCAGAAGGTGAAGTGGGAGCAGGCATGCCACATTGCAAAGGCAGGAGCAAGAGGAATCAAGTGGGAGAGAGGAAGTTGCCACACAGTTTTAAACAACCAGATCTTGTGAGAACTCACTCACTATCTCAAGGACAACACCAAACCATGAAGGATCTGCTTCTATGACCTAAACACCTTCCACGAGACCCCACCTCAAAATTAGGGATTATATTTCAACATGAGATTTAAGTGGAACAAATATCCAAACCATTTCATTTTTCCCCAGGTCCCTCAAATTTTGTATCCTCACATTTCAAAATACAACCATTCATTCTTAATAGTCCACCAAAAGTCTCAATCCAATCTAGTATCACTTGAAAGTCCAATATCCAAGGTCTCATCTGAGTTGAATTCCTTCCTCCTATAAACCTGTAAAATCAAAACTAATTATTTTCAAGATATAATGGGGTACAGGCATTGGGTAAGCATTGCCATTCCAAAACAGAAATCAGCCAAAATAAAGGGGCTACATGCCCCGCACAAATCCAAAACTCAGCAGGGCAGTAATTAAATCTTAAAGCTCAAAAATAATTTCCCTTGACTCCATGTACCACATATTTGGTACACTGGTGCAAGAGGTGGGCTATCAAGGCCTTGAGCAACTCCAACCTGTGATTTTTCAGGGTTCACCCCCTTGGCTACTCTCAGGGGCTACAGTTGAGTGCCTGTGGTTTTTCCAGGCACAGGGTATAAGTAGCCAATGGCTCTACCATCTGGGAAGCTTTAGGATCATGGCTCCTTACCACAGATTCATTAGACAGTGCACCACTGGGGACACTGTGTGGGGGCTCCAACCTCACATTTCCCCTTGGTATTACCCTAGTAGAGGTTCTCTGTGAAGTCTCAACCCCTGTAGCAGGCTTCTGCCTGGGGACTCGGGCTTTCCCATATATCTTCTGAAATCTAGGTGGAGGCAGCCAAGCCTCCTTCACTCTTGCACTCTACAAACCCACAGGCTTAACACCACAGGGATACTGCCAAGGTTATAGCTTGCACCCTCCAGAGCAATGGCCCAAGCTATACATGGGGCTCTTTTACCCACAGCTTATACTGGATTGGCCAGGATGTAAGGAGTGACCTCCTAGGGTGACTAAGGGCAATGATGCCCTGGACCTGGCATCTTTAACCATTTAGTCCTTCTGAGCCTCTGGGTCTGTGATGGGAGAAATTGCTTTGATGATCTCTGAAATGCCTTTAAGACCTTGTTTCCACTGTATTGGCTCTTAGCACCTGGCTCTCTTTTAGTCATGTAAATATCTCTAGTAAGTGGTTTCTTTGTAATCTACTTGGATTCTTCCCCTGAAACTTGGATATTTTTTTCTACCTTAGGGCCAGGCTCCACATTTCCTGAAGTTTTACACTGTTTCCTCTTTTAATGTAAACTCCAACTTTGAGTTATTTCTTTGCTCCTGCCTCTGAGCATAGGCTGTTAGAAGACACAAGGCAACATCTTAAATACTTTGCTGCTGCACAGAAATTTCTTCTGTGGGCTAGGCATGGTGGCTCCCACTTGTAATCCCAGTACTTTAGGACGTCAACACAGGCAAATCACTTGAGCCCAGGACATCAAGACCAACCTGGGAAACATGATGAAACCCCATCTCTACCAAAAATTATAAAAAATTTAGTCAGATGTAATGGCATGTGACTGTAGTCCCAGCTACTCAGGAAGCTGAGGTGATAGGATAATTTGATCCCAGGAAGTTGAGGCTACAGTAAGCCATGATTGTGCCACTGCACTCCAGTCTTGGTGACAGAGCAAGACCCTGTCTTAAAAAACCAAGAAAGAAAGAAAAAAAAATTCTTCCTACAGATATTTTAAATTATCACTCTTAAATTCAAAGTTCCACAGATCCCTAGGGCATGGACACAAGACGGCAAAGCTGTTTGTTAATGCATAACCAGGGTGACCTTTGATCCAGTTCTCAATAAGTTCCTCATTTCTATCTGAGACCCCATCAACCTAGACATCACTGTTTTCATCACTATCAGCATTTTGGTCACAACCATTTAACCAGTCTCTAAGGAGATCTAAATTTTCACTCATCTTCCTGTCTTCTTCTGAGCATTCCAAACTCATCCAACCTCTGCCTATTACTTAGTTTTAATATCTCCTACACATTTTCAGGAATCTTTTTAATAGTACCTCACTCCTGGTACCAATTTTCTGTGTTAGGCCATTCTTGTATTGCTGGCAAGATTTATTATAAAATATCCTTCTTTATAAAATATTCAGAGCGGGGTAATTTGTAAAGAAAAGAGATTTAATTGGCTTATGGTACTGTGGGCTGTACAGGCATGACTCCATTATCTGCTCAGCTTCTGGGGAGGCCTCAGGGAACTTTTGCTCATGGTAGAAAGCTAAGTGGGTACACTCACATCATATGGTAAAAGCAGGGGCAAGAGGGAGCAAGTGGGGATGTTGGGAAAAGAGCACACACTTTTAAACAAGCAGAGCTCATGAAAACTCACTCCCTACCTCAAGGACAGAAGTAAGCCATGAGAGATCCAACACCATGACCCCAAAACCTCCCATCAGGTCCCCCCCTCCAACATTTGGGATATTTTAACACGAGATTTGGGTGGGAAAAAATGTCCAAAGTATATCAAATATGTTGCTGTTCAGTCTCCATAAAGTGTATATGATATTCTTGGCAATAATACATATGGCCGTGAGTTTCATAAAGTTCTTATTCATAACATCCTACATTGTAAATCAAAGAAATAAACTTGAGTCCATTTTGTTGGATGCAATATTAATTAATGATCAAGCAATGAGATTCATTTTTTTCTATTCTAGCTTCATCTTAGGATGACATTTTGAATACCTATAGAAGTGGATACCTCCAGGAATTCTGCTATTAAATCAGTTTTCACAACAAGAATTTTGGTAAGTTGGGCAACCAAAACTTTAAAGTTTTATTTTTTTCAAGAATCTGGAAAGCATATATTTTATGTTGTTACTTAATGAAAAATTCTAGTCTTTAATAATCAACCAAGAATGATAGTTTGATCTCATACACATAATTATTTCATGGTTCTTCTGCAGCTATTGAGTTTTAATCATAAATGTTTCCTCTGCCACTAATAAATTCCAAACTAGAGAACAACACAATGATTTGTATTAGAAATGGGGAGGCATGAACTATTATAATACAGATATTGTAAGATACTATTGAAATTAATCTTTATTCTCAGACATACAGCATTTAAACTCAAAATTCATATAATGTCAATTAGCAAAGAAAAGCCAGATTGTAACTAAATTATGCATGGGGTCACTAATTGCATTTTGACTTACAATACTGTATCACTAGAATGCTACAACTTTTCTTATGACCATTTTTGTTAAAAACAAATCTTTAAAAAACCATAAAGTTCTTGTGTGAGTTTGCTGAGAATGATGGTTTCCAAATTCATCCATGTCTACATGGACTTGAACTCATCATTTTTTATGGCTGCATAATATCAAACACTTCATGTTCTCACTCACAGATGGGGGTTGAACAATAAGAACACATGGACACAGGGAGGGGAGCATCACACACTGGGGTCTGTTGGGGGGGGGGGAAATAGGGGAGGGACAGTGGGGTAGGGAGGTTCGGGAGGGATAACATGAGGAGAAATGCCAGATATAGGTAATGGGGGGGAATGGAGGCAGCAAACCACATTGCCATGTATATACCTATGCAACAATCCTTCACGTTCTGTACATGTACTCCAGAACCTAAAGTGCAATTTCAAAAACCCACAGTTATTTTGTAGAGTATTAAAATAAAAGATAAGTAAATAATCTACACCCACAAGCTTCCAAAACAAATTTTGGACAAATAAGAAAAATAAACTCTGTATTGAGAGGATGAGATCAAGAGAAATGGAGGGGTAAGAGACTGAAAAAATATATAATTGCTTCCATAATGAAGTTATAAATATCCCAATGTATTGCCATTGTATTAGTTTTCCTGGTTTAAACATAAGCACTTCATAAGTTTCTGTATAAATTTTATTGTTTGATGAATTTTTATGCCAAAATACCATGTTACTATGTTACTTGGAAATGTTGGTTTTCTGAGTTTAAATTTATGCCAACTTTAGACAAACAGAAAAATGTAAACATGTATGTATTAGTCCATTCTCATGCTGCTATGAAAAAATATCTGAGACTGAATACCTTATAAAGGAAAAAGATTTAATTGACTCACAGTTGTGCACGGCCTGGGAGGCTTCAGGAAACTTACAATTATGGAGGAAGAGGAAGCAAACATGTCCTTCTTCATCTGGCAGCAGAAATGAGAAGAATAAGAGCCCAGCAAATGGAAAAGCTCCTTATAAAACAATTAGATCTCTTGAGAACTCCCTATTATGAGAACATCATGGAGGTAAACTGCCCCCATGATTCAATTACCTCCCACTGGGTCCCACTCGTGGGGATTATGGGAACTACAATTCAAGATGAAATTTGGGTGGGAACATGGCCAGACTATATCAATATAGTTTATACTCTCTCGAAAGAGTAATTAATTTATATCCATTTTCATGTACTTTGAATTATTTTTGGGCATGTTTGTCATTGTGTTCATGTTGACCATTTTTGAATGGCACAACATAGGAGTGAATTATTTAGAATATGAGTTCTGGAAGTAGATTGCCTGAGTCTGAATTCAGTTTCTACTGAAGATACAGGAAAGTCATTTGATCTGTTCAATGGCATTGTATTAGTTTTTATAGCTGCTGATACAAAGTATGACAAATTGAGTGACTTAAAACAACAGAAACGTATCGTCTCAGCTGGAAAGTCCAGAAGTCTGAAATAAAATGGCATGCAGGAATTCCTGCTCACAATTTTATTTCAGACTCTGGACTCTTCAGCATATTAAAATATGCTTCCTTCAAGTCTCTGGGTAAAATTATTTCTCACTCCTTGCTAGCTGCTGGTCGTGGCTATCAATCATTGACATTCCTTGGCTTGCAGCTGCAGCACTCCACTTTCTGCCACTTCTGTCCAATGTCTTTCCTGTGTGTCTTTCTTTTTACATGGTGCTTTTCTTTTCTTATAAGGACACCAGTCATACTGAATTAAGGCTTACCCTGATAACATCATCTTAACTTGATTATATCTGTGAAAGCCCTCTTTCCAAATAAGGTCAAATTCACAGGGATTAAAACTTCAACACATCGTTTTGTGGTATGTGATTAATCCGTAATAGACATATGTAACTCAAGAGTCTATGCTTTTAACTACTTTGCTTGCCAAGGGTATTTAAAAAAATACTCAAAAGGGTGTTATTTTATTAATATATTTTTAGTGCTTAGAACATTGCTTAGCAAAGTTAGCCCTTATTAAACAAAACTCTATTACAATTGTTATTATTTGCTCCAGTCAATCTGTAAACACAGTCCTTTTCACTTTTTGATACCTGTGTTTCAACTAAAAAAATGGGAATGGGAATAAACTAGTAACAATTACATTCTGATTGTGTGTCTGTTTGTAACTACAATTAAAACTAAATTCATTTACAATTGAAATTATGCTCAGTAAAATTGTATTCAGTAAAAATTAACTGAAAGTACTAGGTAGATTTAAAGCAATGGTAGACTCTTACATATCTTTTAGAAAGGCTAAAAACAAAATAATATTGACAGCAACAAATGCTGGTGAGGATGAGAAGTAACAGGAACTCTCACTCATTGCTTGTGGGAATGCACAAATGGTATAGCCACTCTAAAAGAAAGTTTTCCAGTTTCTTACAAAACTAAACATACTATCACCATATGACTCTGTAATTCCACACCTTGGTATTTACCCAAAAATGTTTAAAGAAAAATTTACACATAAATGTTTATGGAAGTTTTCTTCATAATTGCCAAAACTTAGACACAATCAAGGTGTCCAGTAGCTGAATGGACAAATTATGGTAAGTCTTGATAATGGAATATTTTTCAGTGCCAAAAAGAAATGTACTATCAAGTCATGAAAAAAATAGAGGACTCTTAAATGCATATTACTAAGTGAAAGAAGCCAATCTGGAAAGACTATAAATTGTAAAAGTCCAACAAAATGACACTCTGGAAAAGGTAAAGCTATGGAGACAGTAAGAAAATCAGTGGTTGTCAGAAGTTGGGGGGAATATAAGATGAGCACAGGTGATTTTTAGAGCAGTGATACTATTCTATATGATACTATAATGGTATACACATCATTATATGTTTGTCAAAACCTGTGCAATATGCAACACCAAGAATGAACACTAATGTAAACTATGAATTTGAAATGATAATGACGTGTCAGTACAGGATCATTGATTGTAGCAAATATATCATTCTGGTGTAGGATATTAGAGATGGTATATGAGGTTGTGGCAGGGAGAAATTATATGTGAGAATGTTTTGTATTTTCCACTCAGTTTTGCAGTGAACCTAAAATTACTCTAAAAAATAAAGTCCATGTTTTTAAAACTGTGTATTGACTCTATACTAAATTTTGTTTGAGATAAGTCCATATGTTTTTTGTACTGCCGATGCTTCAGTTAATTCTTATCAATCAGTTGATGACCTTCCAAAGAAATAAGAGTAGCTTGTGATAGCTCCTATATCAGAACACTTCGTATTTGGAATCAGCAAATATAATTTTTGAAACAGGTATCTAAATATCTGTCATTTTAATTTCTATTTGGTTTTCCTTTCAATTTTATAGGTAGAAAGTCAAAATGGTATTAGGAGAAAAGATGAAAGGAAAAGTATTATTGAATTGGAATATTTTACCTGGAGTTAACCCCCAATATTGAGCCACATTTCATAAAGTATCATTGATGAGTGAGCACACTATAATATGAAATACTAGCTCTATTCTTATATATAAGAACTATTAATATAAAAATCTCCTTTGTGTCAATGGATGATGCAGATACAATACTTTTCTACAAGCCTTTACGTTCGGAAATATTCTAGTAAGTTTATTCTTTTTACTCATTCAGAAAATCAGAAGCACAAATGCCACAAACCAGTGCTTCTTGGTTTTTATTTTCCCCTGTTGAGACACATTTTACTGTATATTTCACATGTGTACCATTTAAGACATAATCATAATAAGCAATGGGAAATTATATTTAATTGTCCTTCTTCTGTCACTGGTTTTTATGTTTGGGCCTTACAATCTTAAGTCAATGAAAGAGTCACCAATCTTTTGCTATGTGATAAATGATTCCTTAACAGGATTTAACATCTTTTTGACATGGGTTTCTTCTTTGCTCTATTTCAGTAGTATATAAGTATTGTAAAAGGAAAATAAATCTTGGGGTCCCCAAATCACTAAGCTAAAGGGGAAAGTCAAGCTGGGAACTGCTGAAAGCAAACCTGACTCCCATTCAATTCACAGTCATCCCTCTGCTCACGGAGATAAATGAATAGCTGATTGCCTCCTTTGGAAAGGCTAATCAGAATCTCAAAATAATTCAACCATTTGTCTCTTATCTACCTATGACCTGAAAGCTCCTTCCCTGATTCCAGTTGCCTTACCTTTGCTTTGAGTTGTCCTGTCTTTCCGGACCAAACCGATGTTCATCCTACATATGCTGAGTGATATCTCATCTCTCTCTAAAATGCATAAAATAAAGCTGTCCTCCAACCACCTTGGCACATATGATCAGGACCCCCTGAGTTGTGTCACAGGTGCATCCTTAATATTGTGAAAATAAACTTCCTAAATTGACTGAAACCTGTCTCAATTTGGAGAGTTCAGTTTGTATTATAATATTACATTACATACTCTAATGTTATAATAATAAAACTACCTTTGTTAAGCATTTACCTTGGCAGACACTATTCTAAATACTTTGCATGCGTTTTTTTACTTAATCTTTAACAGTAACCCTCTAAGATAGATGTTATTATTTTCTTCATTTTATAGGTAGGGAAAGGATATGAGTATTTTATCCAAGATCCCCCGATGGTGAATCTAAGACACAAAGTTTGCTGGCCTCAGTGTTTTCATCATCACACAAGTTCTTAGTCATTATGTCACTCCTTCTTAAAAGATAAACTTAGTACATGTATATTTATTGATTAGTAGATTAAGGCAATAAACAACAAGGTAGAAGACTCTAAAACACATTCCTTGTGAAGGAATATGATGAACTTAAAAAAATGACTTATCCAAGGATAAAGTTGAAGATAATTTTTTTAAGTATGGGGGAAATCAGTAAATGCTTGGTGGAACTAGAGTAAGAAGGAGGGGACTAATACACATTGTAAACATTTGTTGAAATATTAATTAAATAAAAGATGGTAGTCAATTATATTTTAAACACTACCTCTGTTGTGTCTTATAAAGAATTGTGATTCTGTCAAGTTTATTATTTAGAAACTCATTTGAAAACCTGAATTAAAAGCACTGATATTGGAACTTTCCATTTTGGAGAACTCTAGAATATATGTACATTTTTGAAAGTAAATTTCAGATCCTCTAATCTTTATACTCTTCAGAGCCATTTAGCTTCACTGTTATACAAACACTTGTTGAATATATTCTCAGTAATTGAATTACTTAATCTTCTGGCTTAGTTTAAAGAATGCCAAATGTGTTGAATAAAGATGTTAAACATGTACTCCTCTATGTTATTAAATAAAACAAAAAAACCCATATCATTTAAGTTGACATTTAGATAGGCACACATCAGTTTTTACATTACATAAAAAAGAAAATGCTAATGTAAACAAGAACAAATGAACAGTCTAATTTCACAGTCTAATTTAGAACTTGATCAAGAAGGACTAATACGTTAAGCTTACACTAGTCATAAAATAAACTGATGATGATGAAGGATAACAATAATTGTCAAAAGACTAATTCATATGCTTAAACTATTATTCTTCCAGAGGCAATTATCTGATTTTAATAATCTGTTTCCCAAATATGTACAGTAATTCTCAAGTGTATAAACATACCTCAAATTTGTCTACATGTTTACGTGCCAAGAATACTTTACAATGCAGTTTGCTTTGGAATGTTTACAGCTGTTAGAGTAGCTAGGAAGGCAGATATGAGCAGGGCAGAATAGGGCCTCGCCAAGAAATGTCAGATGACCATCAGGTGATGGTCAGACGGTTGTTAAACTGTCTCTCTGAAATGATAATTGGTCACATCCAGTGTTAGGAAAAGACGGTCTCCCAATAAGATAGAAAACACCTGGAGCTGGTGATAAGTAACTTTCCGATAAGATTTCAGAAGTTGGGTGAGCGAGCTCAAGCATGGGCACTAATAGGTAAAAATAGCAGATGTATGGCCTTTCTCTTGAGATGTTTGACCGGTAAAAGAAACATCTCAAGGGTTTGACCCTAGAAGCATGCACACAACCTCAGTAAATGCAGTATACATGTGATCACACTCTCAAGTACTGACTGACGCTGCACATGCAGCCATTGAGCAACTGCCCACCCCAAGAGAAAAATCAAAGGAGGAGAAATGCAAACCCTGCAACCATGCCAATGTATAAAACCTCAAGTCCAGGGCTGAACTGGGCACTTGGATGTTTCAAGTTACCTGCTTGGTTTTCTTCCAAGGGTACTTTGCTTCCTTTTTCTCCTGCTGTAAAGCTTTTAGTAAACTCTCACTCCTGTACTAAAACTTGCCTCAGTCTTTCCCTCTAACTTAAACATACTTCTGCCTCTAGGCTGAATTCTTTCTTCTATGGAGATGAGGATCAAGTTAGCTCCAGATCTCTGTGGGTTTGTCACTGGTACCCATTCCTCCTGCTATCTTATGTTGTATTCACATCATCCATCATCATAGGGAGAGTTACAGATCAGTATCATCCAACAAATCTGAAGGAGTTGTTAACTGTTGATTCCTTCTTAGTTTGTTTAGTGATGGAGCTATAACTAAATGAAAACAGCCTCTTCTACAGAAACGTCTTAATCTCCTCCATTGGTAGCCATTATTGAACAAAGACAGAGACATTTACTTATGCATAAATTTTATATCCCTGCTTTGCCTTTTGCAAAACGTTTATTTTAAGCAAAAAGGCATCATGACATAGTTCATCTGGTGTGATTGTAAAGAATACAATTCCTGTCTACAGAAAATAAAATGCCTAATCCAAGTATTTTATTTGTGGTTTAAATTACCTTACTAGGCCATGTGCAGTGGCTCATGCCTGTAATCCCAGAATTTTGGAAGGCCGAGGAGGATGGATCACTTGAAGTCAGGAATTTGAGACCAGCCTAGCCAACATGGCAAAACCCTGTCTCTAGTAAAAATGCAAAATAATAGACAGGTATAATGGTGCGCATCTGTATTTCCATCTACTCGGGAGGCTGAGGCAGGAGAATTGCTTGAACCCAGGAGATTGAGGTTTCAGTGAGCCAAGATTGTGCAATACACCCTGCAAACAGAGCAAGACTTTGTCCAAAAAAAAAAAAAAGAAAGAGAGAAAAAAACCTTATCTACATTTTATTAACTTTGAACACTACTCTTCAGATTGGCCTTTTTACTCTTTTCTCATTCAAAGAATAGACATTATAATACTCCACATGCCAGTCTTTAATCTTTCCCTTGTGTCCTGGATTTCTACATTATACATTTCTAGTATACAATTGAAGAAAATAACATGAGGTTATTTGCAAAAACAATTGACCAATTTTCCATCTATTATTTGTGGCATTTCCTAGGCATTGATAAAATTAATACTTGCCACATTCTTATGAGATTAATATCATTGCCCATTTTAAAGATTAATATATAAAATACAGAAAGATAAAGTAGTACATGGGACAATGTTAGTAATGAGGACTATGCTTTGATTTTTTATATTGCCCCAAATTCCTATCTAAGGGGTCTGTGGAGTCATGTCCTGCAAACCATAAATTCTTACCACATACGTTTTATTTAGCCCTATATATCGTGATTTACTTTCCAACCTGACTCTAGCAAAACATTACAAGACAAGGAAGAAAATCAAAATATTTTACCCAAAAATATATTTCTTTGCCCTATTTTGAAATGGCCTTGCAAAGCTGTTCTTTGTGGGGGAAAATTTGCATCTGTAAAGAATCTCTATTAACATAGCTAGATCTTTTTCTTCCAAACCTTCCCAATTCTAAAGAGATTAACTAAGATCTGAAAGGGAAACATTTGTCATCTATTGTCTCTAAGGGCAGCCACTATACGACTTCAAAAGACCTTTGGTCTCCACAATTTTTAACTGGACCTGAATATCAACCAATTGTCAACCAGAAAATGTTTAAATTCACCTATAGCCTGGAACCCCTCCCCCACCCCACTTTGAGTTGTCCCGCCTTTCTGGACCATACCAATGTATTTCTTAAATATATTTGGTTGATGCCTCATGCCTCTCTAAAATGTATAAAACCAAGCTGTGCTATGACCACCTTGGGCACATGTTCTCAGGACATTTTGAGGGCTGTGTCACAGGCTGTGGCCACTCATATTTGGCTCAGACTAAATCTCTTCAAATATTTTACAGAGTTTGACTCTTTTCATTGATAGTAATAAGCCTAAAACCAACAGTTTATCATCACAAAAATGGTGCAGATAGCCAACAGCATTACAAAAATCAGATGCTCCTGGGAAATACAAATAAATAGAACAGTCATTTCTCCATTCAATACTCATGACAAGTTTGTTAACAATCTTTCATTAAGTTAAAAAATATTTCGGATTGAACTGTCTGTGGTCAGATGTCTGTTGGAATCTCAGCTTCATTCCTATTACATTCTCTGCACTTCTCTGAATTAGGAGGACAGAATAAAAGGAAACTACATTTTTATACATTTTTTTGAGATCTGAAAAACCAAAATAGATTCCCCTTTTTCAACTAAGATAGTCCTAAAGGTTTAGGAAATAAAGGTTACCCACAGGTCAGTTGAGGGCTGAGCTGACCTGGCATGTCAAATTTCTAAATATCTATGGCCACAAAAAAATAAAAGCAATACTCTTACAATACTCTTGCTAAACTCCCTAACAACCTAACAATAAAGAACTATCAGGTAAGTTGTTCAGACTTCTTCTAACTCTGATTAACAGCCCAGACCATTACAAATCTGACTGGACACAGGGCTAGCCTTGCAAACATTCTTTCCTGATAAGCAACTGCAGACCTCTATCTAGTTTCACCCAGCTAACAGAGACTGAGCACAAACTGTCTTTGTAGCCTACAGTTCACTTTTTTTCTTTTGCTTTTTGAGATGGATTCTTGCTTTGTCACCCAGGCTGCTGAGTGTCCTGGGGCGATCTCAGCTCATTGCAACCTCCGCCTCCTGGGTTCAAGTGATTCTCCTGCCTCAGCCTCCCTAGTAGCTGGGATTACAGGTGCACACCACAATCCCCGGCTAATTTTTGTATTTTTAGTAGAGACTGGGTTTTGCTATGTTGGACAGGCTGGTTTCAAACTCCTGATCTCAAGCGATCTGCCTGCCTCTGCCTCCCAAAGTGTTGGGATTAAAGGTGTGAGCCACAGCACCTGGCCTTACAGTTCACTTTTTGATGTAAAGAATCAAATCCCACCTCATTTTAATACTAAAATCTCGCCCCAAAGTGAACATGGGAGGTATGTAACATATATGCTTACCCATTGCACATGTACTCAACTCCGCTCATAAATATGGCTTTTCTCCCAAACATGCTTCATGTATATGACTCTATTGTATAATACAGACCACGTAAGGCATTAAAAACCAATCTGCTCTTTTCCTTTTCATAGAAAGAGCACCTGTTTAGCACCCGCCAGAGAGTGTCTCCACTTTGCAAACTAATACACTTCTCCATTCTACTATTTTGCTGTCCTGGTGGTATTCTGAATGACACTTTCCAGAAATATATCTATTTGATCATGAGAGGACCAGGCGAGATATGGAAAAAGAAAGAAAAGCAGAAATCATTCCTTAGACAGCATCAGACCATACACGGACTCCAGCAGACATGAGGTTTTGCAGCTCTTTTGGACATTTTCCTGGGAATCAACCTACTCAAGTACGCAGGGAGTGCAGCTGTCCCAAAACACCTGTAGTCTTCTGATTTCTTGAAAGCTAACACCAAATTTAAAGGCTAGCTGCAAATTTCCTCATCTTTCCAATAATTTTCCAAGCTCTAAGTTCATTTTTAAATTTCTTTCTTTTTGAAATATCTTGAGCTGCTTGTTTATCTGACTAAAGCCTGCCAAATACACATAGCAAGAAAGTTAGTGAAAGTTGTGAAAGTATGTTTTCTTTCTTATGTAAGATTGCTTTTTCAAATCAGAGACCTTTCCTGGATTTGCCTCACTCCCAAGCTTTCTTTTAACGTCAGAAGCTATTGAAGCCTCAATTAAAATATTTCTTTGAAATTTACCTTCTCTGTTTTCTCTCATTCAAAATCTAGGTTTCAGAAAGCATGGTGTTCATTTAACCTGTCTATTCCTTATGACCCAGTTTTCATTGCCTGGTCATTTGTAGCAATATGCCACACACTGCATTGGATAGATCAATTAGAAAGATGCATTTTCACTGTCCACTAGACAAAATGACCATGATCCTGAATGTGTCCAATTTCTAACAAACTTTATGCAGAGTTATTTGAGTATAGATATCATCAACTAATCTAAATGGGGCATAAAGGTAACAATGTATTAGTTTTGTAGTATCTGGGTATAATTTCTGTCACTGAAAAGTTAAAGCACCATTTGAGTTATTGATCCTGTAAAAGTAATGACTATAGGTGTTTTTGCAACTTTCTTAAAGTTCACTTTATTGTGGTGCACTGAGAATAGAAATCCCAAAATAGCTTTTCAGAATAGTGTCTTCTATAAGGGAGATATGAATCATAAAAGCATCTTTCTTGTAAAAGTTACAATTTCTTTTATTGATCTTTCTATTTTCAAATAAGAAGTGTGAAGAGTAGAAAATGAGTTCTGAAAAGATGTAGTGCAACCCAACATAAACTGTCCCCAGACAGACATTTGTGTAAAAATGAAACAAAACAAAACAATACAACTAAGGAACTAAAACAAACGAATAACCCAGTAGCATTAAAAATAAAAGTTGTTCACAGATCTTATTCTCCTCACCAAACTGTTAGTACCTGATTAATGCCAAGACTAACCACTTATAAGTTCAAATTGTAATTTCCTAGTGTTAAAAGTAAAATTTTAGACAAATTACTTCTAGCAGAATTTAATTTGCAAAGCAGGCAGCTTCTCGATCCAGAGTAGAATCAAAGAAAGTCCAGCTCAGCCATGTGGTGGAAGAAGATTTAGAGATAGAAAAGGGAAAGTGACTATAGAAAACAGAGGTGAGGTGCAGAAACAGCTGGACTGATGACAGCTGGTGTTTGCCTTATTTGAACATGGTTTAAACAGTTGGCCCCCTTTGATTAGCCAAAATTCGGTGATTGGCACAAGAGTAGATTACAGTTTATTTACATCTCCATTTAGGTTATAGTTTACTATGTACAGAGAAAACTTTAGGCTGAACTTCAAATATGTAAGAAGGCAGCTTTAGGCTAAACTTGATTTAACACTTAGCTGGTTTTAAAAAATATATATAATTAGTAAATTTAGCCCCAAAATTCATAAAGTGACTTTGTAAAATATCCAGTGTTGCTGTTAACATTATCTGTATTCATTTAAATTGGCTCATTAAAGCAAAATTAGTATTAAGTTCTTATAATATCCAATATAATTTAAATGAAAAGTAAAGCTCAATTAAGTTTTTATTTTTACGGGTAAGTGCATTCACTAAAATATCCAGTGGTTTTTTATTATAATGTCAGTTAATATTCATTAAACACTTTCAGCTTGCCAGGTGTTTTATATGAGTCACTTAATGTAATGTCCATGGAAGACTTCTGAAGTATTAATAGCATAATGACCACTTCCCAGAAAAGAAAGCTAACAGTTGCTCAGGATCACAAATCTATTAAGAAGCAAATTCAGGGTTTGCACATGAAGAGTCTTGACAACAGTCTTCTATTTTTAAGCATTACACTAAATTGCTACCCACCATATTCAAGATATTGACCAGTGGTCTCCCTATTTGCAGTTGGTGGAAGAGTATAGATAAAATA
Organism: Ateles fusciceps; assembly: GCA_036589455.1. Classification (NCBI taxonomy): domain Eukaryota; kingdom Metazoa; phylum Chordata; class Mammalia; order Primates; family Atelidae; genus Ateles; species Ateles fusciceps. Next base: position 10,034,375 of record JAZHEH010000193.1, read on the forward strand.
TATCAACGCAGGACATATTTGTTTATTTTGAGATGGAGTTTTGCTTTTTCATTCAGGCTAGAGGGTATGATCTTGGCTCACTGCAGACTTGAACTACTGTGCTTAAGCAATCCTCTCATCTTAGCTTCTGAAAGTGCTGGGATTACAAATGTGAGCCACTATGACCAACTAAATATTTACTGAGTGTTTACTAAATGCAAAACATTTTACTAAATGTTGATGATAAAACCTAGAAGTTTATGGTTCAATTATAGTAGATATCTCTGTCAATCATTTCTGCGAAGTTTTGATTGACTTCTACCTTAGAGCTCAGAAAATGTGACTCTGCTTCTGAGAAATATTAAATATTCTTGTCAGGGTAGAACATCTGCCCCAATCCATCTTGCAAGTTATTTCCCCCCTGGCTCTATCTAATTGGTTCAGCATCATAAAGCTAATCTACCTGGGATGATGGTATTCTGTAGAAATGTAAATTTGGAGTTAGGGGGTTCTGGCTCTTTGCTTGAAGTAATGACATACATTCAAGAGACCTTGGTCCTGCTATTTTTCTGCTATTATTCTGGAAAACAGATTTTCTGCAGATAAAAAATTAAGTGGACCAGTAGTCACAAACAAATATAAAAGACGGAGAGACTAGATGGCTTATTCCAAATTGTTTCTGAGGCTCAGCTGCATCTCTGTCCTTCAAGTTATGTCAAGTATCCTTGTAACTATGAAAAAAATTTTTTTTTTACTTTTTGCTTGCGTTTAACTTGTGTCTGAATTACTGTCAATCCAAAAGTTCTGAACTGTAATAGCAGAAAAAAATATGGCTTTTTAAGCTATTAATACTTTCGCAACTATGACGGATTTTCTCAATTTTTGTTTCTAATAGAACCATAGTGAACATGTGAAAATGTAGAGCAACAATTTTTTTTAAAAAACTATTAAAATTTACTAGCATTCTAGATAAGAAGATAATAATTACTAATCACATCTTCCTAGAATCTTCCACAAAGCTTTCCAACTGTGTGACTCAATCACTGTGCATTTTCCTTCATTCCATTGCATATCTCATCCCCAGACAAAATAATTTGTGTTCATCACAGGACAGCATTCCTCTCCACTAGGTCAATATTCAGCTAGTATGTACTGATATAGTGATTTGGCCAGTGTCCAATCTCATAAGTCAGAATTTCATTCAAATTGGTCAGTGTTAATGTCATAATGTCATGATGTAAATGATGAATATTTTAAACTTTATCTTCAATTTTATAAGTATGATCTCTGGCACATGTTTTCCTTCAGCTTTGTGTGTCATTCTCCTAACTGGCTCAGTGGCAAATTTTCACTCATTCATTCATCCAACAAATATTGAACACTTGAAATGAAAGATGCAATATTTCATGTTTTTGGGAGGCTAGTGCATTGCTTATTTTTAAAATTTTATTAAAAATAGACTTCATTTTTTCCCAGCAGTTTTAGATTCACAACAAAACTGAGAAGAAGGTACAGAAATTTCTCATGTACTCTCTGCCTGCACACATCTATAGCCTCCCACAATATCAACATTTCTTACCACACTAGGATATTGGTTACAATTGATGGACCTACATTGACACATCATCCAAAGTCCATGGTTACTTTAGAGCTCATTCTTGATGTTGCATATTTGATGGATTTGGAAACATGTAATGGCATGTATCCACCATCATAGTATCATAGAGCATAGTTTGAATGCTCTAAAAATCCTCTGTGCTCTGCGTATTTATTTCTCCCACTCCACTCACCTCTGGTAACCACTGAACTTTTTACTTTCTTCAAAGTTTGCCTTTTCTAGAATGTCTTATAGTTGGAATTATATAATGTTAGCTTCAGATTGGCTTCCATTACTCAGTGATATGCATGTAAGTTTCCTCCATGTCTTTTCATGGGTTGATAACTCATTTATTCTTAACATGAATAATATTTCATTTCATTATTTAGATATTATATCATTTATATAGTTATTCATCTGCTAAAGGACATCTTGGTTGCTTTCAATTTGGGCAACTAATAATAAAACTTATACATAGGCAACAAAAACAAAAATAGACCAATTAGACTATATTAAACTAAAAACTTCTGCACAGAAGAAGAAATAACATAGTGAAGAGATAGCCTGTTCATTGGGAGAAAATGCTTGTAAACTATTCTTCTGAAAAGGGACTCATTTCTAGAATATACAAGGAACTCTAACAACAGCAAAAAAAAAAAAAAAAAATTCCAGCAAAAAGTGGACAAAGGATGTGAATAGACATTTATCAAAAGAAGATCTACAAATAGCCCCATACAAATGAAAAAAACGCTCAATATCAGCAATCACCAGGGAAATGCAAATCAAATCTACAAGATATTATCTTACACAAGTTAGAATGGTTATAAAGGACAAAACATGCCAAGCCGGGTGGATCATTTGAGGTCAGGAGTTCAAGACCAGCCTGGCCAACATGGTGAAACCTCGTCTCTACTAAAAATACAAACATTAGCCAGGTGTTGTGGCACACACCTGTAATCCCAGCTACTTGAGAGGCTGAGGCAGGAGAATCACTTAAGTCCGAGAAGCAGAGGTTGCGGTGAGACCAGGTCGCACCACTGCACTCCAGTCTGGGTGACAGAGTGAGATCTTGTCTCAAAAAAAAAAAAAAGAGAAAACAAAATATAAAAGATTCTGGGGAGGGTATGAAGAAAAGACACCATACATACTGTTAGTGAGAATCTAAATTAGTACAGACATTATGGAAGACAGCATGGAGATTTATCAAAAAACCAGTAATAGAACTACCATAGGTTCCAGCAATCCTACTACTGAGCATCCAAAGGAAACTAACTTATATGAAAAAGATACCTGCACCCCATGTTTATTGCAAGATCTATGTAATGTCTTCATCTGGTGTTGGTGTTAAGGTAATTTTGGCTTCATGCAATTAAGTAGAAAGTATTTCCTCTGCTTCTATTTTCTGAAAGAGAGTGTAGAGAACTGGTATACATTCTTTCTTAAATGTTTAGTAGAATTCACCAGTGAACACATCCTGACCTGGTGCTTTCCCTTTGGAAGATACTACTGCTTCTTTAATAAATATAGGTCTATTCTCATTGCCTATTCATTTTTGTGTAAATTTTTGCAGATTGTGTTTTTCAAGGCATTGATTTCATCTAGGTTGTCAAATTACCTGGCATAGAGTTGTTCATAGTTTTTCCTTATTATCTCATTAATGTCCATGATATCAATAATGATGCCCCTTCTTTCACTTCTGATACCAATAATTTGTGTCCTCTTATTTTTTCATAGTCAGCCAATCTTGTCAATTTTACTAATTTTTCTCAAAGACCAGCTTTTTATTTCATCACTTTTCAATTTTGTGTTTCAATTCATTAATTTCTTCTCTAATTTTTATGATTTTTTTGTTTTTATTTTGAATTTAATTTTTTCTTTTTCTAGTTTCATTAGGTGGAAATTTATATTGTAGATTCTAGGTCTTTCTTCTTTTCTAATGTATGCCCACAATGCTAGAAATTTCCCTCTAGGTACTGCTTTTGTTGCATTCTACAAATTTGGATAAGTTGTGTTTTCATTTTCATTTATTGAAAATATTTTTTAAATTCTTTGGAGAGTCCTTTATTGATTCATGTATTATTTACAAGTATGTTGTTTAATCTCCAAGCATTTTGGAATTATCTAGCTATTCTGGGATTATTAGCTTCTAGTTTAAACTCCATTGCAGCCTGACAGCAGATATTCTATGATTTTGATTTTTCTAAATTTGTCAAACTGTGTTTTATTGCCCAGATGGGGTCTATCTTAGTGGATGTTCCAAGTAAGATGAGAAAAATGGGTAATCTGTTATTTGTGGATGAAGTTGTCTGTGGATATCTATTATATCTCATTGATTGATGGTGCTGTTGAGTTCATTTATGTCCTTAACTTTCTGCCTCCTGGATCTGTTTATTTCTAACAGCAGGTAGTGAAGTCTCTAACTACACAGTGGATTCATCTATTTCTCTTTACAGTTCTATCAGTTTAGCCTCACATATTTTGATCCTGTTTTAGGTGCATATATATTAAGGATTGCTATGTTTTTTTGGGAATTGACACCTTCATCACTATGAAATGTTCCGCTTTATCCATTCACAGCTTTCTTGCTCTGAAGTTTACTGTCTCTGTAATTAATATAGCTATTTGCACTTTCTTCTGCTTGGTGTCAGCATAGTACTTCTTTGTCTATCCATTTTCCTTTAATCTATATGTATCTTTATCTTTAAAATGAATTTCTTATAGGCAACTTATAGCTGGAATTTCTTTTTGTGCAGTCTGACAATTTCTCTCTTTTAATTGGTGTGTTTAGATCATTGACATTTAAAGTGGTTATTAATAGAGTTGAATTCCTATCTATTGTGTTTATAACTGTTTTCTATTTGTTTCTGTAAAGTCCATCAAAGGTGTTCTCCACTTCTGTTATAGCATTTACTGCTTACATTGCCCATTTTACATTGTTATTTACTTACCCATTAGAGATGTTAACATATTAATCACAGTTTTTAAAAATCTAGTTTTTAAAAATTAAAAATTTGGATATCTCTGCCATTTCTGAATCTGGTTTGATGCTTACTTTGTTTCTTCAAAGTAAGTGGAGGCAAAACTCACAAAACTGTGATGACCCTTTTCTCATTAATGGGTCCCCTGAAGTTTTGGACTTTCAGATTCGCCCACACTGAGTCATCAGCAATTCTTTAAAAGAAAGAAGAAACAAGGCAAGCATCAAAACCAGATTCAGATATGGCAGAGATATTGTTATTTGCTTTTTAGTATGTCTTGAGATTTTCTCTTGGTAGTAACTACCAAAATAGGTCTTTAATAATGTGGTGATCCATTGCAGGCGATAAAAAGCATCCTACAATCCCATGATTAGGTCTCAGTCTTTGAGTAAACTACACAAATGTTCCTCAGGTTTTTTTTGTTGATTTTTACTCACCTCTCTCCTCTGCCTTAAGACAGGACAGTAGAGTGGGTTGGAGTTGGGTATTTCCCTTCCCCTTCCTCTAAGCCAGTTAGACTCTGATAAAACTCCAGCAAGTTAGGTTATAGTTAAATAATAATTTCTCCTGAGTGAGACTTGTTAAGAACAGAATCCTCTGTCCTATTTCAAAATGATTTCTATTCCCCTCCCCCATGCTGGAAACAGGAGGGCAATTTTATCCAACATTTACTGTAAGAAACTGGTCAAATCCTGGAGGTAAAACTCACAAAATTGTGACGACCCCCTTTTCATTAGTGGGTCCCCTGCAGTTTTGGATTCTCAGATTTGCCCACACTAGAGTCATCAGCAATTCATCAATTTCAGTTTAGGTTTTCCTACTGGGCACTGGATCCAATGAAGGTTTCTGCTCATGGGTTTATGCACCAATAATTTGTGATTCTGTCTTTTCTGGCTTAGGGGCAGCTGTTTGCCCTGTGACCTCACTTCTCTTGTGATCTTAGAGAGGTTATTGATTTTTCTGCTTGTTCAGCTTTTTACTTGCTGTTGAGATTGAATGGAGACTTCTAAGATTATTATTGCCAGACTGAAAACTGAAAGTTAGCTTATTTTTCAAGGGTCATTTTATTGTTTGAGAAAGACTCCAGGTGCAATAATGAGACAGGAAACCAGTTGAGGGGCTACTATGAGAGCATAGACAATGTATGAATGTGTCCTCACACTGCCAATAAAGACTGGGTAATTTATAAAGGAAAGAGGTTTAATTGACTGACAGTTCAGCATGGCTGGGGAAGCCTCACAATCATGGTGGAAGGCAAAGGAGGAGCAGTCACAACTGACATGGCAGCAGGCAACAGAGCTTCTGTAGGGGGAGCTCTCATTCATAAACCAGCAGATCTCATGAGACTTACTATCACAAGAACAGCATGGGGAAGTCTTGCCCATGATTCAGTGATCTCCCCCACCAGGTCCCTCCCATGTCACAGAGAAATTATGGAAACTACAATTCAAGATGAGATTTGGGTGGAGACACAGCCAAACAGTATCAGTCAACGTTTGACAATCTTTATGGTGATGAACATAGCAATGTAGAAGGTCAAAAATAGTATGTTCTAGAGCCAACAACGTTTGGAATTTGAATGTTACCTTTCCTAGAAAACCCTCTATATCTCTCCAAGTAGAGTTATTTGCTCTCTTACATGAGCTTACATCATATTCTCTTAACATCTCTATTCTAGTTTTCATCAAATTTTAATATAAGTAACTTGTAAATGCTTGACTTTCACTCAAGTTTTGAACTCTCCAATCCGGACATCTTACTCTTTTTCATCTTTCTTTCTCAATGTCAACAAAATGCCTAACTTTCACTAGGTAATTAATCTTTCTCAGGAGAGACAGAGAGAGCAATTATATGGAAATAAATTATTCTTTTTATAAATTATTTATTTATAAGTTTTAATAAATTATATATTTATAATAATTTATATACTAATGAATTAAGAATAGGATATGTATAATATTTGGATATATTCTCTGGCATCCATTAAATTAATTTTTACCTAATTCTTAGGGTTATTCTACTAGTAATGAATAGAAGAGCAAGAGTTTACAGATGATGATTCATAGGTAGACAAATAGAGAAAATATCCTCCCATGTCCAGTTTTGCAATGACTCAATTTATTGCACTATGTTGACTAAAAGGCAAAAATAAAGTGAAAGGTTTGGTGGGAAAAAAATCTCAGCAAAAATTTATGTTGAAGTAAGTATATATGTAAATTATCTTCAACCTGAAGTCAACATTTCTCTCTTTAGTCATGTTAGATTTCAAAATTCATGTTTGGTTGAAGTGGCAGTATTGAATAATTAAATTAACTTTATTTGGCTGTTCTCAAAAATGAGTAATCCAGAGAATAGAATTTGTTATGTAAAACAGTTACTGTCTTACTTGAAAAAATACACAGTGGCACTACGCTATGGTAAAGAGAGGAAGCATTATAATCTGTAGGCACCTAAGAAGTGGCCACTAGCTATAGGGATATCTATGTTTCCCTTTTTCTGAAGATGTGACTTCATTCTCTAACTTAGCCCACCTTTGACAGTGGCAGTGGAGAAACATGGGCTTCCTCAATTTAAAAGAGTCACCGAATACAAAGAACTAGCATAAATGTTTATGTCTGGGGTTGAGCTGAGCAGAAATATATGCCTGCAATCATCCAGTGCATCTCAGATAAAGCCCCAGAGAAAGATTCTGATAGCAGAAACAAACACACAAAAAAATACCTTAGTGTATTGCAATTTCCTACTACTGATTTGGCACTTGAGATATTAGCATATTATACAAATTCACAGTGTAGAGACTTAAAATAAATTTTTAAACTTATGAAAATTGAGAAGTCATGAAGTATTTTTATAGCAAACAAAACTGGTAACCCTTCAAACAGATAATAAATCACTTTGACCTGGTATATGACTCAACATATACCACACAGAAAAAGCAAAAGATAATCTGGCTGAAGAATTTTAACATTTTGTTGGAATTGTTTTCAACTATAGCTCCTGATCCCTCCTGTGGTTGCCAGTGGGAGGCCTTGAATAAAAACAGTTCACATATTTGTAATTCCTTTGGAAAATCCAGTTAAAATTGTCTCCATTAATCTGTTTTTAATACGAAAAACAGAAACATCATACCTTTATATCAAAAATATACTGTATACAAAAAAGTATTCTACCCACCTATATAGATTATTATAACATCAAGATGATGTAATTTTAAACTTTCCTTGTGCATATAATGCATATATGTATTTGTTTTAAAAAAATGAGTTATCTATTTTTAAATATTTTTAAACATAGATACTCTGTTTAAAGAGTAGCTTTTAAAATATATATATATATATTTTTTTTTTATTGCATTTCAGGTTTGGGGGTGCATGTGAAAGACATGGAAGATTGTTGCATAGGTACACACATGGCAGTGTAATTTGCTGCCTTCCTCCCCATCACCTATATCTGGCATTTCTCCCCATGCTATCCCTCCCCAACTCCCCACCCCCCACTATCCCTCCCTTTTCCCCCAACAGACCCCATGTGTGATACTCCCCTCCCTGTGTCCATGTGTTCCCATTGTTCAGACACCCGCCTATGAGTGAGAACATGCGGTGTTTATTTTCTGTTCTTGTGTCAGTTTGCTGAGAATGATGGTTTCCAGGTTCATCCATGTCCCTACAAAGGACACGAACTCATCGTTTTTGATGGCTGCATAATATTCCATGGTGTATATGTGCCACATTTTTCCTGTCCAGTCTATCATCGATGGGCATTTGGGTTGGTTCCAGGTCTTTGCTATTGTAAACTGTGCTGCAATGAACATTCGTGTGCATGTGTCCTTATAGTAGAATGATTTATAGTCTTTTGGATATATACCCAGTAATGGGATTGCTGGATCAAATGGAATTTCTATTTCTAGGTCCTTGAGGAATCGCCACACCGTCTTCCACAATGGTTGAACTAATTTACACTCCCACCCAACAGTGTAAAAGCGTTCTTATTTCTCCACATCCTCTCCAGCATCTGTTGTCTCCAGATTTTTTAATGATCGCCATTCTAACTGGCGTAGAGATGGTATCTCAATGTAGTTTTGATTTGCATTTCTCTAATGACCAGTGATGATGAGCATTTTTTCATATGTTTGTTGGCTTCATGTATGTCTTCTTTTGTAAAGTGTCTGTTCATATCCTTCGCCCACTTTTGAATGGGCTTGTTTGTTTTTTCTTGTAAATGTGTTTAGTTCTTTGTAGATTCTGGTTATAGCCCTTTGTCAGATGGGTAGACTGCAAAAATTTTTTCCCATTCTGTTGGTTCCGATTCACTCTAATGACTGTTTCTTTTGCTGTGCAGAAGCTATGGAGTTTGATTAGGTCCCATTTGTCTATTTTTGGCTTTTGTTGCCACTGCTTTTGGTGTTTTGGTCATGAAGTCCTTGCCTACACCTATGTCCTGAATGGTTTTGCCTAGATTTTCTTCTAGGGATTTTATGGTGTTAGGTCTTATGTTTAAGTCTTTAATCCATCTGGAGTTAATTTTAGTGTAAGGTGTCAGGAAGGGGTCCAGCTTCTGCTTTCTGCACATGACTAGCCAGTTTTTAATAGTATAACTGTTTTGAAGGCTACTCTTAAACATAGCACATTACAATTTTATATCAATACATATCTATGTCATCATTTTAACAGAAACATAGTACAAACTTTCATTAAAAATCTATCTCAATGATTAATTTTAACTACAACTTTAAATTTCAATAATTAATATGAATATCAGGCATTATTGTAAGCACTGCACATAAACTGCATTATACACACACATATACACAAACACACACGTGATTAATCTTCCCCTTTCAATTATTTGGACTAATTTAAACTCTGTAGATTATAAAACAACAAGCTGCCTGGGAATGTTAATGAGAGAAATAATTCTCACGGTACAAAATAATCTCTTTAATAGTATTAAAATTTGTGGATTTCATTAGATTTAGCATTGAGTTCTTTTTTCTATTAGCTACTCCTTTATTATATAAAGAAAGCTTTTTTGTTTTGAGAAAAAGAATTTGTGATCACAACTACTGTTTGGATAAAAACATTCAAGGCAGCACAAAATTTAATACCCAAAGCTAGTTTTATGAGTCAACATACACACACACACGGACATACCACACACACACACACACACACACACACACACACACACACACAACTTCTCTAGGTTCCAATTGTAATGTGTGTCCTTATCTCAGCCATTATTTATCATTGATTTTTACTGCTTTAAAACTTAATAGCTTTATTAGTAAACCTTTACTCATTTTTAAGGACTCATCTGTCACTGATCATTTGTCATTGATCACATGTACTATCAAGCCTCTCCACATCAATGGTATTAGTCAGAGTCCAATATAATGTAGGACTGGTGGTTGAAAACTTCACCTTTATTGTGAGTTTTTCTGTTGAAGCATCCTTGCTTCTATAATCTTTTAATTCAGATGCACCCAGAGTAAAGCTATATATCTTCTATAAACTTGCTAGAAAGAAAGCAAACATAGCAAAGGTTTTTATTTTAAAACACTTTATCTTTTCATTCTCAGATAAAGTAAATGAAAAAGGCTGTATATTTATGTGTTCTTTAGTTTATCATTGAATCCAGTACACATGTCAATGAGGGAAGTTTTGTGCTTATTTTAGTTGAGTGTGCAAATTTGATTAATTAAAAAAATACACTGTGGAACAAATTAAATCTCAAAGCAATTATGAAACTGTAGACCTTACTCTACATTTACATCTTCAGTTATTTTGGCCTTTAAATTTTTATGTAGCACAATATTATATATTAATAATATTTTTAAAAAATCTTAAATTGCATATAAACTCTTAGCATATGTATAACATAATGGGGAAGTTTGAGTTGCTAAGCATTTTTAAACCATAAAAGCCACAATCATCAGGATCAGAAACACTGGCTATTCATGAAGATAATTTAATTTTCTTTAAATAAAACAAAAGAGAAAATTGTTCTACATTATTATGTTTTAAACTCTTAATGAATTTAAGACAATTATAAAGTTTTTAAAATCTTTATAAACCAGTAAACTGGACAATCTTGTCTTAGAGGTAAACAGTGGATAGGATTGATGAAGAACTCTTATGTAGCTAATTATAACACAACAGTAGTGCTCACTTGCTTGTCTGGGTTTTCCACCAAAAAAAAAAAAAAAGCTGGTAAAAATAAATTTCCTTGTCAAGAGAGTCATCAAGAAATGTTTCAAATGTGCAGTAAACATCTCTTATTTCTGAGATGGACCAAATACATTGTATTCTGCTTTGTGAATATAATATTTTATTCATCTTTGTGGTCAAAGTTTCATTTTCATTATAAAATCCCTTACAATTTTAATAAATTACAAACAAATATTTAGTATAATTATTAAAATCAAAGAACCTGGAATCAGATTTCTTGGTTTAAAATGTTCTCTCCCATTTACATGTTGTCTGATGTATGATAAGTGATTTAATCTTTTTGTGACTCAATGTCCTCTAAAGGAAAATGAGAAAAATAATATTTAGCTAACAGGGTTACTGTGAGAATTAGACAATATTCCAGAAACACTGTAATTTTCAATTCATGTCACCTGATATATAAATTCAATAAATATTTTATGAATAGTACTTGTAATAATTATTTTCTGGAAGAAAATGCATTTGTGTGAAAGGTATATTAATAAAACTTTTGTGAAATATTGACAAGGTACTCTTTATAAAACTAGGAAGTGAATTTGTTCTGCTCTGAAATGCTAGAGAAGAGAAAAACAAACTATCCAAGAGATGGAGAAAAGAAAAGAGCCAAAGAAGTTGTGAGATGTAAGACTACATAAGAAATAATCTGGGAGTTGCCTCTTTAGCGTATATTCAGAAACCGTTTAGGACCAGGAGTGAATGGTACTAAATTTGAAATGATTAAATTGTGGTGTAAATCTTTATCCAGGAGATCATCCCAGCAGAATTTCACTGAAGTCTACCATACTCCTTGCATTAGTCGTTTTCATACTGCTGATAAAGATATACTGGAGACTGGGCAATTTACAAAAGAAAGAGATTTAATTGGACTTACAGTTTCACGTGGCTGGGAAAGCTTCCTAATCACGGCAGAAGGCAAGGAGGAGCAAGCCACATCTTAAGCGGATGGCAGCAGGCAAAGACAGCTTGTGAAGGACAACTCCCATTTTTAAAATCAACAGATCTCATGAGACCCATTCACTATTAGGAGAACAGCATGAGAAAGACCTACCCCCAAGATTCAATCATCCCCCCACTGGGTCTGTCCCACAACACGTGGGAATTATGAGAGCTGCCAGATGAGATTTGGGGTGGGGGCAGAGAGCCAAATCATATCACTAATGAATAATTTGTATAATGTAGCTTCCTATTTTGTTTTGTGAAAAATGAGAAATGGCTCAAATTTTGAGACATGCACAAAATGAACTGCTACTGCTTTTACAAAGGAACAATCAAGGAGGTAGCCATCTCCCCAGGTATTGGAAGAAATCCTGGGAACTTCCTTAGATTTCCATGCAATATGTTACAGAAATTTGAACTAATTATATCTGAATATAAAGGGGTGTAACATTCCTCAATTGCTATTGAATTTATGGAGATACCCATAACCTTTGCAATCTTAAAGTAACTTTTCATGCATTTTCTTAACTTGTTCTTCACAAAACTCTATGAGGCAGACAGGGCAGGGATCCTTCATTGCAATTGCAGGTTAGGAAACTGAGCCTGGGAAGATTAACTGACATGCCAAAGGTAGAACAAGGAGAGCTTAAATTTTTTTAGCCTTCTCTCCTCTCATGATTGAAGAATCTCCAGATTGAAGAAAAATAGTTTGGATGTGATGACCTTTTATTCTAGTTTAGGTAAAGGACAGATATTTCTATGAAACTCAAGGAAAGGAAAATATGTGTGTTCTCTTAGAAAAAAAAATCCAAGGATATTATTTTTTTCAAAATAATAGTTGTGGAAGGTTTTCAAGAACATAAGTTTTTGAAGTCATGCTATAAGTAAAATAAATTTTTCATTTAGATTAAATAAGAAGATCTTTAGATGGAAATCAATTCTTTTGGTGAAAATCTGTGTTTGATTTTAAATGCCTTGAGTCATATAAACTATGACTTCTATTTTCTGTATTCTGATGCTTTGACATTTAGAATCTTGGTCACCCTGGAGGAACTGCCTCAATTTCTAGAGATTCTTAATGAGTAGCCCAGTAATGCACCTTTCAAATGCAAACCAATCAATCTAAAGTTTATACTCATAAACACCTTTATCAGGATCTCATATTATGGGCCACTATCCACCTGCCCTAATCACTCTAGGGGCAAGGACCATAAAACGAGGGGCAGCCCCTATTGCCCAGAGCTCTCTAAAATAAGTCAAATCAACAAATCCTTATTTGAATTGTCCTGACTTACTCTTACCTCCCTGTGGAAACCACAGTAAAATTTCTGGCTCCGAATTGATGCTGGTGTTTCCCCACATTTCCCCTATCCCAACCCCTCACCCTTTGGCTTGCTCTCTCCTCTTGGAATCCATAAGTTTAACAAACTTCCCTTTCAATGGCAGTCATCTTCTAATCTGTTGGTCTTGCCATACCTATATAATGATAAAACCTATTTTTTTTTTCAAAGAAACCAGTCACAGCCTGAAATGAAAGCCTCTTGTTCCTGATGTATACTTATGAGTACACACACACACTCAGAGAGTTGTTTTCCCCCTTCCTTCCTCCCACCCAATTTAGAACCAGTAGAACCACAGAACTCACTCATCCTCACCTGAGCAGAAGATGAGATTATTGGTGTATTGCATGTCTCAGGTTGCTGTATAGGTAAGACACTAGAATAAACAAAAGGACACCACATTTATGTTTTCTATAGGGGGAGAAATATGTGGCACTTGAAAGGAAGAGTATTGAGGAGTGACAGAAAGAGTAGGGGTACTTAGGAATCAAGAGAATGTTCTTACCTTCTGAAGATATTAGCAGTGAAAACTTGCCTACTAGTGAACAGAACAGGCAATCAACACCTTATTTCTTTTCCAGCACAAGATATCAGATTTTCAAACTAGACTCACCTGAATTGTAGCTCTTACTCAGGATCAACCTTTACCAATAATTTTTAAGATACAAGCAATTAAAAGGCACAGAGTACACAGGGCGAGAGGTTAGACACAATGAGTGTATCTCTTCAGATTTTTTCCTTACTATACTAGACTCACACTCTTGCTTTGAGGTACATTTAGGTTATGAAACATCTCCATTTACTTTTATACCAGGTAGTGTGCAGATTACATGTTGGTTTTTATTCTTCATGTTTACCATAAGCAATCGTAAACTGAGGACATCCTGCTAAAAACATTTCATAGACAAGGGCTTTCTTGTAAATAGCATTAGTCTGTTCATTGAAGTCAATTTTCATCATGTTTATAAGGAGATTAGATTGAGTTGCCTGAATTCTTTTTTTCTTTTTTTTTTTTGTCATGAGCACTGATCTAGTAATAATAGAAAAATGTATAGTGGCCAGGGACAATGGCTCACGCCAGTAATCCCAGCACTCTGGGAGGCCGAGGTGAGTGTATCTTGAGGTCAGGAGTTCAAGACCAGCCTGACTAACTTAGTGAAACTCTATCTCCACTAAAAAAGTAAAAATTAGCCTATAATCCCAGCTACTCAGGAGGCTGAGGCAAGAGATTGCTTGAACCTGGGAGGCAGAAGTTGCAGTGAGATGAGATCATGCCACTGCACTCTAGCCTGGGTGACAGAGTAAGACTCTGTTTCAAAAAAAAGAAGAAAAGAAAAAAAAGAAAAAAAGAAAGATGTATTGTAAGCCCACTGATTAACTCTTTCCTTCTTATTATCTTTCCTCTTATCCTCCTTGTCTAATTCCCATATTTTAGAATGCAGATCTCCATGTGGTGTTAGGTAATTATCAAAAGTCTTATGTAAGGTACCTTTTATAACTTCATGGAATGTACTTTTTATAGCTTCAAAGTTATGTTTTTCTAACTTCTCCTTTTAACTGACACATTTTTCTCCCCTATGGAAAATACAAACCCCGTGCTTAGAATCACAATGTGGCAGTCCTTTGTTTATTCTAGTGTCTCATCTACACAGCAACCTGAGACATGCAATACACCAATAATCTCATCTTCTGCTCAGTGTTTGGTCATAGGTGAAGATGAGATGATTGTATGGAGCACCCTTGAGGTAATTAACATCCATCTTAGAAAAAGACTCCATTTTATATTTCATAGGACACTTTTCCAACAATGATATGATGTTTTGCTTAATAAACAAATAATAATAATGATAAAAGACTGTTCCCAACCAGCTAAGGACACAAAGAAGCACACTCTTCCACTATGAGTTCTCACCAGAGGATTCTATGTCTATAAAAGAACAGGTCTTCAGTAGCTCAGAATGGCTGTCTTAACTGACATTATCTTGCAGTCATTCATGATAAGAATTTGGCATCTGCCACCAAAACCTCTGCCATATCAAAACCCTTCCTTACAAGTCCGATGCAAAATCAGCTGGAAGCATGCTAACACCTGTCCTGCTAACCTTCCCCTCCTTTGTGGTACGAAGAGAGGCAATTCTACTACCACGATTACAGCAGTAAATGGTATTGGTATCACCAAAGCCAACCTAATAATGATGCCCAATAGGACACAACATGAAATCATCCGTTCAAGTGTATACTGAGTATAGACAGAATGTATGGTAACCCAGGGCTAAGAATATTCATTGAAAAAAATAGAAGGGGCAGAAGTTCTATCATGCTATTTACTAGCATGATTTTTCCATTTGTGAAATATTTAAGGATAAACATATGATAAAAAAATTGAGCCACAACTTTTGAGAGGATTAGATTGTATTGGTCTAAAGAGAGATATACACCTGTATTTCATTTTTTTAGATAATGACATGGTATCTTACACATAATTCTACAGTAAAATGTTATTTACTCAAAAATATAATAGTATATCTCTCAATTACATTGGTTTGAAAATACCATGAAGATAATTTAAATCTAGATTTTCAAATATATGTACCACAGTTGGTCCTTGAATAATGCAGGGATTAGGGTCACAACTCCACACACAGTTGAAAATACACATAGAAAGTTTGACTCCCCAAAACACTTAATTGCTAATAGGCTACTATTGACTTGGAGACTTTTGGATTACATAAACATTCAATTAACAAATATTTTGTATGTTATATGTATTACATATTATATTTTTATAATAAAGCAAACTGGATAAATGAGAATGTTATTTTAAAAATCATAAGAAAGAGAAAATAAAGTTACTATTCATTAAGTGGAATGGGTCATCATAAAGGTCTTCATCTTCAACACCTTCATGTTGAGTAGGCTGAGGAGGAAACAGAGGAGGGGTTGATCTTACTGTCTTAGGGATGGTGGAGATGGAAGAAAATTTACATATTTTCTCACACCAGTTAGAATGGCAATCATTAAAAATTCGGAGACAACAGATGCTGCAGAGGATGTGGAGAAATAGGAACATTTTTACACTGTTGGTAGGAATGTAAATTAGTTCAACCATTGTGGAAGACAGTGTGGCAATTCCTCAAGGATCTAGAACTAGAAATACCATTTGACTTGGCAATCCCATTGCTGGGAATATACCCAAAGGATTATCAAATATTCACATTCAATTATAAAGACACATTCACATGTATTTATTGTGGCACTTTTTACAGTAGCAAAGGCTTGGAACCAAATCAAATGCCCATCAATGATAGACTGGATAAAGAATTGTGGCACATATACACCATGGAATACCATGCAGCCATAAAAAAGGATGAATTCACGTCATTTTGCAGGGACATGGATGAAGCTGTAAACCATTATTCTCAGCAAAGTGACACAAGAACAGAAAACCAAACACCACATGTTCTCACTCATAAGTGGGTGTTGAACAATGAGAACACATGGACACAGGAAGGGGAACATCACACACCAGGGCTTGTCGTGGAGGTGTAGGGGCTAGGGGGAGAGATAGCAGGGAGTGGGGGAATTGGGGAGGGATAACATTAGGAGAAATACCTAATGTAGATAATGGGGGGGATGGATGCAGCAAACCACCATGGCATGTGTATACCTATGTAACGAACCTGCATGTTCTGCACATGTACCCAGAACCTAGAGTACAATTAAAACAAAAAAGAAAATTTACATATCTTCTAAACCTATGCAGTTTAAACCTATGCTGTTCAAGGGTCAACTGTATTTACTTTTGCTGAATACCTAATAATTTGTGGTACTCTTTACATAAAATTGACATAGAATAAACAAAAATGTTTAGAAAATGTCCCTGGACTTCTCTGGGCTAAAGTCAGCTGGTAACAATTTGTCCAAAAGCCCATGGCTATAAGATAATTGATTAAAATAAATTGAAGGGAAATAGGAAAAGCAAGATATTAGCGGTAATATTAAAGCCCTGGAGATGTGGAGGCAAATGGCTTCAGCAAAGGCCCAGACATTTGCCTGATGCAAACAATCCTAGATGTTGTGCTTTCAATAATCCCAGTCCCATTTTGTACTGAGACTTTTAGAGATATACAAAATAGAGGGAAGACAAAGTTTTATCTCTTAGCACTACTGTTATTAATAGACGATACTTAAAATGAAATGCAAAGTCATCTTTCTTAAGGCCCACACCATCGTGAACCTCATGTGATATTCCGGATTCATTATTAAATCTCTCGATGAGCTATTTTTACCACAGCAATACTGTGTAACAACCTAACAAAAAGCTCCAATGGCATATGACAAACATTTCTTTTTGTTTATGAGTCTGGGTTAGCTGTGTGGTGCTACTGATTTGCTCCATTTAGTTTACTGTGGCTAAGCTTGTTCATTTGTCTGTGGGCAGCTTGCAGATCAATTGAGGATTTGCTAATTTAGGATGATCCTGGCATCAATTTCTCATTTGTGATCTATACAGTCTCGCATTCTCTAAGGTAGGCCACGTTTTTTCATGTCACAAATGGGGCTGAACAGAGACAACAGAAGTGTGTGAGCTCTTTTGAAGCCCTTGCTCAGAAATGGAATTTCAACACTTGTGCTTCATTTTGGTGGTCAAAGTAAAATCTGTCCTGAAATCTAAGCGGGAGGCAATTAAAATTTGCAGGGAGGGCTGGGTGTGGTGGCTCACGCCTATAATCCCAGCACTTTGGGAGGCCGAGGCGGGTGGATCATGAGGTCAGGAGTTCAAGATCAGCCTGACCAACATGGTGAAACCTCATCTCTACTAAAAATATAAAAATTAGCTGGGTGTAGTGGCACAGGCCTGTAATTCCAGCTACTCAGGAGGCTGAGGCAGGAGAATCACTTGAACCTGGGAGGCAGAGGTTGCAGTGAGCCAAGATTGTGCCATTGCACTCCAGCCTGGGTGACAGAGTGAGACTTCGTCTCAAAAAAAAAAAAAAAAAAAAAAAAAAAGTTGCAGGGAAATGTTGGATACAGGCAGGTTATAAATTAGAACCATTACATAATCAATACTACAGTGGCCACATAGAAAAGTACATTTTACATAAGCCTCATAATAGATAACCAGAGATCAGGTCTATACATGATTATTTTCCTTCTTTGAGAGGTCCTGCTGTATAACATTGTCTTAGTCTATTTGGCCTGCTATAACAAAAATTCCATAGATGGCTTATAAGCAACAGAAATGTACTTCTCATAGGTCGGGAGACTGGGAACATCAAGATCATAGTGCCAGCATATCTAGTGCTAGGCAAGGGCCCACTTCATGGTCCATAGATGGCAGCTTCTCACTTTGTCTTCACATGGTAGAAGGGACAAGGAAGTTCTATAGTGCCCCTTTAATAAACGCACTACTCCCATTCATGAAGGCTGTGCCTTCATAACTTAATCACTCACCAAAGGCCTTACCTCCCACTGCCTTCACACTGAGGGTTGGGATTTCAACATATGAGTTTTTGAAGAGTCCACGCATTCAGTCTATAGCAATCATATTCTGTTATAGTCAACATTTTAAAAATTTTAAGGCAAAATTTCTAAGATTCTTGTCACGTTAGAGGTGTTGTTACCTAAATTCACTGCCCGTAGTAAACAGCAAGCAGAAACCACAACTCTTCATTTTGGAAATACACCAGGCAGCCCCGATAAGCAGCAGGGCAAGAACCTACTGAAACAGATGTTAATGGAAGAGAGATGTACATTTCGCAATGAATCAAAGCACAGAAATCTCCTCCTATACCAGGTAAAAAAGACAGGAGCCCCAGTTTAGAGGAGACAGCATCCTCCCAGCAGAGTCACGTGCTTTTTGAACTAAAGCCAAGAAACACAAAGTGAGTGGAATTTTGTATAAATGTCAGGTTGTTTTGATTTATTAACCACTCTTATTTATCCAGGTTAAAATTCTCATGAAGGAGCTCATATTTCCTTTTTGTAGTTGATCTGAGAACATATTAAGATGTGGAGGACGGGGGAGAAATGAAAGGTTTTTATCCAGTTTATCCCACAAAATCAATCGCTTTTTAAATCCATGTCAGCAAAACCATCCGGTAAAGCCATCACTTGACATGTTGTTTTTTTAATGTTATCTCAGTGAATAAAGATAAACATATATAGAACATAGAGAAAAAAACCTCACACACTAGGTTTTAAAAATATATATCATCAAAATCAATGGAAAATTTGCTTCATTTAAAAAATGTATCTTATTTTCTGTCAAAGTTCACATCTTATTAGAATAACTTCTTAAAAATGTAGTTATATTCAGAATAATTCTATTAAACTTTTAGCTCCATCAAGTGTGATAGCTGTCATTTCAAACCCTCTTACCTTTCTCCTACCTTAAATTTTCTGTAGTGTACTTCAGATTCTGGATTTCATCCTTCAGATTTGAACCCATTTTTGTCCATGGTTAGTGGTAATGATTTTAGATACTCTCGTCTCTGCATCTTATGCCTCCCATACAATAAAGTAATTTACACTATTATATAAATGCCTCCTTAATACTTTTAGAGGATGGTAAGAATAGCAGTTATTTCAACAGCCTGTTCTTGGAGACCAAACTTATATGAAACTCCTGCACACTGCTGTCACCAACTGAAACAGAAGGCTAAATTTACTTCCATATTGTTGTAAATTAATTGGTCTATTATCCTCGAACATATTGTATTTGCCTCTTCTTGAAAACCCAGGAATAGTTTTATAAACTTACTATCAGTGTCCATTACATTCAATAAATCACCAAAATTCTGTTGATTCAATTCTAAAATATGTCTCAAATCTATTAACTCTTTTTCATACTCAAGCCTGCTGCCTCTGTTGAGATCTACTTGTTTTTCCCCCACAATATTCACTAGTCTGTTGCCTTGACATCCAGCCTTTTGTACTGCTCTCATCCCAAACTCCAGATTAGCACTCATACTTCCATCTATGTTACCTCAACTTCTTTTAAAATTGCTTTAAGAGCCCCATCAATTTTTCACAGCCCTCTGGAGAAAATGCAAACTCTTTGGATATGGGAACCTAACATGCCTTATTTAACTCTGTGGTTTCGTTGTCTACTTCTGTGCCTGGCACTGTGAAGATACCCAAGGTATGTTTGAGAAATGAAACAAATATTGCCATAAAAACAGGGAGTCTTATTTGCAGAGAGTTACCTTGTATGTGAATTATCAGACTCACAGGTCATGTGAGAAGCTGAAGGAAGCTCATTTTCATTTTGCTGATCATACAGCATACGAAAAATCAGTACAGGTGACAAAAATACAGAAAAAAATATCCTACTGTTTTTTAAAGTGAAATTTAGGAGAATTTCAACCATTGAATTCTCAAGAAAACAATGATGACAAAGTACAAGGGAATTGACAAGGGTTTTTATCTGCAGAATATAAATATAACAGA
Organism: Ateles fusciceps; assembly: GCA_036589455.1. Classification (NCBI taxonomy): domain Eukaryota; kingdom Metazoa; phylum Chordata; class Mammalia; order Primates; family Atelidae; genus Ateles; species Ateles fusciceps. Next base: position 10,054,884 of record JAZHEH010000193.1, read on the forward strand.
GGAACACTTGGACACATACCGTGAGACCACCTAACAATATGAAAGAATGGCAGAAAATTGGCCCCATTGACTAAATGTATTTCTGGAATCTCTTCATGTAGCACTTCCCTACTTTTACATTTTCACTAACTTCTGAAGATACGGCTATCAGCAACAAAAAAATCAACTCCCATGAAATACTTATCAACTGATGATGTTTTTTCATACTTAAGTGGATAAGACTGATAATATTTTATACATAATTATACGCAAAATTGTTTTTACCACCAATCACAGAAATGAGTTCAATAAAATAAGGCATTTTGTCTGATATTTTAGATCCTAGGTTATTTTAAAAGTAGGAGTGACTCATGTAATCTTCTCTATATTTTAATTAGGTAGAATAATCAAGAATATGGGGATATAGAGATGTATTATCTTTTGTTACAGATATTTTCACTAAATATGTCATGTACAAATGATTCACCGTCTACTTAAAAGAATCTCTTCTCTATGTGGGTGAGAAAAGTGTCTTGTGCCAAATTTGCAGCTCACAGCGTTTCTAAAAGTATTAAGGGACCATGGACTATGTGCTAGAATATTTAATTCTTTGTGAGAGAATAATTTAGAAAACATATTAAGTGATCTGGGTCAATTACCAATTTACTATGGTGTTCATGAATGAAGCTATCAAAAAAAAAAAAAGCAATACTTAAATATTCAGGGATTTGGACTTTTTTTTTTTTTTTTTTGGTCAGAGTTTCACTCTTGTCCTCCAGGCTGGAGTACAATGGCACAATCTTGGCTCACTGCAACCTCTGCCTCCCGAGTTCAAGAGATTCTCCTGTTGAGCCTCCTGAGTAGCTGGGATCATGGGCATTCACCACCATGCCCAGCTAATTTTTTTGTAATTTTAGTAGAGATCGGGTTTCACCACATTGGCCAGGCTGGTCTCCAACTCCAGACCTCAGGTGATCTACCCACCTGGGCCTCCAGAATGCTAGGATTACAGGTGTGAGCCACTGCACCCGACCTGGACTCTTAACAACCCTTTAAAATACCAACACATATAACTGGGTCATTAAGCTAAAATTATTGTTGTTGTTGTTAGACAGAGTCTTGCTCTGTCAACCAGGCTGGAGTGCCATGCCGCAATCCTGGCCCACTGCAACCTCTGCCTCCCAGATTCCAATGATTCTTCCACTTCAGCCTCCCTGGTAGTTGGGATTACAGACATGTGCCACCACGCCTGGCTAATTTTTGTATTTTTAGCAGAGACAGGGTTTCACCATGTTGGCCAGGCTGGTCTCGAACTCCTGCCCTCAGGTGATCTGCCCAGCTCAGCCTCTAAAAGTGCTAGGATTACAGGCATGAGCCACCACACCTTACCTAAGCTAAAATTTAACAGCAAAATGGCTCCAGTTGTTCATAGGTCATGGACAATGCCTTACAGATGCATTGATATGGGTGAACACATGTATTCCAAATTAAACAAGCAGCCAGGCTGAAGATGTGTTTCAGGGATTCAGTCAAGGAATCATAAAATATTATAACTACAATGAAACTAAATCAAGTTGGCAAACACTTCACCTTACAAATGATTAAATGATGGCAAAAATATAGGTCTCTTGATATCAGAGCAGGTTGACTTTTTAGTATTGCTATTATGCGAATGTATGCATTCCTTCCAAAATTTATGTTGATATTTAGTCTTCAATGTAACAGTATTAAGAAGTGAACCTTTTGGAGGTAATTAGGCAGAGACCTAAATGGATGGGATTAGTGGCCTTATAAATGGGCTGCTGAGTACTAGCTAGACGTCTTTTGCCCTTTTTATCCTTCTACCCTTCTGCCATGTGATGACACAGTGGGTGTCCCCTCTGTAGATGCAGCAACAAGATGTCAACTTGGAAACAGAGACTAAGCCCTTACCATACACCAAAACCGCCAGTGCCTTGCTCTTGGGCTTCTCATCCTGCAGAAGTATGAGAAATAAATTTCTATCATTTATGAATTGCCCAATCTAACATATTTTGTTAGAGCAGGCTGAATGAACTAAGACAAGTATATAATGATGCTGTTCTTCTTATTTAATCATACAGCTTCTAGAACTCTGAGAAATAATCATTTAGATGTAGCAATTCCATTTTTGAACCTTTATAATATGAGACAAATATAAACATTGTTTGTGGTTGTTGAAATCTCACCAGGTATAGGTAAATGAATGCTATCGGGGAGTGGTGGAGGCACCTGTGCCACGCTTACGTTTCCAGTTTTAAAGCTTTTGTAAAGTGGGTATGTCTCAGAGGACACTTCCAGGGCTGTCAGGAAGACAACTGAGCTCGGGATAGAAATGTAAGACAATAATTCTGGAGGAAGAGTTACTTTTAATTCACGAGTTTATAGCCTTGCTGGTTATTACAACTTTAAACATATAAAATAATATTCATAAGCATTCTGAGCATGAGAGTTTGATTACTTCTGGGAATACATTTTATTGTTCTTATATGTGCAAAGATCTGTGCTAGGGAGTAGTTCCTGACTACAGAAAGAGTAAATCACTAAATCTACCTGCACAGAACCTATAATCTTGTAAATGACCAAAAGATGATTTCGAACTTCAGTGAGTTGACATGAGTGCTTGGTCTTTGCAGAAGTCACCTTTTCATGTTTCCTATTATGTTTATGCACAATTTTATATCTTCCCTGAAGTAGAAGTGCTAGTGGCAAGGGAAGGGAAATGACATTTATTATGCATTATCCTCAAGGATTTTGTTAGGTGGCTTATGAAATTTTTTTTTAATCTTCTCAACTATAGCTCTGCAGGGTACCTATTATTATCTCCATGTTCCTGATAAGAATTGTTTAAAGTTACCTAGTTAATAAATTGTACTCCACCGTGAGTTGGAAAACACAGAAATCTAAATTATCTTAGTTAAAGGTATGTAACGATATTTATGGAAAGGGGATGAGGCATACCATGTTTATTGGTTAGGAAGTAATATTTTCCTAAACAGTTTTTAAAAGAGGTATAAGTCCTTTACTAGTTTTTATCTAAGATTTGGAAAAGTACCTATTCTTATCCCAGCAAAGAACGTTCATTTCCTAAGTACCTACAATGGTAGTACGTATCACTCTACTATGCACATTGAACATTGTGGAAATTAACATTATTTCCATTTGAAGTACGTAAGTTTAGTTAAAATAAATTTAAAAGCTAATGTCCATATGTAGAGCCATGGTTTATTTTTAAAAGCATCAGCTATACCAAATACTGGCTTTAAAAAATTATTGTAGAGATGCATTAAGAAACTTAATTATTGAAACAAAATTAGAAATGATATTAAGCCTAGCTTCAAGAGTCAACAAACTAAATTTAAGAGAAGCAGTCAAGAGTTCATGAAAGTCTCCTTTAATTGGAAAAAGCTATTCAGGGAAATTCACTGCACCACACAGTTGTGGTCTCTGTTTTGCATCTGTAGCAGCAGCAGGAACTAATACTGGTACCATAGAGAGAAGCCTAAATCTCCCTCATGCCAGAAGTTAAAGGTTAGGATCCCAGAGACATGAGTTATCACTAACAAGCAAAAACAAATGTGGATGCATTTAACCACACACATACAAAAACACCAGAGTTAGAATGAGAAAATATGAAGGTCCCTTCAAAATTATCAAAATATTTTATGTTTTAATTTTTGTTCCATTTATGTAGACTATATAAAATGTACATTTTGTTCATTTAAAATAGAGTTCTGACTCTATATAAAAATGAGTAGTTGGAAAGTATTTTATATTCTTTGTATTTTAGCTAATAACACTAATGAGCAGCCAAAATTTAACGCAAAAACAAAAGGGATGTAAATATGACAATTTGACAACCAAAAAAGAAAAAAATAAAGTAGAAACCATTGCATATGTTTAACATTGATGATCAGAGAAGGGAAAACAAAACACCATTGGGAAAATATCCATTGCTTATCTCGACATCATAAATAAGAACTATTTTAATTTATATTCTTTATAATTCTCAATTTTTGAATATTCATTTAAAAATATTTTTGAATGCAAATTTATTTCCTAACTAAAACAACACACAAGCACATTCAACTTCACAAACAACTTGGGTCATGTTTACATGCTTTAAAAAAGCAAAAGCTATCATTAGATATGTTAATTTTTAATTTATTAGCAAAATATGAAAATTTTAGTCTTTGAATTAGATTATATAATCTATACTAGGTTTTTAACATGAACCCAGTATGAAAACTAGTTGCAGAATCTAAGAAGTAGCTCACTGAAAAATGAAAATCAACTTGGCTGCCTTATTGTACTCATTGTAATCTCTGAGACAATTTCTTACTTTATGGATTACCAAAATCTAGAGAATATGTTGCTCAAATCCTTATTGATACTAAAAAAAAAACTGCAAAAAAAAAAAAAGGACTATAAAAGCACAAGTAGGGCCTTTTTCTGTGTTAAAGTTCATATTTTTTTTTCAATCAAGAGTTTAGAGTCCATTCTGAAATTTTCTTAATAAAAGTACAAATTTAAACTTTTAAAAAATTAGACCTCTAAAAATATAATTTAATTATATTGGATCTTGTGTCATCTTATGTCTGTTTTTAAATAGATTTAAGTTGATAAAAGTAGATATTTTTTTCTCCCTCTTCTTGACTCCTCTGCCTCTAACATCCTTTAAGCATAAGTGATAGTAATAATTTATATATATACCTTTTATGTACATATAGCTTTTCAGCATTTTTACAAAGCACTTTTTTTGAAATCTCATATGAAAGTCAGTAACATTTTTCATTGGCTCTCTTGTTTGAGAATAGTCTCAGATTGTTCGTTTTTCAACATTCCAAGTACAACTCTGCCAATGATATGCTATTCTAAATCTCTTCTTTTGAACCCATCCTTAATTCTACAGAAGCTCCAGTCAATAGGACATTCTCTAATGTTGGTGATTGTTCCTATCCAGACTGTTCAGAGTATCCCCTAACTAGATGTGGCTTTTGAGCAAGTACAATGTTGTTACTGCAACTAAGAAACAAAATTTTAAATTTAAGTGGCCACATGTGTCTAGTGGGTACAGTATTAGACAATACAGTCATAAACTTTTATTCTGAAGTGACTGTTAAATTTCTCGTGGACATTAGAGAAAACTGTCAATATTAATACATCCGAATCTAAATATTCATTTTTTGCCAATGCACCCACTCATCCCTCATCATCAAAGACCTATACGCACGTTTACTGCTTTCTATCTGTCCTTCCCTGTCTCTTTCCCTTTTAAAGAAATACATGCACACACAAATGATGACAAAATTGTTTTTTTTCTTTTCAGTTTTACGCCTTAAGTAGTTGTTCCTCCAACCTTGTTATCCTCTAGGTTTGATACCTCAGACAACTTAAATCATTTCCTGTTTCTCAATCAGCTTTACTAGTTTTCTATTTCTCAGGCACTATATCAAATTATACATCATTCCCCCAATTATGCTTTCTTCAACCTTATACTTAGTGCTTTTGATATTTGTCATATTTCAGTGATCAATTTTTTATTATTCATATCCTCATCGCCTCTGGTTGGATTCCTCAAGTATTACGTTTTCTTGAAGTTTAAGAGGCGAAGTTGTTCTGTCTGCTTAGCTTATATACTTTAAGGTATATTAATTATCCTCTTGCCTAATATGAATTAAAAGGAGGTAAACAGGTTAAGTATTATTTTTATTTCCTTTGCCATTGTTTCTTAAACTATGTTTATTATTACTGAAACTATGCATAATAAGCAAGATGACGTTCCTTTTTTGTTTGGTTGTTTTGCTACTGTATTCCCCCTCTCTAGTCTCATGTAGTCTTGCTAGGAATATCAAGGCTTTATACTCCTCTGGCTTATGGGTGAACATGTGGCCCCTGGGATTTGGGTCACAGGTGGAAAGATATAATGGCAAAAGTTTAGGACAGAATTATAGAATCAATTCTTCAGGACCATGAAAAGTTATATATTTAATTCTTCTCCTTTTCAAAACATACTCATCAGTTTTTCTTTTAATCCTGTGATTGCAAGGCAACTCTTTAACTCTTTGTCAAATTTAGGCTCACACTATTCCTTCTAATTAAAACACATACAAGCACAAACACACACACACACACACACACACACACCCGAAAATGAGATCACAATTAAACATTAAAATCATATAAGGAACAAAAACACCATAAAGGTTATTCCAACCTTAAAACAAAAAAATAAATTGTATCCTACATGGGAACATTTTAATAAAATAACATCATATTAACTATAAAAAGAATAAACAAAGTAAAAAACACATTCGCAACCAAGAAATGTCAATTAGATAAGTAGCAGACTTCTCTAACTATCCGAAAAAAATAATATCATCATCTTTGTAGGGTAAATAATATTCAATCCATATTCTATTACCAGACAAATTTTTAGCAGATAAATGCTATAAACAGCTAAGAGTGAGAAAAAAATTAATGACTTCTTAATAAGAACAAACAGAATTCAGAACTTACTTATAGATTTCCAGATTGTGTTTTTTTTTTTTTTCGGTTAGCTCTCCTTTAATTCATTACCTTAGAAAGGTATTGAACTCTATATCTACTTAATTTTTTTGACCACAGGTGCTTAACATGATTGAAACTATTGTAGATCATATTGTGTGGCTAGTGATTTTGAACAAGGCTGCCTCTTCTTAATAGAGTTCCTACCGTTTTTCTGTGACTTATTTTGTAACAAATTCTTCCCAACCTCTGTTTGATCATCCTGTCACTGTCCCCATCTCAGTGAAGGCAATTCAATTTTTTCAGCTGCTCAAGCTGATGTCATCCTTTTCTCTCTATCTAATACCCTAATCTATCAGCAAATCCTTCCTGCTCCGCTTTGAAATATATCCGGAATCAACCTGCTTTTCACTACCTCCACATCATTACAACTGACCTAGTCACATAATTTTTTTACCTGAAACTTTGCAATGGGCGGTAATTGGTCTCCTTGCTGTCATAATCGATCCTACACATGACTGTGAGAGGGATTCTTTCAACCTGTGGCTTGATGGTTGAATCAGTTAGGGAAAATTTCTCCCAGAGCCCTTATTTTTCAAATGCCACTTCTGCTCCATAATTTGTGACTCCAAATATGCAAATATTAGAAGTTTTCATCATGTCTGTGAGGTCTTTTATACTCATTTCAGTTTTCTATATTCTTAATTCTTGAGTCTTCCACCTGGACATTTTAACTTGTCTTATAATAATGTTGAGTAATCCTCTCTTCCTATGCTTAATTTTCTGGTAAGTCCTTCATCAGGATCTTAATTTTTTCTGTCGTAAAAGTTTAATGTTTTAAAAAATAATAATTTTAAATTGTGCTATTATTCCATTTGTAATATATTTTCTTGAACATAAAAATCACTATTATTTTTAAACCCATACACTATAAGTCTAATAACTGAGTCCTCTATGAATCTGGTTCTTTGTCTGCTTTTATTTCTTGGTTTCTGTTTCTAGATATGCCTTGCAAGTGTTTGTTATTTACTTATTTTTGAGACAGAGTCTTGCTCTGACACGATCTCGGCTCACTGCAACCTCCGCCTCCCAGGTTCAAGCAATTCTCCTGCCTCATCCTCCCAAGTAGCTGAGATTACATGTGTGCACCACCACACCCAACTAAATTTTGTATTATTTAGTAGAGACGGGATTTCACCAAGTTGGCCAGCTGGTCTTGAACTCTTAACCTCAGTTAATCAGCCTGCCTGGCCTCCCAAAGTGCTGGGATTACAGACATGAGCCACTGTGCCCACAATTCTTGATTAAACCCTGAGCATTGTGTATGAAAATTTTTGAGAATCTAGATGATTTTATGTTTTGGCAGGAATAGTTCACGTTGTCATTTAGTAAGACCGTTGTAAAGTTTGTTTCCATCTGATTCACCTACTTCTAGAAATTCCATCAGAGAGCCTGCAGTGCTTAATAGGAGACCCTTCTTTCAGGGGCGAGGTGCAGGGCCTACTTCATTATCATAAGACAGTCATGCATCTGTTCTACTTTTTAGTGGTGTCTTGCATTTTAACTTCATGCCCTGCAGCTAAAGTGACTGTCAAATATCTTCAGTGAAAATGGCAGGTCATTTTGACTCTCTGAAGTCTTTTTTTTTTTTTCTCTCTGAGATCATAGTTTGTTGTTGTTTTTAGAATATTTTTTCTAGCTCTTCATGATAGAAGTCTTGTCTGCTGGAAGAATTTCTATCTTAAGAAGTGAAAGTCTTCTTCATACAGTCTTTTTAAATGTATCTGATAATGCCATTTTTTTGCTCAGCATCCTTCAATGACATCCAGTTTCACTTGGGGTAAAACCAAACTACTGAGCACAAACAAAAAGTAAATACATGAAATTTTCCCTGGATACATTTTGACCTTATCGACTGCTCCTTGATCTACTCTGCGACAGGAACTTTAGCTTCCTTGCACTTCCAAAATGCTAAGCACACATCTACATCAAATCCTTTGCATTCATTATGCATTTGTTTACTATACTCAGATTTCATGATATCAGCAAAGTGTTCCCTTGTCACCTTCAATAAGATAGCAATACATATCAGTCAGAATTTATTTGGAAAAGCAGAGTTACTAGGGTACATGCACTGACTCAAATATATACACATCCTTATAACAAATGGTTGTTATGGGGACTTGGGTTTGCATGATTGTAGGATCTGTTTAAACAATTTATGTGAGGCTTTTACTTCTGTATCTGGTGTTAGATTCTGAAGTTAGCAAGGCAGTTAGTCAGAAAGGTAAGATGGATGTGAAGTGAAACAGACAAGAACCAGTTGGAACCTATGAAAAAGGGCAAGAAATCAAAAGATGGACTGGAATCTACGAAGACAAATTACAATGTGTTTTACCACCTCCAATCTTCCAACTTTGAAAATGGCAGTGTTTAATAGGAAATAATGGCACCCTTCATCAAGTAGATGAACAGAAACCTCAGCAAAAAATTGCAGAACTGAATGGAGAAAATCTGCCATGATCTGAAGTTGCTGCAAGAGAGGCTGCTATCCCACACCAAAAGGAACAAGATAATTACCATATTGCATGAGCTTCAACAACTCCTTGTGTTTTGTACTGCCTCCTGACATGTAACAAGAATATGGCTGCTGCCATTCCTCTGCCTTCCTCATCTTGTGTGCCATGTCTCCTGTGGCCCACACCAACAGTGAGCAATGCGGAAAAAAGAATTCTAGGAAGCAGAATTCCACCTTAGTTTAGTAAACACAATACAAATCTACCACAGTCATCTTTTGTCAAACTGAATCCATATACATTTCTTTTATCAATATTGAACATTCATAAAGACAATAATATTGCTAGCCACATTTCTACACTCTGTTTCTATTTAGATCAACTTTTTTAAAGATCCCATACAAAAGTGAGATCATATAGCATTTGTCTTTCTGTGCCTGCCTTATTTCACTTAGTATAATGTATGCCACGTTCATGCATGTTGTCATACTGACAAGATTTAGTTTTTGTTGAAGACTGTATGTAGTATATCCATTGTGTGTGTGCACATATAGCACATTTTCTTTATCCATTTATCTATTTTTATCCACTTATCACATTTTCTTTATCCATGTATCCACTAATGAACACTTAGATTTCTTCTGTGTCTTGGCTATTGTGAATAATGCTGAAATGAATGTGGGAGCAAACATATCTCATCAACATGTAGTTTTTAATTCCTTTGAATATATACCCAGAAATGCAATTGCTGGATCATATGATGATAATTCTATTTTTTTTTTTAGGAACCTCTATGCTGTTTTCCAAAACAGCTACACCAATTCACATTTTTATATACAATGTACAGTTTTTACCTTCTCTTTATACCCTTTTGCTAACACTTGTTATCTTTTGTCTTTTTTTATAATAGCTATTCTAACAGGTGTGAGTTGATATTTCATTGTGGTGGTGTTGTACATTCCACTGATGATTAGGGAGGTTGAGCATTTTTTTAAATATATTTGTTGATCATTCATATCTCTTGAAAAATATCTTTTCAGATTTTTGCTTATTTTTTTAATCCAGTTATTTCTTTTCTTGCTATTGAGTTATGTAAGCACCTTATTTATTTTGTATGTTAACCCTTTTTAAATATTTTCTTCCAATTTATAGGTTGTCTCTTCATTCTGTTAATTATTTCCTTTGCTGTGCAGAAGCTTTATAGTTTGATGCAATCCTGTGTGTCTGTTATTGCTTTTGTTAGCTGATACAAGGGAGAACTGCGTAAGTAAGCAGAAGTATGGTTTGCTGATGCTATGCTATTGATATTCCAATATCATACATGTAGCTTTTCCAGTATGTTTTCTTCTAGTAGATTTGTAGTTTTAGGTCTTACATTTAAGTCTTTTATCCATTTTGAGTTTTGTATATGGTGTAAGATAAGAGTCTAACTTCATTCTTCTGCATATGGATATCTAGTTTTCCCAGCACCATTTATTAAACAGACTATCCCTTCCCCATGGTGGGTTCTTGGCCCCTTTGTCAAAACTCAATTGACCATAAATACTAGGGTTTATTTCTGGGCTTTCTTCTCCTGTTCTGTAGGTCAATGTGTCTGCTTTTATACTAGCTGAAAAACAGGAGGGACAGGGAAAGGGAAAACGCTGATGGAAGGGGAACAAAGATTTAGTTAGACTAGAGAAGTACACTTTAATGATCCTATTGCACTGCATAATGACCATAATTAATAGTTTGTTGTGTATTTTGAAATTGCTAAAGGACTGGATTTTCAACATTATTACCACATAAAAATAGTGAGTTGATGGCATAATGATTATGTTGATTGGCTTGTCTTGTCTGAATCTTTCTATTATGTAAAAGAGCCAAAGCATCACATTGTATCACACACACACACACACACACACACACACACACACACACAATATAGATATGTATGCATATGTACAGATATATATATACATAGTTGTTTATTTTTAAAAGAAAATAGCAAAAGCACACTTCTGCTTACTTATACAGTGCTCCCTTGTATAATTGAAAATATGTAAACTATCTTCACCCAAAATGATACAACATCCTTTTATTTGGTGTTGGATGATATTCATTCATTATCTGGCTGAGACATACTATGCAACTTTAATTTTGAGACCTAACAGTAACTATTATTAACACATTATATGTTATATGGTAGGGGAACCAAAAAAGGGGAAGATAAAAACATTGGTTAATATATACACAAATAAATCCAGATCAAATTGTGAGAAACAATCACAGTTCTTACAATCTTTTGATACAATTAATTTATAGCTGCCTTCTTCCACTGTCTTTCCATATTCTTTTGTTTTCTTCATGGACTTTGTTACTTGTTTGATGGAAAGTGACCCATGTCTTCCTGAAATGTATGGATCATCATGATACCTGCCTGAATTGGGTAACTGTAGTTCTCCCTTTACATTAATTATGCACATTAAAGTACTAAGAAACAGCCTAGGGGACCTTTTGCATTACAGTTATATTTCTTCTTATAATTATTGTATAGAAAAAATTCTCACTATGAAAATAAAGATCAATCACCACCACCAATAAAGTAACCCCCCTTTTCTGCTTTCTTATTTACTGGCATAAACAATTCAAAGTAGCCCAGTGGCACCATCAAACTTCAGTTTAGTGAATCCATTGATGTTTCCCCTGCTAAAAGCATTCATCCCTTAAAAATGCAAAGCCTAAAGTTGCTCAGCAAGAAAGTAAAATTTTGCAAGTGCATCAGTAGGGATAATAGTGAGAGGAGTCATTCCTCTTTCAATTCCTTGATTCCCTGACCTGCGAGACCTACTTACATGATTAAAAAGTACCATATTGTTTACTGATATTTTGTGGGATGTTACTGGAATTTTGCAAAGTGTTGCTACCAATTGGTGCATAATCAATTCTTCATAAAGACAATGGCAAACAGCTTTAAAATTTAGGTTAACTATATATATATGGTTATCGATTAATAAGATCAATAACCTCAGGAGAAATGAAAGTGACACTTGGATTATCTACATAGTGAAGAGTTCACCACTCTATCCCCCCTTCTTCAAGTCTATTATGGTGTATGAGCAATTACTATTACCATTTATTCAGTTGATAAGTATTTTTCAAACATTTTTCTTTGCAAAAATTGTGCTGAGGGTGATGCAAAAAGAGAAGATAAGCTTTAATTCCTAATGGCGTGTACTCAAAGTAATCTTTATTTCTATAAAAAGTTCAAATACCACATCAGTCTGCTACCCTGGAGAATGGTTCAAAACCACATTGTGAAACTACTGATTTGATTTTAGTTTTGATTTGCATTTCTCTGATAATAAATGATGTCTAGCACCTTTTCATATACCTGTTTGTAATTTGTACATTTTCTTTTGAAAAATATATGTTAAGATCTTTTGCCCATATATTACTAGGATTATTAGATTTTTTTTCCTATTGAGTTGTTTGACTGCCTTACATATTCTGGTTAGTAATTCCTTGTCAGATGGATGGCTGGAAAATATTTTCTACCAACTTAGTCTGAGTAAATGTTTGTCTGTCATTTATCTCTTCAAAACACAAATTTTTGTTTATCTCTGCTCTGATTTTGTTAAATTTTTTGTTACAAATTTAGTGTTTGGTTTGCTCTTGCCATTCTCTTTCTGCATAATTAGGTTGTTTATTTAAAGTTTTTCTGCATTTTTCATGTAGATGCTTTTTGCTATAAACTTCCCTTTTAGTACCACTTTTGCTTTATCCAGAGGTTTTGGTATGTTGGTATTTTCATTTTCATTTTTTTCTAGAAATTTTTAAATTTTTTTTCAATTTTTTAAATTGAAAGCCTGAGTCATTCAGAAGCATATTATTTAATTTTCATTTGCTTTTATAATTTCTAAAGTTCCTCTTGTTAATGATATCTAGTTTTATTCCATTGTGGTCAGAGAAGATACTTAACGTAAATTCATTTTTATGAATTCTTAAGACTTCTTTGTGATGTAACATATAGACTTTGAGAATGAGTCATGTGCTGAGGGGGAAGAATGTCTCATCTGTAGTCATTGGATCAAATTTTTTAAAATATCTATTAGTTCCTTTGGTCTATAGGGCAGATTAAATCCAATATTTCATTGTTTATTTTCTCTCTGAATGACTTGTCCACTGCTGAAAGTGGGGTGTTGAAGTCTTCAGCTATTACTGTACTGGAGTCCATCTACCCGCATATTTCTAATAATATTTGTTTTCTATATCCAGGATCTCCAGTGTTGCGTGCATATATGTTTACAATTATTATACCCTCTTGCTGAATTGACCCCTTTATCATTACGTAGTGACTTTCTTTGTCTCTATTTATAGTAGGGTCTTGAAATCTATTTTGTCTAATATAAGTATAGTTACTCCTGTTCTTTTTGGTTTCCATTTGCATGGAATATCTTTCTTCATCCCTTTATTTTCAGTCTATATATATCTTTATAAGTGAAATGTGCTTCTTGTAGACAATACAGTATTGAGTGTTGTATGTTTTATCCAGTCAGCCACTCTGTCTTCTGACTGGAGATTTTAGTCCATTTATATTCAACGAAATTATTGAGAAGTAAGAACTTACTACTGTCATTTTATTGTTTCCTGGCTATATTGTGGTCTTTTCTTTCTTTCTTTCTTTCTTTCTTTCTTTCTTTCCTTCCTTCCTTCCTCCCCTCCCCCGCTTCCCGTCCTCCCTTCCTCCCTCCCTCCCGTCCTCCCTCTCCTCCCTCCCTCCCTCCCTCCTCCTCCCTCCCTCCCTCTCCTTCCTTCCTCTGTCTTTCTTTTTGTGAGGTGATTTTCTCTGGTAGTATGTTTTAATTTTTTGCTTTTTTATTTTCTGTGTATTCATTTTAGTTTTTTTAAATTTTAGGTTATAACATTAGGCTCAAAAATAACATTCTGTAACCCATCATTTTAAACTGATGCAACTTTGCACTGACTGCAAAAACAAATAACAAGCAAACAAGCAAAGAGAAAACTAAAAAAAAAAACACACACACACACCTCAAAACTTTAAATTCTTCCCTCTGCTTTCTAATATTTTGTTGTTTCTATTTATATATTACTGTACTATGTCTTAAAAGTTGTTGTATTTATTGTTTTGATCAGTTCATCATTTAGTCTTTTTATTCAAGATATAATTTACACAACACAATTACAGTGTTATAATAATCTGTGTACTTACGATTACTAATGAATTTTGTATACTCAGATGATTTCTTACTGCTCATTAACACCATTTTCTTTTAGATTGAAGAACTCCCTGTGGCATTTCTTGTAGGACAGGTCTTGTGGTGATAAAATCCCTCAGTTTTTTGTTTGTCTAGGAAAGGGCTTATTTCTCTATTACATTTGAAGGATATTTTCACTGGGTGTATGGTTCTAGAATGAAGGTTTGTTGTTGTTTTTCCTCTCTTCAGCATCTTAAATATGTCATGCCACTCTTTCCTCACCTATGAGATTCTTCTGAGAAGTCCGAGGCCAGACATATTGGACCTTCTTGGTATGTTACTTGTTTCTTTTTTCTTGATGCTTCTAGGGTCTTTTCTTTATCCCTAACCATTGGCAATTTGATTATTAAATGCCTTGAAGTAGTCTTATTCGGGTTAAACCTGCTCGATACTCAAAATAACCTTATTGTACTTGAATATTGATATCTTTCTCTAGGTTTGCAAAGTAATCTGTTATTATCCCTTTGAATAAATTTTCTATCCGTCTTTCTCTTTTTAACCAAACCAGTACCTCTTAGAGTTGACACATTAAGTCAATTTTCTAGATGTTGTAAATGTGCTTTATTCTTTGTTATTTCCTCTGTGTTTTTTCAAAGATCCTTCCTTTGTGAGCTCACTACTTTCTTCTGCTTGATCCATTCTGCTGCTGAGAGACTGATGCATTCTTCAGTATGTCAACTGAAGTTTTGGGCTCCAAAATTTTTACTAGATTCTTTTAAACATTTCAATCTCTTTGTTAATTTTATCTCACAGGATTCTAAGTTTCTTTTCTGTGTTATCTTAAACTTTGTTGAGCTTCCTCATATCAGCTAGTTTGAATTCTCTTTCTGAAAGATCACCTACCTCTGTCAATCCAGGATTGACAGTTGGTGCCTGATTAAATTTGTTGGGTAAGACCATATTTTTCTGGATGGTCTTGATGCTTGTGGATATTCATGAATGCAAGGGCAATTGAAGAATTAGGTATTTATTGTAGTTTTTATCATCTTGGATTGTTAGTACCTATCCTTCTTGGGAAGACTTTCCAGGCATTTAAAGGGAATTGAGTGCTATAATCTAAGTTTTGGCCACTGCAGCTTTATTTGCATTAGGGACACCTCAAACTCAGTAACGCCGTGACTCTTACAGACTCATAGAGATACTGCCTTGGTGGTCTCACGTAATATCCAGGAGGATTCTCTGAATTATAGGTATAGACTCTTGTTCTTTTCCCTTACTTTCCCTCAAAACAATTGGAGTTTCCTTCTCTGAGCTAAGTCGCCTGGTATTAAGGTAGGGGGTCACACAAGCACTCCTGTGGCCACCATCACTGGGACTTCACTGGGTCAGACCCAAATGTATCAGAAATATTGTAATAACACTTTGATGTATACTTATAAGCAAGTTGTCCAAAAAGACTTCTGTTTTGAAAAATACAGGGATTAATACATACACCACCAAGAAGACTAATTAGCATCCTTTGGTCCTCACTGAAATTGCTTTTTTAGACATTAACTAAAGAAAGCTCATTTCTCTTCTAAAATGGCAATAAACAATATTATTAACCAAATAAAGTTAGAAAATGTGATCTCTTTTAATAATTAAAAGGCATAACTAACTTTTGCCACGTATTAATTACTATTCATGAAATTCTTTCACTCATGTAAAATAGCAGACAGCTAGTTAGAAGCAGGGCTTTGCTGAAGTGATGCCTATTCACTCAAAGTGAGATTCACTGAATACAAAAAGGAGAGGTATTTGTTAAGTAGACAGAAAGCACAGTTTCTCACCTCTGTGGTCTTCTCTCCTAAATTATTCCCAATTTACCTGATAAGCCCTATTCTTTGTTTTACCACCCTCAAACCAAAATCTTTGAAACAGTATTCTAGCCCCTAAACAAAGATTTACATGTATGATCCTCATGTGCCTTCTTCAATCTTGACTAGAACTTTTTATCCCTACAGTAAACACTACTGTCTAGTTCACAATATTTCTTTTCTAGTAATTTTCCTCCCACTCAGTCAGCCATTGTATTTTTTCACTGCAGTCAACAAAGGAAGCCAATTTCTTGATGTGAGTACATAGAAACTCAGCAACTGAATATTAGTCACATTCATCAGCAGAAGCAGAGAAAGTTGCTTTATAAAGGGAAAGGTGAGAATGAAGAAGACACTGGGAGAACTAGAGATAAAGAACATCCATTATCAGAGAGAAAGAAAGTAACCTTAGTTACAATGCACTTTATTTTCTTAATCTAGTGTTTTAGGATGCCTATTGTACATTCTCCCTTTGGCAATAATAATAATAAATAGTTTCTTACAGCCACATAATAGTAATTAATAGAAACTAGTGCTTATTGAGGGTTTACCAAGAAACAAGCAGTACTATAAGCACTTCATATACACTAACACATTTAATCTTCATATTAACCTAGTAAAGTAGCTACTCTTATCAGCCTTATTTATACATAAGTGAATGATACAGATTCTGGAAAATTGTTTGAAGTTACACTGATGGAGCCAAGACTTAAACACAGGAAGTCCAGTTTCAAGGTTTGTACTATGTTCCTACATGCATTTAGTTTTTAATAGGTTCCTTCTACACGTCTATTATTTAGGACTGAAATAGACTTTGCTTCTGTATTAAATTGAGTAATCTTACAAGAATTTTACCCCTCTACCTGAACCAATAAAATAATCAGACAAAATGTATGAAATAACTGTATTCAAGACACTAGGCATCAGACAATAAGACATCTTTTCCTGATTAATAAGAAAGAAATGAGAGAAGCCCAGCAATTATCAGTCATTCTGCCTTGAGAAAGTTTGCAGACTGTGCTACAGGTAAGGGAAAACCAGGCAGAGACCAGTGGGTGCTCTGAGTTGAGGAGACAACACTGTCAGTTCAGGGAGACAAAGAAAGCCATAGTTTCCAGGGATGAGTACTCATGAGTTTAAAGCAAAACAGAAAAAGAACTCAGGGGTTTTGCAGAGGATCCCATTGAAATATTAAGCAGAGTACTTCTCAGTACACATGGGGCTACCAGAGGCCATAGAATAAAACCACTCAAATGAACTAGAAGCAATAATATCTAAAGGAATAATAAGTAAAGCTCACAGAATGCAGGAATAGTGCCTGTAAAACAATCACTGGAAAGGCTCATAATTTATGCAGAAATGGGTAGTGTTCAGAAGACCTTTCATCAGTAAGAAGAAGAAATAAGTCTTAGGATAATTGCTGCTCTTGTCCCAAATAAAATAATATTAAAAGCAGGACACAAAAGAATTCGACTATTTACAATTTGTTTGAACAAGTCTAGAAAAGAAGCTCAAGAACCTTTGTATGACTACAAAAATATCATACCACCACCCAGAAGGACAAAACTAATGCTATGAATATAATAAAAATTATCAGACATGAAAAGAAGCAGGAAAATATGACCTATAAAAAGGAGAAAATTTGCTCAAGTCTAAACCAACACAAAACTGAAACAAATGGAATATTTCTCAGATAAACATTATAAAAGTTTTTGTAACTGCATTTTAAAAATTCAAAAAGCTGTAAGTCTGATTAAACATATTAAAGTAGAAGTTAGTAAACATATATATGTACGTAGAAGATCTTTTTTATCTCATTGGTAGAGATGAAAACTAGAATGACTGATATGAAAAATATAACGGTTGGGTTTGATGAAAGACTAGATATTGTAAAAGTAAATTTAGTTAACTTGACAACATAGCAACAGAAGTTATTAAAAATGAAACACAGGTAGAAATGTACTTCTAAAAAATGAGCAGAGCACCAGTGATCAGTGGAACAACTTCAAGCAGTCTGGTTTACATACAGATAGAGTCCCCAAAGGAGGGGGAGAGGGAATGGAAAAATGTTTACTGAAATGTTTGCCACCAAATTTTACAAATTTTATAAGTGCCATAAATTGACGGATCCAATAAGGTCAAACAAAATCCTAAAAAGAAAAAAATATACACCAATGAACATTCTAATCACATTACTCAAAACCAATGGCAAAGAAAAAACATTTTTAAAATAGCCAGATGAAAAAAAATAACTTACTTACTGAAAAACAAAGAAAACGACAACACAAGATTGCTATGAAAAAAAAATGCAGACCAGAGAATGAATGTATCTAAAGTCTTAAAATCAACCACAACAAATAAACACAACTTCAAACAATAATTCTATACCCAGAGAAAATATCCTATAAATACAAGGGTTCAATGAACACTTTTTTATGCACGTAAGAGTTGAAAGAACTCATCACCAACAGATGTGCACTGCAAAACAAATTTAAGTATTTAAGATAGAATAAATATGATATCAGATGGAAATCTGAATGACACAGAGCAATAAAGAGCTCCAGAAATGGTCTGTTAGTAAACATATATAATTTTTTTCTTTGTTAAAGCTCTTTAAAAATAATTGCTATTTAAAAACAGATTACAATACAATCCAAGGCTTATAATGTATACAAAAGCAATATATTGTCACAAGAGGAGTAATGAAAAGTTACAATAAGAAATTCGTGTATACTAATTAAACTGATATGGCATACATGCCATGTACTGGAGTGTACATGGATAGCTCACAAAGGAAATAAAGTGGAATCAACAACAAAGGAAATGAAGGGAAATTATTTTAAAAAAAAATCCAAAGCATGAATAGAAAAAAAAAAAGGGAATGATGAACACATGAGACAAATAGAAAACAAATATTCATAAGGTAGATTTAAATCTAAAAATATTAATAATCTCATTAAAAGTAAGTGGACTAAATATATCAAGTAAAAAGCAGAGATTTACTGAATTTAAAAAGTAAGGAAAAACTACATACTTTCTCCCAAAAAGTTAAAATTAAGATACAAATAGATTAAAATGAAAAAGATAGAGGAAGATAAATCATGCTAGCACCAATTAAAAAAAAAACAACACAGCCTCTAGGGGGCCAACTAAGAAAAAGAGAGGACAGAAATTCCTAATATCAAAAATAAAAGAGATGGCATCACTATAGATACTATGGACACTGAAAAAATGATAAAAGGACACTATTACCAACTCTATGCTCACAAATTTCATAACCTGGCTGAATGTACCAATTTTTGGAAAGATGCCGTTTGCTAAAACTCATATAAGGAGAAATAGATAATCCAAATAGGCCTATTGTCTATTAAAATTGAATGAATAATTAATTTTCCTTTAAACAGAAATTATTAGGTTCTGATGCTTTCACTGGTAAACAATCAAACATTTAAGGAAGAAATGATACCAATTCTATATAATCTTTTTCAGAAGATAGAAACAGGCGGGTTTATTTCTGAACTCATTCTGTGAAGCAAGAATTAATCCAATACCAAAATCAGAGAAAGACATTATAAGAAATGACAACTAAAGACTAATATCTATCATGAAATAGACACAAAAATCCTCAACTAAAAAAAATTGCAGGCTGGGCAAGGTGGCTCATGCCTGGTAATCTCAGCACTTTGTGAGGCCAAGGCGGGTGGATCACCTGAGGTCAGGAGTTCAAGACGAGCTTGGCCAACCTGGCAAAACCCAGTCTCCATTAAAAATACAAAAATTAGCCATGCATGATGGTGGGAACAAGTGATCCCAGCTACTTGGGTAGGCTGAGGCAGGAGAATCGCTTGAACCCAGGAGGCAGGAGGCGGAGGTTGCAGTCAGCCAAGATTGTGCCACTGCACTCCAGCCTGGGCCACAAGAGTGAAACTCCATCTCAAAAAAAAAAAAAAAAAAAAAAAAAAATTGCAAATTGAATCCAACAACATATAAAAAGAAATATGCACCACAAACAGTATTATTTATCTCAAGTATGCCAAGCTGATTTAACATTCAAAATTAATATAATCCATCACCAAAAATTAAAAGTATATAATAATATCAATAGATGCATAAAAAGCATTTGACAAACATCTAACACTTTTTTAATGATAAAAACTAAGACTAGAGAAGCTCCTCAACTTGACAAGGAGTATCTACAGAAAATCGATAGATAACATCACATTTAATGGTGAGAAAGTAGAACCTTTTCCAATAAAAATCAAGAACAATGAAAGGGTGTTTCTTCTCACCACTGCTTTTTAACATCATATTGGAAATCCTACCTAGTGCAACAAAACAAGAAAAGGAAATACAAGTTGTACAAATTGGGAAGAAATATGTAAAACTGTTCACAGATGATATAATCAGTTATGTAGAAAGTCCAAAACAATTGACCAAAAAGACTCCTAGAATTAATAAGTGATTATAGCAGAATTGCAAAATATAAGGTAAATGTATTAAAGTGCATCACTTTTCTGTAAACCAACAACACTGTTTAAAGAACAATTTAAAATTAAAAACACAATACCGGGAGAGAGATCCAAGATGGCCGATTAGCAGCAGCTCAGGATTGTAGCTCCCACTGAAAGTGCAGAGAGTGAGTGGACGCCACATTTTCAGACGAATTTTTATTGCCCATGGACCAGGAGATTCCCAGCGGAGGAGCCCCGCGGGTCGCCAGCATGACTCTTTTGGCTGGCATGGCCGTTTTGCAGGCACCCCGGCGCGGCGGTTCTCGGTCTGGAGTATACGGGACTGAGTGCCCTTTGGTTGGCCTTTGGAGCTCCGGGAAGGCAGAGTCTCCCATTCAGCTGATTGAAAAGCGGACTTAAGTGGGGAACCAGACCGGGAGATTCCCCCGGGCAAGAAAACGCCACGAATCTTAACCGCTGTTTCAGCTGGTGTAGTGGGTTGCTGCAAGCGGAAGGCTGCTTCCCCCGCCCCCCAAAAAAAAAAAAAAAAAAAAACAGCAATTGGAACTGCTGAGGATTGAGTTTCACAGCAAGTACAGCTGAACCCAGGAAGGTCCAGCTCTGTGGGGGGAGAGGCATCTGCCAAAGGAAAACTAAGAAACAGAAAAAACTTTACCACCAACAAGCTGGACATCCACTCAGAGACCTAATCTGAAAGTCAGCAATTACACAGACGACAGGTGGGCAAATCCACAAAGATGGGAAGAAACCAGTCGCAAAAAGGCTGAAAACACCTGAAATCAGAATGCCTTTCCTCCTACAGAGGATTGCAGTTCCTCATCACCAATTGAACAAGGCCTGATAGAGAATGAATGTGAGGAATCAACAGAAATAGGCTTCAGAAGGTGGATAATGAGAAACTTCTGTGAGCTAAAAGAATATGTTCTAGCCCAATGCAAGGAAACTAAGAACCTTGAAAAAAGGTTTGAGGAAATGTTAATGAGGATGGACAATTTAGAGAAGAATATAAGTGAATTAATGGAGCTGAAAAACACAATACGAGAACTTTGCGAAGCATGCACAAGTTTTAACAGTTGAATTGATCAAGCAGAAGAAAGGATTTCAGAGGTCGAACACCAACTTAATGAAATAAAACGAGAAGACAAGATTAGAGAAAAAAGGGTAAAAAGGAATGAGCAAAGTCTCCAAGAAATATGGGACTATGTGAAAAGACCTAATTTACGTTTGATAGGTGTAACTGAATGTGACGAAGAGAATGAATCCAAGCTGGAAAATATTCTTCAGGATATTATCCAGGAAAACTTTCCCAACCTAGCAAGGCAGGACAATACTCAACTCCAGGTAATACAGAGAACACCACAAAGATATTCCTCAAAAAGAGTAACCCCAAGGCATATAATCATTAGATTCACTAGGGTTGAAATGAAGGAGAAAATACTAAGGGCAGCCAGAGAGAAAGGTCAGCTTACCCACAAGGGGAAGCCTATCAGACTCACAGCTGATTTCTCAGCAGAAACCCTACAAGCCAGAAGAGAGTGGGGGCCAATATTCAACATCCTTAAAAGAAAAGACCTTTCAACCCAGAATTTCATATCCAGCCAAACTAAGTTTCATAAGTGAAGGAAAAATAAAATTTTTTACAAACAAGCAAGTACTCAGAGTTTTCATTACCACCAAGCCTGCTTTACAAGAGCTTCTGAAAGAAGCACTATATACAGAAAGGAACAACCAGTATCAGCCATACCAAAAAACCCATCCATAAGCTGCATCCAGACCCATCTCACATGCAAGAATATACAGAGACTCAAAACAAAGGGATGGAGGAAGATTTGCCAACCAAATGGAGAGCAAAAAAGTATAAAAAAAGCAGGAGTTGCAATTCTCCTCTCTGATAAAATAGACTTTAAAGTAATAGAAACCAAAAGAGATAAGAAGGACATTGTATAATGGTAGAGGGATCAATGTAATGGGAAGAGCTAACATGCACACCCAATATAGGAGCACCCAGATACATAGGCCAACTTCTTGGTGACTTACAAAGAGACTTGGACTCCCACACAATAATAGTGGGAGACTTTAACACTACATTGTCAATATTGGACAGATCAATGAGACAGAAGGTTAACAAGGATACCCGGGACTTGAACTTAGACCTCGAACAAGTAAACTTAATAAACATTTACAGAACTCTCTACTCCAAATCCACAAAACATACATTTTCTTCAGTAACACATCACGTCTATTCTAAAAGTGACCACATGGTTGGAAGTAAATCACTCCCCAGCAATTGCATAGCATTTCATAGGTTTAAATGAAATATTTGTTGGCTGTTTGTTTGTTATTTTCCTCCCTTATTCTTTCCTGTCTCCATTGTATAACACAATTATTAGTATAAAAGAGCTTTTCAATACCCATTTTTAGACTACATTCTAGCCTGGGCAATAGAGCAAGATTCCCGTTCTCTCTCCCTCTTTCCTTCTTCTTTTTCCCTTTCTTTCATTCTTTTTTTTTTCCTTCTTTTTCTCTTTCTCTCTTTTCTTTTCTTTCTAAAAAAAATAAAAATAAAAAATAAAAACACAATGCCATTTACATTAGCACTTTCCAAAATTGAAAGACTTTCATATAAATCCAACAAATTGTGTACAAATCTAACTTGTAGAAAATACAAATCTCTGATAAAAGAAATCAAAGAAAACTAAATAAATGGAGAGATATTTCATATTCATGGATAGGAAAATTCGATATTGTCAAGTTGTCAGTTATTCCTACTTAATCATCAGATTCAATCAAATCCCAATCAAAATTCCAGAAAGTTATTGTGTGGGTATTGACCAACTGAATTTAAAATTTATATGGAGAGGGAAAGACCCAGAATATTCAATGCAGTTCTGAAAGAGAAAAACATTCTGGAGACTAAAACTACCTGACCTCAAGTCTTACTATAAAACTACAGTAATCAAGACAATTTTGAATTGGCTAAAAAATGCACAAATAGATCAGTGTAACAGAATAGAGAACACTGAAATGGGCCCACATATAGTCAACTGATCTTTGATAGAGGAGCAAAGGAAAACCAATGAAAGAAAAATGGCTTTTTCAACAAATGGTGCTAGAACAACTAGCATATTTGCAACATCCGCATGCAAACAATTGAATAAAGAGAGACTGAGAGAGAGACTGAAGGAAAACAGGGAGGATAGGAAGGAAAACAGAAAAGAAAGAAGGTGGAAAGCCAGAAAGGGAAGAAGGGAAGAGCATATTTTTCCTGGCACATCTCTCCACTTGATATTTTCATTTAAGGTAACTTTTTAATCTCTCCGTACATATAAAACACACATGCACACACCTTTCCCACTCTAACCTTCAAGCCTGATCTTCAATTTTCCTTTTCCTGTGGACTCTAATTTTCCGTGTCATCCATCCTAGTTTTTCCAGCCTCAAAATGAATATATTTATATTTCTTTCTTTTTAATATCTTATATTAACTTGTTAAAATTCTGATAACTTATATTTTTCCTTGCTTTGAATTCTTCTCTTGCATTTCTTTGTACTTAAATAGTCAACTTAGATTCTTTGTCACCCCCAATTAGTGCACAAGAAGGCAGTGATATCACTGCTTCCAATCTTGTCCTCCCAATCTGCTTTGCACCAGGTTCTATCTACATTCTAATTCTCAGTATCTCATTTGAAAACTTGTACTAACTACTCATTTTCATTGGGATCTTTAGATGGATATAAGTCCTCCACAATTTGCCTTAATTTATTTTTCCAAAACTGCCTCCCAATACTTACCATCATAATCCCTTTATTTCACCAGGTTGCTTTTCTTATTATTCAATATACTTTCTTAAATCCTGCCTCTAAGCGTAAGTTCACACCATTTCCCCACTTTATTCCACTTCAGTCATGCAATTTCATTTAGTGCTCAGTTTCAATTACAGCAGCATAAGCAATTTAAGAAGAGGAATTAAACTGAAATTCAAGTCTCTGGCCATTTTCAAATTATGGTCAAATAGCCCTTCGTATGTGATGATTTAAACTGAAAAGTGTTCTTTTAGTTTAGGATATTTTTAGTCCCAAAAGGAAGTTTTTATTAGAACCAAAGACAGTTTATGTGTTTTAATAGTAA
The DNA here is from genome assembly GCA_036589455.1 of Ateles fusciceps. NCBI lineage: Eukaryota > Metazoa > Chordata > Mammalia > Primates > Atelidae > Ateles > Ateles fusciceps. The sequence goes on from JAZHEH010000193.1 coordinate 10,079,559, forward strand.
TAAAATCCACATGGATGTCACCTGGTTAATAGCTTTATAAATAATAGAATTTTATAGGAATATTCAGAATCAAAATGATATTAAATTAAATCACTATAGTTATGTCCTGTTATCTGGGTAAGATATGGAATGCTCTGATAGAATTAAGTATTACAACTTATAATTTTAATTGAAGTATTTTTATGGCTAATATTCAATGTGCTATTTCAGTATGAAAAAAGGTTGCATATTTGGGAATGATTAATGTGCAAGTTTCTTCTACTCATTCAGTAGGTTAAAAAGTCTGCTCATTCACAGTTAAAAAACAATCTGTCACTTAGATCTCACTTTGTCAAGTGATATACATTCCTAAAAATGCTTCAGTACATTGAAGAGGTTAGCCACATGAGGTGATCTGTTAGAAAATGCTAAGAAATGATTTTTAAAATGGAGCACCTCACCTGTAATCAAAGTAAACTTTTTCCTAGTAATTTTAATAATCAACATCTGTTCCTGTCCAGAGAGCAATGAAATATGTAGAAATGCTAGGAAGGTTCCTTAAAATTTATATTCATTATACAAAGTTAGATTTAATATGAGAAGTAATTGGTTCAGTATGCATTGAATGAAAACATATTAAAAATGAAAAAAAATTTAAAATGAAGATCTTTTAGTAATAAAGTATATACGGAAATTCATATTATTCAAAATATTACCTGCCTGGGAGAAATTTATAGTTCCCTTTGCCATTGAGAAGTCTTGACTATATACCTTGAGATGTACTCCTTTTCCATAGAAAAGTTGTCTTGTTAAATTTGGGAGTGGCCATGTGACTTGCATTGGTTAAAAACATGTTGGTAAGCAATATGTACTAGTTTTACAAAGCTTTTAGAGCTTATGATTCACAACCTCGTTCTTTTTCTTCTGCCATGAGAATCCCAGATGAGAGCAGTTTCATCAGCATCGACCTGGAATGCAGGTAACGTGGGAAAGAACTGAAGCAGATCTTTAAAGGCCTTATAGCATAAGAAAGAAACTTGTTTTATAGGACTCCGAGATTTTAGAGTTGTTTGTTACTGCAAAATAACCTAGACCAGGGATCCCTAACCCCAAGGCCAGGACCAGCACCAGTCCAGTCTGTAGCTTGTTAGGAACTGGGCTGTACAGCAAAAGGAGAGCAGCAATCCAGTGAGCATCACTGCCTGAGCTCCGCCTACTGTCAGATCAGCAGGCACATTAGATTCTCATAGGAGGGCACTATTGTGAACTGCACATTCGTGGGATCCAGGTTGAGTGTTCTTTGTGAGAATCTAATGCCTAATGATCTGAGGTGGTACAGTTTTATCCTGAAACCATCCTCCCAACTTCACTCCCTCGATGGAAAAATTGTCTTCCATGAAACTTGTCCCTGGTGCCAAAGAAGCCGGGGACCACTGACTTGGCCCTAACAAATAAAATCTGTCTTAATCATTGAATTATTAAAAAAAAAAAAAAAACACTAAAATATACTGTTTAATTAGTGAGAGGTATATCAATTTACATATTATGCAGATGAAAGAGTTGAATGATTCCACATTTTCAATTTTATTCCAATAATACTTTGTACAATCTTTATTCATTTAATTTTCCCATGGATAATGTATTTATAAATATAAAATGATACACATTGAAAAGTCTTCCTCCTTTCCCACTTGTTTCTTTCTTCACTCCTTTCTTTTAACCCTCAAAATCATTGTCATTAGATTCTTACATATCTTTTCAGAGTTTCCAGGATGAATATCTGAGACAGATCTTAGTTAATTTAGAAAGTTTATTTTGTCAAGGTTAAGAACGTGCACCTGTGACACAATCTCAGGAGGTCCTGACAACATGTGCCCAAGACAGTAGAGGCACAGCTTGGTTTTATACATTTTAGGTAGGCATGAGAAGTAAACTTGTTTTGTAAGACAGATTTTAGAGCTGTTTGTTACAAAATGTATAGGATGTAAATTGGTTCAGTCTGGAAAGTGGGACAACTCAAGCAGGGAGGGGTCTTCCAGGTCACAGGTAGGTAAAAGACAAACAGTTCCATTCTTTTGAGTTTTTTATTGGCCTCTCCAATAAGGCAATCAGATATGTATTTATCTCAGTGAGCAGAGGGATGACTTTGAATAGAATGGGAGGCAGGTTTGTCCTAATGAGTTCTGAGTTCCCAGCTTGACTTTTCCCTTTAGCTTAGTGATTTTGGGCCACAAGATTTATTTTTCCTTCACACAGGCAACTTTTTCTGGTAAACCCAGATTATCAATACTGATTTTTTTCTCTATTTTTACACAAAATGCAACACATTATGTGATTTATACTGAACATAATTTTGTGTTTACAATATATTTTGGGGGGATTTTCCATATGGCTACTCATGATTTCATTAATTCACATTTCATTCATTATATGGATATAATCATAATTTATTGCAGGCTTCTCTTTTTGATGGACCTTCAGGTAATTTTAGTCTTTGGCCAATACAAACAATGCTGTAACAAATAAACTTATCTTATTTTTCATATGTATAGCCACATGTGAAGATTAAATACCCAGAGCAGAATTGCTTGAAATTTAGTAGATATTGTCACATCAATTGTAGCAATTTATACTCCCATCAGCAATGTATTAAAGTGTCTGACTCTCAACTGCCTTGCCAATAAAGTATATTACCAAATTTAGGGATTTTTACAAATTTCATAGGTAAATAATGTCGCCTCGGTGTAACTTCAATTTGCATCAGTCTAACCAAAAGTGAAACTGCATATAACTAGCAATAATGTAATTAGTCCTCTTTATTTGTTGGTACCCTAGACAGCTGCTTGAATAAGGTTCTGCTCCAATTCAGTTCTCCTTTCTTTCGTTAGTTGTTATTTGTAATACCTCTCTGTGATTCTACTTTCTAATTTTCATTTCTATAGTATTTTATTTTCTTTGTTGACTAATTAGAATATAAATATCTTCATAGAAGCGTACGTTACGACAAATTCATTTTCCATAAAATAAAGCTAATGAATCCACTGGTATATTTTCTAATAAGATTTCTAAACATGAAAAGCCTGGGTGTTGGGATTATGCCTGGAAAGAAGATGAAAAAGGAATATAGTAAAGATGCTTGAAAGCACCAAGAGAAACCTCTGCCCCAGGAAAATTGTTAGTAGAACTAGGTCTATTTAATATTCAACCAACTTCATACTTGGTTCTATCTTGACTTGAAACCTTTCTCTTTTCTCTTTCTCCCTTCCTCCTTCTAACTCACAAAACACTGTCCCTCACACAAAATGAGAAAACATAGAGACAATTAATTGGGATCTTAGTTGAATGTAGCTTTTCCTGGGACAGCATATCTAGTGCAATAACTGGAGAAAACGAAATGGCATTTATAATCAGTAGGTGTGTAACTGACTTTCTGTTTGAAAGTTGTACCATGGTTTTATTATCATGTGTTCAAAGATCCTGTTTTTTTAATTTATTTATCAGTAATTTCTGATTGACAGTGTTAGGACACATAACGGACCCACTCTTTCTATTCTGCCAGAATAATTGTTCATCAAATTGAATTATGAACAAAAAGAATTTTTTCTAAAGAAACAGCCCTACATTTTCTGCATAGCTGTTACACAGTCAATATTTGGGTAGGTAATTGAAATCTCCCATGAACAGTATTCTGACTTCTCCAGACCTTTTCTGATCTATCCAAATATTTTACAATCTGATTGCACTAATGGTTTTTATAAATCAATAGGAAATCAGAAGCATTTTATTCCTTTTTCCAACGTTAAATTTTATCTGGATACTAAAGATACTCTGCCACAGCAGGATTATTTTGATGATTAAACGCAGGTGAAAGTATAAGGCACTAGGCAAACTAAGGTGTTTTTAAAATCATTGTATTTTTTGTACATTCTCATAGTACTTGGAATTAACATAAAAATATTCAGAGATAAAAAGAAGGTATTGTGAATAAATAACACAAAACAAAAATGTTTTGTAACAACCTTTATCCAAGCTTTCCTTAAAAACATTTTTAAAAACCTCTCTCATCTTTAAAATCATTTTGAGAATAATCTTAATCTTATGAAATTTAAAAGATTATTCTATATTAAGGAGTTCTTCTTAGATTTTGTTTACACTTAATTGAAAATACAGCATTGCTTTGAATATTATGCTAAGAAAGTAGCATAATATTGTGTGGCTGTTGTGGCTGCAGTTTATTGGCTAACTGAATTTGAGTGTGATAAATCATAATCAAAGATAATAAAATTTATACTTAGGTTGCTTACGGCTCTAAGATTAGTAAATTGAAGTAATCATACATTAATATATCAATTTCACACAAGTTTTAGTGCATTTGATTTTTAATGGAGTTGAGTTTTAGCACAGCTCTAGATTCACAGCAAAATTGAACAGAAAATACAGAGTTCTCCTATGTCCCCAATCTCCACACATGTGTACCTTCTCTCACTATCAGCATGCCATACCAGAATCACATATTTATTATAAAAGATGAGCTCACATTGACACATCATTAGCATCGAAAGTCTGTGATTTACATGGGGAGTCTCTTTTGCATTTGTACATTCTATGGATTTTGACAAACATATAATGGCATGTATCCACCATTATAGCCTCATACAGAAGGGTTTTTACTGCCCTAAAAGTCATTTGTGCTCTGCCTATTATACCTTCTTCCCCCTCAACCCCTGGAAACCACTTATCCTTTTATCGTCTCCTTAGTTTTGTCTTTTCCAGAATATTATATAGCTGGAATCATACAATAATAACCCTTACAGATTGGTCTCTTTTACCTAGTAATACGCACTTAGTTTGTTCCATGTCTATTTACACTTTGATAGATCATTACTTTTTAGCACTGAATAGTATTCCACTATGGATATAATATAGTTTATGTATCCATTCACCTCCTGGAGGACATCTTGGTTGCTTCTGAGTTTTGACAACCATGAATTAAGTTGCTATAAGCATTCCTAAGCCTACATTTTTGTGGATATAAATTTTCAACTTCTTTGGGCAAATACTGGGGAACACTATTAATGTATTATATGGTAAGATTATGTTTAGTTTTATAAGAAATTGCCAAACTGTCTTCCATAGTGGCTTGCTTATTTTAATTTCCACCAGCAATGAATGAGTCCTTCTTGTTTTACATCTTCACCGGAACTTGGGGTTGTCAGTGTTCTGAATTTTAGCCATTATAACAGCTGTTTAGTGGTATCTCACTGTTAATTTTCATTTACTTGATGACATATGACGTGGAAGTTCTTTTTATTGCTTATTTGACATGTATATTTTCATTGATGAGGGGTTTTTAAGATCTCTGGCCTATTTTTTAGTTGGGTTGTTTTCTTATTGTTGAATTTTAAAAGGTTTTGTGTTATTTTGGATAATAATCAATATGCAACATGACTTTTACAAATATTTTCTCCCAGTTAGTAGTTTGTCTTCTTACTCACTTGACAGTGTCTTTCGCAGAACAGATGTTTGTAATATTAGTAAAGTCTAGCTTACCAATTTTTTTCTTTTATGGATGGTGACTTTGGTATTTGTTTCTAAAAAGTCATTGTGAAACCATAGGTCATCCAGATATTCTCCCTTGTTATGTTCTAGGAGTTTTATAGTTTTACATTTTCCATTTAGGTTTATGATATATTTTGAATTAGTTTTTGTGAAAGGTTTTAAGATCTGTGTCTAGACTCTTATACGTGGATATCCAGTTGTTCCAGTAGCATTTGTTGAAAAGACTATCTTTTCTCCACTGTATTGTCTTTGCTCTTTGTCAAAGAAGAGTATACTATATTTCTATGGACCATTTAGATAATTTGATCTTTATTGTAAACAATCAGTTTCTTTAATGACGTTGGCTTTTTCATCTGACTATCTTAATTATAGATGAGAATGTTTAGGCCTAGAGATTTTCTGTTTCTATTCTCATTCACATTTGGAAGTTAATTTATAATAAATATTAACAATGTAATATTACAATGCTTTGATTGGTGACCAAGGATTTCAAGACTATCAATGAGGTTTGCATTAAGGACTTCAGTATTTCTAATGTAATTGATTCCTTAAAGTCTCTGATAAAGGAGAGGGAAGTGAGGGTCATAGATCTCACTGGAAAATGCCTGGCTCAGCCCTTCCTAGTCACTGTCCTACCTCTGGCTTCTGCTTCTTTCTAATCACAGTATGTGAATTTCAACTCTTTACCTAATGTTGTCTTTGAAAAACAGCAATTCTGTTTACTTCTCTTGCTTTATCTTTGCATTACTAATTATCTCCAAGGCAACCAAGGCCTTTATATTAATACAAATTATGTAGAGAGCGCATGAAAAAGAAAGTTGCATGTATGCAGGTATCCTTCCTACCCAGCTCATATTCCATTTCAGTGTCTTCTATTCTGGAATTTTGCTTTGTCTCAAACTTCTCCACTTGTGAAATCTGAATATCCCAGTATCTGACAGCATTCTTGTACTTAAGGTATGCCTCATATATGCGTGTCTATTGTTTGTCTTTATTCTCTCTGAGGATTTGTCTTTAAATTGGAAAGTTGAGTGTATTTTCATCCAATGTAATTATTGATATGGGTGGTCTACCATATTACTGTGTTTTATTTTTTGTAATATTGTTCCATCGTTTATTGATTTCTCTTTCCTAATGAGAATAGCACATGGCTCCTTGGCATTCAAATCTTCTTCATTCCCATTTTGAAATAATCACTAATTCTGTCCAATATAACTCTTTAATAGTTATATACTAGGTTACTTCTTTCCATGATTATTACCACTTTTTTGTTCAATTTGTAGTTTATGCCTGGTTTACTAGAATAGACATCTCACTTCCTGCACCCATCACTGCCTGAACTCAACATATTACAAGTAGAATGATCTTTCTAAAATGTCCACTTGATTGTGTCAGCATCTTATGCTATCATTCAATGGCTTTGCCACATCAAATTTGGAAATACTTGAATTACTTAAATATAGCTCAGAGTTCATCTTTCTCCCATAACCTCTCTATACACTATGCAATAAATACAATGAACTGTATGATATTCTCCAAATATCTCATATTATTTCTGTTTTGAGCCTGCAGATACCTTAATTTTTCTTGTAAAAAAAGAAAAAAACAAATAGCAAAAATACTCTTCTATGTAACATTCCCCAAATACACTTCCAAAACATAGATGATCATTTATCTTCATTCCAAACCCTTTATTGCCACAAATAATCTATTTTAACATGCCTTGTTTAATCTCAATGACTTGTCTGTTCTTTTTTTAAATAATGAAGTTCTTCAGGGCTTGGAAACAAATTTTATATGTGAAACACTTGATACTATGTAAACATTGTTGTTATTTCTTGTCTATAACAAAAGCACAGTACCTAACAGACAGGAGGGTTCTATTTTCATGTTAAATAAATGTTTCTATGCATGCTTGAATCTGCAAAGGAAATACTGAGTGTATGAATGTATAAGCTAAAATATGAAAATATGCACTACAAAAGAAGACTGTAGCAGATGGTAAATAATATTTTACTTCATCATTTGGAGTCTCAGAGGCTATACTAATGTCAGCATGTTCTCATGGGAATCTTTTGTATTTTTCATAGTTTATACTGAGAATGTCTTCAACAGTCTGGAGTTAGAAGGCAGCATTGAGCTCATGATTGATTTGGGAGAAACAATGGCAGTTATATGGAACTGAAGGCTTATTAAGAACATACGCCAGTTAAATATAAAAAGCAAATACCCTTGACTTGGCTGAATATGTTAAAGTAATGTTTTTATTAACAAAACAGATAAAAAATAGGTGAACTACACATTCCTTTGGTACCTTCATACATACACACACAAACATGGTTTCCCTCATGATACAGTTATTAAACTTTTTTTTTTTGTTTTGATGGGCTTATTTTTGATCTTTGCAAATCCAGGAACAGATGGGATTTCATTCTGTATTTTAGAATTTACTTGTTGATTGTGGGCACAATTTAGAATCTGTAAACGTGATTTTTCAGTCTAGGCTCATACATATCTAAAATCAAAATTATCTTCCTCATTTTTGTCTGTCTAACAGACTTGACAAGTAGTTTGTTATTTTCCAAATCAAAATATTTATGGAAAGTCAAAGTTATGGATGACTTTATCTCTCCTTAAATTTTGAAGGAATTATAGGTTTATATTCTATGATCAAAAAAGAAGACATCATAAAGAAAAAAGTTGATGCTGAAGTAGATGCCCCAAACTAGTGGAAAATTGAAGGAGCTAGACTATGAATTCCCTCTAAATAGTTTAAATCCCCCCTTCTGATCTATGCCACTCAATAGCTATGTTCCGTAGAAACAAATGCAACACTACTCTGGGCTTTGGTTTCCTTATTTTGAAAGTCATCATAAAATTATGAACTTGTTAAGATTATATATTTTATCATAGGACAACTGAGACTAGTAGTCTAGAACCTTCATGAGAACAGAGGGGATGCCTCTCTCACTTGTTCCTGTAAGTCCAACACTCAGCACATTAATAGTGCTCAATAAATACTTAATAAACAATAAATTGGAGTGTTTAGTGAAGACTGGTATGTAAAATGATGAAAATATTTGTAGGCCCTCAGTATTAGTACACATTGTTCTCTTGTGTATGAGCAATTACTATTACCATTTATATATATATATATATACACACACACACACACAAGTGCAGATATATATATATATATATATATGCATATACCCAGATATATGTACAAAAGAAATCAAAGAAAAACTAAATAAATGAAGAGATATTTGATATTCATGGATAGGAAGATTCAATATTCATATGTATATATGAGATATATATATGGGATATGTATGTATGTGCGTGTGTGTATGTATGTGTGTGTATATATATATATATATATATATATGGGGTAAAATATGATCTTTTGGCCTGTGCACATCAAGCCAATCAACATAACCATTATGCCACCAACTCACTATTTTTATGTGGTGATAATGTCAAAAATCCAGTCCATTAAAAATTTCAAAACACACAGTACACTATTAACTGTGGTCATCATGCAGTGCAATAGATTATTAAAGTGTATTTCTCTAGTCTAACTAAGTCTCCCTTTAGGGGGAGAAAAAAGCAGTAATTTTTCCTGTTTCATAATTAGGTTCTTGGCTGAGATCCCTAGAACAGAAGACAGATTAACAAGAAAAAATCATAATGATGTTTATTTGACAGAAGTCTTACATGTCATAAGGGCTTTCAGAAATGAGGACCCAGTGTTAACTGTTTGATTGGACTGACCTGTTTCTGGGACTGAGAAACTGATTCAATGGCTTTTGGAACAATCTGTCAACCCAGTTTCTTCTTTGCAAAACTTCTTTGAGAATTTCCACACAGTGGAATGATGGGGCTCAGGACATGCTACCCCAAAACATAGCAGCTTGGCATCTGAGGTAAGAGGAGAAGCAAGAATCTCACACTCACCTTCCCTTTGCCTTTCTACTCTGAAGCAGGTAAAAGCAGGCCAATCTTTTGACCTTTCTTTAAAGGAGGTTATAATACCCTCATTCTAAAGGGGTTCTGTTTATACTTAACAGAAAAAAAAAATTGTCACACAGAGATACCAACAAGAATCTCAACATAACGGCTTTTCTAACTTGCCTTTGGCTCACTATGATTAGACCCTATCTTTTTACCTCCAATTATACTTCTGCACAGCTGTCCATGAAGATACAGTTTTCTCTGCTTCTTTGGGTCTTCATTTCTGAAGGCTCTCACATATAACTTCTATTAAATAAATGTATATGTTTTTCTCTTCTTAATTTGTCTTTTTTAAATAGAAGTTTGAGATGTGAACCTAGTGCTGAGTAAGAAAATATATTACATTTTCACCCCACAGCCCTTTATGTTTTTCACTTTTGTTATTTTCCTATCATTGTTTTGGTTATTGTTGTTGAGGCTAATATCTTGTTAAAATTATTAATGTATTTGGATGTTACTAATCATTTTAATGGATAAGAACATTTATTTAATATTTAAAATTCATTTTTAAATTATCTACTATAACCAGATCTTCAGTACAAAATTTGGCAGGACGAGTAAAAGCAACAGAAAAGAAGGTTTTCATGATATTTTGTTGAAATTACTGGTTAGTGGCTCAACATAAAGCTGCTTTAATCATCTTCCTATTTCTGCAGGCCATGTGAAGCTTACAAGTCTCCAGGCAGATTATGGCTCTATGTAAACCAAGACAAGAAAATTAAAACTGTGAGAAGCTTTCTCACTCCATAAGGAGCTCTGTTTAAATAAAAAATAAAGGGCTTTTCTTACTTGCATGTCACAGAGAAACAGGCTTAAATCACTAGAGCAGTGTAATATGAGGCATGTTTAGAAATTCAGCAGAGCATAAGAAGGAAAAGCCTTCAGTGGTAAACAGCAGTATTTAACTGACACAGCTGTCTTTTAAAAATTTCTAAATGCTTCGTTTACCTTAGAGTGTAGTTCAGATCACTCAAAAATTAAAAAAGAAAAAAAAAAAAGGAAACCAACAACAACAGAAGAGAGCTTGCTTTGACATCAATCCATAAGGATTAGGTTTAGATTCAATCCTTTAGTAAACACAGTTATTTGGCATCTTTTTTTGATTTTTGTCTCTTGCAAAGGTATGACTTATTTAAATTTGAAGGGAATGGACATGTATCATAATATTCTGGGACAGAAAAGATTAAAAACAGTATCGAGCCCATTTGCCAACAGATTTTTGAATGGACTCTACAATAACAGCTACATAAAATATAGTTCATGTTTGTATACCTCTAATGAGGGCAAGCTCGTGATCTGTTAAGGAGACCCATTCCAGCACTGGACACTTAACTTTTGAAAGAAGATAAAACTTACAGAATTGAATTTGGCTCCCTAAAATTGCGGATTGCTACTGAATTCTTCAATTTATAAACATTTATCACAAATCTAATATTTTTTTTCTGTTACAAAGACATATTCATTTCACAATACACCGTAATATTTTGATTCTTAGCCTAAATTAACTTACCAGTTATTTTTGACTGATCTCAAATGTTATATAATTGAAATATTACATTCTGGGGTTCTCTATAGTACACAGGTGAGTATAAGTAACAAAAATTGTGTCTGTAATGAATTTCCCCCAATTGAGTATATTTTTAAAAGGCCGTGGTTTGATTTAACTTTCCAACTTATATTAACTTGTGATGAATAGAAGCAAACATGGACTGATTATTTTCAAGCAATGCTGTGGTACCTATGTATGCCAGGCACTCTTCTAATCAATTCACAAAAATTAATTTGCTTAATTCTTAAACCTACAAAGTAAATACTTTTATTATCCCTATTTTATGAAAGAAGAAACTGAGAATTTGAGAATAAGGTGTACAAGATTATATAGCTGGTAGAGTTGATAATTGATTGCAGATGGAAGGCCTCCAGAGCACTTTATCTTACCTAAGCGATCTTATAAAATAACTCTTACTAGAAATGTAGAAACTGGGGTAGAAAGAAAATAATTTTCTGATGATTATAGATAAGTAGAAATCTGAGATCCAAACTCTAAAAAAGGGAGAGGAAAACTTAAAATGTAAATTAGTATGAATTAATATAAAATAAAGATAAATGAAAACTAAGGCTTTATTAAACTTCATCAAATTGAATTGATGAATTCAATCTGGTGATATTATTGTAGGTAGGCTATTTAGCAGTTTATGCTCAAATCCACTAACTCAATAGATTTCACTACCCAAATAACAAAATTTAAGCTCATCTTTTTTTTTCTAATCTCCAAGAGTCAATGTGACCCACTAAAACACACAATTGACATTCACGGCATTGCCCTCTATTTCACATCTGTTTCAACTGCTGCTTCAGACACCTATCTTGACTGGTGGCAGATGTTGCTTTTCTTATTTCTTTAATGCACCACTGTACTGGGCTCCCCGATGCTTTTGTTCAACCAGGCACACAGTGACAATAGCTTCTTCTGATTCTGATTCACCTAGAAATGTCTTTTTATTTCTGTGCTTCAACAATTACATCTATGTCCCTAGATGTCCCTGGATGCTTCTGATTTAGAAGTTTGAAGTAGGAAAATGCCTATCCTATCTCTGATGGCATTTTGTAACAGAACAGCATGTGTCCTGAGTCGACGACAAATGTTGACTTTTCAGCAGCCACTCAGACCTCTTCACACAAACTTCCATTTCCCTCTGGTGAAACACTATTGCTTTCACTTTCAGGCAATTAGAGTTTGAGTAAAGCTGACACCAATTCTAACACAAGAATTGAGAACACGTCTTAAGCTAGTATTACAAAAGTGTTTGGTAATTTGATAGAAATATGACTCAATAGGACAATTACATTAAAAAATATATTGTCAGCATGTTATGTGAAAAGGTCACTTAATTTTGCTCTCGGACCTGGAATTCAAGAATGAGATGAACACTATCATTTTGTTGCTAAATGAAGCTTGAGAATAAAGACAAGAAATTGCAAAACAGAAGCAAGAACTGGAAAGAAATCACATACTGCTGCTAATGTTTGAGCCCTGAATTGAGTCATTTCTAAAACTTGCATACCACCAGTCATTTTGGTTTGCATCTTCTGCAACTTGCAACAACAAAAGTCCGAACTGAGTATCTTAACCTCTGATTCTTAGTAAACCAGCTCTCATACAAGCATTTTATTTGCTACTACTTCATTAGGTGTTCAATCCAAGGAAGCAAACATGAAGAGAAAGAAAATAACATGCAAAGACAGAGAGTCAATTCGAAGCCATTAGTAACTTGGGATCTTCTGAGAAGTCAATATAGCACACAAGCTCTACATCAGAATAGTCCACAAGCTATATATCAGGCTAGTCCACAGTGATGGAAGGTGTGGAGAAATGGAATGGTAAATATATCCATTAGTTCCTCTTTCTCACTAGTGAATTGTTAAGCCCATCGACAGATTGCTATGTCTCCCCCATATTTCTGGGTTGAAAAATATGGGTGCTAAACAGAATTCCAAGGTGTCCTGAAAATTTACATTGACAAAGACTCTCGCCAAACTCTAGCCAGGCTTTTCTCATCCCTGTTTAACTAGTATCTGTCCTTGGGCTTTATACTCAAGAGCGAGAATTCTGCTAAGTCAGTTTAGTAAGAATCTCACACCATTAATATCTTACCACTCTCAATATCTTACTGGGTTTCTCATCCTCCGCCATCCCCCCAGGCAATACATAATTACCCTCACTTTCCTTCAGCAAGAATTATGTTAGGTCAGTTTAGCTAGAAATTTTCCTGATGTTTTCACTTAATAATTTTCCATCCCCTGACCCCAGTCTACACATTGGCTATAAAACCCCACTTGTCCATGCTGCTTTCAGAATTGAGCCCAGTTTTATAGTGAGGTCTCTTTTGCCCTGCTGCAATAGAAAAATAAGTTTTTATCACTTTACTGTCAGGCTCTGGCTTTTCTTTTAACAACATCAAAGAAAAGTCTGGAGTGGGAAGTAAAAGGCTGAGGTATTGTCAGATACACCTTGTTGGTGCTGATCAGTGCCCAGAATAGGTTGGTTATGTAGTAGTGGTTAGAACAAGAGGAGGCTGCAAGAGGATCTAAAGTGCTTCACAGTGGTGCCTAACAAACTGATGCACCCTAGTGATTTAGTCCTTACCGTTTTATTACATGGCACTGGGAGGGTCCCACCAAAGAATTTCCAGAACCTCTAAAATCTCCATTCTTTACATTTTACTTCATACGCATCTCTTTGGTAGGCCATATAGGAATGTTACTTGACAGAAGTTTGAATTGGGTTGATTTAAGTAAATATCTACACTGTATTTAAATTTTCTCATCTCTTACAACATAAAGATACTTAAGATCAGGCACATCTTTCCTCTGTTTTTGGTAATTTTTGCATTATGAACTTTATTGTTCAGTAGTTTCCTTGAGGATCTATCCCCTTGTCTTCAAATTCAGTAAGCATAACTGTATATAACTGGAACCTGATTGTAGACATGGCATATTATTGTTTTACCCATGGGCTCTGGCTCCATATGAAAATCAGAAGATGAAGTTAGCTGTCAGTGGAGTTTCTTCCTATGAAGACCAGACAAAGAGGCCAGCCATTGCAATAAAATATTCTAAATAGATTAAAATTCAAATATAAAAATATTTACAATGAGAGTCAATCACAGCAATAAAATAATAAATACATTAAATGATTAAAGTAACTGACAGTAGACAAGTCATAAGAACTAATTACTTAAAAGGAATTAGAAAGTCAAGTAAATAGAAGTATTACATAAAATAGTTATATATAAAATAACATAGAGTTGATTCTTGTTATTCTTGGTAGTTAAGTTTTATAAAGTCATCATAAACACTAAATTAGCACATATTGAATTATTTCTCCTAGGGGAAATATAGGGTTAGATTCCTGTGAACCTCTGCTGATAACAGTTTTGTTAACTGATCAATACATAACTTGGTTTTGTGTGTGTTTCTGTTTATACTTCTTATTTAATGTATATTTTGATTAATTAACATCAAACTCAAAACGAGCAGCAATATAACTCATACTAAATGAAGATTATCTAACACACTTATTTTCTCAAGAAGTTTTAGTGATATTGAAGAGGTGCAGGGAAGTGCTAGGAGGAGAAGGAAGGGTCCCTGGTGAAGGCTCCGCCCCAGGCCTGTCCCCCACAAACGTAGGTGAGGACAGGCACTCCTGCCTTTGCACCCAAATGTTGCATTTCCCAAGACTACCCTGGCCCACCATGCCCCCATCCTGGGTCTATAAAAACCAGAGACCCTAGCAGGCACACTCTCAAGTGGCTGGATGTCAAGATGGGTGGATGTGCGGAAGAAAACACAGTGGCTGGACATTAAGAGGACATTGAGGGTAACATGCTGGCAGATAGCACGCACTGGTAGGCCACTGACAGATGGAATGAGGCAGAGTTTGGCCTGGACAGTCAGAGGAGAGCCCAGGCTGCCCAGCAACCTGACTCCAGGGGAATATAATCTCCCTTCTGGCTCCCCAATCTGCTGAGAACTACTTCCACTCAATAAAACCTTGCACTAGTTCTCCAAGCCCACATGTGATCTGATTCTTCTGGTACATGAAGACAAGAACCCTGGGATACAGAAAGCCCTCTGTACTTGTGATAAGGCAGGGGTCTAATTGAGCTGACTAACACAAGCCACTTAGGGATGGCTAAACTAAAAGACCACCCTGTAACACACATCTACTGGGGCTTCAGCTTTAAAGATTCATTTCTTGACACTGCTGTGGAGTTGGAGCCTCACAGCCTGCCTGTCTGTATGTTCCTCTAGAGGTTTGAGCAGCAGGGCACTAAAGACGTGAGCCACACCCCCATCGCATGCTCTGCGAGGAGGAGGACAAGGGACAGGTGGACTTTTTCTGTTTCAACCAGTGCCTCATTCAGGATATCAGTAGATGAGTGTGAGTAAATGCGAAACTGTTGGGTCTGCTCCTCTTCCAAAACCCTGCCGCCTCTCTTTCTTTCCTCCAGGTAAGAGGCTCTGTTTCCCTTCACGGAGTTTTAAACTACCCTAACTGGGCTGGTCAAAACCCCCAAATTTCATCTCTTTTCTCTCAAGGCTTAAAATGGCTCTTATCTCTTTCCTTATAATGCTAAGAGTTTTGCTACTGGCTGTGTCAATGTTACTAAATAAAATGAACAATTGGCTCAGCCACCAAAGGTGCAAATCAGACCAGCTGTTCATAGAGGTGCCATGTATGTCTCTGCCTTGACGGACAGCTGCAGGCACACAAGGTTCAGAGGACCTCTCTTATCCTTTCCCCTCCCAGCTTGGGCGCCCAGCCTAACAGCCACAAGGTGGACAGGAAAAAGCTGAGGTGGTAGCCAGAACCCTACATGGTGCTTCTTGCCAGCTGTGCCAATGGAACCTTTCCTTCCTTGGCCAAGGAATTCAACCTGGTCCGAACTGGGTGAAGGATGGGAAAATTATGAGAATTAGAGGGGCCCACTTGCACTAAGCAAAAGATCCCCTCCAGTATCCCCCCATTTTTTCCTCTTTAACTGTTTTTTCTCTCTCTCTCTTTTTTTTTTTTCCTTTTCTAAGTGGGAGGGCTCCCCCTTCCAGCTCTGTTTCTGATAGGGAAGTTAATAGAGGAATGACTTTTGCTGGCTGAGAACGGCAAATTCAGCAGGGCACATTTGAGACACTCTAAATGGACACAAACAACCTCTGAAATACCTTTTCAGTCCCAAACTTGATTCCAAGCTTCAGGCAGAGGCCCTAGAAAGAAAAATCAGGTCTGAGGGATCCAAAGCCAGGCAACAGACCCAGTGTAAATGGGCAGGACCAATTCCTGCTGACAGTATTCCACCTCATGGAAGGAGGCCATGCTTCATGGCATAAGCAGGCCCAGGGAACTCAAGGTTTGCCAATAGCAGGGAGAAAGGGAGGCATAGGTGAGGGTGGTTAATTTCTATTCTCCAGGATTCCCTGCTTCATGGGTCCATACTGCATTGGTACCTATGGCTGGCTCTTGCCAAGGTTGCCAGGGCTCAGGGACAAGAGGTGGAAAGTTAAGGGAGTATGCTTGCTTTCTCTCTCCATAACAGCCTGAGTTTTTCATTGAAAGAAGGAAAGGAGTGAGAGTCTCCTCTATTCTCTGTCTTTTAGAATGGGCAACCAGTTCTCTTCATAACCTACAGCTTATACTCCTCTGGAGTGTATCCTTAACTATAGGAACTGCTTTGACCCTTAGAATCTAGTAGAAAAGCACCTCATAGCCCTTTGTGCAAAGATTTGGCCAAATTTTGATTTACAGGAAGAGGTGGCTTGGCCTCAGGAAGAGAGCATTCATTTTGATACCATCCGGCAACTGGAACTTTTCTGTAGACATGAGGACAGACGGTCTGCGGTCCCTAGGTGCAGGCTTTCTATACCTTGCAAGACAATCCAGATGTTTGCCAACAATGTAGGATTGATCTAGCCTTCCTGTTTGTTGTCTCAGGGAAGGCTGCAAGGGGCAAGCCCAAGGAATTAAAGACACAAATCCCAGAGGCATTCCCAGCAGAGGAGCCAGCTCCCTCCAGCCCTGCTCCTCCTCCAGGTCCATCCCAATCACCCTATCCAGCTTCAGCCTCTCACTTGCCCTCTCCCAGAAATCCTCACCCTAAACAAGCCCCAGTCTCATTCTTGCCCCTCCAACAGATGCCCAGTGAATTTGGGCCCAGTAAGGTCCAGGTCCCCTTCACCCTACAGGACTTAAAGCAAATTAAGTGGGATCTTGGCAACTTTTCAGATGACCCTGACATATAGAGGATTTCCAGAATTTTATCCAAATATTTGAACTGTCCTGGAGAGGGATTATGTTACTTTTGAATCAGACCTGACGGACAGGAAGAACAGGCTGCTCTGCAAGCAGAAGAGAGATTTGGGGATGAGCTTTGTAATCACATAGAGCATCAGGGAAGGAGGTGAATATTACCCAATTGGAATAGAAGCAGTGCCAATGAATAACCTTAAATGGGACCCCAACAACAAGATGGAAGACTGGAAAAGAGACACCTGCAGGTGTGCATAATGGAGGGTTTACCTCGGGTAAGAGCAAGCCTCTCAATTATACTAAGTTGTCCATTATCTACCAAGGATTTGATGAAAATCCCACTGCTTTCCTGGAAAGGCAAACAGAGGCATAGTAAAGCATAACTCTCTGTCTCCTAATTCAGCCGAGGGACAGCTGATCCTAAAGGAAAAATTTATTACTCAGGCAACTCGTGATATCACAAGGAAGTTGGAGATATGGTCCCTGAGACCAGATAGCACGCTAGGGGCCCCCATGAAGGTGGCCACCTTGGTCTTCCACAATAGAGAAAAGGAAACAAGAAAGAGACAGAAGCTTTCATGGCCACCGTGCAACCCCACAAAACCCAAAACTCCTGGGGTATACCTGTTAACTGCTAAAGATATGGCAAGAATAGTTACCTATCTTCTAAAGTTTAACTGCTCCCATACAAGGTTTAATTTATTTCACCAGAGTGAAATGGCTCAGGGTACAATGTTGTCATTAGTATATTTCACTTCTTACCTCTATAATCTTTGACACTAAATTCTTTCCTTGTATAGTATACATGTTTAAGATATGCAGACTTAACCTTATGAAACTTTTTTTCTCTCACACCTAAGAAGCCATCAAACTCCAATCAGGCAACCAGAGCCTAGAATGATGGCTCCTCTTTGCTAGGTACCCTTAGTTTCCTCTGGGAGGAATCTGACTGCAGTTTTCCCCAAAACAACGTACCCTGTCAGTAGCAAGCAGCTAAGACCAGTCATCATCTATATTCTAATGGCAGTTAGATGTACCTCTTCAGAGGGAGGAAATGATAAGGAAGAGGGGCAGGGAAGCACTGGGAGAAGGGGAGGCCCCTGGTGAGGGCTCCACCCCGGGCCTGTGGCCATGGACCTCAGTGATGATAGGCACTGCTGCCTTCAAGCCCAAATGTTGCATTTCCCAAGACCACCCTGGCCACCATGCCCCCATCCTGTGCCTATAAAAACCTGAGACCCTAACAGGCATACACATAAGCAGCTGGATGTTGAGAGGAACAGATCAGTGGAAGAAGACACAAGCAACTGGACATCAAGGGGAGCATACCAGCAGAAGAGCACACAATAGATGCCAGTATGCCTGGAGGCCATTACTTGTGGAACAAGGCAGAGTTTGGCAGGGGCAGCAGGAGGAGAGTCTGGGCCACCGAGTGGCCTGACTCCAGGGGAAAACCATCTCCCTTCTGGCTCCCCCATCTGCTGAGAGCTAATTCTCCTCAATAAAGCCTTAAACATATTATTCCCCAAGCCCAGTGTGATCCAATTCTTCCAGTATACAGAAAGACCTCTGTCTTTGTGATAAGGCAGGGGTCTAATTGAGCTGACTAATACAAGCTGCCTATGGACAGCTAAACTAAAAGAGCACCCTGTAACACACGCCCACTGGGGCTTCAGCTTTAAATATTCACTCCTAGACACTGCCATGGGGTTGGAACAGCACAGCCTGCCCATCTGTATGTTCCCTTAGAGATTTCAGCAATGGGGCACTGAAGAAGTAAGCCACACCCCCATTGGGAGCACTGTGAGGGGAACAAAAGACACATGAGATTGTCCTGGGGGAAAAAAATCAATGCTTTATCAACCCTTGTATTTCTATATATATATATTTCCTATGTGATTTTGTATTTGAAATTTTATGCTATTTGATTTAATATTTCCATAAGCATTATATTCATTCTCAATTTACCAATTTCAGAGAATTAAGACTTACCCACTTGGGTGGAATTAACGCCTCTTTTTGAGATGTATGCTTTCTAAATTTGGTAAAAGTTAAATATTTGATTAGAGTCCATTATGTTTTGGAATACACCTGAAGTAAAAATTATCAGGGAAACTATGCCAAAGTTAACAAGTATGTGGCATATTACATATTCACCACTTTTATTATTTCGTTTTTTAGTTACTTACACATTCAGTAGTCACTCTACACTGTTACTGAAGCATTCTTATTAACTGAATTAATAACTACTGTTATTTTTTAGCACAAAGTAGTATTCTAATTTGTCTAGTTTATACTGTTTGTTTTAATGAAAATAAATTACTTTCAAACATTCTAAAAAACACTTATGACATTTTCTCTCTAATGTACAACATATCTGTTAATATATGTTGTTAATGGGAAACTGCAATTTTTTTTATTGGTTTAGAGTAACCACAAAGAACACATTTACAAATGTGTAGAGTGTCTGATATAGAGCTTGATACCATTGTAGTGTTCAATATGTTAGTGTGATTTAAAAGGTAGGTTTAAAAATAAGATAAATTATTTTTTACTTTCAGTGGAAAATTCAGTTATTTTATACACATCACATTGATCAGTAAAAAAAACTAAACGAATACAATGGTGAACTTAACCCTTCATGGAAAATATTTCAGAGGTTTATTCTGCTCAACTTCATATTATGAGAAGAAAAATCAATCCACATGAAGTTTTTAACAAACCAGAATTTTGAACATGTTCTAGTGAAAAGGTAAGTTACTAAGAAATACAGTTACATAATATTCCATGGTGTATATGTGCCACATTTTCCCTGTCCAGTCTATCATCGATGGGCATTTGGGTTGGTTCCAGGTTTTTGCTATTGTAAACTGTGCTGCAATGAACATTCCTGTACATGTGTCCTTATAGGAGAACGATTTATAATCCTTTGGATATATACCCAGTAATGGGATTGCTGGGTCAAATGGAATTTCTATTTCTAGGTCCTTGAGAAATCACCACAGTTCGTGTCCTTTGAAGGGACATGGATGAACCTGGAAACCATCATTCTCGGCAAACTGACACAAGAACAGAAAATCAAACACCACGTTCTCACTCATAGGTGGGTGTTGAACAATGAGAACACATGGACACAGGGAGGGGAGCATCACACACTGTGGTCTGTTGGGGGACATAGGTGAGGGACAGTGGGGGGATGGGGAGTTGGGGGAGAGAGAACATGGGGAGAAATGCCAGATATAGGTGATAGGGAGGAAGGCAGCAAATCACACTGCCATGTGTGTATCTATGCAACAATTTTGCATGTTCTTCACATGTACCCCAAAACCTAAAATGCAATTTAAAAAATAAATAGATAAATAAAAAATAAAAATAAAAATGTGTAGGGACACTGCTGCATACAGATTATTAAAAAAAAAAAGAAATACAGTTACAATATAAGGTGCTACTGGGTGTCAATTCAGTGAGAAGTTTAAATTTTGAGAAACTCAAGAAATAAAAATGCATGGAAAATTGAACTTATTGGAAATAATTTAGAGATATAATTTTTTTAATCTAATGATTGAAGCAGCCAAACTGAGTACAGTTTCTGCATTTAAGGGAAAATGTTTGCCAATCTCTTGTGCATTTTTCTATTTTCTTCTTCCTTATTTAGACAAACATTTCTCATGCCCATAACAATGGGATCACAGTAGTACTACTAGCATTCTTCAGAATTAAAACAGTTATTTTGCTATTATATAAAAATATAATATTTGATTACTTTATTTGCTTAGAAATAAAATGTTGTGATTCTACAGTTAAAAATTACTTTCCATCATTATTTACTGTGATAGGTATATTTTAATAGAAGGTACTCAAAATTTAGGTAGTTTACACACGTTTCTTAAAAGCCTTCTCTTCTTAAAGCTTCTGTTTTCAAAGACAATGTATTTAAAAGATTCACAGGATCCCGGGCATGGTGGCTCACGCCTGTAATCCAAGCACTTTGGAGGCCAAGGCAGGCAGATCACCTGAGGTCAGAAGTTCAAGACCAGCCTGACCAATATGGTGAAACCCCGTCTTAAAAAAAAGAAATAAATAAACAAATAAAAATAAAAATAAAATAAAAGATTCACAGGAGTGCTCAATAATCTAGAGTTTTGTGTAAGGTCACTCAAATGATAAGAACAAGTTATTTGGGGCTTTAAAAATCTCTAAAGGAATATATTTTGAAGAAAACAATTCTGATGTTATATTGATTCAGATTCATTATGACACACATGCATATTAATAAATTTATGGTCAGAATCATGATAGCCAGCTTTGCAACATCCTAAAAGATTAAAGATATACTTTAGTGTTTCATGCTCTCTACCAAGACAGAGGGTACATTTATATATGTAAGAGACCTTTTAAATGAGAGTTGAAATCAGAGTAATGCCTACATAATAATCACTTAACAAAAAAACTTCAAGAAAGTAGTGTCTGAATTATGAGCCATACTAGTGTTTACATGCACTTAGATTAAAAAAAAAGTTAACTGCTTACTTCTATTTATCTTAAATTCTATGTGTTTTCGTAAAATGTACAATCAGATTGAAAATAGTTACAGACTTTGGTGTTAGAATCCGTCTCTTTTAGAGAGTTTGAGACCCATATTTATCAAGTTGAGGAAGAAATTCAGCAGAGGCTTCCCCCAATTCCAACCTAAGTAAGCCACCTCTCCTTATTGCAGCGATCTCCTGCCTTCTTAGTTCATCTCTATATTTCTCTAAGGATTCCCACACCACGATCACTGGCCTTCAACTCCCTTGCTACTCAGATTAACTTCCATGGTGATTTAAACATTGAGGTCCATCAACTATCAATTCAACATAACTCAGTTTCTTGATCTCTTCACTGAACCATCTACCTCCACTGTTATCGCCCATAAATGTACCTAAGTCTCATTTTGAAACATGACACTTTATAGCTATTGTTTCATCCTTAATTTCACTCCTCTAGTATTTCACTCTGATGATTAGAGATACAATGACATTTACAGTAGATATTACATTCTCATGTCAATTTCTTTCAAACCCAGTCCACTATCGATGGTCCTGTTTTAGAGTTATTATTTTGCAAACACCTGTAACTATTTCTTTATCCCTTATTTCTTTCTCACCTGACAAAATTCCAACCCTGGTTAAATCTAGGCATCTCAATGCTGTGAAGTCAAAAGTTGCTATAGAAAAATATATAGAAGTTTTGACTGAAATCCCTTCTAATTATATCCAGAAATACTAAATGTTCTACACTACCAGAAGATACCACTGCATTTTCCTTAACTATGTATTTTCCTATAATCTATGACTATTATTTACACAATGTCTTATTCTATCTTGCTCTTCTAAATCTCAGGTAATGCATTTTTCAATATTTCATAGAAAAAAATGTAAGCATCAAATGAGATGACTTCTTCTCACCGTTAATTTAAACAAGCCATTGACATCAGTACTATATACATTGTCTTCCTTCTTACTATAATGTGAGAGGCATCTCCATGTTTCCTTTCTTTTTCTGTACTATATCTCTTCCCTTTTTGCAAAAGGCAAAAGCCAATTTTCTGGCTCATTTTACTACAAACTGTCTTCAACATTTGTTGCAGATGACAATTCCCTCACCTAAATACTTTCTTCTCTTGAGTTTTAGAATATTACTTTTTCATGAATTGCTTACTTATGCTTAGTTTTTCACTGTTGGCTTTTTGTCCTTAATAGGCCTCTAAATATTATAGTAAATAGGGCACTATATTGGTTTTTCTTCCTTTATCTACAATGCATAAGTTAATTACTTTATCTGATGCAACAGCTTCAAATATAACCCTTAAATGATATTGGCAACCTGACCTTCCTCCGAAAAACATATATGAGAATAATCATCACTTTCCTGGCTTAAGATATACTGTAGGAAAGATGTAGGAATCAAAATGTATAAATAATATGTAAGTATTATTTACATATAGGTGTGTGTACATGTATGTGTATAAATACGTAAATGTATTATACATAAAATTGCTATTGCCTACTTGTATACTCCATTTTAATGCTTCATAATCATCTCTAGTTAAATGATGGAAATAAAAGTCTTACTCTATTCTCATTGAAAGTATTTCCCACCTAAGCGTTTCATGTCTCAGTAAATAATACCAAAATTTATTCAGCTGATTTCTATTTGATTTTTTAAATTATTCTCAAAATGTTGCTCAGTATGTCACTTTCACTCAATTTATACCTCCAAACACATTAATTTTTCTAAATCTCAGCTACTAAATTCATAGTTCAAGTCACCATCTTTTCTAATATATAACATAAACATATTCTATCTGTTGGTCTCTCTGCTACCATTATTGTTTCCTCAAATGTGAAGCAACGTGATAGTTCAAAAATATAAATTAGAGTTTAATATCTCTCCACTGGACACCCTCAGAAGTCTTATTTGTCTTAGTTCGGGCTGCTGTAACGAAGTGTCATAGACTGTCTGTTTCTCAAGCTCTTACTACAGTGCTGCCTCGTTCCTATTCCAAGGGTCAGTTCAGATGATATCTCCTCTAGAGCCTTTTCCTGGCCACCAACTCACAGTGGCTGTGGACAACATTTTATTTCATCCTCTTCACAGCAGTTATCAATAACTGTCATTATATCATACAAGTATTTGCTTGTGTATCCATTAGAAATATCTCAGACTATGTTGTAAATTCTTTGTGGTAAAATTCTTACATTTTACTGTATTTTATCAACTAGAAGTGACTAAAACAGAGTTTGGCAAATCGACTCTAGATTAAGCCCTGATGAGTTTCTGGTTAAGGAAGAAAAGAGATTCATTATCAGTTTGTTTGCTAGAGAAGAGTAGACTATATTATTAAGATTAAAGATCAGGTAAAATGCTTTACTTCCAATCCTTTTATCTCCCAAAGCAAGAGAGGTTGGGTTGACAAAATCTATGCCTTCATCAAAAAGATCTCACTTCCAATACTTTTGCCATGGTCATTATAAAATTTAGCTCATTATTAAGTGATTATTTAGGAGACCCCTCTAAAAATGCCTAAAATATGTTTAGTACAAAGGGATATATCTTCAGATTTAGAATTAAAAAGATATTTATAGAGTGCTCTCCACGCACTAGGAGTTGTGTCAAGTGTAAGGAATACTATAAAGTTTAAGAAATATGAGTTTCCTCTCTTTATAGTACTTGATGGAACTGAGATTAGGTTATAATTGAGATTAGGTTATGATTTTATAACTCTGGAGCAGTGGAATCCATGAAAAAAATATTTGAAGAATGAGAACATGGGAAAATATGTATTTAGTGCAGATTAACTAAGGTAAGAACTGAAAAGTGCCTATTGAATTCAATGGCCAGGGAATTTAGTCACTTTCATAGAGACAGATTTGGAACAGATAGATTTAGTACAGTTAGCTAGATAGAGGTGTGCAATCCTACGCCCTCAGGAAGTAGAATGAATAACGCCTTGAAAAAAAGAGGGAGAATATAGGAACACATGTGAGATAAAAAACAAATTTGTTTTATTTCTATAAAAAAGGAGAAACTTAAAAAATATAATTACTATTTAAATAAATCAATATAAAGAGAAGTATTTTGGATAAAGTTGATAACTGAAAAATGTTTATATATCAGTTCTCTACTAAGAAAAGAAAATATGGAAATTAAAAACAGCAACACTGAAAGGAGCTTGAGATGAAAGGAGATGCTAGCTCTGGATGCACTTAATTTTGTAGGTCTGAGACAGGAAGAGAAGAAAGTTTTCTCATGATACTTTCCTCTATATTTCTAGAAAGTATGAAGAAGATTATCTTCTCAGAGTGCTGGCAGCAGGGATTATATTGACTGTGAGGAAAAAATGGAAAATATTTGTAATAAACACTGATGACAGAATGAGAAAGCTTGATACATAGAAAAAACTGCTGAATGGTACACAGCAATGTTTTCAAATTGAACATTATATAGTGAGGGAATGGTTCTATCTCAGTACTGGCCAAATAATAGTGTACCACTGACCCCACAGAAATACAACCCTCAGAGAATAGTATAAACACTTCTATGCACATAAACTAGAAAATCTAGAATAAATGGATAAATTCCTGGACACATACACTCTCTCAGTACTGAACCAGGAAGAAATTGAATCCCTGAACAGACCAATAATGAGTTATGAAATTGAGGCAGTAATGAATAGCCTACCGATTAAACCATTGTGTAAACCAGGACTGAACAAATTTACAACTGAATTCTACTAGATGTGCAAAGAACAGCTGGTACCATTCCTACTGAAACTATTCCAAAAAATTGAAAAGGAGGGACTCCTCCCAAACTCATTCTATGAGGCTAGAATCATTTGGATACCAAAACCTGGCACAGATACAACAAAAAGAAAACTTCAGGTCAATATCCTTGATGAACATTGATGCAAAAATCCTCAACAAAGTACTGACAAACAAATCCAGCAGCACATCACGAAGCTAATCCACCATGATCAAGTAGGCTTCATCCTGGGATACAAGTTTGGTTCAACATGCACAAATCAATAAATGCAATTCATCACATAAACAGAGCTGAACACAAAAACTACATGATTATCTCAATAGATACAGAAAAGGCTTTCCATAAAATTCAACAACTTTTCATGTTAAAACTCTCAAAAAACTAGTTATTAAAGAAACATCCCTCAAAAAAATAAAAGCCATATATGACAAACCCACAGCCAATAGCATACTGAAAGAGCTAAAGTTAGAAGCATTCCCCTTGAAGATATGGCTCAAGACAAGGATGCCCTCTCTCACCACTCCTATTCAACATAGTATTGGAAGTTCTGGCCAGAGCAATTAGGCAAGATAAAGAAATAAAGCATATTCAAATGGAAAGAGAGGGAGCCTAACTATCTTTGCTTGCAGATGACATGATCTATGTGTCTTTTCTTGTACCAGTACCATGCTGTTCTGGTTACTGTAGCCCTGTAGTATAGTTTGAAATCAGGTAGCATGGTGCCTCCAGCTTTGTTCTTTTTACATAGGCTTGCCTTAACTATTTGGGCTCTATTTTGTTCCATAGGAATTTTACAATAGTGTTTTTTTTTTTTTCTAGTCTTGTGATACAAAATCAATGCACAAAAATTGCTAACATTCCTATATATCAACAACAGAGAATCCAAGAGCCAAATCACAAATGAACTCCCATTCACAATTCTCACAAAAAGAATAAAATACCTAGGAATACAGCTAACAAAGGAATACAGCTAACACATAGACTGATGGAACAGAATAGAGAACACAGAAATAAAATCACACACTTAGACAACCATCTTATCTTTGACAAACCTAACAAAAACAAGCAACGGGGAAAGGATTCCCTATTTAACAAATGGTGCTTGGAAAACTGGCTAGCCATATGCAGAAAACAAATTGGACCCCTTCCTTACACCTTATACAAAAATTAACTCAAGATGGATTAAAGACTTAAATATAAAACCCCAAACCATAAAATTCCTAGAAGAAAACCCAGGCAATACCATTCAGGACATAGGCAGGGCAAACACTTCATGACAAAAGCATCAAAAGCAAAATTGACAAATAGGATCTAATTAAACTAAAGAGCTTCTGCACAACAAAAGAAACTATCATCAGAGTGAACAGGCAACCTACAGAATGGGAGAAAATTTTTGCAGTCCACCCATTGGACAAAGGTCTAATATCCAGAATCTAAAAGGAACTTAAACAAATTTACAAAAGAACCTTTTTTAAGGGACAATTGGCATCAAGTTTGTTCTGTTATTCTTCAATTCTTCCTTCATCCTCCTCCTAGAACATGGATACCTGAATGTGAATGTCACTGTGCTGAACTAAGTGCCCAGAGTATCATAGAGCACTTGAATGGAAGATGCCTAGGTGTTGAGGCCTTGGAGTGTAAACAGAACTAATACTTGTTTTCTGGAGTATTAGGATTCTGAAATTATTCTAATACTTTGTAAATTATATTGTTTCATTTACAAACATATCAATAGTAATTTTATATACTTTGATTATTATATATTATTCCTGGAAGATTACAGGAAATAAATTAAATTAAATACCTATACATTATTAGCTTAAAAAAATCTCCATTACAAATAATAGTAAATGCTCTTTGGATTCTTATAGAATAGAGTCTATAAGTTGAAGATGTCCTTCAGATGTCAATGTGGAAATAGTGTGGGTGGTATATGATTTGTCTGCTCCTTGAATAGAGGTTATTAATTTAAACCCCATTTAGTCAGAATTTGTGACAATTTGGAAGGAATCCAACATTACCCAGGGGAAAATAACTTTGCCTTAAAATTAAAATGATAAACATCATTAACAGATTTTGATGCATCATTTTACATGTAAACAAAGATATTCTAATTTTTAATTTTCTTCATCTGCTAAAGGAAGGTCCCCAAACACCTAATTTAGACAGTGTTTATTTATGCACCAGCTCCTGTGTGGCCTGGGCAGGAAGAATATTCTATTTCATACAGACTATTCCCTGAGGAAAATGTTTTAGTATCTTAGAAAAGTTTCATTTGAAATCAGACACTTGAGTAGAAAAAAATTATTAGAAGTTTTGGCTACTTCTGAAGTAAGTCACATATGATATTTTGTGGGCCAAGTGGTGCAGAAACTATGAAACTTCCAGCTCCTTTCAAAAGATACACAATAAATAAGAAAGTTCTGGCCAAAGGGATCCCCCTGAGGCTGTGCTGCAGCTTCATTTTTTAACCCTTTTGTTAGTAATCCATAGAGAAACCTAGAATTATCTTACCAGTTTCAATAAAAATTACCCATTGACCAATGATTTTACCTTTAAGAATACATATTGTAACTATAAATGCATATGGTTAATGCATTTGAGAGTTTATTAATTGATCCTTTTTATAGTTACAAAGGATTGGTAACAATCCAGGTTTCATTCATATGAGGTGGATTGAATCAACTCTGAAATATTCACGTAATGGAATGCTCTGTAACTGTTGAAAACATAAAGGAAAGAAAACTAAGAAAATTCTTAATGTATTAGTGTAAATAAATCTCCAAGATACTCCATTGGACAATATTGTGAGCCAAATATGATAGTATTCAGGCAATTTTGTGTGGTTCATATTGTTGAATATAAAACAAGCAAACAGAAAAAGAAAACACAGACAATTCATATGTTATGCTAACTTATGTGGAAAAAATAAAAGAAAATTATAATTACATATGGTCATGTTTCCTTGGAAACTGAAGATGTTAACACAATTAGTTACTTATAAGTGTTAGAGTAGGAGGAGAAAGGGGAGAGACTGATGATTTTCTTGTAAACTTTTGTATAGTTTTTAAATTTTTAACCAAGTAAATGTATTACTTTACTTTTTAAAAGCACTATTTTGTCCTACACTATACTGGATGAATTTTAACTGAGCCACCTACATTCCTTTTTGTTGAGATTTCTAATGTGAATCTTACATTAATAAGGTAAAAAAAAAAAACTAAGATTTACTTTATTACAAGATGTACTTTCTCTAATAGATATTCATTAACGTAGTTTTAAAAATTATAAAATGCTAGACCTTTTCAATATCTTATCTAAAAATGGCATTCTCTTAAAATCATTTTGTGACTCAAAACTATGCATATATAAAACATCTTCCCGTATTCATGCCTGAGAAATGAAAACATTTTATTACAGCATTTATATTATTTTTTTACAGCCTCATGAAATGCTCCAGCAAAATGCATAATGTTATTTTTTTCTTTACTACATATGTAGATATCACAGGGGGTAAATGGTTATTAGAGCAAAATTTACCATGTGTAATAAGCACCTGCTAGGACTGTGGGGTCAGTGTTTCTGATGAGACATTGACTAGCTACTTATTATAATTAGCATCATTAGGCCTTTTAACTGCTGCTCCCATTAGAAGGAAGACATTTTCTTAACCTACTTTGTAAGTATTTATAATGCCTGCTGATTTTCAGCTGTGAAGGCATCATTCATTACATTCATAGGTTTTTATGGACAAAGAGGCTGAATGAGGTTTTCTACTAACATCCTGTTCCATTTGATTATATCATTCTACACCTAGTGCATACAAAGAATTAGAATTCATTCAGTTGAAAATGCCTCCCTGAAGGTCTTATGCAAGTTTTGTGAGCCATCTAGGTGCCTACATTTTTATATCCAGGTAGAAATTAAACGGAAGCAACGAGAAATACTATGAAAGCCGTGAAAGGCAACGGCTGCTCCTAAGTGTTAAACAAATTGCCAGCAGTATTTTATATGTATGTAGTACTTGGCTCTCTAGCTGCTTAACTTTTATTAAATCCATTTATTTAATGCCTTGAGGCATTACTGTTCCCAATATTTGCCTCATTATAAATTTTAGAAGCCTAGAAGTTAACGAAATGTTCAAGATCGCACAGTATACTAGTGGTAAAACCAGGAGCAAATCCAGAGAGTTTGGGTTCAGAATGTATACTCTTAATTATTATTCTATAAGAGTTATTAATTCATGGAATATATACTACACGGATTGAATATATGAATAAATGAATGAAGGTATGATTAAATCAATACACCAATAACAGTTTAAGTCAGTGGAATGAACAATACTACAAAACAAAATCTATTCGAAATCAAGTTTAATATAATTTTGGAGATTATGTGTTCTTACCTTCATAATTAGACCATTGGCTCCTCTCTAACTACAATGATTCTATATTCTGTAGATGAATACAAAATGCATTTTTTCTCAAATTCAGATTTGTTCTCAATCTTTGTAGGGAGATCATAAAATTGATAAATAGAATCCGTATATTTATTCAAATCATTTTAATATAATACCCACCATAGCTCAGAGCTGTGCAGTGCAGAAGGAGAAATTAAGATGGCATAGCCTCTGCATTCTAGGAATTTTTTGTAATCAGTTGTTTATTATTCACCAGGACATTGCTTCTGTATTTTCGGGATATTCTGAGAACACAGAGAAAGGGGCAGATAAATAGCCTCAGAAATGGATAGAAACATAGGAATTTTTCTAACCAAGTGTTTTGGGCTGAGTTCTGAAACCTGAGTAAGTCATTAAAAAAGAGAGGAAGCACAGTGCAGATAGTTACAGTAACCAAGTATGGGATCAAGAAACAATGAAAGTATGTGCATTCAGGTAACTTCATTTAGTTCAAAAATTGTATTCAGCTTTAGATGGGGTTGATGTGGAAAATTAGGCTAGGAAGAACTACTGGGCTATGCTTAGAAATTTGAGTTAATACTGCATGCAATGCTAAGCTACTGAAGAATTATAATCTGAAAAATGACACTAATCTGTTCTTTCATGGAATAAAAAATTATTGAGTGCCCTACATAATAAACACTGTTTTGGCTTTGGGGACAATTAGCTTTGCAGTACAGAAAAGACTACTCTGGTCTCAGGGCACGAAATTGATTGAAGAGAGTAAAAAAGAGGAGGTAACTATATCTGTTTGAAAGCTGGAATTATAAGGGAGGTTTCCTGAACTCCAGAAGTAGAAAATGGCATAGGTACAAATTTGAAGAACATTGCAGAGCAGAATAAACAGAAATTAGTAATTGATTAAATGTAGGGTGAGATTAAGTGAAATAAATCCCAAGATAACTTAGGATGAGAACTCTCCTCTCCATGTCTCCTGTGATGGTTAACATTGGAGTCAACTTGTTTGGATTCAGGGATGAAAAGTATTGTTTCTGGGTGTATCCCTGAGGGTGTTGCCAAAGGAGATTAACATTTTAATCAGTGGACTGGGAGAGGCAGACCCACCCTCAAACTGGGTAGGCATCATCTAATCAGCTGCCAGGATGGCTAGAATAAAGCAGGCAAAGGATAGAAGAGCAGACTTGCTGAGTCTGCTGGCCTCCATCTTTTTCCTATGCTGGATGCTCCCTGCCCTCAAACATCAGACTCCAAGTTCTTCAGATTTTGGACTCTTGGACTTAGTCATTTGCCAGCAGCTCTT
Source organism: Ateles fusciceps (assembly GCA_036589455.1). Taxonomy (NCBI): domain Eukaryota; kingdom Metazoa; phylum Chordata; class Mammalia; order Primates; family Atelidae; genus Ateles; species Ateles fusciceps. The sequence continues at coordinate 10,110,939 of JAZHEH010000193.1, forward strand.
GGTCCTTCAGCCATAGACTGAAGGCTTCACCGTTGGCTTCCCTACTCTTGAGGTTTTGGGATTCGGACTGGCTTCCTTGCTCCTCATCTTGCAGACAGCCTATTGTGGGACTTCACCTTGTGATCCTCTGAGTCAATTCTCCTATAATAAACTCCCCCTCATACATATATATACACACACGCATATATATATACACACATGCACACACACACACACACATATATATATGTATGAGGGGGCAGAGCTAATAGGATATATGTATGTGTGTATGTATCCTATTAGCTCTGCCCCTTTAGAGAACCCTGACTAATATCCCTCAGCTAATAACCTATTAGCTCTGCCCCTTTAGAGAACCCTGACTAATACACACACACACACACACACACACACACACACACACACACACACACACATATATTTATGTATTAGGGGCAAAGCTAATAGGATATATGTATGTATGTATCATATTAGCTCTGCCCCTTTAGAAAACCCTTACTAATACCCCTTATGAAGGTATAAGAATTGGAAGGATAGCCTTAACGATAATTGAGATAATATAGAGAAACCAAACTGTTTTCTGGGAAAGATGACAAGTTCAGATTTGAACACAAGTTATAAATGCATTTGGTACGTCATAAAGGATATATCTACTACATAATGGATGTGTGAGTCTGAGGCTCAGGGGGCCAAACTGGAGTCTGCAGACATCAGGTCAGATTCACACTTTGTGCTTCGTCAGAATGATTACTCCCTCACAGAAATACCTCTATTGACCAAGTTTGCTTTAATCCCCCCCAATGTATTATTTTGTATTAAATCATCTATTCGACCAAATTATTTTTATAACAAAACTCTGCACATTTGATGTTTATAATTTGATGGTTGACATATAAGAAACCGTATATTTATATATCCAGCCTGAAACTTGATAGCCAAATGATTGATAGATAGATGATAGATACAAAGAGAGAGCCAGAGAGAGGAGGGAGGGAAAGAGAGACAGTCTGTGACCTTGATTGTGGTGATGGTGAACATATCTACCTTATCCCAAATTTATTTTTCTAGCCATTTCATTCCCCCCTCATCTATAGGCAACAATTGAACTGCTTCCTGTTACTGTAGACTTATTATATATTATTAGAATCGTAGGAGGTGCACTCTCTTTTGTGTGGGCTTCTCTTCTTTTTGATATTTATCTATTTTCTTGTGTGTATCAATAGTTTATTGCATTTTTCTGAGTAATATTTCTTAGTATTGGTATATCACAGTCTATTTATTCTATAACTTGGTGATGAAGATTTAATTGCTTCTAGTTTTGGACTATTACAAATAAAGCTGCTGTAAACATTTATGAAAAAGTGTGTGGTACAACCTATATTTCTATTTTATTGGTAAATAGCTACAAGCAGAATGTCTGAATCATATGATAGATTAATTTTAACTTTTAATAAAAGACCAAATTTTCCAAAGCGATTGTTACTGCTTTGTATTCCCAACAGTGGTGTATCCGACTTACAGTGCCTTTCTTGCCATCACTGAGTAAATTCAGTTGTTTCAAATTTAGTCATGCTAGTAGGAGTATAGCGAAAGGTTATTGTCTTATTTATTTGCATTTCCCTAATGACTAATAATATTAGGCATCTTTTCATATACTTATTTATCACTTATACATAACCTTTTGTAAAATGTTTGTTCAAATCTTTTTCCCATTTTATTTCATTATTTGTTTTCTCATTAATGACAAATGGCATTTAGTTAATTGGACATACCTGTACAAAAAATAAACTTTCATTCATCCTTTGTATCAGAAACCAAAATAACTCAAAATGGATCACAGGCTTAACTATAAAACCTAAAACCATACAATTTCTAAAAGAAATACAATCTTGTTACCCTGGATTAGGCAAAAATTTCTCAGATGTAGTACTACAGCACAAGCCATAAAATAACAATTTGGTAAACTGGGCTTCATCAAAATTTTAATTTTTAAACTTGCTGCTTTTCAAAAGTATTAAAAAATTTTTTTTAAAACCATAGAGTGTAAAAGGCACATTTGTACAGCATGTATCTAAAATCATTACTTTTGTTTGTTTATCTGTTCATTGCTAATATAAACTTCTTGAGGGTCAGAGTCTTGCTTATATTTTTAAGTGCCTTATGGCTAACACCTAGAATAGTGCTCTGCACATAATAGTCCTCAATAAGCATTTCTCTAATAAAAGAAAGTAACGGAATGACCTAACAGGCAAACAAATCAGGAAATCAGCATACAGGCAGAAATTGAGGGTTGGGAGACTTGAAAGAATCTATAAATAGACATAAAATATTACTTTTCAAGCTTCGTTGTAGCATGAAATCACTTTGAAATCTTATAAAAGGAAGATTATAATTTTGCATGTCTGAGATGGGAGTTGAAGTTCTGCATTGCTAAAAACTCCAGCCTATGCCAATGCTGCCCGTCCTGCTACCACTTACTGAGTCGCAATGGCATCAAGTGTGATTTAGCTTGACAAACGTAAATATAAATGAAGATTAAAATGACATTGTTTCTTCATGAAAGAAATGACAATTTAATATGAAATTAAAGTTGAGCTCACTTGCTGAGAAATAGTATGGAAAGCGAGAAGAGTATTCAGAGGAGAGAAAGACGGAAGAGAATGAGACTTGTTTTCAAAGAAGAAAACAAGTAAAATATTTTTAATGAAACTTTGCAGACATTTATTATTACAGAAAGTATGAAGACATTGAGTCCATACATTGGAGAGTCAATATTCAAATAAATTAACACTTTCAAAATATATACAAACTTTTAGTGTTTTTGTTTTTTTATTTCCTGTTGCTTACTACCCTACCCTTCACTTCCCAATCATTGCACAAAGCAGATAAAAGAAGAAGCTGTGAAATGCAAATAAATTTAGTAGGCCTGCTTGTTAACAACTCCAGGAAGATTTTGATATAAAAAGAAGTTGGAAATCTAATTGTTTAAATGAGATTTGGTGATTTGCTTTAGATTTTATTCATGTGCTACTTTCCATTTCAACAGAGAACTGAGAATTTATGGTAACTAGCACCTATTTGATGTTTGTGACCAAAAAAATCAAAATTGTTATCAAGGCATATGTTTTACACACTATTAAATTTCATATAACCTACAAAACATTTTTTGGAAAAGACAAAACATTTCAGGTGTGATTCCCCCAGTCATACAAGCAATTTATTACATTGCTGGATAGCTCCTCCAGGCAGCAGCTTCTTATATTGAAATGAAAGTTCACCTTCCACTTGATGGTTTGAACCCATTCCTGTAGTTCTACGGAACATAATTCTAATTCCCCTATGATTGTTAAGTTTCCTGAGTCCTCCCCAGCTATGCAGAACTGTGAGTCAATTAAACCTGTTTTTCTTTATAAATTACCCAGTCTCAGGTATATCATTATGGTAGTGGGAAATGCACAAATATCATAGCACATTATTTTTATATAATACTTAACTCTGGGCTTGTTATTGTCCTAGGTCACTTGTGTACCTTCATATGAACCTTAGATCAACCATCTGATATAGTTACTGTATTTATTTTGCAGAGGAAATAACTGGATTATACAGAAGCTATAGCCAGACTGTTTGAAAAAAAGCTAGATTAAAAACAAAACTTTATAAAATGAGGGCCATTAAAATACACCTTGTTTTAAGAAAAATGATGAGTATATGTTCTTTTCAATGTCTAAAGTTTACCCAGGGGATGAATCAGGACTTTGAGAAGCAAAAGGGCAATAATAATTCAGTCTACTGAAAACCCTGATTTAATACACTTGGTAGTAAGAGAATAAAATTCTTGGTACTCAGGGGCAAAGAAAAATTTAAACCCAATAAGTTAGAGCTAGAGGTTACATTAAATTCTAATATAGGCATAGGTGTCCAAAAGAATAAAGTATAACTCCAGTGACATCTTACTAAACACAAACCTAACAACATTTTTGAATGTTTCATAGTCTTTTGCTAAATTTAATACAATAAAATAATATTATGCTATGAAAGCAGTCTTTGTTTGTCCAGATAGGTCATTTCTAAGAAGGTACTTAGCCTAGCTTAAGGCTGGTTGACTTTCAAAACCACCATCTATATACAGTTTTAGTATTTTTTAAAGTAAAGTGAGTACTTTCACTATTTCTTTAGGAATTAATTAAAAATAAAGAAAACAAGTAAATCTGGCTTAAGTGTATATCGGGTATTCACAAAAGAGGTCAGCATTGCTTAGCAACTAAAACGTACATATCTGGATAAAATAAATTCAAATTAAAATACTTGCTCTCTTTCAGTGAAGATCATTTTAACAAGACTTTCCCTTCCACGTTATCCAAAATTCTTATAAAAGGTTAAATCTTTGTTACTTATACATTTTTGTGTTAGCATTCAACGAGGTTTAATTTAAAATGTGTAGAAACTTTTGTGCATTGGTGGTATCCTTCCAAGGCTGGAAATAAAGTTCTCTGCTTTCTTTCATTTTACAAAAATTAATAACTCCAGGGGCATTACAGCTTTTTTGGCAAGAAAATTCTATTTCAAGCTCCTAGTTTGCCATAATACTAAAGAGAGTTATTTCAGTGTCTGTGCTTTACAAAAGCATTTTCTAATTGTGTTGAAGTATTTCTGAATTTTCTGTTCTTGTTGAGCCTCATCTTGTGCCTCTGAAGTTTTCAGTTTTGTGATTTACTTAGATCTTTAATCATGCATTTTTCTTAGGAGAACTTTGTAATATCAATAGCTCATTCAACTCTCCTCTGCTGAAACATTGTGGCACAAGTAAAATTTTAGGGAAACAAAGATTTTTGATCAAAGAATTTCCCTGAAAGTCACAGCACATTTTCTCTTGCCAGTTAATCAGCTTGGAGCTTTGCAATAACTTATATAATAATGTCAGCTCTTCAAATCAGAAATCACACTAGTTTTTTGTGAGAAAACCAGTCCTGTTACAGGAAAGATTTTCTATGGAGGGCAGGTGACTTGTGTAAACTATACAGAGAGGAGAAATAACAAATTAAGATTGTACTTAACTGGAGCAAAATATGATAATCATAAGTAGCACTATTTCCTGTTGAAAAAGAGATCTTATTATAAGTAATTGATATTAAGTCTCATGACAATATTCTTCTGTGTCACTGGTGAGTCTTAAATTAAGTTAAATACATTTATGAGAACAAAACTTTAGGTGCCATTGATTCAGTAGATTATAAATTCTTAATTTGATAGATAGCTGAGAAATTTTTCAATGATATAATTTTGATAAAATGTGTATTTTATTCTATTTCTTTTAGAAGTCTCTCTATATATACATGTGTATGCTAAATTACACATGCATGTATCTGTATATTAAAAGAAAATTTTTTATAGACTTGCATATATTGAGCCAGCCTTGCATCCCCAGGATGAAGCCTACTTGATCGTGATGGATAAGCTTTTGGATGTGTTGTTGCAATCGGTTTGCCAATATCTTATTGAAGAATTTTGCATCTATGTTCATCATGGATACTGGCCTGAAGTTATCTTTTTTTGTTGAGTTTCTGACGGGTTTTGGTATCAGGATAATGTTGGTCTGGTAAAATGATTGGGGAATGATTCCTTCTTAGTTTCAGAAGGAATGATACCAACTCCTCTTTGTACGTCTGGTAGAAATCGGCTGTTTAATCTGGAAGCCACCATTCTCAGCAAACTGACACAAGAACAGAAAATCAAACACCACATGTTCTCACTCATAGGTGCCTGTTGAACAATGAGAACACGTGGACACAGGGGAGGGGAGTATGACACACTGGGGTCTGTTGGGGGGATGCTAAGGGAGGGACAGTGGGGGTGTGGAGGCTGGGGAGGGGATAACATGAGGAGAAATGTCAGATATAGGTGACGGGGGGATGGAGGCAGCAAACCACATTGCCATGTATGTACCTATGCGACAATCCTGCGTGATCCTCACATGTACCCCAGAACCTAAAGTACAATTAAAAAAAAAAAAGAAAATTGTAACTCTATCAATTACAAACTAAATGTAAGAGCTTACTTTCTTATTATGTAGCTTAAAAATATCTTTTTTTGTGTAGGTCTATTGGTCCTTTGAAATAAATATTTAATCTGCAAAACCTCAAAGGGAATGGTATACATTGATTGAAATGTAAACTCTAGAAAAATCACAGCTTACTGTTTAAATATACCACAATATTAACTAGCAACAGTGATACTTAATAACCCTGATTGAAGAAACTTTCAGTTCAAATAAAACTCTTTTTATAACTAACCAAGTGTCTAACTTTCTAAAAGTTAGTAGCAAGAACTGGATATGGAACTTCTGGAACTAACGGTGGCTTTGGCTCAATACTTCCTATCTTTGGCTCCTTTGCCTTAGCACTGAGTCCATATCCATTAAATACATCTGCTCTTAGACCCAAATTGGCTATCAATGACTCCTACAGTAAATCCTTCTTCATTCTTGTCTAAAAAAGGAACATGATTTGTGACCATTTTTAAACTGAAACCCTAGGTTCTAGGCTAATTAGACTGTCACAGGTTTCCATGGCTTTCTGTGACCTAAGAGAGAGATTACTCAATCAGTTGAGGCCAAAGTGTAATTCTCATCGTGAAGGGGGAGTCTGCTTCTAACGAAGCACCAGGACAGTGTGGGAAGGAATTGTTCCTAGGCAACCAAAGTTAGCAAAAGTTCACATCCCAAAGGAAGTATAAAACACTCTTTCTTCAAAAAACTCCTTTAAATTTTGAATGGCCTTAAATAATGCAAAATAAAACATTAAAATTCCAATACTGATAAGTATATATTAATACTTAAATGTCAATATCAATAATACATAATGTTAAGAAGTCTATGAATTCATACCAATTCATTTACTAAAGACATAATCTTTAATAAATATATGTTGAATAGATACATTTTACTAAATTTAATTAAAAAGCCTAGTTATCACTGTGTTCTCATTATAAAAGCTGCTGCAGGCCAGGTGCTGTGGCTCATGCCTATGGTCTCAGCTACTCAGGAGACTGAAGTGGGAGAATTTTTTGAGTCTGGGGGTTCCAGGCTGCAGTGAGCTATGATCATGCTATGGCACTTCAGCTTGGAAGATGGAGCAAGATCTTGCCTCTTAAAAAAAATTATAGATATAAACTGGTTCTTATAAAATGTTTACATTGGAGAATAAGGAAAAGAAGAAAAATACAAGTAAAAATTTAGCAAGAATAAAGATTATGTTAGAAGAGAAAATGCAAACGAATCCAACTTGAGTAATGAGTTCACAATTTGAGAAAAATTGGAGTTAAGAAAAAAATTAGATTGAGATGCATATTACAGTCATTCTATTCTAAAGAATCTTAATTAGAACAACAGAAAGCTGAGAAATTAGAAAATTATGACTCATGATCAACAATATGGATTGTTTGCCTCTTATTTTGAGAAGTGGGTCAGAGCTGATAGGATCATTTGAGTGTTAAGAATTTATATATTTGGACATATTATAGCCTAAGAAAAAAATTTCAAGTTACCCTAAATTCTCCTTAGGTTCATTCTTCAAATCAAATGTTTCTCCTTGATGTTAATACATTTTGGCTGTTGATCCCAAATTTTAATTTTAAAATTGTTGGTGTCTGTTTTTGCAAAATAATATAAGTTATTTAAAAGTATGTTGAATAAGAAAGCTTCAGTGAGAAAAAGACTTTTTAATTATTACTCAAATATTAAATGCAATTTTTAAAAGTGATTTTTTTTACTACAAAATATTATTTCACAATAAAAAATATAAGAAAACTGAAAAAGAAAATGACACAACTGTGAGAAAATATTCACAGCATAAATCATAAAGATTTCTAATTTACAGAGAACTTTTAAAATTAATAAGATAATGTTCAAAAATTCTGTACCAGTGAACAATATACATAGAAAATTTACAAAAGGAGACATAAAATAGTCATTAAGCATAAGATATAATGTTTGATTTTACTCATATAAAGATAAATGAAAATCAAACTATAGGAACTATTCCTTCTTATCCAACAGATTGTCAAAAACTAAACAAACAAACAAACAAAAACCTCAATGCATAATGTTGGTACAAACAGGCTGTCTCATATATTGCCGGTAGATATACAAAATAGTCCAACCTCTAGAGGCAAATTTGACAATATCTAACAAACCTTGTGTTCATTTACCTTTTCACATAGCAATTCCATTTCTAGGACTTTGCCTTGCAATACACCTCACTAATGCAAAATCCTTCTAGTTCTTCATGGAAGCATTATTCGTAGCTGAAAAATACTGGTATTTACTTACATGCCCAATTATGAGAAATCATTGAATAAACTGTGATGCATACGCACAATAGAATATAATGCAGCTGTAAATAAAAGCTAACTAAAATAGCATGGTACTAATATAAAAATAGACACATAGATTAATAGAACAGAAAAAATAACCAGCAATGAAGCCACATACCTACAACCTACTTATCTTTGACAGTGTCACCAAAAATTTATGCTGGGGAAAGGACAACCTATTTAATAAATTTTGCTGGGAAAATTGGATAACCATATGCAGAATAATGAAACTGAAACATACCTCTCACTCTATAGACAAATTAACTCAAGATAGATTGAAGACTTAAATGTAAGACCCAAAACTATAAAAATCTTAGAAGAAAACCTCCATAGATAAAACTCTTCTGGACTTTGATCTAGGCAAAGAAGTCCTCAAAAGCAAATGCAACAGAAATGAAAAATACACAAATGAGACTTAATTAAACTGAAAAGCTTCTGCACAGCAAAAGACAATCAGCAGAGTAAACAGACAACATACAGAATGGGAAAAAATATTTGCAAACTATGCATTTGAAAAACGGATAACAGCTAGACTCTACAAGGAACTCAAACAACTCATAAAAAAAAAAACTCCATTAAAAAACAGGCAAAGACATGAACAGACATTTTTCAAGGCAAAGAAGGCATACAAGTGGCCAACAATCATAAAAAAAATAAATTTCACTAATTATCAGAGAAATTCAAATTAACACTACAGTGAGTGACACTGTGAGATCACCATTTTACACCTGTCAGAATAGCTACTATTACAAAGTGAAAAAACAATGGATTTTGATGGGGAGATGGAGAAAAGGTAATGACTGTAATATGCATCTCAATCTAATTTTTTTCTTAACTCCAATTTGTGAACTCATTACTCAAGTTGGATTCGTTTGCATTTTCTCTTCTAACATAATCTTTATTCTTGCTAAATTTTTACTTGTGTTTTTCTTCTTTTCCTTATTCTCCAATGTAAACATTTTATAAGAACCAGTTTATATCTATAATTTTTTTTAAGAGGCAAGATCTTGCTCCATCTTCCAAGCTGAAGTGCCATTATACACTGTTGGTGGAAATGTAAATTAGCACAACCTTTATAGAAAATAGTATGAAGATTTCTCAAATAACTAAAAATAGAACTATCATTAGATCCAGCAATCCTACCATTTAGCACATATCCAAAGGGAAATAAATTATGATAGAAAAAAGACACTTGCACTTGTATGTTTATCACAACACTATGTATAGTAGCAAATATATGGAATCAACCTAAGTGTTCATCAATGAATGACTGAATAAAGAAAATGTGGTATACATATGAACCATAGAATACTACTTGGCCATAAAAAAGATAGAAAGTGTGCCTTTTGCAGCAACACAAGTGGAACTGGAAGCCATTATCCCAAGGGAAATAACTCAAAAACAGAAAGTTAAATACTGCATATTACCACTTTTAAGTGAAAGCTAAACAATGGTACACGTAAAAATACAGAGTGGAATAATAGACGCTGGTGACTTCAAAAGGTGGGAAGCTGGTGGGGGATGAAGATTGAAGAATTACCTATTAGTAAAAATATTCACTGTTTGTGTTGTGGGTACAATAAAAGCCTACACTTGCCCACTATGTGATATATGCATGTAAGAAATCTGTACTTGTACTCACTAAATGTATACAAATAAAATAAATTTTTAAAAAAGAATAAGGAATATATCTATTAAATCATATAAAATGACTTACAGGAGATATTAATAAATTTGAAAAAAAAGTCCAAAGAGCATGTTAAATATTCTATCATTTGCATAAGAAAGAAAGGGAAATAAGAAGACATCAATATATCTGCTAATCTTTGCAAAAAGAAGTACAGAAATAATAAGCTAGGAAATAACGAAATTGGATGCAGACAAGTGATGAGGGAAGTAGTTACAAGAGAGGTGGGAATATCTGCCCGGCCAGGAATGCATACACTAAATTTAATCGTGACAAAACACAGGACAACTAAAAAATGAGGGAAGAGGCGCAATTAAAAGTACACCTAATAAAAGGGAGTAAAATATTCAAAAATGTCAATGCCATTAATAGCAAAGAAAGGCTGTGGAGACATTTTATAAATAAAACAGACAAAATAGCTGTGACAATCATATGGAGTATATTTGATCCTGTTGTGGATTATACAAAGGACATTACCAAGTCAATTGAAATGTATTATATTAGTGGTACAAAGTAATGTAGCAATTTTAAATTTACTGACATGAATAACTATATGGTAGTCATCAAAGTATGCTTGTTCTTAGGAAATACACAATGAAATATTTAGGGATAGAGGACCACATTGAATAGAATACATTCTCAAATGATTTGTAAGAAAAAAATTATATATAAAGAGAGAACAATTAATAAAGCAAATAGCATATGATATTACTTAGTGCATCTACATAAAGAGTATATCAATATTTCTTATTCCTCCAACCCCCTCCCTGCACCTTTTTTTTTTTTTTTTCTGAGACAGAGTCTCACTCTGTTGCCTAGGCTGGAGTGCAGTGGCACAATCTTGGCTCACTGCAGCCCTCCCCCCCAGGCTTAGGTGATCCTCCAACTTCAATATCACAAGTAGCTGAGGTTACAGGGATTCTCATGCCTGGCTGCTTTTTTGTACTTTTTGTAGAGACCGGGTTTCACCATGTTGCCCAGGCTGGTCTTGAACTCTGGGGCTCAAGAGATCCTCTGACCTCGGCCTCCCTGAATGCTAGGATTACAAGCTTGAAATACAGCACCTGACCAAACCCTTAAATTTGAAATTATTTCCCAAGGAAAAGCTTTTAAAAAGCATGTTAAAATATAAATGTCTCTGTACAGAGGAGTTATTATTTTTTCTTATACTATTCAATTAGAATATATTTCTGTTTAATTTGCATGGACTCTGTTCCTCTGGAACCTTCTATCCGTGAATAGAAATAAGAGTGGACTTAGTGGCAGGGCCTAAAGTAACCGCAGTTCTCTTTGAAAGTGGCTGATTTGGGGACTTATTTCTGACTTTTAAAAATACACATTTACACATAAATTCAGAGAGTATAGTTACTTTTAAAAGTAAGAGTTGACTTATTAAAAATGAAAAATGTTTAAAGAAAAAAATTAAAGCAGCAATGAGAAAAGATAGAGTATTATCTTCTAGTGCAGGGTTCCCCCAACCTTTTTGACACTAGGGACTGCTTTTATGGAAGACAATTTTTCCATGGATTGGTTGGAGGGGGATGGTTTTGGGATGATTCAAGCACATCACATTTATTGTGCACTTTGTATTATTATTACATTGTAATATATAATAAAATAATTATACAACTCACCATAATGGAGTGGGAGCCCTGAGCTTGTTTTTCTGCAATTAGACGGTTCCATTTCCTGCAGTGTAGTCTGGTTCCTAACAGGCCACAGACTGATCCTGGTCCATGGTCCAGGGGTTGGGGACCCCCTGTTCTGGAAGGTAATGGAAGTGTTCCAAAACAACTTTTAAAAATGTGAATATTTCCTTTTTATTGGTTAGAGTATTTTTTGAAAGGCATTATCTATTTCAAAATATATGTAAGCACATGGTGTTTATAAAAATTGATTGCATTATACAATATAGAAAATCAAAAATACACATCAATTCCAATAATAAGCTGTTGCATGTACACATAATATAAATTCATATTTATAAACTACAATTTTCTTGGATTATGAAAGTGCTTTTCATTATGCGAAAGCAAGGAAATTACAAATCTTCAATTGTTTTCAATTGATTAAAATATCCCTAGTTATATAAAAGTTGAATTATTTTTATTCTTGTTCATCTGTTTATTATAATTTATTTTTTACTTTTTACGTATCTCATTTGCTCTGGAGGTTCATTTTTAAATAGCAATTTCCAAAATAAATGGAGTATAATAGAAACCATTTTGTTTTGCAAATGAAATGACTTAGTTTTTCAGTGGCTCATGAGAACTCTAAGCTTTTTCTTTAATATTTATCTACTAAGCAAAATAAGAGAAGTTAACAAATGAAACAAGTGTTAATAAGTTACTAAGGAGAAAGTATATTAAAATGAAAATAACAGAAAAAAACATGACAGGAAAAAAATTAAAATATTATTTGTTGTTTTCTAAGACTGTGGCAGGGTATTGGAATGATGCTATTGTTACCACAGTGCTATTCTTGCTTTTAAAGGTAACTTATCCTTGAAAGGCACTGTATTATTTTCTGAAAATGAGTTATACCAGCTGACATAATTAATCTAATGTCTGTTGTCTAGAATTATCCAGTCCTCCAAAATGGCTACACATACTGATTATGGATAAAACACATCTCCCTAGCCACAAGATGGTTCAATCCCACCGAAATGCTTATGAATTCCAAATTATTTAAACTTCAGATTAACCCACCAGACCCCAATAATAAAATGTCAATATGTTAAAAAGAAAAATAACTAACTGGAAAACTGGCATTTTTGGACTTTCATCAACTCTAAACCTATTAGTTTAGATAAATGTGGCATGAAATAACTATTATGGGACCAAAAAATATGGCGTAGCCTTCCCTAAAATGCCCAAAGACAATATTGGAGAAGTCTGAGTGAGTCCTACAAGCAAATCTCATCTACATCACCATTTTGGATGGGAATGGTAAATGGCCCAACATTTAGGACCTTAGTGCATACTTGAAATCTCCTGATACTTGATACTAAGTATGAACCATGGAAGTTGCAAAATAAGTAAAGACATGCCAGAGCCTTAAAGACAGAGGACTATGGCCACTTGCTACTTTGAAGAGCATGGTTTCACATACAGCTTCCTGAATCTCTTAACCTTCTAACGGCTTTATTAACAAAAAGAAATTAGCTAGGTAAAGTTAGTCCACAGACCCCAATTTCTGTTTTCCTTCATCATTTGTCTCCCACCATATTTAACTTTCATATGGAGATCAAATCACATTAATGGTGATATCTTTTCTAATTTATCAAACATGTTGCTTCAGATCATTAGATCAGGGATAAGAATTCAACTCTTGTCATCCATTAGCAGAAAATTGCTGTGAGAAATGAGCAGTCTGTTCTGTTAAACAGAGATATACTTGATTAGTTTGAGATTATTTTTGTTTGCACATGTAAAAGGTTAATCAACTAAGCTGCAGGTTTGTGTTTTCCTTCCCATGGTTGATAGCTCATTATCTGGCCCATTTTGCTATAGATCAGTATTTTGTTGTTAGCTATATCTAGTTAAGACACTGCCCATATGTTGTTGTTATATTTACAATTCTATATCTATATTATTTTTTTAGACATTTGGATTTTGGGTATAAGCACGTTCCTGATTATGAAAGCAAATCTTCAAATTTAAAGTCCCATCATTCGTTATACTTTTGCTTTGTTTTATAAAGAAATTTTATATTTTTTTCTTCTTAACATTAAATGACAAGAGAGATACTTAAATTGAAGTATTGTTTCTCTGTAAAGAAATATGTGTGTGTGTGTGTGTGTGTGTGTTGTTAATTTCATGCATTAGTCGTATATTTCATTTCAGACCTATTATTTGTTTTCCAGCATAAATGTTAACATCTAGTATCTATTTTCAGGAAACACAAATATTGGTATCTAGTTTTGGACTTACCCCATTTGTTACCTTGATATATTGTTTGATGCTGAGGTTTGGGTTATGAATGATCCCATTATCCAGGTACTAAGCATAGTATCCAATTGTTAAGTTACAAGTTAAGTACAAAAATAGATATTTGAATATTTAATTTTAGAGTTTTGAAGGTCATACTTCAATTTCTTTCTTCATTCTTATCTCAAACTCTCTTGAAGTTCTGTATTTTATGAGTTTCTATTTAAGTTTTATTTTTATTCTTTAAATTCTCATTTTTAGAGTCAGCCTCATTACACCAATACTTGATGTATGCAGTTACGTCTCAGTAACTGTGTAGTATAAAATTATTATTTTATCAGTTATCTATGGCTATAATGCCATATAGCAAACAACCATAACACCTCAGTGGCATATAAAAATAAGTATTTATATTTGCTCCCAAGACTAACGGTTGTCTGGTCAGTTGTCTTTACCTGAGTTGGGTTTAATTTGGCTCACTGATGCAATTGCTATCAGCGGTGGTTTGATAGATCTTGTTTGGGTTCTATCACATGTTTGGGGCCTTTCTAGGGCTTTTTATTTTTTCAACTTTTTTTTTAGATTCAGGAAGTATATATGCAGATTTGTTGCCTGGGTATATTGTGTCATGCTTAGGTTTGCCACGAGTATCCCATGTTTAGCTCCCACTTATAAGTGAGAACATGCGCATTTTTTTCTCTGTGAATTTGTTTAGAATAATAACCTCCAGCTGCATCCATGTGGCTGCAAAGGACATGATTTCATTCTTTTTATGGCTGTGTACTATTTCTTGGTACATATATACTATATTTTTTTTTATCCAGTTTACTATAGATGGGTACCTAGATTGAAACCATGCCTTTTTATTGTGAATCCTGCCACAATGAACATGTGAGTTCATGTGTCTTTTTGGTAGAGTGTTTTGTTTTCTTTTGGATGTATACCCAGTAATGGGATTTCTGGGTCAAATGGTAGTTCTGTTTTAAGTTATTTGAGAAATCCCCAAACTGCTTTTCACAGTGGCTGAACTAATTTTCATCCCCACTAACAGTGTATAGGCATTGCCCTTTCTCTACAACCCCACCAGCATCTGTTCTTTTTTGACTTTTTAATAATAACCATCCGACTGACGTGAGATGGTGTCTCATTGTGGTTTTCATTTGTATTTATCAAACTATAAGAATCTTAGAAGAAAAGCCAGGAAACATTATTCTAAATGTCAGCCTTGGGAAACTATGTATGACTAAGTCCTCCAAAGCAATTGTAACAAAAACAAAAATTGACAAGTGGGACCTAATTATACATAAAAGCTTCTGCACAGGAAAAGAAACTATCAACAAAGTAAACAGACAACCTGCAGTAAGGGAGAAAATATTCACAAACTGTGCAGCCAACAAGGTCTAATATCCAGAATCTATAAATAACTTAAACAGTTGAACAAGCAAAAACCAAATAACTCCATTATAAATGGGCTCAAGACATGAACAGACACTTCTCAAAAGAAGACATACAAATGTCCAACAAACAGGAGAAAATGCTGGGGATTTTGAGTTGAACTGGTTCCGCTCTCTATGTCTCATCCTCAAGTACAATAGCTTAAGGATATTCTAGCAGAGAAGGCAGTGGAGAAAGAGAGGATGAGAGCATGCAAGTCCTCCTTCTAATATCTAGTACGTACTTGTACCAAGTGGGCTACCATCCTATCAGCAATAGTTATTAACATGGCTGAGCACAGAGTCAATTTGAGATAGCAACCACCCAATGGAAAGGACATGGGAAAGCATGAAAAATTAGTACTATTAGTGAGAATAATCTGTCACAGGCCTAATAATTTGTCCTACAGGATTTTGATTTCTTCTGCTTTACTCAATAGTACCTTTTATGTATATTAAGTTTGGATATTTGCCACCTGTAAATGTCATGTTGAAATGTAATCCCCAGTGTTGGAGGTGGGTCTAGTTGAAGGTATTTGGATCATGGGGACAGCCCCCTCATGAATGGCTTAGTGCACTCCTCATAGGTAATGAGTTACCACAAGATCTGATTGTATAAAAGAGCCTAGCATCTCCTCCTTTCTCTCTTGCTCTTCCTCTCACCATGTGGTGACATGCCTGCTCTCCCTTTGCCTTCCACCATGAGTAAAGCCTTCTTGAAGCCTCACCAGAAGCAGATCTGGTGCCATGTTTCTTGTATAGTCTGCAGAATTATGGCTAAAAAAACTTCTTTTTTATGCAAATTCCC
The DNA here is from genome assembly GCA_036589455.1 of Ateles fusciceps. Lineage (NCBI taxonomy): Eukaryota > Metazoa > Chordata > Mammalia > Primates > Atelidae > Ateles > Ateles fusciceps. The sequence continues at coordinate 10,127,163 of JAZHEH010000193.1, forward strand.
CAGTCTCAGATATGTCTTTATAGCAACACTGAATGGACAAATACAAGTTATTTTCAGGAAAAAAAATTAAATTATTTCAATTGATTCAGTCAATTAACAAATAGTCATCAAGCACCTAATAATATGTGCCAGTGTAGAGTGTATATTCGAATGGTGGAACAGGCAAACAAAAAGAAGTAAATGAGTGAAATACATAATCAGATACCTGTCAGACATTGATAAGTGCTAAAAAGAAAATTTTAAATGTGATAGGCTGTTTTCAGTATGTGGTCAGGGAAATCCTCACATCTAAGAAGAAAGAAAAACAAGTCATAAATAATATTTGTAGGAATTTCCTTATTTCCTCCTAGGAAAATAGAATAGCACATTCAAAAACAGAAGAACACTTAGTGTCTTCCAAATACAGCAAGGATATCATTGTGGCAATTGTGAATACTCAAACTGGCTAGGAGGAGGGGAGAGAACAAAGTTGTAACGTGAGCTCACACCAGGTACTATATTCTTAAGGCAGAATTTTGACTTTAATTCTGAATGAAATGGTAAAGAGGAGTAAAGCGATCAGACTTACCTTTGGAAAGGATTTTTCTTTCTAGCTGCTGCACTAAGAACAGACTGTAAAGTAAAATAAAAGCAGATTTTGCTCATTGTAGACTTGGAAAACCGTAATTTCTTGAATAAGTGACAGAAAAGCTCTGGTTAAATAAAATTTAAAGAGAAAAAAATAGGATGTGGAGACAATAGTATTGACATCTCTTTGAGGGACTTCTGTGTAAAGAGAATAGTAGGTGGACAGAATGTGGTATCAAGACAGAGCTTTTACTTGTTTGATTTTTATGACTGGGAAAATTCTAGCATATTTGTGTGCCTATGGAAATGATTCACACACACAAAAATTAAAACATACAGGAATACTGATGCATACTTGAACATGGATGAACTTCAAAAACAGCATGCTAAGTGAAAGAAGCCAAAAATATCCAGAAAATATAAATTGTTGGAGGCAAAAATAAGATCAACAACGGACAGATACCTTGGTTGGGAATAGGAATTAACTGTAAAAGAGCTCATAGAATTTTTTCCAGGGTGATAGAAATGTTCTAAAATTGATTTCCAGTGATGGTAACATGACTCTATAAAATTTACTAAAAACAGTCAATTATACACTTACCATAAATACATTTTACTTCAATAAAATCATTAAAAAACAAACAAACCACAGCCAGGATTTCATTCTGACATATACTACCAAAAGAGTCCTAATGGAGGCACCCTTTTTCTATTGACCCTGTATAATTTAGTCTGCAGATGGGAGGTGAAAGTTTCAAAGTTGGGGTCACAGTTGTTCTTCTACTTGCCAAGCTCAGTGTGCTGTTTTTATAGTTTAACCTTAACTTAAAAAAAAATCCTGATTCAATAGGAATAAAACAAAATACTGTGCTCTAACAACCATATATTGGAAGAGTTGCTTAAAAACTGTTTCTTGTGCCCAAAAACTACCCTTTAATTATTCCTCACAAGATTGGAACATTAAGAAAAGAAGATAAGACAACTAGAAGCTGGTGCTGGGTATGAATGTATTGTGAGCAGGAGTCTTCCTCTTCCTACTGCCTCAAAGAAAACTTGTTCACCCACTGCCACAGTTACCCTTCCTGCACATTGAACACAGGTGATGCTAAAACCAGCAAGGGGGTAACAGAAGAATATGTGGGAGTACCTGCAATGCAGCAAAACTTTTGTTGTGTTCTGCTCAAATTAAATAGTGTCATACTTTGTTATGACTCTGGCAAAATTAACTCATAAAATGGACTTTAGAATCTTGAGTCCCATGTTTCTGATATTAACAAAACTTTTCTAACATTTGCTTAAAATTCTAAAATATCAAATTATAAAGTTTAATAGTTATAAAAACAAATATAAATACTTTTAGAAATAATGTTAGAGAAATGCAGTACAGAATTCTACAGATTGGTAATACATGAATCCTGTACTTTGCTGATTATAGAATAAGAACATGGACATTGTTGCACATATGTACTCTACATTTATTCAAAGGATGAAAGGAACATTCAGTATATATTCATGGAAACAGAATGCTTTCACTAGTCCAAAATTCTCCCTTGACTTCATGGATAATAGTTTTTCAACCCTGTATTATTTTATGTATTTTCTTATTTATTGGTAATGTGTTAGAGGGGGTGAATAGGAATGGAATATTGGACCAGTAAAAGGACATTGGAAGAGATGCATCTGCTTAGTGTTCTCTAATTCATATCACTCACCTGCCAAGAATTCTCACAAATAATAGCAGTAGTAGTAGCAACAAAAATGATAACAATTCCCTAATAGTGGATTCACACATGTGAATTCTTTGAAGCTGCTGTTTGCTTTGTAAGTACTTTGGGTTCAAGAGTATTTGGTACTCAGGAGACTTCTTAGAGTTATACGCCAGAGTTTAATACAAGTTAGGGCATTCAGACTCCAGAAGACTGGAAGGCACATGATGAATATGGGTTTTCTGAGAAGATATTGCTACAGGAAAGGGGTCTTGCTCCAGACCTCAGAGAGGGTTCTTGGATCTCACGCAAGAAAGAATTCAGGGCGAGTCCATAGAGTAAAGTGAAAGCCAGTTTACTGAGAAAATAAAAGAATAAAAGCATGCCTACTCCATAGACAGAACAGCCTCCAGGGCTGCCAGTTGCCATTTATCCATTTATTTCTGGATTATATGCTAAACAAGGGTGGATTATTCATGCCTCCCTTTTTTAGACCTGATGTTGCCATGGCATTTGTAAACCGTCATGGTGCTGGTGGGAGTGTAGTCGTGAAAAGGACCAGAGGTCATTCTTGTTGCCATCTTGGTTTTGGTGGGTTTTGGCCCACTTTTTATTGTAACCTGTTTTATCAGCAAAGTCTTTATGATCTGTATCTTGTGCCAACCTCCTATCTCATCCTACGACTCAGAATGCCTTAATCATCTGGGAATGCACCCCATTAGGTCTCAGCCTCATTTTACTCAGTTCCTATTCAAGATGGAGTTGCTCTGGTTAAAACCCCTCTGACAATATGAGTGGAAAAGTATAAAGAACTAAAAACACTTCTTGGGACTTTATAGGATTTAAACTGGTTTTGTTATTGACTCCATTGTCACCCTCTGGTGTCTCCTTACTACCATTGGTGAGTATTGCGATCATTAAAATTTTTAAAAGGAGCAATTATTCTTGTAAAGAAGCTTCAAAAGGCAAATAAAAAAATAGGAAACAGAAAGATACCAAGGGCTTTTATAAAATTATAAAATCAACCCAGCAAATATCTCACTATTTTGGTGAGTTTTGTACCTATTTTAGGAAAGGAAGTTCTTTTCTGGAATTCTCCAAGATGCTAGGTTCTAATAAAATGACTCACCAATTCAGTCACCTTTACAGTTGTTGATGTTTATACACTAGGGTAACAATGTAAAACATGAGATCTCACCTTAGTCAAAAATCGAATGAAATATTATTCATTCTGGAATTAGGATGTTTGGGAATCATGCATCTATAGTGTAACTGTTGAGGCTATCAGATTATATATTCAGCTTAGATGTTTTGCTGTAATTATCTTGACCTAAAATAAAAATTAAGACATGTTATTTTACAAGGGAAATTTGTGCAAATATCAGACAATGGAGAAATGTTCTGAATATTCTTTATTTGCTCCTATAGCTCCCTGCTCTACCCTTCATGCTCTGCGAAGATGACCCTGTAGACTGCATCAGCTGAGCCCCATTGACTTTTGACTTGTAATGAGAGACACCAGTAGAAAATAACTTCATTCATTTTCCTGCCTTCTTTACTGCTTGGATGTAGGTGGCAAATTTCTATTTCTATATCAAAGGCAACAGTTTAGCCATTTTTCATACATCTTTTGCTCTTTCTGGCTAACCACTCTGTTTCATTGCTTCTCCAAGACAAGAATTGGTAATGGTGCCCTGCTGTGACTAAGAATGGAATGTTTCAACATTCTTCACTGGTTTCCTCTAACCTAGACCATACTTTTGAAACTAGCTCATTCATTTATTTTCTCCTTAATTACCTCATTTGAACATCTACCTGTTTTCTGCCAGGAAGCTAAAACAGTGTTCAATAACAGGAGTACAAGTTACTCCTGGTAATATCCTGTGTGATGATTAATACTGAGTGTCAAGTTTGATTAAAGTGAAGAATACTTATTGATCCTAGGTGTGTCTGCGAGGGTGTTGCCAAAGGAGATTAACATTTGAGTCAGTGGGCTGTGAAAGGCAGACCACTCTTAGTCTTGGTGGACACCATCTAATCAGCTGCCAGAGCAACTAGAATTTAAAGCCAGCAGAAAACAGTTAAAAGACTAGACTGGCCTACCCTCCCAGCCTACATCTTTCTCCTGTGCTAGATGCTTTCTGCCCTTGATCATCAGACTCCAAGTTCTTAAATTTTGGGACTTGGACTGGTTCTCCTTGCTCCTCAGCTTGCAGATGACCTATTGTGGGACTTTGTGATCATGTGAGTTTAATACTCCTTAATAAACTCCCATAATATATATATATATATATATATATATGGGATTTAATATTTAATAGGATATATATGGGAGTTTATTAAGGAGTAATATATATATATATATTACTCCTTAATAATATATATTAAATAATAATACTCCTTAATAATATATTACTCTTTAATAAACTCCCGCATATATCCTATTAAATATTAAATACCACATATTTATATGGAATTAATGTATATATTAAGGAGTAATATACATGTAAGTATATATATATAACTCCTTAATAATCTCATATATATGCATATACTCTCTCTATATATATGTATACACACACACACACATATATATATCTCCTATTAGTTCTGTCCCTCTAGAGAACCCTGACTAATACATCCAGCAACCTCAAATATTTCAGGGTAGCACATAACTTGCTTACTAGGGGAAATAATCCACTAGTAATTCTTGGAATGTGAGGAAAGATTTATAAAAAGTATTACTAAGATGACATTGGGAGTTGGGTAACACATTAGGAGATACACTGTGTTGATCAAGACATTTAGTTACTGTGCTGACAGTGGTATTACAAAGCTTGTAGAGTTCAGTAGGCTGACATTTCAATCATATCTCAGGTAATTTACATCACTAATATCACTAATGAATTTTGATGCATAGTACACAAAGACTTTCCATGGTTAAATAAGTTCAGAAGGGCTACACCAAATTTAAACAGATTAAATTACTAGCCTATGGTTGAAAAATGTCAAATTATAATTTTCAAAATGTTTTTCAAACAAGTCTTACACAATTGTACAACCTGAAGAATGTCTATTAATTTTAGTCACCCATAATAAACTTATTTTATAAACTTGTCAAAAATTCATTTAACATTTTCACGAAGAAACCAGTGAAACGATAAAGCCGATTGAACTGGTATTTGGGGGATCCAGTAACTCACAACCACTAGAAAATAAACATGGGAATGAAATTGTTAAATTAGATCTAAAACTAGTTAATACTCTATAATTAATGAAACTGCAATCATAATCTTTGAGGTTATTTCTATCAGGAAGTATCAGTTGCACAACTATCACACAAAAATCTAGAAGTTGACCTATAATTACATAGAGTATGAACTCTAATTAAGAGTAAATGGCTAAGTCAAGCACAAACACATCTTGCTGGAAAGATGACTACACTTTAGTTAGGCTTGTTGAACAATGCCCAAAGATGATATGAAAAGAACATATTCTCAGCTAGGCATGGTGGCTCACACCTGTAATCCCAGCATTTTGGCAGCTCGAGGAAGGCAGAGCACCTGAGGTCAGGAGTTTGAGACCATCTTGGCCAACATGGTGAAACCCTGTATCTACTACAACTACAAAAAAAAAAAAAAAAAAAAAATAGCTAGGCGTGGTGGCATGTGCCTGTACTCCCAGCTACTCAGGAGGCTGGGGCAGGAGAATCACTTGAATCCGGGAGGCGGAGGTAGCAGTGAGCCTGTCGTGCCACTGCACTCCAGTCTGTGCAACAAGAGTGAAAACTCCATCTCAAAAAAAAAAAAAAAAAAGGATGAAAAAAAGAAAGAAAAGTATATACTGCCCTACTTTGCTACTTTTGCCTACTTTCCAGGGTCTAAAATTTTTTTCCCCTTAACTATACTACATAGCAACCATTATTTTTATTTTGATATTTAATCCAGTGTGATTTGCCTTATATTTTACATTCTTTGTAACCAGTGGCATATGGAGAGGGTTACTGGAATAAATTCAATATTGTTCACAAAAAGTAATAAACATGCTTTAGGGCAACAGTAATGGTTTCCAAAAATTTATATCAGCTCCCATGTTTATTTAGGAATACTTTCTAATTCTCATAGTGAAAATTCAAATACACACAACTACTGCAGATTTTTTTTTTTAAATTATTAAAGCCTCAGAGTAGTATGGTAAAGAAAAAAAGGTGTATATTTTTATAAAATCTTCAATTCAGAGCCTCATACCTGAGATTCCGCATTTAAATAAGCCATTGAAAAAAAGATTACCTCTTAGGTGTCAAGAAGAACATTAGAAATTGCCTTTAAGTGCCATTTTAGAATTCCACCTGCTCACTAGGAAGCAAAATGTCATAAAATAATGAATCAACATTATACATTTTGAAGTTGCAAGATGGGAAACAGGATGCAGATCAAAGGTCTCTGAGGGACAAAACTTACAAATAAATGAATTTTTGACATTGAAGGGTGCATTGTGGCCTATCCTTGAATTCTTATATATAGCCACAGGAGCATGCTGAATGTTTTCATATTCCTAAATTTCCTTTATTCCTCCCATCCTCTGAAAATTTCCTGTAACAGAATTACATACTGTACAAACAAAGCTGTTGATAAATCCACGGGTGTTTTACATTTTCTTCAATACGAATATAAATAGTAGAAAATAAATCGTTACAAGTTTAGATTAATCCCAAAGATAATGTCTAAATCCTGGAGGTTTATGGTAATGTAAATAAATTACCAAATTCATGTAATAAAGGACAGTGAAATTTGAAAACCATGCTTCTCCGCTTCAGTGGCAAAGTGGCTCACCACATACAACATACAAAATTTAAAGATTATCAAGTTATTGTTTGGGCAGAGACCCAGGATTTAGCTATTTGAGCTTTTTAGAAAGCATCCGAATAACCCAATTACATTGCCCAACATGACATTTTTCTGTCTATGTTTGCTAGGCTTTGAAGATAAAGGTCAGATTTTATGTACTCCATTAGAAAAACAAATTGTAGGAGAGGGCTAATGTATGGAAGGGGATGTTTATGGCCAATAAATACATAAACCTGGATTTTATTCTAATACCCCCAAAATACTTGGACACTTAATAAAGGATACATCAACAGTATATGAAAGCAAAAGTAATAAATCAATAGCATATGAAAGGCAATTAAAACCTAAGTGAACCCCAACATAAGCTGGAATAGTACATGTGATTCATGATTGCAAACAAGGCAGAGACTGATATCATGGTGATAGGTTAAAGAAAAATAAAAAATGAAAAAATGCTGTTATTAAGCTATACTAAAAACTGCCCAAGATTACTTCCATAGCCTGACCTGCCACACTCAGTGAGAATCAAAGCTTATGTTTTATGGAATTGCCACGGACCTGGTCTCACATGCCAGGAGCCATTAAAAGACAAAGGCTTTTAAATATCCACAAACTTTAAAAACGTAAATTATTTATTCAATTAACTTTTGGTTCAATTTCTTTTCATAATATTTTTGAAATATGTTGGACTGGAATAAAACAAGGCTAAAATTAAAATAATCAGAAGATTTCTCATCTGTTGGTCTTCAAATGCTGTGTTGCCTGTTCTTATCATCCCATTTTAAAGATGAAAATGCAAAGTCTATGGCTATTTTTATTTTGTAACTACAATGACTTTCTTACTTATCTAGTAATTCACAACACATTACCCTAGTGCAGTCATCTCTCACTGTTCATAGGGGATTGGTTCCAGGACCACCTTGTGGATACCAAAACCCATGAATACTCAATCTATGATATAAAACAGCATAGATTTGCATGTAACCTATTCACATTTTCCTGTATACTTTCAATCATCTCTAGGTTACTTACAATACCTAATATAACGTAAAAGTTATGTGAATAGTTTGTTATAGTGTATTCCTTTTTTATTTGTGTTTTCCTTGTTGTATTATTATTTTTTCAAATATTTTTGATATATGCATGGATGAATCTATGGATGTGGAATCCACACATAGAGAGGGCCAACTGTATTTAATGGCTTAAAACAATAATCATTCTTATTTCAAAGATTCTGAGGATCAGGAATACTGGCATAACTTAGCTGAGCATTCCTAGTTGAAGTCAGTATGTCAAATGTATTGTGTTGACTGGAGTTTGACTTGACTGGGGTTTAGGGATCTGCTTGCAAGAAGGTTCCCACACACTGCTATTATCAGGAGTCCTCAGTTCCTTGTTGTCTGTTTGCTGAAAGCCTTCAGTTCCTAACCATGTGGGTAGAGAGCCACAGAGATGCTTGAAGGTCCTCAAATTATGGCAGCTGGCTTACCCCAAAGCAAATGATTTTAGAAAGAGAATAAGAGAAAGTGAGAGAAGTTGAAATGGGTTTTATAACTTAAACTCAAAAGTGCCACATTCTATTGATTTCACAGAACAACCTGGTTACAGCATGTGAGGGATTACCCTATGTGTGAATTTCAAGAGACTTGGGTAATTTGGGGCCATCCTAATTACTGGCTACTACAGTGACAGGATCAAATACATATTTAACATTGAGAAAAAGCATATCACAAATTGCAAACTAACCAATCATCCTAAATCCAGGAAGAATTAAAAGAGGAGAAATAATGTGGCCCTGTGCTTGAACAATTAATCTGTTAAGATGTCAAATCACATGGTAAATGAGAGCTGAGTTAATTCTAAACTTTGCTGTTCTGCCTTCTTTGATGCATAGATGGATAAAGTAAACTACACACACACAAATACACACATTTTAAATATTTAGTTTGAAAAAGGTCTTCCACAACTAACACCGGAGGCTATTTCTAGATATTTAAATTGCATTTTACTTGGCAGAAATTAATTTCATAACACAAATAAAATTTAAGGTATTTTTATTAATAAATCAGATAATTTTAATGGTAAATCAATAAAAAATAGAAACATCTCAAATTAAATAACAGAAGCAGAAGAAATAATGTGCGCGCACGAGCGCGCGCACGCGCGTGCCACACACACACACACACACACACACACACACACACACGCTCCCGACAAAAGCATCTTCCCTGTTGCATGTTGAACAATGGTCCACTAAAGATGGTCAAGTTGTAATCTCTGAGACATATGAATCTGTTATACTACGTGGAAAAAAGGAATTTAGGTTGCAGATGGAATTAAGGTTGCTCGTCTGCTGACATTAGAGAAATTATTCTGAAATATTCGTTTAGTCCCAATTTAATCTCGGGGATTCCTAAAACTGGAAGAGGGTGGTGAAAGAAGTCAGAGTGATACTACATGAAAAGAGCTTGACCTGCTGTTGCTGATTTTCAAGATGGGAGAAAGAGGCCATGTGTCAAGAAAAAACGTGGGGAGTCCTCTACCAGCTGGAAAAGCAAAGAAGTGGCTTATATTGAGAGCCTACAGAAAGGAACACAGCCCTGCTAACACCTTCACTTTTGACCAGTGAGACCTGTGTTGGATTTCTAACCTATATAAATGTAAGCTAAATTTGTAGGTTTTATGCCATTAAATTTAGGGTAATTTATTACAGCAACAGTAGAAAATTAACACACTCTTCCAAACAGTAACCAACTAAATGCAAATAAAATGAGATAGCATTTTTATCAGGTTTGTAAAAATTTGAAAGACTAACAATAGTCATTGTTGAAAGATATGTGGGGAAATGCAATTTTATGTTCCCATGTTTTAATATTTTCTCGTGAGTGTAAATCGATACATGGTTTGGGAATATGTGTATTTCAGTAAGAAGCTGTAACCTCCAAGCAAATGCTCTTGTTCCATCACAGTGTCTACAGGACAATATACAAAAATGGCTGGTTTCAGCTGGGCGCGGTGGCTCATGCCTGTAATCGCAGCACTTCGGGAGGCAGACATGAGCGGATAAGGAGGTCAGGAATTTGAGCCTAACGTGGCCAATATGGTGAAACTCCATCTCTATTGAAAATACAAAAATTAGCCTGGAGTGGTGGCGTGTGCCTGTAATCCCAGAGAGGCTGAGGCAGGAGAATCGCTTGAACCCTGAAGGCAGAGGTTGCAGTGAGCCGAGATCACGCCATTGCACTCCAGCATGGGCGCCCAGCGAGACTCCATCTCAAAAAAGAAAAAAAAGAAAAAAAAAAGCTAGTTTCACTACCTTTCCTCTTGTTTTCAAAAGGGGAAAAAGTCCTTGTAACACCAATAGAACTTTCCACTTGCACTTGAATTCCATTTACCTCACCCTCCGGAAGGCTTTGTCCCTTCAGTTCTTTTTTTTTTTTTTCTTTTCCTTTTTTGTCTTTATATACATTTTTAAATTATATTTCCAGTTCTAGAATACATGTGGAGAACGTGCAGGTTTGTTACATAGGTATACACGTGCCATGGTGGTTTTGCTACACCTATCAACCCATCATCTACATTAGGTATTTCCCCCTAATGCTCTCTCTCCTTTGTCCCCACCCCCCACCACCCACAGGCCCCGGTGTGTTATGTTCCCCTCCTTGTGTCCCTGTGTTCTCATTGTTGAACTCCAAATGAGAACATGTGGTGTTTGGTTTTCTGTTCTTGTGTCAGTTTGCTGAGAATGATGATTTCCAGCTTCACCCATGTCCCTGCAAAAGACATAAACTCATCTTTTTTATGGCTGCATAGCATTCCATGGTGTATATGTGCCACATTTTCTTTATCCAGTCTATCATTGATGGGCATTTAGGTTGGATACAAGTCTTTGCTATTGTGAATAGTGTTGTAATAAATATACGTGTGCATGTGTCTTTATAGCAGAATGATTTATAATCCTTTGGGTATATACCCAGTAATGGGATTGGGGAGTCAAATGATATTTCTGGTTCTAGATCCTTGAGGAATCACCACACTGTCTTCCACAGTGGTTGGACTAATTTACACTTCCATCTACAGTATAAAAGCATTTCTATTTCTCCATATCCTCTCCACCATCTGTTGTTTCCTGACTTTGTAATGATCACCATGCTAACTGGCGTGAGATGGTATCTCATTGTGGTTTTGATTTGCATTTCTTTAATGACCAGTGATGATGAGCTTTGTCCCTTCAGTTCTTTGCTGTCCTTCCTGGTTATCATTCTCTCCCCTCTCTACCTGTATCATCCTCATCCATGTAAAAATCATTTACAGTTTTGCCTGTTTGTCTTAAAAACTTCTTTCTTTCTTTACACTACTTTTGCTCTTTTCCTAGCCCAAATTTGCTTCTCCTCATCAAAACTCCTCACAAGATAATTTTCTAGTCTCATATTTCAGCTTCTTTATCTCCCGTTCACTATTGTTTAGAATTTGTTTAACTTTGAGGTTTTAAAATCATAATTTAAAAATTATTTAATATATATATGTAATTTTATGTAACTGCATAAATATGAACATATACTTGGTTTATTTTCCCCCATAAGTGTACTTTTCCTGGATTCTTTCCCCTTCTCTCCTTCATCCACATTAGCTTATTAAAAAGAAACCACAGCTGTTTCTGTGGACCTGTGTATGTGTGTTTCTGCAAGGTAAGTACCTACATATGTATATGTCATATCATGTATTCACAAAAAATGATTAAACCAAGTTAATTGACTTGATGATTTCCCATAGATATTGCTGAGCAAGAAAAGAAAGCTGAATAAAAGTATGACCATCTTTTTGTAAAACAGTGAAAAAAATGCATGCATGTATACATATATGTATATTCACAAAACATAAAACATATTTCAGTTTATATATATTGTTAAACTGCATATATGTTTGTGTGTATATACATATGTGTGCATAAGTATATACACACGTGTACTTTATATATATATATTTGCTGAAGACTAAATTTCCAGGAATAGGATTGTTGTGATTGATGGTATTGAAGGTATATGCATTTTTTGTAGACATTTCTAGATTACTTCCTGAACATTCTATGACACTTTATTTCCACTAGCAACATGAGTCCTTTCCCACACCTCATTCTGAAGAACAGGTGACATAGCACTGTGACTTTTAATAGTCTAATTGATATAAAGATTTATAGAACTATTTTTCCTTTTGCATTTTCTTGAGTGGGATGAACATTTTTTCTCATACATCTATTTTTCAAAATCTATTGTTCTAAAGAGTTATTTAGTTTTATGTTTTGCCCAATTTTATTTGTCAACTTGGTGCTTTTTAGATTACAGATATTAATACATTTTTTAGTATTACATATTTTTCTAGCTTTATTGGTAGTCTAATGGTTTCGTAATTGACACTTGTATGCATTAAAAAAATTTGCTATGGTTGAACATATCTAATTTTCCCTTTTGGGATTAAGAGTAAATCTGTAACCTTAAAATTCAAAGATTTCAAATTTAGCTAATGTTTCCCCTTCCCATAGCCAGTGGTATGGTAATATTTTATGAAATAGCCTATTTATTTTTCCCCCTGAATTGAACTCTTGAGAATACCATATATTGTGTTCTCATAAATTCAGGAATTTATTTGTAGATTCTTCATCCTATTCCTCTTGACTACTTATTTATTTTGAGATCCAGAGTAGATGATTCAATTGTATAGATTCAGTAGAACAGTATGCTGTGATTTTAGTTAGATAAGTTCCCCTCACTACACATTTTTATTTATTTCTTGGTTAGTTTCTGGTTTTCTTCAATAGAAAGGTTAACATCATTTTATCCACTCAGATCCCAGTAACATGCCTTTTAGGACTGCAATTGTAATGGCAACACATTTCTTGTCACTTTAGAAAGAATTGATATTTTTGCTAGCTGAAGTCTTCTCATTCAGAATTTATTTCTTATTGTCCATATTATATATACATTTACATATGTATGTATTATCTGAATATATATGCTATCTATATTGAAAGATATTGTGAAAATATAGTCTCTTTAATAGAGTTCCTGGGCCATTTAATATTATCCAAAAGTATTAATATTTCTCAAGAGTGCTATAGTTTTGTTGCTATTCAAATGGAATATTATTTCATTTCCATTTTAGATACTTTTTCACAGATTAGAGAAAGAGATACTATTGGTTTATGAACATTTATATTGAATCTAGCCACTAACCAAGGTCTCATTAATTTTTATTGTTTTGTTTCTTGTTTCTATGTCTCAAGTTTTTTATGCATATTATTAGCAAAAGAAAAAAGAAAAAATGTTGCTATTGCAATTTTTCTGGTGATTACCACAGGAATTTATTATTTTAAGTAATAAAATGCCTTACTGCATTTTGTAAAATATCTTAGTAAGCAATAAGTAATAATGAGATATCTCTGCCAAGTTTCTGGCTTTATTTTGCACGGCTTTTGAATTTCAATAGGTAGCACAGTATTTGCTATTGATTTGGAACAAAAATCAATTATTATATTTATTTAAGAAATATTTATCATGATTAAATTTTAGAGGAATGACCAATTTTTTGTTGCCTTTTCAGCAGTTTTGGATAGTTTCTTCTTTAATTTGTTGATATTAATTTTTTAATATATTGTACTTCCTGATACTAAAATGTCCTTGTTTCCTGGATTAAACCCTTATTTTTTTTCATAATATTATGCTTCTAACATTTTGCTGAATTCTTTTTAGTAAGATTGCAGTTGTAGTTTTTGCATTTCTATTTTTTAAAGGGTTTCTTAGCTGTTCTTCATTGAGTTTTATTGTTTCAAATTGTTTATCCATCACCACAATCCTATAAATTAGTATATACAGTTTCTATTTTTGAGCTGTTTCTAATTAAGTTTTGTTAATAATGTCTGGCAGTTTTCTCCCTTATGGCAGAGAGTTATTTAAGTAGTGGTAGAATTAAGTAACATTATAATTAATTAATCTTTGGTCTTGATGTTATTTTTACTGGTAGGACTTCAACAACTTTTTTTAAAAGATAAATAGTCTAATTAGGTTTTGATTCTTTTAAGGTTAATTTGGTTAATTTATTTCTTTTAGAAAATTATCTATTTCCTCTGGCAATCATTCATTCATTTTTTTCTCACCAATAAATTGCATCTAAAATTATCTTATAATTATTTTAATCACACCAATATCTCTTGCTTTTTGTTTTCTAAGCATGTTTATTTTTGCCTTAATCTTTTATATTTTGATTAGGCCTATGCTTTTTAAAAGTGTATTTATCAATTTAAATTCCTAGTGTTTAGATTCCTTTATCCTTCCCATTATTTCTGCTTGCCCTCCATTTCATTAATTTCAATTTCTGTAATTAGTTGATAGTCAAACAATAATTAATTGATTCCGTGGTCAAGATGATGAGAATTTTAACATAACAAAACACTATCATACTTTGAAACAGGACGGAGAATGATGACTGTGAGAAAGGAAGCTGTGATGAGTGCTGTAGACAGTGCACTGGGTGGTGGAATGAGATGAAGGCAGGTGAGATGTGGGGGAAACCAGATTATGCAAATACATATACATTATCAAGGGTATTTACTTCATGATAATAGCAAAGGGACACCTATTAAAGATTTAAGCAGAAAATGGCATAATCCTATTTGTATTTCAAAAATGTTTTTATTGATTTTTGGGGTATAGTTTTAACGTGTTGGAGGACTTCATGAAAATATAAAACTTCCTGGAGATCAGCCAAAATGTGATGATTTAATGAGGATGAAAGCTATGAAGATAGAAAGAAGGTAATTGTTCTGAAAATTACATAAAAAGTAAAAATACCACATATTTTATGGCATATGTAGTTTAATAGAGGGATTTTATTTTTTCTTTATTTTTATTTTTTTGAGACAGAGTCTCGCTCTGTCACCAGGCGCCAGGCTGGAGTGCAGTGGTGTGATCTCGGCTCACTGCAACCTCCACCTCCCGGGTTGAAGCAATGCTCCTGCCTCAGCCTCCCAAGCAGCTGGGACTACAGGCACGCACCACCACGCCCAACTAATTTTTGTACTTTTTAGTAGAGACGGGGTTTCACCATGTTGGGCAGGATGGTCTCGATCTCTTGACCTCGTGAACCTCCCGCCTCGGCCTCCCAAAGTGCTGGGATTACAGGCGTGAGTCACCGCACCCGTCCTAGAGGGATTTTAATAACAACTTTGCAATCTCTGGTTTCTGTGAAAGGATAGTGGTGGCTTCATTCTCAGAGATGAGGAAAGAAAGTTGGAAGACAAGGACAAAGAAGAAATATTACTCACTGTTTACCATCATGCTGAGTTTCCAATTCCCTTATTATAACCAAGTAGAGAGGTAAGTAAAGCAGTTTGAGTATATGGATTTGGGTCTCAAAGAAAAAAATCTGGCTTGGAAATTCACATTTGGAAAACATTATCATTAATGTCATCAGTATGTATAATGTTGAAAAGTCAAAATTAGATTGACAATAGGAAATCAGTCAAGTGAAAGATGATCATTTATGGAAACCATTTAAAATTATGATAAAAATCTGCATTTAATAGCAAATTATTTTGCTGACACATTATTATCATTTGAAATGGAACATTATAGAATAGTATAGTCTGAAGCTTTGTAATATTTCTTTATAAACATTAGTTTTTAAATGGATATACAGAATTGCATTTACTTGTAAGTCTTAATTAGCCTTATTTGAATGACAGAATGATTATACTTCTTTGTATATTTAACTTTCCTTCAAGGATTAGAAAAGTTGATTTCATTGGTTCAGACTGTTTTTGCAACTGAACTTTATTAAATTTCTAGTTTGACCAATGGAGGCAGTATATTCTGTACTAAATGCATTAGGAGTAATTTTTCAAATTGACTCTGCTGTCTACTCACTCTACAGTTGTGGCATTCTTCTTAATCTCTATAAGCTTTCATTCTTTTTGTTTGTGGAGTAAGGTTTAATTAACTTAAAAATATAGTAAAATATTGGGACATTGAGAATGTGATAGATAATCCCAAAACCAGAATAAACATGACAATGTTTTATTCTATAGAAAAATACACTGAACTTTAAAAGAAACAACATTGATAAGTGATGAGACTGGAACATGAATACAAGTCTCCTAAATCTTGTTTGACACAGTGGCTGCTTTCTGAAGCTAAACAAAGTGATGCTCCAGGTCCTCTCAGCTTCACCTGCCCCATTCAAAGCCCTAGGAGTGGTCAAGCAGTGTGTCCACATGATATATTCTCTATACATTTTGCAAAAGTATCTTAACTTCAATCATTTTATAATGCAGGGTTTTTTTCAACTTTAGCTATCCCTCCATTACATTTTCCATGACAGTGGGTGTCAAGTGTCTTTTGAATGGTCAGGGGTATTTTTGTCAATCAGCTAGGGGTTATTGAGTTGAAAGTACATTTAGTTGTGCTCAAGAAACATATCAATATGGTATGCAATTTCCTCTATGAGTAGTGTGGCCATTTTGAAGCAGGAATGTCTTCAGAGAATAAACTAATGATCTCTTTTTTATTCATTACTTATTTAAAGTTGTGCATGTTTTCTTTAAAATGATATGACATATCATTTCGGTCTCTACAAAACCTATCTAGTACTCCTTGTTCTACACTATGTTAAAAATAGCTTCAATGAGGTCTTTCTCCTTATCTATATTTAAATCTAACAAATTAGATACCAAAAACAATCCCATAATTATTATATATTAGATAACCCTATTTTTACTTTACTATGCTAAGCATCATGGCTACAAAGAGGAATTGGACAAGGTTCCTTCTTGCAGATATCCAAATCTCAGAGAAAGAGATTTTAAAATAAAATAAAGCAATGTAGTATGATGGATGCTTCAATAGCAATGATATGATCAAAAGTCTGTAGGAGCAATTTAAAAGGAAGCCGCAAATCTGCTCCAAAAGTTGCAGACAACGCAAAGTGAATGGCACATGTAAATTGAGGCAGAATAGGAGCAGAAGCCATTTAAGACAGAAAATAACATGATCCAATGCATGAAAGAATTATAGATAGGTGCTTTAAACACTGTTTAGGGAAATGGCCAAAGGTTTACAGCTTTTTTCATGAATTAGCTGGTTTATATTTATTTGCGATATGCACTAGACCAGACACTGATTATTTTATACAATTATGATAAAATCTATTATGATCAACAGGGTATCTAAGGTATTGCATCTCTTTAAAAGAGAAAGAAGAAGTTTACATATAGTACAGGGGAAGGGAAACAAGCTTGTTTTTCTGAACTGTTTCAGTTTAATAATTAAAGGCAATCTCAATACCTGTCTTTGGAGATCAACCTCTTTAGAAAAAAAGACTATTGTTTCTTGTATCACTGAAATATAATTTCCAGTGTTCAGGAAACTCAACTGAAATAACTGTAGATTCTATGTTTGGCTAATGAAGAAATGTCATACTGATACAATTTTATGTATTTCTTTTGTAACATAAACCAAAACAATATACTTTGCAAATGATATTACAATTTAATTTTAGAAAATCATATTATCTCGATGAATTTTTTCATCTGCTTATGTCATACTTGGAGGCAAACTAGTATTAAAGGTTGTATGTTTTAACTAAGTATTTGAAAACAAAGTCATTTGAAAATTATTTTATTTTTATTTATGATTATCATAATTACATACAGCTGGTGTTTCTGTGTCAATTAAATAATTGTGAACAAGCGATATATTTCTATATTTTATTTGAAATACATAATCTTTTTATTCTCTAAGTAAGTATTTCAATACAAAATTCTGCTTCCACGTCTGTCTATCATGAGATATTGGAAATAGTGATTATGAACATGAAAACTTTTTTCTAAATATTGAGCTTCTAAGCATCGTCAGATTCTCAGCGGCACTATAACAAACATGCCATCTGAATTTCATTTTTTACATATGCTTACTTTTTATGTTGACTTTGTAGCTTTATTTTATGCCAAAACCATTTTGTCTACATAAACTTGAATTCTATACCATCATAAATGCTATAGCTTTTCACAGCAGTGCGGTTCTGAGTATTCTATCATTGTTGAAATGGTTGCTTTACAAATTAAATGTCTGATATAACAACTTTATTCTTTAGGTGACTCATGAATGAATTCATGCAAAATCATTTTAAATTCAAGGTGCCAGTAATTTTTGAAAACCATTTTGGAGATATAATGCACCCAATATTCTATAAAATTTTAAGATAGAGAATCAAGTGCTTCTGCTCTAAGAACTTTCTTACACACTGTCATATAAGCTGAACATTTTATCACCACATTTATTGGACTCTATTAATATGGTAGAGTACTATATATTGAAATCGATATAGTCACCATACTGTGGATTCTCATTAGACAATGAATTCAGACATATTTATTTTTCCAAGTTAACTTTAATTTATTCTTTTTATTTTCTTATTGAACTATATTTCTTATATATTATAACTACATTGAATTCTTCCATGCTGTTAAAACATTAGGCTGAATTAACTAAAACACATTTTCCCCCAAATAATTTTTAAGATAAAAATATGGGCCGGGTGCTATGGCTCATGCCTGTAATCCCAACACTTTGGGAGGCAGAGGCAGGTAAATCACTTGAGGTCAGAAGTTTGAGATGAGCTTGGCCAACATGGTAAAACCCCATCTCTACTAAAATTACAAAAATTTGCTGAGTGTGGTGGCACGCACCAATAGTCCCAGCTACTCAGGAGGCTGAGGCAGAAGAATCACTTGAACTCAGGAGGTGGAGGTTGCAGTGAGCCGTGATTGGTTCAGTATTATCCTAGATATGCTTGTCAGGGTGTGTTAGCTTGTTCTCACACTACTATGAAGAAATACTCAAGACTGGGTAATTTATTTAAAAAAGAGGTTTAATTGACTCACAGTTCTGCACGGGTGAGGAGGCCTCAGGAAGCCTACAATCATGGCAGAAGGCACCTCTTCACAGGGTGGCAGGAGAGAAAATAAGTGCCAGCAGGAGAAATGCCAGATGCTTATAATCCTGC
The DNA here is from genome assembly GCA_036589455.1 of Ateles fusciceps. Lineage (NCBI taxonomy): Eukaryota > Metazoa > Chordata > Mammalia > Primates > Atelidae > Ateles > Ateles fusciceps. Next base: position 10,146,337 of record JAZHEH010000193.1, read on the forward strand.
CCTTGACATGTGGGGGATTATAATTCAAGATGAGGTTTTGGGTGGAGACACAGCTAAACCATATCAGAGAGTATTCCTAGGTGAGATTACACTGGAATCAGTAGTCTGAGTAAAGAAGATTGCCCTTCCTAATGTGGGTGGGCCTCGCTCAACCACATTCAACTGAAGGCCTGAATAGAACAAAAAGGCAAAGTATAAGAGAATTTGCCCTGTCTGCCTAACTATAGAGCTGGATATCAGTTTTCTGCCTTCACACTAAGACTCAGACTGGAACTTACACTATCAACTCTCCTAGTTTTCAGGTGGCCAGACTCAGACTGGAGCTATACCACTGGCTCTTCTGGGTCACCAGTTTGCCAACTGGAGATCCTGGCATTCTGGGAGAGATGAGATTTTATGTAATCTGTCCTAGCTTCCTAGAATTTGGGGCCTAAACAGTACATGGTAACAAATCTTGTATTTGCTTGACTTTATCTTTTCTGTATGCTCATCTCTCAGTAGACTTACCTAAAAAACTGTCTAGTCCAGTTCAGAAAGGTTTATTTATATTTCAGTTGAGCATTATTGGTGCAATTACTAGTTAACTTTTTTTAAAAAAATCACAAGCAATAAGTTTAGAAAAAGGAAGGGACACTTTATTTCTTATAAGGGGTTACAGCCTGCATAGTGGCCATTCCACAGGCTAAAGAGCATGCCTTCAGCCAAGACCAGAAACACTGCCCTTGGAAGAGAAAGCGTTGTGGTAGAAGCTTTATGCTGAACAGGTTGGCCAAACATGCATATTCAATAGGTTACAGAAAAAGCTATGTATATTCATGAAGGTGGTCCTAGAGCATGCTTATTGAACAAACATGCATGTAACATATGACCCGTGTTCATTTTGGGGTGGAGACACAGCCGTTAGATGTATTAGGCCCTATATTACAAAAGGATTTTTCAGGACACAAAGACACGCAAGTGCATAGCCTGTATAAACCAGTCAGAGCCAGTCCATGGTTAATGGTCTCCTTTACAGAGGAAAGTTATTAAAATTAATCTCTTATCCAATCAGAGCTATAGTTATGGCTGATAGAACAAGGGTTTTAATTAGTCAATGTCTGCCAGTGGATATGCTGCAATTGTTTCAATATTGCTTATATTGAGGCCAGTGCTTGTTTTGCTGCTAGAAAAAAAGAAAAATCTTGTGGCAGTTAGAGTATAGTTCATTCTTTAAGTGTAGGGGTAGGTGACTTAACCCTTGCCTGGCATGGCCTTAGGTCCTATTTATAATTTGGTATCTTATTGTTACAAAGGGTCTGCTTTGTCAGTCTTATGATTTCTACTTTAACATTAAAGCTGGTCACTTCTTGTGTCTAAACCACAAAAGGGAGAGGGTATAACAAAGCATGTCTGACCTCCTGTCCTGTTATGGGCAGAAACTCAGTTTAGAGGTTTTTTCTGGGGTTGCCTTGGCCAAGATGGTATCCATTTAGTCAGCGGGTGGGTGGCGGGGGAGTCCTAGATTTTCTTTTTGGTTTGCATGCTACTGTAGGTGAATAAATAATGGCATTTTAAGAACACTATATAGGAACAAGCCTAGGTCTCAGAAAGAAAGACAATTCACCCCAGATGTTTTAAATTAAAAAGATCTAGAAGAACATGTCATTTCTCCCCCACATTCCATTAGTCAAGTCAGGTTACACGGCAAAACCTGAAATGAATAGTTTCCAAAAATATACTCCACCATTGAAGAAATGTGTCAAGGATAAAGAGGAAAATATAAATAAGGATTCAAATGACTACAAACAGTTTCCACCTATTTTTTTCTATGTGCAATTATAAACAAGGCAATGATTTGTAAATATGTACTGATGCCTGTTGCCAAGAGTTTTTCTGGCACGTGTACCGAGAATTGAAACTGCCTGACTGTCATGTGTATATTTCAACATCACAAAATAGTGCTGATTTGTTTTTCAGAAGGGTTTTACCAATATACATCTTCACCAGCTATTCATGTCTGCGTGGAGTTTTTGTCAAACATCAGGGGCAAAAATGACATACTATTTCTTATTTTACTTGAATTTTTCATGAATATGTATTCAGGTTTATCATTTTTAAAAAATACATATTGCCCTTTTGACAAACTGATTGAAAATAAAAAATGCTAGAAAGTGAAAAAGTTTTTCAAAGAGTGAGAAAATAAGATTTTAGTAATCAATTTTAAACAGCTGACTATATTGTTGGCATCTAGTTTTATATATTTTGTAAAAAAAACACACATGCACACACAAAAAACCCTGCCCAATTGTTAAAGAAGTGAAGGCTCTGAGTAATTTGGCTATATTATTATTGAGGAAAAAATATCAGGCACAGAGTTTGCTTATTGCCTGGTAGTGGTAGATATATTATCCCTCATTGATTCAGCCCCAAAATACTCATTGAGCTCCCACTATGTGCCCATCAGTTTCTAACCACTAAAAAACAGCAGAGAACAAGTAAATAACACAACCAAGCAGCATAACTTAAAACAAAATAGATTTTAACATATAGTATGTAGATGGTGATAACTATTTTGGAAAATAAACCTGAAAAATGGAGATAAGGATTTTTGGGGTAGAGATGGTAATAGAGACTCACGCATTAAATAGGTTGTCAGGGGACAGCCTGATTACTTAAATGAAACCCTTGAAGAAGGTGAAGGGGTGAACAATTTGAAGATATGAAGAAAGAACTTTGCCAAAGTAGAAACAATTAGTGCAAGGACACTGAGGTGTAAATGTACCTGGTGTTGTCAAAGAATAGCAGGGTTGGAGCACAGTGATAGAAGAGAAAAACCATAGATGATGAGGTTAAGGATATAATGATTATTAGATTCCAGTAAAGTATGTATTCTGGGTCATACTCATACTCTGAGTGAGATGTGAAGACTCTGGAACATTTTCAGCAAAGGAGTGAACTTACATGACTTAAATGTTAACAGCATCTTTCTGGCTATTGAGACAGACTATAGAATTACAAGAGTAAAAGCAAAAAGACCAGTTAGAATAATATTACAATAATGCAGATGCATGATGAAAGTGGTATGGACTAGTGGTAGCAGTGGTGGTGGTGAAAAGTGATTAAATAATAAAAACATTCTGGAGGGAAAGCCAACATGATTTTCTAATCACTTGACTATAAGGCATGATAAGCAGGAAGAAGCTAAAGGATACATCTATGTGTTTCTGCCTGAGCAAATGCAAGAACAGAATTGTCTGTAATGGATAAAGAAAATGTTGAAGAAGGAGTACATTCAGGTAGAGATATTTTGAGTTTGTTTTTATGTATTATAATTCAAATATATGTTGGATATTTAGATAAAGATATGGTCGAGAGTTGGTTATAGGCATTTGAATTTTAGGGCACCATCAAGGATTAAGTTAGAGAAGATGTTCAAGGACTCTACCATGAGGCATTTTAAGAGGTTCAGAAGAGGAACTGAGAAAGAAAGTAGGGATGCAACATCTAATGAGATAATGGGGCATTAATTAAATTTTACTGATAATTTTTAAGATTGTTGAAAGGCCAAGTAGTGGTGTCATGGTTAAACTGATCTAATTTCCGGTTGCATTCAGAATCAATGGTTTATTGTTTATCTTAAGGGTCCAGAAAACTCCCCTCCCTGCTTTAGACAACTTTATCCTATTTAATCATGTATTACACTTGCATCTCTTCTGCTTCATCCTTCTCTTTCACTTTCTCTGCCACTACTCAATAAAGTGATTCCTTTTCTATATTTTGTTTATTATGCCTTTACAAGCTCTGACAAATTCTTTCAAAAAGTTATTCATTTGCTCTTATCATAAGCTAAGGTTAATAACTTATTTAAAGCAATTCTAGAGTTATTTTTATTGACACATGCACACACACTACAGTAGCATGCATTTAATTCCATGCCTTGCTTTTAATCTACTAGTTTAGGTTTCCTAAAGACAGTTTGCTTCTCCAGTATGATACAAAGCTTCACTGCTTTGCTTTGCCTTAAGAAAGTTTAGTAACATTACTTTGAGTGTAATGAAATCTCTTTGCCTCAGTGCTCATCCATGGCCTGCACATGAGTTTCACATGTGTAATTTTAGTGTGTGACCTTTTCACTATTTATTATATAGAGAAATGGCCTCAAGTTCCTGTTTACTATTACTGTTTAGCCCTGAGAGTTGCCAGAATAATGATCATTACTTCACCTTCAATCACCAATCTTTTTCACATTTTACTTTTCTCCACAACACTACTGTTATACTCAATATTCAAACATATTTTATTAGGAATATCCCATTATTAAAGTCTAAAATTAGTAAAGTAGAGGTAAAAATGTATGTCCAGTAATTTTTATATAAAATTTTCTAAATACCTGCATACAAATCATGTTATTGCTTAGATATTTAAGTATACCAAGATTTTTCAGTCTTTTTGCTCAGGGATATAGACACATTCATTTATTTTCCTCGGTTACTTATTATGACATTCTATGAGACTAGAATTCTTTATCAGAACATAATCCGTTACCTGAATTTAAGAGAATCATGATCAGTTACCTTATCCTCTGTTTTTTTCCCTAAGTTTTAATTCAAGGATAACAATCAAAGTGCAGGTGGTTTCCTGTAGATGAACGATCATTCAGGAGAAATCTGTGTCCCTGGGACAAACGTCTAATCATTAATCCTATAGAAATGTAAGATACATAAGGCATTATCGTCACCATCAACTGGCAATTCTTTTTTTGTTCAAATGATTGCTTACTTTATTTCAAGCTGATGAAAGGTCTAAGGTGGACATTCTGTAGGCAGATGAGCTCTACTAATTTACTAACCAAAGAAATATCAGATAAGAAAAAAAATCCTGGGCAGTGAGTTGTATAAATCTGACTCAAAGGAAAGGAGTTTTAAATTCAGGTAAGTACACTGTTGAAGAGGGCATGTTAAATGTTCTCCATTGCCTGCCAGTTTTGTGTATTTGGGTCACTGCTTATTTTTTAATGAATGTGTTGTTAGTCAAAAAATATTTCAATTCTTTATTAGATTTTATTAGATTAACTATATCTTGTTCATAATGCCCTGAAATGTTCAATTTACTTTGGGAATAAGTTTAAGTCAACTTCACAAGGAATAGGCCCTTTTTCTCGGTGGCTGGTCAGCTGCTGTCCTGAAATTAGAAGTGAAATCAAACTTTCACATCTCAACACAAGTATTTTTTCAGGTAAAAATATAAAGGTACATGTGGAAAACCAATCCATGCTTTCTTTTATCCAACATACATCTCCTGAACTCCCACTAAGTCTCAGGCACTCTTCTAGACACAGTGAAGTTGGCTGTGAAAGTCACTCATGTCCTCCGGAGTGTCCATTATTGTGAAAAAAACATGGCTTAAATAATAAACACATAAATAATGTAGAAACCATTGCAAGAGAATAAAAAGTTCCATGTGTAAAACCAAAGTGTCATGTATAAAACCAAATCAGTAAGTGATTTAGGGTGGAGTACAATCCTAGATAGGTGGATGACAGAGGGTTTTCTGAGATGACACTTGAGCATTACTGAAGGATGTGAATGAGCAGGCCACGTAAAGATATGGAGTAAAAGGTTACAGGAAGATAGAGCAGCAAGTACAAAAACTCTAAGATAATAAAATATTTGGCATAGTCAATGAATCAAAAAAAAAAAATGTTAGCCAGTTGGAGCAGAGTAAGCAAGGGGAGCATGTTGGAGATGTCTTTGGATGGACAGACTGTGAAAGATTATTTAAATCCTTGCGCACCACAGTAAGAAGTTTGATTCTTCTTCTGAGATTTATGGGGAGCCACTGGAGAGTTTTCTGTAAGGTACAACAGAAGATCTTTTTAAGAAAGATTTCTCTGGCTGCTGACAAAGATTGTCTCTTTGTCTAAACTCTAGTCAGGCTCCTCTGAGTCCTCTTCTTGACTAAGCCTCAACCTCCTCAACCTTGGCCTATTAAACTAGGAGACTCTCAGCACAAATGATTTTGCCCACACCTTGCCTCACCCACCCACACACACGTACACACACTAAGAGACATGAACAAACACAAACACAATTTCTGACAGTTCAAGGTACATCCTTAGGAAGGCAAACTGAGCCCCCTTAAGCACCCTACAGGTACACTAAAGTTGCTAAAACAATATAAAGTTTGTTCCAGCTAACACCTGAAGACAGGGTCCTTGTCTCAGCAACTGTGGAAGAGCAGCAGCCTAACTCTACAATAGAGAGCCAGTTTGCAAATGCTCATGGCCTAATCACATTAGAGAACCCCTGCTTTTTGCTTTTTAAAAATTCCTGTTTTTGGCTGGGTGCAGTCCCATCATTTTGGAAGGCCAAGGCAGGTGGATCATGAGGTCAGGAGATCGAGACCATCCTGGCTAACACTGTGAAACCCCGTCTCTACTAATAATAGAAACATCAGCCAGGCATGGTGGCACACGCCTGTAGTCCCAGCTACTCAGGCGGCTGAGGCAGGAGAATCACTAGAACCCAGGAGGTGGAGGTTGCAGTGATCCGAGATTGCACCACTGCACTCCAGCCTGGGCAACAAAGCCAGACTCTGCCTCAAAAAAAAAAAAAAAAAAAAAAAAATTCCATTTTTCCTGATTCTGCTCAAGCCCCAACAGAGACATTGCTGTTCCTGCTCCCTATTCTCTCATTCTCCCTTTAAAATATCTAGTCATTTTTGCACAAATCCAAGTTGAGTTCAGCTCATGGTGTACTCTCTTCCCTGTTGCAATAGTAATTACTGCATAAATTTATCCTTACCACCTTAGTGTTTGGCTCTGTTTATCTTTGTCATTGTTTGAAGGACAAACTAACTTTAAGAAGTAAACATTGAATTAGACACAAGAAGTTGATGAGGTAGTCTAAGAAAGACTGAAAAAAGTTATAATATACTAGTGGAAAGTGGCTAGATCTTCATGTATTTTGAAGAGAAAATGGACAGAATTTGATGATGAATAAGAAGAAAAATTGTGCTTTTATTTTTTTTACCTATTTTTATTGTCCATAGAATTTTTGCACTGAATAGAAAATATTATTTTTGTCACCAGGCTGGAGTGCAGTGGTGTAATCTTGTCTCGCTGCAACCTCCAACTCCCTGGTTCAAGCAATTCTCCTACTTCAGCCTCCAGAGTAGCTGGAACTACAGGCGCCCACCACCATGCCATGCTGTTTTATATTTGGTTTTATTGCTGAGTGTTATAGACTAAATGTTTGTTTCCCTCCTAAGTGCATATGTTGTAGACTTACACCCCAGTGTGATGGGGTTAGGAAATAGGACCTTTGTAAAGTTATTAGGTTTATATAAAATCATTGAGGGTGGAAGCCCCATGATGTGATTAGTACCCTTATAAGAGAAAGAAACCTCAGAGCTTCCTCTTCCTTCCATGTGAAAAATACAGCAAGAAGGCAGATATCTTCAACCCAGGAATAGGACCCTCTCTGAAAACGCAATCATCCTGGCACCCCCATCTTGAACTTTCCAGACCAGAGAACTGTGATAAATAAAATCTCTGTTGTTTAAGCCAACCAGTCTATGGCATTTTGTTATAGCAGCCTGAACTAAGATGGTGGGTATAATTATATTGTATGGATTGAACACAATGTGTTTATCCATTCTTTCTTTGACAAACATTTAAATTGTTACTAGTATGGGCTTATTATGAATAAAGATGTTATAAACACCTTGTATAAGTCTTTTCTTGTGCATGTTTAAAAATTTTTTTTGTAAATACATAGATGTGGAGTTGTTAGGTCACAGGGCAAACATACATTTAACTATATGAGAAACTATTAGAATGATTTCCTAAGTGATTATATTGTCACTTACCAGCAATGTATGAGAGTTTCAGTTATTCCAAATACACAAACACCTGATATTGCCAGATCTTTTAATTTTAGCCTTTCTTTTAGGTAAGGAGTATCTTTTGTGGTTTTAATTTGCATTTCAGTGAGGACTAATCATGTTGAGCATTTTTTTCATGTGTTTTGAGCCATTTATATTCCTCCATTTTTGCCCATTTACATCTGTTGCATATATACTCAGTTTTTTTTTAATCATTGAATTGTGGGTTATTTATATATTCAGAATGAAATCTTTCATCACATATACATCCTCTAGTGCAGGGGTCCGAACCCCCCAGGGCTGTAGACTGGTACTGGTTCATAGCTTGTTAGGAACTGGGCCGCACAGTACGTGATAAGCCACAGGTGAGCAAGCACTACCACCTGAGCTCTGCTTCCTGTCAGATCAGTGGCGGTATTAGATTCTATAGGAGACTGTACACTATTGTGAACTGCACACGTGAAGGGTGTTGGTTGCGTGCTCCTTATGAGAATCTAACTAATGCCTGAAGATTTGAAGTGGAACAGTTTTACTCCTTAACCATCCCTCCCCCAACTATTGCTCTCCACGGAAAAAGTATATTTCACAAAACCGGTCACTAGTGCCAAAAAAGTTCAAGACTGCTTCTCTAGCCCATATTCTCTCAAAAATCTTTACCCACTCCAAGTTTATTAAGAAATTCTCTTCTTTTCTCCTAGAAGATTATTTCTTTTAACTTTTACATTTAGGTATATGACCCATCTCAAATTAATTTTTGTGTTCAATATGAAGTCTGGTCAAATTTTATGTTTTATACAGATAATCTAATTTTTCTGTGCCATCTGTTCAAAGGACTTTCTTATTCTCATTAATTCACTTTAACAACTTTTGCCAAAAGTTAATTGATCATGTAATTAGGGGTTTATTGCTGCATTCTCTACTTTCTTTCATTGATCCATTTGTCTACCTTTAAGCCAATGTGACGGCATTTACTAGAGGGTTATGGTAATCTTGAAATAAGTCATGTAAATTATCCAAGCAATCTTTTGCAAGTTTATCATGTAGTCAATTATTTCCTCTCTGGCTCCTCTACAACTAAATCTCTTGAACTTCTCTCCCCCATGGGAGGCATATCTGAGCATGTCTTCACTTTTCCTAACAGAAAGATTCACATAGTCATTTTCTTTCACTTATAAAGCCCTGTAATCTTTATCCATGTAACTACTTGGGTAAGAGAAAACAGTGTCTAGACTCAGGTTTATTTCAAGAGGCATATTTGAAGTTACCAGCCTCAAGATTTAAATGTAGAGTGGAAAACAGAATATTCTTCTTTTGTATTCAGTCCAAGCCAAAATTTTTAATTAGGCTTTAAAGTTTCCTGCACTGGGAGTTGCTGGGTACTTACACATAGAAGTAAAATTGGCATCTATTTTCTGCTTCCCTTGTGAGTGTTACCAATAAACTACAGATTAGAACCCTATCCAGGACAAGAAGGGAGTGGCATCATGATTCCTCTTTTACCCTGAATCACTGCAGAATGCAGTTTTGTTTCTTTACCATAATATAATTTTCAGCACAATACTATGGGAAGTTTACCTCAGAAACCAACATTAAAAAGCAATAACTTTCACACAAACATCATGGAATACTTATAATGTTTTGTGGCTTCCTGTATAGTTCTCTTCTAACAGTAATTGAAAATCTAAATACAACTAATTAGTTTTCAATAGGAAACAAAGGGAACTTCTGTTGAGAACATTATAAAACTTTATTCATTTATTTGCAAATGCACACATAGAGCTTAGAATGGCTTTGCTACTGGTAACATGAACTATCTTTGACAAACATTTAAAGTGGAGAATAAAGTAAAGTAGATGAATTTAACTCAGCTTTTCTTCCATTTCAAACAGAGTGATCTTTAATAAACAGAACGGTCTTCAATAAACAGAACATGGAAACCCTAAAACAGTACCATTATCTACTTGGAATACAGCAGGCTGAAAACACCTGCAAAATGAAGATATATATTTTCAGCCTGTATTTTGAGCATCGTGGAACTTTTTGGATGTAGCACAAACCAGGGGAGAATTACCATTCTGTAGCAATTGTCACCAATATAGGTAAAGAACTACTACTGAAAAGACGGAAGCCTACAGAACAGACTGAAAGGTAAACATTCTTTGAGTTTCTATGCTTACATGGGTTTCATGATTTTTCATCTTCTGAAACTGAATTTTATATTAATGAAACCATAAAAATAATATGATATTTTTGAGAGTTTATAGTCAAACTTGATTGAGAACAATGAAGTGGAATGGAGATCTTTAGGGACTCTATTATACATGGCACGACAGGAATAGGTAGCATAAATAATTGGTATCTTTAAATTGGAATCTTTAAATTCCTGAGGCCGGGTCTAAACAATATCTTTTATGACAATATCTTCTTTTTTTATTTTTATTTTTATTTTTTATTGCATTTTAGGTTTGGGGGTACATGTGAAGAACATGGAAGATTGTTGCATAGGTACACACATGGCAGTGTGATTTGCTGCCTTCCTCCCCATCACCTATATCTGGCATTTCTCCCCATGCTATCCCTCCCCAACTCCCCACCCCCCACTATCCCTCCCCTTTTCCCCAACAGACCCCAGTGTGTCATACTCCCCTCCCTGTGTCCATGTGTTCCCATTGTTCAACACCCGCCTATGAGTGAGAACATGCGGTGTTTGATTTTCTGTTCTTGTGTCAGTTTGCTGAGAATGATGGTTTCCAGGTTCATCCATGTCCCTACAAAGGACACGAACTCATCGTTTTTGATGGCTGCATAATATTCCATGGTGTATATGTGCCACATTTTCCCTGTCCAGTCTATCATCGATGGGCATTTGGGTTGGTTCCAGGTCTTTGCTATTGTAAACTGTGCTGCAATGAACATTCATGTGCATGTGTCCTTATAGTAGAACGATTTATAGTCTTTTGGATATATACCCAGTAATGGGATTGCTGGATCAAATGGAATTTCTATTTCTAGGTCCTTGAGGAATCGCCACACCGTCTTCCACAATGGTTGAACTAATTTACACTCCCACTAACAGTGTAAAAGCGTTCCTATTTCTCCACATCCTCTCCAGCATCTGTTGTCTCCAGATTTTTTAATGATCGCCATTCTACTGGCATGAGATGGTATCTCAAAGTAGTTTTGATTTGCATTTCTCTAATGACCAGTGATGATGAGCATTTTTTCATATGTTTGTTGGCTTCATGTATGTCTTCTTTTGTAAAGTGTCTGTTCATATCCTTCGCCCACTTTTGAATGGGCTTGTTTGTTTTTTTCTTGTAAATCTGTTTCAGTTCTTTGTAGATTCTGGTTATAGCCCTTTGTAGATGGGTAGACTGCAAAAATTTTTTCCCATTCTGTTGGTTGCCAATTCACTCTAATGACTGTTTCTTTTGCTGTGCAGAAGCTGTGGAGTTTGATTAGGTCCCATTTGTCTATTTTGGTTTTTGTTGCCACTGCTTTTGGTGTTTTGGTCATGAAGTCCTTGCCTACGCCTATGTCCTGAATGGTTTTGCCTAGATTTTCTTCTAGGGTTTTTATGGTGTTAGGTCTTATGTTTAAGTCTTTAATCCATCTGGAGTTAATTTTAGTGTAAGGTGTCAGGAAGGGGTCAGCTTCTGCTTTCTGCACATGACTAGCCAGTTTTCCCAACACGATTTATTAAACAGGGGACTCGCTTCCACATTGTTTGTTTTTGTCAGGTTTGTCAAAGATCAGGTGGTTGTAGATGTGTTGTGTTGCGTCGGAGGTCTCTGTCCTGTTCCATTGGTCTATATCTCTGTTTTGGTACCAGTACCATGCTGTTTTGATTACTGTAGCTTTGTAGTATAATTTGAAGTCTGGGAGTGTGATGCCTCCAGCTTTGTTCTTTTTGCTTAGAATTGACTTGGCTATGCGGGCTCTCTTTTGGTTCCATATGAAGTTTAAGGTGGTTTTTTCCAGTTCTTCAAAGAAGGTCATTGGTAGCTTGATAGGGATAGCATTGAATCTGTAAATTACTTTGGGCAGTATGGCCATTTTGACAATATTGATTCTTCCTAGCCATGAACATGGAATATTTCTCCATCTGTTTGTGTCCTCTCTTATTTCATTGAGCAGTGGTTTGTAGTTCTCCTTGAAGAGGTCCTTTACTTCCTTGTTAGTTGTATTCCTAGGTATTTTATTCTCTTTGTAGCAATTGTGAATGGCAGTTGGTTCTTATTTGGCTGTCTTTAAGTCTGTTATTGGTGTATAGGAATGCTTGTGATTTTTGCCATTCCTTCTAAACTATTCCAAACAATCCAAAGAGAGGGAATCTTCCTAAATCATTTTATGAGACCAACATCATCCTATACCAAAACCTGGCAGAGACTCAGCAAGAAAAGAAAACTTCAGGCCAATATCCATGATAACATAGATGCAAAAATCTTCAATAAAATACTGGCAAACCGATTGCAACAGCACATCAAAAAGCTTATCCACCATGATCAATAGGCTTCATCCCGGGGATGCAAGGCTGGTTCAACATACGCAAATCTATAAACATAATACACCACATAAACAGAACCAAAGACAAAAACCACATGATTATCTCAATTGATGCAGAGAAGGCCTTTGACAAAATTCAACAGCCCTTTATGCTAAAAACTCTCAATAAACTAGGTATTGATGGAACGTATCTCAAAACGATAAAAGCTATTTACGACAAACCAACAGCCAATATCATACTGAATGGGCAAAAACTAGAAGCATTCCCTTTGAAATCTGGCACTAGACAAGGATGTCCTCTCTCACCACTCTTATTCAATATAGTACTGGAAGTTCTAGCCAGAGCAATCAGGCAAGAAAAAGAAATAAAGGGTATTCAAATAGGAAAGGAGGAAGTCAAATTGTCTTTATTTGCAGACGATATGATTGTATATCTAGAAGACCCCATCGTCTCAGCCCAAAATCTCCTGAAACTGATAAGCAACTTCAGAGAACAATATCTTTTATGTCTATGTTCTCTTTCTTTTAAGTCCATGTATTTTATAAGTGCTGATTAATTAAATGATTGAATTCCACAAAGGTGTCCTGACTCAGCTCACCCTCTCCTGGAGGTATTAATGAACAGTGAAACAGTGATGGAAATAGCAGCAGAGGGAATAAAGGAGCTGATAGGAACAAAAGATAGATGTTTTGTTTATTTGTGCTTTAAAATACAGAGTATTGTTACTGTCATAATAAAAGCTAAGGCGTAGAATGCATTTAGTCCTATATTGGCTTTCAGTGATGCATAAGACTTACTACCATTGGCATATTATATAAAGCCCTCAAAATGAGGTATGTACTGTGTTAAGTGATTTGCATGCATTATCTCTGGTTGGTCCTTAAATGGTGAAGTGGTACAGTGTAGGAAAGATAGAGTACAAGGTAATGATTTAAAACTTACCCTAGAGGCAGATACCTGGATTAGAATTCTAGTTCTTCCATGTATCTGCTATATGATTTTGAGCAAGCTACTTAAATTATCTTCTCTTAAGTAAGTTTTTCTGTAAAGTAGAGGTAATAATGTTTATCATTCTGGGCAATTGTAAACTTAAATATATTTTTAAATAAAGAATGCTTAAAACATGTTTACTATAAAATGAACCCTTAGTAAACTATGTACAAATGTAATAAGTTTGATCCACATAAAAGGGTTAATTGTGATTCTTAAGTTCTAACTGTTTTCATGGCGAAAATGGACCTAAAACCTAGATCTGATTTAAAAAGTAAAGTTCACCTTGAATGCATACCCTACACACTGTCACCCTCCTTTCATCTAATTAAGCCTCTAGAACAATGTCTGGTGTGATTATATTTGCAGAATACATCTGTCTGCCATACTAGTTGATAAATGATATTTTAGCAAGGTGATACCTAGAACGGATGCTCTAATATTTGTAATAATCCCAAGGCATCTTTTAACTCATAAATGATCATTGCTTTCCTCTGTAGAAAACTTGTCAAATAACATATTATTATCTTGTAAAGGCCAGTTAATGTCTTCCTCATTCGTAGCCCAACAATGTTCAAAGCAGGAAGAGATCAGTTAGAGAGAACTCTGGGACACCGGTCAAGTCGGCTACAAGTGACTTTTTTCCCTCAACATCTGTTTCTTCGTGTATTTAAAAAAAGATTTTAACTAGATTATCACTAAAATCGGTTATAGGTGTTCTTCCAACTGCATACCATTACTCTCAGGGAAGAAAGGAGGGGATGATGAAAGAGCATCTAGCTGTTCTGGCAAAATTACCCAGATCACACACCTAAGCCAACTTGTGTATTACTTAATGTTTAACAAGAGGGCAGCAAAGATGTGTCAAATAAATTCTCTAATAACAATCTTAAATAAGACATAAGATGACATAGGACAAAGATTACATTAAAAAAGGCAATAACGAACTCTCTCATTTATAAAAAGCTTTCATTTAAAGTGCAATATAATATGCAAAGACACACAGAGTGGTATATTAGACACTGGAGACTCAGAAGAGCGGAGGGTGGGAGCAGTAGGAAGAATCAAGAACTATTGGGTGCGATGTACACTGCTTGGGTGTCAAGTGTACTAAAATCTCAGATATCACCACTATATAATTCATTCATGTAACCAAAATTACTTGTATCCCTAAATCTATTGAAATAAAAAAGTAAAATAAAATATAAAATCAAGTATTATATATTAGATGTTGAATTTGCAAAACCCCTACAAAGTAGCTGTTATTACCATTTCTTTATAGCAAAGGAAAAGAACACTCAGCAATTTTAAGGTGTCTAATGAAAGAAATCATCTTGAGAATTTAAATCAAGTCTTTGACTCTTAGTCCAAAGTTTGGTTACTACACTGTAGCCATGTGTCTGTTAAGTGAGCATCTTCCTGCTCTGTAGTATTTTCTATCTCTTTGCATTCATTTTTTTTTTTGTAAAAAGCAACAAAAATTTTGAGTCTATATATTTATATTATATAAAACAACATTATGATCTAGAAATTCAAGGTTAAATAAGAAAAAATATCTCTAAAGGTTAAGAGTGCAAGAATGAATCCAGGTTTAGAGCCTGGCTTAGATCCTAGTGTAGATCCTGGCTTTACCACTTACTGAGTCAGTTGGGTCAAATTGCTTAACTTCTGTATGTCTTAAGAACTTCACCTGTGAAATTTATCACTTAGGGCTGTGAGAACTCAGAAGCACGTATCATAAAATGCTCACATAACCTTCCAAAACGGTCCCCTTTTTGTGATTCATTCATTTATTTGAAAAATGCATATGCCCCAAATAACTAGGATCAATTACTGATTCTCATAAAAAAAGAATATTATTATTCTCATAAAAAAAGAATATTATTATTCTCATAAAAAAATAATAGCATAAATACAAGTTGGGCCATATGAGTGGTATAGTTCAATGTTGCATAGAAACATCATAGAGTTTTATAAATTGAGAAGATCCTTAATTAACATTTAAGATAAAAGCTTGTTACTTAAGTACATTATGGCATAAATCTGCAATGATTAATTACTTACTAGTTCTAACAATCTTAAGTACCCATCCTCCAACAACCTTTTAAAATCATTAATGCATAACATTCATGAGAAAATAACTATGGTCCAATTAATTGTCTTATCCATGGCTAATACGTAGCAAACAAAAAGATCAATTTCAAAATCCCAAAAAACATTGTTTAGTGGTGATAAAGTAATAGATAAAACTATTTCTTATTTCTCCATGACTCTATAATTAGCAAGATGACTACAATTTTTTAAAAACTGTAAGCACTGCTAGTGGCTTGGATGGCAAGTTATTTATCCTGAAAAGTTGAAGTGAACTATAAAACCATCATGGTCTACAGTTGGGACTTGGAGGCTTAAGCATTATATCTAATTAATGTTTGATTAAGTATAACATGAGCAGAATATGTTTATAATCTTTTCCTTGGGGAATTATCATGAGGAAGAAGAATACAGATGATTTCCCTTAGCTTCCAGGAGCAGGCTGTGACCTGCTTTTTTTCCTCCCAGTCTTTAATGAACACATGCATTCAGAAATCAGTTTCCTGGTTTGGTAAAAATTTTACCACATAGTGTACTACTGTTTGATGTCCACCTTACCTTTTAATAAGAAGAAAAGCCAAAGGAGAAAAAGAGTGGGAAAAAGCTAGTTAGACTGAGATGCAGTTTTTCCTCTAATTTGTGATTCTGAGGGCTAGAGCTCATGTGTATATCTCAACACGTATTGGTTGTACCGAAGACCTGATTCTGAAGTAAGTCAGTCATTTTTGCTCATTTCAAGCAGGAATGGGAAGGCATTTTATAACAGTGGATTATCAGAATTGCTTCTGGATGTTAAGCCTTCCTCAGAAGCAGCTGGATATTTAAGTGCTGGACTCTACAGAAAAAATGCAAAGAACTGAACTTGCTGCATACCACCGGGGGAGCAGGACCTCATTAGGAAGGGATGTGTTTACAGAGGGAGACACGACCAGGTCAGATCGAATTGCGGTACTTTTGAAAATAACGCAGAGACAGGTGAATAGTTATACTGGAAGGTCAAACTTTTCTATGTTTAGCCATCAGGGTTTGTGTTAATTAATAAGAAATGTTCTGTAAATATACATTCTTAATTGCCACTAAATTAAATATTCATTTGTAACATTTGCTCGAAAAACATTGATTTCTTAATGAGTATGAAATGAATAGGTCATACCTGGAATGCACACAGAACCCTTCGTCATGAATTAGCAAAAGGAACTAACTGATGATGGTAAATTTTGAGCTTCATAAGAATATAGGAAGTTCTCTTCATGAATATAAATATTTACAGTAATTATTTTCTCCTAAAATATTAATTTCTAAAAACTCATAGACTATTTTGTTTACACTGAAAATACTAAATATAGTGGATTGTTTTCCTCTGTATGCTGGATTCAATCATTGAAACTATGTAATTGAAATAGACATCCATCATTTTGCTTGCATTATCCACAGCTACTTTAAAGAGAAATTCCCTGTTCTCATTCTTGTCACTTTACGAAATATTTCACAGCCAGCCCTCAAAATGTTTTCATAAAAACATAAATCAGTTGATATGACTATTTTGCTCAAATGCTCAAATGAATTTTCAGCTAAAAAAAGTAAGATTCAAAGTCCTTTCTGTGGCCTAAAATTCACTCCCTTACAGATCTCATTTTTTTATCGCTCTCCTGCTGCTCTCTGCTATAGTAACACTGTCATCCTTGGCTGTTCCTCAAACTTTCCAAGCGTGCTCACATCACAGGACAACTAGAACACCATTCTCCCACATAGTTATGGCTTCCTCCATCTCAAGTTTAATACCTCTTTCAAATGTCACCTTATCAAAGAAGTCTTCTCTAATTAACTTAGCAATAGTACTAATAGCAGTCCCATCACATTTCACAGTTATATCCTGCTTTGTACTTTTCCCAAAAGACCTATTACCTCCTGAGATGCTGAATATTCATGTATCCATTTCTTTGCTGTTCATTTCTCCCTTCTTGAATTTCACCTAAACTGGATCAAAATATTGTCCATTTTGGCCACAGGTGTAACTCAGAGTCTGGAACGATGTTTGAAACATAGTAGGTACTTAATAAATAAATGCTGTTGAACAAATAACAGAATGAAGTTACAAACCCTGTTTAAGACATAACTATCATTAGGTTTTTCTTTTCCTCACTAGCCCTCTCCTCTCTGACCACCAATGATCAGAAGCTACATAATTTGAAGGTGGCTAATCCATAAGATAGGTAGAGTCCTATGATATGACATAATACAAAAAAGCTCAAATAGTCTAATCATACTCTCCCTGATGTTTAAATTTGATCTAGCAAATATCAAGATAATGAGGCAATTTGTATTCAAAGATAAAGCTGGAAAGCTATTTTCAGAGGGTTGGGATACAATGGGGACTATGTGGGGTCACAGAGAGCAAATGTTGTAAAGAAGCAGAAATCGTGAGCAGACCAGAAAATAAGCTGAGTTGCCATAAGCACACACCACGAATGAGAGACAGGCACACAAGTAGCTTGTTCATAAATGCCTCCATTCCTGGCATGTTTTTCAGTTCTATATACAATACAATCAGGCAAAATTTTTGGTATCCATGCACAATGCCATCAAACAAATTTTCATTTTGCTCTGGGTAACTCAGTGAGATGATCCCTTCCTAATTTAAAAAATTTTAAAAAGCCTATCAGCCAAATTTTTCATAATTGTGACTACTAATAATTACAATGCCAAATGAAGCCTTACCAGAAAGTTCATTTGGAATAATCCACTGCTTATCCAAAAGTATTCTTCAGAACCTCTGGAGATATGGATACTTGTGATATGGGGGTCACAATATGGTTCAATTATTGTTGTGGGTTTCCATGTTCTAATATTCTTGTTATTTAATTCACAAATAGTGGGATCATGTTCAAGTTATATCTTTGTGTCTCAGTTTATCATCTTCAAAAATAGGAATGATACTTCCTTATAGTATTTGTTTGATGATAGTTACAATGCATGACACAAATTGTGTTCTCCAAAAAGTCCAATCACATATATTCTTTCTCTCCATCTTTTTCTCTGTCTGTGTAGGTGATGTGTGTTGTGCATAATTCTACTATGTTGTGTCTATGTGGACTTAAAATTCAAATTAAGCCACAATAAACTATCTAGAATTGAAAATGTTTCTGGATTTGTGATCTTTGTGACTCTTCATTAGAGGTTAAGCCCTATCCTCTCTATAATCTCTGCTCTACTTATTAGTGGTTCCATTTCTACTCATTGAGTTGTTAGGTGGGGTTTCTCTGGAAAGACATAGTTATGTGTGCCCTTAGGACCTTAGTAGGAGATACATACAGTATTATGGCATGACACATACTCTTTTGTAATTTTCTTTTTAATTGTTCAGTGTTTCCTAAAAGAACTGAGTTTTAAAATATGCCCCTGTATTAGTTTTCATGGGATGCTATAACCAAATATCATACTTGAGGTGGCTTAGACAACAGATGTTTATTTCTCATAGTTCTGGTGGCTCACGAGTCAAGGTGTCCACTGATTTAGATTCTGGTGAGGGCTCTCCTCCTGACGAAGATGCCACCTGTTTTCAGTGTCTTCACATGGTTGAGAGAGATCACTCTAGTGTCTCTTCCTCCTCTTATAGGGGCACCAGCCCTGTTAGATTAGGGCCTCATTTAATTACACATGTATCACCTTCTCACAGGCCCTATCTCTAAATAGTCACGCTGGGGTTTGAGCTTCAACATATGAATTTAGGGGGAAAGAAAAATTTTACTCCATAAAAGCCACTATTTGGCCCCATATACATACAGTAGTGATAGAGACTTGTGACTATGTTGAAGACCTTTCTTTGCACTTGGATTTCTTTTAATAGTTTCTAGAACCATCTTCTTTTTGGACTTGAGTCAGATTGCAGTTCACTTACTTGGCTAAAATATATGTACACACACACACACACGCACACGCACACGCACACACAATTTATTTTAAACATCAGCATTTACTATTACTTTAGAAATTGTTCTGTGCCTGAAAGAGATGGGGGGGAAAATACTGTTACTCAGTGTATCACTGGATTTAAACATATAAAGCAGAAAAAAATAGAAACAAGAAGTATTAGGTGTCTTCAATTCATTCATCCTTAACTCTGTGTCAAAGATGAGAAAGAAAAAAAAATGAAGACATTTTTACCCATGAGTCATAACAGAATTAAATTGAAACAGTTCTAAGAATTCTAGGCCCTGTTCGTTCATAGCATAGATTATCATTTTTTCATCTAGGACTCTGATAAAAGGGAAGAAAATGTAAAACTTTATTTGAATTATATTTGGAGAAATGTACAGGGTCTCATTTGTACTTAATTACAAAATAACAGATTTTTTATTAATTCCAAATAATTGAATGTAAAGTTCAACAACATTAAGATAGGAGTGCTGTGCAGACCTTGATAAAATGCATCATGTGCAAAACAAACTGGAGAGGATGCTACAGGAAAGTCAGAGAAAAAGAGCAGTGTTACCAAAACCTCCAAAAAATTCAGTATTAAGAAAAGAGGGATACAGTCAAATGGCCAGCTTTGCTTGCATTCCCTCTTACTAAGCATGTCTTCCCTTTTTGGTTCAAGAAGCTCAGTACTTTTTCCCTTCAACTTTCAGTTCAAGGACAATATCCGGCAGAAAGCCTTCCCTAACCATTATAAGAGAATGTGGATTTCTCACATCTTTACTTGTCCACTATCTATGGCTCATTTTCATTCCTGTCTGGTATTGCTGGCAGACTGACTTTTATAAAATTATCCACAACGTCACTAAATTCAAGTTCATTTCTGGCTGCCTTTTTTTTTTTTTTTTAAGGTTCCTAGGGATAAAATGTCATCTCCCTATAATATGATTATCTCTCCCTTTCCACCATTTACTACTTCTAATTTAATTTCTGGCTTACATCATTGAAGAGAACAAAGTTTCTAAATTATACTAAATAATAATGGTGAAACATAAATCGTATAATCATTCCTCAGTATAAAGACAAAGTTTTAAAATGTTGATTTCCTAAGCCAGGCACAAAAAGACAAAATCACAGGTTCTCACTCATACGTGGAAGCTAAAATATTTGAAGATGTGGAGTTAGACAGTGGAAAAATAGGTAACACAGATTGGGGGAGAATGAACGGGAACCGAGAGGATGAAGAAATATATTGAAGGGTACAAACATGCAGTAAGATAGAAGAATTAAATTCAACGTTTGATAGCAGAGTAGGATAAATATACTTTTAAAATGTATTGTGCTTGGATGACAGACACCCTAAATATGACTTAACACAAAGCATTCTATGCATATAAAAAATTTGTCATGTATCCCGTATATTTATAAAAATAACAAAACAAAAATTTTGTCTCAAATATTTTAATAGAGGAAAACCATTCTGACACTATTCAACTCAATTTTAAAACTTTAAATGGGGACAGGTGCTGTGGCTCACGCCTGTAATCCCAGCACTTTGGGAGGCCAAGGCAGGCGGATCACAAGGTCAGGAGTTCAAGATCAGCCTGGCCAACCAACATGCTGAAACCCTGTCTCCACTAAAAATACAAAAATTAGGTGGGATGGTGGCTGGTGCCTGTAATTCTAGCTACTCAGGAGGGGGGAGGCAGGAGAATCGTTTGAACCAGGGAGGCAGAGATTGCAGTGAGCTGAGATCACACCATTGCACACCAGCCTGGGTGACAGGGCGAGACTCCATCTCAAAAAAAAAAAAAAAAAAAAAAGAACTTGAGATGGGTCTTTTAAGGTATTCATTTGAACATACGTTTTATGATTAAATGATTTTTCATTGATTTAGTAACTTGCATTCTTGAATCAAATCCTTTCTGTAATGTATCATGTTTAATTCTAGTTGTTAGTATTTCTATCTGAATGTTTTATTATGTATATGTGTGAAATCAGTATAAAGTTTCCTATTTTAGTTGAATTATCACATTTGATATTGAGATATTAACTTCATATGGTAAATTTCTTAATCTCACATTGTTTTCTTGATTTCAAATGGACAATATAATATGATAATTATATTTTTCTTCTAACTGCTAAAGATTTCACCAATGAACATGTAATGACATGGCTTTTTCATGTAGTATTTTCCCATTTTTGATAATTATTTCATTAGCTATTTTCTAATATTTTAATAATTCTGCTTTAACAATTTGGTGTTGAAATTCTTTTTAGAAAACAAATCATTTAAAATTTATAATATAAAATTAGTGTATATGGTTATAATATTTATTATAATGTTTTACACCATTTTTCTTTCAATTTGGATGGCATGCTTTTTGTTTCTTTTTTTAAGAACCAGATCTTACAGTGACCAATTCCTGTGTTTTATTATTTCTATAAACCAGATACATTTTATAGTAATTCATTTGGTTGGACAGTACTCACAAACTGCTTTGAGCTGAGAATTGGCCATTCTACTCTCCCCAGGTATCAGCGTATGTCAACAGCTATACATGGCAGTTAACCATGTGGATTCTAGAACCAAACTTTCTAGGCATGAATCTCAGATTTACCACTTACCAGCTGTATGAAGTCGAGCAGATTATTATACACTGTGTGCTTCAGTATCTCATCTAAAAAATCAGGAAATATGAGTAGATACCTCACAGGGTGGTGTTGAGGATTAAGTGCATTAATTCACATACAGCAGTTAGAAGACTGGCACAGAGCGAGTACTTGATAAATATAAGGCAACTATATTGATTTTTGTTCTACTTGATGACATAATAATATTACAGGTAAACATGATATGTAAGAGGGTTATTTATCTGACTCTCTTCTGCTGCCTCTTTCATTGCAGAGAGAAAAAAATAGTTCAAGAACTTTGCCTGAAAGTAGCAAACTGTTCTGGTTGTTTGTTTAAATATCTGGGTTTATGACCCATCATCATCTCTCTAAGCAACAGATAAATGTAATGACTTGTCAGCATTTTTCTACACATGCATACCAAACTACTGACAATAAAATGTAAACACCTGAATCCAAAGGGCATGTGTATACACATCCACTCAGGTAAACAAAAATAACATAGCACCCTATAAACTATCACCATGGGCTGCAAGGACCACTATAAGCAACCATTTATAGAAATAAAGCAGAAAGTCAAGTGAATGTAACAAAGCCATGCGCCTTTAGAATCATCAGCCATAAGGTATGGGATTTATTAGATATAACTAGATGCTTATTCATTCTGTAACACTGCAGTAAAACCTTGGGAAAATAAGCAGATATGATCAAGACGCTAAGTAGGATTCTATTTTTTTTTTTTTTTTTTTTTTTACAATCTGCAAAGGTAGTTTCTTAGCGCCATAAGTGCTTTTAGGTTTTGATGATGATATCTACAGACTACATCAAACTAAGAAAGTCTTTCTTTAAGATCCATATGGTAACACAAGAACTTGATGCTTCTACGATGCAATTCTGAGGCTTACTTAGGTCACTGGCCATAAGTAATTTCTGGTTCTCACCCTTTAATCTCTTTGAATTTCCATATTTTACTTGCAAGTATTCCCAGTTTCATTTGCTTCTCAAGTATCATTTGTACTTCAAAGATGCTTACAGCTTCATTTAATCTGTGACTTATTATTTTTTTTAAAGTAAACTGAATGAAGAAGCATGCCCTGTGGGCTATTATAGATACTTGAAAATTAGTTGAAAATGCTCTGCAGTGCAATGACTTTCCTTGAGAAGTGAGAAAATGAATATGAAAATGTGTAACCAGGAGGTATATTTTGAAAAGTGCATTCACAAAACAAGTAAGAAATAAATAAATAATGTGTTTATACTGACATCTTATCAGCAATTTTATTTTAAAATAATCAAAAAAAAAAAGGGCATTCAGGAAGTGTTTGTCTCTTCGGTAATTTTTCATGGAGAGAGAATCTGCTGACTAAAGCTTCTGTATGATTAATCTACCAGTCCTCAGTGGAACACAAAACTTGTGATGTACAGAAAGTGTCAGACTCAACTAATTATGCTTTTTGCCTTATGAATAAACTATAACTATTGATTTTTTGCTATTCTGGGTTTTTTTTTCAGTGTTTTTAAAAGCTATAACCACTGCAGTATCACTTATCCTCTGAAAAACACAACCCCACTCAAAGAAAAATGTTTAGGGGTTGTAATTTTCCTATAATTGGGTTTATGATAGGAAGAAGATGTCTAGGACTTTTCCAATCTTCTTTCCAGCATTCCCTCCCCTCCTGACTCCTACATAGCAAATGTCTTTGCTCCTTGGCTGGAGAGAGACTCCCAATATTCCAGTTTGTGTGTGTAAATACTATGCTGATAGTATGAAGAAGGGAATTAAATAATAGTAAAAACAAAACCTTATAATTTGTAGTTGCCGTATAAAAAAAGTATAAATTTCTGCACTGTATGCTATTTAATATAAAACCTAACCCCCAGCTCTGCTTAAAATTAACTCCCCCTAAAACCTAGCTTATCTATTCTCCCCATATTCTCAGCAAAGTTCCCAGGCATCTCAAGACTCCTGTTTTTCTTGCTGACCAACTGCAAGGTCACAGGGCAAGATAACACCCAAAGAACATACAATGCATTTCTCAAAATGCTATTTTCTCAAATGTAATGTCCATCAAAAAACATGTTGCAAATCAATTAACTGTTCTTTGTTCTGGCTTCTGTAAACCTGTTAGCTGCTACATCATCCTGGATGTATAAAAAGTACCCCATTTTCTTTCTCTTTTGCTCAGCCTTGGGATGCTAACTGCTGAGCTGGTGGCCACCTTAATAGCATCCTCCTGTTTCAGAGAGATCACTGGTCTCTCCGGTCTCCTGAATATTCTGCAATAAGTTCACTGAAGCACTGTAAAAACAACACACAGTATTGAACAGAAAAGACTACTAAAAAGGTAATCTGGAAAATTAACCAACTTGCAATTGTTAATTAACAATTATATCACTATACTGCTCAACAAAAAATGTGGAAGAATCATATAGAATAGAATTAGAAATAGTATATATTTCCAAAGGAAAATGGCTGGGATTCTGTAGACATTTACCCTTTGCTTTTATTTACAAATGCATTAACTCTCCAAGTTGTTAATCCTAGGAGAAATTCAATCTTTCCTCCCAGTCTATTTATCCTCTATTCTTACATTCATAATTATTAATGCTATAATCCAGACACTGAAGTTGGAAACTACGGAATTATCCTGGATATCTGACTTTTCCTCTCCTACTGTGCATGACCAAGCTGTTCTCAACCTTCTCTCCCTCTCCCACACTGCAGACATACCTGATGGACAGTATGCTAGCACTCCCATGGACAGATCTCATTTTTCGAGGTTGTAAGAATAAAAAACAGTTGGGCATACATTCTGTACAAAGTATAATTTTTTCTTGCTTCTTTTCCAGTTTCTCTCTAAAATTTATCAAACACACACAAACACACATAAGAACTGCTGATTTAATAATGGTGTTGTCATTTCTACCTTCTTATTCCACTTGCCCCCTCCACTTATTCCTCACTACTGCCTTATCATAGGCATTCTTCATTCCTTTTCAGAATATAACAATTGTTGCTAGAATCTTTACCTATTGCCATTCCTCTCTCCAGTTCCTCTTTTTTTTTTAATTAATCTTCCTAAAATTCAAATCCAATCAAGTTAGTTATTTGTTTAAAACTTTTATTCACTCCCTGTGACTTTGTCACTAGCTCCCTATGACTCCACAGCCTTGATTTAGGTGTTTAAAAAATAAAATGTATTCCCAAGACAACTATCCATTATGCTACCTCAATTTTCCTGTGAAAATGGATGTATTTTCTACTAATAAATATGTGACTTGCCCAAGGAATCCATTCAATTGTGTACAGTGTGCATTATTCATGATTTATCATCTATAGATATTATAAAAGAAGTATCCTAAAGAAAATTATATGATGCTATAAAAAAGAAAAACATTAGAAATAAGTCATAAATGCAAAATGGTATTTGTACCTTGAGCAATAGAACATGGAAAAACATGGTGCAGAATCAAGAGTAAGCATAACTGGTTAGGTGCTTTGGTTGATATTTAATGCCTTTATACATTTTAAGTTATTATAATTATTTTTGTAGCTCTTGTAGTGCTCCAATTGACTGAAATCTCTTTGAATATAAATACTATGTCCTATTTCCCTTTGAAATGTAACATGTAATGGAAAAAGCATAGTATTTATAACCAGGTAAATTTGATTTTTATTACAAGGCCAACTATTCATTAGATGTAAGAGACTTTGAAAGTTACTTGATTATCTTAGTCACTTTTCACCTTCTTAGATTACAAATAGTAATAGTCAAAGGATTTTTGTGAAAATTAAATGAATTATATCAAGTTTCTAGCACAAGGACTACTTATACAATTAATAAATGTCCGTGTGTCTGTGTGTGTGTTTAGTGTGTTTAGTAGGTATTTGGTAAATAATTATTTAGATGGATATTTCTTAATAACATCCTATTTCTAACTAAAGTCTTTACCACTGCAAGGATCCAGTAGTGGAAGAAAAGATTCTGTGTGATTTTGAAAAAGCACAAAAAAGATTTTTAAAAAATGCTGAAAAGACTCAGGATAATTAGGCATAGGAGCCTGTGTACAAAAATGGAAAAGTTCAAGGCCAAGCTTGTCAAAATATTACTAATTAAATAGGTTTTCTCTCATATTTTTTGGATCTTAAGAGTAAATCTCATCTGAGTCCTTTCTCTCCAATTCAACCCAAGAGTAGAGGTTTAAACTTAATTCCTATCTTAGCCTATAGTACATGTTTTATCTCAATCTCTTACCTTTGAGAATTCATTATAATATTTTTACAGTAAGTACTTGAAACAAACGAGAGAAATAGGTCTCACAAGCTTACTCTGAAAAGCAGTCATATATTTGAAAATATTTTACTTAAAAATTAGCATGTGTACAATATGTGATTTTAAAATAAAATTACATGTGTATACCATAGTATAAGGAAAGACATGCATACTCAAATTTAAAGTAACAAATATTTCAGGAAAAATACTGTTTGTAGAATAGTGCTGATAGAACAAAATAATTCAAACTTGAAAGACAAGTTCTGAGGAAAAATGTCCAGAAATAATTTACCAAAACACATCATCATTATAAACAAAAAATGTAAGCAAAAAGGAAGGAGAGAAGGAAGGAAGGAAGGAAGGGAGGGAGGGAGGGAGGGAGGGAAGGAGAGAGGGAGGGAGAGAGGGAGGGAGGGAGGAAGGAGGGAGGGAGAGAAGGAAGGGAGGGAGAAAGGGAGGAGGAAGGGAGGGAGGAAGGGAGGTGGAGGGGAAGGGAGGAGGGAGGGAGGTGGGGAGGAAGGAGAGGAGGAGGAAGGAAGGAAGGAAGGAAGGAAGGAGGGAGGGAAGGGAAAAAAACTTGTTCCCCCTCTATATATCCATGTGATCTTATCATTTAGCTCCAACTTATAAGTGAGAACATATGGTATCTGGTTTTCTGTTCCTGTGTTACTTTGCTAAGAATAATGGCCTCCAGCTTCATACATATTCTTGCAAAGGACATGATCTCATTATTCTTTATGGCTGTGTAGTATTCCACGGTGTATATGTACCACATTTTCTTTATTCAGTCTACCATTTAGACTGATTTCATGTATACATATGTCTTTGTGATAGAACAATTTATGTTTTTTTGGATATATACCCAGTAATAAGCTTTCTGGCTCATACTGAGGCCTATTGGAAGGTTAAGGGTGGGAGGAGGGAGAGGATCAGAAAAAATAACTAATGGGTACTAGGCTTAATACTTGGATTATGAAATAATCTGTACAACAAACCCCCATGACATGGGTTCACTAATATAACAAACATGCACATGTACCCCTGAACTTAAAAGTGAAAAAAGAAGAGCTGAGCACAGTGGCTCACATCTGTGATCACAGGGCATCAGGAGGCCAAGCCAGGTAGATTGCTGGAGTCCAAGTGTTTGAGACCAACATGGGTATAATGGCAAAACCCCCTCTCTACAAAAAATACAAAAATTAGCCAGGCATAGTGGTGGGTGCCTGTAGTCCCAGCTACCTGGAAGGCTGAACTATCAGGGAATTGCCTGACCCCAGAAGGTCGAGGCTGCAATGAACCCACCACTGTACTCCCACCTGGGCAACAGGCCAAGATCCTGTCTCAGAAAAAGAAAGAATTCAGGGAAGAGAAAGGAAAGAAAGAAAGAAAGAAAGAAGGAAGAGAGAGAAAGAGAAAGAAAGAAAGATAGATAGAAAGAAAGAGAAAGAAAGAAGGAAGGAAGAGAAAAAGAAAAAGAGAGAGAGAAAGGAATGTTGATTTTTTTTTTACATTCCTAATGATAAAAATAATTGTAAATCAAATTTAGTAGGATTTAATGCTACTATGCTATATTCTTCAGAGAAATGCTTTCATACAGGCTACATAATGTTATCAGCTTTGACCTAAATTAGAGCTGGATTCAGTGAGTATGGTGACTTTGTCAAATAGTTAGGTTTTGCCTTTGAGAAGGGAGTGTTATCATTTTCAGAGTATGTAATAGGAGATAGTAAATTACAAGAGCATGCTGCAATACTGTGACCTTTTCAGTATTCAGTAGTTTGAATAGCTGGTCTTTCTATTCTGCTTGATTAAAACTCCACTAATCATCAAGAAAGTTAACGCAAGATAAAACATTTCTTTTAAATGGCACAGCATTAATCCTTTCATATGGCAGAAGTTGGAATGGGAACTGTTAGACATCTGTAACAAATTTCAATGTCTCTGCTGTAGTTGCAAATCTTTAGACAGCAGCCATTGACTTTGGATGATGAAATTGTGACCTGGCAAATCCTTGATCCAGCACTTTTTTAGAGTTATGGTATATTACAAATGTGCCTGCCAGGCATAGAGAGTAGACATGACTTTGGGAAATAACATGGATATCTTCATCTCCCATAAAGTATCATATGCAAACTGTATCTCCTGAGAATCCTATTTATAAATATGTCTGGTGACATCAATGTTAGAATACCTTTTAGTAATCCTTTGAAAATGATAAACCTCAAAAGAGAGAATTCTTATTTAACTCAGTTCAGTAATTTATAACTGACATTAATCTATACTGAGCTGAGAGATATGTTTTTCTAACTACAAAATAAATATTTGTTAATTGAGGAAGAGCTAATGAATAACAAAAATCTACCTAACACTTTAATGTAGGTTTTTCTATAAATCAGCTATTTTAAGATCATAGAAATTATTTTACTGTCCAGTTTAATCCAAAGTATTCAGAGTTAATTTTTTAAGTTCCACACATAAGAGAGACCATGCAACCTTTTTCTTTCTGTGTCTTGCCTATTTCATTTGGCTTCATGTCCTCCAAACACATCCATGTTGTCGCAAATGGCAGGGTCACCATACTGGAAACAAAGAGCAGAAAGGTGGATACCAAAGGCAATGAATAGGTGGGTAGGAGGGATTGGGAATGGGAAGAGTGAGGCTGGGGGGGGGCAAAATGTTGTGGATACATTGAATGAATAAGTCTAGAGATGTAACGTACAGCATAAGAAGAGATAGTTAATAATACTTGAAATTTGTGAAGAGATTATATTTTAGGTGCTCTTATTATTTAAAAAGGTAACAGATAATGAACATGTTAATCAGCTTAACTAAAGTAATCATTATGTATAGGTACATTAAAATATTATATTATACCCTTATATATATAATAAAATATATTTAAAAAATACTTTAAAGTACATTAATCTGTATTTCAAACATCAGGAGACTCAGTATATTGTTAACATGTATGTTCTCCTTATTTGAGAGTATACTAAGTGTTCTAGTTTAATCATCAGTACAATATGTATGATTTGGGGTCATATTACAGGAAATAGTTATTATTTGTATTATTCATAGCAAGCCTTTCAGTGTATGACTTAGTGTGGGCATTCAACAAATGCATGGACAATGAATGAAGAATGGGGCATGAGAACACAGGATAATTCCATACATTAAAATTTATTTCATTGTTTTCATGGCACTATAAATGTAGCATGAAACTTCTTTAGCTGTGTTATAGATTTGGAAAACAGAATGACCAATATTTATAGTTAAGAAAGTATTATGTGAAAGAATGTATACATACAAACAATTGCTTATGGGAGAGTTAGTTAGTTGACAGTATGTTAGCTAACGGTGGTTTGACTGAATGACCCGTGTTTGCAATGAATTTATACTAAATAAGGCCTCTCAATTAAAAGTGGATTTATTTTTATTATTTTAATAATGGAATAAATTTGTAGTCATTTTTAAAGGTTTAAAGTCATTACATTTCATGAGATTTAACCATTTCAAACTAGAAATATTTTTTATCAAGTTTCTTAAAGCATTATTTAAACTAAACACTGCTTAGTTTATTTTAAACTTTTATTCTGCACTATGAAAATTCTGAAAGAAAACCTTGCAAAATGCTCTTCTGAACATTGGCTTAGGAAAATAATTCACGACTAAGACCTCAAAAGCAAATAAAACAAAACAAAAATAGACAGGTGGGATTTAATTAAATAAATAAGCCTCTGCAAAGCGAAAGATAATAATCAACCAAATGAGCAGACAACCTGTAGAATGGGAGAACATAGTTATGAATGATGCATCTGATAAAGGAATAATAACTGGAATCTGCAAGTATCTCAGCCAACTCAAAAACAACAAAAAATTCACTAAAAAGTGGGCAAAATACATTAACAGACATTTTTCAAATGGCCAAAAAGCACATGAAAAATATTCAACATCACTAATCATCAGAGAAATGTGAATGAACACACAATGGGATACCATGTTATACCAGTCAGAATGGATATTATTAAAAAGTCAAAAAATAACAGATTATGGTGAGGTTGCAGAGAAAGGGAATGCTTATATAAAGTTGGAGGGGAATGTGTATTAGTACAACTCCTATGGAAAATAGAATAGAGATTTCTCAAAGAATTAAAAATAGAACTGCCCTCTGGGATTTGATCCAGCAATCTCACTAATATTTATGTACCCAAAAGAAAATAAATAACATAAAAAAAGACACCTGCACTTACACGTTTATCACAACACTATTCCCAATAGCAAAGATAGAGAACCAGCCGAAGTGTTCAAGAATGGATGATTGCATAAAGAAAATGTGGCATATATATGCACACACACACACACCCCCCCCACACCATGGAATACTACTCAGCCATAAAAAAGAAAATCATGCCTTTTCAGCAACATGGATGGACTGGAGGCCATTATCCTAAGTAAAATAATTCAGAAACAGAAAGTCAGTTATCCTCATTATAAGCAGGAACTAAATAATGTGTACATATGGACATAATGGAGTAATAGACATTGGAGACTCAAAAATGTGGGAAGATGGGAGGAGAGTGAGGGATGAGAAATTAACGGGTACGATACATACTGTTTGGCTGATGCTTACACTAATAGCCTAGACTAAATCACTTTGTAATGTATACACATAACAAAACTGCACTTGTACTTCCTAAATCTATAAAAATAAAAAAAAATCCTGTTTGCATTTTCTTAATTCAGAGTTAATACTAGCTAATCAGACAATAGCATATTTTTTTCCTGAGCTCTATTGATTCTTAATTCAGAAATCTTAACACTAATTCAAGTAAAATAAGTCTTAGATTAGTTGGAAAACTAAGCACATATGTATCTGATTTTATTCTCCATGTATATTTAAGATAACATAATATTTTATGTTTTATAAATTTCTTTGCCTCTGAGGTGCAAATAAGTGTTTATTTAATGAACAAATGTTTTAATATGTCCAATGTATAGTATACTTCATTATCCATTGTTTCATTCAAAAAACATTATGAGGTGTCTAGTATTTTTCAGAGCTGCATGTGAGGCTAGAGGCACTTTGCTAAACCGAAGAGTAACCTGTTAGTTTACATTCTAATTGGTAAAAAGGAATAGGATCAAATGTGCAATTAATAAATGAGCTCATCTCAGATACTGAAAAATATATAAAGGAAGCAAATGTAGGTAATATACAAGAAAATATACTCTATTTCTGTAATTTTCTCATTTAGCAGATTAAAAATAACATCACTATTGTTCTATATATAAGAAAAGTGGGATAATAACTGTAACAAACAGATCAGTAAGAGTTCATCAAAATTGATTTGGAATTTGCTGATACTGGCACATCATCAGTGATTGGTCTTATAATTTGATGGGACTTTTTTACTATTGTTTATACTTAATAAATAATGATTCATTTTGCATTGTAAATATAATTGAAAATAAGCTAGTGCCTTCTCTGTGCAAAGGCAGGTTAGTAATATTTAATGGATCTGAGTGACAATATTGGCTCAATAATCAAGTATCAGCTTTTTTATGTTTTTCTTCTCTACTGATACATGAATAGAGGTGATGCTCCCATTATAATTATTGAAGTATAGATTAAAGTACTAGCACCCTGACCTCCTCTAGCTATTCATAATACAGAACTAGCCAATTGTTTATGCTGTCTGAATAATGGCTGAAAGTATTAAATTCTAAATAGGATTGTAGTTAGCAGAATTAACACATTTAAAGAAAAGAAAATTGTTACATTTTAAGAAATTTAGATTTCCCAAACAGATTTTTCATTAAGTTTCATATAGCACAAATGAGTATGTAAAGTACTAGAGAAGCTGGTATGCTTTACACTTGGATCAATCAAAATGAAATTAAGGGAAAACTGGGCTTATCGCTAAAGTATTGGTGGATAATTTACATGGTGAAAGAAATCACTTCTGTTCCACTGTTGCCCAATCACCTTCGCTTCAACACAAAGATAACTATAAACCAGAGATGGGCTACATCGTAAACATGGAAATAACCTAATCCTTATCTTGGAATCAGCCTCTTACTTCTGGTTTAACCCTCATCTTCTCATGGAATTCAAACTTATCCTGGTTGATTTTCCTTAGGTGCATATTTATGAGAACTGAGAAAATATTAAAAGAATATTCCATAGCTAATGGCAATAGAGGGAGAGAAAAATAGAGAGAGTAGATCTGTTTTACTGTCAAGATCACTTTGGAACCTAATTAATTCATTGCTACATTTTTTTTTTTTTATGTTGCTGATGAAGATTTTCTCTGACAATATAGGGATTTCCATAGTTGGAGACTGAGCCTAAGTTGCTATTATTGTTTTATAGGTTAGGAAACTATCATTTAAAAGTGAAAAGGAATTTCTGTTAACTAAGTGTTAAAACTTGCATTTATTTTTGTGCCATTTTCCTTTGGACAGTGAAAGATAAATCACTGCACAGAATCTTGTGAGTTAGGCAAGCCTGAATGCAGGGAAGCAACTAAAAATAATAACTTATGGATCAAACATTTAAGAGTTATATTTACCAGGGCAAATTTACTGTTTGTTGTAGTAAATTTATGTCCCTGGATAGCCTTCACTTAGATTAATGTTTTGTTTGTTTTTCTAAAGAAAAATTTAAAGTGTCCTATGTCATTAAGTCATGGCTTATTCTTGCAGAGTTTGGCATCGCTTGTTCAGCTGTGGGTCCTGAGGGATCTGGAATACAGACCCTTAAAACAACAGGGGTTCCAGCCAATAACGCTGTTCACCTCTATCATAGGAGAGTCGATGAAAGTAACTCTCCTATAGGGTTGGCAAAGTACACCCTGGCTCGGAATGAAGATGTGGTAAGCTCGGAGGGCATCAGTGTTATTTCTGACGAAATTTATTTAGATCTTAGAAAAATATACTAATGTTGAAATATACTAATGTTGAACTATCTTTCTCTGATACTTCCTGTAAAGCCATACTCATGCTGCCATGCACAGCCAAGCAATTTGCACACTGTGACAAAAGCAGCCTGTCTGGGGATGGATAGAGACTGGAATCTAGCCTGGCACAGGAGTGGTTCTCACCAGAGGAAGGAAGGAAGGAACATATTTTGTGGGGATTTTTTGCACAGAAGTGGAAACTACTCACTGAGCTGTAAACTCTGTAGATGTGATCCTCTGAGAGCCATCATTTTCTATCTGCCTGCAGGAGATGCCATTTCGAAATTCAAACATGGGCTCTGAATATGATTCCAGAAGCCCTGACAGCAGCCATGTAGATGAGGGTTGAGATTTTCCCACAAAGACTAGATTTGCCCATTGCAGATTATCCAGGAAATCATTCAGAAAATAAAGACTTAAGGACTAGGCTTCAACTACAGTGAGGAAACTTCATTTCTACGTATTGAGATTTTTTTTTTTTTGATTCTGCAACATGGCTATATAGAGATTCTTATCAATGCCATATGGTTGTGGTAAAGGAAAAAGGGAGCAGGGTTGCACATTAAGGAACACTAAAGGCAGAAATTTTATAGTAGTCATAAGCTTTGTTTTACTTTTCTTCCAGAATTCTAAAACTTTAGAAAATTCTTATCAACTATGATGACTAGAATTGACTTCCTGTGGATAATTACAGAAACTGCTTCCCTCTTGTTAAGGATATAGCTTAAAGGGCTGATCGATATTTCTTTTTCTAAGAAACTATTGGATACTCTATGTAAGGGAAGGGCAATATTTGCAGAGGGACTGGCACAAAGGTCTGGCATAGCAAGAAATTAAAAAACAAAATTGATATTTCACGTTGTATAATTTATTTTTCTCAAATGCTATGAACATACTTGAACCTGGTAATTGTCCCAGAAGCTATTTTACAATAACAATATGGACAGCTACTAACAATAGCCATGATAAAACTTTTCATAAAATCAATTAATATTTATTAACTAAAACTAGTTTTACATTTTTTCTCTGCTATTGAAGATATTTTGTTTCACTTTTTTGAATTATTATGTATATCAAACAATACTAATCTATTTCCCACTTGAAATGCAGTTTGGAAAAGATCACAAAAAAACTCTATAATAATCCCAAAAGGGATGTCAGAAGTTTTAGATAAAAAGAAATAACTCAACTTAGAGCTGGTACATTATCGATCAAAAAGCATTTAGACAATGCCTTTTATATAAATTTTATATGAAACTTGTAGAATGAAGTGTTCATGGGCCTTATCTCAAGCCCCATTAAATAAACTTATTTCCATTTATAAAAACAAAGATCACCGCATTGAGAGGAACAGAGAAAAGATGGATAGAGGGAGAGCATGCACACATGACAGGTGCAACGTTTAAACTCTGAAAAAGGGGGATTGAAATTGGTTCTCTTCCTCTTGTGCAGTAAGCAAATTCCCTTTATTTGAGTTTGATTTCCAACACTAAGAATTCTCATTAAACAACAGAAAGCTGTGTACACACTGCTAGATTGAAGAATTAGTAAATCAAAGTTATGGACTTAGTTCTTTCATGAACCATTGTGTCTTTAAATAAATCAGTAATTCATTCTGTATTAATCTTATCATTTCCTAAATAAAAATAATCTAAGTATGTTTACCTATTTCCCATTTATTTCTAACAATCTCTCTTTTAATGACATATTTTACTTGGCCTTAATTTGACATTAAATGTAGAATACTACCTTAGAAAGAAGATACTATAGAAATAATTTGCTACCCTTATACCATAGTTTTCCAGGCAGAGAAATAAATGAAGTAAGGTTGCTTTCCATGAAGGTTGAAAATTATTTGTGGCTGTCAACAACATAATACGGCTGCACAACTAATTCATTCATTCATTCATTAAAAATAATTACTAGAAGGCAAATTCATTCTTTTTGTGGGAAAGTAGCAATAAACAATGGAGACAGACCCAGAGGCAGCTTAATTTCTAGTGGGATTTATACAATGAACACATTAACAAATAAGTAAATTAGACAATTCAAGTCAATACAACAAAGAAAGTTCAGAAGGGTAATAGCTTTTGATGAGGATGGGAATAAGGAGGGAAGATATCCAATTTAGCTAGATTAGCAGGAAAAATTTTTCTGGAAAAGAGAAAACTTTGATTTGAAACCTGAATAATATAGGAAAACATGATGTGATGATGAACTTAAAAGGAATATATGAAGAAGTATTCCAGCAATTTAAATGAAGAAGATATTTTAGACTTAGCCTGACTTCATAGAAATCAGGCAGGGATTGAATCACTTACGCGGATTCTTGGTTCCCTACTGTTGAATATTCTCATTGAGTAGGTGTGAAGAAGTGAGAGAATCATTTATTCTTCATTTGCGCCCTCATAACTTTTGGTGGATCTGCAAAGAGGAGAATGATGACAGATACAAAATGGAGCTTGCTTTCTTATACAGCTAATGCAGATCAATTGGGCATTTAGGAGGTAAAAGATGAAAAAAAAAGTAGCACCACTTTCCTATTCACTCTGTTAAATAAGAAATAACCAAAATCAATCATAGATAGAGCTGACCCCTTAATTCATTCCAAAATAAATACTGCAGTCCTACAACTTTTCACATGAGCACATAAAATATTTAGAAAATTCTATCTCAGCAAATGCGGAAAACACCGTCAATCTCAACTATCTTCCTTCACTTACAAAGATTTAGAGTGCTTATGAGAGACAGAGAAAAAGCTATAACTATCATTTTAGATCAAGCCATTACCATTAAAATGCCTGTCACACTTACGATAAAAACAAAGATGATCACAAACTGCTTATGTAGGTAAGAAACTATCAGTAAGCAAATTGACAGTATATGTAGATACCTTATATTTCAAAACGAAAAATTTTCCTATAAGAAATATAAATGCTGTTTCTATTTATAGAACCAAGCTCACTTTCTTAAAATCTTTAAGAATTTGCATGATAACTGATGAAACAACATAGCAATATAAACTTCATCAGTAATCTTATTGAGACAGTATAATTGATTCATTTATTGATTGATATGACTAGTATTTCCTTTTCATCTTTCTCTTTCCAATTTGCTCCTAAATCCCATCACATATACAAATATTTACATCTAAGTCTCATAATATACACAGATATAAAAGCTGCAACACTGAAGGGGCCCCTGGTGGATCTAGAATTTTTTTTATTATACTTTAAGTTCTGGGGTACATGTGCAGATTGTGCAGGTTCGTTACGTAGGTATACACATGTCATGGTAGTGGTTTGCTGCATCCATTGCCCCATCATATACATTAGGTATTTCTCCTAATGCTATCCCTCCCCCAATCCCCCCCACTCCCTCCTATTCCTCCCCTAGCCCCCATCCCCCCAGGCCCCAGTGTGTGATGTTTCCCTCCCTGTGTCCTTGTGTTCTTATTGTTTAACACCTACTTATGAGTGACAACATGCAGTGTTTGGTTTTCTGTTATTGCATCATTTTCCTGAGAATGATGGTTTCCAATTTCATTCATGTCCCTGCAATGGACATGAACTCATCCTTTTTTATGGCTGCATAGTATTCTATGGTGTATACATGCCACATTTTCTTTATCCAGTCTATCATTGATGGGCATTTGGTTTGTTCCAAGTCTTTGCTATTGTGAACAGTGCTGCAATAAGAGTAAGTGTGCATGTCTTTGCAATAGAATGATTTATAATCCTTTGGGTATATATACAGTAATGATATTGCTGGGTCAAATGATATTTCTATTTCTGGATCTAGAATGTTATAATGAACCAACCAGTGCTCAATGTTCAAAGTCAGCTGAGGCCAGGGCTTCATGGTGAAAGAAGAAAGGGATCAGACATGAAGCTAAAAGCTAACTTCTACTTCTGACACTTTCAGTAACTAATTGTCAAGAAGTCCCGGGTGTATTGTGCATGTTGTACCTAGTGAGTTGTATGTTATCCAGAGTACAGGAGCTGTTCTGCTAAAGAGAGTCAACTGTTGCTGATGTCAAGAATGTGAAGTACGTGTTCTTTGGTATGCAGGGCATCCTGTTGCAGTAAATTCAAAAGCCAAAATCTATGAGCCATTTGTCCAGGCTTCTCTGTCCTAGGACCTCTAATCTCAGACCTTTTCCATAAAAATTTTACACTTTTAAGGTCACTCTACAAATAAGCTTCAACATAGAGAAGGAGTTGATATAAAAGAAGATATAAAATTCTGAAATAAAATCACCTGGTTTAGTGTCCTGGGTAGGACCAAACTCAAGTGCATATAACTTTCTCAGAGACCAAAAGAGGCCCCAAACCTTGAATTTAATGTTCAGCAGGGATTGTCTTGAAATTCTTACTAATTCTCTTTGAATTTGTTTTAGAAGTGAAATCTGATAGGACAATGGAGCATGTGTGCATTAGGGGCTCATAGCCTGGTTCAACACATCCTGCCTCCCACCCCCAGTTCACCTTCCCACCTCTCCTGGATGAGTTCTCTGATACCTGCTCTGCTCCCCCCTACCTACCCACTGCTGCCACCCTTTCCTTACGGTTAGACTTTAGGCACAGGCACAGGGATGGTTCAGAATGAACACAGACCCTATGCAGCATCGAAGGCAGGACTCCCTGTACCTTTCATCTTTTAAGGGTTGACATTCACCTCCATGGGTATCCTCGTGCTCAACGAGCATGGCAGTAAATAGCAAATTAAAACCACCATGATTGCTGAAAAGAGAGAATGTGGAAGAAAAGGAAAAGTCTTTTTTAATTGATTTGTGAACAAGGGGTCTCACATTTTTATTTTCCATAAGACACCACAGATTATGTAGCTGGCTCTGATTCCAGATTTACCATACTAGCTGTGTTATGCTAGGAAAATCACTGAATCACTCCTTGTTTCTTCATCTGTAACTATGGATTTGGTTTACTGTTATACAATGATTCGAACTGAAAGTGTCATTGTCTTGATAAGAAACGCAATAGCAGGAGAAGACATAGAGTTGTCTTTCAGATGATCGATTAATACTTACTTTGACTTTAAATCACTTTAAACATACAAACCTGTAGACCATCTGCTAAACACTAGAAATATCACCACCAAATCATAGGAGAAGATATATTTCTCAAACTTCAGATTAGAACTTGAAAACACTTCCCATAGAATTAATTGTATAAGTCTTAGCTAGATTGTACAATATTATTTAGTCTCATAGTTAAACTAAGTACAGATTAAATAAGACTGTGCTGCCATGTTTAGAAACTTGTCACTTCTAATATTACAATGCCATTACTATATTTTCATAGGAAAATGTTTTTTTCTTCAATGTTGCTGAGAAATAT
Source organism: Ateles fusciceps (assembly GCA_036589455.1). Lineage (NCBI taxonomy): Eukaryota > Metazoa > Chordata > Mammalia > Primates > Atelidae > Ateles > Ateles fusciceps. The sequence continues at coordinate 10,184,927 of JAZHEH010000193.1, forward strand.
AGTCTTTCAGATACTTTTTCTCAGGAAATATTTAGCCTAGAATATAGAAAGTATATCTTCTTAGGTAGGATAAAAAGTAAGTACATATTGAAATCATGTTTCTAAAACCTAATTTTACCATGAAGGCAGAGTTATTAGAAGCACTCTTTCCTGCAAGTAGAATTTAAAATGCGTAAACATGACAGATGGTTTGGACTTTATGGCACAGCAGCAACAAATATATAATTGAGTATTGGGGCTTATTTTTATTGCTCCACATATAACAATTATCTTTTATACTAGCATGTGTATAAAGTTGGCAGGCAGTCTTTAAATTCAGGTCTTTAGATACTGTTCCATCACATGGAGTCTTGCAGACATGTCAAGTACACTGGAAAAATTAAAATCAGATCTGACTGCATAAGAATATTCTAAATTAAAAATGTTTTCAAATTTACTGAAGAATATATGATCTTACCAGGAAAAGAAAAATTTTGCAGTTCTTCTCCTATGTACTAATATCATTTCAAGCTGAAATAATCAGATTACATATAGTAAAAATATTTCTGAAATATTAAAGAGACTAACAGTGTGGAGAAGACTTGAAAACTACTTATGTGTTAGGAGAGTGTCTAAGGGTCTTTGAATCTTTTACTTTGAGAATATGAAGAAATAAGATGTGTATATTACACTGGGCTAAAAATAGACTCCATCTCTCAAATGGGTCTCATGGCTAAAACCATGCACCATGGATCTGATTTGCTCATTCTTTTATGAAATTGTCCCTAGTCACATATATTCTCATTCAAAACTCAGTGTAAATCTTACATTGAGAATGACATAAATCAGCTCACTCAGTATCCTGGTAACTAAAGCTGTAATTTTTGACTTCATAAACATTGTGAAATTAATCCTGACACATTTTGTCACAGATTTGCTGAATTTCCCTTCACTCTACTTCCCATTTCTTTCCTCAAATATTCTTAAATAATTTTACCTTGTTCCCTGTTCCTTGTTTTAGTTTTTATATTCTCATATTAAAAATCAATTTAATTAATGCTTTTTAAAATTCAGTCATATTTATGTTAAAATTTGTAAAATGAGTTCACAAAAATTTATGTCCTTAATATATAAATGTGTGTATGAATGACACGAAGTTATATTTTAGGTATATGTATTTGTATGCACATACATACATACACTCAAAATATATTTCAAATCCGGTAAAATTAATGAAATTTCATATGTTGATACAGTTTAAATCTTTTCCTATCCTTACACTGTGACTAATAGAAAGTAATATACAAAAATTTATTTCAATACAAAATGAATGTTCTAAAACTAAAATGACCTTCTAAAAATTGTGTCATAAAATTATTTAAGTTTAAAGCATTCAAAAATAGCATATATTAAGTGATTCTATAGCTCTACTCCTTACTGTCAATGTGGTTTAAAAAATATAATTACTATCACTAGCCTGCTTAATTATATATATATATATCACCTATTAAATATCTATCTTTTATTTTTCAATGGACATTATATTTCTTATCATAAACATGTATTCTCTGTCCTCTGTAATCTTACAGAACAAATTATAGCTATATCTATCTTTATACATACATATATAAATGTATTTCTATGTAAATCACATCATATTACACATATATAAAACCCATTATATTATATAAGGATAAGTCATGCAAGACACAAGTTACTGCTGTGCAGAGACAAAAAAAATTCTTCATAACTGAAACCTAAGTTAAAAATAAAATTAAAAATATTAGTTTAAAAATTTGACAATGTATACATATTTCAGAACATCACATTGTATCCCATAAACATGTATAATTGTCCTTTGACCAACATAGATTTGAACTGTGTGGGTCCATTTATACATGGATTTTCTTCTTCCTCTGCCAGTCTTGAGACAGCAGGATCAACTCATTCCTCTTTCTTCTCCTCCTGAGCCTATTCAGTGTGAAGACGACGAGGATGAAGATCTTTATGATGATCCACTTCCATTTAATGAGTGACAAATATATTTTATCTTTCTTATAATTGCTTAATAACATATTTTCTCTATCTTTTATTACGTAAATACAGTGTATTATGTATAATGTATTTATACATGTATGTACATATATACGTATATATACTGTATGTTATATATATATAACATAACAAATATATGTTAATTAATTGTTCATGTTATCAGTCAAGCTTCTGGTCAAGCGTAGGCTACTCAGGGTTAAAACAGGAATCAAAGTTATTTGCAGATTTTAGTTGGGCACAGTGGCTTATACCTGTAATCCCAGCAATTTGGGAGCCTGCGGCAGGAGGATCACTTGAGACCAAAAGTTCAAAGCAATCTGGGCAATATAGCAAGACCCCAGTCTTTACAAAAAATAAAAAAAAGAATTAGCCAGGGGTAGTGGCACACGCTTATATTCCCAGCTACTTGGGAAGAAAGTTAAGGTGGGAGGATTACCTGAGTCCAGGAGTTCAAAACTGCAGTGAGCTATGACCTCCAATCCACTCAAGCCTGGGCAATAGAGCAAGATTATGTCTTTTAAAAAATATATATATGAAGTTTTTTGACTATGTAGAATATTGGTGCCTCTAATTCTATATTGTCCAAGTGTCAACTGTAAAATTATTACTTGTTGACTAAAAGTTTTTAATTTTTTATTTTTTAAAATTTATTTATTATACTTTAAGTTCTGGGGTACATGTGCAGATCGTGCAGGTTTGTTACATAGGTATACACACACCATGGTGGTGGTTTGCTGCATCCATCACCCCATCATCTACATTATGTGTTTCTCCTAATGTTATACCTCCCCAATACCCCCCACACCCTTTGTTCCCAAAGGGGGTGGGAGATATTGAGGAGGGGTAGCATTAGGAGAATAGCAAAGACTTGGAACCAACCCAAATGCCCATCAATGATGGACTGAAAAAAGAAAATGTGGCACATATACACTATGGAATACTACGCAGCCATAAAAAAGGATGAGTTCATGTTCTTTGCAGGGACATGGATGAAACTGGAAACCATCATTCTCAGTAAACTGACACAAGAACAGAAAACCAAACATTGCATGTTCTCACCCATAAGTGGATGTTGAACAATGAGAACACATGGACACAGGGAGGGGAACATCACACACTGAAATTAAAAAAAAAAAAACAGACTTATGAAGACTATCAACAAAATTATTTAAAATAAATAAAAATATCAAATATAACCCCTATAACCTTCAAAAAAAATGGATTTTGTTGATGACTACCATTGTTGTTTTGCTACTTAGTGAAAGAAGTTCACTTTAGATAGTGGTGCAAGGGTGTAGCTCAGGAAAGAATTATTTGTGGGGTTTTTAAAGTGTGCTTTAGGAGAAGACATGGGAATTTTTCTATTCTAATATAGCTTCTGTAGAGGAAAAGAGTATACAGAAGTCAGCATTTAGCAGTTAATGAAAATTATAAATAAAATTGAGCAGCACTTTCTCTTTCCAAGTATTACTCTATTTTTATCTCTGTTTACCTATCTATCATCTACCTTACCTATCATCTATCTATCTATCATCTATCTATCTGTCTATCTATCTAATCTATCTATCTGTCTGCCTTCCTGTCTGCTTGTCTGTCATTTAAATCTCACAGCTTATTTAGAAAAGTATTCATATAGCTGTCATTTAGTAGATAAAGATTATGAGGTACAGATAAGTTCTGTAATATGCCTAAGTTTCTTGCAGAGTAAATGGAAAGCTGGAATTGGATTCATGATTCTGGATGAGAGTCTAATTATTAACAATTATTGTTCAGAAACTTATTAGCCACTCAAACACCACACACGCACGCACGCACGCACACAAGTACGGTATACCTGAATGTATGTTAGTCTATTTGAAACTTCATCTGTTCCTTTATATTTTTCTACCTCTCTTGTGAGATTTCTTTTGGATCTCTACATTGATAATCATTTGTATTTGTATGCAGTAGATGCCAACAGCTTAGTTTTACTGTCACTCAATTTTCTGTTTCTCCTGAACTATAACCATCTGTTATCTTCATTAAATATCATATAATTAGATGTTTGAAATTTCTGCTGCACAAAGATTAAGCATATATTTGCCAGGAGAGTGTTCATTGCAAATGATGGAAACTAAACCCAATCTAGTTTAGAAAATAAGGAGACTGTTTTGCATTACAGAGTCTACGAGAAGGAAAAACACACAAAGAAAGGCAGAGAAACTACCGAGTTTGGGGAATAACTAGAATTGGGGGACAAGAATGTTGGGACGACAAGACAGCCTCTCTCATTGTATCTCTGTATCTCTGTCTTTAAAGCCAATCAATTTTGTTTCTCCACAGAGTATGCTATGGTCTGAATATTTGAGTTCAAAATCCATTTTTGAAATCTTACCCTGCCAAGGTGTTATCAGGAGGTGATTTCGGAGGTGATTAGTTCATGAGAGGCAAGACCCCATAAATGGTATTTTTTTTTTTTTTCACAGAATCTTGTTCTGTCTCCTTGGCTGGAGTGCAGTGGCACAAGGTTGGCCCACTACAGCCTCCATCTCCCAGGTTCAAGTGATTCTCCTGTCTCAGCCTCCTGAGTAGTTGGGACTGCAGGCGCATGCCACAACTCCCGACTAATTTTTGCAGTTTTTTTTTTGTTGTTGTTAGTAGAGACAAGGTTTCATTATGTTGGCCAGGGTGGTCTTGAACTCCTGACCTCAAGTGATTAGCTTTCTTTGGCCTCCCAAATTGCTGAGATTACAAGCGTGAGCCATCGCGCCCAGCCCATGAATTGTATTCTGAAGAAATCCCAAAGAGTTAACAAGCCTCTTCTGCCATTGAGGACACATTGAAAAGGGACCATCCTGTGAACAAAGAAATAGGCTTTCACCAGACACAGAGTCTGCCGTTTTCTTAATCTTAGTCTTCTCAGCCTCTGAAACTGTTAGAAATAAATTTCTGGACAGTTTATAATGTTTTGTAATAACAGCCCAAACAAATTAAGAGTTTCTCCACATAATGGAAAACATAAGCACAATCTAAGAACCTCACATTCCACGATTTCTGCCATTAGAAAACTAACTTTTTAGTCCCAGCTCCCAGTTTTACCACCCTAGAAAATAATAATTGGTTCTTGATAACTAGCCACCTTAGCACCAGTGAACTATGGCCAAAGGGTAGATTATTTAATGTTTCCATTTCACTGGAGCAGCTGGAATTTTTTAAAAAGGAGCAGCTCCCAAATGAAGGAGGAAGACAAGAGAAGGAATGTAATCCTAGTCAGACAGAATTAAATAAATTAAATAAATGTAATTCATCTACTACAAAACAATAAATGGAGGAAAACTTTAAAAATGTTTATTCTTTGTTTAAAAAGAACAGGCCAGTGGATTTTTACGTTAATCAAGATAATAAGTTAATACTATTATAGACCATTTACAACTTAGAGATACTCTTTGTTAATTTTACTCAACAGATTATCTTGGTATCATCTATTGAGTAAAATTATTTTTTATGTTAATTATTTTTATGTTATTTTTATGTTAATTTATTTTATGTTAATTATTTTTATGTTAATCAAGATAATAAATTACTACTATTATAGACCATTTTTAACAACCTAGAGATATACTTTGTTAATTTTACTCAACAGATTATCTTGGTAGTCTAACTGCTAATAATTTTATTCTACATTTAAAATATATATTAGCATTATACAAGTTGTTCTAATACTTAAGATTCCTGTTCGATAAAATAAATCAGTGCTGCGTACAAGAGTGATGAGACCATGATTTCACTAGTGTTTGCAGAAATCTCCCCCTCTCAGGACAGAATTAGATGAAGTTTAACTTTCAGTCCTTTTATCTCTATTCATTGCTATGTCGAGAGATTATGGATTTTCTAGGCAAGACCTTTCACATTTTGCACTGGTTTTTATTTTGTTTTCATTTAATTGGTTGAAGGTAACATACGATGTTAAACTGAAATTGCAATTAAAATAAATGTATAAATGAAAGTTCTAATCATCTAGCTTTCTTCCACTAACTCACACACACAAAAAGTAGAATACTCTAAAACATTTGTTTTGTCTGAAGGTCAAGTTATGATAATTTCAGAAAATTCAGAGGCAAGTGTCAGAGATAATCAATCACACAAAAAATTGGACAGCATTACCTTTAATTAATAAAAGACAGAATAGGTATGAAAAATATATTTTAAAGTATAGGAAATAACAAATAAGACAGAGAAAATACCCCAATAAAATGGTATCTGCATTATATGTATATGTAAGTTGATTAAACTCATTTATCAAAATAGAGATTCACAGATTAAAAGAAAACTTTTAAAACAGATTGAGTAACATGTACTGTAAAAATATATATATAATGGTGAATAGGGGTGAAACTAAAGAAACAGAAAAATACACCCAAGACAATCATAAGTCACAAGGAAATGTTGGTACAATGTTTACATAAAGTCAGATAAAATTTAGGGAAAAAAATTACTGAATATAAAAATATTATATAATAATAAAATATAAAGCTTAATGGAATGTTGTGGTCATCATTATATGCAAAAAAATGTTGGAATTGTGATTATATGCAAATAGAGCTTCAAACAATAAATAAAGCACAACTTACAGAACCAAAGAGAGAAATACATAAATCAACATTTTTATTTGTATTTTAAAATTGCATTTTTGTTGAAGCTGAAATACCATGCAGAAAAAATGTTAAATAAATATATTCCAGATATAATATCACAATTAATGTCCTCATTGCATGTGTACACTTTATGAGTGTGTATGTATGTACATTTTACACTTGATTAACAGTACACATGAAACATTAGTAAAAATTGGTATTAGTCTATTCGAAAAATAAATCTTAATAAACTTTGACATTTTAAAACAAGACAAAATTTGTATTCCAAATAAACTTAAAATCAAAAATAATAACTAGAAAAAAAATTACATACTTTGAAAACTAATCAACAAATAAACTCAAATAATAAATAAGGAGGATACTTATAAAATAGTCAGAAATGTATTATAATGAAAATACTCAAACCTAAATGTACGGAATACAGCTGAAAATATTTAAAAATATATTTGTAGCTTTTTTGAAGAAAAAATGAAATAACTGAACACAAATGAACATTCAACTCAAGAAGAAAAAACGGTGCAACAAAAAACGCCAGAAGAGTAAAGAAGGAAGAAAATAATAAATATAAACAGAAATTAATTAAATATGTATTTTAAAAGAGGCGAAAAAGGCAAATCTTTGAAAATATCAATGACAAAAAATCTTATTCTCTGGAAAAGGATCAAATATAAGAAGTTGGAAGATGAAAACAAAGTAAAATTAAAATAAGAAAATAATTTAGACAAGGTTAAGTAAATTATGAAATAAATATTGATATCACATATCAATGAATTTTGAAACATAGATGAAAGTATTATTAGAACCATCATAAAATGCTGAATTTGAAGAAGCGAAAGTGAGTACACCAATGTCCTTAAATAAACTGAAATGGTAGAAAAAACAGAAAATAGCATGAAGAAATATATGTTTAATAAGGGTGCACACATTTAAGGACACATGTTCGATATATACATATATCACATGAGAGTGGCTGCTATGGAAAGAGAAAATAGTAAAGAGTAAAAATCAGAGAGGGGGAAAAATAATGCAATACAATGCAAAGAGAAATATAACGGTAAAGAATCTTAGATAAACTGATGACAACAATGTCCTAATTACTGGAGAGAAAATTAAAATAATAAGTAAATATTATATTAATGACAGTACATTTTTAAATAGCTTTACATAACAAAGAATCTAAGTTAACACCACAACTATTTACCACCCCTATAAAAAATATTCCAGGGACAGCAAATATAGATTCATTAACTCCTTATACTGGTTGCCAATTTTAAATGCAATAGAAAATATCATACCTGAATAAACAAGTAAATGCCGATAGTGTCATAACATTATTGGTTATTGTGGGAGAGTAATTTTTACATCTGCCTCACTCCAGAAACTTTTTAGTTTCATCAGTTATAGTTATGAAACCATTGTATGATAATTCATAAATAATTTATAAGTTCTCTCTATTTTGGGAAAATAGTGAAAAGAAAGATGTCTGTTTTTATTTGGCTGTTTGCAGTATAAATAAGGACTAAGACTAAGAAGTGAGATGCCCCAGGTTTTCTGCATGTAGGTTTTCATGGTTAGCTCAAATGTGTTTTCTGGCTTCCTCTTTCTCTACTTTTCTTATAAACTCATATGACTAGAAATCCATTTCTGTCACCTTAAATAAAAGGTCTGTGTTTATGCATAGTTATCATAAACATGACACAAATTGTTCCGATAAAACAATTATTATAAAGGAGGGAATGTAAATATTCTACTGTTGTCTACTTCTCTAGAAGCATTAGAGGAAACCTCTTAAAACTAATTTAATAACTGAATTTTCATTGAATTTAATTAAAGACATTCTATATGTATTTTAAAATCAAGCTTGCAGATCCCACCAAGATGGTTTGTTTTTATCTTGTCAAACCATCTATACTCATATATTTGCCAAATCATAGCACAATAAAAGCTCTTACCCATCCTAAATGATGAAGTGTTGCAATAACTTTGTAAATGAAGGCACTCTAGTCAAAAAGCACCTTGTGATTGATTGCTATAAGATTCATTATTATTTTTAAGCATTCCTACTCAGTTCTAAACCCCTAATATATCATGTTAGACTATATATGAAATTGCATATCCTATTTTTATCAAACTGAATCAATAAATCCTACTCAAGCTTTCTTAGTAATGCCTGGTTTAATGCTTTCATTAAGAGTTATTTTAGAAACTTTCTCATTTGTTTACTTTTCTGTAATTTACATTCAGAGGAGGGAATTTGCTTTGACGTATTTCCAATGTTGTTACAACAAGGCACATAAATCAAAAGTAATACAAAAGAATAATCCTGCCAAAAAATTGCTAGAATTTTCTTCTACAGAGCCAAATATAGTCAGAAGAGTACATTCCTAGATCATAACACTCTGTAAATCTCTACCAACTACATCCCTAAAGCACAACAGATGTAACAATACACAGATATCCAACCCAGACAACCATATGCAGCCTGAAATGGTTTGAATGTTGTGTTTTCTCTAAAATTTATGTTAAAATTTAATCCCCAATGCAACAGTAGTAAGATGTAGAACTTTTGGGGGTGAGCAGGCCATGAAGGCTCTGCCCTCATGAATGGAATTTGTCCTTTATAAAAGGGCTGGAGAGAATGAGCTAGGCTCCTTCTTTTTCCCCCTCCTTTTGCCTTTCTGTCCCTTCTGCCATGTTAGGATAAGGCATTCATCTTCTCCAGAGGGTGTGCCACTTGGAAGCAGAGATTAAGCCTTCATCAGACACTAAACTTGACACTGTCTTCATCTTGAACTTCCCAACCTCCAGAACTGTGATAAACAAATTTCCATTTTTACAAATTTCCTAGCCTGTAGTATCTCAGTAATAGCAGCCCAAGACTAAGACACAACTTGTTTCTGCCACAGAGTCATCTTTTCTCAAGACATTTCCTTTGCCTGGCATGTTTTTCCCCCTTCTTGCTTGTTTTGATTTAATGATTTTATTAATAAAGCAAAAAACAAACAAAAACAGAGAAAATGACTGAGTGAATGAAATGGAACAGAAGGTTTTAACCTGAACTATATAAAATGCATCCTTCTATTCCCTAGGCTAAAGTAGTTGTTTCATCTTTTATTTATCCATGGTAGGTAGAAAACTGGGTGGGGCCACAAACTGAGGATGGGGCCTCTAGAGGCTGAGTAAAGCAAGGGAACAGTCTCTCTGAAGCCTGAAGCTCCTCTGTCAACTTGATTTTAGAACTTGCGACCTTCAGAACTGTAATGTAGTAAACCTGTATTGTTTTAAGCCATAGCATTTCTGGTAAGTTATTACAGCAGCAATTGGAAGGAAAGTAAAACAGTATCCATGAACTCTTTTTGCAATATCCAGAAACATGTCTGCTTATTTTCCTTCACCATGAGATTTTCAAGAGCATTAGGCTTACTTTACTTAAATCTCATCTTGAATTGTAATAATTCCCATGTGTCAAGGGCAGGGCCAGGTGGAGATAATTGAATCATGGGTCAATTTCCCCCCATACTGTTCTCATGTTAGTGAATAAGTCTCACAAGATCTTATGGTTTTGTAAATGGGAGTTCCCCTGCACAAGTCCTCTTGACTGCTGCCATGTGAGATGTGCCTGTGCTTCTCCATTGCCTTCTGCCATGATTGTGAGGCCTCATCAGTCATGCGGAGTTGTGAGTCCATTAAACCTCTTTCCTTCATAAATTACCCAGTTTTGGGTATGCCTTTATTAGAAGCATGAGAACAGATTAATACACCTGGAAATTAGAATTTCGGTGTGGATCAAGTTTTCCTCAAAAAGAGATTTTACAATGTCAGCTAGATCTTATTTTCACCCATTTATTATTTGTTTTAAATTTTACTCTGCCTTTGCAGATATAGTATGTAAATTTATATTAATTTCCAATGTATTTTATAGAATTATTTTAGAACTATCAAGGCTATTATAAACAAAATGTATGCATTTCTTAACTAGAAAACAGAATAACACATGGTCCAAGCTCAACAAAGTAACATGCAAAAAAACAGATGTGGGCCTGGGCATGGTGGATCACACCTGGAACCCCAGTACTTTGGGAGGCCATGGCAGGTGGGTCTCTTGAGTCTGGAAGTTCAAGACACCCTGGGCAACACAGCAAAACCCTGTCTCTACAAAAATCACAAAAATATTAGCTGGGCATGGTGGCACATGTCATAGTCCCAGCTACTCCGGAGCTGAGATGGGAAGACTGCTTGTCTTCCCAGAAGGTGGAGGTTACGATGAACCATGGTCATGCCACTGCACCCCAGCCTGGGCAACAGAGCACGACCCTATCTCAAAAACAAAAACAAAAGAAAACCAAATGTGACTCCGAGTATCTTAAAGGAAAATAAAGACTATTCATATTGATTAATTAGGAAGGTAATCCTGGGAACGTCAAATAGACACCTTTACATTAAAAACTTACAGGATTTATTCATAAACACTGATCTGGTCCTCACATGTCCCCCTCAGGATAGCTGCTAAAATTTCACCCATGCTTTTCTTTTTTTTAATGATTTCTTTTTAAAACTATTTTAAATTGATCCATAATAGATATACATACTTTCAGGGTACATGTGATTTGATACACTCATATAATCAAATCAGGGTAACTAGAATATCCAACACCTTAAATATTTATCTTTTATTGATCCTAGAAACATTTGAATTTTTCTCTTCTGGCTATTTTGAAATGTTAAATATAATCACTCTTTCTAACACCAGGACTTACTTCTTCCACCTAACTGAATATTGGTACCCATTCATCAACCTCTCTTTATATTCCCTGATATGGTTTGGCTCTGTGTCTTCACCGGAATCTCATATTGAATTGTAATCCCCATGTGTTAGGGGAGTGGCCTGGTGGGAGGTTGATTGAGTCCTGGGGGCAGACTTCACCCTTGCTAGTCTCATGATAAAGCTCTCAGGAGATCTGGCTGTTTGATAAATGTATGGTATTTTCCCCTTCACCTCTCCTGCCACCTTGGGAAGGAGGTGCTTGCTTCTGCTTCCACCATAATTTTAAGTTCCCTGAGGCCTTCCCAGCCATGCAGAACTATGAGTCAATTAAATGTCTTTTCTTTAAAAATTACCCAGTCTCTGCTGGTTCTTTAAAGCAGTGTGAAAACAGACTAATACACCCCCACCCTTCCATGTGTCTGGTAACAATGAATCTACTCTCTATCTTCACCCAATTTTTTCTACTTACTTGACTTCCTTCACTTACTCTAATCCCAGTTCCAGCCTATTTCCAGACTCAAAGAGAGTTCATTACTCCTTGACTGAATAGAGCCTCTGGACTTCAGCTTCCAGTGGTTGGCAGTGCCACCACACCCTGGGGATAGCTGCAGAACCAGTCAGCTCTGTGCTCCCTTCTGTGTTTTATCTGATGTCATTAAAAAAAATGACATGATATTAATAGATAATAATATCCTCACCCCATACAGTTATGTGTCACATTATAATATTTTGATCAACAACAGACTGCATATACACTGTGTTCCCATAAGATTATAGTGGATCTGAAATATTCCTGTTGCTTAGTGATGTCTTAATAACACTGTGTAGGCCCAGGCTGAAGTGTGTGTTTGGGTCTTACTTTTTAACAAAAATGTTTTAACAGTTAAAAAAATTAAAATAGAAAAAAAGCTTCTAGAATGAAGATATACAGAAAGAAAATATTTCTGTGTTCAACATGTTTGTGCTTTTGTTACCGATTGAGGGCAGTTATCCAGGTTCTTGGCATTTTTAAGAAAGAATTGGACAAAACACACAAACAAAGCAAGAGAGTGAAAGCAAGAACTTATTTTAAATGAAAATACACTCCATAGGGAAGGACCGGGCTTGAGCAAACAGCTCAAGAGCAATGATTACAGAATTTTCTGGGTTTAAATACCCTATATAGGTCTCCCACCTGCTCACTCTATGCAAATGAAGTAGTGGCCGGCCATCAGTCTGATTGGTTGTGGGAGGGAACCAGACAAAGGTACTTTCATTTTCAATTGGTACTCAGAAAAAGGTTGACTCCAGATGGATTAAAGACTTAAACATAAGACCTAACACCATAAAAACCCTAGAAGAAAACCTAGGCAAAACTATTCAGAACATAGGCATAGGCAAGGACTTCATGACTAAAACATGAAAAGCATGGGCAACAAAAGCCTAAATACACAAATGGGATCTAATTAAACTCCAGAGCTTCTGTGCAGCAAAAAAAAACAAAAACAAAAACAAAAACAAAAAAAACAATCATTAGAGTGAACCAGCAACCAACAGAATGGGAAAATATTTTTGCAAACTACCCATCTGGCAAAGGGCTAATATCCAGAATCTACAAAGAACTAAAAGAGATCTACAAGAAAACAAACAAACCCATTCAAAAGTGGGTGAAGGACATGAATAGACACTTTTCAAAAGAAGAAATATATGAGGTCAACAAACATATGAAAAAATGCTCATGTTCACTGGTCATTAGAGAAATGCAAATCAAAACCACATTGAGATACCATCTCATGCCAGTTAAAATGGCCATTATTAAAAAATCTGGAGACAACAGATGTTGGAGAGGATGTGGAGAAATAGGAACACTTTTACACTGTGGGTGGGAGTGTAAATTAGTTCAACCATTGTGGAAGACAGTGTGTCACTTCCTCAAGGACCTAGAAATAGAAATTCCAGTTGACCCAGCAATCCCATTACTGGGTATATATCCAAAAGATCATAAATCATTCTATCATAAAGACACATGCACATGTATGTTCATTGTGGCACTGTTTACAATAGCAAAGACCTGGAACCAACCCAAGTGCCCATTGATGATAGACTGGACAGGGAAAATGTGGCACATATACACCATGGAATATTATGCAGCCATAAAAAACAATGAGTTCACATCCTTTGTAGGGACATGGATGAATCTGGAAACCATCATTCTCAGCAAACTGACACAAGAACAGAAAATCAAACACTGCATTTGCTCACTCACAGGCGGGTGTTGAACAATGAGAACACATGGACAAAGGGAGGGGGAGCATCACACACTGAGGTCTGTTGTGGGGGAGATGGGGAGGGACAGCAGAGGGTAGGGAGGTTGGGAAGGGATAACATGGGGAGAAATGCCAGATATAGGTGACGGGGGAATGGAGGCAGCAAACCACATTGCCATGTATGTACCTATGCAACAATCCTGCATGATCTGCACATGTACCCCAGAACCTAAAGTGCAATTATACACACACACACACACACACACACACACACAATAAAAAAGGAGAGGTTGAAAGGGAGTAGCCTCTGATATCCAGTCAGAATGAATCAGTCTTAGATTTCTGCCTCAAGACCCTATCCTCTTGCCTCACTTTAAGCTGTTATTACAAAAGAGTCAAAAAGTTAAGACAAAATGTAAAAGTTTATAAAGTAAAAATAGTTACAGTGAGCTAAGTTTAACTTATTGAATTTTTTTAAAATTTAATACAGCCTAACTGTGTTTATAAAGTCTTTGGTAGTATACAGTAACATCCTAGGCCTTTACATTCACTCACTACTCACTCACTCACTGACTCAGAGCAACACCCAGTCCCGGAAGCTCCATTCACAATAAGTATCTTATACAGGTGTATCATTTTTACATCTTTTATAGTATATTTCTACTGTGCCTTTTCTATATTTAGATACATTTAAACCGTTCAGCACAGTAATGTGCTATACAGGCTTGTAGCCAAGGAGCAATAGGCTGTAGCATATAGAAGGTGCGGTAGGGTATATCATCGAGGCTTGTGTAAGTATACACATTGATTTTGGTACAGAAATGAAATCACCTAGCTATTCATTTCTCAGAGTGTATCTCCATTGTCAAGTGTTGCATAATTGTATATCAATATGAAGATAAAACTTAGCTAAGAGATTTTTTACATGTGCATTGTCTTTATTTGTTCCCAAAACTCCACTAAAATACAGTAAATATGTTTTTCAAATTACGTTTTGTAAATTATAAACCCCCTAAGACAAAGAACACTTGTTTATTAAAAATATGCTTCGATGCCCTTATTTTTTCACCTCTTAAACTGACAAAATCCAAAGCTTAGTATGCCTTGCAACTATCTCTCAAAATTGCAAATGTGTATAACATTTGATCTAGAAATTGCACTATTGAGAATTTTCGTACAGCATATTTGCGCATGCATTACACAGCTTAAAAGCAGGATTATTCATTGCAATATTATTGTCAGAACAAGAGATGAGAGTAATCAAATGTTCATTAAGAGAGGACTCATTAAGTAAATGATTGTATATAAAAAATAAGAAGTTTCCCATGTACTGCCACCAAAAAAGATATGCAAGTTTCATTAAGTGCAAAAAGCAAGGAAGCAGTCTCCCTTCCATGTATAAGAGGAGAAAAATGCATTTTAATTTGTGTAAAAATTTCTACAGGACTTATATAAAATCACCTATTTTGAGAATAAAAGACTGGATACATGTGGAAAAGTGAAGAAGTAACGCATTTTTATGCTAAAATACTTTATGTTGTTAATTTTATAAAATGAATATATATATATTAATTATCCAAAAAAATGGAAGAAAGGAATCACTAGGAAACCAATAAGAGATGTCTGAAAGTATGTATGCACGTACATGTCCCCTCAAACATACATCCACATCAAAGAAATAAATTACATGAATACATATATTTTTAAATATCAAAAATAAAAAAGAAAAGCAACAAAATATGAGAGGTATAAGATGGAAAAGCAAAAAATCATCAAATATTTCAAGACATCATCCTAAAAGCATTCCAGATTGTAGATTCTCTTAAAGTGCCCCACACAATGTGAATGAAATTATATCCATCTCAAGGCATATTGTCCTCAAATTTCAGAATGCTGTGAAAATTATATGCTTCCTAAAAGAATTAAAAATTAAAAAAATAAACCGTTATTATTTGGGGGATAAATAATAAAGACACTGGATTTATTAATAATGACATCAAAGGTAGAGCAAACATTTTTTAAATGCCTTTTAATTTTTGAGGAACCTGGAATTCTATACCTAGCTATGTTTTCAATTAAATGTGAGGGTGGAGTAGGGGCACTTTCAAACCTTAAAACATTTTCTCTCTTGTATATTTTCTCAGGAAGCTATTGGAAGAGATGCTCAAAGAAAAAAATTACCATAATCCAATAAAGAAGACCTGAGATTCAGGAAGCAGATGATCTGAACAGCAGAGAAAGTTCAGGAAAATTCCCTCATTGATGGTGATGGGAAATAACAGTAAATTCTGTACAGCAATCTTGGACAACAACCAGTCTAAACTGGCACAGTGTAGAGACAATCAACAGAAAATATAATATTGGTAGAATGCCTGAAGCTTTTCATTGTATTAACAGGAAACATAAACAATTGGAAGATAGTTTATGAATAAATTAGTGATAAGCATTTTTTTCAACTTTTAGACTCAAGCATACATGTGCAGGTTTGTTGCCTGGGTATACTGCGTGATGCTGAGCTTTGAGTTACAAATTATCCCATCATCCAGATACTGAGCATGGTACCCAGTAGTTAGATTTTTTCAACCCATCTCCCCTCTAACTCCTGCTAGTCCCCAGTTTCTATCGTTGCCACCTTTAGGTCTGTGAGTATGCAATGTTTAGCTCTCACTTTTGAGAACATGAAGTACTTGCTTTTCTTTTTCTTTTTTTCTTTTTGAGACATAGTCTCACTCTGTCACCCAGGCTGGAGTGCAGTGGCACAATATTAGCTCACTGCAACTTACGCTTCCTGGGTTCAAGCCATTCTCCTGCCTCAGCCTCTCAAGTAACTGGGATTACAGGCACCCATCACCATGCCTAATTTTTACATTTTAGTAGAGATGGGTTTTCACCCTGTTGGCCAGCCTGGTCCCAAACTCCTGATCTCAAGTGATCCACTCACCTCGGCCTCCCAAAATGCTGGGATGACAGGCTTGAACCAACACACTCAGCCAGTATTTGCTTTTCTATTCTTGCACTGATTTGCTTAGTATGATGGTCCTCAACTGCATCCATGTTGCTGCAAACAAAAGAATTTTGTTCTTTTTTAGGGCTGCCTACTATCCCATAGTGATATGTACCACATTTGTTTTATTTGATTCACCATTTATAGGCACCTGGGTTGATTCCATGTCTTGGCTACTACAAATAGGCTGTGATGAACATGCAAGTTCATTTGTCTCCTTGAGATAAGTATTTTAAAAATACAAGCAAATAAAACAAAAAAAATTAATATCAGGGCTAACATACAGTTGTTAGAGGAAAAAATTATATTTTGTTATATAGATAGACACTAGCTTTAACATAATAATAGTTATGTAAGCAATTGAAGTTCATATGATCAAAATTATTATTTAGCTGTTTTAAAAGAATGCAGATATAAGAGATGTACCATTAATGGCGGATAGTTCTAGTGAAACAAGCTAATTCTCTTTCATATTCCATGGAGGGAATTTAATAAACCCTGAAACTGAAAGATCAAGAAGGAAAGGTGCAAGTCCTACATGATTTGATCAGTGATTGCCTCTGGCAAGTATTGGTGTGAACGGGGAGGCAAAATTGCTAGTTTTGTTAACAAGCTATATAACTGATAATTCTTCACTTGCATGTATAAAACTTCTATACCAATAAAAGCTAAAGAAAGCAGAGACATAATTAAATCATCATAATATAAAGCTAACATTTTTCATCACTTTTCACTTTTTCAAAAATTATAATAAATTTTAATCTTACTTTTCAAACATCAACAAATATTTCTACTCTCTCTGACTACCATAAAAAGCCTTCTGTGGACAGTCTAAGTGACAGTGAAACAATGTATTTGTTAAAAATTGCTTTCAGATATAAATCAATCTGAGAATGAACTGATGCTCTGAAACTGGAATTTACTTGTTGCTCAAATTTGCCCCAAAATAAAATAGTTTTAAATCACAGAAGAATTCACATGGTCCAGCTCTCTACTAGTATTCCAATCTATCCTCTGATATCTATGCTGTACACAAGAGTCCTCAATGGCTTTTCTGGAACCCAGGACAGACCTAATAACCCAAATGATGCTTGCCCTAAGAGTGTCACTCACCCAGGGGGGTTACCACCTGTAACTTTTCCTTTTACCAGTTTTGCTACAATTTTTTATAAAATTAGTTCCCCAGTCATCAGGGCACAGACGTTTGAAATACTTTTCTCTATTTTTTTTAAGTGGCAAACCTGAATTCTTATTCACTTTTACTCTACTACTGATTTTATAATACATTAAAGAAAGATAAGCTGCCAGTATTCTTTTCTTTAAAAACTGTAAAATGGCCTTTCACTTATTTCTTATACTATATTTTCTCTCAGGGAACACATTGATGTTAATTTTGGATAATATATTAATGAAGTTGACAGTAATGTAAATTAATTAAAATATGTAAAATTTATATTCATAACACTTCTTTGAATTTTAAATGTTTTCAGTGAAAACATTCCATACTATAGACATGCTCAGAAAATTCTACATATTTATCCAGTCCTCATGCAACAGATATCCCAATGGCAATAGAATGCAATTTGTAAACAGGTTCTAAAATACGTAGGTTTAAGTGAAATTCAACTTCCATTAAATGCTGATTGAGAACTCTGTCACTTTTCTAAGTACTGGAAATACAGTAGTAATAAATTTCACCAAATTCTTGACCTCAGATACTTTCCATTCCACTGCTATTACTTGATTATTTTTAGATTACACACATAGGTCAATAGATCTCCATGAAATATAAAAATAGTAAAAAGAAGGAGAAAAAAGAGGAAAGGAAAGGGAAATAAAGTACACAAAGCATACATTATCTGTTCTAGTCAACACAACAATCATTTTCCATTGTTTTGACATCTGAGTGATGGGGGGGAACCCACAACTCATATCCTTCATTGACTATGTGGGCTAAAGTTTGGAGAGAAAATATGCAGGGTCCTGTTTTAGAGGGCTAAGTCTGAGATGCAAATTAGACATGTCACAGGAGATGTAGAATAAGCAGCTGAATATTTAAATCCAGAATTCAGCAAAGGATTTCAACTGAAGATAAAATCTGGAAGTCATCAGCCTATATATGATAAAGCACATAGCAATGCTGACAGATTATAATCAAATTTAGAAATCTGAGCACCACTGATTTCTCAATCCTCCTTCATCCTCTTCCTTTTTCTCTCCTTTCTCCTCTTCCTCTTTTTCTTATTTCTTTCTTCTCCTGTTCTCCTTACCTTTTTCCTTCTCCTCCTCCTGCTCTGGTGATCAGATGGGACTGAGTTAAATTACAAGCATTTTATTTGTTTCTCTATCTTTTACTTTATTGCACTTCAGTTAATGAGGCCTTGCTCCCTTCCCATAGATATATTTGTATTGCTTATACTGTGGACTTTGAAATGCTACTAATATGCTCTACTCACCTTGCTTACAGTCCATTTTAAATTCTTAACTGTCACCAACTGTATCCTCTGTATTTACTACCTACCAAAACTGAAATAGAAGCACACAGTTTTATATTTCCTCAGAACCTATCCAATCTAAGGGTAAATTAGGCCAATCCATAAAGATGGGTCCAGATTGGAGGCTCATGGACAGAAATGACTTAGATTTGACTCATAGCTTTTACCTTGTGAAAGCTAATGCAAAATGTCTATAGTTAAGAATAAAAGAGAGGGCACTGTCCCTCAATGCCCCTGATTTTTCCTCTGGGAGGCATGCCATTAATTAAATGGTCTCCATATATTGCATGCAAGGAGAATGTGGTAAAGTCAGAAGAGGCTGGAAATTTTGGACCCTTTAAATTTGATGCTGAAGTATGTCGACATTCAAAGACTCATCCTGTTACCACTGAAAGAAGTCTTTGTCTTACCATAGTTACACATTTCTTTACTCAATTCTAACTGAACCATTAGGTTTATTGTATTTTTAGTACAACAAGCTCACCATAGCCTACTGTGTAGTAAAAATGAATTTACATTTCACTGAAGATTTCTGGAATAGACCATGGAAGGGTATTATTATACAAAATATACAACTTTACACAATGTTTATCTCTTCAAACCCCTGCTGCCACGTAACTCATAACTTCACCTCCCAATTCACTAGCAATTTTTCTCATTTTCTATATACAGTTGTTTAGGCTGTGCCCCACATCCATCTCACTACTCATCAAAGAGCTTTTCAGAATACAACATCATGAGAAAAGCATCTGGGATTACAAATGATAGATAATATCTCCTATAACACAGTTACTCAAAAAAATCACTCAGAGATAATAGTGTGCCTATATGGAGAAGTCTCCAGTGGCCTTCAAGAGTATACTTCTAATGCTATAAGCTCCCTTTGTTTTAAAAACTTTCAAACAATCCAATTCATGTATTGAAAAACTTAATGGAAGGCTAGAGACTAGGTTAAGCACTTTTTAGTGTGTGAAAAAATTAAGCCATAATTAGAATTTCTGCTTTTACAACTGTATTTAAAAGAATTATTACTCCTTTACTAATATTATGAGCATTTTATGAACATAATTTATCTCCATTGCCCGTCTCTTGGTCTGTTTCAGTTGATATATAACATACTCCAAATTGCTAAAAATAAGTTATTACAGTGAGCAATTTCTAATAATTTCCTCTGATTAAATATTAGATATGTCAAGGAACCTGATCCCCACATGTTGCTGTTTGATGGAAGAAACTATGCTTTATAGTTAATCTCTGTCATTTAAAAATTATATGAATTGGAATTTGCATTAATATCCATGAAATGCTTTAATTTTATTTCTCATTTCCTTCTGATTTATTAAGGGCTAAATGTTCATAGCCAACATATCTTAGAAAAAAATACTATTATGATTAATGAGAGTATTACATGTTCTATTTGTATAAGAGAAAACAGTTGAACATCTGTCAGAAAAGTTTGTAATCAGATGCAAATGTAACTTGTGTTTGCTATGTCTGCAAACGTTTAGCTCCTCTACTTGTATTCTTCATACTTTTATCCCCATGCAGACCTTTGTTATATACCAATGGTTTCCAAACTTTAAAAGCCAGAGGGATTGTTAAAATACATTGCTTGACCCATAACCACAATTTATAATTAAGGAAGTCTAAAGAAGAACCCAAGAATTTGCATTTTTTCCACTGACTTAAAAAAATTTTTTTTTTTATTATACTTTAAGTTCTGGGCTACATGTGCAGAATGTGCAGGTTTGATATATAAAGTATACATGTGCCATGGAGGTTTGCTGCATCAATCCCCCCCATCATCTACATTAGGTATTTCTCCTAATGCTATCCCTCCCTATTCCCTCCACCTCCTGCTATCCCTCCCCTAGCCCCCCCCCCCACCTTCCAGGCCCCAGTTTGTGCTGTTCCCCTCCCTGTGTCCATGTGTTCTTATTGTTCAACACCCACTTATGAGAGTTAACATGTGGCATTTGGTTTTCTGTTCTTGTGTCAGTTTGCTGAGAATGATGGTTTCCATCTTCATCCATGTCCCTGCAAAAGACGAACTCATCCTTTTTTATGGCTGCATAGTATTCTATGGTGTATATGTGCCACATTTCCTTTATCCCGTCTATCACTGATGGGCATTTGGGTTGGTTCCAAGTCTTTGCTATTGTAAACAGTGCCACTATAAACATACATGTGCATGTGTCTTTGTAGTAGAATGATTTATACTCCTTTGGGTATATACCCAGTAATGGGATTGCAGTTTTCAGGTGCCCCTGATGCTGCCAGCCAAGGGACTATATTTTGAGAACCAGCACTATAAATTTCTTAAAATCTAATACAATACGTTTCTTCATGGTGTTTGATCAGTAGTATATGATAAAAGTAATTACTAATCTTAAATATTAAGAGGATAAAGCAAAATGTATTTGTAATCAGGTGTGTGCCTTGCTCCTATTTTTTTAAATAAAAAAGAATTTATTATTTTTCTGTCATGTTTTGTACTGCCACAATCTGCCACAGAGTTGGATAATTCATTATTTTACAATGTCTATGCCTGGTCTTCCATCTACAATGACATGATTTGAAAGCATAGTAACTTTTGGATGTTTTGAGTGCATCTTAGGCAGGAACTAAGATGGTAATTTGGATATATGGATTTTTAGAGATTGCGATGGACCATACCTTTCAAAAACACACTTTTTGCCCAGCTGCTAGAAGAGTTCTTCATAGACATTCTTCATCTCATACCCTTCAGAGATCACCTCAGCTGCAAAGTCAGCTTGGTCCAAGATCATCCTCTTCCAGGGATAGGCCATATACATTGAATGATAAAGGTAGAAATATAAATGCCTGGCCATTTCAGTTCAATGAGGAATAACTATTGGGCCATTTTTACTCTCTAGTACACCCTGGGTTCAGCCAGTGCTGTTTCTCGTGCTTTCATCACAGCTTCAGTTCAGCCAAAATCTGTTGCTTTTCACTTTCTTCCATTAACTGTGATCCTAAAGGCGTTACCAAAACAAAACAAAAATCCACATGCTTTAACAGTCTGCTTGCCTAGAGAAACTAACTTGCAACAGAAGTGAAACAAGTGTATATGCAATCCCATAGTGAAGGCTTTGGAGAAAAAAGGAAATAAAAGGTCACACAAAAAAATTATGCATATACAAAAGAGAATGTAGAAGCACAAGCTAAAAGAAGCCAAAGGAGAATTCTATGTATTTATAGTTGTGCCAGGAATACCTGAGTCAACAACTAAGTGTCACTAGAAATGGTCATGGACACTCTATTTATCCTACTCCCATTAAAAAACCAGGTAATATAAATGAGAATACACCTTATCCATTGATATTTCTGGTGGATGTTGAACTTGTACTATATATACGTTCCCATCATTTAGTTCTTACCCATATGTTTTCTAGATAAACAGAGTTTTGAAAATTACCACAATAAAATTAGCACTATTTGTCAAGTGAATGAGTTCAAGTCATTAGATCCCTGAGTGCAGGAGGCTAAAAACATAGGTTACATTACAGTGACATTCAACGTTCTCTGCTTACTGGATATTGAACATCAGATTTTGTTAGCAAAATAGCGGGCCGAGTGTGAAAGCATGCAAAATCCTTATTACTGTAAGGTTAATAAAACTTATAAATTAGGTGAAAGAAAAATAGCAACACTCATACTTATTGAGAACAGAAGGTAATGCTCATTGAATAGATGTATTTCGAAGGGTTAAATTAAACTGAGATTCTGATCTCCCACTTTCTTATAACTTTGAGCAAGTTATTTACTCTTTCTTTTTTACTTTTTTCAGCTGTGAAGATGGAAATGTTTAGAAATGAACCTCTTGTGTACCACTTTAAGTTCTTTCTGTCTGTGGGATGCAGCAATCGCAGGACTAACAGAGGAGTTCATCGCAGTGAAAACTTACATCAAAATAGAAATATTTCAAATAGTTTAACAATGAATCTCAAGGAACTAGAAAAGCAAGAACAAACCAAACCCCAAATTAGTAGAAGGAGAGAAATAATGAAGATCAGAGCAGAACTAAACAAAATACAGATGTTAACAAAATACAAATGATGAATAAAATAACTTATTTGAAAAAAGATAAACAAAATTGATAAAACTGTAGATAGACTTACCAAGAAAAGGAAAAAAGACCCAAAGAAGCAAAACTGGGAATGAATATGGGACATTACAACTGATATCACAGAAATGCAAAGATCATCAAAAACTATTGTGAACAACTATATGCTAACAACTTGGAAAACCTAGAGAAAATGGATAAATTCCTGGAAACATACAGCCTACCAAGTTTGTTTCAGAAAAAAAAAAAAAATAGAAAACCTGAAGAGACCAATAGTGAGTAACAAGATTGAATCAGTAATAAAAAGTCTACCAATAATGAAAAGCCCAGGACTGGATAAATTCACTGCCAAATTCTACCAAACATGTAAAGAAAAACTAATACCCATGCTCCTCAATCTATTCCAAAAATTAGAAGAGAAAAAAATTCTCTTTTACTCCTTCTATGAGGCTACCCTCACACCAAAACTAGACAAGAACACAATAAAAAGGTTAAACAACAGTCCAATATCTCAGATGAATATAAATGCAAAAATCCTCAACAAAATACTAGCAAACAAAATTCAACAGCACATCAAAAAGATAATACACCATATTCTAATTTAATTTATACCAGGTATGCAAGGATGTTTTAACACATGAAAATCAAAAAACGTGATACATTACATCAATAGAAAAAAGGACAAAAACATTAGGATCATCTCAGTAGATGCAGAAAAAGTGTTTGATGAAATTCAACATTTCTGCCTGATAAACTTCTTTAGAAACTAGGCATAGAAGGAACACACCTCGAAATAATAAAAGCCATATATGAAAAACCCACAGCTAACATCATACTGAATGGGGAATGTTTCTAAGAACTGGGAAAATACAAGGATGCCCACTTTCCCATTTTTATTTGACATTATACTAAGTCCTAGTCAGACCAATCAGACAAGAGAAAGAAACAAAGGGCATTTAAATTAGAAAGTAGGAAGTCAAACTGTCCCTCTTTGCAGACATCATAATCTTATATTTATAAAAAACAAAAAACTGTATATAAAAGTTTTTGAGATAACAAGCAAATTCAGTAAAGTTCTAGGACACATAATAAACATATAAAATCAGTAGCATTTCTGTATATCCATAAGGAAATAGCTGAAAAAGTAATCAGGATGGCAATCCCATTTGTAAGAGCTACAGAAAAACAAAAAATGTAGAAATGAATTTAACCAAGGAGGTGAAAGATCTCTATGAAGAAAACTGCAAAACAGATGACAGTAGTTGAAGAGGAAATTAACAAATGGAACTGATACCACAAGCTCATGGATCACGAGACTTGATTGTTAAAATGAGCATACTACTCAAAGCAATCTACATATTCAATGCAAATCTTATCAAAATACCAATGTAATTATTCATAGAAATAAAAAAAGCCAAAATTTGTGTAGAAACACAGAATAGCCTTATTAGCCAAAGCATTCCTGAGCAAAAAAGACAAAGCTGGAGGAGTCACACTGCCTGAATTCAAAAAGCAATTCTATAGTGACCAAAATAGCACGGTGTTAGTATAAAAATAGACACATAGATTAATGGAACAGAATACAAGGTTTAGAAATAGACCCAGATATTTAACACCAACTGATTTTCAACAAAGGCACCAAGAACATACACTGGGGAAAGTTACTCTGTTCAATAAATGGGGTTTGGAAAAGCAGATATTAATATACAGAAAAATAAAACTGGACTCCTATCTCCCACCATATGCAACAATCAACTCAATAGTAATTAAAGAGTTAAACATAAGACCCCAAACTGTAAAACTACTAAATTAAAATGTAGGGAAAACATTTCCTGACATTTGTCTCACCAAAGACTTTACAGCTAAGACCTTCAAAGCACAGACAACTGTATCTCAGCTCATGATTCACTTTCCTCAGAGAGACCTCCTGACACACTAAACTCCTAACTGATCAAATCCTCTGCTAAACCTACCCATAACTGAAATGCTCTTCTTCTTCACACTCATCAAAGCAAAATACCTATGTATGCAATAATTTTATTATATATGCATGCAGTTACTTGAATAAAATCTATCTTCTCTACCAGAAAAAAAAAAAAACCACAGACAACTAAAACAAAAATAGACAAATGGAGCTATATTAAACTACAAAGATTCTGCACAGCAAAGGAAACAACAGAATGAAGAGACAACCACTTGAATGGGAGCTAGTATTCACAAACTATTCTATACATTTGACAAGGGACTAATATCCAGAATGTACAAGGGACTAATATCCAGAATGTACAAGGGACTCAAGCAACTCAACAACAACAAAAACCCATAAATAATCCCATTAAAATGTGAGATTAGAACATAAATAGACAAGACTCTAAAGAAAACATACAAATGGCCAACAGATATATAAAAATATGTTCAACATCACTAATCATCAGGGAAATGAAAATCAAAATCACAATGAGATATCATCTTGCCTCAGAATGGCTATTATTCAAAAGACAAAAAATAACAAATGCTAATGAGAATATGGAGAAAGGGGAACTCATACACTGTTAGTGGGGGATATAAATTAGTATAGCCACTATAAAAATAGTATGGAGATTTCTAAAAATACTAAAAATAGAACTACCATGCCATCAAGCAATCATACTACTGGCTATTTATTCAAAGGAAAAGAAGCAATATTCCAAAGGGGTAGTTGCACACACATGTTTATTGCAGCACTATTCACAATAATAAAGATACAGAATTAATCTGTGTCCATCAATGGACAAATGGATAAAGAAAATAAGGTGTATATACATAATGGAATACTATTTGTCCATAGAAAAGTATGAAATCATGCCATTTGCAGCAAAGTAGATGGAACTGGAGGTCATTATGTTAAGTGAAATTACCCAAGCCCAGGAAGAGAAATATTACATGCTCTCGTATTTGGGAACTAAAAATGTTGATTACATGGAGTACAGAGTAGAATGACAGTAAAATCTAGGAAGTCTGGATACACAGAAGTATGGGATGAAGAGAGGTAGGTTAACATATACAAACATATAGTTAGATAAAAGGTGTAAGTCCTATTGTTTGACAGCTGAGTAGAATGACTATACTTAACATCAATGTATTGTATATTTCAAAGTAGCAGAAGAGAGGACTTGGATTGTTCATAACACAGAGATAGTAAATAGTGACACACACTTCAAACACCTTGACTTGATCAATATACAGTCTATGCATATAACAAAACATCAATATATCCCATAAAGATGTAACGTATCAAAACAAATTTTCCAGCTACCTCTTACTCCTACTTCATTTTTGTGATAACAAGGCTTTGACCAGCTTCTTGTCCATATTACCCAACAGCACCTTGCCTCAGAGCCAAAATGCATGTCTTTTTTCTTGCCCAAGGATTTCTCTAACCAACAGCATAAGACATCAGTAGAAATACTGTAATACTCACACATACCCACTCAGATGTTAGGGGATTATACCCATTGTACACTTGTACAATGAGAATGAAAGCCGGTGGCTAAATATTTATTCTTGTTCCACAAGACAGTTCTCAGCTACGTGTCAGAAGTCTCAGAAGATCTTACAAATTCAAGTGCTTATGCCTCACAACTGATTTTCATACTACCTTTATCTCCATCCATTCTTGCTCTTTAGGATCACACTCTGAAACTTTCTGTCTGCAAATATTTGCCTTAGACAATTGTTTGAAGCATAATCAGTCTAAGATTGCTGGTACTATGTTCTTGGAAAAGAAACCTTTGGGATGGAATTTTTGAGCTTGCTCACAAGTTAGATGCAACAGAAATCGATATGTGTGGATAAACCCTGGTGAGAAGTAGCAGTATTATGGCAATGTCACAATTAATAAAGCTCTCACCTGTGGAGAATTGGGATGAATCACAGGTAAATGGTGCAATGTTGAGTTATGTAGGAGTTATGATACATGAGAGGAATGAAGGCAACTTCAACTGTCAAAATTGTGGAGTTGACTAAATCTGCTAACAATATTTGAAATCTTAAATAAAGGTAATTTCTTAGATTGCCTAATTCTTTATGTTACCTGTGAAAGGAAGCCAGCTTCAACTAAAATAATGACATCTTAATTCCCAGAAGAGCAATGTTCTGAAAATAAAGCTGGACTTTATTTGTAAGGGAGACAAAGCTGTAAAGAAGATTCATAATCTAGAGGTCTCCTGTGTCAACATCAGGGCTCTTATAAGGTAAGAGTAGATCCTAAGGATTGGGAAGAGAATATTTAGGTGATCTTCATTCCTTCAGGTGCAATCCACTGAATTCTTCCTGCAATCTAAATTAACTTGTAAGAGGATACCAAGCTCCAGACAAGAATGCAGCCACTGCACCTTGCGTTTAGTCTTGTGATATCCTGAGCAAGAAGCCTAGCCATTATATGCCCAGACTTCTAACTAGAATAACCTTGAACCGATGCTACCTTAAGCCACTAAGTTTGTGACCATGTAATGGGTCACCTCTCACTTTGAAATGCAACTTCCTCAAAAAAATCTGTAATTAGGCTAGAATATAGCTATGATGATATCATGAAGCTTAGATACAAAGACTGCTGACAGATAAGAAGGTAGTCTTGCCAGAAATACCTTGACATAGTTAGAGCAAGAAGTTAGGTGGGTCAGGAAGGTAAAAAAAGTTAAAGAATCAGAGTCGTCATCCATGCCTATGTTTTCTGAGAAGAAAACTAACATTAGTAAATCCATGAAGAATCCACTGGTGTGGGGGAATATCAGCATCTATAAAATTCTCAGTAATAACTCTGTTTTGCATTTAAGATTGTCAGTAATAATTGCTGCCATGGAATTGAACTTCTCAGTGTCAGCGTAAATGATAAAATATGAGAATAGCAGAGGTTGGGTGGCAGCACATCATCAGGATGACTGTCAACATTGTGACATTGAGGTCTTAGCAATTACCATAATGAGCAACAAGTTAGAATATGATTGCAATACCTTGTACCGAAGGAACCAATGGCCATAGACAGCAAACTAGGTTGTTGATTGTTTTACACTAAAAAATAAAATAAATGAATAAAACCAAAAAGTTTAAGCCCTGCAAGGAGAAATTTAATATCTACTCTCTCAAAGAAAAACTGGCTCTTACTCATTACCATATCTAAGCCAGTTCAAAGACCCAGGCTCTATCAGAAATATATGTGATAAATCTTCCCCAGGTATTTCCCCGAAGGAATTCAGCCATTTACTAGAGTATACTTGCACTAGAAGAAAGTGAAATACCAGACATTTTTAAAGGAATGTCAGATATAGAGTCAGCTGAAATTGATAGTAGAGGACAAATAAAAACTATCATGATTTTCCAGTTGAGAGTGGGATATGCTTAAATAAATATGCTATATGCACAACGTGCATCAAGAGGGAACTGAATTGTGCATTGATGTCAGTACATTCAGGAGAGGGTGGCCTCGAGTAGAAAGAAAAAATAAATTATATTTATACATGGATTTAATTAATAATGTTTGAGTATCTACTATTCACTAGGCTGTGGTATACATACTGTAGACATAGTGGCAAACAAGGAAAAGAATATGTGCTTACAGAACCTATATTCTATTTGGGGAGAGGGGAGAGACAAGTAAGTAAATTCACTTAAGGAAAGAAAATATAAAATAAAAGTGTACTCCTGAAGAGGAATTTCTCAGTGACATGAAGAAAATAAAGCATGTTTTCTGTTGCATTTTAGGTTGAATAACTAGGGATATTGAATAACACTGGAGAAGAAAGCAACTGTAAAGTTTCCAAAGCAAAATTAGTGTTCAAGAAAGAGCCAAGCAATCAGTGGGGCTAGAATTGAGTGAGCTGAGAAGACTCAAAGGCCATCATGTCATTCACATAGTCATAGGCCAGATCACAGAGGTCTTTTAGGCAATAGAGATGACTTTGAATTATTCTAAATGCTGTGAAAGCTATTAGAAGGATTCAAATTTCATTTGATTTGATGAAAGTTTTAAAACTATATGTAATACAGACTTGAGGCTAAGTGTGATGGGTACAGAGAGAGGAAGAGTGAAAGCGGTGAGATCAGTTGGAGACATTGCAGTGATCCAGGTAGACTTGATGTTGACTTGAACAGAGTACATTGATAGAAACAGTAAAAAGAGATTAAATTCTGGATATTTTGAAGTACACTGTAGGACTTGTGGAGTTAAAATAAAACACACTATCCTAGAATTGCATTCTTATGAAAAGATGGTGAAGACCTCAGGGAAAGGGGCCACATTTGGAGTTCAGGAGTTCTTTTACTAACATGTTTAAGTGTCCGTGTAGGCAATTTAATACAGAAGTCTACAACCAAGAGAGAGTCTAGTTTGGTGATATTAATTTGGTGATCATAAGCATAGAGATGGTATTTATGGCCATGTATCTATGTAAAATTGCCCAAACAATGAGTGTGAATGAAGAGAAGGCAAAAGGAATGAACACTGCAAACTGCTGACAGATAATAGTCAGAAAGAAGAGGAAGTGACAATGGAAAAAACTATAAGGAACAGTTTGTTGGGCAGCATAAAACAGATTTGGTAGAGAATACATAGATAGCTTTGGAAACTTGCCTGTTGCTACCATAACAAGCGTTACTAGTAGGGCACTGATGTTGGAATATGATGTGGGTGCAGTCCATCCTTTAAGCAAAAATGAAGTGAATATAGTCACATCCAGGATAAGGTAAAGAATTGGCAGACATATTGACAATGTAGAGATTCAACTAAACTTGCCCACATATCTTAGAATTTGTGTAATTCTGTATACAATTTACAATATCCTGAGACCCTGACCAGTGATCATCAGAGCCTTGGTGGTTCCATTCAAAATATGGAAATGGGTTTTCTCTGGTCTAAAACAAGTTTTTTATTTTTCAATGCATAAAGAATCTTTATTTCTCAGAAACAAATCGGGGTGAGCTAATCCTGATGGCACTTGGGATTTTGTAAACTATTTTATATAAAAATTACATTTCCCCTTCTCTCAGCAGACAGTTGCAATTGTTGTCAGAGGAAACCAAGACAAACAAAACATGGCTGCTGTGCATAAGGTTGCATGAATGAATTCCCACAATAGCTGTTTGCTAAAGGCGATGTTTTATAGTCTTAATTATAACACCACTAGAAAATCATAGAATGCATATGCAAATTCATTTACCTTATTTGTTTTTTGCCTTTAGGCACAATATTGTAAACAACTGCATTTGAAATCTGAAACAGATTTATCTCATACCAGTGTTTATTCATTCTTAGTAAAATGGACTTCCTTCTAGCAGTATGTTATCATGTATAATACTTTGACAAGCCAGCATTTTAATTTCATTAAATGGCACATATTTTATGGCTCCAAATGCTTTTTATTTGTTACTGAAGGATCTAGTAATTATTATAAAATATGAACTCCTGATTACTAGGAAGACATTTTGGTAAAGTAAGTAATTCACTAATTTCCACTTTCATAAACATTAGTGCAAATGAATAGAAGACAAGTATACAGGAAAGCCACAATATTTTTGCTTTATCACTAAGTTGAAGTCTAGTCATCTCTGAGAAATAGATACCTACTTATTTTGAGTGGAGTGAAATAAACCAAATAAAGCATTTGATGATGGATATAATGAAGTCTAATTAGAAAACTAGACAGATGGATATGTTTTTTCCATATCTGATTTTCACATTTCTTTGGGAATCTAAAGCAATTCTAGCATTGCATATTAGATTTTTTGTTGTCCAGATTTCAAGTCAGGGTGTAATAGCAGCAGAAATATGAATGTATTAGTGAAAGATTAGCTTTCAGGAGTTAGCATTGAAGGTCATAGAGAAGATGGTGATTCCCCCTACTAACCACTTGAGTAAGACCTGAAGTTTGTTTTGTTCTATATCTTTCCTATGTCAAACATATATAAGGAAGTCATAGATGAGCTAAAACTAAACTCTTCTGGGAAAGGAGATCTGAATACCTTCTTCTCAAAGATGTATCTTCAAATAACCTCCCTACATTTAATTAGATTTTATAATTCATTTTGGGAAGACAAACTGGTAAATATTATATATATATATATATATACACACACACACACACACACACATATGTATACACACACACATATATATATTATTGCACTTTAGGTTCTGGAGTACATGTGCAGAACATGTGGGATTATTGCATAGGTACATACATGGCAATGTGGCCTCTGTATTTATTTACAAACAGATTTTATGAAGGGAAATAGGGAATGCTATAAAAATTGCTGGAAGAGTTGGAGAAACACACACTAGTCTAATACTTAAGAAATGACTCCCAAATCCTAATAACTGGCCTGCCAAGAAGGCTCTCCCACTGAAGTCACCTCAAAAGCCATTGAGATGATCATCATCCTGCCATGGTTACATTCCAGACAGCAGAAACTCAGAGTTAAGAAGCCATCACTACCACAAATATCTCTTAACATACAAAGCCAGTGCCTGGAGTCAGGCCTATCACAACTGCCTTTCTACAATGAGAAAGCTGGAGAAAAGAAGCTGGAATGCTTCTGCAGAAAAATTTAGGATCGCCAGGACCTTGCCTATCCACAGAAAAGAGCAAAAGAACAAAAAGATGGTATCATTCTCACTTAGATTTTTCAAATTTCATATGGGTGGACCTTTCTGGTGGAAATCAATTAACATCATAAGGGAGTATGTAAATGTATTTAGCTATTAAGGAGTATTGTAAATGTAATTTTTTGTATTTCAATGTTTGCATTGGAAAGACCTACTGGAATGTTGATGGAATGGAGGAGCAAAGCAATCTGCACAACCTACCACACATGCAATTTAAAAACACGTACAATTTCAAATACAAGTAGTATAAGATAATGCTTTCACTTTAGATTGTGTAAACTCATATGCTGATAATATTGCCAGCCTTTCCAGATACTCATCCTTCTCTAAGGTTTAACTAAATTTCATTCAACAGCAGTTATTGAGTAAAGTACACAACATACTCTGTTTCTTCCAGTTTCTAAATCTTTGTTAAATATTATGCATGATTTACTGGTAGCTCACATTCTCACATTTCATGAAAAGCCTAAAGATTAACCACTCATTCATATATATTTAAATATCAATAGTGGTGAGAACATAAAAAGTGGAAGTTGATCTTTATTTTGAATTAGTAGATAGGGTTTTTTTTTGTTTGTTTGTTTGTTTTTTTGGTACTCACAGTGACAATAATGAATCTGATTTTCTTAGAAAATAAGATATTACCATAGTCAGAAAATTTTCCTATTTCCTAAATGATGAGTAAAGTCAATTTTTAGCAATTTCCTCTCTTAGTCCATCAATATTAAATAAATCTCCTTTGAAATAATATTATGAACCAACATTTAAAATTGATTTATTTACTTGTTTAATTTTCTTAAATAACAGTATCAAGGTCTTGAGTTTTACATAACATGGCCTGAAGACTGTGAAAATTCAGTAGTGAGTGAATCTGGCACCCCCCTCTTTTGTACCCTGACAAAACAGTCTGCTACCCTCCTTGTAATGAAGGCAAACCTTTAGGGCCTTATTGGTACTTCTGAAACATAAAGTGCATTAAAAAGTCAAAAACTGTGGGCTGGGGTAGCTGCCTTTACAGCACTAAATAGCTTCAGAAAAGAGAATGACAAAGTAAAGTGTTCAAAATATCTATCATTTTGGCTCAAGGTACAGGAAGAAGCTTTGAGACTACAACAATATTAAAATAATTGCCAAGCTCTAAGTATCACAGGACAGAGACATCTCAAACAGCATACTCAGTTTCACCCTGGATATTAACAAAGTTTGACATCAGGTGAATTCATAGCTGCTTCAGGATTGTTATATGAAGACTACGATATTGACAAGGAAAGAGGAATCCAGAACTGGGATAGACATTTTTGGGGGGATTCAGAAAATTCAGCACACCCTGAACCCACAAACAGAATTGGTCAAAATAGTCTTGTCTCCCATTTGCCCTAAGTGTATTCTTTCATGCAGAAGACGCTGTCACCATAAAAAAGGAAGCCAGTTCTCTCCATACTCCATCCTTGCCCTCCCCATTATCTCCAGACCCATAGCCAGAGTCATGTCATAGCCTGCTCCCAAATGGTAAGAAGGAAGTTAAAATGTCAGTCCAGGAAAACTAAGAGGCATATGCCAATTTTTTATTAGCTTTGCTAATTTATGTTAGCAAAGATTTGGGTAACCAGAAGGAAAATTAATTTAAGGGCACTAGAAAGAGGGGAGAATAATGTTGGATGAGGCTATAATTTTAATATGTGTGCACTTACTACAGATCTCAGGATCAATGTGTGACCCTGAACATTTGAGAATGATTTTATTGGCTTTCTCAGTTGGGTAACTGAAATGTTTGCCAAAGTGCAGCCTTTGCCAAATAGAGTTGTGATGCCAGATAAACAACTTGATACGATTTAGAGAAAGGCATCCAATTATTCTGTAGAACAGGAATATTCAAGTGGATTTGTCGGTTATGGCTCACCCACTCACCTCCTAATATTTCCCAGAAGACATGCTTGTCTGAAGACAGACCTTGAGAAACGCATTGTTGCTGGAACACCATAGCTTTGAAATTATTTAAATAAATACGTGATTTCACTGGGCTAGGATGTTAGAGATGCTTCAGTGATGCAGGTGAAATGGACTCCCTGATTTTAGTGGCCAGAAAGTTACCAGGTAGGTGAGTCAAATGAGTCACATAAATACCAGGAGCAGATTTGTATCAATAACGACTTCAGGCAGCAGAACATCACAATTATTACCATCCTTTATCCCCTAGTGATCTTTATGGCAAGCACTTTGACAACAGCATTGATATAGAATGTGTACTAGGAAGGATCATACTGTATTTATATGGGTTTATATATTATATTTATATAGCTAAAAAAATTCCAAATTGGATGTGCAGAATGCCGAAGTGATGCACTACAGTGGAGAGTCATAACTTCTCAATAAAGCTCCAGAACTAAATTCCTTAGCAGACCTGGTACCCTTGAATTAAGAGGATGTCAGGCACTTACGAGGAAAGATCCTATAATGAAATCAGAAATAAATACTAAGAATGTAACTCCTGGCCTTCCCCAGAAGTACTTGTCAAATTTACTACTGGAAACTGGCTCTGAACTTGATACTAATTCTTAGCAAATAAGAAAGAAATCATGGAGGCTTAAATAAAACTGCAATTTTGGTCTGTTTTTGGCATCCCCACTTCTAGAGTGTATGGTTTCTGAAAATAATACAAGCAGTTGGCAGAATTTTGGGTAAAAGTTATAAAAGGAGGAGCCAAACTACTATATGGCTCATCTTCTCTAAGAAAACTATAAATAAGAAGCAATACTGTATCACTAGAAAAGTCAGAGAGATAAGTACCACTATGAAAGACTCTGAAGATGCAGAGTAATGATTTATATGACAGCCCATTTAACTCTCTGATTTGACCAGTTTCAAAGATAGATGGGTCTTTGGGAATGACTGAATTATTGTAAGCTTAATTAGATGGGGTTTCTGATTGCAGCTGCTATTCCAGATGTGAAACTGTAGAAATCAGTAGAGAACAAAAGGACAGACATAAATTGATATTTTCACACTAGAATAAAGTTTTACTAGTATTTTTTGCTGTCTCTTTCATATGATGAAGAGATCATGTAAAGTAAAAAATATACACTAATTTCGAGTCAATGTCTAATAGATTTTCTGGATTTTTCTGGAATTTGGGGGAGCTAGAAGCTTTAGAGAAGGTGTTAAAAGATGTACAACTCAGGAATAGGTTCAAACTGGGAATTATTCTGTGCCACATGAACATTTGCTAAGAACTTCACCACAGAGGAACCCATTAATCTTAAGGTGTTCGAAATGACTCAATCAAAAAGTTAGTGTGGCCGTCTCCTGCCACTCCACTGCTTATTTACCAGGCTCATAAATACCATACATAGGGAGAGAGCATCACTCTAAGTTCCAGATTTTTATTCATTTGCTCCTAGTTGTGTTCCCTTCCCTGATCCTTTAAAATTATGTCTTTTAGGATCCCCTAACAACCGGCTTCCAGTTAGGGTCAAGAAATGGGAAGCCCTGGAGGGAGACTGGCAGGCAGGAGGAAAGAATAAAACAGAGAATTTATCCCTTTCCCTTTCTCCACTTCCTATGGAATCCACAGTAGTAGACTGATTGCTGTTGTGTCACCTCCTGCCAGGCAGCCCTAGTTCTTAGAGTGCAATAGCCACTTCCTTCAACTTCCCCCTCCTGCCTTAAAAGTGGTCATGACTAACCCCTGGTTGTCTCACTGAAACCCTGGGTGGCTTCCAGGCTCTTCTATTGCCTTTGTAATAAGTTCCTTGTATGCAAACAGAGGAACCTTTTATTGAACTGTCTCACATAGGCTCTGTTTTGCTAAATGGTTTCTGACTGGAACATCCAGGTTCTGGAGTATTTCTAAATAGGTTCTGGCTTAAGTTGCCATTGCTCCTCTATTAACCGCTTATTTTTCCTCCCTAATCAAGTCTGTGTTTGAAATATCAACTGCCCAACTTCTCTTTTTTTCTAATTCATTTTCTGAACCTGTTCTCCCAATCTTTAAGTAGTTCTGTGATAACCTGATAACTTTTCAGTAAGTTTCTCTTAACAAAAACTTATGGAGAAACCCTTGGAGCAAGATGATATAATGGAAGCCTGTAACATAAATAATCCCAATAAAAACACTGAATTTTAACAACTATCTGCACACACAAAAAAAACATCATCCCAAGAACCAAAAATCAGATAAGTAATCACAGTACCTGGTTTTAACTTCATATTGTGAAAAGAGGCATGGAAGAGGGCAGAGCAGACAGCCTTGAATCACAGATGCTGCCCCTCTTTATTCACTTGCAATGGCCACATGGTGTGGATAGTCTACGCCTTTGGAGGAGGAAGAGCATAGAGACTGGGGGACTTTACATTGAGCTCAATGCAGCCTTGTCATAATAAAAAATAAAGCCTTTCTGAGCTCAACCAGTGACCATGCATAGAGGAAGCATTTGGACCAGACCTAGGTAAAGGGGAATCATCCACTTATCGGTCAGCATTCAAGTTTCTTGGCAAGCCTTGCCGCTATGGACTAAAGTGCTCTGGGGTCTTAGGTGAGATTTAAAGGGACACAAGGACTGCAATTCCTAGGCAACTCCTAGTGCTGGGCTGAACTCAGAGCTAGAGGATGAGGCTGGCAAGTGACCTAGGGAGACACCAGCCAGGGAGGCTAAAGAAGTGCTTTTGCCATCCCTCCCAGAAGCCCAGGCAGTGCAGCTTACAGCAATAAAAATGGTTCCATCCTTCTGTGAAAGGAGTGGAGAGTGAAGAGTAAAGAGGACTTTGTCTTGTATCTTGTATACCAGCTCAGCCACAGTATAAGATAGCACTGGGAAAGTTGTGAGGCCACCATTCCAGGTCATCACTTCTAGGCATTTCTAGACATACCCTGGGACAAAACAAACCCGCTGCCTTGAAGGAAGCACCCAGTCCTAAAAGGATTCATCATCTATTTACTAAGGAGCTCTTGGCTCTGAATAACTAGCAGCAATACTCAAGTAGCATGCCACAGGCGTTCAGCTCTGAGGCATGCTTAATGCAGATGTGACCCATCACACTCCCAGTTGTGATGGCTATGATGAAAGATTCCTGTTTGAGAAAAGCAGATGGAAACGTAATGGGGACTCTGTTTGCACCCTTAGGTATCAGCTCATCCATAATGGGGTAGAGTAACTAGCCAGTCTTGGGGTCACTGAATCCAGACCTAGGCTGTTATACAGCATTTCTGTACCTTCCCTGGGTGAGAGGGGGAGCCCACTGCTATGAACAATGAGCCCCAGGAGTGGCAGTATTCAACACAAGCTGACTGTAGGGCCCTTCAGCTTTAAGTGAACATTGTCAATGACCTGGCAGAACCCCCCCTGTAAGCCCGTGGTGGTGGTGCCCACAGGGAGAGGCTCTTCTGCCTATGGATAGGAAAGAGTAAGACAGACTTTATATTGTGATTTGAGTGCCAGCTTAGCCACAATAGAATAGAATATCAGGCAAATTTGTAAGGTTTTTGGCTCCAATTACTGGCTCTCAGAAAGCATCTCTGGAGGTGTCTAGTGTCTGGGTAAATTCACTGCCCTGAAGGGAGGAGGACAGATCTACCTGGCCTTGCCATGTGCTGATTATAGAGATACTCTAGAGCGTAGAGTAAACATAGGTGGTAGCCAGGTAGTAGTTATAGCAGGCCTTGGGCAAGATCTAGGGCTGTGCTAGCTTCAGGTCTGACGTAGTACATTCCTAGGGGTGGTGGCCCCATGGGTGATTACATTACTACACCCTCATTTCCTGGTGGCTTAGCACAGAGACAGACTCAATTTGCTTGGGAGAAAGTAAAGGAAGAGGACAAGAGTTTCTGCCTGGTAGTCCACAGAATTCTTCCAGATATTACTAAAGACCGCCAAAGTTATACCCCTATGATTCCGCAAAAACAAGAGCAATATTGGATTTGAAGCCGAAGTCCCTTCAAATACCTGGAAAACATTCTCAATAAGGACTGGCACAAAAATGCCTAGACTGCTAAGACTACAATAAATACTTAGCTCATCAAGGCCCAGACACAGATGAATATCTACTACCAGCATCCAGATCATCCAGGAAAACATGAACTCCTCAAATGAACTAAATAAAGCACCAAGGACCAATCCTAGAGAAACAAAGATATGTGACCTTTTAGACAGAGAATTTAAAATAGCTGTGTTGAGGTAACAAAATAACTGAAGATAACACAGAGAAGGAATTCATAATTCTATCAGATATATGTAACAAAGAGATTGAGCTAATTAAAAAGAATCAAATAAAAATTTTAGAGTTGAAAAATGCAATTGAAATATACTGAAGAATACATCACAGTCACTTAATAGCAGAATTGATCAAGGAGGAAATAGAATAAACTTGAAGACAGGCTACCTAAAAATGCACAGTCAGAGAACACAAAAGAAAAAAAGTAAGAAAGCATGCCTACAAGATCTAGAAAATAGAAAATAGCCTCAAAGGGCAAATCTAAGAGTTATTGACATTAAAGAGAAAGTAGAAAAACAGAGAGGGGTAGAAAATTTATTCAAAGGGATAATATCAGATAACTTCCCAAACTTAGAGAAAGATGTCAGCATTCAAGTACAAGAAGGTTATGAAACACCAGGTAGGTTTAACCCAAAGAAGACTACCACAACACATCTAATACTTAGACTCCCAAAAGTCAAGCATCCTAAAAGCAGCAAGAGAAAAGTAACAAATAACATACAGTGAAGCCCCAATATGTCTGGCAGTAGGTTTTTCATTGGAAACCTTATAGGCCAGGAGAGAGTGGAATGACATATTTAAAATGCTGAAGGTTAAAAAAAAAAAAAAACTTTTACCCTAAAATAGTATATCCAGCAAAAATGTTCTTAACAAGCACAAAGGAGAAATAAAGGCCTTCCCAGGCAAACAAAAGCTTAGAGATTTCATCAACACCAGACCTGTCCTACAAAACAATGCTAAAAGAAGTTTTTCAGTGTGAAAGAAAAGAATGCTAATGAGCAAGAATAAATTATCTGAAAGTGCAAAATTCACTGGTAATAGTAAACACATAGGAAAACACAGAATAATACAACACTGTAATTGTAGTATGTAAACTAATGTTATTTTAAGTAGAAAGATGATGAACCAATAAAAATAACTACAACAATTTTAAAGACAGTACAATAAGACATAAGGAGAAACAACAAAAAGTGAAAAAGTGGGGAATGAAGTTAAAGTGTAGAGTGTTTATTAGTTTTGTTTTTGCATGTTTGTTTATAAAATCAATGTTAAGTTGTCATTAGTTTAAAGTAGCGGGTTATAAGATAATATTTGCAAGCCTTATGGTAACCACAATTTGAAAAATATACAACAGATACACAATAAAATAAAAAAGAAGAAATTGAGTCTTACCACCAGAGAAAATACCTTTCACTAAGAGGAAGACAGGAACAAAGGAAAGAAGGAAGAAAACACTGTAAAACAAAATGACAAGAGTAAGTTTCTACTTAGTCATAATAGCATTGAGTGTAATGGACTAAACTCTCTAATCAAGGACATAAGACTGACTGAATAAATAAAAAAACAAGACCAATTGATCTACAAGAAAAACCATTCACCTATAAAAATACACATAGATGGTAAATAAAAGGGATGGAAAAAGATATTCAATGACAATGAACACCATAAAAGAGGAGGAGTAGCTATACTCATATCAGAAAAAAATTATACAAGATGGAAACTCTAAGAGACAAAGAAGATCACTATATAAGGAAAAAAGTAATCAAGCTAGAGGACATATGATTATAACTGTATATGCACCCAACACTAGAGCACCCAGATATATAAAGCAAACATCATTAGATCTAAAGAGAGATACAGACCTTACTATAACAATAGCTGGAGATTTCTATACCCCAGTTTCAGTATTGGAGAGATCTCCCAAATATAAATTTAACAGAGAAACATCAGACTTAATCTGCACTACAGAAGAAATGAACCTAATAGATATTTACAGAACAATTCCTCCAAAGGCTGCAAAATACATATTAATCTCAGCACATGAATCATTCTGAAGAATAGACCACATGTTAAGTCACAAAATAAGCTTTAAGATATTCAAAATATTGAAATAATATCAAGCATCTTCTCTGAAAATAATGGAGTAAAACTTTCAACAAACACATGAAAATTAAACAATATGCTCCTGGATGATCAGTGAGTCAATGAAGAAATTAAGAAGGAAATTGAAAAATTACCTTAAATGACAATGGAAACACAATAAACAATACCTACTGAATACAGTGAAAGCAGTACTAAGAGAGAATTTTATAGCTATAAGTGTTAACATCAAAAAAGAAGAAAAGCTTCAAATAACCTACTGATGAATCTTAAAGAACTAAAAAAGCAAAAGAAAGCAAAACTCAACATTAGTAGAAAAAAAGAAATAATAAAGATCAGAGCAGAATAAATAAATAAATTTGAAATGAAGAAAACCACAAAAGATCAACAGTTGGTTTTTTAAGAGATACACAAAACTGACAAATCTTTAGCCAGACTAATAAAGAAAAAAGGAGAGAAGACCCACATAAATAAAATTAGAGAAGACGAAGTAGACATTACAACTGATACTGCAGAAATTCAAAGGGTCATTAGGGTTACTATGAGTGACAATATGCCAATAAATTGAAAACTCTGGAGAAAATGGATAAATTTCTAGGTATATATAATCAATCAAGATGTAAGAAATCCAAATCCTGAACAGATCAATAACAAGTAAGAAGATCAAAGGTGAAATAAAAAGTCACCCAGTAAAGAAAAGTACAAGAGCTGATGGATCTACTGCTGAATTCCACCAAACATTTAAAGAAGTACTATTACCAATCCTACCTAAACTATTCTGAAAAACAGAGGAGGAGGAACAATTTCCAAACTCATTATAAAATACCAGTATACCAAAACCAGACAAAGACATATCAAAAACAGAAAATTATAGGCCAATATCACTGATAAATATTGATGCAAAAATCCTTATCAAAATACTAGCAACCTGAATTCAAAATTATACTACAAAGATTATTTATTATGCCCAAGTGGGATTTAGTCCAGAAATGTAAGGATGCTTCAACATATTCAAATCAATCATGTTATACATTATGTCAACAGAATGAAGGACAAAAACCGCATGATCATCATCAATTCATTTGATAAAATTTAACATTTCTTCATGATAAAATCCCTAAGAAAAACTGGCAATAGAGGAAATACAGCTCAACATAATAAATGGGATACTTAGATTTTTTTTTTTTTGGATTGTTCACTGTTGGCAAATGGAAATACTACTAAATCTTTATGTAGCTTGTCTATTCTGCAACTTTACTGAGTTTATCAGTTTATCAGTAGAGTCTTTAGACTTTTCCAAATATAAGATTACATCATCTGCAAACAAGGATAATTTGACGTCTTCCTTTCCAATTTATATGTCTTTTATTTATTTCTCTTGTCTGATTGCTGTAGCTAGGACTTTCACTATTATGTCGAATAACAGTTCTGAAAGAGGGTGTCCTTGTCATGGTCTGGATCTTAGAGGAAAGGTTTGTGGATTTTCCCCATTCAGTATAATACTTACTCAAAACTTGGTTTGTCAGCATATCAAGAATGCATGTGCTTTTTAGGTGTAGGCTTACATTAAAAACTCATAAGACTGATCATAAAAAACAGAAATAATTAGTTTATAGTGATGAGGATAACTTCTGAAACTATTACGTTGGTGTCCTCGGACAATGCATTTTCTACCTTAAGGAAAGAACTGCTTGGAAACCAAGAAGCCCTTGGTTTCTTTTGGAATGTGTTTACTTTTCACATGAAGAATGATCGGAAAAATCATTAAAGTCTCTGGACTTTAACCAGCTCTTTGAACATCAATAATTATTTTTTAAAAATGCACAAACTAACATTTGGCTCTGTCCATTCCTGATTATACCATTATTGGGGCAAACACAGTTGATGTCAATGGCTCTCACTTTATATTTAAAAAGCAGCATCATTTTTTGTTTTTTCTTTAAATCATGTTTTTGCGGAGTTAAGTTTGCCATCCTTGGAATAAAAATATTTAGAACGTCCTCTGATACATATTTTAAAGACTGATTTACACCTTTTACTTTTCAAGACCCAGTAGGTTACAAAAAGGAGGCAAAACTAACAAAGGCAAAGAAAAAACTTGAGAAAAGTAAAACCAATAGACAAATGGTAACTAATGTGCCTACTCTGATAAAGTGGGAACTCAAGTGACACAGAAACCAAAAAACAAGCTGATCTCCTTTAGAATCCAGAAAAAGTAAGATGAATTGGAAAGCCCTCAGACTCTGAAAGAAGAAGTAGCAGTTAAGGGTAGAAATGTGGCAATTTAAAGTTTACATAAATAGCTATTAGTTTTCAAGATTCCCTTTTTGGTAACGTTAATCAGAAAGGAGTGGATGGTGGGGATGGAGGCCTGCACAGGGGACAAAAGAACTTACCATATGGAAATCCAACTACATTCAACCCATTCCCTCAGTCATTTTTGAAAATGTTTGCAGCCAGGTGTTTATTTTCCACGTAAGAGACAGATGATTTCATTATTAAGAAAAACTGTTTTAAGATAAAATAAGTACAAACTTTGAGTTATATGGATCCACTCAGAATTTTGGGGGTTCCACTAGGTCACCTGCATTAGTGATATAATGACAGAAAGAGAAAGAGAGAGAATACAAGGAGTGAACTCACATGATTATGAAGGCTGAGAAGTCCCGAGATCTTCAGTCAGCAACCTGGAGACACAAGAGAGCCAAAGTTGTGGTTCAGTCCAAGTCAAAGTCAGAAGGCAGGAGATCAGCATTATAGCCTAAGACTGGCAGAAATTAACCATCACATTACTGTACCATGAATCCTACTTGACAAGTTTTCTTTGCCCCAAAACACAGCATTTCCAGTAAAAGATTCTGTGTGTTTGTCTTAAATACAAACATACAAGGAAAAATCAGTAGTCATTTCAGAAAATCATTTGATGTGAAACAGACCAAAACAAACAGTAAAAGTCAGAAAAATCAAGGATGGAAGACGGGATAAGAAGACTTCAAAGGCTTTACCTGGTATCCTAGGGACAAAATAGAAGATGTTGCCACTCTGAAAAAGCACAGAAGGCAGACAAGCATTAAGAAACAGACAAACATTAAGATTGCAAAAGAGAATCTTAAGATATTAGAAATATAATAGTAAATATAAAAAAAAATTTACAAGAGGAAATATAGATTAAAATATAAAGTAGAAAAGAAAGGATAAGAAGATTAGCAAGAGGTTTAACAGTAAAACAATATGAATTAAAAATAAAAGAAGAAACAACAGGAAAGAAACTGTCAAATAAATAATAAAAATAACAAAGAATCAAAATAACTGAACTTTCAGATGTAGAGGTATAATTTGCTGTTAAGCACAGTAGGTAAAGAAAGATACACATCAAAGCACTTAATGGGGTTTAAGAAAACTGTGTCCAAAAAGAAAGACAGAAAGCGAGGGAGAGAGAGAGAGAAAGGGAGGGAGGAAAAGCTACAAGTTTCAGAAATCAGAATGGCTTTAGACTTCTCAATGGCAATGCTGGAAGTTAGAAGACAATAGAGCATCACCATCAAACTTTAGAGAAAAACTACATTTCATCCTAGAATTCTAGCCATCATTAAGCTGTTAAGTTTGAAAATGGGATAAAAATATGTTCAGATAATCAAAAGATCAAACAATCATTTATTAAATCACTTCTCAGAAAGCAACTTGAAGATGTGTTCTGGCAAAATGAATTCAGCCAAGAAAAAAAATTTCCCCTCCATCTCTCACCCTCCCCATCATAAGAGGGATGCTACCAAGAGCCTTGAAGGGAATCCATGGGATGGCGATGAATGTAGCTGCCAGGATAATGTTGTTTATTGGACCCAGACAACAATCAGATTGGAACAACTGGAAGAAAGACTCCAGGAGTGATATCCGAGAAAAAGATAAAATTGTTTAGCAAATTTGTTTGGTTTGCTGTTGTTGTT
Source organism: Ateles fusciceps (assembly GCA_036589455.1). Classification (NCBI taxonomy): domain Eukaryota; kingdom Metazoa; phylum Chordata; class Mammalia; order Primates; family Atelidae; genus Ateles; species Ateles fusciceps. The sequence continues at coordinate 10,228,862 of JAZHEH010000193.1, forward strand.
TGCTTGTTTTTAATATGCTAGAAGGAAACGTAATTGGTAGGTGAATTGTGAAAGATAAAATAGTTGAATAGTTAGAAAGAGGGTGTGAGACAAATTTTGAACTCCAAAAAATAGGAATGTGGAAGAAAGGATATAAACTTGCTGTCTTGCACAGAATAAACGGCAAAGAAGAATTCGTTATTTTTGTTAGATCATTCATCTGTTGACATTTTCATATCACAATAACTGAATAGTGATAACTACAAAATTATAGTACAACTGTATTGGAGGATGGGAGAGGCAAATATATATTGCTATTTCTTATTTACATCCTATTACGGATGAGGTTGACTTAGTTCTACTATGCCTAACCTTGACACATAGATGATAGACTGGACAGGGAAAAAGTGGCACATATACACCATGGAATATTATGCAGCCATCGAAAACAATGAGTTCATGTTCTTTGCAGGGACATGGATGAACCTGGAAACCATCATTCTCAGCAAACTGACACAAGAACAGAAAATCAAACACCGCATGTTCTCACTCATAGGTGGGTGTTGAACAACGAGAACACATGGACACAGGGAGGGGAGCATCACACACTGGGGTTTGTCGGGGCAAATAGGGAAGGGACAGCAGGGGGTGGGGAGTTGGGGAGAGATAGCATGGTGAGAAATGCCAGATATAGGTGATGGGGGAGGAAGGTGGCAAATCACACTGCCATGTGTGTACCTATGCAATAATCTTGCATGTTCTTCACATGGACTCCAAAACCTAAAATGCAATAAAAAAAAAAGAAATAGCAATATAAACTACTGTGGATGTTAATGCTAAAAGGAACCAGCTAAGTAAGTGTAATGAAGGTGAGTGCAGAGGGAGAAATTACTGATGGCTGCTGAAGGCAGGCCAGGCTGGGAGGAAGGCAGGTTAAAGACAAGTGCTTTTTTTAAGGAATATGGATATGTGCCCTTGTGGATATACATGACCATATAATAAAAATGCAAAATTTAAAAATGTTAGTAAATTGATTAAAATTATAAGCTAAGAAAATCCACATGCCCCTCTCCAGACCTGAGACATCCATGTACCTGCCTCTAAAGAGATCATCCTTTTAATCCCATCCCCTTCCACTTGCAGAGAGGGTCTGTATATCTGTCAGCCACATTTGCCTCTGAGACCCCCCTTTTTTGTCTCTCAGGCCAAGCAGCACTTTTCTTAAATGATACAGTCTAATCTTTCTTTAGATATGTTAATACATAAATCTGTACAAGGAATCTTCCAGGTGAGGAAGTCATTCTGTTTCCAATGGGTAAATATTCACACCTCTGTGCTCTAATCCTTATGTAGTAATTTTTATACTTTCATTTCCTAATTTTATTTGCTTCATTTCAAGTTTCTGGAGTATGTCTTCCTCTACCTCCTAGAAATAGTAAAAAATCTGATTTAAAGCTATATCAGTGCTTATCATCATTACCACTTTCTTACTCCTTAACAACCTGTTTTCAAAATATTAACTCATGCTTAATAATCTATACTTTTGTGCAATTTATTTTGCTCTTCTGTTTTCTCTTCCCAAACACTATGAATGCAGGAGCTAAGCCATCTGTATTTTTAGGACCCTTTTGCAATATACATGTTCTGTTCACAATAGAAGTTAATTGGCAATTAAAAATATATATTTTTATAGCCGTTTGCTGGATGCTTAATATATTGAATTGACAGCAAATAGTATTAAATCACTTTGGGATTTATTATCTGCAAATATAATCTCCCTTATATCATAAAGAGGGTAAAAAATTAGTAGCTTATGAGTTTTGTTAAAATTTAATTCTTTAAGAACTAAATTGATTTTAAAAATAATGTTAATATAAATTTGGCCCTAGAGCTCAATTAATTTTTAAACTTATTCCAAGGACAGTAAGTTAAAATCATATGAAAATATAGTGAGATAAACTCTGCATTTCTTGCTAGCTCAGTCAGTTCTGAAGATACTAACAGGAAAGAGGTTACACAAATCAATGACTTCACCCCTTGTGGAATTGGACACGCCATATCTCTTTTCAGTACCAATGCTCACTCTGTAGAATTTCTTTGCAAATGCTGACGAAATGTATTTGAGACAGAGGAGGGACGGACGGGGCTTGGCTTCAGCTCACCCCTACTAGAACATTCTTTTCATACATTCCCACTGATCACAAAACTCAAGCCACTACCTCACTGAAAACCCATGGTTAAACTGTAATGTTTAACAATGCTTTCACTTAAAAAATTCCAGGAACTGGCCTCAGTAAATCTAAATAGCAAATAAACATTGCAGAGTGTCCCATATGGGGAAGGAATGCTGAACAACTGATTTACAACCTTGCTGCCATCAATCAGGTGGCCCATTATTCAGGATAGTCATCACAACCAGATATGCGGACCAGCATACCCTCTCCACTAGCCCACCCAGCTTACCTGAGCTGTAATGTCAATTCCTACACTTTGCCTAATAAAAACTTCCTAAGGACTTTTTCAGGGATTCAGCCAGAGGATCCTTGCACTTTGCTATCTTCCTTGTGCTTGAGCACAAGCCCTGAAAAGAAACACTTATTTGCGAAATATGCTTGGCCCAGTGTTAATTTTCATTACATGCGGAGCTAAACAGCATGTGGTCTATAACTCATTAGCAATGGGTCTATCTATGAACAGCCTTTAAATAGCACTAACACAGTATTTTCCTCCAAATCTAGATATACAGTGTTATATGTTGTCATTGAGATTTTAGGAGAGTTTTAAGGATACCCCAAAAATATGTTCACTGTACATAGACCATTATTTTGATAATATAAATCTAGTCCACATGAAAATATGACATATATCATATTCTGCATGTCATTAAATTAAAATATCAATTTAGCAATTCATTAATTTTTAAAAACTCATAGTGTATTTACCTTTTTATTGGAAATGTAATTTGGATTTAGTGATCATCTTACATTTTCTAGAGTAAGCTGAGAAGGTTGCAGTCTGTTTCTTTAAGTCAATTTGAATTAATTTATCTGCCAACTAGAAATAATCGTTTTGTTTTTCTTTTAAGTATTAGCATAGAAAAAGAACCAAAAATCTAAAAGAAAGCATGGAGATTCTTCAAAAAGGGAGAAACACGAGATATCATTTAATAAAACCCTTCTAAAATGAGAAGTACTCGAAGTGTGGTCTTCTAATTCTGCCTAAATAGTTTCAGGAAAATGATAGCCTTGAATTTGCATGTATTTGATCTGATAAAATCACAGTTTTTCCTTATGTGACACTGTAGCTTTTACTCCATGATGTCAGTTCTACCTTCTACTTCTAAATGAAAATGCTCCCAATATTTGAAGACTTACTATGAGCCTTGTTAGTCTTCTACTTCACAGTATAAATATCCTCAATTTCTCATTTATTCCCTTATAAGACAGAGTGTCTTAATCATTTGCTAAATGAAGGTCTAATTTTGTATGGTCTCAGGGTCAAATGTCTCTCTAAAGTGCAGTTTTCAGGATGGAAGAGAATATTCTAAAAGTGGGACTCATCTAAACAAATGATTTCCAATATTTAAACTCCCACTTTCCAAAACAATTGGAGACATTTATTATAATGCTTTTGCTTAGATATTGGTATATGTGGACTGGAAACACAAAATCTAAATACTTAAGAAATATTCCAAAGAATTCTGACCTCAATTGTCTGCAGAATACACTTTGAGAAGCACTAATCTAGATTTTTAAAAAAAAAAAAAATTATTTCAACATTTTCTTAATACTATTGGCTCACATTAAGCTTTAAAGTAAACTCAATCTGAGTTTCTGTTTATCCAAGTATTCTAGTCCTGTACTTCTGGAATTTATCTTTCTATTGTAATTGTAGAATTTGAAGATGATTATTTGTTAAGATTCTTCTTAACTTAGGATTTCAAGTTGAGACTGTTGGGTAAAACTCTTGAACCTTGATTCGATCACCTATAATATTAGTTTCCCTTGCCAGTATTGCATAAGTTACAAATTTGATAAATGTTCTTTCATCCATGTCACAGTTGAAAATTTCTAAGGCTAAATAGAGACTCTTATGACATGTCACAAGACACGTCCCTCCAAGGTGGCAATCATTTATTAAACAACACCTTTGCGGGTAGCTATGCATTTATTGAGCTGTTCTATCACTTAACACACAATTCTCCATCTTATCTACAACCATGTTATGCCCAAGGAAATTTACCAAGTGCTTTACTGGAATTCTGATAAAGGTTTTCTGTAATATTTCTCTGTTCTCACAAAAGTAGCAGAGGTGGTTCTTGTGAGGAAAGCAGTGGACATTTATTGGGTCTTTAAACCTTCAAAATGTATCATCTAATAGATGACCACCTTCTAGGATAGCCTTTTTATGCCACACAAACAAAGACACAAAAGTTTACGGAAGTTATATAGGAACATGATGTCACAAACTAGAAGGCTAGAGGTCCAAGTGCTTTTCTGTATCTCACTACACACTATCTCTATGACATCAAGCAAGTTAGTTAATGTCTCTACAATTCACATATTGTAAGATACATACTTATAATGAGTTACTTTCTGAATTCTACCACCTAATTCACAACAAATGTAACAGAGAACCAAAGTAAAATCTTCAAAAATAGAAATTTAGCTGTCAATTAAAAGTTCCAGATAGGCAGTCCAAACTAGTAGGAATGCTCTGTTCTACACAGTTCTCAATATTCTAGATTTGTCCTATCTTCTTTACTCATCATCATAGCCTCCAATTGTGAAACCAATTCATTATTTATGATGATTGTTCCAACTCCAACTATTACATCCACATTTCATGCATCAGAAAAGAGGAAAAATAAAGAAGAATGTACAATACAAATTTATTTCAGGAAACGATGCTGGCAGCTGCTACATGACACTTCTGCTTATGTTTCACTGTCCAAAAGCTAGTCATATGGCCACATCTTGCTGCAAAGGAAAAAAGAAAGTGCATTCATTTATTCTCTGTGCTCATGTGTCCAATAAAAACTAGATGTTCTATTACTAAAAAATAAACAGAATGGATTTAGGGGAGACAACGATGAGATTCTGCTATAAACACACTGTAAGTATACAAAGGAAAAAGCTTATTTTCATATACTTGTTTTAAGGAAATTTTTACTGATTCCTAAAAATGTGAACTTTCCATATTGCTTAAAATATGCTCTAGAAATGTTCTAAGATTTAACACTCATTTATTAATTTAGTCATTCAATCAACAGCCCTTAATAAAGTATCCCAGACATTATACCAGAACACTGATATTTCAACAATCAATACAAGACGTGGTCTCTGTCCTTGAGGAACTCAGAATATTATAAAAGATATAGACCTGAAAAAGTATGTTTTATAATAAAACTATATACAAAAGAATCTGGGAGATAAACAAGATTAAATTAAGCTTTGAATATTTGAGAAAGGCTTCAAAAGGTAACATTTAAACTGAATTTTTAAGAAAAACTGAATTTTTATCAGTTATAATAGGGACCAGAAAAAGTGCCCTGGGTCAAGACAGTAATATATACTAAGGCATAAAGAGGTAAAAAGAAAACATGTTATTACAGTAACAGTGCACAATTTCATGTAACTACAATGAATACTGGACAGAAGTAGGGTGGAGGGAAATGTGGCTGCATTTTGACAAGAGCCGTGATTACTGTTCCAAATCTATCCTGTAGGTATCAAAGACATGAAAGGTTTTAAATAGAGAGTTGTATGATGATCTGTGGAATTTCTCTTTTGGAGATTGTTGGCGGAATAAATGGAACATTGGAGCCAGTGAGAAACTAGAGGTGGGGGTTATTGCACCAATCAATAATTCAAATGAGAGATGATGAGACCTTAAGTGACACAAACAGGATGGCCACTCAAAAAGTGATTGATTCACATGTTACCTTCCATCTTAGTCCATTTTCATGCTGCTATAAAGAAATAAATGACTGGGTAATTTATAAAGAAAAGAGATTTAACTGATCACAGTTACATATGGCTGGGGAAGCCTCAGGAAACTTACAATCATGGAGGAAGGCACTTCTTTGCAGGGTGACAGGAGAGAGAATGAGTGCAGAGCGATATATAAAACCATCAGATCTTATGAGAACTTACTCACTATAACAAGAACAGCATGGGGGAACTGTCACCAATATCTAATTACCTCCCATGCAGTCCCTTCTGCAACACGTGGGGATTACAATTTGGATTACAATTCAAGATGAGATTTGGGTATGAACACAGAACCAGACCGTATCAGCGTCTCATTTTTCACTGGCTTCAAAGTCCTTTTCAAGGTTTATTTTGTTCCCTCTAGTTTTAAAATTATTCTTTTTGATGGGGAATGCAGAGCCTAAATAGATTTTATATAGTTTCCAGTATTCCTATGTTTTTTACTCTTTTTGCTCTAAGAAATAGCATTGCCCCTTTTGTCTTTTTGGTTTTTTGCTTAAAACAATAAAAAAGTAATAAAATGGATTAAATACTAAACTCCATGTGAAGAGCTACACACAGGTTATTTCATTTTATTTTAACATGACTTATAAATACGTACAAACATGGTAGGTACTATTATGAAGAAAGATTAAATAATTTTTCCAAGTGTAGCCGATTGTAAAGTAGTGGAGCTTAGACACAAAACCAAGTTTATCCATCAAGAAATAGTGGTATTTTAAACCACTACTCTATAGTTGTAACATTTCTGTGTAGCAATTTTGCTAATTTACTAATGAATAACACACAGGTGTCATCCCATTCCATTTGTGAGCTTTTTGGGTAAGCCCATTTTTTGTTTGTGCCTTCATCATAGTTGGGCAGGGGGCTGAGGGAAAGGGTTTTCTTCTGCTGTTCCAAATGTCCCCTTCTTTCATTCCTGTTGTAAATCAAGAAGATTTAACAAGAGAGAATTCAATTTTTTTCTCTTGAAGAGTGAAAGTCAACATGAAATAAGATATTAGTAATACTGAGAAGAGACAACTTATTTGAAAACAGTTATACAGCCTACGTGACCGAGAGCATTTTTAATGAAAATCACCTTTTGCATTTTGTTGGATGTGTGGAATGGCAATCTCTAATATTCCTCTGTTTTCTCAATCTTTCTCATACCAGCTTTCAACTTCGCCCTCAAACACATAGCTTAGTATTAACCAACAGTTTTACAGCTAGTTTCACTCAACTTTATTAAGTGTAGTTTGTTAGTAGAAAAGAATATTGGGTTTTCAGCAACAGGTTATTATAAAATGCAATCCAATAATTCTATCAAAATTATAATTAGACTGATAGATTTATAGCATATAAACAAACTAAAACAAAATTAATTATTTACCTAATTATAATTGTCTTTAGAAATTATTACTTCTTTAAATATTATTAATTAGAGAAGTAGAATTTACTAAAGATAATTTAGGGGGACATTTTACTCCTTGCATCCTGGCTACTGTGGCTTCTGCTAGAGATCAAAAGGCTCCAAGTACTCTTCAGGCCACCAATTCAAAGAATGCAAGCCATAATCTTTGATGGTTTCCATGTGGTAGTGAGTCTGCAGGTGCACAGATTTCATGACTGTCTCAAACACTTTATTTCATCTTCTAATATTTATTTTTTTCCATTAAGGAGCATCTTTGATCTCCAAAGTGGAACCAAGTTGGCCTCTAGGTGTGGCCTAGTGGGAGGTGTTTCAGTCATGGAGGTAGATCCCTCATTAATGTCTTGGTGCTATCCTTGTGGTGATGAGTGAGTTCTTTCTCTATTAGTTTCCATTATACCTGATTGTTAAAATAAGCCTGGCACCTTCTTCTCTCTTTCTCTTGCTCCCTCTCTCACTATGTGATACCTGCTCGCCTTCCTTTTTTTTTTTTTTTTTTGCCATAAACAGAGGATCCTGAATCCCCTACCAGAAGCAAATGCTGGCACCATGCTTCTTGTACAGCCTGCCAATTGTAAGCCAAATAAACCTTTTTTTTTAAAAAAAAAAAAAAAAAGAAAAGAAAGAAAAGAAAGAAAGAAAAGCAGTCTCAGGTATTTCTTTATAGCAATACAAAATAGACCAAGACAGAAAATTAGTACATGGAATGGGGTGTTTCTATAAAGACATGTAAATATGTGGAAACAGCTTTACAACTGAGTAATGGGCAGAGGTTGGAACAGTTTGTAGGGTTCAGAAGAAGAAAGTAAGGTGAAGGGAAGTTTGGAACTTTTCAAAGACTATTTGAGTGATTGTGGCCAATATGCTGGTAAAAATATAGACAGTGAAAGCCATGCTGAGGAGGTCCCAGATATACATGAGGACCTAATCGGGAACTGGATCAAAACAAACTCTTGCTATCTCCTAACAAATAACTTGGATGCATTTTGTCCATGCTCTAAAGCAAGCTTGCCCAACTTGCAGCCCATGGGCCACATGTGGCCCAGGATGGCTTCAAAGGCAGCCCAACACAAATCCATAAACTTTCTTAAAACATAATGAGATTTTTTCATGATTTTTTTTCAAACTCATAAGCTATTATTAATGTTAGTTTATTTTACGTGTGACCTAAGACAATTCTTTTCTTAGGAAAGAATTGGCCCAGGAAAGCAAAGTGATTCTAAACCCCTGTTCCAAGACTTTGCAGAAGGCTAGACTTAAAAATAAAGATCTAGGGTATCTGGCAGAAAAAAATTCTAAGCTGAAAATGTACAAGAAGTGACATGGCTTCTTCTTTATCAGATATGGAAGCAAAGAAATTATCTAAATTTGGAACTTAGAAGGGAATAAAAGTGTAAAAATTTGAAAAATTTGCAACCTAGTCATATGGTAAAGAAAGAAAGAACATTTTCAGGGAGATGAATCAAAAGTATGTCCAAGCTTTTTTCTTCAAAAGCCCAATGTCCCAGGAAAACAGAATGGTTTTTGGGGCCATGTTAATCCTCATATCCTGGCTACTGTGGCCTTAGCCAGAGCTCAAAAGGCCTCAGGTACTCCTCAGGCCATCCACCAATCCAAAGATTGCAAGCCATAATTTTTGATGGCTTCCATGTGGTGTTCAGTCTACAGGTCCACAGATTTCAAGAGTGGTGGAGGCCTGGCAAGCTCCACCTAGATTTCAGAGGGTGTAATGGAAAGCCTGTGTGCCTAGAGAGAAGACTGCCTCAAGGGCATAGCCCCCGTAGAGACTCTACTGAAGCAGTACAGAGGGAAATGTGGGTTTGGGGCCTGTACACAGAGTCTCCACTGGGGCACTGCCTAATGGAGCTATAGAAAGGAGGCTATCACTCTCCAAACCCCAGAATAGCAAAGTCACAAGTAGCATGCAAACTCAGCCAAGAAAACCACAGGCATTGAACTCCAAGCCATGACATCAACCACATGGAATGTAGCCAACAAAGCCATGGGGGTAGGACTGGTGGAGGTTTCAGAGACCACCTCTAGCACTGGTGTACCCAGAATGCAGGACATGGATTCATTCAAAGGAGATTATTTTCGTGCTTTAAGATTTAATATCTGCCCTGCTGGCTTTCAGACACTGGCATGGGGCCCACTACCGTCTCTTTACCAATTTTACCATTTTAGAATGCGAATGTTACCCTATGCCTGTACCATCATTGTATCTTGAAAATAAAGAACTTGTTTTTTATTTTACAGGCTTACAAATAAAAGGAGATTGTATGGAGTCTTTGATGAGACTTTGGACTTTGGAATTTTGAATTGATGTTGAAACAGGTCATGACTTTGGGCACTACTTGGAAAAGGTGATTGTATTTTGCTATGTGAGAGGGACATGAGATTTAGGGGTCCAGAGGAAAGTGATATAGTTTGAATGATTTTCCCCTCCAAATCTTATGTTAAAATTTGATCCCCAGCATTGGAAATGGGGCCTAGTGGGAGGTGTTTGGGTAATGGGGGCGGAAATCTTGGTGCCATCCTCTCAGTAATGAATGAGTTCCCATTCTATTAGTTCTTGCTATGTCTGATTCTTAAAAACAGCCTGGAACCTCCTCCCCTCTCTCTCTCTCATTCCCTCTCTCACTATATGATGCTTCTCGCCTTCCCCTCTTGCCATGAGTGGACACTTCCAGAGGTTCTCTCCAGAAATAGATAGTGACACCATGCTTCCTATACATATTGCAAAACCATGAGCCAAATAAAGCTCTTTTCTTTATAAGTTACTCAGACCCAGGTATTTCCTTATAGCAACACAAAGTGGACTATGACAGAAAATTAAAATCTAAAGAAGTGAATTGATGACTGAATTCACAACCAATGTCACATTGCATAGATTTAAATCCTATATCACCTGATTTAAGTTTCTCCTTTATTTACCATCTCATATCATTTTAAACAGAGGAAAACCTATTTTCAAATTCCATGCAAAATAAAGTGTGGAAAGTGTTTTATACCAACATGAAATAATTAAAACAAAATGATATGATGAAAAAATATTACTATAGAATTCAAACATACTACTGTGTTGATAAAAAGAAAATTGGGCTTTTGAAATCTACTTAACGGTCCTAGACCATAAGAATAAGAGAAAAAAACTGATGTAAAAGAAATTGAGTTCAAAGAAATCCACTTAAATCTGTCTCATCTATAATATAAAAAATATACACTTTAAAACAGTGAAATGAGGACATTAGAAATAGCCTTTTCAAGTTATGTATATAGAAGCCAAAGCAAATGTAAGTAGAAAAAATATTAGGAGCTACTTTGTTTAACAAATAGCTCTGATACTAATAATGATAGCCATCATATATTACCCAAAGATTATATATTAAACACTGTTAAAAATTTGGTAAAGTAAAAATGTAATCCTAGAGGTAAATATTTTTGAAGTGTCTTTGTAAATTCAAATATTGAAAAATGTGACAAAGAATTGTATGAGTGGCAAATCCAGAGGCAAACACCCAACACTGATGCCCATAATCCTTCTATCATGCAGTTATTTCTGTCAAATCCAGAACAAATATCTCGTCCCCAGTTCCTACCCTTAAGTGAGCACAGAAACAACATTTCAATATTGCTTTTGCTTTTCCTTCCTGGTAATTTCTTTATTGGCCAGAGGCCTTCCTTATGCCACTTATTTTGTGATAGCCACTCTCCTAAGGCAGGGGCATTAGAACATAAACAGAAAACAATGACACTATCATTTTACATTTATATTCAAAAGCCTTTATTTATGTAAAGACTGAAAAATGAGAGACATTGGTTTTACTAGACTCATCTCCCCCAGTCCCATTCTCAGACTAAATGAGATTATTTGAGAACAAGAGGAAGAAAAGAGTTGTAAAGGCAGTCATGAGAAATTTGAACATAGTTGAGAACCATACCCTCTGTCTTCCACCCCAAACCAAGGCCTAATCTGTAACCCCCTTAAGTTTATGGATGCATTTGAGAAAATGGAGAATCTATGCCTAACTTCCGGGTTAAGGCCCAGGAAATACCAAGCCATGTAGGAAAGTATTCTGTGCAGTATAGCACTCTGGAGAACTCTGGGAAGTAGCTATATAGAATTGTGCAGTGGCTAAGGCTTACCCCCAACTCTGACATCTATCCTTTGGGAGGAGAGATGTATGTGAGGCGTGAAAAGAGAAAGAAAGCTTGATGAAAGCTGCAAGCCAAGAAGGCTCCAATTGACTGGCATGGAGCAGATGAAACCTCTTCATGCCTTCTGGTGATTCCAGATTTGACTTAGTTTAAACCTGAAATGATTTACAGACCCAGAAAAATGACTCATAAAATTTGACATTTACTGGACTACATTTTCTGTCATCATGCAGAATGTGATCTTGATATATGAATTGAATTCAGATTTATAAAAATAAGGAAAATTTGCTTTATTGGGACAACTTTGCTACTTGGAAAATGCATATCAAAAATGATAAAATTAAAGGACTAGTATTTTAAATTAAATAATTAATAGAGTTCCTGATTACAGAGCTGTTTAAATATACCATTCTTTTCTATTTTAAAAGAACTGAGCTATCTGCATACCGCAGTTTACTTATATTCAAAGAGATTGTAATAATTAAATCATATGGAAATTAATAATATAAGAAAGCCAACGCCATTTGTCCCACATGTGAAATAATAAATGTGTCTTGTTTCCAGTCTTGGTCATTATAATGTTATTACACAATTATTAAACTGAAGTTCTTATTCCACTGCTGAAACAACTGATGGATATCCATTTCCATCCTCTGATCATTGGTACAAAGATGAGATTATATCATAAATGAGCCCCAGATAAGGTTAACGACCCTATTGCTGTGGTATATCTAAAAGAATTCCCTGAAGTTTCTAATTTTCTTAAGGGATGGCACAAATTATTAACAAAAAACTCCATGTAGGTGAAAAAATGTGTTTTGACATTCTTTAATATAATGTCCCATGTAATAATATATTAACATTTGAAATAGAGTAGTAGAAGAATACGTTGTCCCACAGGTTTACTCCCTGCCACTTTCTCTGGAACTAACCTCATTGAGAGAGTTTCATTTCATTTTAAGTTGAGCAAGCTCATGTTCTAGTAAGCCAGCTAAAATATTAGGCCTGTAGGACTGACTTACTGATGCTTTCTGTGTTTTTGCCCTCTCTGAAATAGATATCTTATCATCAGTGGCAGGTGATTTACAGAAAACATATATAGCTTAAGTTTTATGCTTAGAAATAGGTGCATAGAAATTCATTTATAATAAGATGACAGAAACCTGTTTTGATTAAAGTAGATGGCATAAAGCATATTATATATAAAATTATACTTATATATGAACACATACATTTATGATTTAATTTTAAAATATGTTGTGTATTAATATTTTACTAGCATTTTTTGGTTTTAAATACCAACATTTCAGGTACTTTAACACAGTAGTGAAAAGATAGTTGCAGTAGGTATTGAAGTTGTACATCTACTTCCTAGCCTCCTTCAAATTTCATATGTCGAAGTCCTAACTCCCAGTATCTGGGATGTGACTGTATTTGAAGATAGGGTCTTTAAATAGGTGAGTACATTACAATTAGGTCATTAAAATGGGCCCTAATCCAATATGACTAATGTCCTCATAAGAAGAGAAGATTAGGACGCACATATACACAAAGAGAAGATAACGTGATGTTCCACTGTGTAGGTCTATGCAAACATACTCCCAAAACTCTGAAGAAATCAAGAGACTAAAAAAGACACTGACATAGCCAGTTTCTCAGAAAGAAACATTTAATACAAACTTACATACAGAAGCCATGCCTGTGTCAAGGCATGTGGCAGTGAGACAAGATGGTGGATCCCGACGATTACACCCAGACCCAGGGCTTACATACCACAGGGAAAGGATAATCATGATTCAGAAGGTATGTGCAGGACAATTGAACAGCATTAGGGCTGTTTGACCTTTGGGCAGAATTTATGGTAGGTATGTGCTCTTACACAAGAAACAATAGATAGACGGGAAATCTTAGTGGTTTTCCCAGAACAGGAGTTAATCAGAAGTCAAAACAATGGATCAGAAGCCACGATGGAGTTGCTTTAGCCTCCACATTTGCAGACCTGAGGAGAAGAAAACCATCTACAAGCCAAGGAGAGAGGCCACAGAAGAAACAATCCTGCCAAAATCTTGATCACGGGCTTTCAGCCTGAGGCAGTGAGAGAAAATAAACTTCTTTGTTTTGGCAGCCCTAGCAATCTAATTCCGTTCCTGTGAACTGTGAGCATTAAACCATTAATCGTTCCAGCACGCTCTTCCCTTGTCATAGTGGAAGTGTTCTAGTATACCAAAACTACTGACTGTATTCCAGGTAATGGCTGCTTCATCAGCCTTGGTCATAAAGAAAATATGATGCAGAAGATAGTCCCAGTGACTTTCAATGAACATCACAGAAGCAAAAAATAAACCCTTTTTGTTCAAGACAGACATTTGGAGTGTGTTTTTATACAGCATAACCTAATCTATCGTGAATGCTACCTGTCTGTGCTCAGAGATTATTAAGATTAGCAAATATTCTTAAATGTCACACAATTATATTTATGATATGGCTATGAAGGAAAAGTACAAACTATATTTGATGGTAAAGGCATTTTGCATCAATTACGTTATTTGATCTAAATCTCAACCATTTCAGACACAGAAATGGTAAACATTTTTCTTATAGGCTGCTAAGAAGTTAACCCTTAGAAAGGTGACAGACATAGCCAGGCCATTTTACTGGAACATGATTTTAAAAAGGGTCAGAATCCATATTTTGAAGCTAGTTTCTATTATTATTTTACTATATAAAAAGGAGATGGTAAAAGGCCAGGATGTAGTAAATGGCAAGGTTTATGATGGGAGAGACATTCAACATAAGCAACAACAACAAAAAACATAGTAGTTTATCACCATGGATGTGTCCCTTTACCTAAAACTGTAAGATGAAACAAAATATTCGTATTTCATTTTTATAAATAGTGTAATACAGCAGTCAAAAATAGAAACTATGAAACTTCAATTTCCAAAAATTATTAAATATACCTTTCATTATTTAGTTGCTATAAATATTATTTACCTAAAATAAAGGTAAGTATCTTCATTTCCGTTTCATTTCTGATCTGCCCTAAGATGCACATGGTTCCTAACAGCACCTGACTACTTCACATGCTAAGCTTTAATTAATTCCATTTGATAAAGATATACTGAGCCCCTGGATGTTCTATGTTTTATGCTAGACTGAAGAAGCTAAAAAAAAGATGGTAAAAACTATGCCTAAGAAGAGACAACTTGTTAATTTAATTTATAAAGCTCTTTTCGCTTCTGGATATGAAGCAGATTTAATGAGTTAGAATACAATTAATTATTTTCAATACTATAAGATTAGGCAAAAGGTGAAGATTTCAAAGGGCATACATACAATGAAAAGAATTCTATCTTCACACCTAGAATAGCCAGCTTGGTTAAACATATAGTTTAAAATACATTGTGCTATGATGAAGATTTTAATAATGAATCTAACCCTGTCTTAGAGGTATTTAAATTAAAGATGAAAACTAACTATTGCTTTATCTAGATAATATAACTTTTATACCATGGGAGACCAGCAGGATTGTTCTGTACAATTTAATATCTTTGATTCTGTGCAGTCTAACTCCATATGCTCTGAGCAGTGGGGTTTCCATAATGTCCCTTGCAAAAGGCAATCTTGGCACAACTGATCTTACTCTTAGGAAATGTTTGAAGAACTTCTGAATAATTTATTTTCTTAATCATATTTCTGTGACAGTTTCCAGTATACAGCTACATACTAAATTAAATAATGGTAATAATAAAAGACCATGTTATTTTGTTAGTAGTCAGTAAAATAAAACATTATTAACAGATGAATCTACCATAAGTACCATTCTCTAAATCTTCCATCGGAGAACACAGAAAGAAATTGGCTTCTATAGATGGTCTCCATTCCACTTCATTAACATTTGCTTGTCTTAACAAAACAAGCAACAGCAGTGTTTTGAATTGTCCTCAATCCAAAAGTAATTACATAATTTAAATGGTGGTGTTGCAGGATCCTTGGAATGTCACTTTTCTGTACAGAAATCTCTGTGGCCAGTGGCACCTTTGCCTCAGTTTTGCTCAGGCCCACTGGGCTCATCCCACCTACTTGTCCTGGCAGGCTGTGCTTGGCTCACACTACCCGCCTGGATCCCGTGTCTCCAAGGGAGACTGGGAGTCAGACATGGAGCAGCTGGGGGTGTGTGAGTGACCCTGAGGTCTGGCCGCTGTGCAGTCAGACACACCAGCTGCTGCCGCAATGCAGACAGTTCCAGGTGCCAGCATGGGCGCTGGCTCTTTGCAAGGCTGTGGTTGGACCAGGCACACTGCATGCAGCTTCCCTGGCTAGCACTGGGAATGCGACGGCACCCAGAAGCTTGATGATTTAAGGAACCACAAGGCCTCAAAGAGGGAGTCACAGCCCTGGCTCAGGAGGCTCCCAGGTCTGGGCTCCCCAGTGGACCACCACTCTTCTCTCCTCCTTTAGCCCCCAGTGTGGCGAGCAAGGGACACGTTTCAGTCCTGTTTGTGTTACAGCTCTTTTAGCCTCGCCATTTGGTGGGTCCCAAGTTCTTGTCCTGTGACCAGGAAGAATGAGGTATGCAGACAAGCTGAGAGTGAGAAAGACAAAGAGGAGCTTTATTGAGTAAGAGAAGAGCTCAGAAAAGTCTCATAGTGGGCAGCTCCTCTCTGTAGCCAGGGTGTCCTGATGAGCGTTCAGCTCCTCGCAGAGAGAATAGCTCCTCTCTGCAGGCAGGTTATCCCAACAAGTGTTCAGTTCTCAGCAGAGAGATTAGCTCCCCTCTGCAGTTGTTTGTCCTGTCATCTGCAGCTCTAGACAGACAGGAGGTCCTACAGTGGGTGGCTCATCTCTACAGGCAGTTGGCTCTGTCATCTCTGCAGCTCTCAGGAGAGCAGAGGCCATAGAGTGAGTGATTCCTCTCCGCAGCTGGCGGTCCCAACATCTGCAGCTCTCAGCAGAGAGGAGGCCCTGGATTGGGTAGTACCTCTATGTAGCTGGTCTTCCCAGCAACCGATCAGTGAGCCCTGTGCTTTTATGGTCCACAAAGGGTAGGATGGGTGCACCAACTGGTCCATGGGTGGCCATGACTGGGCCTGGAAAAGGCACCACAAGTTCCCACTCGGATCTGTGGGACTGGCATCCCAGTCCCCAGCCTTCAGGCCCTCCCTGGCCTAAAGGCCTCACTAGGGACCCACCCCCTTCCATCCAGGAACCTGTCTGCTTCCTGCTGCCACTCAGGGTGCCCAGGTTGTAGGTACCAAGGTTTACCTGCAGGCCAGTGTTAAGCTGCCCTCATCTCCCCCATCAGCTTTCATCCTATGTCCGTGGGTACCCCAAGTCTGGAGGGGCAGAGGCGGCAGGGGGCTGGTGTGTTAGCACTGCCTCAAGTGTGTACACACCCAGCTGGGATGTGACAGCACCCAGGCTTGGTCCTGACTTTGCTCCAAGATCTCAGTAGGTGCTGACAGCAGAGAGAGGCCAGGCAGTGAGAGCAGGCATTTCTGAGCCTGCAAAAGGCAGGGGTGCCTTTCTGGGCCCCAAAGAGTGCAAGGATGTCTGGTCTGCAGCACAGTTTGAGCAGCTGCAGTTGCACCTGGTGGGGTGGGGCTCCCACCTGCTCTGTGGAGTGGGAGGTCCAGGTCTGCAGCTATAATTTGGGCAGCTGCAGCTGCACCCATGGAGCTCCTGCATCACAAACTTGGAAGGAGCAGGGTTTCCACTTGTCCCCGACTACCTCCAGCTCCACAGAGGGTGCAGGCTACAGCAGCGCCTCCCTGCTGCAGCCAGCATGGGGGCAGCAGCCACTCCATATAGGCCACTGCTACCATCAATGGCAATTAAACTCTTTAGAACAGAGTTTGAAAATGACAGTACACGGGTTATATCTACCCCTACATACATGTTTTGTGTGGTCTTTCAGTGTTTGTTTACTTATAGTTAGTTAGTAGCATTGAAAATTGGGAGGCTGCACAGAATCGTTCTTTCTGACTTCTACTGAAGAAAATGCAAACAAGAAGGAAGAAAAAAGAAAAAGTAAAAGGTAGGAGAGGGTAGGGTGGAAGAAAGGGAAAGGAATGGTTGGGAAAGTAGAAGGAAAGGGAATGATGAGAGGGAAACATAGGACAAAGAAAGGAGGAGAAAAGAACGGAACTCTGGGCCAACATCACTTCTTGGTAACAAATATTTCCTGAGTAGTGGGTATTGCTTTTAGAGGGTATCTCTAAATTTGCTATAATCCTTTCTATACTCTATTCTTTCTCCTCTATTCATTTCACATATTCTTAACCTACTCTATCCTGTATGTCATTTTAATTTGTGTGCCTTGTGTGCCTTACTTTAGACTACTAGCTCTTTGAAGCAATTTCAGTGCCCAGTCATGTACTATCAAATCCGTGATAAAAGTTATTTTGGCTGAACTGACTTGTATGTGGAGTTGAAGACTAACCAAAATAGCTGACATTGATTTTTATATCCATTTCTATTACATATCATGCATACGGTTTTTTTTATTAATTTTTTTCTTTTTTAACCATTCTCAATATCAAGTAGCACCTCTACTTTGTATCTATTCTCCTAACTTCACCTCTATTTAACAATTAGTGGAGTTGTTTTTTCTAAGGGTTTTGTTTCCTCTTATGCCACCTGCTGAAGCTAGTAGCTCTCAGTCTCTCAAATTAGAATATGATTCATCTTAAAGAAGAAGAAGAGAAATGATGCCATCAGAAAGTAACTCCTCTTACTCTGATGGTTTCCCTCAACAGCTAGGGTCAGGAGGTATCCCCTTAATTTTGCATTATCAAATATCAATTCAGGAATGGTGAATCAGCTCTTGTTTATCATTTTGCCAAGTAAGACATTTTGATCTCATGTAAGTTAATTAATTTTAAGCAATTCAGGGCCTCAAAACATAACTAGACTCTTCTCTCATTACTCAATTTATTTTCAATTTGCAGCCTCCAACTAAGTTGATAGCCTATGTTATAATCCTCATTAGACCTAAAATAAAGTTAAAAATGCCATTTCTTGCATCAAAAAGATTAAAGAAATCTAAATACTGTGTAATTTCTACTCAATTATACAATGTTTAAACAATTTGGAGTTTTAGAGTTCTTTTAATTTTAGTATTTGTGTTACTGATTATTTATACTTCTTTTGGTATCTAGAATGTGAAAATATTTTTTTCATTATACTATATTTATTTTGGTATGTTCTGGGGGTTTTTCATTTTTCCAGTAGCATAATTCTTACCTACTTCAATTCATAACTCCTACTGCTAAATTGTTATATGGCAGTCAGTTTTTAAAAGTACATTGATCTTTGCACTATCCAGTTTGTATCTTATTTGAATAATCTTTAAGATTCATGTGCTTTTTCCTTTAAAGTAAGTTTCTGTTTTTCATGTATCTTTATTATTTTAACACGCTTACTTTGTGCCACAATTTATTCTTTAAATGTCTTTTAAAGATAAACATAAAAGACAATTAAATAGAAGATCTTAGACATTGTAGAGCCAATATTAGTTTCATATCTCTCATTTATTTACTCTCTAGTATATCTTTTTTGCTGAATATCATTGTAAAAGCTCTACTTATTTTCTGTAGATTTTCTGTCAATTCCCATGGCTAAAATTGCTTCTTTTAGGTTTCTTTAATAATTATTATTATTTTTTTTTCTTTTTTTTTTATTGCATTTTAGGTTTGGGGGTACATGTGAAGAACATGGAAGATTGCTGCATAGGTACAGACATGGCAGTGTGATTTGCTGCCTTCCTCCCCATCACCTATATCTGGCATTTCTCCCCATGCTATCCCTCCCCAACTCCCCACCCCCCTTTTTTAATTGACCACTTTCATTCATAAAAAATATGCATTCTGTACTCCTAATTTATTTTCTATGCATTGGCTGGGTTCATTTGTAAGCCCATGTTTCTTTCACATATATAATATATATATATATATATATATATATATATGAAGAGAGATAGATATACACATACAAAACATGGGCCTCCAAATGAACATATATACGTCATATATAGTATACATGAAATCTATATAAACTGTATAATATGGCTCTCACATAAATGTCTGTATACCTATGTATTATATACATAAATTATAATACATAAAACATTTGATCAACTCTAATTATATATAACATATTTTGTAACATATGTGCTTTATATATAGTATATATGTTTTAGATATAATATGTATTTTTCTTTTGCATTTCAGAACACACATATTCCTATTTCATTTGGATGCATGTTAAGAATATTAGATGTTGCCATTAATTTCTTACTCTAGCAAGTTAGAATTCTTTCTGGTTGACAGACTAAATACACTGTATAATTAGAGTTGATCAAATGTTTTAAAATAAATGTTGTAAGAAATGCAAATGAAAATGAACTCAACCACCCCAGTCCTCCCATTAGAGTAACATCCACTCATTTCCTTTCTGGCAAACAGTGAAAGGGATTAGAATGACTCAGGGTCATCCCAATATATAAAGTGAGGTAACATTTAAGATGAGAATGGAGGCCATATTTTTTTAACAACTGAGCAATATGATTTACTCTTTCAAAAGAGCAGTCACCCCCCAAATGTGTTTTCTAAGGACTGAGAAAATAATCAGCTTGCAACAAAATCTTAATAAACTATTTTATCACTGGGAACTTTATGATTGACACTTCATCGATAGTTTTGAAACTAAAATTTGGGGCAACAAGCCTAAAAGTCTAAAAATGAAATTGTATTTACAGAGAGAATAAGACAAGTTCATAAAATCAGGGCTATTTATTAAATTCCAAATTGAAGAACCCCTACTTTAAAACAGAGTAAATAAATATCCCTTGCAGTGCTGATGGGCCCAGCTGGCTTGGCTCTCCCTTTCTTCCTGATGTGAGCAAGTGCCTCTCTCTATGCTATTTTAATTCTTTACAGGGTACTCAGGAGCAAACCTCACACTGTTTTTCTTCTAAAAATGCTAACTTCAGGCCTTCTCCATTTTCAAGCTTGACTGGATACTCTGAAACTTGCTTCAACAAAATGTATTTCATACCCTATGTAATACTGTATTCATAGACTCACAATTAACTCTGTTCAACTGGCTAACAGGAAATTGTGGATGCTCTTTTTCCAACCTTTTTTATTAGTAATTTGCTAAAGTTCATTTTCTTAGCTGTTTATTTGCTGTTGTAAAACACAGCCAGTGTGAAACAAATATTTAAAATTCTGACATGCTTCATCATGTTTTGTACTTGCTTCGTACATTTATTTATTTATTCATTTATTTATTTATTTTTAAGACAAGGTCTTGCTGTCACCCAGGCTGGACTACAGTAGTGTGATCACAGTTCACTGCAGCCTCAACCTCCCAGGCTCAAGCAATCCTCCTGCCTCAGTTTCTTGAGAAGTTGGGATGACAGGCACAGACCACTATGCCTGGCTAATTTTTTTTCATGTTTTATAGAGATGGGGTCTCACTATGTTACCCAGGCTGACCTCAAACTGTTGGGCTCAAGTAATCCTCTCACCTCAGGTTCCCAAAGTTCTGAGATTACGGATGTGAACCACCATGCCTGATCTTTACAAACAAGTTTAGAGAATAATATACAGATATCCCTGTCCCCCACAACATAGAATAAATTAATATTAATAATTTATTAAATTTGTTTTATAGATTTAGATAAATGAAATCAAATATTTCTGATAAAGTTCAAGTCTTGTTTATAATTTTTTCCTGATCTCATCTCCATCTCCACAGACAAGCACTATCATAAATTGGTTTATATTATTTAGTCTATATTTCAGTAATAAGACAAAAAATGATTAGGAGGAAGAGAAGGAGGAGAAGGATAAAAGAACAATAAATTTTTTATATTTGTTGAGTACCTACTACATAACAGGGACTTTTCAAAGTGCTTTTAATATATTAGCTAATATAATTATCAGAACAAGTGGTTTTGTACATGAGAAAACTAAGGCACAGAGAGTTTATATAAATTTTATAAAGTCACATACATAGTAAGTTCTGGAACCAGAATATAAACCCAGCCATTGTACTGCATATGCAAGTATACGTGCCCATTAACAGTGCTTTTAGTGTTGTTTTCTATGTTATAATGCTTGTTTTTTCATTCAATGGTTTATTTTTCAGGTGCATGCCTTATTTATTCTGCCAAAACAAGCACATCTTTGTAAATGTTTACAAAAAAGTATTATATGTAATAGAAAAATGCTAGATCTAGTGAACATATATTTCTATTTTCAGTAAGACTATAAATTGTCATCTTATGAAATTATGTTATCTCCAGCAGATTTTAGAATTCACAGTTTGCTTCAGATTCTTTCAAAAACTATACTGTCAGACATTTTTTCTTCATTCAGATACGTGATTTTTTTGTTTTTTTTTTAATTATTTTTTCTTTGTTATTAGAATGTAGGAAACTTTGGGGGTTTTTCCCCTAAAACTTACCTGGTTCTGTATTTTTCTTAATTATCTTTTGAATTGTTAGTCTCTTTTTCATTTATATAAAATCATTTTAATTAATTCCAGATATAAAGTATTTATTTATTACAAATACATCCTTTCAGTTTTTCACGGGTTTTTTAAAATCATGTATTATTTTGTTTATATTTCATATATATATTTTGAATTCTAATGGAGTTTAATCCATAACTCTTATAATTTGTGCTTTTAAAAATCCCTTCCCCTTCTACTTGTGATAGAGCCACTTTTCCTTTTTTTTTTTTACTAATTAATTTTAAAGTTCTGTTAACTTTATATGTGTGGTATGAAATAATTTAATTTTATCAGTTTTCCTATGAAGAGCCAATGGGCCCAATACCACTTAATGAATAGCTTATCTTTTTCTTATTGACTTAAAAATACCAATTTAGAATAAGTGGTCCATGGGGAGGAAATGGAAAAGCCATTTTGTTAGTAGTCTGAAATTTTTTTTATAACTGTACGTAGCATGTTATGGGAGATAATTAGTTTAAAATCAGAAATGAATGAAAAACTGAGTTCAAAAGCAAGGTAGTTATAAGGGTGGAAAAGTAGATATATAAAATTATATTGTCCAAAATGTCACTAACAATGTCACTTAGTCCCATATGCTCTTCTATGATGTGACTCTGCTACTCCCAATGAAGATGGGGAGATTGTTTCTCCACCCTCTTGAATCTGTTTAGATGGGCCTTGAGACTGCTTTGCCCAACAGCAAGTGGCAAAATCACTGTGTGCCATTTCCTGGCACAGGCTTAAAATATTTGACAGCTTTTTCTGCCTACCTGTTAACAGTCGTAGCCATGTAAGAAATACTGCTACCCTGAGACCACTGTGTGATTGGAAGCCCAGTCCACACAAGGAGAACTGCAGACTGAGATACCCTTTGGGAAAGGATAGATGAAGGAGCACGAAGGTAGCAGTTATGCAAGTGGAGAAGCCACCTTGGTAGTAGATTTCCCAGCCCCAGACGCCTCTGATGACAGTAAATGTAGCCAGCTCAGCCCTTCAAAAATTTCTCTCCCATAAAATCCTAATCAAAACAAAATAATTGTTTTGTTCTGTTTGAGATGGAGTCTTGCTCTGTCACCCAGGCTGAAGTGCAATGGCGTGATCTGGGTTCACTGCAACCTCTGCCTTATGGTTCATGGGTTCAAGCAATTCTGCCTCAACCTCCCAGTGGCTGGGATTACAAGTGGCTGACACCACACCCAGCTAATTTTTATATTTTTAGTAGAGATGGGATTTTGCCATCTTGGCCAGGCTTGTCTTAAACTCCTGACCTCAGGTGATCAAAATTAGTTTTAAGACATTAACATTTTTCAGCATTTTGTTATGCACAAATATATAATTTAAACATATTCCTTGTAGACCTCAAAATGTGAGAAATAAAATGGAAAGAAAAAACAGCTTTGAGGCAAGTCACTTAAATAGAGGATATCAGTTCTAAATGATTCGACTAAGAATAATTCTTCCCACTTGTATCAGTCAAGTTTCACCAGAGAAACAGATCCATCGTGATAGTATATTAAGAGACATGATTATGAAGGTTGATGAGCCAAGTTCGAAATTCATCAGGCAGGCCTTCAGAAAAGGCTAGTTGTAATTCTTGATCAAAGGTTAAAACTGCAGTTCACAGGCAGAATTTTTTCTTCTGGTAAATCTTAGTTCTACTCTAATCAGTCTTATCCAGATTATCTAGGATAATCTTACTAATATTTATTTAAAATAAACTGATTATAGAAGTGAATCACAGTTACAAAATCTCCTCACAGAAACACCTATGAATTGGTATTTGTTTGGATAACTGAGCGAATTGACATATAAAACACCATCAAAACACATGAGTCTCCATTTCATATGACCTCAAGATAAACACATTGCTAAGGTTTGTAATGGAGAAAGCCTTAAGGAAGAGTTAGCAAAGAAAGAAGGCAGACTAGATATTCATGTTTGGTAAATAACTCTGATTATGGTTCCTGTCACTCAGAACAAATGGATCAAGAACATACTGAGTTTTTATTGGAAGAATTGATGAGGGAGAAACCATGAGCCTGGTCCAAAGTAGCATGTGTTTGTAAGATAAACCTTGTCACACAAACTTGTCAGGCAGAAAGCATCCCACATATAAGGAAGCAAAGGTCATACTCCATGAAGCTCAATTCATAAATGCCCAAGGAAAATAATTAATTAGGAAGAACTTTCCAGATGGTAGAACTAGCAGTATGAAGGTCTATGAAAAAGGAAGGTTTGCCCAGATTACAAAACCAAGGAACTTCCTTACTGCCAGGTGCTTGGTCTTCAAAGTGCCTGCTCTGGAAAATTACATCCTTGTTATATTTCTCATTATTCCAAATTCTTAAATG
Source organism: Ateles fusciceps (assembly GCA_036589455.1). Lineage (NCBI taxonomy): Eukaryota > Metazoa > Chordata > Mammalia > Primates > Atelidae > Ateles > Ateles fusciceps. The sequence goes on from JAZHEH010000193.1 coordinate 10,253,275, forward strand.
GAGTTATCTTTCTTTCCTCATCTTTGTATAGTGAATGTGTATGTGAAAGGTGAGGAGATAGCCAGTATTTTAGTTGCTAGACTACAATCTATGAGCCATAACTAGACGTAATGGATAACCTAGAAAGCAGGTGATACAGAAATTTGATGGGATTTTGAGTTGTCTCTTTTTGAGATGGACAAATTCCTTCTAAGGGTGAGAATAAGAATGTGCATGGATATTTTGTTGGTCAATGAGGAAGACTGCAATAGTGATTGCAAATCATCTACCAAAATGTGTGATATGCCTCTGCCTTCCATAATATACACTTCATGCTGGAACACTGTTGTTCATTCAAGGAACACATTCTCAACTCCTTTTGTGAAACTGGAGCTCTGTGACTAGTTATCAACTATGGAATGTGAGTAGATAGCAGAGTCACATCCAGGCTGAAGCAGTTAAAATGCTTGTTTGCTGATTTCATTGTCTCATTTGCCTTCTCCTTGATGAAGAGGAAACCAAGACATTAGGAGATAATGGGGCAATAAGAAGAGAAGAGCCTGTATTCCTGAATTGATGTACATTTATTCATTTCTTCATTTATTGGAAAAATATCAACAAATGAAGAAATCAGTACTGAACTGTTGTATAAGAAAGAATAAAAAATAGTCATCTATTATGTTAATCCATTGAAAGTTTTGAAAGTTAATTATAGAAGTTGGTTTATAACTATAGAATGCAGTCAAAAACACATGTACCAAGATGAATAATGAAGAGCTCTGGTATTACTCTCCTTTAGCGGTAATGTTTCTAAAGCTTCTACTTAATGTACAGCCGCTTCCAAAGATTCAGTAACCACAAATATTTTTATTCAACTTTCAGCTTACATAGCTCTTCTTGGTGCCACAGAAATACATTCAATTTACTACTGAATATTTCCTCTTGGATGATCCATTAATTGAACATGTTAAAAATGGAAGAAATTAAATTTAACTCTTTTGTCACTCTTTCTTGCTTGCTCTCTCTCTCTCTCTCTCTTTATTTTGATATCTTTCTTCTTAAGTTTTTTTTTTTTAATCTTTTAAAATGGCTTCAAAATCTATTTTGATCCTTAAATTGGAATTCTGGAAAGAATTACTGAGTCTTTCTCACTCTGTGAATTCGATTGGCCTCTAAATCCTGTCAATTTTACCAAGCAAATCTTTCTTCAAAATGTCCTCCTATCCATCCTTGCTGCCTTAAAAATTACAGTAGTACTATATCAGTAGTAATAGTAGTGCTTACTGTTTGTTTAGAGTTGTTTCTAACCATTTTATGTAGAATATCACACTTAATCCAAATATCAATTTTGTAAAATATAGCTCAAAATTACCTTTACTTTATAGAATGTCATTCACCTGGTTCATGGTACAACCAAGATCCAATGACCCTAAGCATCCAATACCAGAATTCATATTCTCAATTGCAACACTTTAGGTTTCATGACTTCTCACCTCCACTTCTGCAGTAGCTAGCTCTTAACTGTCTTCTTCCCACTGCACTGACATCCTCCAATACTTACAACATCCAAAGCTAAGTCATTTTACTCTATTTGATCAACTCCTGCAATGCCTTCACATTTCTTAATGTACAGAATTTGTCCTCTTTTCAGGGTCCATACGGTCTGTTATGCTTTGGGCTTTCCTCTTATTTTAACCTCATTGCTTGCTAATATTTTCTTCATAGTCTCTGCCCAAGTGATAATTAACTATTTGAGGCACGTTCTTGGACAGCAATGCCTTTCCTAATCTCATAGCATGGTATATTTGTTGGAATAGACTTAACTACTAGAACAAATACATATAAAAAATAATATAATGACTCAGACATGATCGAAGTTTTTTTTCTTTTTTTTGGTTTTATATAATAGTTAAGGGTGGGTGTTGTATCAGAACAGGGAACTGGAAAGATGGCTCTTCACTGCAGTTATTCAGAGTTCAAGGCTAATGGTGTCTCTGCAATCAGCATATAGGTGTTGAGGTTGCTGTTGTAGTCACTATTCTGGTCCATGGTAAGTAGAAAGTTGTGGAAGAGTGTACAGCAGGTCCTCAAATAACATCAATTTTCTCAGTGTTGTTTCATTAAAATAAGGCCACTGTATGTGTGGAGTTTGCAGGGCCTTCCTATGTCTGGGTAGGTTTTCAACAGGCATTCTGGTTTCCTCCCACATCCTAAAGATATGTATGTTAGATTAATGCTAGTGTCCTGGTGTATATATGGTCCCAGTGTGAGTGTGTGGGAGTCATCCTGCCGTGGAATGGCACCATGTCCATGGTCATTCTAGCCTTGCACTCTGTGCTGCAAGGAGAGGCTCTGGCCACTTATGACCCTAAACTGGAATAATTGGATAAATAATAATCCTGTTTTTATTCATCTTTCTTAAATATATGTATGGCTCATGTTTAGTTCAGTGTTCAACATTAGCAGTTTTGGTCTTTAAAAGTTTGGTAATAATTTTTGTGACCAGAAACATGCCGGAATAATTTGACTCTTGTTGATACCAATTAGCCTACAGTAGACTCTGTGTCCTCACTGGTCATTTCATTAAAAGCTGCCATTTCTAAGAACCTGTCTACTATGTTAAGTGATGACTTACTGTACTTCCAAATTTTGAGGCACGTTCTTTGGGCCATTCTTGGAGGTGACACAAATGACTTTTGCTCACTTTCCTTTGGCAGCAGCTTAATCACATAACCTTATCACTCTCCCGTCAGCTGGGGTTCATAGCCTTTGTCTAGGCAACAATACCCCAGATACAACTCCATTGTCATGGAAGAAAAATATATAGACAATGGTGGACAGATTTGCGCCACATGGTTAACTATTATAGTTAAGTCTTACGTCCATGAGAACTCAGAGATCACGTAGCATCTTCCTTGAAGCACCTTGTCTGCCCCCATCAATTGTGGTGAAGCATCCCTTTTATGTGCTCTCATGGACAATTGTCTGTTGACCTTCTCTCTCTAATGAGATAGTTACTTTTTTGCAGAGAAAGGCTTGCTTATTAATCTTAATGTTCTCAACATCTGGCACATGACTTGGCATATAATATGGTAACTTCTAGGATATAAATTGAATTTAATTTAAATTAAATAATATGGAATGGACAAAGATAAGAAAAAACACAACAGAAAACTATGAGAGACCTGTTTATGGAAGGCAAGTGAAGGAAAGGCTACATCAAATATTTCAGAGAAACCGATTATGTTTACGTAGGAATAAAACATGTATTAGTTTCAGCTAATGAACAGAGGTAAACCTGCAAAGGCAGTGACAAAAAGGTGAGATGAAAGATGAAACTACGTGATCAAAATAATGTAGAGAGTATTTTGTCTTGTTTTTAAGATAGAAGTCACGGTTTTCCCAAAGACATCATAGGATATGGAAAATAAGCAACTTGCTTTATAATTGTTCCCAAGTGTCTGGACTTGGATTCAATTGTTTTACACTAAGCATAAATAACTTGTGCCCTCAGGCATTCAAGGTTAATGAGGTCCAATTTTTGGTTTTCTCAATTGTCAATGAAGTATACCTTTAAAAATAGCAATGTGATTAAACGAGCATATTTTATTACTGGAATCAGGGTATTTTGAGTGACTTGCATTTTCAGAAGTGTTCCAAATTCTGAGAAGGTCATGTCCCCAAAAATCCTTCTTTATCCTTGCATTCTTAAGCAAATGGTGGTTATATTTTCAAAAAAAAATACATTTTGTATCCCTTTATTAGCACAAATGCACTATAAGCCATAGGAATAATGTTTACTTCTGCTCCTATTAAGGCTTTTATCTCATTTGCCTAAAATAAACACATTATGTTTTTCTAACCTTTTTGTGTCTCACATGGTCTGCTTATAGTTTCTCCTTTTCCTCTCACTTTGGCCTCCCATAGATCCCAGAAGTATAAAGGTAAATTCTGCTGATGTAAGGTCATCAAAAGATTAGAAGATTTTGAGGAAGTGCAATAACATCCGGAGGCTCTCCCTTCTTAATTCTCTCTGGTAATTATTTTATTCCAGAACAGAAACTTACAGAACAGTGAAAATATTCTACAAATATAAGGTATTGGGGGAGTAAAGAAGATGGTAGAATAGCCTAACACTGTAGACTTCGTTTTTTTCTTTCTCCAGTGGTCTTTTAATCTGGTTATACACTCTGAACCTGGGTTAAGAACTTGTACTGTGTACTCCCAAGAAATATTTCATTCATCTTGAAATATGACATAACACACTTTATTGGAATTCTCCAGAAGCCCGGCTTATGTCATATTTGTATCCCATGGCAATCACCTATGGACAGAATGATGGGGTCACTGTATATGCATAGAATAGAGATACCATGAGCTAGAGATGTGTTTTCTATAGGGTCAAAGTTCTAGTGCGTTTTGAAGAATACATATGAGTGTTGCGCATCTGAATCTGTTGGGAAGAGTAAATTACTTGCCCTCACAGATTTTGCTTTCTTTGTAATATGAGATCTCAGAGATACATTAATTGAGGATGGTAAAAGAACAAGATTTTACCAGTAAATTAGGAAGACCCTAATTTTTTTTAAACAAACGTAGAAAACTGTGTTTTCTGTCTACTAACAAAATGTTTTCCTATTTGTTTTACCTTTTTTTTTCCAATGTAGTAAATCATGCTGGGAATGAGTAAGTGTCACTGGCAGCAAAGCCCAGTTTCTAATTAGCTGTTTAGATTTTCAGGAAGATGAGTAAAATAATTTGATGAGTAATAATTAGAAAGAAGCAAATTAAAGCTATAAATTTTTTAATTATGGAAAAAATTTTTATAAAAGATGTGGATTGCTTTTTTGAAAGATAGTTAACTGCCTTCAAATGACAAACCATCAAAGCAACTGGACTAAGAAATATCAATATTATCATTATGACTTTATATATGCTAAACCAGTGTTAAAAAATGACTTTACAATTTATTTATAATTATACCTCAACATTTTATTACAATCTTTGTTCAAATTAAATGGTCTTTAACAGGCCAATTCAACTAGTTCTCATTTTTAAACCTGTTAATGAGATATAAATCACATATCATAAAATTTACCATCATCAATGTACTATTTACAAAGTTGTGCAGCCATCCCGACTGTGTAATTTTAGAACATTTTCAATCATCCCCAAAGCAACCCATAAGCACTAAAAGTGGTTTTTCTTCCATTACACCCACAACCCTGGACCCAGTTCTGCATAGCCATTAATCTACTTTAGGTTTCCATTGATTTCTCTCTTCTGAACAGTTTATATAAATGGAATCATATAGCAAGTGGTCTTTTGTGACTGGCTTTCTTTCACTTAGCAAAATGTTTTAGGATTCATCCAAGTTGTAATATGTAATAATATCGTATTCCTTTTTATTGTTGAATAGTTTCCATTGTATAAATATATCACATTTTTAATGATTTCATCAGTTGATGGATATTTGTTGCTACTTTGTGGAAATTATAAATAAAACCGTTATGAAGATATGTGCACACATTTTTGTGTGGATATACGTTTTCACTTCTCTTGGATTAGATTTGATACTATCTGGCAGTAGAATGACATGGTAATATAGTAACCCTATATACAACCTTTTTAGCAATTTCCAGACTCTTTTTTCTTAAACAACTGCACCATTTAGCATTCCTATCACAGATATATGAGGATTTCAATTTATCCACATTCTCACAAATATTTGTTATTGCTTGCCTTATTTATTATAGCTATCCTAGAGTGTGAAAAGTGGTATCTTATTGTGATTTTGATTTGCATTTCCCTGATGAATAATTATGTTGAGCAACATTTTATGTGCTTATATGCTATTTGTATAATCTCTTTGGAAAAATATCTATTTAGATTATTCACTCACTTTTTAAGTTACATTATTTTCTTATTTATTTGGGAGTTGCATATGCTCTGTATGTATTCTGTATACACGTTTCTCATCACATATATGCTTTCCAAATATTTTGTCCTATTTTGTGTATTGTCTTTCTTGATGTTGTCCTTGAAGTTTAAAAGTATTTAATTTCAATTAAGCCCATATTTTTTGTCATTTGTGCTTTTGGTGTTGTATCTAAGAAACCACTGTCTAAACCAAGGTCACAAACATTTACACCTGTGTTTTCTTCTAAGGTTTTCATAGTTTTGCTCTGACATTTAAGCCTATGATCAATTTTGAGTCAATGTTTGTATATAGTCTGAGGTAATGGTTCAATTTCATACTTTTGAATGTGAATATCCAGTTGTCCCAAGATCATTCATTGAAGGAATATTGATCTCTTAGCTGAGGTATTTGTGAGAAGATACTTGGAAAAACTATTAAAAGGGTTAAGACTACAAAAAGTATTGTTAGAATTTACAGGAAAAGAAAGGAATGTCTAGTTAAATACAATTAGACTCTTGACAGGCAATCATCTGGCTAACTAGGTTGCTACTTTACTAGAAAAAGGGCCAGACCCAATGTTTTTTTCTCAGAAGTTTGTATTTTATGTACTTTATCAGAAATACTATTTGCTTCCCAGAAAGAGATTATCAGTTTCTTCACTGAAATAGTTTATTTTCCAGACCAATTTTTTAACTTTTGTTTTTTATTATACTTTAAGTTTTGAGATACATGTGCAGATTGTGCAGGACTGTTACATAGGTATACACATGCTGTGGTGGTTTGCTGCATCCATGTGCTAGCAAAAGGGAGATAAGGGTTTCTATCTACGCTCTTGTCCAACATGTTTTGACAAACTTATATTTCTGCCACAAGAAGATGCAGAACTGAATGTATTCATGTAACATTTACATTTAGTTTCAAATACCAGAAGACTTATTAAAGTAAATATAAATCTTTTTGTAAAAGCAACAAATATTTTTGGTCATTTAAATGATCACTGGCAAAGTTTCCAGGCTCCATCTTTTACTTTTTTTTTTGGCATTTTGGGGAGGTTAGAATCCTGGGATGACTTAAAGAAAATATTTCAAGAATCTAAGATATTTGTTATTGTTTTGCTTACTATTGATGCTGTTTTTTGTATTCGTGTTTGAATTAGTCAATGTCATGGTCCAACATGTACTCACCGAAACCTGTTTTCACAAGGCTTTTATAAAGCAAGATATAATATTTAAACAATTCTCTTCCTATGTATTTCACATCAAAGAGGCTGATTTTTAACAGACAAAGAATGGAAATAATAGAAATATTCTAAATCAATTTACTAGGTAAGAAAGGGAAACAGAGAAGCCGTTATGTAATCATCTCCATGCAAAGGCTCTCAGAGCTGTTCTGCCTAAAGAAGATAATAGGCAGTGTGGAAAGAGACAAACAAAAATGGCTGCAGCTCACTAAATTTCAAATGGAATCAGCTAATGTTAATATTCTGAATAGATATTAATTTGCCATTCTTTTAGTCATTTGTCTGGTATATTGTATTTCTGGTCATTATTCCCCTTATTTTAGGCATATTATATTTTCTCTTAACACAAGAATGTAAGTTTCAGGAATATTGGGAGATCTTAAAGTTATTTTATACAGTGCTATATCCCATAATCTAACATAGCATCTGGCAAATAGGAGATGGTCAATAACAATTTTTCACTGAATGTTGAATGAGTTTATTCTATTTAGAAATAATGAAAATAGCCTTCATACTACACATTAGGAAGGGACAAAGAGAAGAAAAGAGAGTTTCCAACAAGTTTATAAATGTTTTAGATACGAAAAATCTATGTGATATTCCTTTATATATTCAAAACTTAAAACCTTTCAGTAACAAATATGAAAACAGTTAACATAAAAGATAATATTCTTAATGTAATTATCACCAATTATCATTCCCAAAGGAAAAATATAACAAATTGTTTATTTCTTTCACTTTGTATACATTTCAAAAAATCCAATTCAATGTATAATTTATTTATATCATTTCTTTCTCACAGGTCTTTAAAAGAGAAGAGAACTATATAGGCAATAGTTTCAGAATTGTTTCAGAACAAGATTTGGTCATTATTTTATAGTCTGGAAAACCAACTAACCCCTCTCAGAGAAAAAGCCTACTTCAGAAGGTTCATTTCATTTAGGGAATAAAAGTTAGTTTAATTATGATTATTCTTCATTAAGAAATAAAGCCTGATTCTTTTTGTTTTTGCATCAATCCCAGCACAGTTCTTACAGCACAAAATGATTTAAAATTCTTATTGATTAAATGAATGGTATGATAGTGAGCAAATTTTATCATAATACAAGAGGGTCGAGAGTTGAGCAATGCTTTCTCCATTACCATAAATAACCCAAGTGTCACTTTTAGTTGACTTGAAAATATATATTGTGTATGCTTATTTACTTATGATGGGTCTGCTTAAATATTGACAAAATTTGACGTGGTGAAAGGAATTCTGATCATAAAGTGACAAGTTCTGGGTCTAAAACCTAGATTATCTCTTTAATTAGTTGAGTGATTTTGGAAATTTAGTGTCCTCATTTGAACAACAACAACAAAAAAAATAAGAAACCTGCCATGAAATACATCACAGATTTGTTTTAAAAATCAAACAAGACAATGGATATAAAACAGAGGTATTGACTACTGACGCTTAGCAACTTACATGAATGAAATGTTGCATAAGGTATAGTCCTGCTCTCATACCACTTAGCCAGTAGAGATGATAGCATATAAACTGGAAAGTTCAGTATAAATGAGCCTTCAGCAGGATGCTACAGAGATATGATTCTGGAGGAGACATGAAATGGTCCAATTTTTCAATTCAACTCTTACTCAAGAGTTTCTTGCAATCAACTTTCTGAAGTCTCTTTTTACCCTAAGAATGGACAAGTCTAGTTTTGAAAGATGCTTTCTTTCAAATCCTGTCTTCAGTGAGTAATATCAGTTGTAAGGCATGGCCTATCCCTGAAATCTAAGAGAAACAGAAGGTGTAAATATCTACATAGCAAAGAATTATTCTTATTTGCTATTCTCATTCAAATGAAAAAAAAATGATTGAACTGAATCATTGAGTTCTAAACAGCAATAGCTTTTAAATATTCCCCAAATATGTAAGAGATGTTATTAAACTCAAATAGCTCATTTCTATGATGCTTTCTTTATTTCTCACCACTAACTGTGTGGCTTTGGACACGTTATTTAAATTTTATAAATTTCAGTAACTCCAAATGTAACTTGGGAATAATAATAACATCCACCTCATAAAATAGTCATAGGGTGCCAATAGAGTACTGAGCATGGGAGTATATATTATACAATCCATACATTTTAGCCTCTATTACTATTATTTTATTCACAGAGAATATAAGAGTTCTTCATAAGTGACCTTCCTAGTCATGTGCTATGCTCTGAAATTCCAAACCAGTTCAAATAGTCATCTCTCTCTGGTTTCCTTCCACTGGACTAGCAAAAATGCTGCAGTAACTTTACTTAAGCCAGGCAGAGAATCCAAAGGGAAAAGATATCTTCATTGTGAAATATGGGAGCTGCTTGAGTTTCCAAGGAAAGAATTATTGAGCTAAATAAAGGGAATTGCTTTTTAGTGAGGTTTCTTAGTGTATGTGAGGCGGGGGGAGAAGTAAGTACTAAGAGAAAATGCAAAGAGAGCTACAGAGCTGAGCTAGAAAACAGGGGGTTTCCTTTTTCTTATCATTTTAACAAGAAGAGTAATCGATTTTTCAGTAATTCTTCTGGCTTAAGTTTTTGTTTGTTTGTTTTTTGGCTTCTTCTTGTAGTTGGCTTCCTTCATTGCAAAATATTTCCCAACATAATAAATTGTAGCTCCAGATTTTCCCCATTTACACTTTTGAAGCAGGAGTATGGTTTTCCACAACTATTAAATAAAAGTTTGGAGTTTCATTTTGATTGGACAAAGATGGACCAATAACTGTGACCAGAGCATAGTCATTAGCTTAGGCTTGGAGTGGCACTCATTCTCGAACCCATGCCTCTAGCAGCATAGACTGGGATTGTGCCTTTTGCTTATGTCATTCAGTGCACCCACGGAGCTTGAGGTGAAGCTAACTACCATCCAAATGACTGCCATACAGGAAAAGAGGACTGGATTTCCAAAGAACAAATCTGAGTTTTTCTAAAAAGAGGTAAGGTGGAAGAAATCATGACTAAAAAGGCAACTAAACAATGATCACTCCAGACACAATCAAAAAGTCACTTTTAGTGCAGCTGGTAAATAGTATATTATCTCTTTTACTGCAAATATATTTGCATATATTTATTTTTGCCATGCATTCTCTAACTAGTCGTGTTCAAAATATCTTCTGTAAGTCCTGAAATTTCTTCAGTGAGATTTTAGTTTCCTCATTTTACAGTTCACAGAATGGTGGCTCCGGGAATTTGAGAGACTTGCTTCATTAGCAAATTATAGATCCAGAGAATCTATCAATTTATAGATCATTCCATCCAGAATTGTTTTGCTTTGTATGGTGTGAGGTAGAGATTAAGTTTTACTTTTCCACATGAGGATTCCCAATAAATGATGAATTCTGCATCATTTATTTTGAAAGTAATCATTTCCCACCTCTTTTGTAGTGCTAGCTTTATTTTAAAAGAATTGTCCAAATAGGTATGAAATTTTTGGGGTGGACCCATTTTTTGTTTCATTGACCTTTTTGTCTATCCTCACACCAGTTCCAAACTTGGTTAATTATTTTAACTTATGAAATATCTTCTAGTATAGCAAATTCTTGCACCTTGATCCTTAAGAGTACATGAACTATATTTGGCCTTTTGCATTCTCAGAAAAGATTTTAGGATTGTTTTGTCAAGTCCCACACACAAAAAGAAAAATACTAAGGATTTTGTTGGGGTTGCATTGGATTTACCAATTTGAGAGTTAACATTTATTCATAGTATTTTTAATCATAAATTGATATTTAATTTTATTAATTACCTTTTCTTTTCCTTTTCTTTTTTTTCTTTGTGAGACGGAGTCTCACTCTGTTGCCAGGCTGGAGTGCAGTGGCGCAATCTCAGATCACTACAACCTCTGCCTCCAGGGTTCAAGTGATTCTCCTGCCTCAGCCTCCCAAATAGCTAGGACTACAGGCATGTGCCACCACATGCAGCTAATTTTTTTGTATTTTTAGTAGAGACGGGGTTTCATCATGTTGCCCAGGATGGTCTCGATCTCTTACCTCCTGATCTGCCCGCCTCAGCCTCCCAAAGTGCTGGGATTACAGGCGTGAGTCACTGGGCTCAGCCATTAATTGCCTTTTCCATATCTATCAAAATAATTAAAAATTTTCTACTCTTAACAATGAGCTATTTATTTTCTAGTATTAAATCACCTTTGCATTTCAGTAATAAGCAATCTTAAATGTAATGCATTGTACTCTGCACATTTTCACATTTGGTTTAATAATACTTTGTAATTTTTGCCACAATGTTTTAAGAGTGACTGAACAATTTCCTTTTTCATAACATCTTGATTTTCCTTGTTGTAATTTTTCTTTTTTTATAACATAATTTATGGTGTTTAGTATCAATTTTATGCTTATTTCATAAAATAAATTAAGAGGGCTTTCAATTTTTGGATTTTCTGAAAAAAATTCTGTAAGATTGACATGATTTTTAACTGAATGGGCCAATAAAGATATAGGAAGTTGGAGCTTTTACAGTGTAAAATGTTTACATCATAATATTATATTCTTCAATAGTTTCAAAACTATTAATGTTTTCTTTCCTTCTTGGACCTATTTCCATAAGTGGTAAAGCTTGATAGCTTTATTATATGCTATATCATACAATATATTTTTTTATTTTCACGGAACTGAAACAAAGACCTGTTTAAAAATTCCTAGCATTGATTACTTGCCTTATAACACTTTGCTGAGAGACTAACTGGCTTTGTTGAGTCTCCATAGGGAATTCTTTAAATTTTATTTTTTCTGGTTTTGGTTATTACTATTTACTTCCTTCTACAATTTTTGGATTTATTTTACTATTCTGTCTCTAATATCTTGACATTAGTTCATCAGTGTTTTAATTTTTTATCTTTTCAAATATATACATTTGAGACTATGAATTTCACTCTCATCCTACTTTAGTTTTTATTATTTTTCAATTAAAACATTTCTAATTTCTACTTTTTTGCCTTTGACCTTTGTTTTCCTAAGAGTCATATTTTCATAATTTATGAATATAAATATAATTTTTAAATATAAAATTTTTGAAGTTTATAAATGTTATTTCCAGTTTTATTGCTTTTATTGCATCAGCAAAAGCTCCCTGTGGTTTCAATGTTTTCAAATTTGTTATACTTATGAATATAAATACTACAGTTTTGGGGTCCATTGTTCTATAATGTAAGTTTTGAGAATGCTCTCAAACACATAGAACAAATATTCTATATTTTAACATTTGTTAATCATATAATTTGGTGCTTCTCTATCCTTAATGACTTCTTTGCTATGAATTCTGTCAAAAATCAATAATGGGATTAAAATCTCCCATTATAATTAGGATTATAGATTTGTCTGTATCTCCTAGTAATTTGTTTAATTTTTGTTTTTTTATTAGGTACATAGACACTTAGAATTGTTGTATATTATTGTTGAATTGAAAGTTGTATCATAACACTGTCTATTATCAATTTTCAGCTGCTTGATATTAATCACTTTTAAACTACCTTCTGATATTAATATCTTCCTGACACTAATGCAGCTACAATGGCATTCATTTGCAAGTAACTTAGATAATACATTGCTTTTTATGCTTTTATTTTAAAATATTCTTTGTATTTATTTTAATATGTTTCTCTTTAAGTAAAAAATATTGAATATTTTTGTTTGAGTTTAATAATAATATTTATTGCATTTTAATTTGTGCACGTATTGTGTTTTTATTTAATAAAATTGACAACATATTTAAGCTCTGACTGAGAATGCTGTGTTCTTTTGACTTGACTTTCATTTCTACAATCTCCTATTTTTTGATATGATTAAGTTGTTTTTATCATTCAATTATTTTTATGCTGTTAGTTTTGTAATACATATCTGCTACAGATTCCATCATGAATCCTTGACTCACAAAAAAAGAAACATTAAAAACAATCAATACTTTAATCCTCTTCAAGCATAATTATTTAAACTCTACTTACCCACTGTATGCTATTGTTGATATATATTTTAAATACATAGTTTACATTTCACAACATATTATTAATGTTTCATAATTTTGTTGTTCATTTCAATTGACTAACAAATTTACATTTTTGTTACTTTTTCTTTCTTCCTACCTGTCAAATTTCCATTTGGGATAATTATTTTTGTTTCCCTAAAGAACAACCTTTAACATTTCCTTTAATGTATATACGCTGTTGAAAATTTTTATCAGTTTTCATTTTCTGAAATGTCTTAGGCCATCTTGAATCTAGAAATATATTTTCACTGAGAATAGAAGTCTAGCTTGTCAGTTTTTTCCTTCAATACATTGAAGATACCTTTATCATACTCCTGGCTTCTGACTACTTTTTGTACATGTTACCTTGTTAATATGTCATTAACTTCTTAGGGCTCTGATGCCTTACAGTATTTTTGTTTTGTTTCATTTTTGTTTTATTTGTTTTCTTTTAACAATTTTCCTTCTTGGAAAAGTTGGTTTGAATTACCTAGGATATCATTCTTGGAAGTAAAAAATCATTAACTTCTTTTATAATAAGAAAAATCAATACATTCAATGTAAAGAACCTAAGAGTACCTTAGTCATAGAGATAAAAAAAAAAAAGGTCAATTTGAGTATGTTTATTTTGCTGAAGTTTAACAATGATTTAGAAATGGAAAGCAGAAACATGACAAAAATGATAGGGGGAGAGATTTACATTTACAAATTATTGGCAAATTTATTAGTCAAGAGTGACAAAGAAAATAATATAAAATGAGGACAGATGAGTTTAGAAGATCTTCAAGCACCACATTTAAGGAATGGCAAAAGAAACAGGAAATAGAGTAAATTATTTTAGGAAGCATTTCAGAGTCAGAAAGAAAAACACATGATTAAAGTTTGGAGAAGTTAAGAGAGGCAAAATTTTCAGTTAAAAATATGTAGGGAATAACAGAGCAAAGAATTAAAACATGTCAAAAAAGATACGTTCCCAAAAAGGTTTTAAATTTCATAATTACAATGTCATTAGCTATTTTTTAGTTGAAGTTTGAGTATATTAGTAAAAGTAGAAAACACTTAAAAATGGGTTAAAGAATAAGATGATATAAGCAGACACAGTGAATGTAGATGCCCATAAAGAGTTTTCATTATTAAAGGAAGGTCAACTATTCTTGAGTCACTCAGGAATGTAACTCATTTTCAGGAAAGTTAGGAAGGAACAGAAAACCATGTTTAGGGTGAAATCTAAACATCTACAATGAGAAAGTCACTGTGTTAAAAATTTGATAGACTTTGTTCCACAACAACCCTCTGAAGTGATCATTGTTATCTTCATTTTACACGTGAGGAAACTCTGCTTCAGGAATCTCTATTTTTAATTCTGTCACACAGGCAGAAAGAGATAGAACAAACATTAAAACCCACATCTTCCTGGCCCGAAAGTTTATACTCTTGCAACTGCTCAATGATGCACTGAGTAGTTTTTTATTGGCACTGTATTTACTGATACTGAATGATTTGAATATATGGTAGGCAGAAGGTAAAACACCAAAGAAGTGGGAGAGAATAAATATGAAAACAAGAATAAAATGGAGAACTAAGAGCTCAAGATCTTAGAAGGCTCAAGACAGCATGAGAATAGAGAAGCTTAGGAGATTTTAGAGAAGTTGGCATAGAGCATGCTGTATTAATTTAATTTGCAGGATAAAGTTATGAGAATGAGAAAATGTGATGGAGATTGCAGGTTGGAGGAGAACAGAGTTTGAAAGCTGTTTAGATCATAAATCCAAAAGTCTACAAAGATTGTTATGCAGCTTCAGAAGTCTAGATAAGATTGTATAACACAAATGTTTAGTGGAGTCAATCATCAGAGCTGCATAATCTTGGCCATTAATAATTGGTAGGATACATACTAAGATACAAAATTGCAAGGTCAAAATGTATGTCCATTGTAAAGATGTTATGCACATTACCAAAACTGCACATTAAAAGTCTGTAAGAGTACCTAGTATTTTTCTAAAATATATTTTCCTTCTGTAAACCAAAATGTTTAAAGAAATTATTGCCTAGATTATGAGCAATTCTACAAGTTATTCTTTGTTATGATACTGTTTTGCAAATTTTATTATGAACACTTACAATACTCTAGTGAGAAAATATTTTCTTTTCTTTCTTGTTTTTTAAAGACAAGATAATAAATCAAAGGTTTGACTTGACAAGTGAAAAACAAGAGAACAGTTTAGATAAGTGAATGTTTCTAAGATAGAGTCCAGGTGATTGGAGAGAAAGTGCATGAGAAGGTGAAACAAAAACACACATGAGAATTAGGGGAAATGAAAATTAGGGGAAACAGAGAAAGGGTAGAAGACTTGAAGTCATGGTGCGTTTGGAAAAGAAGATGTGTAAAAGAAAGAAATAAGAATGACAGGAAATCAGGAGTTTATAAGAATATACATAGAATTAACAACCTGAGATATTTGACTAAAATGGTTTACAGTGGTAGCACGTGCATAAAACATCACTTTAGATGCTTTAAACAAAGACAAATACCTGGTCCCAACCTAGACCTTCTGAATAATTTCTATGGAGTTCTCCATTCAACCTTTAATTGAGTATTTGACGTAATTACATTTTCTCTCCTTTCTTCACATTCAGTTATGCTTCTTTCTTATAACTTTTTAAATATGTGACCATTCTAGAGTTAGATATATACATTTACAACAAATCAAAGTCCGCTTTGAAGTAACATGATACCACTTCACAAGCAGTGAGAGTTGAGTACATTATAATAACAAAATAACCCTAATTCTAATTTTTCCCTTCCATCCCTGTATCATTGCTATTATGTATTTCACCTTTATGTAAGCACATATACACACATGAATACACACACACACAGACATATAGTATAGATATAGATATAGATATATACCTACATATACATAGGCCTATATAATTGAATACATTGTTAGTATTTATTACATTTTTAAACTTTTTTTAACTTTTAGGTTCAGAGGTACATGTGCAGGTTTGTTACAAAGAAAAATTACATATCGCAGGGAATTGATATACAGAGTATTTCATCATTCAGGTAATTAGCATAGTATAGGATAGATAGTTTTTTGGTCTTATCTTTCCCTTTTTCTCTGCCCTCAAGCAGAACCTAGTGTCTGTTGTTCCGTTCTTTGTGTCTCTATATACTCAATGCTCAGCTCCCACTTATACATGAGAACATATGGTATTTACTTTTCTGTTCCTTTGTTAGTTAGCTTAGGATGATGGCTCCACCTCTATTCATGTTGCTGCAAAGAACATGAGCTCATTCTTTCTATGTCTGCATAGTAGTCCATGGTATATATGTGTCATATTTACTTTATCCAGTCTACTATTGATGGGCATTTAGGTTGATGTCATGTCTTTTCTATTGTGAATAGTGCTGCGATGACTGTACATGTGTATGTGTCTTTAAGATAGAAGGAGTCATATTTCTTTAGATATACACCCAATAACGTGACTGGTCAAATGGTACTTCTGTTTTAGTATCTTCAAGAAATCATCAAACTACTTTCTACAGTGGTTGAACTGATTTACATTCCCTACAACAGCTTATAAGTATTCTTTTTTCTCTACAACTTTGCCAGCATCTGTCATTTTCTGACTTTTTAATAGCTATTCTGACTAGTGTGAGATGATATCTCATTGTGATGTTGATTTGCATTTCTCTGATAATTAGTGTGGTTGAACATTTTTTCAGATATTCATTGGCCATGTATCGGTTGCCTTTTGAAAAGTGTTCATGTCCTTTGCCCACTTTTTAATAGGGTTGTTTGGTTTTTGCTTGCAAATTTGTTTAAGTTCCTAAGAGATTCTGGATATTAGACCTTTTAAAATGCATAGTTTGAAAATATTTTCTCGCATTTCTGGAGGTTGTCTGATTCTCTGTTGGTAGTTTCTTTTGACACAATCTCGGCTCACTGCAACCTCCGCCTCCCAGATTAAAGCAATTCTCCTGCCACAGCCTCTGGAGTAGCTGGGATTACAGGCACCCGCCACCATGCCAGACTAATTTTTGTATTTTAGGAGAGACAGGGTTTCACCATGTTGGCCAGGATGGCCTCAGTCTCTTGACCTCAAGATCCACCCTCCTCAGCCACCCAGAGTGCTGGAATTACAGGTGTGAGCCACCACACCTGGCCTTTTTGCATCCTTATCGTGGAATCTTTGCCAGGTCCTATGTCCAGAATGGTATTTCCTAGATTGGTTTTTATAGTTTTAGGTTTTACATTTAAGTCTTTGATCCATCTTGTGTTGATTTTTGAATATTATGTGAGGAAGTGGTCCAGATTCAATCTTCTGCATATGGCCAGCCAGCTATCTCAGCATCATTTATTGAATAGGGACTCCTTTCCCTGTTGCTTATTTTTGTCAGGTTTGTCGAAGATCAGATGGTTGTAAGTATGCAGTCTCATTCCTATGCTCTCTGTCTTTTCCATTGGCTTATGTGTCTGTTTTTATTCAGTATCATGCTGTGTTGGCTACTGTAATCTTGTAGCATAAAGTCTGGTAATGTGATGCCTCTGGCTTTATTCTTTTTGCTTAGGATTACCTAGGTTATTCAGGCTCATTTTTGTTTTTTTTTTAATGAATTTTAAAACAATTTCAATATATCTATGAAAAACATCATTGGTAGTTTGATAGAAAAAGTGTTGAATCTATAAATTGCTTTGGGCAATATATGGCCATTTTAGCAATATTGATTCTTCCTATCAATGAGCATGCAACATTTTTCCATTTGTGTCACCTCTGATTTATTTGAGCAGTGTTTTCTAATTTTCATTGTTGAGATGTTTAACCTCCCTGGTTAGCTGTACTCCTAGATATCTTATTCTTTTGGTGGCTATTATGAATAGAATTGTATTCTTTATTTGGCTGTCAGTTTGGATGCTGTTGGTATATAAGAATGTTACCAAATTTTATACATTGATTTTGTATTCTGAAATGTTGCTTTATTGCATTAAAAATCTTTTGGGCAGAGACTCTGGGATTTTTCAGGTATAGACTCTGATTGTCTGCAAATAGGGATAGTTTGACTTCTTCTCTTCCTAGCTGAATGCCTTTTATTTCTTTCTCTTTCGTGACTGCTCTGGCTAGAACCTCCAGTACTATGTTGAATAGGAGTAGTAAGAGAGGGCATCCATGTCTTGTGCTGGTTTACAATGACTCCAGCCTTTGCCCATTCAGCATAATGCTGAGTGTGTATTTTCCATAGATGGCCTATAATTTTCAAAGTTCATTTCTTCAATGCCTTATTTGTTGAGAGTTTTTAACATGAAGAATGTTGAATTTAATTGAAAGCCTTTTCTGCATCTGTTGAGATGATCATACAGTTTTTGTTTTCAGTTCTGCTTATGGTGAATCACATTTATTGATTTGTGTATGTTGAACATACATACACAGAGATAAAGCCTATTTGACTGTGGTGCATTACCTTTTTGATGTCCTACTAGATTTTGTTTGCTAGTATATTTTTGAGGATTTTTGCATTGATGTTCACTGAGCATACTGGCCTGAAGTTTTCTTTCTTTGAAATGAAAAGTTTTATTTTTGTGTGTCTTTGCCAGGTTTTGGTGTCAGGATGAAGCTGGTCTCATAGAATGAGTTAGTGGGGAGTCCCTTCTCCTCCATTTATTTTTTTTGGGAATAGTCATGCACTGCTATAAATAAATACCTGAGACTGAGAAAATTTATAAAGAGGTTTAATTGGCTCACAGTTCCACAGGCTCACAGTACAAGAAGTATGATGCTGGCCATCTGCTCAGCTTCTAGGGAAGATTCAGGAAACTTACAATCATAGCAGAAGTGAAGGGGGAACTAGAATGTCTCATATGGCCTCAGCAAAAGGAAGAGCAGGACAGAGGAGGTGCTACACATTTTAAAATAACCAGATCTTGTAAGAACTCTATCAGGAGACAGCACAAGGGAGGGTGCTAAATCATTAGAAACCACCCCCATGATCCAATCACTTCCCACCAGGCCCCACATCCAGCATTGGGGATTACATTTTAACATTATATTTGGGTGGGGACACAGATTCAAACCATGCAAGTAAGGTACCAGCTCTTCTTTATACATCTGATAGAATTTGGCTGTGAATCTGTCTGGTCCTGGGCTTCTCCTGATTACTAGGTTTTTTATTACAGATTCCATTTCAGAATTCATTATCAGTCTGTTAAGAAATTAAATTTCATCCTGATTCAGTCCTGGGAGGTTGCAGGTTTTCAGTAATTTATCAATTTCTACTAGGTTTTCTAGTTTTTGTGCATAGAGGTGTTCACAGTGGACTATGAGGAGTTGTTGTTTGCATTTCGGTGTGAGCTAGTGGTAATGTCCCCTTTGTCATTTCTGATTGTGTTTATTTGGATCTTCTCTTTTTTTTCTTTACTAGTCCAGATAGCAGTCTATCTTTCTTATTCTTTCGAAAAACCAATTCCAGGATCCATTGATCTTTTGTATGGTTTTTCACATTTCAATTTCTTTCATTTCAGCTCTGCTTTTGGTTTTTGTTTTCTGCCAGCTTAGGGGTTGATTTGCTCTTGTTTTTGCTAGTTCCTCTAGTTGTGATGTTAATTTGTTAATCTGAGATCTTTGTAACTTTTATGTGGGCGTTCAGTGATATAAACTTTCCTTTTAATATTGCTTTACCTGTATCCAGAGATTTTGATATGTTGTATCTTTGTTCTCATTAGGTTCAAATAATTCTTGATTTCCACTTTAATTTTATTATTTACATCGAAGTCATTCAGGAGCAGTTTGTTTAATTTCCATGTAACTATATGGTTTTCAGTGATTTTCTTAGCATTGATTTGTACTTTCATTGCAATGTGGTCCAAGAGTGTGGTTAGTATGATTTAAAGTTTTGTTTTTGTTTTTTTAATTTGCTGAGGGTTGTTTTATATCCAATTCTGTTGTCAAGTTTAGAGTAAGTGCCATAGGCAGATGAGACAAATGCATATTCCGTTGTTTGTGGGTGAGAGTTCTCTAGATGTTTATTAGTTTCATTTGGTGAAGTAATGAATTCAGGTCCCAAATATCATTGTCAGTTTTCTGCCTCAATGATCTGTCTAAACTGTCAGTATGCTGCTGAAAGTCTCCTGTGATTATTGTGTGATCATCTAAGCCTCTTCATAGGTCTCTAAGAACTTGCTTTTTTAACTTTGAGCCTATGTGTGTCATTGCATGTGAGTTGGATCTTTTGAAGACAGCAGAGCACTCGGTCCTGCATTTTATCCAATTTGCCAGTCTGTGCCTTTTAATTGGGGCATTTATCCCCTTTACATTCAAGGTTATATTGATATGTGTGGATTTGATCCCGTCATTGCATTGTTAGCTAGTTACTATGCAGATTCGTTTGTGTGGTTGCTCTATAGTGTCACTAGTCTCTGTACTTAAGTGTGCTTTTGTACTGGCCAGTAATAGTCTTTCTTTTTTGTATTTGCCACTTCCTTTAGGACCTCTTGTAAGGCAGGTCTGGTGCTAATGAAGTCCCTTAGCATTTACTTGTCTGAAAAAGATCTTATTTCTCCTTTGCTTATGAAGCTTAGTTTGGCTGAACATAAAATTCTTAGTTGGAAATTGTTTTCTTTACGAATGCTGAATATATGACCCACTCTCTTCTGTTGTGTAGTATTTCTGCTACAAGTTTCCCCATTAGGCTATCTTGCCCCTTCTCTCTATCTGCCTTTAAATTTTTTTCCTTCAATTTTTCCTTAGAGATTCTGATGATTATGTGTCTTGGGATTATCTTTTGTAGTATTTCACAGGGGTTCTCTGCAGTTCTTGAATTTGAATGTTGGCCTGTCTAAAAAGGTTGTGGAAATTCTTGTGGGTAATATCCTGAAATATTTCTTCCAATTTGCTTGATTTCTCACCTTCTCTCTCAGGGATTCCAATGACTCGTAGATTTGGTGTCTTTATATAATACCATATTTCTCATGTTTTGCTCATTCTTCTTTATTGTTTTCTCTTTATTTTTGTCTGACTGAGTTATTTTGGCGAGCCAGTCTTCAAGCTCTGAGATCTTTTTCCTTAACTTGGTTGATTCTGCTGTTAATACATACGATTATATCCTGAAATCCTTACAGTGACTTTTTCAAGTCTGTCAGATCAGTTTGATTCTTTCATTTCAATTTTAAGGCCATTTTGACTTTCATCTCCTGTATCACTTTATTGCATTTCTTAGAAACCTTGAATTGAGTTTCAATTTTTTCCTGCGTCTCAATGATCTTCATTCCTCTCCATATTCTGAATTTTATTCTATGTCTGTCATTTCAGCCTATTTAAGAACCAATGCCGGGGTACTAGTGTGATTGTTTGGAGGTGAAAAGATGGTCTGGCTTTTTGAGTTGCTAGAGTTCTTGTGCTAGTTCTTTCTCATCTGTATGGACTAATGTTTCTTTGATCATTAACATTTCTGTCCTTTAATTTTTTTTTCTTTTATCCTCTTTGATGACCTTGGGGATTTGATTAAGGTATAAGGTGAGTTCAGTTCAACTGGCTTCATTCCTGAAAGATTTTAGGGTGCAAAAGCTCAGTTCAGAACTCCTGGACTGTATGTTCTAACTCTGAGGGGCTGATATCACATGCTTACCTTTGTTTTCTGATAAATCGAGGTTAAGGAACCTGCTGCACCAGAGAGGCCAAGGTGCTCCAGACTGCTAGTCACAACACTCCAAAGAGTGGTGCCAGCCAAAGTACATCATCATGCAGTAGCGGTGGGATCTGGGCTCATTTGCATGTACTAGTAGAAGTGGCAGCATGGTTGAATAGACACTCTTTGGCTGAGGAGAGAACACTGGTGCCTGCAGGGGTCCTGGCCTCCATGCCCGCATTGGCAATGGTGGTGGTATGGCACAGTGCAGTGAAGAGGGAGGGTTAGGTTGGGCCACTGGCATCCCTCCACGCATTCTCACTGGTAGAAGTGTTGGTGTAAGAGCAGGATGCAATCAGGCATGGGATTGGCAGTCTCCATGTGCACATTGTAACAGCAGCAATGGCAGCTTAGGACGGGAATCAGTGCCAATGATCTCCTTGCATGCATTTGCATTGGCAATGTTAGTGTGGTGGGAGGTGCACTCATACTTACAGCAGTGGCACAGTGGGGTGCACATACACACAGACACTGGTGGGAAAGGGCAGAAGATGTCTGCCTGCACACAAGCATGCCAGCAAAGCAATCTAGAAGGTTTTCCTGGTCAAAGAAACACAGGGAAGGCTACAGTGGAGGGAGAGTGCAGGTGGGCTGATGTGCATCAACGGAAACTACTTTGCTGGAGCTCTCTGATGGTCAGGCAGAGTCTGCTGGCATGGGAGCTATAATACAGGCCACCAAAAAACACCCTATCTGGGTATCCTAGATGGCACTGCAAGCAGGCACGGCCAGGCTGGGTCCCAGGAAAGCCAAGTAGACAGGGTTTGCTCAAGTCAAACTGGCACTGTCTCATGGGCAAAATTGCCCTGCTCTGTTCAAGTCTAACAGTTCCTTTAAGCTAAATTTTCCTAAAAGAGCAAGGTAAGCCTTGTGGAATGAGCATCCCTGGCTATGCTCCACTTAGACACTCCAATATCAAACCCTCTGGGCTCCAGACTGGTTGGGGTTCTGTCCCTATCATATCTCTAAGCAGCTTGCCATGGCAGCTTCAGTGTCCCTGAGGATTGGGGATCTTCTGCTGCCAGGATTCCAGAGGTCCATGGCAAGAATAGGTTGTTCCTCACCCACTCAATTCACCCCTTCCCAAGGGAGTCACTGGTGGCCAGGAACAAGTCCAGGTGCACAGTAGTCCCATGCACGGTTCCCAGCTTCCTTCCTCTTCAGCCCAGCTTCCTCCTTCTGATTGCTCTTAATGCCACACCTCTGAGGAGATCTGTTCAGAGTGTGCCAGTCTTCTTGATGTCTCAGATCCTGAGTGACACATGTTCAACTATCTTACACTATAATTATTTTAAACAAATTGTTATCTGTTAAATTAAGAATAAGAAAAATTGAAGCCTGTATTTTTACCTTCACATATGCCTTCCTTAATGTTCTATTTATTTATATATTTATATATATATATTTATTTATTTATTATACTTTAAGTCCTGGGGTACATGTGCAGATCATGCAGGTTTGTTACATAAGTATACAGTGTGTAATGTTCCCCTCCCTGTGTCCATGTGTTCTCATTGTTCAATACCCACCTGAGAGTGAGAACATGCAATGTTTGGTTTTCTGTTCTTATGTCAGTTTGCTGAGAATGATGGTTTCCAGTTTCATCCATGTCCCTGCAAAGGACATGTACTTATCCTTTTTTATGGCTGCATAGTATTCCATGGTGCATATGTGCCACATTTTCTTTCTCCAGTCTATCATTGATGGGCATTTGAGTTGGTTCCAAGTCTTGCTATTGTGAACAGTGCTGCAATAAACATATGTGTGCGTGTGTTTTTGTAGTAGAATGTTTTATAATCCTTTGGTTATATACCCAGTAATGAGATTGCTGGGCCAAATGGTATTTCTGGTTCTAGATCCTTGAGGATCTGAGAACTGTCTTCCACAATGGTTGAACACTCCCACCAACAGTGTGAAAGCATTCCTATTTCTCCACATTCACTTCAGCATCCATTGCTTCCTTACTTTTTAAAGATCACCGTTCTAACTGGCATGAGATGGTATCTCAATGTGGTTTTGATCTGCATTTCTCTAAAGACCAGTGATAATGAGCTTTTTTCATATAGTTGTTGACTGCATAAATGTCTTCTTTTGAAAAGTGTCTGTTCATATCCTCCGCCTTCTTTTTGATTATGTAGGTCCTAGTTTCTAATGTACATTATTACCCTTTTTCTCTAAATAACTTTTTTGGTGTGTTTATTTTTTGAGACAGCTTATCAATCTGTCACCTAGGCTGGAATGTAGTGGTGCAGTCTTGGCTTACTGCAGCATTGACCTCCCAGGCTCAGGTGATCCTCCCACCTCAGCCTCCTGGGTAGGGCGTGGGAACTACAGGTGCATGCTACAATTCCTGACTAATTTTTAATATTTTTTGTAGAGATGGAGTTTCACCATGTTGCCCAAGCTTGTCTCTAACTCCTGGGCTCAAGTGATCCACCTGCTTCTGTGTCCCAAAGTGCTGGGATTACAGGCATGAGCCACTGTGCCTGGCTTAAATAATGCCTTTTAATATTTCTTTTATGGCTGTTCTACCCATAACAAAATCTCTTAATTTTTGTTTATCTAAGAAATTCTATTTCCCCATTTCTTTGAAGGACAGTTTCACAAAATAAAGAATTCCAGGTTGGAGAGTTTTTACTCTGAACTCTTTAAATATTTCACTCAACTGTCTTTTTGCTTGAATGACCTCAATGAAAGTCAGAAGTAATTCTTATCTTTCCTCTATAGGTAAGGTGTTTCTTGCCCCACATCAGGCCTTTTTCTATATCTTTCTCCAACCCACACCAGGCTTTTGATTGTCTGTAGTTTACGAATGATATGCACAGGTGTAGTTTTTGTTGTTGTTGTTGTTGTTGTTGTTTTTATTGTTTTTGGCTTGTTTTTGCATTCTCCTCCTTAGTACTCTCTGAACTTCCTGGATCTGTGGTTTTATATTTCTCTTACATGAATTTTGATAAATTCTCAATCATTATTGTTTCAAAATTTTCTTCTGCGCTTTTCTCGTTCTTCTCCTTCTAGTATTCCCATTACACATATGTTACAACATGTGTAGTTGTCCCATAGTCCTTGAATATTGTTCTGTTTTTCTTTTCTTTTCTTTTCTTTCTCTCTCTCTTTTAAAATCTTGGATCTCTCTGCTTTTCAGTTTTGAAGGTGTCTATGAACATATATTCAAGGTCAGAGAATCTTCTTCATACATGTGTAGTCTACTGATAAGCCCATCAAAATCATTTTTCATTTTGTTATAGTCATATAAACAAAAATAGTCATTTTTGTTAGTATCTACTTTTGCTTCACTTTTAGTATTTTCATCTCTCTGCTTACATTGCCCATCTGTTCTTGCATGCTACTTTATTTATTAGCACCCTTAACAAACTAATCATAGTCTTTAAAATTTTCCAGTCTGTTAATTTTAGACTTTGTCTTACATGACCCTAGTTCTGATGCTTCCTCTGTCTTTTCAGATTGTATTTTTGGCCTTTTATTATATCTTGTAACTTGACCTCAATAGCCAGCTAAGTGAAAAAACAGAAAAAAAACTGGCATGAACAGGCCTTTAGTAAGGCAATGGCGAAGTTGGATGGGAGGGGGAGGTGTTCTATAGTGCTATGATTATGTAGCAGTTTTAGGGAGTCTATGCCTCTGAATCATGACCTTCACGAATGTTTCTCAGTCCCTCCCTCCTCAGGTGGGAGAGGATGGCTAGTGGACTAGAGGATGCTAGTGGGTTTCAGAGTGGAAGGCTAAAGTGGGGATGGAGTTGGGTATATCACTTCCCCCATGTTAATTAGGCCCTGATAATAACCCAGAAGTTTCCTCCCTGGTTAAACCATTTTTAAAAGGAAGAAGATCATGCTGTAGCATTTATAAAAACAGTACTTTTTCTTCTCCTCCTGCCAGGAACACAGGGACTTTTTCTTAGATATTTACAGTTGATCTCATGAAGATAAGACTTACACTAATGTGGGGGGCCCTCCACTACTGGGTGCCCCTGGAATTTTTAACATTAGAGTTGTCTACACTGTGCCTCCAGAACATTGTTGATTACAGTTGAAGTTTGTCTATCCTGGCACTGGGGTCTAGGGTGATTTCCACTAATGATTCTTTACTCCAATAAGCCTTCACTCTCTGTATTCACCTTTCTCTCTTTCCTTTCCTAGGAGCAATGGTCTGCTCTGTGTCCTTGTCTCTGTTACAGATGCTAAAAGAGTTGTTGATTTTTAGTCTGTTCAACTTTAACCTGGGTTGGGATGGAATGATGAATTCCAAGATCCTTATATGTAGATCTAGAAACTGGAAACCCATGCATTCTGAAGGAATACTAGGGTTTGAGAACAACTGATCTAAGAATGGGGCAGCTGAAATAGAGGAGCAATAGATATTATTTAGTTCAGGAAATTAAAGAGGTGACAGTTTTCAGAAGATAATAAATTAATTTATTTTCTTTATATCTTCCATTGAGAAAACATAAGTTATGACAAAACTTGAGTGAGAGGAAAAAGAGAAAGAGAAAGCAAGATTGAGAGACTGCTTATTGAAACAGAATACTGGATCTTTGGTTAGACAGGGTAGTAGATAATAAAAAGAATGCTGATTCCCTTTCCTGGACATAGAAGTAGAAGGTACACCATGTTTGAGAGAGGTATAAGGGAAATGGCTCTTTTCTACCTCATTTCATAAAATTTGAAGAGGTTGAAATGGTGTTAAGAAAATTCTTAAGAAACGTAATATCTTGTAACAAAAAAGGAAGGATACAGAAGCCACTGTGAAGCATAGAAAATGTGATTTCCAAGTAATTTAGAGACTAAATAAAGTTTAATTTTTGTAAGACATTCTTTTTAAAATATAGATTAACTGTTCCCATTAATTATCCCAGGAAAAATTTAGTATTACAGTTAACTAATTTCTCTTTCTGCATGAAATCAATGCACTTAATTTAGCTCCACTTTAAATTATAGAAATTTCACTGAAATGCATAAAAATAAATTGCTAGTAGTGGTATATGGATTTCTATTTCTATTTTTATTAAAATCTCTTTTGCAACTTGGAAGAAGTTATTTCTTAATTGCTTTAGGTAATTGTTTCTTTCCGATTACATTACCAAATAATTTATTATAGACAAAATTAAATAGATATAAATTAAAGCCCTATGAATTTTGTAATTAATTTTAAGATTTAAAAATGGAAGTTTAAGCTAAGTTTTAGATCTTCTTCCCTTTGCTTGTATAATGCTGTTATATTGCAGTCAAACCAGTACTATAAAGTGATCCAGAAGTAAAAGTTTTAAAAATTAAAAATAAAACAAAACTGAATGGGATAAGAGGAAAAGAAAGAGCCAAAGTTCCTGGGAGAAGATGGAAAGGATAGAAGGAAGGAAGTTCAGGATATCTTAGAGGGGAATGGAAAAGGAAACTTTTGTTTGTTCATGTGTTTGTATGTTTGGTTGGGTGGTTGGTTGGTTGGTTTTTTTGATTATTTTTAATTTTTGTGGATACTTAGTAGGTGTATATATTTCTGGGTACATGAGATGTTTTGATACAGGCATGTAATGTATAATCATCATATCAGGGTAAGCGAGGTATTCATCTCACCTTGAGCATTTATCCTTTCTTTGGGTTATAAACAATCCAAACATGTTCACTTAGTTATTTTTAAATGTACAATAAATTATTGTTGACTGTAGTAACTCTCTTGTGCTATCAAATACTATATCTTATTCATTCTAACTATAGTTTTGTACCCATTAATTATCCCCACTTCCTTGCCAATACCCTTCCCAGTCTCTAGTAACCATTATTCTACTCTCTTATCTCTGTGAGTGATTCGTTAAAAAATTTTTAGTTTCCACAAATAAGTAAGATCATGCAATGTTTGTTTTCTGTGCATGGCTTATTTCACTTAACATAATGACCTTCAGTTCTGTCCATGTTGTTGCAAATGACAGGCTGTCATTCTTTTTATGGCTGAATAATACTCCAGTGTGTACAATTTCATTATCCATTCTTCTGTTGATGGGCACTTTGGATGATTCCAAATCCAGACTATTGTGAACAGTGCTGCAACAAACACAGGGAGTGCAGGTATCTCTTTGATACATTGATTTCCTAAATTTCCTTTCTTTGGGGTATATACTTAGTGGTGAGATTGCTGAGTCATATGGTAGCTCTATTTTTAGCTTTGAAAACCCCAAAGAGTTTCCCTTAGTGGCCATATTAATTTACGTTTCTGCTAACAGTTTACAGGAGTTTCCTTTTCTCCACATCCTCACCAGAATTTGTTATTGTCTATCTTTTGAATAAAAGTCTTTTTAACTGGAGTTAGATGATACCTCATTGTAGTTTGGTTTTACATTTCTCTTATGCTCAGTGATGTTCAACACTTTTTCATATACCTGTTTGCCATTTGTATGTCTTTTTGAGAAATGTTTATTCATATATTTTGCCAGTTTTTAATAAGATTATTAGATTTTTTCCCCTATTGCATTATTTGAGCTTCTTATGTATTCTGGTTCTGAATTTCTTTTCAGACTGGTAGTTTGCCAGTATTTTCTCCCATTGTTTGGGTAATCTCTTCAGTTTGTTGATTATTTTATTTGCTGTGCATAGGCTTGGTAATTTGGTGTGAGCCCATTTGTCCATTTATGCTTGGGTGGCCTGTGACTGCAGGATATTGCTAAAGAAATCTTTGCCCAGCCCTATGTCCTGGAGAGTTTTCTCAATGATTTATTTTAGTAGTTTCACAGTTTGAGGTCTTAGACTTAAGGCTTTAATCCATTTTGATTTGATTTTTGTTTATGGTGAGAGATGGAGGTCTAGTTTATTCCTCTGCATATAGATATCCACTTTCCCAGTACCAAGAGATTGTCATTTTCTTAATATATGTTCTTGGCAGCTTCATTAAAAATAACTTCACGGTAGATGTGCAGTTTTTTTGTGGTTTCTCTATTCTGTTCCATTGGTCTATATACCTATTTTTATGACAGTACCATGGTACCTGATTTATGACAATACCATGCTGGCTTTGTTACTGTATTTCTGTAATATAAAGTCATGTAATATGATTCCTCCAGTTTTATTCTTTTTGTCAAGCTAGATTTGGCTATTCTAGGTCTCTTGTGGTTCCATATAAATTTTAAGATTTTTTTCTATTTCTGTGAAGAATATCATTGGCATTTTGATAGAAATTTCATTAAATCTGCAGATTGCTTTTAGTAGTATTAACATTTTCACATCATCAATTCTTCCAATTCATGAACATGGAATAGCATTCCATTTTTTGTGTCCCTTTTAATTTCCTGCATCAGTGATTTGTAGTTTTCATTGTATAGATTATTCATCTCTTTGGCTATGTTTATGCCTATGTGTTTTATTCATAGCTATTATACATGGGATTACTTTCTTGATTTATTTTTAAGATTGATTACTGTTAGCATATACAAATATTACTGATTTTTGTATGTTGATTTTGTATCCTGCAACTTTACTGAATTTGTTTATCAGTTCTAACTGATTTTTTTGTTGGAGTCTTTATATTTCTCCAAATATAAGATCATATCATCTGCAAACTAGGGTAATTTGACTTCTATCTTTCCAATTTGCATGACTTCTTTCTCTTGTCCAATTGCTCTTGCTAGGACTTCCTGCCTTATGTTGAAAAATAGTGGTGAAAATAGGCATTTTTGTCTTGTACCAGATCTTGAGAGAAAAGATTTCTGTTTTTCCTCTTTCAGTATGATACTAGCTATGGGTCTGTTATATATGGATTTTTGCATTTATTATGTTGAGGTATTTTCCATCTTTATCCTGTTTTTAAGAGTTTTTATTATGAAGGGATATTGAATTTTATCAAGGGCTTTTACAGCATCAATTGAAATGATCATACAGATTTTGTCCTTCATTCAGTTGATATATCATATTGATTTACATATGTTGAACTATCATTGTATCTCTGATATGAATCCCACTTGGTTATAAGGAATTATCTTTTTAATGTGTTGTTGAATTCAGTTTGTTAGTAGTTTGTTGAGGATTTTTGCATTAATGTTCATTAGAAATATTATGCTATAGTTTTCTTTTTTTGATTTGTCTTTGTCTGGTTTAGGTATCAGGGTAACACTGGCCTTGTGGAATAAGTGTGGAAATTTTCATTCTCTTCTGTCTTTGGGAATAGTTTCAGTAGAATTAGTATTAGTTTTTTAAATGTTTGGTAAAATTCAGCAGTGAAGTCATTGAGGTCCTAAGCCTTTCTTTGTGGAGAGATGGTTGCTATTACAGTATTCATATCATTACTTGTTACTGGTAACTGCGAGTAATAAGTGAGGTAAATGAGGTTGCCATTGGATCTCTTCATGGTCCAGTGTTGTAGGTTGTATGTGTCCAGAAATTTTTCTATTTCTTCCAGATTTTCCTATTTATTGGCCTATAGTTGCTCACAGTAACTTCTAATGATCCTAACAATTTCTGCAGTATTCATTGTAATGTCTCCTTTTTCATCTCTGATTTTTTTACGGGTCTTTTTTCTTTCTTGTTTAGTCTTGTTAAGGGTTTGGCAATTGTATTTATCTTTTTAAAAAACAACTTTCAGTTTCAGTCATCTCATATTTTTTTTTGTTTCATTTCACTTTTTTTTGCTTTACCTTTTAGTATTTCTTTTTTTTTTTTTTTACAAATTTGGCTTTTGTTTGCTCTTTTTCTATTCTTTAAGATGCGTCAACATTTATTTGAAATTTTTCTACTTATTTGATATAGGTGACTATTGTTATAAACTTTTCTCTTACTTCTACTTTCACTGTATCCCATAGGTTTTGGTATGGTGTGTTTCCATTTTATTTGTTTCGAGATATTTTTCAATTTCCTTCTTAATTTCTTCATTAACCCACTCGTTCTTCAGGTGCATATTGTTTAATTTCTACTTATTTGTATAATTTCCAAAATTCCTCTTGTTATTAATTTCTAGTTTCTCTCCACTGTGTTCATAGAAAATACATGATCTTATTTCAATTTTTTTGAATGTTTTTAGACTTGTTTTGTGACCTCGCATATGGTCTATCCTTGAGAATAATTGATACGTTGAGATTTTTAAAAATGTATGCTCTATAGCCATTTGATGAAATGTTTATAAATATCTATAGATCTATTTGGTCTATAATTTAGTTTAAGTCTAATGTTTCCTGGTGATTTTCTGCCTCTAAGATTGTCATCCATTGCTAAAAGTGAATGTGGGTGCTGAAATCTACAGTTAATATTGTATTGTGGTCAAACTCTCTCTTTAAATCTAATACTGGTTTTCCATGCCTGGGTGCTTCAGTGTTGGGTGCATATATATTTACGGTTGTTATATCCTCTTGCTGAAATAACCCCTTTGTCATTATATAAGGATATGCTTTGTCTCTTTTTATACTTTTTGTTTTTAAAACTGTTTTGAAGACCAGGAGATGTTTATACTTTTTGTCTTTAAATTTGATAAGTATAAGTACTTCTGTTCTTTTTTAGTTTCCATTATTATGCCATATCTTTTTCTATTTCTTTATTTTTAGTCCATGTCTATCTTTATGGTTGAAATTTGTTTTCTGCAGGCAACAGATCATTGGGCCTTTTTAAAATTCTTTCAACGACTCTATGTCGTTTGATTGGAAAATGTGGTTCATTTACCTTCAATGCTGTTATTGATAAGTAGGGATTATTCCTGTCATTTTCTGTCTTCTGGTTGTTTTGTGTTCTTCTCTTCCTTCTTTCCTTCCTTTCTCTCTTCCTTTTGATGCAGATGATTTCCTTAGGTGGTATATTTTAATTTCTTGCTTTTTATTTCTTGCATATCTGTTGCAGATTTAAATTTGAGATTACCATTAGATAACCTTGCAAATAATATTACACAACTTGTTATTTCAAACTGGTGACAACTTTACACTGATTGAATAAAAAAAACTAACAAGCAATGAGAAAATTAATAAAAGCTCTACAGTTTAACTTCATATTCCTACCTGTTAACTTTTTGTCATTTTTATTCATATCATATTATACTGCCTTTGACTTAAAAAGTTTTTGCAGTTATTCTTTTTGATAGGTTTATCTTTTACTCTTTCTACTCAAGGCACCAATATTTTACACATCACAATTACAGTGTTATAGTATTCTGTACTTACTGTAACCAGTGAGTTTTGTATTTTCTGATGACTTCTTATTGCACATTAACCTACTTTTCTTTCAGATTAAAAAATTCCCTTTACAAGTTTTTATAAAACGGGTCTGGGGTTGATGGGGTTGATGAAATCCCTCAGCTTTTTTTTTTCTCTGTTTTGGCTCGGGAATTTTTTATTTCTCCTTCATGTTTGAAGGATATTTTTGCTGTATATACTATTCTATGTTAAATTTTCTTACTTCAGTGCATCAAATACATCATGCTACTCTCTGTAAAGTTTCCAGTCAAAAGTCTGTTGATAGACATATCAGAGCTCTATTTCATGTTATTTTTTCCTTTTGCTTCTTTTAAAGTCATTTCTTTATCATCATTGACCTTTGAAAGTTTGATCATGAAATTTCTTGAGATAGTCTTCTTAGGTTTACCTCTTCTTGATGTTCAATATTCTCTTGTCCCTGAATATTAATGTCATTTTTAGAATTCTCTATTATTCCTTTGAATAAACTTTCTGCCCCCAATATCTCTCTCTACCTCTTCTTTAAGACCAATAACTTATATTTGTCCTTTTGAGTCTTTTTCTAAATCTTGTAGTTATGCTTATTCTTTTTTATTCTTTTTTCTTATGTCTCCTCTGACTGTGTATTTTCAAATATTTTGTCCTCAAGCTGACTAATTCTTTATTCTTCTTGGTCAATTCTGCTGCTAAGAGACTCTGATGTCTTCTTCAGTCTGCCAGTTGTATATCTCAGCTCCAGAATTTCTGCTTGATTATTTTTAATTCTTTCTCTTTGTCAAATTTACATGATAAGACTTTACATTCCTTCTTTGTGTTATCTTGAATTTCTAAATTTTAGGAAATCTAGATTTCCTAAAAACAGCTATTTTGAATTATCTGTATGAAAGGTCATATATCTCTTTCTCTCTGGCATTGGTCACTGGTACCTTATTTAGTTCATTTTATGAGGTCATGTTTTCCTGGATTGTTTTGATGCCTAAGGATATCATTCGTGTTTGTGCACTGAGGAGCTGTAATTGTAATCTTTGCAGTCTGGGCTTGTTTGAACTTGTCCTTCATGGAAACACTTTCCAGGTATTCTCAGGGACTTGGGTTTTGTGATCTAAATCTTTGTCACTGAAGCCATATCTGCTTTAGGGGGTACTTGAAGCCCAGTAACACCATTGCTCTTGCAGAATTGTAGAGGTACCACCTTGGTGGTCTTGGGTCAGCTCCAGGACATTTCTCTGAATCACCAGGCAAAGACTCTTATTCTGTTCCCTTACTTTTCCCCAAACAAACAGAGTCTCTGTCTCTGTACTGAGCTGCCTAAATCTGGAAGAGGGGTGACACAGCATCCCTGTGGCCACCACCAATGGGACTACACTGGGTGAGACCTGAAGCCAGCCCAGCACTAGGTCTTGCCTAAGGCCTTCAGTAATCACTGCTTGGGCTACCACCTATTTTCACCACTCAAGGGCTAGGCATAGAAGAAACATACCTCAAAATAACAAGGGCCATATACAAAAATCTCACAGCTAATATCATACTGACTGGGGAAAATTTGTAAGCCTTTATTTTAATAACTAAAACAATACAAGGATGCCCACTTAGCACTAAGAGATTTATAAGACTGGACCACTACATTAGTTTGCTAGTGCTGCCATAACAAAGTACCACATATTAGGTGTCTTCAACAACAGAAAATTTATTTTCTCATAAATTTTCTCATGTGTACAGTGTTAGTTTCTTTTGAGGGCCATGAGAAAAGGATCTGTATTAGGCCTCTTTCCTTGGATTTTAGATGGCCATTGATTCCCTGTGTCTTCACATTATCTGCTCTCTGCATTTGGTGGTATCCAAATTTTCTCTCCCTCTCTCTCTCTCTCTCTTTTTTTTTTTTTTTAAGACAGTCTCACTCTGTCACCCAGGCTGGAGGTCAATGGAGTGATCTCAACTCCCTGCAACCTCTCTGCCTCTGGGTTCAAGTGATTCTCCTGCCTCAGCCTCTTCAGTAGCTAAGATTACAAGCATGTGCCACCACGCCTGGCTAATTTTTTTTTCTTGTATTTTTTAGTAGAGACAGGATTTCACCATGTTGGTCAAGCTGGTCTTGAACTCCTGACCTCATAACCCATCCCCCTTAGCCTCCCAAAGTGCTAGGATTACAGGCATGAGCCACTGCACTGGGTCCCAAATTTTCTCTTCTTACAAGAACAACAGACATAATGGATTAGGGCCCACCCTGGTGAACTTATTTTCACTTAATTACCTCTTTAAAGGTTCTATCTTTAAAGATTCCAGGCTGGGCACTGTGGCTTATGCCTATAATCCCAGCACTTTGGGACACTTACGTAGGAGGATCCCTTGAGCCCAGGAGTTCAAGTTTGTAGAGAGCTATGACTGAACCACTGCACTCCAGTCTCTGGGAGACAGGGCAAGATGCTGTCTTAAAAATAAATAAATAAATTACATCTTAAAAGGTTATTTTACCTCCAGACTAAGATACAAAAATAACACTTCTTACTTGTCTCATGCATATATAATTATGAAACCTCAGAATCTTTTCTTTTCTGATTTTTGGTGGTTTGAAGAAGATGCCCTGAACAGCATCAAAACATAAGATTTAGTATAGACTGTGACATCTGCACTGGCATTAAATTGCAAAATAAAAAAGAAGGATACCACACCCAAGCCAGGGTCATGAAAAATATATGGTGGGAGGATTCATTAAATAACGATATTACATGATGATGTTGCATCCATAAAATGAAATATTAAATTGCTTTTAAATATTTGTCTTCAACACATTTTATAACTTTAGAAAATGTTACTAACAGGTTAAATGGGAAAAGTATGCTCTTAGTCTGAGAAAGGGTGGATTAATAAATAAAATGTATTCAATCTGAGATGTGGGTTCACCACAGCGTAGAGACCCCCAAGAATGTCTCCGCCATAATGTGAGCTTGAGCCCAGAAGCATTTTCCCCTCCTGGAGGCAGTCGAGCTATGGGAAAGTAGGAACTAAGGATGGGGGATTGTGTAAAAGGGCTATTTTAATCTCTCAGGCATTTACGCAATGGCCTCTTGATGGCTGTGTGGTTTAATTTGGACACTGTGTTTGAGTTTCTGCTTTGGGCTAGTTTTGTGACTTTGTTTACCAAGTACGGCTTGCACCCTGTGATTACTCAGGTTGTGACTTTGTTTACCAAGTACGGCTTGCACCCTGTGATTACTCAGGTGATTCTTTAAGATTACTGCTCTTGGAATTTATGGTGGGCTTGACATTTTAAGAATATTACTTTGTTAAACATACACCTCTTTCACAATAGATAATAGAAAAGAACATCTGCTTTTTTCCATCATCTTGTGGTTATTTTATAACTTTAGTGTTAAACCCTTTTAACTTGTATTTTATCTACTTTGCCAGACTTTGTGACTACTTTGTAACTTTTTGATCCCTTTAATGTTTAAAGCTGAAATAATGTGGGCTGACGTCAGTGTCTAAAGGCTGACAGTATATATTGGGACCCTATGCACAAATAAAATTGCTGTTTAGGCATTGCTATATGGGCACTGTCTATTCAGACCTCCAGACCCTGCTTATCTGTCTATCTTTATTTTTCTGCGCACTCTCTCTTCCAGGTACTGGGACCCTCTTGCTGGCCGAGAGCTCCCCGGCACACGTGCTGTTCCCAACAAATCTGGGCATTCACACTTAGGTCTTGGAAGATTACCATATTTACTGTTGTCATGATCTACTGCGTAGGGTACTACTGAAGAAAAATCTGTTATACAGCCCTTCAAAATATGTCTAACTTGTGTCTTAGACCTGGAACAAACTTAGAATTGATTTCTACACGTTGAAGATTAGAGCCAACCAAACTGTATGCAGTTGTAATTAAGCTCTTACTCTTGCTATTTTGTAAAGGAAATTAGCTGCAAGGATGCTGAATTGAAAATGCTATCCTGATTATTTATCCTTTGGGCCTTAAGATTTTCCCAGGCCACTGAAATCTAAAGATTATAAATGCTTGATAGCACACATACACAGAAACATTGGTGTTGTATCTATTCATCAACTGATTTTTTTTAAGGCCACATAGGAGACTCAACTCAGTGTACAAAGAACAAAATGTATTGTTGGGTTTTATGTTGCTTTGAATACTCAATTATTGACTACAATACTTATCTTGGAAATGAGGTCAGTTCAAATGATTATTTTTATGAAAATTCAACCTGAGAATCTGGAAATTTTAAATGTTCTGTTTGCTAGCATTTGGTTCATTAGACTTATCTTGAAACTAAACAAATGTACTTTAAATAAATTGTAATTTATAAGCCTGCTGGGGGAGTCACTATTTTGATGGTGTTCGGGTCATCACATATTTCTAAAGTCAAAGGTGATGGTGAATGATTCTGGAGCTAATTTGCCCATCTGTTTTGCCCCCAGCATTTCTCTATGTACTCCAGAACCAGTTCAGAGGTTTCAAGTACCATATTTTGGGGATCCTTTATTCTGACTCCTGAAAAAAATATGATAGGAATCGCTGTTTTCCTTCAAATCCTGAAACTTACAGAAATCTCATTTCAGAAGGTTATGAGAAATGGGCAGATGATTATTGAAAACCCCTTCAAAAGTCAACATCAGGCACTTAAAAATTAGCAATATTTTCTACTTCCTAAAAACAGAATGAATATGAAAAAAAATTAACAGTGGGCACCAAAGGATGCTAGCCAATCAGGTCAGAGTCCCTAGGAACCAATCACAGATAGCTCTAGCCCTAAACAAACAAGACAATTTTCCTGAAACATATCAGCTAATTATCAGGCCTATTTAGGATTCTGGCAGATGTGGCTACAAATATTCATCCCACCATGTGACTTTGAGAAAGTCATTGCATTCTTTGAACCACTGTTTTGTTTTCTTTCTGTGTCCTGTATCCATGGGATTGTTGTGTTATTAAAATATAAATAGACCATTTAACAAGATAACATCTATCAAGCCCTCAACATATAACCATGCATAGATTGCACATATATATTTGTAAATTTGTACATTAGAAATTTCCCAACTGCTTCCTCATTTAATGTGGAGATTTTTATGGCAAAATGAATACTTGAATTAGAGATATAGAGAGTAAACACTTCTGAATGATATGAAGATATTGATAGTTTTCTCCTTTGAATAATGTTCCCAGATGCTGCTTTGTTGCTTAAGAAGAGCCAGGAACTATGAGATATCTTGACAAATAAAAATTAAATCTGGAGTTCCATTACTATGCAGTTGTGTTTGATTAACTTAAGAAATAAATATTTTCAAAACCTTTATAGCGAGAGCAATAGTAATGATAGTAATAGGAAACACCTAGTAATAGTAAACACCTATATTATTATTATAATGTTACAGGCACTATTTTAAGTGATTTTCATATATTCTACTCTTGTTTAATCTTGACTACAAAATAGTCATTATCATTTTTTTAATTAAAAAAAAAAAAAACTGAGGAGCAAAGATTAGCGCATTGTGACCAAGATCCTAATCCCAATAGGTGCTAGAATCGGGTCTTGAAACCAGTTAGTCTGATTCCAGAGTCGAGTCAATGTGCCTGACAACTTCACCATTCTTCCCCTAAGTATTTCCTCTTGCTAGAAATTTTGTTAATATTTTTCATTTCTTTTATAGCATTGATGCTCAGATAGAATCTCATATCCCAATTTTGTGGGTAGGTACACTAAGAAAGACGTTTAATGATTTACAATAAGAAGGACAGATATGACATTTTTACCTAAGACTCCAAGTCCTGTGTTTTATGCAGCAGACTTGTAACTGTAATATTTTGAATAATGTTTAAACTGGTGAAAGTATTCCATTTCCTTTGCTCTAGTTAATTTGCCTGGCTGAGGTCATAAATGTAACCTGAAAGCAGCTCAGCTAGTTATAACAGCAGAAGCAATGTACAAACAACAGAATGAACCATGGTTCTGACTGCAAGTTCTGATTTATAGTCACTGAAATAGAATTGCACTATTTGAGAGATTGCCAGTTTTCATTTGTGTGGCATCTGGATATTCCTGTATAATATCTAAGTCAAACAATGGCTAATAAAAGATATTGATAACTGAGAACTCCAAATGGAAGGTATAAATTGTCACGAATGGTAGGGGAAAAAAAAAACAGAACCCACCAAGTCCACAGTTTTCCACTTTCAGGGTAAAATGTGTTTTCCCCATAAAGAGAAATGAGCATGAGGTTGTACCTATAAAGGGCTGTGATTGATTTCCTGGGTGACTAGGAGCAATCAGTCTCTTCCTTTTGAATCACACCTCATATGTCACACCTCGAAGAGCTGCTTAATGCCAGCTAATGTCTGTACCCAGAAAGAATAAATAATGAATTCATGGATTGCCTTTCTTTCTCCACTTCATTTAAGAAAGCTAATTGTTTAGAGAATAGAGGTTCCTTGGCTCATTGGCTTAATAATACAGGAAACTGTATTGAAATTTCACTCTAAGAAGCCAAACTCAACCTAAATGAACAATCCTTCCTTAGCTCACACTTGTGATAGAGCAGAGAACCTTACTGGCTATTAAAATGTAAACAGATAATGAATGAATTCACTAACTATTTTTCCCTGCTGGGGCGTTTAGCCTTTGGATAGCCTTGAGCTCTAAACTATATAGAAAGTAAATCCTCATTAATTTGAAGCAAAAGGCTATCACAAATAAAACATTTGTTTTCCAAAATCTATCTTCTAGCTCAAAGGAACCTAATCATAAGATTGACTCCTTCAGAGGCAGAGGCGGGTGGATCACGAGGTCAGGAGTTCGAGATCAGCCTGGCCAAGATGTTGAAACCCCGTCTCTACTAAAAATACAAAAATTAGCTGGGTGCAGTGGCACGCACCTGTAATCCCACCTACTCAGGAGACTGAGGCAAGAGAATCGCTTGAACCTGGGAGGCAGAGGTTGCAGCGAGCCGAGATCGCACCATTGCACTCCAGCCTGGGTGACAGAGTGAGACTCTGTCTCAAAAGACAAAAAAAAAAAAAAAGAATGACTCCATATCACGTATGAGGAATGTCACTGATATTTTATTATTTTACTTCCTTTAATTGATAAGCAGGGACTCAAGGCAGTCCTACAGTAACATCAATCTCTTGCATTTGCCTTCTGAAATGCAAATTCAGAGTAGGAGAGAAAGCGTTGAAGTTACAACTACTATAACCAGAATTGCTTATAATCCTGGGCATATCCAAGGGAATATGTTTCATTTGTGAATATCATTAATTGAGTCTTTTTAGAAATAAAATAGTTTGAGAATCATTAATTTATGGTTAATATTTTAAATCTGAGTTAAAGAATCTATCAATTGTCATGGTCAAAAGTATATATAAGCAGAACATCAAATAAACAAAACAGACAAACAAAAAAACGAACCTATTCCCAATCCTCAACCTCTGAGATTTATAGTAAGGTAAGCAATGTTATCACAAACTAATAAATCATGTACTCACGTATAACAAAAGTATAATGACAAGAGAGTATCATTAATAATAACTATAATTTCTAGAGTATTTGCTATAACAGATGCTGCATTTGGTCCCTGCATTCATGATCTCTCTTGGTTCTCCCAACAGCCCATAAGGATTATTTTAGAGGAGAAATATGAGGCTCAGAAAGGTCAAATAACTTACCTCAGTAGCCAATAAGCAGTGATAGTAGGATTTAAACCTAAGACTTACATTAAATTGTACATGTGCGTTTTTCTCATATACCATTAAAGTATGTCAACACCAACTAAAAATCAAGCTTATGTCTGACTTTTAGATAAGGGGCAAAGATGAGTGACACTCAGGCAGAGAAACTGGAAAGGAGTGAGTAGGGTAGTGTGGCAGTTAGAACGTTCAGATGATTCCCAATGACTCATGCCTTTGCCTCATTCCTTCCCCTTGAGCGTGGGAGGGGAACTGTGAAAATGATAGGATATTTCATTTTGTATGGGCAAAGATGAAGGGACTTTTCAGATATAATTAAGCTCTCTAATCAGTTAACTTTGGGTTAATCAAAAGGAGATTCTCCAGGGTTTTGAAGGTGAGCCCTTCAATAAAAAACATATGCCTTCTTTAAGCACTGTTACAGAAAAAAAATTATTCTAACTCTTGTTGAAATGGTAAGGAAGACCTCATTCAGGAAGACTGTTGTAACAGGAGAGAAAGCCTGAGTGTATCTCTGAGTACAACAAAGACAACTGGAGATTTATGCCAATGAGAAGAGGGAGTGGTCAGTGGGTAGAAAATTACTAACAGAAGACATCAAGAATAGGCGAATTCTTGTTAACTGGCCTAAGAGTACTTTTACTAAAGGCAAGTCAAAGATTGAGATATCAAAGATGGAGGATGAAGAAGATAATCAGATACCAGGAGTAGGGGATTCTTCTAAACTGACTTAGTAAGACTCTTGCTAAAACTGGACTTGGCAATGACAAACACAGAAGCCAAAGGTCAAGGCATAGTGGAGAACAGAGCTCACAGGAGCTTGAGCAAAGTTTGGTCAAGGAGAGAGTTGTTTTCAGCAACAGAAATGCTCTCTTGTGGACCTCGCAAGAGTGAGCTGCCAGGTTGTGAGAGGGAATATCGAAGGAACTGCTAGCAAGGACCTTAGGTGTCTCTAAGAGTGAAGAGTGGTCCTTGGCCTACAGCCAGTAAGACAACAAAACTTACTAATGTGTTTCTAAATCATTCCAAAAGATTT
Organism: Ateles fusciceps; assembly: GCA_036589455.1. Taxonomy (NCBI): domain Eukaryota; kingdom Metazoa; phylum Chordata; class Mammalia; order Primates; family Atelidae; genus Ateles; species Ateles fusciceps. The sequence goes on from JAZHEH010000193.1 coordinate 10,293,991, forward strand.
TCTAAAGAAAGTGGAATTCAGAAATCAACAGTACATGACGTTCTGAGATACTGTAAATAGAGGCAATTTATAAATTGGCATTTGTAAAAGCTACCTGGTAAATGACTTTCAACATCATATCTATATGCTAAAATTTTAAAATAGCATTAACTAAAGAAAGGAATAAAAGTGAGTTTAATTATCTAGTTAAAAACTATTAATAGTACATACAAAAATATAATATCCCCCCTTAAAAACCTGAGTATAGAGTGAATATATGAGGAAGTTGGTTTAAAATACAAATCTGTCCGTATTCAATATTTTGCTGTCTTTATTTTATTTGACATGACAAGTGTACAGACACCTTGATGAGACTTTCATATAGAAAATAACATCTCATTTTGACCAAAACTGTACATCTTACACCTGAGGCCAGGAGTTTGAGACTAGCCTGGGCAACATAGCGAGACCACATCTCTACAAAATATATATATATTTTTAAATTAACCAGGTATGGTAGCACATGACTGTAGTATGAGTTGCTCAGGAGGTTGAGGTAGGAGAATCCCTTGAGCCCAAGAGTTCAAGGTTGCAATGAGCTATGACTGCACCACTGCACTCCAGCCTAGGTGACAGAGACACTTTAAAAATCTTAAAAGGTTATTTCACTCTTAGACTGAAATGCAAAAATAAGGCTTCTTTGTTGTCTTGTGTGTAGGTATTTCTGAAGCTTCACAATATCAGATTTCCAGAGGATTTAAAAAGGTGACCTGAGCAACGTCAAAATTTAGGATTATCACAGACTGTGACATATGCGTTGGTATTAAATTGCAGAGAGAAGTAGGATACTGTACCCAAGCCAGAGTCGTGGAAAATATGTGTCAAGAGGATTCATTAAATGAAGACATTGCATGATAATGTTGCATCCATAAAATGAAATACTATGTAGCCATTACCAATATTGTCTTCAAAATATTTGATGACTTTATAAAACATTACAATAGGTTAATGGAAATGTATGATCTTACCATTTGTTAAAAAAATGGGACAATTTCAATTTTGCTCCATGAAATAGTACAGTAGCATGTTAGCAGCTATTAGCTTTGGCTAGGAGGAATATGTATAATCTTAACTTTAATATACTTTTTGCTTTTATATATTTATGTATTTATATTGTTCAGTAGTATGAAAATTTTAAATGAATTTTGTTTTTTTTAGGATCAGAAAACAATAAAGCAGGGGAAATCGAGCTTTATTAGCAAAGCACTAAAATTTAAAATGACCTAGGTGATCTATATAAAATGAACAAAATGCAATCATTGAGTCATTTTCAGCTTCCAGATGCCATTCTAAGTTCACATAGGTACATGTGCAAAGAGAAGAAATTTCTTTGGCATTTAGCCCATGTCTATAGTTCACAATGTATCACAAATGAAACATTACTCAGTGTCCTTAGCTATAAAAAGTGGTAGCCAAATCAGATGGGCTTTATACTCTTTTCCAGCTATAATGTTCTATAATTTCATATTTTATGATTCACTGGTATAGAATTCTTGCAGATTTTTGGGTTTTGACAGTGTTTAGAAATTTCATTTTGTTTAAAAAAGTACAAACTCAAAACATGCAGCCTTACCATCTATTATATAATGAAGAACTAGAAAGCAAGCGAGAGAGACAGTCCAGCATGGCGTTTGGAGGCCAGTGGCACTGGGGCCAGATCACTTACAGCTGAATCACATCACTACCAATTATTAGGTGTGTGACTTAGGGCAAGTTATTTAACCTCTCTGTGCTTCCATTTTCTCATCAAGGGATAATAATACTAACTGATGAACTCATTGGTTTGGTGTGAAGATTAAGTTAATTAACACATGTAAAGCACTTAGAACAATGTCTGGCATATGTTCAAAAAATATTAGCTATTATTATTTTCCTCACCTGCTTAAGTAGAAAGAATAAAATGAGTACAATGAAAGACTCAGCCCATGGGGATTAAAGCAATTTATTCTGCATTGGAAAAGGCCAGGCAGGGCCATCTAAAATTTCTCAGTCATAGCAACCTTATTAATTTGCATGATTGCCTCCCCCTCTAAAACCTGATATTTTAACTTTAGAAAAGTATAGCGGAAGAATGATGTTGTAGGGACGTTGCTAAAGACATTAAAAATAACTCTAAGATGCTAGCTGGCAACAGAAGGATTCTGCGCATAACTTGGTTTGCCAATTTCATTCTTTATCTTTCTTTCAAGGCCACATTCAAATGACATTTTCTCAGTGCATTTTCTGTTCATCAATAATAAAGTGGTCCCCATTCTGCCACAAGTCATCTTTTGTGTTACCACATATGACACTTTTTGTAGAATCTCACTTCCCAGAAAGTGTAAATGCTGTATATTCTCCAGAAAAAAATGTATTAGCCATTTATTTAATACACATGCAGTGCTGACTGTGTCCTAAGCCCTCTGTTCCAAGCACTTGGCAAATATTATGCCATTTAATTCTCAAGGGAGATTGCAAAATATGGACATAATTTTTCCCCCTCTGTGTTTGCACACCTTTTTCTAATGTGACTTTTCCATACCTCCTAAGTGTATTTCTCCATCCCCTTGAATCTGTGTTTCCTTGTGATTTGTTTTGACAATACAAATGAAGCAGAGACAACATCCTGTGAGTTGAGAGTTGAACTGGAAGAGGTCTTGCAGCTTCAGTTCTTTCTCTCCTGTGCTCCTGAGATTGTCATGTGAAGAGGCCTACCCTAGTATCCTTGAAAATAGGAAACCACATGGAGAGGCAAGTCAGCCAACAACTAGCAGTATCTGCCAGATATTAATATGTGATTGAAATTCCTAGATCATATATCTCCAGAGAAATAGCCATAGGACTGTGGCTGTATGACGCACCCAAGTTAAAGCAGCAGAGAGAAATCATCCAGCTCATTGCAGTCACTAAGTTTGGGAGGTTTGTTTTGTAGCAAACACTACTAACTATATACTCCTCATAATATTAATATGAACTAGATATAACATCATTTTCCTTTTACAAATGAAAAAGTCCAAAGTAATACCAGTGTTAAGAAGATAGAGCTTAATGTATGTTATCTTTCATACATACATTGCCTAATGCACAGGTACCAAGTTCTATTAATACTTCAAGGTGTACCAGTTGGAGTGTTTTGTACATAGTAAGAACTCAATAAATAAATCCTTGAGGGTACATCATATAACCCTGGCTTAATTTATTATCCTCCTTCTTTGGCAAATGAAGTCACTCATGTTTCTTATATTTCTTCACTGCAGATTCCATATACCACAAAATATGACAGTCTCCATACCCATTGGGAGTAATTATAATAAAGTGAACCTAGAAAGAAAAGAATATATTTTCTTGCTGTTTTCTTCATGTTTTGATTCAGTATCTAGGGACTTTGGTGACAGCCACCTTAAAATGTGACAGCTTGTGAAAGAAATAGATAGGTTGGTAAAAGGCATATAGACAGAATGATAAGCCATAGATTAAGGGATAATAAGCTTTTGGTATAAATATGTGGCAGGAGCAGGAAGGTTATATAGAAGTAACCATTCTGTAAAATCACAGATTTGACCTCCACAGAGAAAAATTTTGAGTTCTTCATTACATATATATATGTAATGTGTGTGTGTGTACATATATGTATATGTAAATACTTATGTATGTATTATTTATTTATTGAGCTCTTACTATGTGCAAGGCACTCTAACTGGCACTCCCTGAAGTATTAATAGAACTTGGTGCCTGTGCATTAGGCAACGTATGTATGAAAGATAACACACGATAAGCATTACACATATATGTAATATAACATGTAATGAAGAACTCATTGTTATGAGTTCTTACATGTTACATGTAAGTAATGTGTACAAATTACATACATGCAAATATACACATTATGTATATATGTAATAAGAACTCATTACATATATATGTAATGAATAAGTCATTATATATAATGAATGAGCATGTATAGAAGCTATTTACTGTCATATATAGTAGCTATTGACTAGCATATATGGTACCTGTTTTACATAAATAGCTTGAATAGCATATATGGTAACTATTTTATTTAATTTCAGAGAAGAAACTTTAGATTACATGTGAACCTCAAATGCTGGTAACAGTCCAGACACTTTTGATTTATAATTAATTGAATAAATATCAGAAATACTTAGCACATTAAATATCAGGACTCCTGACCTATTCAGATGCTAATGTCTCATTGAAGTCCCCTATCCATAGCCTTAGAAAAATAGAGCTTATGGGAAGTCATTAATTCCAGCCCCAGGTGGTTGAACTTTAAGAACCAGTGCAAACACCAGGAAGGCAAGATCTATTTAAGCAGAGAGGATGTACAGAACAGAGAACGGAAAATATAAATATAAATGTGCTATTCTTCCTTCCTCTCCCCTCTCCTCCCACAGCTGTATCTTCTGGGATGTTAGAGGCAATAAACAGGTTCTTTCTCAGCAAAATGAGTTCACTGTCAAACTTGAGAAAAAAAGTAAGAAACAAACTGATGGTGTAACTATAACAGTTTAAAATAATATTTCCTGTAATCCCAGCACTTTGGGAGGCCGAGGCGGGCGGATCACGAGGTCAAGAGATCGAGACCGTCCTGGTCAACATGGTGAAACCCCGTCTCTACTGAAAATACAAAAAAATTAGCTGGGCGTGGTGGCGCGCGCCTGTAGTCCCAGCTACTCGGGAGGCTGAGGCAGGAGAATGCTTGAACCCGGGCAGCGGAGGTTGCAGTGAGCCGAGGTCGCGCCACTGCACTCCAGCCTGGCGCCTGGTGACTGAGTGAGACTCTGTCTCAAAAAAAAAAAAAAAAAAATAATAATAATAATAATAATATTTCCAGTGTGAAAAGCCTTCACACTCCAGACAGGACCTGTGCTACTCTAGGTCAAACTTAATTTTAGTTGTTGCATGTTACATAATGCATCTATGTATTAATTTTCACTGCAATTGGGTTTATGGGTAAGAAATCCAGAAACCTAAGGGTGGAAGCCAGAAGGAAACAACAGAAGATAACCAGACCGTGTATTATAATGGAAATTTGAAGCAACATGTCCAGGAATGTAGAGGACAATTTTCGTACTTCTTAATAATTTCTTTCCTGTCTCTACCTTTTTCTTCTGGTGAAGAAGATCTTAATGGTGTGAATATTTAAATTACAGGATCTGGACTTAAAAGTGGAGTAGATTCTACACTCCCACATTAAGTAAATATAATGTACGCATTACTGTATATTCAAGTATAGGTATGAAATTATGTGAATCTAGAATAATGCTGCTAATTCTACTAAACACCACTCCTATCTTCCTACCTTGATGATAGTTTCGATATTCAGAAGATGGAAGGATTTGTTTCAGATTTTAGAGATCTCACTTATTTATTCCTTCTTCTCTATGGTGCTTAACTAGTTTAATAAATAGCACATAAATGGACATGAGAATTAAATATAGCTTTGTTACCTTAAAATGTGATAAAGATCTAGTTAAAGCCTAGATCCAAAGTAAAAGTATCTATACCTTTCCTTCCAAAAATACCCCTAGATTAGACTCTGGGGTCTCTGGGAGAAGACTGAGCTTGCAGAGCAAACTCTGAACATATATATATATAGCACCCGCTGAATGGAAGGTTAAACCTGTTTTATCCTTCAAGCACAAGTTATGGAATACAAGAACAGGAAAGTGACATACCAACACTGCTTTTTAAAGCAATTATTCACCTTAATGCATCTCACGGCACCAGTGGAGTGAGAGATTATTCTTCCTGTGAGAAGAAATGAATTTGGGGGAGTTCAGAAGAGGCTCCAAATACTTGATTACTGTTTCCTCTGGGGGAGTGGAATGGTAATCCCTAAGCAAATATGAGGATAAGGCATAAAAAGCACCCCCTCTAATAAAGAGGTGATAGGAATTGCTACTTGCGACTCTAAGCTCGACGGTAAGGCAAATAACTAAAGTTATTTTAAACTTTATTTAAAGTTTATTAAAGTTATTTAAAGTTATTTTAAACTTTAGTTATTTGCCTTACTGTCAGCTTAGAGTCGCAAGTAGCAACTTTTTACCCAAGCCTATTATTGCTTTAATAGCACAGTTTTTGGCATAGAATATTGACAGTATATGGGTGAAGCAGGGAGATAAATCATGAAAAAAACTATTAACTATAATTTCATAATAGGAAAACAGGAAACTCAGAGAGTAAGTAGAGATCTCTCTCACCCACTTAAGAATTTTAAAAGAAAATGTATTAATTTTGAAAATAATAAAAATTAGTAAATTAATATCAAAGAAAAATTGTACCAGAGTTAAACAGGCAAGAAAGACTTTATTCATGGCTATGGAAATAGGAGAGAAAGTCCAGAACTCAGTCTGAACTCAACTTCCCTGAAACAAAAGCTACACAAAGTTTTAAAAGTAGGTGTTTGGGGTGTGGAACCAGGGATTGAAGACCATATGTGTTTATCGATTGCCTTTACCCAACTACATGAGGTGGTTTTAGGACTTGGAGAAGTCTTCATCAGAAGTTAGGACTAACCCTCCCACAGAAACTGGGCAATAGGAGCACTATCTTCATTGAATAAGATAGTTTCCTGATCCTTAGAAAGACATTTCTGGGTTGAAATATTGGCAAAGGGCTTTCAAAAAGATTTATATCTCGAAGAGGCAGAGAAAAGATTCATAAATACAAATTTTCTAAAGTTAATGCTATAGGAAAAGGTGGTCAGGCCCTAGAGTCAGGAAGAAGCCTGTCAAAATATGTTAAGGTTCATCTTGGCCCAATATCATACACAAAAATTATAGAAGATAGAAGACATTTTAAAAAATCTGATTGAACAAATGCTAATAATCTAAATTAAGCATAGAAAAGTGTTGGCTGAAGGATAATTGTGACTGTTTAGTGAGCTTTTCTGATGAGCACAGGTGCACAGAGAACATATGTGTAAAGAAGTTGAGGCTAGGTACAGTGGCTCACACCTGTAATCCCAACACTTTGGGAGGTGGAGAAGGTGGATCCTTTGAGATGAGGAGTTCAAGACCAGCCTGGACAGCACAGGGACACACTGTCTCTACTAAAAATACAAAATTAGCTGGGAGTGGTGGCATGCGCCTGTGGTCCAGGCTACTCGGGAGGCTGAGGCACAATAATTGCTTGAACCTGGGCGATGTAGGCTGCAGTGAGCCCACTGCACTCCATCAAGACTCCATCTCAAAAAAAAAAAAAAAAAAAAAAAAAAAACCAAGTTGAGATATATAGCAAGGCTGAGTAACATCAAAAGAATAATATCATGAAACAATGTCAGAGATATGAAAACCAACAATGAGCCAGTTATTCAGAGAGCCTTGACTCAGCACTTGATTTTTTTGGCTTTCACATTTTGTAAAAGGTCTGATTTTCAAAAAAAATTAGATAGTTTATTATAATGTATTAGTATAAAAAAAAGCAAGAAGACAACTATGTGAATTGAGCACTGTACCATTAATAGTACAGCGAACCACAGAAATCTTAACTAAAGAGATTTATGTTAAAACAGAAAATGCTAAAGCAAACATCATTAAAAAGAAATTAAGCCTCAATAAGAAAGATTATAGTAAGAGTACTCATCCATTTAAAATTAATTTGAGTCCAGGTCCAGATCTCTAGAAAAGATCTTAAAGATAAACTGTTCAACATATCCAGGAGGACTAGACTACTCGCAGAAAAGACTGCAAAAGCTATGTTAATAATCTCTGAGAAACTGTAATAAAATAAAGAGTATGTTGAAGGGTTTTTTAACATTTAGAGTGCAAAGCAAAACTTTTCTTTAAAATCTTCTAAGCCAGACACATATTTACTATATGGCTCTTCCCCAGCCTTGACGTTTATTTTAATTGTAGTTATGAAGACTACCCATATATAAAGAGAATCAACTTGTTGTTTTTTTCCAATTTAAGATTTACAATGATGCCAAATACAAAACCATTTTGAAAAATGAGAGATGAGCCACAGATACTATCTGCCTTCTCACAGACAATTGTCTCATGACTTCACAAACTAAAAATTCATTACACATTGATGTCCTTCTTTCTTATTTTTAAAATCATTTCCAATATTGATGTGGCCTTTGATTCCCTAAGATGCCAAACTTTTTATTTGACAGATCTTGCTTACCTCCTTCAAACAAATTACAATTTTGTATCACCAGCACTCCCAATAAGCTCTTACCCCACTCACCTTCTCCAAGGGATTGGACCACCTGTGAGACTGTTAGAAAACATTTCCTTGTGGAGATGTGGGCCTTCCTGCACATTAGTGCTAGAATAAAAAAAAAGGACAGAAAATGTTCTTCTGCAAAATTTATATATATATATATATATATATATATATATCACACACACAATATATGCATGAACTATATATTACATAGTATACAATCTATCCAGACTAGGTTAAGCAATCACTTCTATATGAGTTTAAAAATTAAAAATTATAATAAAATATTACTAGATATCTATTTTTACTTATTGAAAACCCTCTGGGTTTACATGTAATACAAAATAAGAGAAACCACTTCCCAATATTCGTTGTCATCTTCATGTTACTCTTACATTTTACATCTCAAGAGAGTCTGAAATAGGACTCACCATCAATACTTTAATAATTTAGGATTCCTCTCTCATAAGCGTTAAGCTGGGGATATTAAGATAAATGGATTGACTTTAAAATTATCTTGTTTCTTTTTGCCTTCTCATCTTACAAAAAACAGCAAAACCCCTGCCCAATTCACTTTCGTTATCAACATATACCCTCAAGAAAGATACTGGTATTAGTAATTTATATTTGATTATAAACTTAATTTCTTGCCTCCTCCATATTGATTTAGCTATACTGTGTTCTTTAGTTTTGTTTGTTGGTTTTTTTTTCCATTCTCTAACACCATGGGGTAGTTTAGGTATTAAAATATGGATTCTTAAAGTATTAATTTATTTACTTATAATGATTAAGTCAGGCAATTCAATCAGGTTTGCATGTCTCAAGTTCTCAAAACCTTAGACTATAAAATTCCACTGATCAAGTGCAAGGCCATCCAAGAATTATCTTATTCTTTATTCATGAAAAAAAAAAATCCTCCAGTGCAAATTTTCTCATGTTTCCTGTTAAATTAATTTATACATATTTGTTTACCATAGTATTAGCCTGTAGGTAGAGTCACTAAAAGTGCAGTAAAGGTGGTTCGGGCTCAGTGAGACATGCTCTTTCATTTGCTCTTTGTTCTTGGCTTATTTCACTCTTGTAATCACAAAAATGCAAGCATTCTACAGTCTTTCCCTTTTTTATCCTGCCCTGATTTTCCATAAGGTTGTAATCTGGGTATGCTCCCCTAAATTCACTGATGCAACACTTCCTATTTCCACTAGCTAAACTTGATATACTGCTTCATCCAAGTCAATAAATTTCTGTTCCAATCTGTTCTGCTGAACTAAATTTACTCATCTGATGTTAAAGGTATTTCAGACAACAGGAAACAGTAAGACATATATTTAGGAGAGATAGACCTTCTTAACGTCCTTGCAAAAGCATTACTTTGACACCAATCTTCCTTGTATGTCAGTACATAGCAAAAGGGAAGGAAGTCTATGGTACTTTCACAAATCCCTTGCCTTCACTCTTTCTTCCTTCCTTGCTTTAGGTAAAGTCTCACCTTTCCTCACACGGTTTGCTGCAACTAACTCTTGTTTTTTGTAATTCCCCCCCCACTGCCACCCCCACCCTGCAAACTCTGCTGGAGCTCCATCTCCAAATTCTTACTGGTTCTGGTTGCCTCTTTCCTTTTGTTTCTCCTTCTATTTTCCCTGAAAGGCTGCTATTTTTCTCAGTCATCTGCAAACCAAAAGAGAAGATGGAACACAAAAGGCATAGTCTAGAGGAAGGGAGAGTGAAGGGACCACAGAAAAAGTCCAGGAACTACAACTTCTTATCTGGCCTCACCACCTTTAATATTGACTCTGCAAATTTAACCATCACAATGATGCTTGCCTAACATTTAGAACTGATCTTGCCACTTTGACTTACCTGCTTAACATTTTAAAGGCTTCCTGTGACAAGTAAGTCACCTCATGACCTGTGCTTGGTGTCCCCAGGCTCTACCTCCTACCATTTCTGCATTTATCATACAAAAATTCCACCAAACACATACCTTCCAGAACACACTCACCATTCTCCCTGTGCCTTCTTGCCTTTGCTATTCAGTTCTTCTGTCTGGGGTACTTGTTACCTCTTTTCTGCTGGCTGAATTTTAGGGCTCTCCAAAATTTAAGTTCAGAGATTATCTTTCTGAGGAAACTTTTATGCCCCCTCTTACCTCCCTGCTGGGCTGTGACTCTGTAACAGCCTATCAGTCTCTCTATAAGAGTATTTGCCATATAATACAAGAAGTTGTGGTGTATGTCTGTGTTTTCCCACTAGGCTATTAGTCCTTTGAAGTTAAGGGATATGTTTTTCTCTTTAATGTACACACAGCATTTCTCAATGTAAGTGCTATTAACTTAAAATTTGGAGTGGAAAATTTTTTCTATATGTAAAATATTCTCTTTCTCTCTCTCTTTTTTTGAGTCTGTCATCCAGGCTGGAATGCAGTGGCACAATCATGGCTCACTGCAGCCTCAACCACCCTGGGTTCAGGCAATCCTCCTCCTCAGCCTCCTGAGTAACTGGGACGACAGGCACATACCACCATGTCTGGCTAATTTTTGCATTTTTTTTTTTTTTTTAGAGATGGTATTTTGTCATGTTGCCCAGACTTGTCTCAATTTCCTGGGCTCAAGCAATCTGCCTTGACATGGCCTCCCAAAATGATGGTATTACAGGTAAGCCACTGCACCCAGCCCCCAGTGAAATGTTCTTAACTTTGTAAAACACTTAGTGTTCATGCTTCCAAGCCAATACATGTTTGTAAGACTCCAAGTCAAATTTCTACATTCCCATTAAGTGAGTGCCGTTATCTGTGGTTAAAACCATTATTGCACAGTACAAATGTGGAAGGCACTCAGATGTGTGCTGAATAAATGAAAGAATGAGTAAATAGATGAATTCATAAATGGATGAATAAACACTTTTGCCTTAAAATTAATTAGTTATAATTTATTTTGAGTTGCCGAAAAATTCTAAGTGATTTAGTTGCTTTCTCTCAAATATCTCCAATTACTCTGAAGCCAGTCACTTCAGATAATTGCTAAGTGAAACTTTGTAAATGATGTTGATATCATGGACATAGATATTTCAATTATTTTAATTTCATAGCCAGATAATTCTTTAACTGACATAGGTTTTTTGCTAACTTTAAAGCTTGGCATATATATATATACTCACAACTTCAATAGATAGGAATGATTTTTCTTTCCTATAACAGGTATTGTATTACTACAGATACAGCTATTATTAAAACATATCCATTCCACAAAGTATGACATATGCCAACATTTGTTTTTAGAAGTGTAATTATAGTTGAAAATGTATTATAAATTCCAACAGATTCATCCCAAAAATTGAAGAATATGTGTTGTTTTGGCAGAATGGAGATAATACATTATAAAATAGGCTTTTATCAATACTTTAGAGATTCAAATCATGTCTTTCTGGCTGCATAAAAAAGTAGCTTTTGTATGTATGAAAATAGTGGTTTTCTAGTTCTCTCACAGTAAAAGTAAAGTTATATATTGACTGTTAGCAGAAAATAATTTCTATAAAAGTTGTGAATATACATGGGCTAAGTCTTTGAGCTTAATAGAAGACTTAGAAGACTATAGAAACTTAGTCATTACCTGATTTGAAAATGTATAAATGCACACATACATATACATGCACCTTGGAAATACAAATTTTACCTCTCCTTAAATGTTTTAGAACACACGCCAAAAATACATTGATAGATTTAATAAAGAAATATTCCTAATAGATAATATAGAAAATACATTATATAAATAACTAATTAATCCCTACTCTCCACCAGTGAACACTGTGGTCTTCTACAATAATTTATTTTTCACCATACCTTATACTTTAGCCCTTCCTACTCAATTCTCTTATCTCTCAGCACTGCCCTTCCTCCAGCACGTCACCCCTAAAGCTGGAAACCCTAGAATGGAAGTAAATTCCACAGAAAGAGCATGGAATTTAGTGAGAAGATAGGTTTCTGTCTTTTATTACCTGATTTTTGAGCTGCATACTTAGCATCTCTGAGTCTGTTCCTTCATCTGTAGATTGGGGATAAAAGTAACTTAACCTTAGAAATCTAGAAAAAGTTAGTTTTGTCCAAATAACCAAACTGTGTCTCATATATTAGGTTGTAACAGGAAAATTTTGCAAGTTTGCTCTTTGTCTTTAATATTTAACATTAAAAGCTGGAGAGCAGTTCATTATCAAGGTACATTCAGGTTGGCTTAGTGATTCTCTTATTAAACTTAGACTACCTACCTACATATTTTTTAATCATGAGAAAGAAAGAAATTGGTGTTACAGTTCTCCAGAGAAACCAAACCAATAGTATATTGGTCCCATGATCTGCTATCTACCAGAGACCCTGGAAAGCCAGTACTGTAATTCCAATTTCAGGCTGAACATCTGAGAGCCACGGAAGCTCATGGTATTAATCCCAGTTCTTGAGCAGCAGCAGTAGATGAATGTCTGAGTCCAAATAGGCAGGCAGGAAGCAAAAGGGAGAAATTCTTTCTTCCTCTGCCTTTTTGTTGTATTCAGGCACTTAATGGATTAGAAGATATCCCTCTAAACTGAAGAGGGCAGTTTCCCTTACTGAGTCTACAGATCAAATGCAAGTCTCATCCAGAAACATTCTTATAAACACACTCAAAAATAATGTTCCATCTTAGCACTCAGTGGCACAGTCATACCATGGGCTTCCCTGGCTCTCAGGTGTTCAGCCAGAAATTGGAATTACTTTCAGACTTGGTCATTCTTACACACTCCTGATCTTAGCTAATAAGACATGACCATCTACCATGTTACACAATATATGAACCCAAAAGTCATCCTGGATTTCTTCTTCCTTTTCACCTTCACTTCAGTGTTTCACAAGAATCTTCATGCAATGTGCTCGAAATTGATCCTTCACCTTCTTCCAAAATCTGTCTTTCTGCTATTCTTTGTTTTGATTATCACCTATCCAGTAACCTTAGAAATGGACAATTATTTTGGATTCTCTTCTCGCTCTCTCTCTCTCTCTCTACACACACACACACACACACATAAAATATATACGTTATATAAAATATACATATACACTATATATATGTAGATAGATAAAAACATAGGTAGATAGGTATTTAGGATTATCTCTCTGTATTTTGTATACATTATATATATATATAATATACACATACACACATACATGTAGATAGATGATAGAGCAAGCAATCCTTTGGATATTATATATATATAATATAAGGTATATATCCTTTACCTCTCTAATAGCCATTCCCTCTTTTCTTGCCCTATTTTCAGCCTTTCCCAATTCTTCTCCCTAGAACTCTCCCAATAGACTCTGCCAATATAATTCTCATTGTGTTGTAGGAGTGATCTTCTTAGGTGCTATTTTAAGAGAAAAATAATTTCTATTTATAAAAGTTGTGACTGTACACATGCCAAGTGTTCAAATTTAGTGAAAAACCTATATAAATGTGTACAATATCTGATTAAGAAATTTATTTATGCATGTACAAACATATACACACACACACACACACACACACACACACACACACACACTCTATCATACACTCAATTGCTCTGTATTGCTCACAAGACAAAATGCATGCTTCTTTACAAGCTGCTTCCAGATTATGTTCTCTTCCGCTTTCCTAAAATTCCTGATATATGAATCACATGGCATTAGGTCACTACCTACTGCCTTTTTTGGAGTTCTTACAGATTTTAAAAGATCATTAAAATTTTCTCTCATTTGTTGAATATTTAAACTTTTGGCTCCAGGCTATTTTCTCAGCATAATGTCTGTCCTTACTCTTGATAATTTTCATATTCATGTAGATGACATTTTTGATATCTAGGCTTATTAGTTCTTAGTTTATCAATTATACTTCTATCTTCTTTTTAGTGATTCCCCTAGAGTTTGTTATATACATGCACAATTAATTCAAATCTGCTTCTAAATAACACTATTCACAGATAGTGCATATATCTTATTATATGGTTTGGCTCCGTGTCCCCACCCAAATCTCATCTTGTAGCTCCCATAATTCCCATATGTCGTGAGAGGGACCTAGTGGGAGATGATTGAATCTTAGGGTCAGGTCTTTCCCATGCTGTTCTTGTGATAGTGAATGGGTCTCATGAGATCTGATGGTTTTCAAAACAGGAGTTTCTCTACGCAAGCTCTCTTTCTGCTTTCTGCCATCCACATAAGATGTGACTTGCTCCTCCTTGGTTTCTGCCATGATTGTTAGGCTTCCCCAGCCATGAGAAACTGTAAGACCAATAAATCTCTTTCTTTTGTAAATTGCACAGACTTGGGTATGTCTTTATCAGCAGCATAAAAATGGACTAATACACCTTATAATAATAAAATATTCATAATCCCTCTCTTCCTCCTCTTGTATCATTGCTAAAATTCATTTCATTTATATATATGCTATGTTCCTTAAAAATATTATTTTCAACAAACCATTATCTTGAACAAGCATGTTGTTGAACTGTTACATTTGAACAAAGCAGTTCAAAATTATTATTTTAAACAATCTGTTAGACCAATTAAAAATAAGAAAAAAGTTTTAATTTTACCTTCACCAATTTCTTCTCTAATGCTCTTTCTTTATGTAGAGCTGAGTTTCTGACTTATATCATTTTTTTCTCTCTCTCTAAAGAGCTACTTTTAACATTTCTTGCAAGGCAGGTCTACTGGCAACAAGATTCCTCAATTTTTGATTGTCTAAGAAAGTCTTTATTTCACCTTGCTTTTGAAGTATAATTTCACAAGATACAGAATTCTACATTGGTATTTTTTTTTCTTCAATCCTTTAAATATTGTATTTCACTCTCTTCTTGTTTGCATTGTTTCTGAAGAGAAGTCTGATAATTCTTATTCTTTTATAGGTACGGTGATTTTTCCCTCTGGCTTTTCTCAGGACTTTTTCTTTGTCTTAGATTTCCTACAGTTTGAGTGTATTATATGCTTAGGGGTAGTTTTGTTTTTTTGTTTTATTTTTGTTTCTGTTTTTGGCATTCTCTTGCTTGTTATTCCCTGTGGTTTCCAGGTTTGTGGTTTGGTGTCTAAAATTTTTATTTTAGAAAACTCTCAATCATTATTGCTTCAATTGTTTATTCTGATCTGTTCTCTCTCTCTTTATTCTCTTTCTTATATCACATTATGCATGTTACATCATTTGTACTTGTCCCACAGTTCTTAGATATTGTTTTTTTTTTTTCAGTCTTTTTTCTCTTTGCTTTTCAGTTTTGGGATCACTGTCATCATATCATCAAGCTCAGAGATTCTTCCATCAGTCTACTAAGGAGCCCATCACAGTCATTCTTTATTGCTGTTTGTGTTTCTGAGCGCTAGCATTTTTTTCTTCATTTTTTCTTAGGGTTTCATTGCCCATCCATTCTTGCATGCTATCTTATCCATTAAAGCCCTCAGCATATTAATCATAATTGTTTTAAGTTCACAGTCTGCCATATCTGACTCTAGTTCTGACAGTTGCTCTTTCTCTTCAAATTGCGTTTTTTGCCTCTTAATAATGTGTTTTATCTTTTTGTGGAAGGCCAGCCATGATGTACCAGTAAAGGGGACTGCAGCAAGTAGGTCTTTACTAATGTAGTGATAAAATATGGATTAAGCCAAAACATTCTATTATCCTATGATTAGGTCATACTCTTAGTGAGCCAGTGTCTCTAGATTGTGATCCTTGCAAGTGCTTCTCAGATTTTTCCCCTCTTACACAAGACTAGATGGCTAGAGAAGGCTGGAATTGGGTAATTCCCTTTCCCCCTGCTCATTTAGCATCTGATAAAACCCCAATAGTGTATGCGGTAAAATAGATTCTCTTGAGGACCAGCCTGCTGAAGAACAGAATGCTCTGCCTACTTTTGTCCTTTCCCTGCTGGAAGCTACTGGAAGGAAAACTCACAAAAATGTAAGCATGCACCCTAAGACTGGAGTTTTTAACTCCAGACTTGTTCACACTGAGTGTCCAACAATTCATCAATTATAGTTCAGATTTTCCTACCCCAGAGCTAGTTCTCACAAAGGTTTCTGCTAATGGATCTCCAGTCTGATAAACTTGATTATCTGTATCTTCCTCTCTGTCTCACCAATTTGGTTGAGAATGCAACAGTTTCCTTATGACTTCAGTTTTCTGAGAGATCAAAGAACAGTTGTGGATTCCAGTTTTTTTAACCTTTTACTTGTTGTTAAGGCATAATGCGAATTCCAAACTCCTTAAGTGCCAGATCAGAAAACTTCCAAGAGTTTTTTGGATTCTTCTTTTAATGCTTTGACCTCCACTCCTCCTCAGCCAGTTACCCCACAGCTTATCTTTTTTTTTTTTTTTTTTTTTTAGTTTATTTATTTTGCTTTTACTTTGCCAATATCAAAGACTGGAAGTCTCCCCAGATCTCAACTTAAAGGACTCCACTTTACATAGCCATTTCTTTTCTCTCCAGTTCTTTCTCTCAGATACACTAACTCTCAAATGTTTAACTTCACCAGGACCTAAATGTAATTGACCGTAATACCTTGTGTCTGTCCCTTATCACTGAAATGTGCTCACTTCTGTTTCACTGTTTAATATATGACCCATTCCTATAGTCAGTCTCTTATATATTCATTCAGTATTCATTACCTTCTTTCATTTTTCCAAGTTATCTGAAAAAATTCCAACCCTAATTAAATTCAGTTCTTTACATTCTCTATCCCTATACCCAATTAGTTGGATATTATTGAAAAAAAAACTGATCCATGCTAACTGGTTTCACTTATGCTTATGATCACAAATTTCAAGTGAGTCCTTAATGGTCTTCTCTATCATTCTACATTTACTTACTTATTTACATCCCTTCTGTCCTAGACAAGCATTTTCCTGCTTTCTTCCCTTAAAACTTCCAACCACTATCATTTCATCCTTACTCTGATATAATAACTGCTTACTGTTTTACTGAAAAATAAAAGCAATCAGAGGATAACTTTCACAAGTTCCCAAATGACATTTTCCCATCTAGCTATACCTGTCACTATGTAGTCTGTATTCCTTTCTGTTATTACAGATAAATGACCGTAACGAAGACCAACCCATCCGCTTTTGCACCAGTAACCTCAAACCTACTAAACAACTTCACTTTAGCCATCTTGCTCCTCTCTCACCTAAAAATCAAAACCAGAAACCTCTGCTTTTTCCATATTACACTACGGCTGCTATTCCATTTCTACGTGTCACATGGTAGCAAAACATTTTTGTAATATTATGTATTTGGGCTATCTTCACTTCTTAAATTCCAATTCCTTCTTGAGCCCAGTACAATCAATATTTCTTTCCGATAGACCTGCAAAACTATTTTCAAGATCATTGGTTATTTCCGTACAACTAACCCAGTAACTGATACTCAATCCTTTCCTTGACCCATCAGCAGCATTTCCAACAACAGTTTTTCAATTATTTCTCTTCTTTAAAATACTTTCTTTATTTGGTTTCTGAGACACACAATTTTTCTCTATCTCATTAGCTCTTCCTTTGGAGTTCCTCTTGTTGCTTTCTTCTCTTTTATCTCACCCCAAAATGTTGATACAACCGAGGGTTCAGTTCTTAAATATCTTTCTTATCTACGTTTTTTCTAGTCTTAGGTTTTTAAATACTGACTACATGGGACAGCTACTAAATTTATAACTCTTGCCAGACTGCTACCTAGAATTAAATATACAAGTGCCTAATCAATACCTTGACTCTGATGTCTACTAGGTGTCTCAAGTTCAGCAGCACAATCAAAACAGAATTTCTTTTGTCTTCCAGTGTTTCATAAGCATATTTCTTTCTATATCTGTAAAATTTTACTCTGTCTTTCCAGTTACTCAGGTCAAAAATTTTGGTCCAAATGTTCCAATCACCATTATTTATCTCCAGGATTATTTTAATAGACATTTAAATATCCTACCTGCTTCCCCTCCAGCTCCTACACCACAATATAGTCAGCATTGAAGCCAAAATGATTCACTTAAAATTTAATCAAAATTATGTCACTCTTCTGCTAAAAAACCTTTCATGATCCTCATCTTGGTCTTTTTGGGTTGCAAATAACAAAAATACCATAAATTGAGTAACTTATAAACAACAGAAATTTTATCTCTTACAATTCTGGAGGTTAGAATATCCCAAATCTAGGCACTTCACACATTTAGTGTCTGTTTGAAGGCCTTTTCCTCTTAGATGTTGACTTCTCTCTGCATTCTCACACAGCAGAAGGAGCTAGCGAGTTCTCCTGGGTTTCTCTTATAAAGTTATTAATCTCTCATTACCTAATCACCTCCCCAAAGTCTCACCTCTTTATATTGTCACACTGGAGATTAGGTTTCAACTTATAAATTTTGAGGGGACACAAACATTGATGACAAAGCACCACCTCACTCCTGACATGTCATGTTAGCAGGTTTCCGCTTCATGGTCTTTGCATTTGTTCTTCCCTCTGGCTAGAATTCCATTGCACTAATTCTCCAAATTGCTTTTGCCTTCACCTTTAAAAATAATTTTTAATAAACTTTACTTTTTTAGAGGAGTTTTGAGTTTATATATAAATGAATTAGAATATACAGAGAGTTCTCATATAGCTCCTCAACCCTTCCAATTCTGCTTCTCCGAGTATTAGTATCTTTCATTAATGTGGTTCATTTGATACAATGGATGAATCAATATTGATATAATATTAACTAATGTCCATAGTTAATGTATTTAGGGCCCATTCCTTGAGTTGTAAATGCTATGGGCTTTGAAAAATGTATAATGTCATATATTTACCATTATATTATTATTTAGAATAGTTTAATTTCCCTAAAAATTTCTGAACTCCACTTACTTATTTATTCCAACCTTCTCCAGAAGCCCTGGCAACCACTGACCTTTTCATTATCTCCCTGGTTTTTCCTTTTCCAGAATGTCAAATAGTTGGAAAAATACAGTATGTAGAGTATGTAGCCTTATCAAATATGCATATCACTTACCAATATGCATTTAAAGTTAATTCATGTCTTTTCATGGCTTGATAACTCATTTCTTTTTATTGATTAATAATTCATTGCATGAATATACTGCAGCTTTTTTATTTATTCATCTATTGAGGAACATCTTGGTTGCTTCTATGTTTTGTTAATTATGAATACAATTACTATAAAATTTGTTTGCAGTCTTTTGTATGGACATGAGTGAGTTCTCATTTGTTTGGATAAATAACAAGGAACATAATTTCTGGACTGTAGAGTGAGAATATGTTTAGTTTCATAAAAGAACTTTTAAATGGCCTTCACCTGTTTTTCTTAATAAGACTTTATATCCACTTCTTGTTTTGGACTTTTCTAAAGATCCTATTTAAAATTGCAAGTCTCTGTCCCTCTACCATGACCTTGACACTTGATACACACTGAACGTTTGTGTTCCCCCCAAATTAATATGTTGAATCATAATCCCCAGTGTGCTGGTCTAAGGGGGTAGAGTTCTTGGGAGATAATTAAGCCATGAGTGTGAACCCCTAATGAACAGAATTAGTGCTCCTATAATAGAGGCCTACAGAGCTCCCTCTCCTCTTCTACCATGTGAGGATGCATTGAGAATATGGCCATCTATGCATCAGAAAGCAGGCCCTCACCAGATACTGAGTTTGCTGGTGATTTGATCTTGCTTGGGCTTCCAGTATCCAGAACTATGAGAAATAAGCTTTTGTTGTTCAAAGCCACAAATCTACAGCATTCCATATAGCAGCCCAAGTGGACAAGGATAATACTCTCTACTCATTGTCCTTACTTAAAAACACTAATCAATATCTAACACACCAGATATCTCACTTATTGAAGTGTTTTCTCTGACCTTCTCACACCTCATGCCACTAGAGTATAATTTCCATAACAGTGAAGCTATTTGTCTTTTTAAAAATTAAATCCTCTATACTCAAAGCTTAAAATGATTAGAAGAATTTAAAAATATTTGTTTAAAGGACTAATAAATTGAAGGTCATATAATTATCAAGCATAGTAAAGGGCCTGAGGTATTAACCTCACAAGCTAATAAATTGTTTTGCTATAGTTTCATAGATACTGCCAGAAGACATGAGACTTCTTGGTCAGTGACAAATAATTTTATACCAGTGCCACAACAGACAGTATAAGCTTCATGTCTATACTAATTATCTTTGCTTCCTATGTCCCATGGAACCAATATGGAGATGGGACCTATGTGTTTGTTGCACATGCAGTGGGCTTGCAGAAACTTCAAGATTTGAGAAATCCAATCTTTTATAGTGGACCACAAGAAAAAATGCAAGGCCTTTGTCCTTGAAAAAGATATTATCTATTATACTGCACACCAAACAAACTTTATCACTGCTTCAAATATATTTTATAACACCTATGAAAAGATAGTCGATGACAAAATCTATCAGGGCCTTTGCAAGATGTGCAGAAGTACAAGAGACCAAAGGAGAATTGCCTCCCAACTACAATGATCCAGCTCAGTTTTATGTCCTATAGCATTTCCCTACTCATCCCTGTAGATGTATCTGGCATTCTGAACTATTTAGAGATTAAGAAGAAGAACAGAAGAAAAGTTCCATTTTTCTTATTTGCTAAATTATCTAAAAGCTTGTTCAGCTTTGGCTTGATGTGCTATGCATATGACCCTAAACTTGCTACTAAAAAAGACTATTATAGTATAGTATCAAGTTGGCACCAGATGGATTCTTTTACTCCAAATAATTTTCCTTAAATTTCAGATTACAAAAGTAATACAATGTCATACAAAGTGATGCTTTTTTTTTTTTTAACAAATATCATTCATTCAAGACAAAAATAAAACACTGTACTATTAGAGTGAATAATGGTATATTTCACTGTTCAGTGGGCTGACACTACTGCAATTTCTTTTGGGGTGAGTTAATGGCAGACTTGTAGGTTTTACTCTCAGTTGCCTTCCTTTAATTCATTTGTTACAATGTTGCTAGAATTTTTATGTTTATAATACCTAATAATGAAAACCTTCTCTTTTTTGCGTATTCTTTTCAGATAGCTATCTGGCTTTTCTATTGTTCACACTATTGGCTCATACCACCAAATGCATCCTTGAAGACCTCAAGAAAACAAGACTTGGGGACTCAGGGGAAAGCCTTGAGGGGGTGAGGGATAAAAGATTTACAGATTGGTTCAGTGTATACTGCTCAGATGATAGGTGCACCAAAACCTCACAAATCACTGCTGAAGAACTTACCCATGTAACCAAATACCACCTGTTCCCCAAAAACCTATGGAAATTAAAAATTTAAAAAGAAAGAAATAATGGCGGTTCTTCCAAATTTTTCTCAATAGTAAAATTAACAAGTATGGATGGTAAATAATAAAAATGTTGGATTAATTCTTAAAAAAGAAAATAGGAGAGAGAGATCCAAGATGGCCGATTAGCAACAGCTCAGGATTGTAGCTCCCACTGAAAGTGCAGAGAGTGAGTGGACGCCACATTTTCAGACCAATTTTCATAGCCCACGGACCTAGAGATTCTTGGCGGAGGAGCCCCCACGGGTCACCAGCGCGACCCTTTTGGAGGGCGCGGCCGTTTTGCAGGCGCCCCAACGCGGCGGTTCTCAGTCCGGAGTATACGGGACTGAGTGCCCTTTGGTTGGCGTTGGAGCTCCAGGAAAGCAGAGTCTCCCATTCAGCTGATTAAAAAGCGTACTGAAGTGGGGAACCAGACTGGGAGATTCCCGGGCAGAAAGCGCCACGAATCTTAACGCCGCTGTTTCAGCCGGCGTAGTGGGTCGCCGCAGGGGAAGGCTGGTACCCGCCTCCACAAAAAAATAAAAATAAAAACAGCGGTTGGAACTGCTGAAGATTGAGAGTTTCACAGCAAGTGCAGCTGAACCCGGGAAGGTCCAGCTCTGTGGGGGAGGGGCATCTGCCGAAGGAAAATTAAGAAATAGAGGAAACTTTACCACAAGCAAGCTGGACGTCCACTCAGAGACCTAGTCTGAAGGTCAGCAATTACACAGACGACAGGTGGATAAATCCACGAAGATAGGAAGAAACCAGCGCAGAAAGGCTGAAAACACCCGAAATCAGAATGTCGCTCCTCCTACAGAGGATTGCAGTGCCTCATCACCAATTGAACAAGGCCTGATAGAAAACGAATGTGAGGAATCAACAGAATCAGGCTTCAGAAGGTGGATAATGAGAAACTTCTGTGAGCTAAAAGAACATGTTCTAGCCCAATGCAAGGAAACTAAGAACCTTGAAAAAGGTTTCACGAAATGTTCATGAGAATGGACAATTTAAAGAGGAATATAAGTGAATTAATGGAGCTGAAAAGCACAATACGAGAACTTCGAGAAGTATGCACAAGTTTTAACAGTCGAATTGATCAAGCAGAAGAAAGGATTTCAGAGGTGGAAGACCAACTTAACGAAATAAAACGAGAAGACAAGATTAGAGAAAAAGGGTAAAAAGGAATGAGCAAAGTCTCCAAGAAATATGGGACTATGTGAAAAGACCTAATCTACATTTGATAGGTGTACCTGAATGTGACGAAGAGATGAATCCAAGCTGGAAAATATTTTTCAGGATATTATCCAGGAAAACTTTCCTAACCTAGCAAGGCAAGACAATACCCAACTCCAGGTAATACAGAGAACACCACAAAGATATTCCTCAAAAAGAGCAACCCCAAGGCACATAATCATTAGATTCATCAGGGTTGAAACGAAGGAGAAAATACTACGGGCAGCCAGAGAGAAAGGTCAGGTTACCCACAAGGGGAAGCCTATCAGACTCACAGCTGATCTCTCAGCAGAAACCCTACAAGCCAGAAGAGTGGGGGCCAATATTCAACATCCTTAAAGAAAAGAACTTTCAACCCAGAATTTCATATCCAGCCAAACTAAGTTTCCTAAGTGAAGGAAAAATAAAATTTTTTGCAAACAAGCAAGTACTCAGAGATTTCATTACCACCAGGCCTGCTTTACAAGAGCTTCTGAAGGAGGCACTATGTATAGAGGGGAACAACCAGTATCAGCCACTTCAAAGGACCCATCAGTAAGCTGCATCCAGATCCATCTTACATGCAAGGATATACAGAGACTCAAAACAAAGGGATGGAGGAGATTTGCCAACCAAATGGAGAGAAAAAAAAAAAAAGCAGTAGTTGCAATTCTCATCTCTGATAAAATAGACTTTAAAGTAATAGAAACCAAAAGAGATAAGAAGGACATTGTATAATGGTAGAGGGATCAATGTAATGGGAAGAGCTAACGACCCTAAGTCTATGTGCACCCAATATAGGAGCACCCAGATACATAGGGCAACTTCTTGGTGACTTACAAAGAGACTTGGACTCCCACACAATAATAGTGGGAGACTTTAACATTACATTGTCAATATTGGACAAATTAATGAGACAGAAGGTCAAGAAGGATACCCGGGACTTGAACTTAAACCTCAAACAAGTAAACTTAATAAACATTTACAGAACTCTCCCCAAATCCACAAAATATACATTTTTTTTCAGTAACACATCACATTTATCCTAAAAGTGACCACATGGTTGGGAGTAAATCACTCCCTAGCAATTGCATAGCATTTCATAGGTTTAAATGAAATATTGGTTGGCTGGCTGTTTGTTATTTTCCTCCCTTATTCCTTCCTGTCTCCATTATATAACACAATTATTAGTATAAAAAAGCTTTTAATATCCATTTGTAGACTGTATACTAGCCTGGGCAATAGAGTAAGATTCCCGTTCTCTCTCCCCCACCTTTTTTATTTTTCTTCTTTTTCTCTTTATTTTCTTCCTTCTTTCTCTTTTCTCTTTTTTCCTAAAAAAAAAAGAAAATAGGACATCTTTTAAAACAAAAGAAATATGGCTATGGAACTCTGACAACTTAAAAGGACACCAAGTATTATTTAATATAGTGCTTATCCTAGAATCAGTTCACATGATAACTTAGGGCTTACTCTCTCATAAAAGTAAAAATAAGTAGGTAATATAAAACTAAATGTGTTCATATATTCTTCTTTAAAAATTATTAGTCTTGGGAGGGTGGGAAAGGGGCATGGTTTGAAAAACTACAGATTAGGTACTATGCTTACTACCTGGGTGACAGGATCATTTATACACCAATCCTCAGTGACACACAATTTACCCGTGTGGAAAACCTACACATGTTTCACTGAACCTAAAATAAAAGTTGAGAGGGAAACTCACCCCACACACCTACACACACACAAATTATTATTCTCATTTACAGTAAGAATGAAAGTGTAATATACATGTCAATATCAGTGGCCAAATTATTCAGCAGGATAAGGTACAAGATATGTGTCTCTTTAGTTCAGAGGATCATATCACTTATTCTGAATTCCAGAGGCAACACCATCCCTACTACAGAGCTGAAGTTTAATATACCATCAGTTAAGAGGCAATAAACAAAGTGGTTAAGACTTCAGACTTAAATGAAAATTCAAATAATGTAACTTAGCAGTTGTGTGACCTTGGATAAATTATGCAACTCTTCTGAGTTTCAATATTTATATCTATAAAATAGGGACAATGACACATCCGTATTATAACCTAATCAAATGCATTATTGCAACTTACATCTTTTGTGCTTTGCCTACCTTCCTATGTGCCAGGAATAATAAGGATACTAAACGTTTTATATATATCTTATTTAACTCTCAGAGCAACACCATCAAATGTGTGTTAGAAATGGAGAAACTGAGACCCAGAAAGTTTATAATGTGCTAAAAGTCGCATAGCGAGAAAGAAGCAAAAACCTACTTGTGTCTGAGTTCAAAATCTGCCCATTTATCCAAGTTATGGGACTAAACAAAAGGATGCATATCCAATTTCTGAGCACAAAGTCATAGAGTAAGTGCTATGCCAGATGTCCCTAGAGCAAGTTCCTAAACTCGGAATTTTCTGGAGGTGGCAGGATAAAGGAGGATGCAGGAGGAAGCACTCACAACTTGTTCTTCCTCTTTAGTGATTCATACCATGAGTCACTCCCAGATAGTTATAGGACAGAGAGCCCCCAAACAACTAACAAGCATGAGCATGTATAGAGGAAAGAAGAAAATAGACTTTATCAAAGATAAAAATTGGCAAAGTAAAGCATTTTCCTGGGGGAGTCAGTCAACAGTAAAAGAAAAAAAAAAAGGAAGAAAAGTGGGGGCAGTAAACTTCTTCCTAACCTTAATAATTTTATTGGTCATACTTGGAATGTAATTGTGAGAAAGGACAAACATCATGAATGTGCTGCAAGCAATGCATGGCTTCCCACTTGCTAATCACTCAACTTGTCCTTGCTTCATTTTGGCATTGCTACCACCTAGTCTGCTTTCTCCAGTTATGGATCCAAACCACAAATAGCAAAATGTGGGGTCATAGCTAAACCCCAAGTCATGTATTCCTATATCCAAGTTTCATCTTCCTGCAAAGTTTGTTTTTCTTAGCTCACTCAATGGCACATTTAGCTCTTTTACAAATATTTCCCCACTCAGAATCTCAATGAATAAAAATTCATCCTAATGATGTAAGAGCTGGGAATGTGTTAGGCATAACTTCTTGCCAATGAGCAAAACTGACAGATGTATAATTGCTATGTGGAGTTAGGCATTACAAGGTGTGTTCATTTGCCAGGGCTACCATAACAAAATACCATGGACTATGTGGTTTAAATGACAGATATTTATTTTCTCATGGTTCTGTAGGCTGGAGGTCCAAAATGAAGGTTTCAGCAGTGTTGTTTCTTGTGAGGCCTCTCTCCTTAGCTTGCAGACAGCTATGTTCTTCCTGTACCTTCACGTGTTCTTACCTCTGTCACTGCCTGTGTCCTAATTTCCTCTTCTTATAAGAATACCAGTCATATTTGATTATGGCCACTCTAGTCATCTTAACATAATTACCTTTCTAAAGGCCTTATCTTCCAATACAGTCACCTTCTAAGGTATGGGGTGGTTAAGATTTTGAGGATACAATCTAGCCCATTAAACAAAGCATAGATATGCTGCATCTGGGCCCTGATATCAGACCCAGTGCCAAAGACAGATTTATGAGTCTCTTCCTCCAGATTCCCTTCCATCTAGAATTTAGGCAAACTTTCAAGTGGTCCCCAGGGAGATGGTGAGACAATAGGGAAACCTACTGGACTGCTTTCCTGAGCTGCTTTCCTTGGTCTGGGAGCTCCTTATTGTCCAAATGCTCATGAATGAATACTATGATTTACTCATACTAGAAATTTGCTTTATCAATTATTTTTTGGCATGGATAAAATTTTAAAAGGGTCTGTTGATTCAATTACACATTTAGAGACAGGAAAAAACTGGCAAAGTTAGTGCCAAACTCAGTGAAGCAATCTACATTAAACCAACAGACACAAATGCCTTCTCCGCAAATATCTGAGGGATTAAAATGGAAGAGGAAAACTGAAAACCCTATCTCTGTTTTCATGGTGCTTTCTTCCAACTTACAGCCATCCCCCACTAGCCTAATGGGAACACACAGCTCTATGTAGTTGTAACAGCTGGTTCTTCTTGCAGAGAGAAGATTTGGGCAATCATCCCTCCTCATCTCAACCCACACTTACAAATTCATAGAGGACCCAGATGTCTGGGAGGCAAAATTCAAATTTGCATCCCTTTTGGTCACCAACCCTGATGGCAGAAACATGCCATTGCCCCTGCATCATCTGCACTAGCACCAGGAGGAGTCTTCTGGTTTTACAAGCACTGTTTTTCCTGGAGAATGCATACTTCTATGTTTCTGTGTTATATTTACCTTTCTTATATTTTCCAGTGCTTAGATAAAATAGCTTGGATTCTTTTTAGTGGCTTTTAAAAAAGTCTGTCCTGAGGCTAGAGGGATGGGTGCATTGTGTGAATTCAATAACAAATAAACAGATTTAGCAAACAGAAAAATGATATGTTGTTCTTTGGAAGTGCTCCTAGGGGCTCAGCTCTGGGCACGTTTTGCAAATCAGTGATCTTGGAAGTCATTCAGTTAAAATAAATTAAAATCTCCAGTGAGTGTGGGCAAAGCTGTTCTTCCATTCCCTGTCAGAGGCAACATCCAGAAAGAGAACTGGCCTCCTTTTGGACTTATTCTAGAGCTCTTTTGACAGACTTTGCTTTTTTTCTTTGTACAGTCATTGTTCTTGCTTTAATTATTTTTTTACCACTGAGGCTTATTATTTCTTTCTGTAGCACAGAAAGCAAATTTGCAGAGAAAATGGCTCATTAATCACATTGATCCTAAGTCATTAGCAAGCGTTAAATACATAACAACAAAACCCTTCAAATATACTCTATTAACTAATCATAAAACCTCTGCAACACTTTCTCTGACCACTTGAAAATTGCTTTTTTTCTGTCATTATATAGATGTCTTATATTGCATATGTAAAATAATTTGAACTCTGGATCATAGATACCTCCACTGAAATAAATGATTTTTCTTTTCCCCTGTGGGCTATTCAGTCTCATGATTTCCTTTTGTCTCTGGTTATTAATATCATAGAGGTTACAGCTATAGACAGCTGTAGACAGCTATTCCCTGATATAAACAAATTTTAATTTACTAGGAGCGGTTTCACTATATCGGGAAAATTTTATTAATCATTTAAAATTTGGCAGTTCTCTTTTGAAAACCTCAAATTGGTAGTATTAAAATGAATACTAAACTCACTGCCTTCTTCTATGTTAACTTTCTTAGCAAATTCCAATTTTTTAATCATTTCTGTCAAAAATAAAGATATAGCTGACCATTACAAGTGGAAGTAGCTTTGAATCTATAAATATACATACACATACATACAAGTGAAATACTGGGAGAGTCAGGAATGCTGAAAACAAAGTTATATTCTTCATGAAAAGTATAATTTGAATACTTTGCATTTTGTTTATTTTGCCTATGTGAAATGTTTAAAAGTGCACTGAATTACTTATTTTTGACATAAATCCAAATAAAAAATGATTGGATATGATGTTATTGTTTCTATGCATATCTCATTAAAATCTGCAATTCATTGATTAATTTCATATTTCATCTGTTTTTCTTGTCTCATTTTTCATCTTTATTTTTTCTACTTATGTTTCTTTCCCTCTATGCCTTTTTTGGTTGTTGTTCTCTTTCTTAAATTACCTTCTTTTGAATTTCCCCCCCTTTTTTTCTTTGTTTTTCCTGTAGCACTTCCTCCAGAAGTTGAATTACTTTTCTCAGTAGCTTTCTTTCTCCAGTGTGTTCTACATTCTACTCACTTTCCCTTCACTGCCATGTTCTGACATATCATCCCATAATATAAAATGATGTCATGGCTTTCATTGCTCTTGTCTCATTGTAATGCTTTATTATTTCCCCTTATGTCTCTCTCTTGGCCCTTAAGTGATGATTTTTGTCTAGGTTTTACATTTCATTACCTCAAATGTAAAATTCTAATAAGCAGGAGTAGCATAGCATCATTAGTAACGGCTGTAAAATGTTCAGAATGGAGAATCCAATTTAAAGACTTTATCAAGGGACCTCCCAACCACTGCTAATCAGAGCAAAAGATACATTTACCAGAAATATTTATTTCTAGGCTTCATTTTAGAATACAAATTCAGTTAAGCACCTTGGGACAGATGCTTCTAAAATTCTTTTATTTTTTTTACTTCTCTTTTCTCTGCTCCATGAACCATGTAATAACAAAACAAAAAACATAGATGAGCCCCTTATATCTCAGGTACTAGCTTTTCTACAAAACAAGTAAGCTAGCTGTATAAAAGAGGAAAGAAGAGAGGGGTGGAGAGAATGAAGGAGGGATAGATGGAAATCAGTGTGTGTGAGGTAACGAAGAATTAAAC
Source organism: Ateles fusciceps (assembly GCA_036589455.1). Lineage (NCBI taxonomy): Eukaryota > Metazoa > Chordata > Mammalia > Primates > Atelidae > Ateles > Ateles fusciceps. The sequence goes on from JAZHEH010000193.1 coordinate 10,323,095, forward strand.
TCTTTTCAAGATTGGGTTTATATCCAGAAACTTCTGAATTAGGGAAATAGGTCCTCTTCTTATGAATGCACACAGTTATAAAATGTTAATACTAGGTAGATTGTGGCCAGCAGGAATTGGATGAGGTCAAAAGAATTGAATTTGCAGGAAGGAAGGCTCAGCCTGTGTCCCCACAATCTCTCTGAATAACACCTTAGTCTTAAACACGGTAAATGACTGTGACCATGCTAGATTGAAAGTAGTAGAAGCCACCAAAAGAGGCCCATGAATTTTTCATATTGAACTATAAATAGTATTTAAACACACCTCTGGGGAAATATAGCCATGGCAGTGTGCCTAAATTGAGAAAGTTATGAGAATTCATGTGCTTGTAACACTGAGAATTATGAACATGCCTGGAAGATGGATTGTCCTGTTTGTAGGAGGAGTTATGTAGAATTTTTCCTTACAGTTGAAAATTCAGGAGTGACCAAATGTGATGATAAAAGGCTCTAAATATCCCCATAGTCTAAGCACTGAAAGCTTTTCTTGGGAAACACCAGAAGAAGACAAACACTTCCTTTTCACCCGACTCACTCGGTTAATCTAAAAGTAGAGCTGCAATGGAGAAGTTTAGGTCTTGGAGAAATAAGAGCATCATGGAGTTAGCCTATTCTGTTTCCTCTCTTCTTCCCACTAAAGCAAAAGTATGTGATGAATTGTTGAAGAAAATCACTCGTAAACACTTGGGATACTGGCAAGGGGGAGAGATCAAGAATACTTTCTTTGGCTAAATATTGAGCTGTGGAAATCAAACTCCCCTTGTGCCTCCATTAAAATGGAAAATTAGGGGAGATTCATTTGAAAGGTGATATGGGACCTAGGGGAGAATTTTGCAAGAATACTTAGGTATAAAGACTTATACAATTTTTAATCAAAATTTCTAATGCAGAAAGCCTATTTTATCCTGTTGGAGTTACCAACACTAGCAGGGCAAACACCGTTCATAGAAGTTGTACAATGCAGAAAGAATCAGTGGTTTATGTGGATTCACATGAAGGAGCACATGGGTCAGCAGAAAGATGGAAGCCATGGTCATGATACTGTCATCTGTGAGAGCAGACCATGACAGTATAAGGGAGAGACTGTGTGCAGGATGATGGAACTAGTCATGGAAACCCAGAGAAAGCTGCCATTTAAAAGGTGGGTAAAGGAAGAGGAGCCAGAGAGAAGAGATCTGTGTAGTAGATAAAATGTAAGGTACTGAATCAATGCTTGTAAAATAATTATTACCATATTCTGGATATATGTTACATTAGAGAACTTGGATTTCATAGTTCTCTAATGTAACAGTTCATCATTGGATGTAAGATCAGTGTTAACAATTATTAAAATGAAAAAACTTGGCCAGGTGTGGTTACTCATGCCCGTAATCCCACTTTAGGAGGCTGAGGCAGGAGGATCACTTGAACACAGGAGTTCAAGACCAGCCTGGACAACCTAATGAGACCACATCTCTATTTTTCTAAAAATATGTAAAAAAAATTAAAAATAGTCACCTTTGCAGTGAAAAGATAAAGACAAAACACACAATTAAAAAGAATAAAATGTCCCCTAAAGTGAGAATAGATCATTTCAAAATGACATAAATTTATATAATAATATCAAGGATTAAAATAAATAACAGAAATTTCAACAATATAAGATATAAAATATAAAAATCTGTTTTTTTAAAAAAGAAATTAAAGTTCTTCTTGATTAAAGCACATCTTCTTATTTTTATCTTACATGTGATATGATAAAAAAAAGACAAGCATATTTGCATGAAAGTTAAAATTCTCTTTAAAAATGAAAAAAGAATAGATGAGATTAAATTAGAAAAATCTAAGAATCCTGAGGAACGGTGTAAAGAACCTTGTGCTTATTAGCTTTATGTAACTGAAGATTTTTGTTTTTCTCAAGATCTTCTTAAATTCATATTTTCTGACCAGAAGCATTTGTAATTTCCTTGATATTTCATGACATAATTGAAATTTTTAGCAAGATTTTCAGTATCAAAGCTCCCAGTAGGAGCCTTTTCTTCTATTTTTCATATGCTAAATGAGACTAATGGATAAGCCCTTTAAATCGAAAGGATAATTTAGCCTCGCTTCATGAATCTTGGTAACTTAGAACGTGCATATGATTTAATAAAAGGAAAATAAAATGGAAACAATTTAGGGAAAATACATCACCAATGGGATTACTTAACATAGTACATATAAAACATTTTATTGTTTGGCTGGTTTTTTTTGTTTGTTTTTTTTTTTACATTTTAACTATGACTGTAATTTTAAAATTGCATACATGCAATCAATTCTATCACGCCAGCCAGCACCAGAACCAGTATCCATTTCAATTGCTGGATGCTCTGATGGTTGTTTGCTAACATCCCTGACCACAATTTTGGTTATTTTTTTAAATGTAATTTTTATGCATTCACAGTCTAGAAACGTTACTCTAAAAATTAAAATCTGTCAGTTATAGCCACAAAGAGGAAATAGTACCACCAGCTTTAGGGATTTTAGTTAAAAAAATAAAGAATAAAAGATAACTAGGCACAATGCTCATTCCCATGAGTAGTCATTCAAAGGAATGTTTTCTTATTTTATACATGCAAAATAAAGTCTAATAATCCTTTTGTCAAGAAGGTTATATGAAACCAAGCATGCAATGATAAATACGATTTCATTTAAAATTACTCAGACACAAGAAAGCTGATGGGGCATGTGATGTAGAAGGAAAGTTATTGACTCTGAGGTGCAGAGCATAGAAAAAGATTAAAATAAAATTAAATGGAGAGTATTAGTGACATATAATGTGGTTGTCTACATTTAGTGTATTTGTGCATAAATACTGGAGTTAAAATGAAATTGCTATCTAAAATGAGTGATGCTTTTAAAACAACCCTGAATAGATTGCTGAATTTTATATGTATATATATTTTATGTATACATTCAATACATAGCTACCCACAACTGAAAATCAGAATACAATTTTACAAAATATAGATCATTCAAATATATATGTTACAAACACCATTTATTAGTGCATTACAACATATGTAGATAAGAGTACACTCTGGAAATCATACCTTTATCAAGTATTTCTTTTCCAGTGCCTGTGACCAGGTGGACTGAACAGAATGGTTAGGACAGAAATAATGCTGTTCCAAGAGATCATTGTGTAAGTCATGTAAACAAGTCTTCTATTTCATTGAATTATGTACATGGAATTATGCTTTGGACTCTGGAACATCTAAGAAAAATACAAAGCAAACACCTCCCTTCCCCACCTCTTTGTAGACAAAATGGACAAAATTAAATTATCATGTCAGTAACTAATTATGTAAATGTATTATTTTTTTCATTTGCATGTCAGGCAAGAGAGCATAAAGCCTTACTCAAATAGATACTGCCAAAATACTGAAAAAATGACTGTTGAACCAGAAATAATATTACTTATGGCCTGGGGAAAAGTGTGGGGAAATGGAAATTTGTGTGCCGAAGAGCTACTATGCTAAAGGCAAATTTTAATTAATGAAGGACATGCCAATGAAAATGCTATAGAATATATTTACCATCAACTTATAAACAAAATTCAAAGATTAGCAACATCATATATAGAGCAATAAGGAAACAGGTATTGTGAAGTACAACTATAACCTCCATTGAATTTAATTAAGTTTGATATATTAACAGTGTAGTCACATATATACTCTATTTAAAAAATACCCCACCTCTAAGAAACTATCCCTAAAAAATAAAATTTGAGAATATTGTTATATAGCTTTAAGAATATTTTTTTCAGTATTATATATAACAACAAAAACTGGAGGCAAACTAAATGTTCATCAGTAAATTATGACATAACACAAATTATAGAACATGACAGTCATAAGATCAGGTAGCTCTTTGTTTGCTGATATAAAGCCATTTTGTTTTAAATTGCTAAAAGAAAAAAGCAAGTTGCAAACCAATGTATATATGTGTTTTCAATTTAATAAAGTAAAATATAAGCACATATGTACATATTGGGAATATATAGATATTTAAATAAATGTATGAAAAGTTTGGAAGCATGCACACATTACAGGTACTCAATAAGACTTGATGTTTAAATTCACTTGCCCTTAGGTTTTTTTCAAACTCAAGCTAATTCTTGATATTGTGAGCTAAGTCATGATGAATAAATGTTGCTTTACTTTTATTTTTTATTTCTTCTGAATGATATGCATTTGTTATTTCATCCTTCAGTTCAACGTAAACTTTAATTATAACAAACATAACTTTCTACACACACACACACACACACACACACACACACACACACACACACACAATGTAGGTTTGGTACTGTTAGAAATATTACATACCAGGAGAGGAATGGGATAATTCACATGAGGACAGATTAGATCCTGCTTTGTCAATTAGAAGGTGCCATCATTAGGGACTATTTTTAAGGAACAGTTGCCTCTTTATGGGCGAAGAAGAAAATTCTAGGCAAAATAATGTAAAACAACGATACAGATAGAAAATTTTGGCGTGTTTGTAAAATAATAACCTGTTTGGCTATAGCATAGGTATATAAAGTTGAAAAGTGTTGGAACTGAAAAAAGCACAGGACTACATTGTGGTATTTAAGGGTCATGTCTTGCCAGAGGACAATGCTAATTAGGAGATGAAAGGAAAACCACTGAAGAAGGTATATTGGGAGAAGAACAAGTGCTGTCTTTATGCTGAGGCTATCCAAGTGATCATTCAACACTGATTGATTGTCATTCTCAAAACCAGGAAAATGTCAGCTCTATGAGTCTCCTAGACTAATGGTAATATTATAGGCCCATACAGAAAAATTAACATATAAAGCCAATAATGTAGAGATGAACACTCTGTCTGTGACTATTTGGATTTTAGGTTCTCCAAAGTGTGCAAAGTTGGAAGATTTCTCAAAAAAAGCAAGGGGCTTTACATTTTGTGTGATAAATATCCTCAGAGATACTTTCTGATGAAAGTATTAACAGTGAATGCCTTGGAGTTGAAAAAGATCGTACTATAGAAATATAAGTAAATGATGTGAATTTCTTAAATAGAGTAGCATATAATTTGTGTTAAATTATTCAAAGAAAACAATAAAGATGTTAAAATAAATGTGCAGTAAGTATACTTATTTTTAGTATATAATAATTGTTTTGCATTTTTCCCAAGATTAAGCAACACTTTTTGTTCTGGCAAAGCTTCAAATTAATGGTGTTTTAGTAAGTCACTGAATGAGTGAATGGAAGATTCTCTTATTCAAGCCACAGACATCAGTTTTAAGAGTCCACTTATCTTCTATTTGTGATAACATTAAGTCATGATCAAATATTACCTACTGGTTTTTTAGACCTCTGACAAGAAGTTTTCTTTGAAACAATTACAATAGCCCTAGTGGACTATCCACATACAAGGTTAGAGGGCATGCCCTAGTCACTTACTGTTTTTTCCTTTTCAGTGACTTTCTTTCTCCTTTTATTTCCAAAATTAACAGTACAGTGTCTAGTTACATCTTTTCCTTTATCACTTAGTGCACAAAGAAATGTGAGAATCTTCTATTTGCTAACAGAGATATTGCAGAGTTGCAAGCAAATAAAATTTTCTCTTGACAGTGAAAGATGAGAACACTGAAGAAATGTTATGCTTTCTTCTGTCCTCTTTCCCCCCTGTTATAAATTATATAAACTATTTATTGGAAATAAAATGGCCTAGGTTTTACAGTCACTTAGACTCAGAAACAGTGTTCTGAGTCCATGTGTTCATAGTTGAAGGAAACACTGTCTCACGGCAAATATCCAAAAAAGAATCTCAGCCTGTGCAGGCTAGATTTTTTGAGGACCCTCTGGCACAATGATCCAAGCTATAAATATGCTCTGAAATGAAACAAGGCCAATGCAAAACAAGATTGTACTCAATTTTAGGATGATAGGTTAACTGAGGAAGCTAGTAAATCTTTACTGGGTAGACTGGAGATTAAGAAGACTGAAAAACCGAAAAATGGCTGAGGATAAGCTCTCTCATTGGTTGTTTTGTTTGTTTTTGTTTTTGCTTTTGCTTGAGTAGTACAGACTTAGACGACTGTCACTGAGTCCAAGTGATAGCCACGCATTTTATGGACACACAATATGTATTAGTCCGCTTTCACACTGCTGGTAAAGACATACCCAAGGTTGGGTAATTTATAAAGAAAAAGAGATTTAATAGACTCATTGTTCCACTTGGCTGGGGAGGTCTCACAATCATGGTGGAAGGCGAAAGGTACATTTTGCATGGAGCGGACAAGAGAAAATGAGAGCCAATAAAAAGGGGAAAGCCCTTATGAAACCATCAGATCCTGTGAGACTTATTCACTACCATGAGAAGAATAGGGGGGAGATCACCACCATGATTCAATTATCTTCATCCAGTCCCTCCCACAACACGTGGGAATTATGGGAGCTACAGTTCAAGATGAGATTTGGGTGGGAACACTGCCAAACCATATCACTATAGAATCAATCAAGTATGCTTTAGGGCACCTCGACTCCGCCTTCTTTACTTCAGCCTTCAACCACCATAACATAAGTTCCTAATACTCTCTCTACTTGCCTCTTTCCTGTCGGAAGAAAAAATGACTTAGGTCACTTACACCTTGATGTAAACCAGTTTGGTTTCTTTTATCTACTCTAGAATTTTTTACATGTTTAAAGGGAAAAGAAGAGCTAATATGGTTAAAGGAAATGAGAATGAGCTCTTAATGGCAAAATTCCAGACACTGGTACAAGACTAGGTGGTTACTGTCATATTGCTGCAATGGAGGCTTCCATGTGCCCTTCAAATCATGCTATACAATAAAACAAAGTATTTTTCTTCTTCTTGGTTTAAGGATTTAGACTTCACTGTGTGTTTACGACAAAGAGGCAAAAAATGGTAATCATATAAGGATTTTTATCATAACTATTTGACTAAAAAATATAAGGAAAGAACTTACAGCAAATTAATCATATTTTTGATATATTGAGAGGCCCATAAATGTTCAACTGATCCTCTTGGCCTGCTGACAGAAATCTATATAAGTAGCTGAAATTATAAATGAGTTAAAGCTGAAGCAAGGTCCTTACTCTTAAGAAAGTGTGTTGGTCATATTCTATTAGAGTTATTATAATAAGTATATCTCCAGGAAAGCAGATTTACATAACTTTTTAAAAAAATAAAAACCATTAGCCATGAAGTCTAAAATGAAAGGAGCACTTAATCAACATCTCAAACTCTACCATAATCGACACCTCAAACTCTACCAAAACACAGAGCAATGAGACATTACCATAATATATGTCCCAGAATTATTCTCATTTATCCACCTATTACCATTTATATAGCAAGATCCAGCTCATGTAAGGCGTATAAACTGTTATGGTTGTCTGAAGTTCTTTGGAAATTTACTAGCTACAGTTGTATGGGAATCAAACCAGAAATCACACTGGAGGAAGATTCAAATGAGCACAAAGGATTCAAATGAACACAATAACACTTCTGTCCAAGCAACTAGTCACTGGTATTAGGGTAGGCAGGAGACAAGGGGATGAGATTCCACCAAACACCTTTCATTAGTTGCTTTTCACAGTAGAGGGTGTTAGACAAACATTACCAGGCTTGGTGATAATATCACATATTTGTGGCACTATGAATAAAGAGGGGAAAAATGCATTGCCAGATGGACTAAAGGTGACCATGAATAATGTAGCAAAGTCAAGTAGGGAAGAAAAAGCAAACAGAAAAATCCCTTTACAACCACCTCCAGTGACATTAACTGGCACAATTTTAGGATCAAAGGCATATTTGCCTTTAACCTGTGCCTTATAGCATTTCAAGCCAAAGCAAATGCACAAGCCTCCCTCAAGAAAGAAAGAAAGTTTTTAGCGGTAAAATAAAGAGTATCCCCCCTATGTATAAACTGGTGTCCCATATTTAAACATTGCTACATCTGGATTCCAACCAAAAGATTATTTATTGGAATCCAGAAAAGCACTCCAATGACCTCATCTTCTCAAATAATAGGAGAATATTTGTATGTGGTCATTTAGAACTACTCTTGCAGAAAAGAGTGATTTAAAAAAAAAAAAAAAAAAAAAACTCAAAGACAAGTCCTTAATTATTTAAGTTATTTCCTAATAGGGAACTCAGAAAACATAGATGTATGCCAGGAAATTCTAAAATAATTTAATTCAGAGGTAGTTGTAAATTTTTTTCCGTTATCAAAGAGACATCAATGTTTCCAGTAAACAAAAATATGAGAAGTATACCCATTAACTTGGGACACTTGGGACACTGGTCATGCATTTTTCTGGCCCTGCAGATGCATGGTATAAATAATGAAAATGCCACAGATATAGCAGCTAGGCAATACTGGGTCAGCTTTCTGGTGGTCCACACAGGAGGGGAAGGAAATGCTGTGATGTTCATATAATGTGATAGACAGAGAGATTGGCATTATGGTTCCAAAGCCAGACTCTAAATTGGTTTGGGCAGGCTAATGGAGATTTTGCAGATGTTTGATGTGACAAACAACAGACTGTTATGTAGATTGTGTCATGGAGTATTGAACTTCTCCTTCACAAATGGCTTTTTGAGATAGTTTATTCCCCTTCTCTACACTCCTATTTTCCTCAAGATGCATAATTATTGCGAACAATCTATTTGAATTTACTTTCTTTGAATAACAGTGATTTTTTATATATGTTTTATAAAATACTCTGTGCATGTTTTATCTGCTAGACATTTTAGATCTCCACTCTATAACCTAGGAAGAACTAATTCCAAAAGGGTAAGTGACTGTTGGTAGGTAGTAAATAACCAAGCTGAGGTTCGAATTACATCCACTCCTCTTTTATTGACAGCTTAATTCCCTCTAAAAAGTTACTTATAATGGTTATACAAGGCTTATGAAAGGGTTAAGGCCACCAGAGGCAGAGTCAGATGTAGGAGATATCCTAAGAAAATAACATATTCCTAATAGCTCTGAGTCTTTCCAATTTCTTCACTGTTTCTATACCTAACGTTCACCCCTCTGTTCAAGTACTGTACATAATCTCTCTCCCTGGATAACTGTGATAGAATTCCAACTGGTCATACACAAACTCTTACCTTCCTCTACACCCAAAATGATTGTCGGAAAAGTTTTTGTTCATTTACTCTCAAGTTTCTAAACTTTAATTGGTTTCCCATTGTCCTTAAGAAAAATCTACAGCCTTTGAAATAGCTTGAAAGTCCTACCATGTTCTGGTCTCCACTGACCCCTGCAGCTTCACCTCTCTACATTCTGCCTTGTGGATTTCTTTCAGTTTCTCATTTGTGCAAGCTTCTCTCTTGACTTTGAAAATCCATTCTCTCAACAAAAGCAGTGAGTCATCTCCATCACTCCTTTGTCTAGAAAGTGCCTACCAATTCTTTAAATGCAGGGCCACATGTCTTCTGGGAGACATTTTTTATTCCAGATCACTATTTTTTAGCTTTATTTATTTAAACTTGGAATTGTTTACTGATGCTAAACTCTGTAAGGCCACTGTGTCTTTATTACTGCAGCATTAATGTCTAATTTGGTAGTTAAAAAAAAAAAAGACTAAACAAACAAAAACCCAGCAATGAGTAAGCGGATGTACAAATAAAATACTAGGTAGAAATATGAATGCGAACTAATAATCCTCTAGCCAAGATTCTATTTAGCACATTTTTTAATTGCTCAAGTTAATAAAATACTTAAAAACCAATATGACAAGCACATGTCAACCTATGGGGTATTTTCTACAGTTGTAGTGCTTCATCAGGTGACTATTAACAAGTGATATATGATGTTTTGCAAAGAGAGAACAAATAGACACAGTGGTGAATGCAGTGAAGAGGGACACTAGAGCCGCATAGGAAATTTCGATTATTCAAAATCAAAATTTCAACTGTTTTCACTGTGCTATATATATGCATCTGTTTCAACATCCAGGCATTGACAACAGTACATGTGAAATGGAAATTTCATCCTAATTTGAAGACGGATCCTGTTTACTTTCCAACTGTGATTTCCACTCTCAAATGGCAGAATTTAGGAATCTCTGCTTTAAAACAAACAGACAAGCAATTTAAAGGTTTTTCAGTTAAATATGCAGAACATTAAATAATTTAATGATACTTTACTTGGTTCCTTTCAATTCTAGGAATAATGACCTACATATTTCCTTAAGAGAATAAATGTTCTTTACATAGGATTGCCAAGATGATAGTTAACAGCAAGACTGGCAAATACATAATAACATATTTATGGCACTCTTCATTTTTCTTCATGTCCCCAGGTGGCAAGAAACAACATTTTCAGTGAAGAGTTATTTATTATTTGGAAGATTCTTGCTTGAGATTAGATCAATTTAATTAATTGTGTTTTATGTATAGGTGAATTCAGAATTTTATGCAGAAATATTGCTAACACTGTTTATGCACAGTTCGTGTGGTTATGAAAAGGCTGTCTTATCCCCACATTTACACTTTCTTTAGTTCAAACAAGAAAAAGTCTGAGGTTGCTGAAATCAAGAGGGGAAAGTGAGAAGACAGCCCATCAAATATGCTAATGATATAGTTGGATTCAGGGTTTATTAATTACTATGATACTAAAGGCATTTCATTTGGGCTTCAAATAGAAATGGATTTTTTTTAAAAAAGATTCTAAAACAATACTGTGCTATCTTGTTACCAGTCTGTCCATGTGGACCTGTACATGTCCATGTACATGCCAGCTGAACTAGACTCTCATTCATAAACCAAGGCTTTGAAATTCCACTTTCAGTGGTTGCTGGTGATTTTGTTTCTCTTAGTAGGACTTCTCAGGCGAAATAATTATTCCATTGACAAGTGTTTTGGAAAAGGTGACTAAATAGCAAACTTTTTAACAGCAGCCTTATTTAATCAAGACTAAGATCCCAGCTCTTTTGAAGTGATTGGATTTATTACGTTGTCACAGCTGCTGGCTAGGATTCTATCATGCAGGCACTTGATTTCTAGGTACTGAGGGAAGTGATTATTATGATGCTTAGAATTCAGGGAACTCTAGAACAATGGAGCCAGCTATGAAAAATGGATTTTTGCTGATTACTATCATTCTTTGTCCAGGAAAGAAAATCTAGAAACAGCAGTGTTTTTATTATTATTAGATCAGAACTACCAGTACTTTCAGTTGTGAGAAATGTAACTTTTAACATATCACCTGTACTTTGATTTATGTTACTCCACTGTAGTCTGATTTTGTACTGTGCATAATTCAACATAGAATTTTAATACAATCACAGAGTGATAAAATCCAGAACAAAATATAACTAAAAAGGAAAATGATTGTTCCTGTGGTCTCTGTTCCATACAAGTTAAATTATGTTGAATTTGAATATGGGCTTCTGAGAAGACGCAAAGAAATGACTTGACCCTGGAAGATTCTGTATAATGCCACTGGATGCACACTGCTTTTCCGTGCATAGGAAATATGTGATTTTCTTTCAATGAAAACTTTCCTCAGAAAAAGATAAACATTAAAATTATATCAATTTCAAAAACACCAATAGAGTTGGAATGGATAAGGATCCTCAAAATCCTTTCCTCTTATTATGTAGCTCTGAAATGATTCCAAGCATGTACATGATTTGCTACCTGAGTGGCGTAATGTTTTGCTATGGGAAGAACATTCTCTCTCCTCGAGAATGTTACCTCATACCTTATCAGACCATAAATGTGAATTATTGGCTTCAACTGCTGTACTCCAAAACATCTATAACCCCAGACCTTGACAAACACATTGAGAGTGTAGGCTGTGGCAGGGCTACTCTTGGCCAGTCTCTGAGCTATTCACCTAAGTTCTGCCTGCCCACAACAGCAATGCTTGCTAGTGCCAAAGGATGTTGTGTGTTGTCCCAGATCTCCAATGTGCTGGCCAAATCATCGCTTCTGAGAACATTCTCATAGAAAAACATGCCTCAAACTTTGATTAGGCTTTATAACCAAAGAGGCCTGATTTCATCCTAACTGAGTAACTATACATTAATAATTAGCCTCTAAATGAAATTGGAGCTCACTATATGACTTGAAATTCCTCCTCCATCAAGGGTATTTCCTGTGAGGTTTGGTCTCATTATTCTCGCTCTCTTTGAACACTGTGGGAAAAAAAAGTCTCTTTTTTGTGACAATAAGCCATGTGGGTTGTGAAATCATATTTTGATCACTTCTCTATTTTGACCATAGAAAACACCTCCATAAAAGCTATAAAATACTGGCAAAAATGCTCAAACCAACTTTTTTAAAACTCTAAAAGTTAACCAAAGACTTAATCAGAGAGTCTTTACTCAAGAAAAACAGCAGAACTCCAGTAATAAAAATGAGTTTGTCATATTTTAATGCCCTAATCCCAGGACCTTCTCCCTAGCTCTGTGGTACCCTTGAAAAGCAATAGCTATCAATCAAAGTGAAAAGCAGCAGTAGAAAGAAATGGGGATAGAGTTCCTTCAAAGCAATTCCCATGGTTTGCTGGAAATTCCCACTGATAAAGCTTGTTTTTATTTGACCTGACTCAGACCTTCCCCAATATGAACAGTCTTTTCCTGAGGGTGTTTTTGGAAATAATGACAATTATCTTCACAGTTAGCTGAGGCAATGGTAACATTTGGGGCAAACAATAAGCTAAACAAAATAATTAAAAGAAAAAATGGGGAATTAGATATACATAGAGGACTTCAGAAAGCTATAAAATATTTCTGGGAATCTGGAAGATCATATACATATGCATGGTCATGTACATGCCCAGGACCTTCAGGCTCTGAGTAAGCAGTGTGTAAGCTCTAAAATGGAGTGATAATCTGTCTGCCTGAATGTTGAAGGTATACTCTCACATGTACGTAGTTCTTTGGCAATGTCTGGAAAACCTATTTATTTAAACATTTAAGAATATATTTTCAAATCATATTCTGATAAGAATCTAAATATCTGATATCTAGAATATATGAAAAACTCTTACACTTAAAAATAAAAAGACAATCCAATTTTAAAAGAGGCAAAGGACTTGAATAGGCATTTCTTCAAAGAAGAGACACAAATTGCCAAAGAGCTTATGAAAAGATACTCAACTTCATTAGTTAATAGGAAATGCAAATCAAAATCACAATGAAATAACACTTTACACACATTAGGATGGCTATTGAAAAAAAGAAATAAGAAGCATTGTTGAGGATGTTGAGAAGACTGGATTTATGAAGGCACGTAAAACTGTAACTTATTAAGGAATAAATTACTAGTGGAAATGTAATATGTGCAGCCACTTTGAAAAACAGTTTGGCAGTTCTAATAAACCTACAGTTACCATATGACCCAGCAATTCCACTCTAGGTATATAAAAAAGAATTGGAAACATGCATTCACTCAAAAACTTGAACACAAATGTTCATAGCAACGGTATTCACAATAGCCAAGAGTGGAAATAATCCAAATGCCCATCAATTCATGAATAAAATTTTATAGCCCCATACAATGGAATATTAGTCATAAAAATAAAGTACTGATTCATGATACAACACAGATAATCTTGAAAACATTATGCTAAGTGAAGGAAGCTCTACACAAAAGGCTACATAGTGTATGATTTTATATATATTGAATAGGCAAATCCACAGAGACCAAGAGTAGATTATTTGTTGCCAGGAGCTGGCCTGGGGGAAAAGGGATTCATAAATGACTGCTAAGGATATGGCCTTTCTTCCCAGGATGGTGAAAATGCTCTTGACACTGATAATGGTTGCATAACTTTGTGAATATATTAATGGCCACTGAATTGTACACTTTAAATAGGTGAATTATATCTCAATAAAAATAACACTGATAACTTTTGTTCACTAAAGAGAAAAGAAATTCACTTTGTTGTCAATTTTTATACACATTCAAAATAGCAATTAGTGACGTCATAGTATTAAACAAACTTTCAGGAGAAATATTACCTTTAGGATAGTAGCAGCTCCCGACCCCATAAAAAAATATCCTCAGCAGAATTTTAAACTATATTTGCATTCTGATAATTCAAGTTTTCTACATTGATATGGATAGAATAGAATCTTAGATTGAATGAATATTTACATTAATAAGTATTTAAGATGTCAACATTGATTTGTGCCACAGTTTACTTTTTAAAATTTCATCGGTACATAGAAGAGCTCTATGAAGCTTAGGTATCTTTTTGAAACTTCTCTAAAATTTTACATTTTGTTGAAAGTTTGTATAACAAATTAACTTTACTAACAAACAAGAGGGAACTATAATGAGAAGATATACACATACTTTGGTTTTTTGAAGCAGAAAAATGCTGTATAGTTAATTGGATGTATAACACAAGAGGGTTAAGGTTGAACCCAGAGTGAGAAATTAGCATCCTACAGTAGAACAAGTAGGGAATTTGAGAGAATTTATTTCTCTGAAATTTAACCGATAAATTTATGCTATTTTGTTTAGTAATTCATTCCTACACTAATTTATTAACATATTGATTTGTTTGCTTCTTTTATTTTAGATATTTAACATTTGATTAATCATAAGCATTATTAAGTAACTCATAGTGCAAAAAACTACTTAAAATAGTGGATACAGGTTAGTAGAGGTTGTAATTATTTTTTCATGTAATTATAGAACAAATCTAAGGCACCATGTGTAAATATTTTGAGATATAGAAATTCTCTATCTCTACAAAAGGAATTCAAATAAGGAAATACAGCAAGGAGGACTTTTCATAAGTAGTTGAAAAAACGTTTGAGTAATGGTGAATATTGTTTTAAGAATTGTACATGTACTATATCCTCATAACAATCCTTAGAATATGTACTCATTATCACCACCATGTTGCATTTGGCTACTACATGAAAGCAGTGTTTTATGAAGCATAATGTTGCCCGGTACAGATTATTTGTTAGAGAGGTTACAGGAAGAGCTCTTAGGGAGCCATTACGGTAATCTATCATGCAACAGGGTCAGAATTATGTAAGTCAAATCATTATCCAAGAAAGATGAAATAGATTCAAGTGATTTTGGCCCTTCTGGAATGCCTTCAAAATATGAAGTATTAAAATTATAAATTAAAATAATTTCTTTAACTGGCCACAATCACCATTTCTTCTAGATTTCTTATGCAATCACTTTCTCTGAGTTCATGCTTTGAATCATAAGATTTCCAGGCTGATATCTATTCCATTTCTCAATCCTCAATCTATTACCTTCTTTATTCACTTCATTTTTAAAAATCCTGTTGAGTTTACAAGGTCCAAAATTTAACTAACACCCTCACCATTACTTGTATCTCTCTTGCCTCTCTATATACTTCATTTCTCTGATAATTAAAAAACAAATACATAGCTAATTACTTTTATACACATTATCTATGCTACCATCCCCACCCCTACTCTCAACCACAGGAGCCTATACTGCTTCCGAAAGTTATGCAATAAGATAAATTGGTATCACTATAAATTCTTGTATGCCAACCTCAAAAATGCTCTTAACTTTCCATCTTTGCTCAAAATTCCTAGGATATTTCTTGGGTCAACATTCTTTACCTTCTAAAGAAGCTTTTTTAAAAAGTTTACTTTTTAATTATGAATTTCTTCAAACACATGCTGAAGGAGAAAGAAACCATGAGTATCTATCACTTGCTTCAGAAATTATGAACATGGCTGACCTTGTTTCATCTATTTGAACACATTGCTCCTCCACTGTGTGTTAATTTAAAGATAAACATCTTAGATTTTAACCTAGTAATACTTCAGAGAATACCTCTAAAAGATATGAACATTTTTTCAACATATCCATGATATCATTGTTAACAAATAATAATTTGTTATTACCATTAAAAGTTCATGTAAGATGAATAAACTCCTTGATGATGATGATGGTATTACAGTTGGTTTGATAGGAACTGGGATCCACATGAACTCCCAATATAGCATCTATAGGATATGTCTTTTTGACTACAGATCCTCTTCCCTCTTTGTTTTTCCCTTACCAGTTTGTTGTTGAAGAATTAATTTGTCATGTAGAATCTCCATCCTAGAAATTATTGACTGCATAAATTTGTTGTTACTTAGGTTTCTATACCCCTGCTTTTCCAGCAAACTGGCAGTTAGATTGAGGGACCTATTAGATTCAGCTCCATTTTGGGCAAGAGGTGGTACTGTGAGCTTCCTATTCCTTCGTATCAGGAGGCACTAGTATTTTGTTGTCTTCCTATGCATAATGTTAAGATTTGGCAGTGGGATCAGATACTACCAGTCTGATTCACCCATTATAAAGTTCTCCATTATCACTTCATGCAATTTTTGCTGCCATGGGTGGCTATTGTTTAAATCCATTATTTCATTAGTGTTTGCAAAATAGTGGAATTCTATTTCTATAACTTATTCTGCTTTGAAGAAAAAGATGAGAAAAAGGAAAGGAGAAATGTGGTAGGAATGGGGTGTGGTATGGTTTGCATCCACAAAGTCTATTCTATGTCACCAAACAGGTAAGAACTGTGCTGGCAAATCCTCATCTTTAGTTAGTGGGATCTAAAGGAAAACATGCACACGTTAGAAAATAATCCTGCATGTTCTGCACATGTACCCCAGAACCTGAAGTGCAATAAAAAAATATACATATATAATAAACATAAAATAAGCAGCAAGTAATAAAGTCATTAGAAAAAAAAAACAAAAGAAAATTATGTCCCTATCACAATAAATATTGTATCGGTGAGCGCAATGAAAGGAGCAGCAAATTCTACTTTGGAATTGCAAGTAGTTGAAAATAGCTGAAAAAATGGATCACATGTATGTGTACATGTGAATACGTGGTGGTAAGTAGGGAGAAGAAGGAGACAGAAAATTGAGCACTTTATTAGTTATATAAAGTAATTTAAGTCTTTTTCCACGGTCAGCAGTGAAATGAAGAGATTTAAGCAAGATGATAATAACAATGAAAAATTTTGTTGTAGGAAGATCACTTCTCTAGCAGTATGAAGGATGGACTGGAAGGAAAAAGACTGAAGGCAGAGACCAGTGCAGTCATTATTACTGTAGCTGAAGTGGAAAATGATGAAGGTATGTACTCACAGTTGTGGGTAAGACAGTCTTTTTATGTGCTTCTGTCTTAGCACTTGTTAAACTCTACTATAACTGTCTGTTTTCTGCGTTGAACTACAATACATATTAAGCACAGTTGATGGGAGCAATCTGCCCTGGGTACAGGCAATAGGGGTAGATAATTTTAAAATGGCAATAAAACCAACTATAAATTAATCTGCTTTTTATTATCACACTATGCACTGGCAATTCAAAACAATGTGAATGTTAAACTCCTTCTCCTCTCAAAAAGGTTTTTTTTTTTTTGGTACAAGTTCTAATTAACTTATTTCTTTTCATTAGTTTTAATTGATCAGTTTCCATTTCGTCTTCTTAAAGGCGTTTTAAAAAGAAACTTAATTTGCCTCTACCTTAGCACCCTGCTGCTGCAACTGGAGACTGCAGAAAAAGACTGGGTGGGTATAAAAAGAATTTACTCATAAGAATATGACCTTGAATATGAAGATTATGATAAAACAGCATTACTCTAATCTTCAACATAAGAATGACATATTCATTAAAACTTTACATATTCAATAATATTTTTGTGACTTTTTTTCTAAAAAGCTTCATCTGCTAGTTATCTAACACATTTAAACTTAAAGACTTGTCTTTTTCCTTGCACAGTCTCCTTTCAACATCCTTATTTCTACAAATCCAAATCCTTTGTTTCAAGTCCCGTGTCACATTCCACTTCCACCAAAAAGCTGTCTTTCCCTCTAAATCCATGTAGCAATATTTGTACTTTTATTACAGCCATCCCCACTGCCTACCCTGTATCGTAGTCATTGTGTACACATCTTATGGCTGAAATTAAGTCCATAAGTTCTTAGGTGTCTTTATTATTGCTGTATCTTTGATATATCTGATAAAGTACCCAGCCCATGGGAACATTCTAGACATACACATCGATTACTTTTAATTCATTTGTATAGAAAATGTACATGATTTTTAAGATTCTTTCAACTCTGTAGTTATCTGATCTTTTTAACCCCTGTATGTAATGTTTCATAGTGCCTATTTTTAGGACTATGGAATGGAGAGAGAATGATTTGAAAATAGATTTGATGTTTTAGGAATTTACAGGAAATTTTTCAAATTTCATCCTTTTATAAATGAATATAACTATGCTTTAGTAAAATTTATGTAATACTCTAAGCTACAAATCACTAATATATCAGGTCACAACTTATGTTTACTGTATGACAAACTAAAAAGAAACACTGTAGATGAGAAGAAATAATTTTCTGGCCTAATCACTGCATCTCAAGCAGGAGATGTCAACATCACATTCATCCAAATTGGAACAAACTGTGAAATATTTTTAAGATACTCATTTGAGTAATCTCTCTGTGAGGGATTAGGAATGTAAAATCAGTGAGTGAGATTTGGCCTAGAAACACCGTAGAATGGCTTTTAGCACACCTAGGAGGCAGGAAGCGTATCTGTTAAGGGCTATTAATGATATTCTTGCATTGGAAACGGTGTTTATTAATTTGCCAAAATTATCATACCCACTGTGTGCAGAAAGTTTCTACCCATTATTTCTCCCATTCAAAGAAAGTAAGATGTTAACCTATAAGAAACGTCTTTCAATCTAAATAAAGAGACAAATGTACATCATTACCCTTATATAAGACATAAATGATAGGTACGGAAAGGATGTTTTTAAAGTGATCTGAGATATCTGAGAATGAAATGATTAATAGTTCTGTTCTGATAAATTAAAGAAAGCTTTGAAGAGTGGTGTCATTTGAATTAAAACATATAGTATGGGTAGGATTTCAAAAGGTGGATGAAGAAGTTTGTATGTGTTTGGGTTTTAGGAGAGTTGGGAATGATATTGATTTTAGGGTTTAGGTAAAGTAATGGCAAATCAATAGTAATTGGTGTGCAAAGAGTTTGCTTCTAGATGTGAAAGCATTGGTCAGAACTATGGTAGATTGCAAATGGTCACAAAATCTTTGCTGCTCTTCCCATGAAGAAGTAGAGCTATTTTCACACCCCCTTTAATTTTGAATGGCTTGCTTTGACCATCCCAAATAGAATACAGAGAATATGATGTATGAGTTCAGAGCTATACCTTCAGGGCCTTGAACATTCTTTTGTACACTGCCACAATGTGAATAAATCTGAGCTAGACTATTGGAGGTACGTATGGAGAACTGGGTCACTGTGACTGAAGCATATCAATTGCCAAACATTCAATAAGGACACTATAGATTGTTCAGCCCCTGTCAAATAACCAGGATTATCCAGGTGAGTAAGCCCACATGAGATCTATGGAGGAACAGCTCAGCTGATCTCAGGACAAATTTCCTACTTACAGAATTGCAAGCAGATAAATGGATTTGTTTTTAATCATTATGCTTTTGAGTGCTTTGTTGCCCAGCAAAGGTAAACTGATACGGAGTCACTTTATTGAGAGCCTATATTATGGTCTACACAGTATTTGAATTTTATTCTATGAAAAGTGGGAAGCTTAAAAGAACTAATGCAATTGTGTCCACTTCTCACCAACCTGACACAGCAGAGTTTATCTAAATGTTTTTTATTTTTTTGTCTTGCTATCCCTTTCCTGATCTTTTGACTAAAGAGAACAGACATGTATTGGGGCTTGTTTTGTCTGTACCTATTGGTGTTTCTGGGTTATTATCTTCATTTGCTCAAGTCTGGGATGTATGAGACAAAAATAAATCTCAGGGAACTTACCTATCCCTTGCTAGCCTTTCCTCTTGCAATATCCCTAGCTAGCCTTTCCTCTTGCAATATCCCCAGCTAGCCTTTCCTCTTCTTTCAGACTTTCTGAGTCCTACTTTTTTTGTATATAATGTAAAGGGATTTAATTACACTTAGCAGGAAGAATAGGAAAAGGTAGTCTACTCCATTTTTCCAGGATCAAAAATGTCACACTTGACTTCTATGTTTTTCTCTCATTTTATTTAGTACTAAATGTTTCCATTTAAACTAGCAATGGCAACACATCAGGTTACAAGTTCAGTATCTACTGTGTACCAAACAAAATGTAAAACATGTGGGGGAGAATAAATACTCAACTAAAGTGCCTGATTCCAGTCTTTTGATTTGTTGTGATTGTCAGATTTTATCTACTGGAACTTTGGAAAGGGAGTTTTATATACCAGTTTTAGCCCAACTCACCATTAAATTTGGTGTCTCCTTTCCTTAAAGAAAGAGTCCCCATTCTAGCTGCCTCCCTTGATCCCTTTGTAACCCAAATAGAGGCCAGCCAGGTTTTAGCCTCTGAGGAAAGTATGATGGTTTGGGGAGAATCAGACCCACTGTAAGCTTCCTTCCAAATGCAATAGCTGGTCATTTGCATTTCTTGAATTTGTTGCTGACCTTTGAGACAAATGCTTGGTGTATGATAAGTGCTCAAAAGACCATAGTTGAAGTGGGCTCCCTTCTATCGTATGGTTCAGAACTTTTATGTTAATTTAGCAAGAAGGACTGTAAGAATAGACAATTATCACTGGCCTCCCTTATCTTACAGTGTAGAGATATGAGCAGATGACAGTTCCCAGTTACCAATTATTTCCACTGCAATTCGATTTGAACTATTTTATTGGGAAAAAAACAGAGCAGGGTATGAGGTTTTTTTCAGATTTATTAGTTGATTCCTCACCTTTTGCAGCTGGACTTTGTGTCACAAGAAGATCTCTTGTACAAGTTACATTTCCTAGGCTGCTTAGCCAACTGGCTCCTACTTATATTGGGAAGAGGGAAGGTGCTGATGTAAAATTAGGATGTGGGGAAAGTGGGAAACTAGGGTAATGTTCTCCCTCTGTGCTTCATGAAGCATCTTTGAAAGTGATTGTGACTCCTTAGAGGCTATAGTTCTTACCAGACAGCTTTCCCCCAAGTATTACAAACTGCCAATTTGATAGTGCTGGTTCCTAGACTCCAGTAAGACAAACACCTTTCCTTTTTCTCTCCAGCTCCAGTAATGATGGTGATGCTTTCTTTCAATTACATCATTTAAATGTTTTCTATGGCATTATGTCCCTTTAATATCCCCATTATTCCTAAGATTACAGATAGTAAGTAGTACAGGTGGTATTTGAACTGTGGCAACCTGACTGCAAAGCTTTATCCTCTCACAAGTGTGTTGCAGCTATATCAAGCCATGTTGGGACTGTCAATCTTCCCAAAACAAAATGCAGAAATTGAGAGTAGCTGTTTGTCTAAAACCTGATTGACAATTCAAGGTAAATAATATACATTAGTTTCTTTTAGTAGTCCAATGTAGGTGATATTTTACATAATGGTACAGTAAGAAATCTAACAATACGTCCAAAAATGAATGTG
Organism: Ateles fusciceps; assembly: GCA_036589455.1. Classification (NCBI taxonomy): domain Eukaryota; kingdom Metazoa; phylum Chordata; class Mammalia; order Primates; family Atelidae; genus Ateles; species Ateles fusciceps. The sequence goes on from JAZHEH010000193.1 coordinate 10,344,603, forward strand.
GATTTTTTTAAACTTTGAGTTGATAATGCTCATCTTCTTACATTGTGCTAAAAGAAATGATACCACAAATGCTGCTCAACTTCCATTTTGACTAACCACAGAGGAGAATGGGTTCTTTAGTTTTAAAGATATTTTTAACCTCTCTCAGCCTTTCCTTTAATGAAAATTCATGATGTTATACATTTCTTTCTGTGGAGATAGCAAGGCAAAATTGTGTGGCTTATGATAAGAAAGCTTCTTGCCACATGTAAAATCAGGAAGAAATCATTTTTCATAAAGCCTGGCCTTTTTGTTTGCTATTGCCATTTTTGTGCCTTGATCTGTAAGAGGTAACTTACTAGTTGTTTCTGGAGAAGCTTTCAACCTGGTTGAGAGCTAAAATAACATTTTAGCATATTTCCAGATGAGGACTTTTTCTCTTGTGGGCTAAGTGTTTATCAATCCATACCAACACTATCTGGATCTGACTATATCTCCATTTTCAAGTATGTTTAAACTTGTCAACATTAAGTCTGAACAAATCATTCTACATCTTAGGGTTTTAAAAGAAAATTGAAAACAAGATAGCAGTTGAATATTTTTCAAGAAGAGTCAATAGAAATCAAGAAATTCTAATACATTTTTCTTTTTTTAATAAATACATAAAGCTCTTTACCATTTCCCTCTATTATTTTGATTAACATGATAATAGGATTTTTCAAAGCATCATTATACCAATTTTCACAGCCTGATGTAAAAGACTCATTTCACAGTACTAATCATGGCTAGCATTAATAAATGAATATTGGTGCCATAAATAACAACATAAGGCATATTTACACCATCTTAACATACATAAACACCATACACATACACAAAAAAGTCACAGATCCAGAACAAAGAAGATTCAATCTCCTAGACAGCTTACATTTATATGCTTTGCCTAAAACATTTTTTTTGTTATTTTTTGTAATTTTTTTCTTTCCAAGCAACAAACAGATCTCCCCTATTTCTTGTGATTTATTTGTAACATTGCGCTCATGCAAAAATAATACTTGTTTTATTGCATTAACATTTAGACAGTTTTAGATTTGGGTCCTATCACCATCGTCTAAAATTTTATTTTATGTTGCTTCATCCATATATCATTTTAGTTGGTATGATATGATGGTTTGTTTTTGGTGAGTTACAAAATGACAAACATGTCCAGTTGACCAGAGTTCAAAAATCAAGATTCTAAGCTTGACATGCACATTTTACTTTCATTCTTGAAAAATGGTTTGAATCAGATATTCCATTTTGATTTAACATTTATTGATTTATTTTTTTCCTTTTAATCATGTTTCTATAAATAACAACAACGAAAGAATAAAATAAAATACTGTCCCACATCCACTAATCACAACAAGGAAGAGCAGCAAGGATCACACTGACCATTGTTAGGACATCAGTCAGGTGGTGACACTGTAGTAAACATTGAATGTCATCAAAATACTGCAGGAACGTGATAATTACTATAGCCCATACTTCTGCAATAGTTCAGATTGCCATTGGCGTTTGCGCTCTGGAAAATAATCCGGAATGTGAATTTTTTTAAAATCCTGAATACACTTTTTCATTTCTTCTTCCACACTTAGCTTCTCACAGACTTTCTTTTTGGACAGATTTGTTTCCCGGGACTTGCTGATGAGTGTCTGAAAGAGTTCACTGTTTCTGCGTTTGTCTGGTGGAGGCATCCATTGCACAGGTGCCTTTTTAGAGGGGCGATCCAATGTTAAGGTGTTAGGTTGGTGAGCTGCTGCCTGCTGGGCACTGGATGGGTTGTCCTGGGGAGTGCTTGCCTCTGAATGGCTGTCACAGCTGGAAGTGGAGAGCTCATTACAGGAAGTCCCACTTTCACTTCCTTTGTCAGTGACTTTGTCATGTTTCCTATCTTCATGTTCTTGCTTAGGTGATACTATTTTCTGAGGTGGTCCTAAAATGGAGGAAAAAAAAATAAAAAGAGTAGAATAGTTGAATTAAGAAGTATGAAGGTAAAATTAAACAAACTCTATATTTTCTATTTTAGACCAAGAACATGCATCTTAACAAAAATGGTGCTTATTGCACTAGTCTATGTTTGTGGGATTAAATACAAGACCTAGGGTCTTTAGTGTATACTGAAAGATGCAGCATGCTAACTATTCATAACAATAAAGTTTGAGAGATTTGTTTAACGAGAATTTCTGCCATAGAGGCCATCAATAGCTTCATACTGAAAAGATGATTTTCGTTATTTTAATTTCTAGTTCCTGGAATATTAAAAAAAAAGTAATTGTTTGTTAGCCTTCTATCTGTTTTGTTAGACACTTAGTTCATTTCTGTTCTAGCCACTGTACTAGGTATCCTTTGGATATATATTCTGCCATTGTAAAAGCAAGAAAGTACTATTGCTATATTTTACAAGGCTGCTGTATTCTCCAGGCCCAGAGCTACAATCATATCATTTATGCTTCCAAAGGCTGGTTTAAATCTTCTCTTAGTCTCTTAATTTTGTTTCCTGTCTATTTCCTTAAAGAAAATTATGAAAGTACCATAAGATATATAGGGGCCTAATATTATGGTGTGAAAATATAGTTGAAATACGGTATTTTCTTAAAATATAAGGCCTAACATTTGAGGTAAATTACCTAGGAAGATAAGTTTCAGAAAGTGATAGTTTGCCAAGATAATTATTTCAAATACACAGGTGTTTCCAAGAAGAAGCGTATTTTATCCTCTTTGACTCCACTGTGGGATTAGGATCTCCATTTAACATTTATTAAACACTACCACACACCCAGAACTGTTATAAAACCTTGATTAAATGGAGCCCAACAATTCAGTGATCTAAGTTACTCAAATCTTATTTTTTCCTTAGAGTCTAATTTTTGAACAAGTTGTACAAATCAGAATCAAGAGGAAGTCATCAGTGTTTTAAAACAATTGCCCAGGGGTTCGTTTGTGCAGCCAGACTTGAGAACAACTGGTCTTATTCAGAGGGTCTAACCTTGGCTGCATACTGGAATCACCTAGAAAGCTTTAGATTATTGATACCTTGGAACCAAGCCCAGACCTCCTGATTTAATGGAGTGCCACCTGACCATCAGGCCATTTAATAGATCAAGGCAATTTCAATGCGCAGCCAAGGTTATGAACCATTGATCAGTCTAATATACATGACATTAGTTAATAACCAATAACCTTCTGAGTAGTTCATATTACTCAGAAGGATTAAGAAACAAAACTCTGCTGGTTTCTAACACTGATTTTTCTATTTAAAAATTAGAAGAAACATAAGTCAATGCCAAATATTCAGTTAAAGATTTTTAAAGGTTTTACAACTTTCTGGAATGGTGGAAATATTCTTTCTCTTGATTATGGTGTTGATTATGTTATTGTATACATTTGTAAAAACCGGATAGAATTGTATACTTAAAATGGGTGACCTTTTCTATATGTAAATTATACTTTGACAAACCTGACTCCCTCTTCTGAAAAACAACAAAGAAACTTACACTATATATGTCTCTCTCTCTCTCTCTACATATATATATATATATATATATATATATATATATGTATTTCAGGGAAAGTCTTAAGCAATATTTCAAACTTCCTTTGTCTGCAATATGGTAAAACCAGAACAAGTGCTAATGCTTATAATTGCTTAATAGAGAAGTGCACTATTACATTTCAGAAGTATTTGCAACCAAAGACTTAAAAAATTGTTGGGTTTTATTTGTTTTAAGCCTCTGCCAATTTACATTTACTGTCAGGGAAAGTCAGCTGAGACTTTGCGATGGTGTGGAGAAAATGCACTGTTAACACTCTGTGCTGGACTTACCCAGATCAATTCTCTATTCTCCTCTGTCCAGAGTGGCTGATGGGTATGGACTATGTTCTTAAGCTCCCTTGCCTTCTGGCTTTCAGTTGGATTCAGTCAACACCAAAGATTAGCAAGACAACAACCTAACCCCACCCTAGTCCCAGGAATGTGGTGATCTGGTTATATCCCTGGACCAAGAGACATAGCCCAATCAGGAAACTCTGTCTCGCTTCCTTTTCTTCTCCTTCCCTCTTCCACCACCCCCTCTCCAAATTTCAATAAATTGAGGCTCATAGTTTTAGGCCTACAGGTGTTAATATGGTTTGGCTGTGTCCCCACCCAAATCTCATCTTGAATTGTAACTCCCACAATTCCCACATGTCATGGGAGGGACCCAGTGGGAGGTAATTGAATCATGGGATTTGGTCTTTCTCATGCTGTTCTCGCAATAGTGAATAAATCTGGGACCTGATGGTTTTAAAAAGAGGAATTCCCCTGCACAAGCTCTCTCTCTTTGCCTGCTGCCATCCATGTAAGACATGACTTGTTCCTTCTTGCTTTCTGCCATAATTGTGATGCCTCCCAAGCCATGTGGAACTTTAAGGTCTCCCGAGCCATGTGGAACTTTAGCCTATTAAAGTTCTTTTTCTTCCCAGTCTCAGGTATGTCTTTATCAGCGGAGTGAAAATAAACTAATATAGGTCTTAACCATGTAGGTACCATAACTAATCTTAGGGTACCGCCTACACTGGTGTAAACTATCCCATATTAAGTGCTCTTAAATATCCCAGCCAAGTGTGCTTTCTCTCTCTTCCTGGGTTTCTGACAGACCCACTCTATCAGACCCACTCTGGCCACCAACCCTCTTCTCCATTGAGTAGAGGGATGTTACTTGAAGAATCAGTTTTTAGTGGCACCAGATTTATGTGGCAATAAAATTTGAAAATAAATAGGTTTGGAGTCCTACTGACTTGGATTCAAATTCTGGCTCTCCAGAAAATACTAGCCTTGTGGCTTTGAACAAGATAATTAGCTCCTCTAAGCATTAATTTGCTCATCTATAATACGAGTAAAACTACTTTCCCCATAGGAGCATTTTAAGATTAAGTAAGATATAATGTAAAAGGATCTAGTATAATGATTCTCAACAATGAGAGCATATCAAGGTATATCAGTGGAATTTTTGAATATATATATGTCATGTACATCCCTAGAGGTTTCTAGTTCAGTGTGAAGGGCTGGTATGTATGTATTTATATGAAGCTGGGAATGGTGGAGGAGATGCAGCAGCTCTTTAATTACCTTTATGGCTGAATGTGATCCCAAGCAAGCATGAAATTCAACACCCTAACACAACACAGGATATATATAAATGTGGGTTTTTTTTTTGTTTTTTTTTTTTCACTTTTCTGTCAATATTTTGCTATACTTTAACCAAAAGCCCCTATCAAAGGATTTTCATTCCCAATAATGACTAAAGGATTAAACTGCAAATATCTGAGCAAAGCAACTTACATTAAGGATAAATAAGTGATGAAAAAAATAATTTCCTGTTTATCAGCAGAGCAATAGAGCATTAGATGGAGATACCCAAACAGAAAAGCAATCACATCAAAGTGAAAGTGCAGAAAGAGAGTACTAGACACTACCAAAGTAAATGCCTTATTCTATTTGTTTTTATTCACTGGGAGGAATTAAAAAATGCTAGTGACAACAGAATGTAACATTTGTGTGATGAAAATGAATCGATCTTGCAGTGCAAGATAGATTAGGGGAAGCCCTCTTTGAAGAAGGGATCAATGAGTTCAGCTGAGAATTTTGTATCCACTGTGTGCCAGACACAGTGCTAGGTTCTGGAGGAGACACAAGTATGGATAAGATAAGCTCTCTGCCTGATGAAGTTTACTGGCTTTCTCTAACTCCAAGTGGGTGAGGACAAAAAAATGTAGAGAAAAATATTTTACACGTGTGGCCAAGGATCCCTACAATTTTCTGGGAAGATGAACTAAGATGCATTCCACACCAAATCAGTCTAACTGAATTTCCTACACTAGCTTGATTTTTTTCACATTTTACTTTGAAGTCTATGTATACAGTTGCATACTTGAGAAAATCTTTTTTATTTTTATCTCTTTACCTGCCCAGTGATGATAAAAAAGGTTAGGTATGTAAAATGTGTCTGCAACAGTCACAATTCCTAGAAGGGAAATTATTCTTTAATAGTACTAAACTCAATGACGTGTGAATGGTTATGTAGTACTTAAACAAAATGAACCAATCTATCTTAAATGTTAGCACCACATGCTTCTAAGTATTAAGCACTTAAGTCAAAAGGGAAAAACTCCATTTTGATTTGACAAACATCTGCTGAGCACCTACTATGTATAAGGCATGGTGTTAGTTACAAGGGTGGAGAAACACACACAGGTGCACACACACCTGCATAACCACAGTCCCTGGTATCAAGTAGTTCAGGCTTGGGGTGAAAAGTGCAGATGAAGCTAAAGTGTGAATAGGGCATGGACAAGGGAGCAAGGAGTAAAATAAAAGAGAGGCTGATTTGTGATTGGAGTGAGCTAAGGAATGGGGTCGTTTTTAATTAATCAGTAAAACTGCCATGCTAAATCGAAACTTATAGGTCATACAGGAGATGTGCTCATCTTAGAGTAGAAGACAAATGAATAAAAATTAATTTATATGTGATAAAAATTGAACTTATTAATTTTTTTTCTTTTTAAAAATTATTATACTTTAAGTTTTAGGGTACATTTGCAGAATGTGCAGGTTTGTTACATAGGTATACATGTGCCATGGTAGTATACTGCACTCATCTACATTAGGTATTTCTCCTAATGCTATCCCTTCCCTATTTCCCCACCTCCTGCTATCCCTTCCCTAACCCCTCCCCTGACAGGCCCTGGTGTGTGGATGTGTGATGTCCCCCTCCCCTGTGTCCATGTGTTCTCATTGTTCAACATCAACTTATGAGTGAGAACATGTGGTGTCTGGTATTATGTTATTGTGTCAGTTTGCTGAGAATGATGGTTTCCAGCTTTACTCATTTATTTATGTTTTCTATAATCTCCATTAGCATTACTTAGCCACTTTTATGATTGAAAGAGAATAACAAAAGAAAAGAAAAAAGTGTGACTTGAAAGAGAAATATGGTCATATTCCTTTTTCATCCTGACATGGTCATCACCAACCCACTCTTCTGATACTCCCTGAACTTGTTAATTTTTATCATATGTACCTACTCATAGTGTGTCTCTCAGTCTTTAATTGTAAACTCCTCAAAGGCAGAACCTGTGCTTCTTTTATTCTCTCATGGTGCCTTGATCAGAATAGTTGCTTAACAAAATGAGTAAAATTATCTTCATGCCTCTGAGTTACTATAGTATTTACTACTAACTATATCACCTACTTGGGAGTTCACATTTACCATCTTTTAGGTTAGTAAATACTCATTTCAATGTCCATAGAGTAGTAAGAATGCTTCTACTGCCCACACATAAAAATTGGTCCTGAGGTCACGCTTCTGGTGTCCCATATTCCTCAAAGAGTTTATAACTTCCATGAGGGCTTACATGGAATCTTATGTTTCCTGTTTCCTTCTATCACCCAGACAGTTCAGGAGGCTGATTTGTATTATCACTGAATAAACAATACTATAATAGTAAAGTGCATAAGCAAATGTAATACACCCTAAGAAAAGAAATGTCAGAGAAAATATATTTGTTTAGTGAGACATAAATTAGAAGAGGTGTCCAAAAGTAATCTTATTGCCTTCCTCTCATTCTACAATTCAGTATCTTCCTATGACTCAGTTATTTCTGCAACCATACCCAAGGTCACCTTTGGCTATCCAGTAGATTCATCTTTTATTTTCAATCACTTGTCGTGTCTTATCAATGCTACAATTACAGCAGCTCTTGAATCTATCTATTAATCTCTGTTCCAATTTCTACCACCTGTGACAGGTTTCTCATTATTTCTCACTGCATTTCCTAACCAACTCTCTGACTCCAGTTCAGTCCTACTTCAAACTATTCTCAATGCCATTACTAAATAAATATTCCTAAAACCTAATTCCATTAAGTATATCCTTTTTCAAAAAACTTCGTTTCTCTGCACATAAGATAAAATTTGATTATGATATCTTGGTTTGGAGACTATCTTCAGTGTAACTATCTTCATGTCATGCCCCCATGACAAATAACCCCCAGCCCATCTGTTAGTGCTCCCCATTTGCTGACTCCAATATACTTGTTTCTGGTGAATGTCTTGCTCTACCAATGCTTGCTTCTTTTTCTCTGGTTTGTATTCTTTCCTTACCCATGCCTCTTTTAGCCATCCTTCAAAGCCTGTTCCACATGTTGCTTTCAGCATAAAACTTCTCATGATCATATTTGGATGTAATTCCTTGTGATTTCCTGCTCTTTTAATAACCCATAGTTCTTTGTTTGAATCCATCTCAAGGTACTGAACCTATTTTGTCTTAAATAATAGTTATTTCTATACTCAGTTTAACTTTCATCCCTGTGTTCTGCCCCACAAAACACACACAAATACACACACAAAACACATACACACTAATATAATTGACATGAAAGGAGGACAGGGAAGTGCTGGATGGAAGGGGCAGGGTCCCTGGAGAGGTCTCTAGCCTCGGGCCTGTGCCTGCAGACCTAGGTAAAGGCAGGCACTCTTGTCTTTGTGCCTAAATGTTGTATTTTCCAAGACTGCTCTGGCCTGTCATGCCCCCATCCTGTGCCTATAAAAACCCCACAGACACAAGCAGTTGCACATCAAGAAAAACCCACCAGCAGAAGAGCACATAGGTGGCAGAACATCGAGAGGAGCAGAGGAGCAGAAGAGCACATCGATAGGCACTGGAAGATGTCAGCAGGACATCAACTGGTGGAATGATGTGGATGCTGAAGGGAATTTGGCCAGAGCAGCAGAGGGGAGTTGGGCCACCTTACTTCAGGCAAAAGCCATCCTTCCACTCTATATCCCTGCTGGCTCCTCATCCATAAAAGCCCTCTGTCCTTGCGATAAGGCAGAGCATCTAATTGAGCTGATGAACACAAGCTGCCTACAGACGGCAAAACTAAAGAGGGCATTGTAACATGCCCTCTGGTGCTTAAGGAGCTGTAGACATGCACCCTTAGATGCTGCTGTGGGGTTTGAGCCAGGCTTCCCACAATCTGCCCATCTGCATGTTCCCTCTAGGAGTTCTGAGCAGTAGGGCACTGAAGAAGTGAGTCACCTTCCCATCACATACCCTGCCAGGGGGACAAAGGAATTTTTCCCGTTTCATATAAGATAGTTTTTTCTTTTGTCTTGATAATTCCTGAAGCACCACCCCATAGCTAGGCTCATAAGAATTCAGTAACTGTTTACCTAACTTAATTAAATAAAATTAATATTATCTACAAAATATTGTCTAAGCACACAGGAGATTTCTTTAAGCCTAAAGAATTTCCTTTTTGATTTGTTTTGTTTTAATCAAAATATATAAACCCAATTCTAACTCAGCTTAAGAAGTGTAACAAAAATGAAGAAATGAGGGAGTCGATGAAGATAAGCCATTAGCAGTGAGTCAAAAGAAGAGCCTCATAGTCTCTTTAGTTAATGAAAATATCATTCCTTTGGCAGAGTATCCCTTTTAGTTTATTAAAGAGAAATAAAAGTTACTTGAGAACCACACATAATGTGGAAAAATGATTTTCTTTTTTCTGCAGAAGAACGCTACATCACTTACATGACTGTACCTGATCATAGTAGAAAACATATTAGGTGTTCACTTGTCTTCTCAGAAGCCTTATCACATGCAAAATTGTTACAGACACCTTGCAAGAGCTCTTCATTTAAAACTAATCTCTTCATTTCCCACATGGAAGCTAGGATTCTATCCACATTCATCCTGCTTGTGCTTACATTAAAAACAAAAACCCCACACAAAGACGCCTAGGCTCCTTTTGGAATCTGGAATGAAGACTACTGAACTACTCCCTGCTCGTTCCCAGGTTCCCACATGTGAATCTACTACCATTCCTTATCACTGACATTAGCAAAGTTATTTTTCACATGCCCAGGTAGCCACCTTCTAATGACCTCCTTTTTTGCAAGCACATATTATATGAGAAGGATGATTTATTTGGTTTTCAAATTTGCAAACACAAGCCTATGCTTGCTTGTTTCATATCTATAAAATGTGGATCATAACACCTACAAGGTGCTTGGCAAGGATTAATGAGATGTTGTCTCTACAAACACGTCTGGTGGCTAAGGGAGGAAAAAAGATGAGACTCTGTTAATACAGGTTGGGGGTACACTTATGATGGGCTGTGTATAACAAATTTATATGATCATAAAACCATGTGGTTGTAAATTATCACTGCCTGTTACACAATACTAAAAAACTGCCTTAGACCTGAGGAAAAATCTCTCAGTGACAATAGGGGAAGCAGAGGTTGTGGAAGAGGTAAATACACCAACACACACACACACACACACACACACACACACACACAGTCTAACACTCTTTGGTTGCAGGAGCAGGAACAATTGCCAGCAGAAGCCATAGTTAAGTGGATATTTATTTGTTGGATCTCTTCAGATCTTAAGTGCCTGCCTGTCAATAAATGGTTTCAAGTATTTCCAACAATGCTCAGTCATATGCAACTTCTTGTAGCTGCCATACTATTGGATATGAGTGCTGCTTCTTTTCGCTTGAAATTTATAAAAGTGTGCCTTTTATGGCAGCAGCTCAGTGCAGAATCATCATGATGAATGAAAGATAAAGGCATATATGTGGATATCAGGGTTTAATTTCATTTCATGGTACAATAAAAATGTGCCCAGCCTTTGAATAGAGCATAACTGTGCTTCATATGACGTTCTGACATCCATTAGCTAGGTGCCAAATGTGTCTTTAAGGTTCATTTTCCTATTCCGCTTAAAAAGGAATGGAAATATGGCACCTCCCTCCTAGGGTTACTTTAAGTCAAGATAAATGTGAGGAAGGCCTTTGTAGTAGGCTAAAAAGTGGTTCCATAAAAGATACCAGGCACTAATCCCTGGAACTCTGTAAATGTCACTTTCCATGACAAAAGTCTTTGTAGGTATAATTAAGGATTTTAAGATGGTGAAATCATTCTGGATTATCCAACTGGACCCTAAATTCAATCAGTGGTATCCTTACAAGAAGGAGGCAGTGAGACAGCTGATACTTACAGAGGTGAAGGAGGCAATATGACCATGGAATCAGAGGTCGGAGTGATGCAGCTACAAATCAAGTAATGTCAGCTACCATCAGAAGCAATCAACAGATTTCTCCCTAAAACTCCTCAAGATAGTGTAGCCCTGCTGACACCTTGATTTCAACCCAGTGAAACTTACTTCAAACTTTAAACTTCTGGAGCTGTGAGAGAATAGATTTCTGGTTTTGTAAGTCACAAAGCTTATGGTAATTTGTAGTAGTAGCCAATAGGAACTAATGCACATGATTTACTGTAATGCTGGCCCTTGGTCGATGTTGAGTTATGTCATCTTATATAAGTGAACATAATATTATCCTTAATAACTGGAAGATACAGGATCTGAACTGTAGAATCTTAATTGATCTATTAAAATATTTTGCAGGCTCTATCAAATGGTCATCCTGCTTCTTTAAGCTCCTATAGCAGTAATAAGCCCAGAGTACTGTACTGCAAATCATTCTACTTTGCAGGTATCCCTAATGTTAAAAAATTCCTATACTCAGCCATAATTTGTCTCCTCAAATAATGCCACTCACTAATTCTATTTCTACCTTCTGGAGCAACATAGAATAAATCTATTCCTTGCTTTCAACTAAGAGCCCTTAATATTTTGGAAAACAATTATCATATCTAGTCAAAGTTCTCTCCAATTATATATATCAACTATTATTTGAATAATTAGGTTAATAAGATAGCCACTTCATCTTATCTCTGTTCCCCGTAAGACACTATTTCTCTCTTTCTACAAACATTCAAACATAGCCACCCATCTAGCCCATTCTAACACACACACACACACACACACACACACACACACACACAATCACAGAACTGTCTCTATAACTGACTCTACACACATTTCCAGAACCTGATTATTCCTTGTCATTCTAGTCTCATGTTTTTACTGCCTTTGAACATCTTCTAAACTTCAAAAAAATCATGTCAGAAAATAGCCTCACTATTCTTCTTCTATTACACCAGTTCCTTCTCTTATGCTTTCTATTTTCCTATTTTTATGAAAGCACCACAGTCTTAATTACCCAGCTTTTAAATCTCGAAGTCATTTCACTATTCTAATTTCTACTCCTCTACTGATTCCTTCCCCTAGCAAACAGTTATCTAGTCCTCTTGATACCTTGATAATATCTCAATCATTTTCCTCACCTTCAGTATTCACTCTCACAGTTTTGATCCTCATTAACTCTTACTGAATCAACTGTAATAACTGTCTAGAGATACTTTTATCTCTAATCTTTGTCTCCTTTTATGCATACTAAACAAAGATCTCAGCTACATTGCACTACAGTATAGCTCTTATTATAGCACCTGTTCTCAGAAAACCTCAATGGATTTCAGAAACATAGCCAAATCTTTTAGCTCCACAGACAAGACTTTCATGGCCTAGTTCCAGCTTAAAGTCCACATTTCATTTTCTATTATCTCACCCTCCATTCAAGTCAAATTGGAGGGATTAATATTAGCCTAAATATCACATGCATTTCTGTATTTAATTCTTCACCTATGTGAATGATAGGTTCAGATCTGTTTATAATGATACTTGTTTAGACACAGTAAATTTCTTATTGGTTGCATGGGTATGTATGTCTGAGAATATAGTTGGTGCTCTATCTATCTTATATGACAGACCCCAATCACCAGGCTACAGTAGTGCATTTATTACCTAGACAGGGCTAATCATAATGCTCTATCAAATTAGCCCCCTAATCTAAAGTAAGGATGAAGGTTGGGAGGTAAATAATCTGGGTGATTCAATAAAATGAAATCTCTGGAATACTTCAAACTGTTGATGAGTGGAAAGAATGAGAATGCCTTTACATCTTTGAACAAAAAGCTCTCAGATATGACTGTGGGGGACTAAGTCTCCCAACCCCAACTATAGTAGGAGAGAATGAGAGCTGAAAGGGAAACCTAACAGCATTTGGACGTCTGGTTCAGTGATTCCTATGACTAACTCCACTGTTAGAAAACTATTTTAGACCAAACAAAATAAAAATTATATAAAACAACTTTATCTTATAAATCTATTTAGGTATTTTATTAGATGCAAATAACCTTGAAATATAACAGACCTCTCTTCCTGAAACAAGTTGAGTGATGTGTTATTTGTATTTGTTTTTGGAGAACTCTAACACTTAATCCTTAATGCATAAACTTAACTTTTTAAATGCAAATTTCTAGTTACTGACCAAAGAAATTGGAGAAATTTGGAGAAAATCAAACAAAAATAAGTCTAATAAGTGTGTATATATGAGCAAATCATTATGACAGCAATATAAAGAATTAAAAGAATCCTAGGAATTTACTGTTATATTACTAACAGGGTCATGTGCCCACATCCCTTAAGGCTAGGATGGGCATTATTCGCTCTATTATTACTGGCCTAAACTGTGCTCCTTATTCTCTCCTATGTCATGGGGAAAAAACCTATCTCAAAAAGTAGATAGGAGTGCAAGGTAGGCAAAGATAACCACACACACACACACACACACACACACACACACAGAGAGAGAACTGATAAGTACTTCATTATGCAAGTCTGGTTAAAAATAGAAATCACTATGCTTTGCAGTAAAGTAAGTTTTTCATGCCATCCTTCAGCAACATGTCACTATGTGTCACCTTTTCCTGTGAATGGTTAATATGAATGTCAACTTGATTGGATTAAAGGATGTAAAGTATTGTTCCTTGATGTGTTTGTGAGGGTGTTGCCAAAGTAGATTAACATTTGAGTCAGTGGACTGGGAGATATATATATATCATATTAGTTCTGTTCTCTAGAGAACCCTGACTAATACACTGCTAGTTTAAAAATATAATAAACTGAGATAAACAAACCTAGCAATAAAATAAGTACAATAGTTCATATTTCAACAAGTTAAATTTATAATAATATTTAACATTTATTGAATGTTTACTATGGATCAGGTACCATGCTTAGTGCACTATACATAGCATCTTATTTACATCTCACAATTACTCCATAAAGTAGAGGCCTCTTATGTTTATTTTACACATTAGGAAACCCAGGCTTAGAGAGGTTATGAAACTTGACAGGTCATATTTGGAAGAGGCAAAGGCAGTTGTAGATCTGTCTGACTTTAGAGCTTAAGCTTAGTTAAGCTCTGAGATATATATGCTGCCACAAATTTCTGAAAGTAGTGTTAAAACTAGCTTTCTTGAAATTTTAAACTAGAGCTATAATTACTCATAATTTCAAGCCCTTAAGGATTAAACTGAAATGCGTATCTGAAAATCTGGGGATAAAAGTGTGCTTAACTGCACTTGAATATTATCATTTCTTAGATTGTTTGCAACATAACATTATTTTATTTTACATCTAGCTATTTTAACAAAAAAGAAATTTAAAAGGCTATACATATGAAAATGTAGACAGTGCTTTCTAACTCAGTTTATTGTGACTTTTTACTGGCACCAAGCCACTTTAACCAAGCAATGTCTATTTATCAAGCGTAAGGTCTTTTTTTGTTTCACAAAGACACAGTTAGGTTGTAATATCCTCTGACAAGCATATATCTGTGAATTAAGACCAATACAAAGTCTATTTTATATTAATTATATGAACCATTCTAAGAAGCAACTATGATTGGAAGGAAAATTATCTATTTAAAATGTATATCCTACAGTAAAATTTACAGAGTAAAATTAGGGAAATAGATAAAATGTAGACGGAACATAAGAAAGCAAGAACAGACAGGATGAATGCTAAGATTATTCTTAGTACTATCTTAAGACCCATGATTTCTCAGGTACTGCAATTTCCAAAATATCAAAATTATATTTGTAAGATAAGACATATTTAAGACCAAACTTTACAGTGATGTGCAGCACATGATCCAGAAAGGTTCTGACATCAGGCCAGAAATTTCTGCTAAGAGATTTCAGAGCCTAATTAAATAATGAGCAGATTCTGTCAGTGTTGAGATGCCTTGAACTTTTCCTGTCACTTTATAGTGCACTTTAGTCTAAACCTGGTATTTCAATAGCACCACTAACATCAATCTTCTTTTCTGACATTAAAGCCTTACAGATTAAAAGTAAAAGATCATGAAATGCTATTAATAAAACCATTATAAGGTAAAAAGGTATACTGGTAAGACCTTCTCTGTAGATCAATAAAAATGTTATGTCAGGGGTAAGTTGGCATTGGAAATACTTTTGGAAAAGCATATTTAATTATGAGCTATATTAATGGTTATTCATTAAAAGCTTGGAGGTAGAGAAAATGTAAATACACAAAGCATTAGTAACAGACTCTGCTCTTTGTATGACTCGTGTGACTCATGACTTTCCTTGAAGAGCTGAGAACACAGAAATCACAGAAATGAATATTTTCCTTCAACTTTATGTGGTTTAGTGAAAGTAATCAGAGTGCCTACTCTTTGTTCACTTTATAAAATTTACTTAAAAGAATTATGTGCTACTTGAATGAAAAATTCAAATTTATATATCCTCTTTCTTTTTTCTTTCTTTCTTTCTCTTTCTTGCTCTCCTTCCCTCCCTTCCTCCCTCCCTCCCTCCCTCCCTACCTTCCTTCCTTCCTTCCTTCTTCTCTCTCTCTTTTCTTTCTTTCTCTTTTTTTGAGACAGTTTTATTCTTGTTGCCCAGGCTGGAGTGCAATGGTGTGATCTTGGCTCACTGCAAACTATACCACCTGGGTTGAAGCGATTCTCCTGCCTCAGATTCCCAAGTAGCTGAGATTACAGGCAGGCGCCACCATGCCAGGCTAATTTTTGTATTTTGTATTTTTAGTAGAGATGGGGTTTCACCATGTTGGTAAGGCTGATCTTGAACTCCTGGCCCCAGGTGATCCACTTACCTCGGCCTCCCAAAGTGCTGGGATTACAGGTGTGAGCCACTGTGCCTGGCCCAAATATATACTTTTTTAAAATAAAAACTTCTATAACATGGAACTAAACTAGAGCTATAATTATCCAATTATAAGGATTGACTAGTAAAGACTACTAATTAGGAATTATGATTTACAATATAATTAATTTTAATACACTTGTGGCTATATATTGGCATTACAGAAGTTAAAAAAAAAGCCCAACAACATTAACCAATGACTAGGAACTCATACGCCTTTGCTTGAATGGCCAGCTTTTCTGTTTGCCTTTAATGTGCTATGACATGTGTTGCAAGTGAAACTGTAAGGTTGAGAGCAAAGATCATATAGAAGACCAAGAAGATTCTGATTTTGTAGATCAAAGAGCAAATGAGAATTTTTGATGTTTGTTTTTTATTAGTTTTGTTCCACTGATTTTTCTCTTTTTGGTTTATAATAGCAAAAATATACATATAACTAGAAAAAAACTTTATAATTAAAATCTTTAGTATTATGTGTCTAAATTGCTCTACCCTTTAACTACTTTATTAATAACAAAAGAGTATTTTATATGCAATTTTTGGTAATAATTTAAAAGGTTACTAACTCTCTACGACCAAGATCCTGACTATTAGAACAGGGGGAAGTAAGAGGGCTGAAGCAAGTAACAGCATTCTAAGGATATTGTCTTGTTGAAAAAGAGAATATAGATGCTGGTTAATTCTGTGCATTGTTAGAAAATATGTAAAGCGTATGTTAATTTTTAAACTACCTACTAGAATAATAAAAATACAAGGCATACATAATCAAACAGTTAAAAGTAAAAGGTAAAATGGAAGAAAGTGTAGTGAGTGAACGATAAAACAATCATTAAAAGTTTGTATAAAGTAAATGCGTTATATTAATACTAAGTAAAGGGGAAGAAAGGGTGGAGGCACTGACAGCCCTCCAGAGGCCACATCCTTTGTGCCAACTAGAACTTGCTTGAATGCAGAAAGAAAGCAATGATATTCTAATAAACACAAATGGCAAAGCAATCCTATCGTACTCTTTCTTACTCATAATTTTGGGGGAAAATGATGGTATTGAAAGAAAGAGAAAAGAAAGAGAAACCCATAGTTCTTTTTTACACTCCTTTATCCACCAGTAATCCAAAGGTAAAGAGTTTTGGTAGAACGTACACCTATCAAGAAGTAGAATAAAATGTTAATTTTGTACAACCTTCACTTTTCTGGTAATACACCATATGCAAGGGAATACAACTTGTGTAATTTTGGTGATTCCATACACAGGTTAAATGCTCTTATATTTGCATTTAAAACTTGCATTGGAGAAGGGGGGTTCAAGATAGCAGACTAGAAGCAGCTAGTGTGCACCTGCTCTCATGAAAAGGAAACAAAGTGGAGAGTAAATACTAACTCTTCAGGTGAATTGTCTGATAAACCATATCAGGATCCATCAAGGGAGTAAGAGAACACATAAAGAACAGAGAAGAGTGAGAAACCATGTCAGGATCCATCAAGGGAGTAAGAGAACACGTAAAGAACAGAGAATACTGAAACTGGGCAACTACTCACCTGGGACCAGTGCAGAGCCAGAAGAAGCTTCCTAACACAGGGAAAGGGGGAGAGAGTAAGAGCTCCTGGGGAATCCACACTTCCTACAGGGAACTGTGCAATCTTGGGAACTGGAGAATCACCTCTTTCCGTGGCCTCTAGACTGATACAGAAAGCCACACAGAGATTTTGCAGAAGCAATACTCGAGCACACAAGGTATCCCACAGGTGTTGAATCCCTGAATAGCCTTGTACCAGCTGCAATAACACCAGTAAAGGCCACAGTTGGGGTGCTGGGGGAGCAGTCAGACTACCTCACACCTCCTTGCCAGACAAGGCTCTGCTCTTGCTTCCAGCACTGTCATCTAGCTGCTCCTAGCCAGGTGGAACTTGCTGGCTTAGGCTTCCAGCTCAGTGGCCCTACCCATGCCTGAATGCTGCAGGCAGGCACAGCTCTGTATTCCCCCGGAAAACATGCAGATGGCAGGCTGTGTGATTCCCCGAACTCCTGTTGCTCTTGGTCAGACAAGGCCCACTGGTTTGGGCAATGTCCAGGCAGGAGAGAAGGCCCTGCTTCTCAGAACACCAAGAGTGGTAAGAAGCCCAGGTTCATAGGCCAGCAGAGGAGTGGGGTATGCCCTCCCTCCACAGAGCCAGTATAGGAAGGGTATAGCCTGTCTACCACCCCTGGCCCCTCCTGAGGGAGCCCCATAGCCTGGAACAAGTGAGAAAGGAAATGCAAGAACAACAACACTAATCAAAGGGGGATCCTCTAAAACCCAGGAGCAGATTTGGTGAGAGGGTCATATCTCTTTTCCTCCCACCTTTAGTATATCTATGAACATTCTAAAACACAAAAGAGCCAATCTGCTGGCCATCATTCTTAAGCAGCATCTATTGAATAGCAGCTCAAACTACAAAATCAATAATGTTTTGCCAGGATACAGCACCTGTGAAACATAAGGCAAAAATTAAGCCACAAATAAAGATTCTACACAGAGCCTTGCCCTTCTGAAAGCACACACAGAAATAAAGCCAACTGATTACGCTTACACCACAGTAAAAGGAACACCAGACCTCTCAGATGAGAAAAAATCAGCATAAAAATTCTGGCATTAAAAAAGTTAGTGTGTCCCCCTACCTTTAAAGGAACACACTATTACTCCAGCAATGGTTTTTAACCAAATTGAAATGTCTGAAATGACAGACAGAATTCAGAATATGGATGTCAAGGAAGCTCATCACAATCCAGGAGAAAGCTGAAACCCAATCCAAGGAATCCAGCAAAATGATCTAAAAGCTGAAATGAGAAATAGCCATTTGAAGAAATAATTAAACTGAACTTCTGGAATTAAAGAATTCACTGAAAAAAAATTATAATACAGTCAGAAGCATTAAAAAGATTAGACCAAGCCTAGAAAAGAATCTCAGAGCTCAAAAACCAGGTCTTCAAATCACCTCAGTCAGACAAAAGTAGTGAAAAATGAATTTTAAAAAATAAACAAAACCTCTGAGAAATATGGGACTATGTAAAGAGACCAAATCTACAACTGACTGGCATCGCTGGGAGAGATGGAGAGTGAGCAAGCAACTTGAAAAACATATTTGAGGATATAGTCTATAAAAATTTCCCCAATCTTGCTAGAGAGGTGAACATGCAATTTCAAGAAATATAGAGAACCCCAGTTAGATACTATATAAGATGACTCTCCTTACAGCATATAGTCATCAGATTCACTAAGACAAACGCAAAAGAAAAAATTCTTAAAGGCAGATAGAGAGAAAGATTGGGACACATATAAAGGGAAACTCATGAGGCTAGCAGCAGACCTCTCAGCAGAAACCTTACAAGCCAGAAGAAACTAGGGCATTTTTTCAGCATCCTCAAAGAAAAGAAATTCCAACCAAAAATTTCATATCCCACCAAGCTAAGCTTCATAAGGGAAGGGGAAATAAAATCTTTCTCAGACAAGCGAATGCTAAAGAAATGTGTTACCACCAGACCAAGACCAGCCTTATGAGAGGTCCTTAAGGAAATGATAATCATGAAAACAAAAGATCAATACTTGCTACCACAAAAACACACTAAGTATGTAGCTCGCAGACAACATAAAGTGATTACACAATGAAGTCTACAAAACAACAGCTAACAAGATGATGACAGAATCAAAATATCACATATCAATACTAACCGTGAATACCAATGATCCAAATGCTCTGTTTAAAAGGCATAAAGTGGCAAGCTTGATGAAAAGACAAGACCCAACAGTCTGCTCTCTCAGGAGACCCATCTTATATGTAATGATGGCTTTAAGTAAAGACATGGAAAAAGAGCTACTAGGCAAACAGAAAACTAAAAAAGAGCAGGAGTTTCTCATCTTATATTGCATAAAATGGAATTTAAACCAACAACAATCACGAAGGGCAAAGAAGGGCATTATATAATGATAAAAGGTTCAATTCAACTAGAAGACTTAACTATCCTAAAGATATATACACCCAACAATGGAGCACCCAGATTCACAAAAAGAAGTTCTTTTTGACCTACAAAAAGACACAGACAACCACACAATAATAGTGGGGTACTGTAACACCCACTGATAGCTTTAGACAAATCATTGAGGCAGAAAACTAACAAAGAAATTTTGGACTTACAATTGACACTTGACAAATTGGACAAAATTATATCTATAGAATACCCCCAAACCAAACCACAGAATATACATTTTTTTCATATACATACAGAACATATTCAAAAATCAACCACATGCTCGGCCATAAAGCAAGTCTAAGAAAATTAAAAAAAAATTAAATCATACCAAGCGTACTCTTGGACCACAGGGCAATAAAAATGGAAATCAGTACAAATAATATCTCTCAAAACCACAGTACTACATGGAAATTAATCAACTTGCTCCAGAATAACTCTTGGGTGAACAACAAAATTAGGGCAGAGATCAAAACATTTTTTGAAATTAAAGAAATCAAAGATACAACTTGCTAAAATCTTTGAGGTGCAGCTAAAGCAATGCTAAGATGAAAATTTATAGCTTAAATGCCTTCATCAAGTAGTTAGAAATGTTTCAAATTAATGATGTAACGTCACACCTGGAGGAAAGAGGAAAAAAAGAACAAACCAAATGCAAACCTAGCAGGAAAACAGAAATATCTAAAACCAGAAAAGAACTGAATGAAATTGAGATGCAAGAGACCATACAAAAGATCAATGAAACCGAGAGTTGATTATTCAAAAGAATAGATAAGACTGAAAAACCAATAGCTATATTAACAGAGACAGAAAAAAGAGAAGACTCAAATAAATGCAATCAGAAATTATGAAGATGACATTACAACTGATTACACAGAAATAAAAAAAGATCCTTAAAGAGTACTGTGAACACCTTTGTCACATGAATTAGAAAATTTAGAGGAAATAGATAAATTTCTGGAAACACACACCCTCTCAAGATTGAAATAGGAAGACAGTGAAGACCTGAACAGATCAATAACAAGTTCTGAAATTGAATCTGATATAATAATTTTTAAAAACCCTATCAAGCAAAACATCCTGGATGAGATGTATTTACAGCCATATTCTACCACATATATAAAGGAAAACTGGTACCAATCCTACTGAAACTATTCCAAAATATCAAGGAGGAGGGGCTCCTCCCTAACATAGTCTATGAAGTCGGAATCATCCTGACATGAAAATCTGGCAGACACAATGAAAAAAAAATACTACAGCTCAATATTCCTGATAAACATTGATACAAAAATCCTCAACACAACACTAGAAAACAGAATCCAGCAGAATATCAACAAGTTAATTCACCACAATCAAGTAGGCTTTATCTCTGGAATGCAAAGTGCTTCAAAAATCAATAAATGTGATTCACCACATAAACAGAATAAAAAGCAAATACAATATGATCATCTCAATAGATACAGAAAAGGCTTCAGTAAAATCCAACATCCCTTCATGATAAAAACCATCAACAGACTAGGCACTGAAGGAACATATCTCAAAATAGTAAGAGGCATCTATGACAAACTGCCAGCGAACATCATACTGAACAGGCACAAGCTAGGATCATTGCCCTTGAGAGCTAGAACAAGACAAGGATGTCCATTCTCACCATTCTTATTTCACATAGTACTGAAAGTCCTAACCAGAGCAATCAGGCAAGAGAAAAAAGTAAAATGCATCCACATGGGAAAGAAATTACACTCTCTCTCTCAGCTGATGATATGATTCTATACAGAGAAAACACTAAAGACTCTGCCGAAAGTCTCCTGTAACTGATAAACAATTTCAATAAAATTTCAGGATACAAAATCAATGTACAAAAATCAGTAGCATTGTTATACACCAATAATGACCAGGCTGAGAGTCAAATCAAGAAAGAAAATGAAAACCTAGGAATATAGCTAACCAAGAAGATGAAAGATCTCTATGAGGAGAACTGCAAAACAATGCTGAAAGAAAGCAGAGATGACATAAACAAATAGATAAACATTCTATGCTTATTGATTTGAAGAAAAAATATTGTTAAAATGGTCATACTGTCCAAAGAAATTTAAAAATTCAATTATATTCCTATCAAACTACCAATATCATTTTTCATGAAATTAGGGAAAACAAGTATTCTAAAATGCATATGGATCCGAAAAAAAAAAAAAAAAAAAAAAAGCTTACATATCCAAAGCAATTCAAAGCAAAACGAACAAAGGTGGAGGCATCACATTACCCAATTTCACACTATACCATAAGACTATAATAACCAAACAGCATGGCACTGGTACAAAAATAGACACATAGACCAATAGAACAAAAGATAAAACTTAGAAATAAAGCCACACACCTACAACTATTGATATTCCATAAGGCCAACAAAAACAAGCAAAGGAGAAAGGACTCCCTATTCAATAAATAATGTTGGGATAACTGTCTAGTTACATGCAGAAGAATGACATTGGACTCTGCCTTTTACCATAAACAAAAATTAACTCACGATGGCTCAAAGATTTTAATGTAAGACCCCAGACGATTAAAATCTTAGGAGACAACTTAGGAAATACCTTCTTGTTATGAGCTTTGGCAAAGAATTTTTTTAAGTCCTTCAAAGAAATTACAACAAAAACAAAAATTGACAGTGGGACCTAATTAAACTAAAGATCTTCTGTACAGCAAAAGTAACTATTAGTAGAGTAAACAGACAGCCTATGGAATAGGATAAAATATTCACAAACTATGCATCTGACAAAGGTCTAAAGTTCAGAATCGACAAGGAACTTTAAACAAATCAACAAGCAAAAAACAAATAGCCCCTTTAAAGAATGGGCAAAGGACATAAACACATACTTCTTGAAAGATGTACTGGTGGCCAACATACGAAAGAATGCCCAACATTGCAAATCATCAAAGACATGCAAATCAAAGCCACAATGAGATACAATCTCATACTAGTCAGAATGGTGATTATTAAAAATTTTTTTAAAAAAGATGCTAATGAGGCTGTGGAGAAAAAGGGAATACGTATACACTGTTGGCAGTAATGCACATTAGTTCAGCCACTGTAGAAGGCAGTGTGGAGATCTCCCAAAGTACTTAAAACACAACTCTCATTATATCTAAAAATTCCATTGCTGGGTATATACCCAAAGGACAATAAATTGTTCTGACAAAAAGACACATGCACTCACATGTTCATTGCAACACTATTCACAATAGCAAAGATGTGGAATCAAACTAGGGGTCCATCAAATGGTGGATTAGATTTAAAAAAGTAATACATACACACCATTAAATACTATGCAGTCATAAAAATGAACAAAATCATATCCTTTGCAGCAACATGGATGCAGCTGGAAGCCATTACACTAAGCAATTTTACGCAGAAACAGAAAACCAAATTCTCACTTATAAGTGGGAGCTAAACATTGAATACACATGGAAAAATAACTAGAAGCAATACAGGAGGGAAAGGAGGGAGGGGCAAGAGCTCAAAAACTACCTATTAGGTATTATGCTCATTACCTGGGTGACGGGATCATCTGTACTCAAATCTCAGTATCACCCAATACACCCATTTAGCAAACCTACGCATGCACTGCCGAATCCAAACTCTAAACAAAAAGTAAAATTGAAAGGATAAAAAATAAAAATGAAAATAATACTTACATTGCACAATATAAAAATAAACATTAAAGTTCATGCTAATAATTGTAAAAGTAAAAATTTTCTTTACTTATAGCAGTATTAAATAGCAAAATACTAGCATACACATACACACAAAATCTATGACAAGTTGAGGGACCAAAGAAGAAATAAAAAAACTTTACCTTTTAGTACTTTTAGTGGCTTTTTTTCCTGGTTTTTAAACAAAAGATACTACATTTTTATTTGGTAATGGGCCATACTAATTGTGTCAATTAGACTTTAAACAATTTATTTAAAAATGGAGACTAACAAGCCTGCCACATACCAAAATCTGTAGGGCATACCCAAAGTAAAAGAAACTATATTCTTAAATACAGAACATTATAGTCTTAAATATATCTAATTAAAATTAAGAAAGAATAGCTGGGCATGGTGGCTCATGCATATATTCCCAGCACTTTGGGAGGCGGAGGCGGGTGCATCACCTGAGGTCAGGAGTTTGAGACCAGCCTGCCAACATGGTGTAACCCCATATCTATTAAAATTCAAATATCAGCTGAGTGGGATGGTCGGTGCCTGTAATCCCAGCTACTCGGGAGGCAGAGACAGGAGAATCTCTTGAACCCAGGAGGCAGAGGTTACAGTGAGCCGAGATGGCACCATTGCACTCCAGCTTGGGAACAAGAGCGAGACTCCCTCTCAAAAAAAAAAAAAATAAATAAATAAATAAAAAAATAAAAGGAATGAATAAAAATAAATGAGTTAAGCTTTCAACTAACCATTCATCTCAATGTACTGGGATACAGCAAAATAACACAAAAATACATAGAAATTTAATATAAAAGAAAGGCACAAAACAAGAACAAATAAAATAAAAATATAAGAAAATAAATAAAATGAAAAGCATTTTGTTGAGAAAATGAATGAATTTGTGGGATGTCTGACAAACAGCAAATGGCAAAAACATGAAGACTGATAAAGTGGGAATAATTAACATGGAGACTATTTAAAATGAGAACAATATAATATTAATAAGTTTACATAAATAAATTTCAAGTTAAAATGTTCTAAAATATATAAATTACCAAATTAGGCTCAATAAAAATAGAAAACATGAAGTAATATACATAAATGAGAAATAATTTCAAGATTTAGTCCTAAAAAGGCATGTGCAAATGCCTTTATGAAAACAAATATCTGGGAAGATGATAAAATCTATGTTATACAAACCCATCTGAAGAATAAAAAATAAGAGCAAGTTCTCCAAATAGGTCTATAAGCATGAATAACTCTGACATCAAACCCAAATACACATAGAAAAAAACACTGTGTGTCCATCCAGGTTTACCATGAGCCTAGATGTAAAAATCTTGAAATTCTGAATATAATCTAATACCTATAATTATTTAAATTTTAAAAATAGCAGACTAAAAATTGGGAAGAAAAAAATTATTTAACTTCATACTGAAGTATTAGAAGTATTTCCATTAAAGTCAGAAACAAGCTAAAATTTTCTGCTATTATTTCCACTCCTCAATATAAGACTAAAAGATATAGCTAATATGATTTTAAAAAGTAAAGAAACATAAGTATAAATAGTGGGAACAAAGCAGCTATTATTTTCATTTGATAGTGTGGTTTATCTAAAATTGAAAAACTCGTAAGAGAGTTTTATATGGAGTCTGGACACAAGATTAAATCAGCAATATTAATTTTTAAAAAATAAACAAAATTAATTATCTTCAGTGTAACAACAAAATTTCAAAGAAAACCATAAAGCTTTGAATCTAGTGGACTTTATTGATTAACCTGGAAAGACTGAAAAAAATGGAGAAAAGTACTGTTTTCTCTACTAAAATAATATTGTAAAGATGTAATTATCTTTCAAATAAATGTATACATGCAATGCAAGACTAATGCAAATCTCATAAAAATATTTCATGTATCTTGACAAACTGATCCTAAATAATTTGGAAGAGGAAACATACAGGAATAATCTATAATATTTTGAAGCAGAAAGAAAAATTAAAAGTGTCTTTCTAGATACCAAATCATATATAAAACTTTATAATGACTGTAGCAATGTGGAAAATTATGTCAGTGAAATGTAATGGATAGTGTGAAATGTACCTGTATATTTTTGGAATTTCAGTTTGATGAATAAAGAATGTACTACTCAATGAACTGTTTTAAAGCAACTGGCTATCTATCTGGAAAACATTTATATTTGTACCTCACACCATATACAAATATATATTTTGGATGAAATAAAGAGCTGAATAAAAGCAATAAAGCTATTAATATACTGGAAATGTTTGTAAACTTAAAAAAAATTTTTTTTGCTATTTAATACATGATAAAATTCAGAAGCAATAAAATAAAGCATGAGAAATTTGTTTTATAAATATACAATTTCCATAAGCTAAGGTACCATTGTAGTGTTAAGAACAAGTAACAAACTAAGGTAATAACAAACACAATATATTCTAACCCAACTGAGACATAAACAAAGCAGTCAGGTTGATAGAGATCTAAATGTCACATTTATTAGTGATAAAATCATTGGAAGACCTGGGATTAGGTTTGAAGGAGAAATGATTTTGTTATGACTGTTTGCAAAATTAAACTTACCATGTTGTAGGTGGAACTGAACAATTACAGACCCCCTTCTACTGCCCATGGAGTCCTGACCCATCTAAAGCTCATGGCATAGAGGAGAAAAGCAAAATAGATTTTTTTTTCTGGAGACAAGCAGGTACCAAATAAAAGATGGCAACAGGCTGAAAAGAAACACATCAATCTGATAATGAGGGTCCCTCTAGGGAAAAGAGCCTGGTACTGGGAACAGTGAAGGCAAGCTTTCTTGGACTGTTTATTTTTTAAATTTATGAGAAATATGTATGCATTATTTGGTGATTAACAATTCAGGTGGAGAGACACAACAAGAGCCCTGGCTTTAAGTCTCATATCTGCTAACAAATAGAGTTATCTTCAAGGATGAACTCCATCAATTTGGACCCTAATTCATTACTGTTTTAGTTGGGGTAAACAACCCAGGTGACCCTTTTCAGCTCTGAAATTTGCAAACATCCTAGTAAAAATATGGGAATTTAGGGCCAATGTTTCCTACAGGAAAGGCTTGATATCTATCCACTCGACTCAAAACAATCCCAGCCACATGCCCACAGCATGTGTGCCAAATGTTCATGGCTAGTGGCTCTCAAGATGAAGTGTTTGCTCATTAAATACCTAGGTTATTGCCGCCTCTGTTTATTGCCTTCCAAGGATTGGTAAGTGGGAAGGAGAGCTGTCTATCCAGTGACCCAAGTGCTGCATAAAGTGGTCCCTGGGCAGACCTGCTGACTGCTCTTCTTTTGCACTCTGTGAGCCAGAGGCCTCTTCCAGATTATCTCATTTAAATTCCTATGAGTCTCTGCTTATCCCCAATTAGACTGAAAGCTTCTATTTAGAAGGAATTGTGTCTGGAACTGTTTTTAGGAGCTCAGACTTTGAAGACTTGGGTTTTAACTTGGGCTTAGCCACTTCTTGGCTGAAGGTGACCTCAGGGGCATTATTTAAACGTCTTCCTATGATGAGTGTTTCCATTTGTGAAGGATTGTTTTAAGGATTATGTAAGGTATGCCGTGCAGGTTAAGTATTTTTTACACAGTAGTCTTGCATTATTATTGTAAAAGTTAGAAAATTTAAAAAAAAACATTCAAAATGAACATTTACTATTTGTAGGGTCCTTTTAAGAGCTGACTTTACAAGTTGTGAGACAGCATATTTGTGGCCAAGTATCACATAAGAAACCTAGTACTTGGAGATGTCAAAAGTCTTGGTTCTAACACTTGCGCTGTGATTTTCCAGCTGTGTAACCCTGAACAAGTTACTTAAACTCTCCACACGTTGGATTCCTAGTATGTAAAATAGAGATTAAAATGTGCCATTTACAAGGCATTGTGCCTGCACCCAGTATGTATTCGATGAATATTGTAAAATAAATCAAAGCTCCAAATGCAGTGCAAACGGTAAAGTATATGAATGTTACACCATCTCTTTCATATATTTGATCAATATCATCTTCTCTGTAAGTTCTACCCTGGCCACCCTATTTTAAATCATATCCCATCTCCACTTCTTCCTGATTTCCCTCTTGATATTTCCAATATATGACAGAATTTTCATTTTATGTTTTTGTTCATTTCTCCCTCTATCCCATTATAATAAAAGCTGCACCACTGCTGTGTCCCAACTACCTTACATATTATAGGTATTTAACAATATGTGTTGAATTATTGAATAAATAAACCAATGAATGAATTATTGAAAGTCCTTGCACATCCATCTCCTCTTCTCCTCTCTATCTTTGGAGTACAAAACATGTTTTTCACCAAATGTGTGTGTCAACATGTCCATATGTAAAGTTAATGTATTTAAAAAAACATCTATCTCCTTAATTCTGTGGGCAGGGGTCATAGTGGGGAACCCTGCCAGTATATGACACCTCTGTCAACTGCTACACAAACACTGAACATAATAGAACAAAAACTCCTTTGTAACCGAAAAATATACTGTTTTCTCTACAGGAAGCCTGAGATAATGCTGGAAGATGAAATTGCTTTGCCTGAGCAATTTCATTAGGTGCTACAAGCATGGGGAATGGCTTGCTGCTGAGCTGCTAGCAGTATAAATACAGGCAGAGTAAGCAGGAATGAGAATCAGAGGCTCAAAGACCTAGCTGAAATGATCCCACTTGACCCACTTGGTGACATCAGAACTTCTGGAGCTCAAGAGAGAAGTGCTGTAGAAATTTTTTTTACTATGAGATTTTTTCTTGCGATAGGCTAAGAAGCTTTATGTCCACCACAGTTTTCCTTTTTGGGTACAAAAGGTGACCACAGCCTTTAGAAAGGGTTCCAATTAACTTTCTTAGAAGTTTTCTCAATTCTCCCAGCAATTATCTACTATTCTTTTCCACTATTGTAATACAGTAATTGCAATGTTTTTAACCAAAGGCACCATTAGTAATTATTTCTACAACAGTTTTACTGAGTCAATACCAATTGGTGTCACCTCTAATATTTGACACTGTGTATCCTGGCACTGTGAAGGAACAACTAGCAGGGGAAGTAATTACCACAGAGCACAGCCACAGGCACCTTCAGAGAATGGCAGCACCCTAAGACTGCATCTTAATGAGTAGCCTTTTAATCTTCACCTCTTATCACTACTTCCATAACATGAAGCATTTCATAATTAGGATCATCATATCAGGTTTCAAGACAGAATGCAAATTATATTTAAAACCAGAAAATAACACCAAATAAGAAGTTGGTATGCTCCAAATAGTACAATGCATGCAAATTTTTCACCCTAAAAGCAAATGATCTTGTCCAGGAGTTAGAGTAATTAGGCTGCAATTATTGAAGTCCTATGCCTCTCAACTCCTTGTTCATACACTGTCCTGCCCTTCAATTCATATGGCCTCATAACAGTCACCTGGAATCTCCCCTACCTATAGATACTGTAAATACTAAGTAAAGCAAAAGCTGCATCATTATATTATTAGTTAAAAACAAAACGAGAGAGGATATGTTTATTTCTGCAGTGCTTGTTGGCTCTGACTTGGTAACCGGTGTGCAGATAGATGAAATTATAAAACGGTTTAAGGTCCATCTTTTGTCCATGATCTAAATCTCCAGATAATAAGGGAATAATTTTATTTGTTTGTTTGTTTATTAAGGAGCATTTGATTTTCTTGGATATAGTTTTTATTTGAAGGCTTGTTATTTTAGAAACGTTATGCACTTTCTGTTTAAGTATTCTACTAGAAAGATTAAAACAAAAAAATAAGAATGCATTGATCTGGAATCTTGGAATTTTACCCCCCTCACAAGTAGTAATATTTAATGATCTGTTAAAATGGGATTTTCTGAAAGGTTTTTTTATTATACATAAACAGCAGGGATCACTTTAGAATGGCTTCTCCTGCAATGTGGAATAGAGATGCTCTGTGATGGGTTGGATCACTTAATAAGAGAATACAAGATTCAGAATTTCTGTTCAAAGGCAAGATACCCCTAGGAAATACCAGGTTCAAATATGACTTGCATCTCTTTGATTTAACCCTATTGAACTAGTAAATATTATAGTTTATAGAGTTTAGGAAAAGGTCTCCTTTCTTCTTCTTTTACCATATACATAATTTGTTCTCTTTCTCTGTTCCTCTCACTATGCACACAGATGAAAGTAGATATAGCTACATACACACACCCACACATACCCACACACACACAGATGATAGATAAATAGGTAGACATAATCATAGCGAACATAGATATAGATACAGACATAGCAGCATTCATTGAGCTTGTTCTACTTGCTAGATGCTATTCTGGATTCCTTATATATGTTTCTATTTTGTCTATGATTACTCAGTTCATTGGGTGATAACATTTGTTGTGAAAATTTTCAGGAATGGCAGGGCTTGAACTGGGAAAAATAAAATAAAATTTAAGATCATGAATTAAAAGCTCTCTCTCTCTATATATATATATAGATATATATAGATAGATACATGGAGATGAATTAAGGAGGCTCAACAGATTAAGGCAGTAAAAATGCAAAGTTAGCTAACTATAAAAAAGATACACTATGGAGACCTATGGAGATTACAGAATTGTGACTAAATAACTTTTGAGTTGATAGCTGCTGTAAGTCTTCGAGAGGAAGAAATGCTACATAAAAAGTGGAGCTCTAGGAGAGACCGGAAGGCAAATTAACCTCCCTGAATTCAGTTTGAGACCTTCCTATCTGAATGCCCAAACATATATTATCCTAGCATTATGTAAATATTCAACAGTTAATCATATCATTATCTCTTAGCTTCTCATCACAATTTTTTTTTCTCTAAAACTGTATTTTCTTTTCTATGAAATGTTTGAGTGTCTTCACTAAATATAAATCCTTTAAAATTTTGGGAAGTCAGATTATTATGGTAATCAGCTTTTCCAATTAATCTATCTTGTATTTAGGTGGCAATAAAATAAAATGCTAAGGCATTTTCTCTTATACATTTATTGTCTATCAGTCATAGTTATGTTTTTGAAAGCAAAAAGATAATCTGTACCAGGTTTTTATAAAACAACCAAGGACGATGTCTAATCAAATGAGGTTACATAACAATTAGGAAATTATAAAGTAGTTTGGTATAAAAGCAAGTGGTTGTTTTACTGTTATTTAATTATTTTTGGCTGCCTCAAAGTACACCTATCCACTATACATTCTTATAATCACATATGAAACATTTTTTTCCTAAAAACTCCCATAAGATTTCAGTTAAATCTGACAAATGAATGCTGGAAGAAAGAGCTTCCTGAGTGGGAAAGTTAGAAAGGGATGATATTAATTTCCTGTAGTTTTATAGAGGTGAGAGAGATACAACCTCATTTGTGATAGGAAGAGAGGAGGGAGGGGCACCCCTTTTCCTCTTTAAAATATACCTGGAAGCTAGGGCCTGGAGCCAGGTACTACGCAGTTCTATTCCTAGGAGAGTTTCTGCTTCAAACTGTAGGAGAGAAAGATGTAGGAAAGCTTGCTCTCTGAAGGTGGGCAGAGAATAAATGTCATCATCAATAGCAGTAACAGCAGGACTAGCATGCAGGCAAGCTAAGACTGTAGCAGAGAGGAAGTTCACCAGTCCTCTGGAGGCAGCAAGGTTGTTTCTTATGACTTTGCCTGATTCTTGTACACAATATTATATTTGACAAGGAGCTTTCCCTTTCACCTGCTCTGTTTATCCTTAAAATATCCTTATGACACCATTAGAATAAGGAAAATATTAGGCTCATTTATTTTAAAACATTTTATTATATATAAATTCATATATACAAAGCAGATGTCACATGTATGTTATGTAATGAAGCAAATATCACCAACAATGGTGACCGCACCACCAAATGTAAGAATTAAACTTTATCAGTAACCTTGAAGAAACCAGTGACTTCTCTCTAATGTCATACATCTACATATTTCAATAAAGCTAGCTAATATCCTTAATTTTTAAAATAGCTTTGCCTTGTTTGTAAATTATTTTAGTATACATAAACAGAAACACATATGCAATATCTGTTCTGGGTTTTTTATATTTTAGTTTAATAAAAATGCAGTTATAACTCATTACTCTTTCTCAATTCAACATTATATTTCTAAGATTCACCCATACTGTTGTGAGTTGCTAGAGGTGACTCATTTTCACAGGTGTACATTATGTCACTGTGTGAAAATACCCTATCTATTCTCCCATCTATGGGTATTGGTACAGTTTCCATTTATTTGTTGTTATGAACAGTGCTTTTGTGAACATTCTAACTACTGTTTCCTGGTAGACATATACAAGAATTCTGTAGAGTATATCATAAACAGAAACAAATGAACTGATAAAGCCATATTATTTTTTTAGATTGTCTTTGTTTATTAATTTTTTGTCTGCCTAACATATATAATTAAAAGAGGAAATTAAAAATATCCTGCTATGTTAGTAATCTGTAAAATTCTGTAGCCCAACCAAAGTAGCTAGGAGGATAGAGGAAAGATCTTTTTCTCCCCCTACACATGCAAACTCTTTAGCTCCTTCTTTCTTTATTTTGTCTCTCATTTCTTTCTACTTTAGGCAGTGTCCCCAGTATACAAAAATATAATTTCCTCTATATCAAAGGTCTTCTTAGTTCTGCTTAAAAAGGAAACCACATATACCCATAACCTGTACATATAGTAATAGGAACAATGATACACACCTCAATATTTTACCAGTATAAAATTAAATCTATAGCAAACTATTAAATAATAAAACATCATAACCCAGAGAGAAAATGAAACCGCCTCTGCAAAAATTATAACTGAGAAGATTATGATGGTGAAAGAGGTCTGACCTAACTGACACCATCTTTCTTCTAACCTCCAAGCTGTCCTTGTTCATTGCTGTGCATATGCTGAACTAACTTTGGGAGGAACTTAGTTCATAGTTTAACTTTGAAACAAAAATAGTAACAGTCCTTTCCCAAAACAAACCCCCTTCCTGACTGAACACTAGACTGCCTTTTCAGGACTAGCCAGTTAGCCACAAGATTAGAAATTACAGTTTAGGAGTCATGCATCTGGAGGCTGCAAGATTCTGAACCAAATTGCTCCTGGGGACAACATTACCATTGTAAAATCTAAGATCAATGCTTGAGATATTTTGTAGACTCTGTACTTGACAGATGCACTGGCACCACCCAGATCAATAAATTGGCTCATCAAGTCTTGTGGTCCCCATCCAGGAAGTGACTCAGCTTCAAGAGGTGAGTCACTATGATTCTGACTCCCTTTGATTTTCAACCAATCAATACTCCCCACTTTCTGACCCCTTATCCACCAAATTAACTTTAAAAACCTCCATCCCTAAGTTTTCAAGGAGACTGATTTGAGGAATAATAAAACTCTAGTCTCCTGTACAGCCAGCTCTGTGCGAATTAAAGTCTCTCTCTGTTGCACTTCTCCTATCTTGATAAATTGGCTCTGTCTAGGCAGCAGGCAAGGAGACCCTGTTGGGTAGTTACTAAAGTATGGTTCATTTTAAAGCATGTTTTTTTCTTATTTAAAAATATAGATGAATCATAATTCAATTCTAAATAAAATGTATACAGAATGACAGAATTCTTGACTATTTAAATAATAAATAGAAAATAGGATCTTAGTTGACTTCATGATTGTTACTGTTAATAACATTCTTTTAAATCATTTATAACTTTTATAGGGAAACTTTCATCAGCTGTAACTGAAAGTAAAGGTGTTTAAATTTCACATTTCTATATTCTAATTGTGATATTTAATTAGGAGATTAGTAAGCCAAATCTTTCATTCAGAATTCTTCAGAGACTTAAAAGACCGCATGGAGTTGATCCTGAATTTTAGCCAAGGTCTGTATTGAGAACTAGTTATTTTTTTTCCCAGTTCATAGCAAATCATTAACCTAACACCGAGATTTAATGAATGCAAAACTATATAATACAAAAACACCTTTTGGAAACTAAAGAACCAATATTAACCTGTCTAGTTCTCCTGAAAAGAAAGAGCTCAAACATGTGAAAAGAGCAAGGTCTTCCTTAACTGATATGTCTTTCTTAGATTATAAGCCAAGAAACAGGTACCCTGTATGATGTCATATGTAATCAGAGGTTTTAAAAAGTACCTAAAGGCTGAAAATATGGTGAGGTACAGAAGGAGGCAACTGCCTATATTCACTGAAACTAAAAGGCACTTTAAAATTTTATTAAATATATAATATATAAAGAGACTGAATGAAATAAAGTAGCACAGAATAGGAAATTAGTATTTGTAAAAATAATCTCTGCTATTAAATTTTCCTGAATGGCAATTCTAAACAAGAGTTTACAACAATATAGAGAGTTCACTATGCTATAGATATAATCAGTATAAACATCTTAGAATTTCAAAATTTAGTTTTCTAATTCCCATTAGCTAAAGTGCCTTCTAAATTCATAGATATGGGTGGGTATGTTCAGATGTTGGTTTTCCACCTTTTACCACTTGATACAGTAAGTACATACATTAAAACATATTGTGATGTTATTACTAGGCTTTACTGGGATTAAAAGATAAATAACAGTAATAATCATAAGGGAAACTAAGATCCTATTTTCTAACCCAGAAAAGTAGAATATACTGACACAATAAAGTAGAAGGCACTACTAATCCAATACCCTAACCTAATAAAATAGATGGCACTGTTATCACAATTGATAAAGATATCCCAATATTTCCGAATGAATAGGAAGTAGGATACAGGGTAGCGTCTGGGGCTGTGGAAAGATGAGAGCCATACACACAGTTCAATTGTGATTTTTCACTTCAGGATGAGACAAGTTAAAAAAATATTTTCTGCTATTGCAAAACAAAACCTGTGTGTCACAAATTCAGGCCTCAGAATATCAAAAGAAAAAAAAAATCACGAACAGGATTTAAACAGTTCATATACATTGAAGTCATCATTGACTTCTACCACAGTAGCAGTTTCAGTCTGTTCTGGCTGTTTTGTTTGTTGTAAAATTTTGTGTATGTATGCATTAATAAGCGTGCATGAGACAGACAGCATATTAAGTATGCACAAGTGAGTCTACACACTTCCAAAGTTACTTTTTTTGTCAAAGGAGATGCATCTTTCTTGGTCCAAAGATCAAGTGACCTTTCCACTAATCTAGAAATAATTGCTGAATGCAAATATGCACCTATCACACCAGGAAGTAATGAATAATTTTTCTTTATCACACCAGGGAACAATGAACAATTTTAAAAAAAAAAAACTAACCTTAGAACTCTATGAGAGAGGATTTGAGAAAAGTCAAGCTGGAATCAAGGGTCATCCTACTACGCAGAGTAAAGTGAATAGTTCTCATAAAGGGTTTCATTTGTTGACAGCCCATTATATCATAGCCTTATGGACTTTAGTAAAAATTTGTAGAAATTCCAGTTGGCATATTCTCTTCACACATATTGAGATATCAGGTACAGTCTCCAAAACTCATTTTAAAAATAATCTCTAAGACTCGTGGGACAAAAATAAAGCAATCTATTGTATTAACAGGCCATAGAAATTATTATTATTGACCCAAAGTTAAGGGTGGAAGTGGGGAAGTATAGAGATTGTTAAATTGGCCTGTAGCAACATTTTATTGGCTAAAAGAGAAACACTTGTGAAAGAAACAAAGAAACATTAGCACTCCACATGGATGTCTCAAATGGTAAGAAAACAGAATGGATAAGACTGTGATGGTTAATAATATTAGGTGTCAACTTGATTAGATTGAAGGACACCTAGATAGCTGGTAAAGTATCATTTCTGGGTGTGTCTGTGAGGGTGCTGCGAGAGAAGATTAATATTTGAGTCAGTGGACTGGGAAAGGAGGACCCACCTTCAATGTGGGCAGACACCATCCAGTTGGTTGCCAGTGCAGCTAGAACAAAACAGGCAGAAGAAGGTGGGGTAAGGTGGCTTGGTGAGTCTTCTGGCTTTCCTCTTTCTCCTGTGCTCGATGCTTCCATCCATTCTTCCTGCCTTTGGACATCGGACTCCAGGTTCTTTGGCTTTTAGACTCCTGGACTTAAGTGGTTTGCCAGGGGCTCTTAGGCCTTTGGCCACAGACTGAAAGCTGCACTGTCAGCTACCCTACATTCCAGGTTTTGGACTCAGAATGAGACATTACTGGCTTCTTTCACCCTCAGCTTTCGGATGGCTTATCGTGGGACTTCACATTGTGATCACGTAAGCCAATTGTCCCTAATAAACTCCCTTTCACACACACATATGTCCTATTAGTTCTGTCCCTCTGGAGGAGCCTCACTAATAGAGACCTACTAATGGAGACTTACTATTTGATAGCACAACAGGTGACTATAGTCAATAGTAACACTGTACATTTTAAAATATCTTTTTTCTTTTCTTTTTTTTTCTTTTGAGATGGTGTCTTGTTCTGTTGCTCAGGCTGAAGTACAGTGGTACAATCTCAGCTCACTGAAACCTCTGCCTCCTGAGTTGAAGCAATTCTCCTGCCTCAGCCTCCTGAGTAGCTGGGATTATAGACATGCATCATGACACCGGGCTAAATTTTGTATTGTTAGTAGAGACAAGGTTTCACCACATAGACCAGGCTGGTCTCAAACTCCTGACCTCAGGTGATCTGCCCGCCTTGGCCTCCCAAAGTGCTGGGCATACAGGCATGAACCACTGTGTCTGGCCTAAAATATCTTAAAGAATGTAATTGGATTGTTTGTAACTCAAAAGATAAATGCTTGAGGAGATGAATACCCCATACTCCATGATGTGCTTATTTCACATTGCATGCCTGTATAAAAACATCTCATGTACCCCATATATACACAAACACACACAAACACACACACACACACACACACACATATATACACACATATATATGTGTGTATATATAGTATATATACACACATATATATGTGTGTATATATAGTATATATACACACATATATATGTGTGTAATATATATACTATATATATATAGTATATATACACACATATATATGTGTGTATATATAGCATATATACACACATAGTCTATATATACATAGTATATATATACACACATATGTGTGTGTGTGTAAAATATATATATATATATACACTATGTACTCAAAAAAATTAAAAATAAAGGCAGAAAAACATTTATAAAACATGGCATTCCAACATATTCATGTTTGGGTACTGCTGCTAAATCAAAGGCTTGCACAACTCCCCTTCCTAAGGCCCTGTACACTACTATTCCTGGGTCAATATAGCCTAGTTATATAAGAATTAGAGAAACACAATATAAACTAAGATTTTGAGCTAAATAATGAATTATAATAAATTATAAATTTTTTCTTCATGAAACTGTAACCAGATTCCTATGATGCTGACTTTCATAACATTGGAAATGTGTTTTCCTAAGCATTCTCAGACAAGCAGTTTCATTCTCTTCTACTCAAAGTACATTGTTTACATGTTTCATGCTGCAAAGCATGGCACCATCTTTCCTGACTTATCCTCCATCACCTTTCTATGAGATCATAACACAGGTTCTCTTTATTCACTTCAAAAAGTATTCTGTAGGAACCAAATCTAAACATATCCTTGGTGGATACTATAAATTTCAATATGATTTCTGATTTTATGTCCAACCCATGATTTTAAGAATTAGTTCATCTAGATAAAATTTTTAAATGTTGCAAGTATAATTTTACTCATTTAAAGCAAATAGAAATGACAACATGAAACAAAAACCAACTAACAAATTCTATTTTTCAGTTGCTTTATGTTGTGAATTGAATTGTATATCCCCAAAAGGTATGTTGAAGTCTTAACCTCCTGTACCTGATAATGTGATCTTATTTGAAAATCCAGCCTTTGGCAGTATAATATAGCTAAGAAATGATCATGTTGGATTAAGATGAGCCCTAATTGCTCTAATCCAATGACTGGTCTCCTTAAAGATGGGGGAAGTCTGGGGCCCCCAAACGTAGACACAGAGGGAAGAATGCCATATGAAGACAGAAGCAGAGACTGGAGTTATACACCTGAAAGTCAAGGAATGCCAAGGACCAATGGCTACACCAGAATCAAGGATGAAGCTAGGGAGGATTCTACCATTAGTCATAGAGAAAGCATGACTTCTTGATTTTAAACTTCTATTTTCCAGAACTATGAGAGAATAAATGTCTGTTGTTTTAAGCTGCCCAGTTGTGGTAATTTGTTACAGTAACTCTAGGACACTAATGACTTTATAATTAAATATTTGTAATGGTATTAACTATTAGAAATATTTTTTGGTCATCATATCTTTATAAAATAACATTGATTCTAACTGTTCCAATGACTTATCTGTATCAACAAGAATGAATTTAGGATAATCTAAATGTTTTATCAAAGACAAATTATCTGTAAGTTTCAGGCAACAACAATGTATAATTTATGAATATGAAAATGTTTTTTATTTCTAGCAAACAAAAACTATTGTTGGAGTGTTTTGTAGCTAAAATTAATGATTACTAAACAATATGAGGGGGTACAAAAAATGGTAAGACCTGGTTTCTGCATTCATATTGAAAGAAAGCACAGTTTTTACATATATGGATTAAAGCAGCATGCCTTGTGCCTAAAATATTACCATAAATGATTCTCCTGACTTTACTGCTCATTTTTGATGTTGAGCCTTTTAGCCCTACTTTTAAGTTGAAAATGAGTTCAGAATTGTATTCAATATTCATCTGACCTCCAGGTTACATTCCAAATAGCTTACTATTTGGCCATTGCAGCAGTTTGAAAAATTGCAGGAAGCCAGAAATAAAATGCCACTTGTCTACTGTACCTGATTCCTCAAGCCAAAAATGGGTTTTCTTGTGTGATGAAATATTCCAAGTAAGGCCTGGTAAACATAATAGAGCCCATAACTAGTATTATATTAGTTAGGGGAATGTCTACATCTGAGGTGCTGGAAGAGAAAAACGCAGATCAAAGCAATGGGTCTAAACAATTTGGCATCCTAAAGAAACTGATATTGAGAGATTGAATAGTCTTACAAATTCAATTAGTAGTGCCCATGACAAGATCTAGAAAACAGCAATGCTCATTCTGTTTTAGAAATAATGGCGAGGATCTGAATAGTAAAGCAGGAAAGGTTAAAGGCACTTCAAATGGAAGGCAGAGCCCTTCTTTACATTAATAAAGCCCTCCTTTATGTTAATCCTAAAGTTGTGCTTACAAGAGTTGACTACCATGTAGGGGTCTACAGAAAAATGGGTTAGTTCAGGGTTTCTTTGGAGATGGGGATATAGAAGTATTACCTGATAGACTATAGATAATCACAGTGATGGTGAAAGACTTGCTTGTCTTTTCCATAGTAAAAGAGGCAAGTCTGGGAAGGATGCACTTATGTTGTCTAACAACTAGAATGAAGTAGTAATAAAACAGGAATTGATAAATCTTCAGAAGTGGGGGGAAAATCACATAAGAAATATCTTTGAAGAGTTCACCAATGTTCGATGAGGGCAAGGTGAGGTGGAAGGAACACCATCCTCTAACCCTAATCATAACCAAAACACTAGACATTGCCCTGTTCATATTCCTTTAATTAACATGTGATCATCTAAATGTATGAATTACTAGACATTTTAATTCTGAAATCTACTGAGGAGCACTACAATTTTGACCTCTCTGTATTTCTCCCTCCAAAAAGGGATGCATCTTCACACATTATGTTCTTTGGAGCTTCTTAATATTGAACAGAGACAAATACATCAAAACAGAACAACAGTTATGTGGAGGTGGGGTCAAAAGTGGAAAGTCTAGGGGTATTTAGGGTAAAGAATTCATTACTCTGGTATGTGAGGGGTATCAACTGAATAAGAAAAGAGAATATTTAAGATGAATTCCCTATCTCCCTCTGTAGTCTTTGAGAAATTATTTCGGTGAAAAGGTTTATTTTCTTTTGACCATACTAACAGTCTCAGCCTAGATCATGAAAATCCTGGCTTTCCACTTCTTATATTTTAGAATACATGTCATGAATTTTATACCTAAGAATCAATACTCTGTCAGATATCTGAATAAATCCATTATTCCGATATGAGCTAGCCTTGTATGCCATCACAGTTGAATGCTAGACTTAGAAGGGTACAAATGGGGAAAATATAGTCAACAGGACCCATGGTTATCCTTGAAATGCTCCTGAACAATCAACAGGCTCTGTGGCAGTTATCAACTTATTGTCTCTCAGCTCCAAATTCACCCTTAAGTACCTTCTCTGCTAAAACAGACTGGAATAAGCATTTCTCCTTTATAATAAGCACTATATTAAGTTTTGCCAGTACAGGATGGTGGAACACTGCAGGAGGAATGACAGAGCTATTTTTTTATGTTTTATTGTACTTTAGGTTCTGGGGTACATGCACAGGTCATGCAGGATTGTTGTATAGGTACACACATGGCAAGGTGGTTTGCTGCCTCCATCCCTCTGTCACCTATATCTGGCATTTCTCCCCATGTTATACCTCTCCAACCTTCCCACCCCCCACTGTCCCTCCCCTAGCCCCCCCCCCACCAATAGACCCCAGTGTGTGATGCTCCCCTCCCTGTGTCCATGTGTTCTCATTGTCCAACACCCACCTATGAGTGAGAACATGCAGTGTTTGATTTTATGTTCTTGTGTCAGTTTGCTGAGAATGATGGTTTCCAGATTCATCCATGTCCCTACAAAGGACACAAAGTCATCATTTTCTATGGCTGCATAGTATTCCATGGTGTATATGTGCCACATTTTTCTTGTCCAGTCTATCTTTGATGGGCATGTGGGTTGGTTCCGGGTCTTTGCTATTGC
This sequence comes from Ateles fusciceps, assembly GCA_036589455.1. Classification (NCBI taxonomy): domain Eukaryota; kingdom Metazoa; phylum Chordata; class Mammalia; order Primates; family Atelidae; genus Ateles; species Ateles fusciceps. Next base: position 10,385,229 of record JAZHEH010000193.1, read on the forward strand.
AAACAGTGCCACAACAGACATTTGTGTGCATGTGTCTTTATAATAGAGCGATTTATAATCCTTTGGGTATATACCCAGTAATGGGATTGTTGGGTCAAATGGAATTTCTATCTCTAGATCCTTGAGGAATCACCACACTGAATGATGGGGCTATTTCTTGTTCCACTGAGCTGCATTTTGCTTTTCCTTGTTTCTGCTGCATGACCCATCATGTGTGTTTTGTGTGTGTGTGTGTGTGTGTGTGTGTGTGTGTGTGTGTGTGTGAATAGGAACATCCAGTGGACATACAAGTTGTATTAGTTACGGTTCTCTAAGGGACAGGACTAATAGGATAGATGGATATATGAAAGGGAGCTTATTAAGGAGTACTGACTCACACAATCACAAGGTGAAGTCCCACAATACGACATCTGCAAGCTGAGGAACAAGGAAGCCAGTCCAAGTCCAAAAACCTCGAAAGTAGGGAAGCCAAAACTGCAGCCTTCAGTCTATAGCAGAAGGGCTGGGAGCCCTGGAAAACCACTGGTGTATGTCCAAGAGTCCAAAAGCTGAAGAACTTGAAGTCCAATGTTTGAAGGTAGGAAGCTTCCAGCATGGGAGAAAGATAGAAGTCAGAAGACTTAGCCAGTCTACTCTTTCTACGTTCTTCCGCCTACTTGTATCCTAGCCAGCCTGGCAGCTGATTAGATGGGTGCCCACCCAGATTGAGGATGGGTCTGTGTTTCCCAATTCACTGACTTAAATGTTAATCTCCTTTGGTAACACTCTCACAGACGCACCCAGGATCAATACTTTGCATCCTTCAATCCAGTCAAGTTGACACTCAATATTAACCATCACAGATATTATTTTATTCAAAGGGTTTGCTTTCTAGGGGCAAAAACATAGTCAGCAATAAAATCAATAACCACGTCTGTGATAGGCACACTAAGGAATATAAATGGAATGGAATGGATCTATTTAAGATGAGGGGTCAGGAAAGATTTCTTTAAATAATTGACATTTTTATTAAAATCTAAAGTAGGATTTACTCAGAGAAGCAGAATTGCTGTGAGATCATAGAATAAGGAATTTATTGCAGAGGTTAGTGAAAGCTGATGGGACAGTCTAGGCAGCCTGCTACCTTTGTTTGCTGAATAGAGCCTGAGGTTGACATACATCAATCAGACTGGCAGTCAGGAAGGAAAGCTCAATGTGGACAACTGCAAGGACAAACTGAAATCAGCAGAGACAAATTGGAATCCAAAAGGACTACTGAAACCATGTCTTGCCTTTCAATAACCCCAACCATGATTCTGTAGGTGACATGCAGGAGTAACCAGCACCTTTTCCACAGTGATTAGTAATCAGAGAAGATGAAGAAGAAGATTTTGCCAGAACTGAAGGATCCATGGATTGGGATGCTGTCATGCTGCAAAATATGAGCCACCACATCAGTAAGATACCTGGTGTACCTGAGTGCCTGGTGCCCTGCATCATCTTTCAGAGAATAAAAACAATGTGGCTGCAATGTCATGTCCACCTTTGTAATCTCAGGCAAAATACTTCCTGTGTCTAAGGCTAACCTGGAACTCTGCACAGAGCAAATTCTGGGAATTCTAGTTTATTGGACCAAGCACAAAGACACTCCACTTGCCTAACATACAAACAGAGTAGGAGTCAGGCAGAAAAAAGAGAAAACAAAAATACTTGGAAGCAAAAAGGAGCTTGACTATTATTAGGAAAAAACAGCAACAATAGCTAGTTAGCATTGGAGGAGGTAAAGAGTGGCCCTGATACTGGGTTAGAGATATGGTTAAGAGACTCATCATGGTCCTTATTGGTTTTGATGTGGAATACGGATTTATTCCAATTCAATAGAAAATCATTGAATAGTGTTAACCAAAAAAGTAACTGGCTTCATTATGTAGGGAACATAAGCAGGGCAATATTGAAAGCAAAGGAGTTTTACAGTAATCCAGATGAAAAATGATAGTAAAGTGAAATAGATAGATTCTTAAAAATGTAATTTAGAGGTAGGGCCCAGAATAATGTCTGAAGACTTAAATTTCCCCCTGAATTGTATTGTCCTTATTCCTCTAAGGAAGGGGCAAGAGTGACTCAGGATTTCTGTTTCTAGTGACTGGATATATGACAGGCAATTAAGATGGAGAACACTGGAAGATTATATTTTGGGGTGGAGAAGGAAGGGAAAACTATGTAGCATTTTATATGTGCTAACTTTGAGATACCTTTGGGGAATCTAGGTGTAGAAAGGTTAAATAAGTTTATCAGAGTCACAAACATTTCTAATAACATTATGACTATTTTCCATTCATTCAAGCTTAATAAACATTCTGAAGCATTTGGGAACTTTGTTCATGCTTTTGCAGTCTCCATATTCAATCAGTAACAACTTATAGAATTGGTTAAAGAACTATTTCATTGAATACTTAGTATTTTCTCAATAAAAATATGAATACAATTATACCTTTACTTCACATAGCTCCTAGTCTAGTGGCAGAGTAAAAGGTATGTCAGTTATCAGGGTCAATATGGAAAATGCTACACTGGCATGGGAATTTCCATTTGATTGACTTCTAAACATATGTCATATTCCTTTCTTCTTGGTTTCCACAGTTGAAGTCTTGTTACTGCTCCATGTAGACCAGCATGAGCAAACTTAAGCCCACAGGCTGGACTCCTGTTTTTATAAAGTTTTATTGGAACACAGTCGTGTCTATTCAATTACATGTGGTTTAGGACTACTTTCATACTACAAAGGCAGAGTTGAGTAGCTGCAATACAGACTATGGACTGTAAGCCTGAAATATTCATTATATGGCCCTTAAGAAAGTTTACAGATACCTAATTTAAAGTAAAATAGTAATATCCTTTAATGTTTCTTGCTTCCTCTCTTTCTTCAATTCAATCCTTCCTACACATCACTGCTAGATTAATTAAAGCTGCTACGATCCTTTCTTCAATAAGTCCCCATGGTATACTTAAATAAATATTAAAAATAATTCTATGAGTTCCTTTGAATATATAACATCTAAACTCAAAATTTTTACAGACCTCTATTGCCTTATGAATTAAGTGTGCATACCTATTCTGGTACTCAAAAGCCTCCATTATATGACCAAGACCTAACTGTTTATCTTAAGTTATATCTCAGCAGAGGTGCTCTAGCAAAGTGACCTCCTCTTTGTTTTATTTATTTGTTACCTTTTTTACAGTGTCCACCAACATGCAGAAAACTCTCTGCCTTTTTTTGTAATTTCTCACCTCTGTACCATATTCATTACACCACCTCTATCAGAGGGCCCTTCATTCTGTCCTCATCTTTGCAGTTTCAGTGATAACCACCTCCGTTTGTTAGGATAATGCCAGCTTCTAAAACAGACAATCTCTAAAATTTCAATGACTTAATATAATAAAAATATATTTCTTATCCACATAATAGTTCATTCCAGGTGTTCTTGGTCAGTGATGTGGGGCAAGGTAGTGAGTATGGTGGTCTGCTTCACAGAGTCATTCAGGACTACCATTTCAACCTAAGTCTTGCAAGGTCAGCCAGTTCCATGTCCACCCAGCCAATGGGGAAGAGGTAGTGGAGAAGGGTACAATAAACCCCCTCAGCCAAGGAGGTCACACTCATTGCTTCTGCCCACATTTCATTGGTAAAAACTAGTCATAAGACCCCACATAATTTTAAGGGGGAGTTGAGAGACATGATCCCTTTATAAGTGTCTACTCCCTAACAGCAACTCTACCTTATTAGCAGGGAGCATGACTCTTTGGTGGGCAGTTAGTGGTCTTTACCAAACCTTTCATGGTATATCTCCATACCACCTTCCTAATCAGATAAGCTCTGTCCCATATTCAACCTTTGTAACACTTCATTTTATTTATCATTAGGTTCTAATGAGGTCTATTACCATATTGGATTTTCTTTCACTTGACTTCTTTTTTCACTTTTCTGATAATATCATTTATTAAGCTTCCATCACTTGTAATACCATTTATATCTGCGACGGTGATGATTAAAAAAAAAAAAAACTTCTGTTAGATTTCATTTTGAACTTTTTATATAGGAAATAATTTTTTTTTAAATTTTAAGTTCTAGGATACATGTGCAGAACATGTAGGTTTGTTACATGGGCCATGGTGGTCTGCTGCACCTATCAACCCATCATCTAGGTTTTAAGCCTCTCATGCATTAGGTATTTGTCCTAATGTTCTCCCTCCCCTTGCCCCCCCAACCCCTGACAGGCCCTAGTGTGTGATGTTCCCCTCCCTGTGTCCATGTGTTCTCATTGTTCAACTCCCACTTATAAATGAAAACATGCAGTATTTGGTTTTCTGTTCCTGTGCTAGTTTTCTGAGAATGATGGCTTCCAGCTTCATCCATGTCCCTCTAAGGGACCTGAACTCATTAATTTTTATGGCTGCACAGTATTCCATGATATATATGTGTAACATTTTCTTTATCCAGTCTATTATTGATGGTCATTTACGTTGGTTCCAAGTTTTTGCTATTGTAAATAGTGCCACAATAAACATACGTGTGCATGTGTCTTTTAGCAGAATGATTTATAATCCTTTGGGTATATACACAATAATGGGATTGCTAGGTCAAATGGTATTTCTCCATCTAGATCCTTGAGGAATAGCCACACTGTTGTCCACAATGGTTGAACTAATTTACACTCCCACCAACAGTGTAAATGCATTCCTATTTCTCCACAGCCTAGCCAGAATCTGTTGTTTCCTGACATTTAAATGATCGCCATTCTAACTGGTATGAGATGGTATCTCAATGTGGGTTTGATTTGCATTTCTCTAATGACCAGTGATGATGAACTCTTTTTTTATGTTTGTTGGCCACATAAAAGTCTTCTTTCGAGAAATGTCTGTTCATATCCTTTGCCTACTTTTTAATGGGGTTGTTTTTTTCTTATAAATATGTTTAAGTTCCTTGTAGATTCTGGATATTAGACCTTTGTCAGATGGATAGATTGCAAAACTTTTCTCCTATTCTCTGGATTTCCTGCTCATCTGATGATAGTTTATTTTGCTGTGCAGAAGCTCTTTAGTTTAATTTTATCCCATGTGTCAGTCAATTTTGGCTTTTATTGCAATTGCTTTTGGTGTCTTAGTCATGAAGTCTTTGCTCATGCCTATGTCCTGAATGTTATTCCCTAGGTTTTTTTCCAGGGTTTTTATGGTTTTAGGTTTTATATTTAAATCTTTAATCCATCTTGCATTAATTTTTGTATAAGATGTAATGAAGGGGTCCAGTTTCTGTTTTCTGCATGGCTAGCCAGTTTTCCCAGAACGATTTATTAAATAGGGAATCCTTTCTCCAATGCTTGATTTTGTCAGGTTTGTTGAAGATAAGATGGTTGTAGAGGTGTGGTGTTATTTATGAGGTCTTTGTTCTGTTCCATTGGTCTATATATCTGTTTTGGTACCAGCACCATGCGGACTTTTTGACATACCAGCGTAGCATGATCCTCAAAGGACATGTTATCTTTTTTTTAGTCCTCAACTATTGATCCATGGATCCAACCATGTAACCACTGATTTAAGAGGGACCAAGTGACAGAGTGCATGTAGTTGCATTTGGTCAAACCCACCTACTAAATTAGAAATCTAACCCAGTAAGCATTTTCTTTGATTGTGTATCAGTGTTCTCATTATCTGTGGAGATAAATAATTTAGAACCTCATAAAAATACCATTTAGAAATATATCTACCAAATAGCACAATTTTGATATAAACATATTAAACCTGAGAGTCGAAGAGTCGTTGCTTCTTTCCTTTCCCTCACTCTTAAGATGCAATTAATCTACAAGTACTGTCACTTTTATTCTTTTTTTTTTAATTTTTTTATTTTTGAGACAAAGTCTTGCTCTGTCCCCAAGTTGGAATGCAGTGGCGCAGTCTCAGCTCACTTCAACTTCCACCTCCTGGGTTCAAGCGATTCTCCTGCCTCAGCCTTTCGAGCAGCTGGGACTATAGACACACGCCACAGCATTCAGCTAAGTGTTGTATTTTTAGCAAAGATGGAGTTTCACCATGTTGGCCAGGATGGTCTCGAATTCCTGACCTCAGGTAATCCACCCACCTCAGCCTCTCAGAGTGCTGGGATTATAGGCATGAGCCACTGCACCTGGCCTATTCTTAAAATATGTCTTAAATATCTACATCTCTTATACTGCCACCTACACACTTCACCCAAATCACCGTCCTATTTCTTCTGATATATTTCATGCTCCTGCTGTCACTCTTGTCTATCTAAAGACTTCTCTGCACAAAGCAGCTAGTGATCCTCTTACAGCATAAATCATACAATGCTACTACCCTATTTAATACCTATTATTGGCTTCTCATTGCCTTTAAAATGAAATCCAAACTCCTTACCATCACAGCCATGATTTGGCCTCATCTATCTTTCCAGCTCCACCTCACTTCACCCACCCCTTATCAGTTTGCTAGGGCTGCCCTAACAAAGATCCACAAACATAGTAGCTTGAACAACAGAAACTTATTTTCTCACAATTCTCAAGCTAGAATTCTGAGATCAAGGTGTCAGCAGGATTGGTTTTTTCTGAGGCTTCTCTCCTTGGCTTGTAAATGGCCTTCTTCTCCCTGTATCTTCTCATGGTTTTCTCTCTGTGCCTGTCCTAATCTCCTTTTCTTATAAGGACATTTGTCATATTGGATGAGGGTCCACCCTTAAGAAATAATTTTACCTTAGTCACCTCTTTAGAGGCCCTGTCTCCAAAGACAGTCACATTCTGAGGTACTGCAAATTAGGATGGTAACATATGAATTTAGGTGGAACACAATTAACTCCTAACACTTCTTCTCACTCAATACATGCAAGCCATATGGCTTCCATTTGTTCCTCAAATGCACTTTTTTTTCCTGCTTCAGAAAATTCGTTTGGTTTTTGCCTAGAGTGCTTTTCTATTCTTTGCATCTCTGGCTTTTCATCTTTCTTTTCATTGCTACCTCCTCAAGGGGGTCTTTTCTGACCAACCAATCTAAAGCACTGTTACCACCCACTGTTCCTCCATCACAGTCTGGTTTAGCTTGTTTATTTTCTGTTTCCCTTCTTATAATAAAATCTCCTTTAAAACAGGGCATTTGCCTCTTTCATTTATTGCTTTAGACCCTCTGTGCCTAGTACAGTGACTGGTACATTAAAGAGTTTCAGTAAAGAATTGGAGAGTGACTTATGCTTTATATAAAGCAGGAAAGCATTTCAAATAAATAATCAAATATTTTCTAACCTCCTCTCATTTTTTTTTTGGATTTAAAATGTACAAATTCTGACACCAGACTTCCTCAGTTTAAATCCCTCTCTTGAATCTTCATAACTTTGATTGAGGCCAAGTCGAATAAATGCTTTGTTTTTCAGTTTCTGCATTTGCAAAACGGAGATAATTATCTGTACCTAAGGCATTGGATTATTGTCATGATTTAACAAGTTGTATATAAAATATTTACAATTATACTTGTTACAGGTAGCTTGGCAGGCGTGGGCGAGGCAGGAGAGGGCTCTCACCTACCCACCAGGAATGTTGGTTGATGGTTTGGCAATTATCACGTTGCCTCTCTAAAAGTGATTAATTGGCAGTCGATGCCAGGGGAGAGGCTGTTTCCTGATGGTCCACACCTGTCATGCTAAAGTGTTAACTGAAGGCAGATGCCAGGGAGAAGCAACTTCCTGGGCATATATTAAGAGCCAAAAATGGAGGAGTATGACCTTCCAGGGCACTCCACTGGAAAAGGAAGAAAGCCTCAGATGGGCATGCATACTACTTCCTAAATACACTGCACTTACTCACTTCCCAAGAGTAAGGAGGGCGCTGTGGATGTGAACAGCCCACACTAAGGAAAGAATCATGGAAAAGGGATGCAAGACGCCAGAGATGGGCCAGCCTATATAGTCCTAGGATCATGGTTAAGTGGAGCACTTGGCCTTAGTGCCCGCTTGGGTCTCTTTCAAGCATACTTTTTATTTCCTGTTCTAAAGCTTTTTATAATAAACTTCCATTCCTACTCTGAAACTTGCTTTGGTCTCTTTTTCTGCCTTATGCCCTTCAGTCAAATTCTATCTTTTAAAGAGGCAAGAACTGAAGTTGCTGCAGACATGTACTGATTCGCTGCTAGTAACTTGGATATTTTCCACCAGTAACGCACCTAGCACACGATAAATGCATATAAGCATTTGATGTTACTGTTTAAGATATGAAAGGTAAACTATTCATTCCTGTAGTTGATAAAAAGAGATGAAGGCCATTTGTTCTGGCCACGATGACTTTACTATATAGCTAAAGAAAGTATATAAGTTAAATTATTCACATAAAATGCAGTTAACCACCTCAAGGCAAATAACATTATGCAGGTACAAAACGTTTGAAGTAATACCTATGAAGAAAATGAAGATAACCAACATGATTATGCATCATATAGTTATTCCCAAGTGAATGGTACTGCTTAGTACTAATTTCAGCATCTCCCATCAACTTTCTTACAAAGCCATGTGACAAGTAGCACTATTTACAAGATATTTTACTGGAGATCCATTACATGTTAACTTCTGAAATGTTTCTTAAAAGTGTTCTTTAATGATGTAAAGAGACACAATGACAGGCAGAAATGTACAGCAGTATACAGGATGGCTCAGGGCCTCTCAGCTAGCACCTAAACTGTAGGACCAAAATGTTGCTTATGCTCTTGAGTGTTCTTTCCCAAGGAGGAATTCTTGAGCCAAACTATCAGTTCAGCTTTGTCATTAATTTTTTAAAAATATCCAGATATTATCTTTATGATTTAGAGATCTTAGGAGAATATCCCATTTTTAACAGCTATCATTTGGGAGTATCCAGACCCTCAAGCATAATAGACGGAAAATAATGTGATTTCTGAGCCCATCTGGTCATCTGTGCTAGACAGTTCCAAGCAAACACCCTGAAAAATCAATTTTGCTGGCAAATTTATAAATTTGGTCCTAAATACTCTGTGTTTATTTAGTGTTCCTTCACTGGGCAGCAGAGATGCTAAGTGGTAATGACAAACTCAGATATGCATATTTAGGTAATTATTTTGGATTCCAAACACCTGCGCCAAGAGTGGGTAGCTACTCAATAATCTCAGTTATCCTCCAGCTGCCATACAACTTGTTTCACAGGTAGGCTAGGCAAAGATCATATATCTCGCCCCATTTCTCCCCCACACAGGCTCTATCTCTGATTTGCAGGTCTTTCTATAATTGCTTCAATCAATGCTATAACACATTAAGTGGATATTTACGGAAAATCAATTCAGAACACTATAATTAGCAAGCACTGTAAGCCTGGAGATGTTGATGCAAAGCGTTCAACTCCAGGAAGGGATTTATCTATAATAAAACTTGTATAGAATTACCTATGGCATTTGCCAATACCAACTTTGTTGATATTCAATCTTGGTTTTTTAGTTTATTTATTTGAGATAGCACATATGATAGTCTTCATCCTATTTTCTCAAAAATGATTATGAATATTCACCTAAGTTATATTCGAGCAAAATGGAACACTGTCTTTGAATATGTAGTCTAAACATTTTCAGCACCATGTTAGAAGCACTGGGAAATCCGATTTTGTACCCTATATGTGAAATAATTTTAATGGTTTTCATGTATCAGAAAGGCATACTACAAAAAATTAATCACAGTGTTCTTTTAATTTCAAGCTCCCATGAAGAAATTTTTCTGGAATGAATAAATTAAAATCTCACTGTGTGTCTCTGTCTCTGTCTCTCTCTCTCTCTTCCTTTCTCCTTTTTTGCTCTCTCTAATGGAAGAGCAGGCTTTTACCAATTCAGGTTGATTCTAAGCAATGACTTCAGAAATGAAATCAGGCTGGCTACTCTAAAAGTCAAGAACCAAAATGAAAACTTCTTCAGTGTCTTTGAGTGTTTGTATAATGGAGTAAACAGCTTGGAATTAGATACTACTGTCACTATCTTTAGTTCCCAAGTTTTTATATATATGGCAGAAAGATTTAGGCAGAAGGGATATTTGATAATATGCAAATTTCTCGGTCTTTACCACAGAAATTCTGATTCAATTTGATTCAATTCATTTGAAAATGCACAAATGAGTCTTAAGTAAACTATCCAGAAAAAGCATTTTCTGAAACAATAATTTCTAGACTAAAAGACTCCTTCATATTGGCCAAACAGTCCTGCCCTTCTCTCTCTGTCTCAAACAGTCCAGCCTCAAACTCTCTTCATGGTTAATTTTTGTGTTTATTCTCCACAAAGCCAAATTTTCACCCCTCCTTATTAATGATTAAAGTTGTTAAAGCAGTTGTCAAAAAAAACTCAACAGCAGAGCAGACTCAAACTCACTCTTCTGTTCTCTCTTTCCCTGACACCCTGTCCCCTTATGGACCCAGTCTACTTGTCCTAGATCAGCCTATGGAGCCCAACTAACTAACAGGGCTGAAAGAGTCACTTCAGTTTTCAAGGTAGCTGCATAGCCTAGAGAATGATGTGGGCCATTACTTTATCCTTGATTACAGAAAAAAGGAATTCAGCAGTTTTTGTACTTCCATAATAGAAGAATCAACTTTGCATTAGTTTTTTCCTCTGAGATATAACAAAATAAATAGATTGAGCTATTACAACGCTAGCTTAATAAAAATCATAAACAACAAACAGAATATTGATTTCCTTTGGGGAAAGGACAATTCAACAGTAGCTGGTATGTTTTATTTCTAAGTTGAGAGGTAAGTACATTACAATAGTATTTATACTTATTTTAAACTAATCATTTAAATAAACTAGTATTAGATGCTTATTATCTAGAAATGTTGAACTAAATGATTAAACAAACTAGTGAATAAATAGAAAATGGCTGTCTTTGAGGAGCTAAAGTTGGAGTGGGAAAGTGGAAGAAGATGCAAGAAACTCACTTTTTTTCACAAAACATTTTTTGATAGTTCATTATACAATGAACTATTTGATAAATGTAAATCTAAATAAAAATTTTAAAACTGATAATGTTTTTAATTTTTGTTTTTTTCTTTCACAGTTTTTTGTTTTGTTGTCTTCTACTTAGTTCTGGTATTAACATTATGGAACACTATCTAGAGAAAAGGTAAAAAATAATGTACGTTTTCCTTACTATTCATTTTAGTTATTTTTAAACTATTCTGATCTGGGTCATTTTTTGAGCTTTTAGTTTAGTCTATTTTTTGCCTTTTTAGTATCTTTCAAAGCCTAGAAATATTTTAATAAATATCAGTTATTTTACTATTTTTGTCTCTCATTTCAATTTAGAGTGTTTCTGTTTCTGTGAATCTAATAATCACAAATACAATTTGTTCATTTTCAAGTAGCTTCCTAATTCATCTCAATGCTTTATGGCGTTCCAGTTCTACAGGATTTGTTTACCACTTCAGCAATCTGTACAGCATGTGAGTCTGTCAATCCCTGATTTCATTAAGATTAAACTTGCTTTAACGTAGCAAATACAGTTTCCCCCAGGTTTAGATACGATGAACTGAAGGACAGAACCTGGGCTGCTGTCAGGTGGAACTGTCAGGTGCACTATGTTGCTTTGTCCTTGTTTTATTTTTGTATAGAAATTCTGTATCTTAAAGGGATACCAAAGGTCACCAACATTTAGATTATGCATATAATTTACCACAAGAATTCTACTATTCTCTGAAAAAGAAAAACCATACATTATATATAGTCCCTGAGAATTTTAACTACTTTTCCCTAAGAATTTTTTTAGATCATGTATTATTGACATAAACAACGTAAAACATTTCAATAAAGGAATAGTCAGTCTGTACATATGATGGTTTTAATTTACTATTCATTCAGATATTGAGTATTTTCTACTAGCTGCATGGCCTTGAAAAAATTGCCTAGCCTCTGTGCCTGTTTTCTCTTCTGTAAAATGAGACTTATACAACTATCAATATAGTAAGATTAAACAATTTAATAAAGCTAACAATTATGAACAGCCCTTACCATGTGTCAGACACTGTTTTAAGCCTCTTGTTTGTAATACCTGCAGAGAGTTACTCTTACCAACGTCTACATTTTATAAGTTAGGAAACTGATGTTGGGCAATTGAGATACAATGAAGTCTATGACAGAAATGATTTGTCCTCTTAAAGAGCTTATAGAGAATATAGAAGATAAACAAACAATAAAATCAAGTGTGATTAGTGTTTGGTTATGGCACATATGAGATGGGACAGCAGGAGACACTAGGAGGCTCCAATCTACCTTAGAGGGTAAGAGAAAACACCTCAGGGCAGATGAAGTATTAAAAGCTGAGCTCCCTGTGTTCTGAAGATGACCACACAGATAGTTCCATAGGTGTCCATTGACAGATGAGTATCAAAAGAGATAGCTGAAGAAAAGGCTTTTCAGGAAGAATAGGGAAAGTCGGAACTGCTTTTACTCTAATAGTATTAATACATGTCAACTGGACAGGGAAAATAAGCAGAGAGGAGTATAGCATTGGTCAAGGGAAGACAGCAGGGTACAACTCCATTGCAGTGCATCTCTTTGCTTTGAATCTCAGCTACAGAGCAGAACAGAAAGTCACTCTCTTTTGCCCTCCCTCCTGCTTCCTTTTAGTCAGTGAACATATGAGAGACCACTATAAGCCAGGCCCTGCTGGGAAACAGCAGCGAATATTATAGATAAGGTTCCCACCCTCAGGGTCTTTACATTCCTATATGAGCCTAAACAAATTAAAGACTTCACAAAAATTATCACTTTAAACAGGGAAAGCAATATTTACGACAATATTCTAGAAAATGCAGGCCCAGGCTCAGTTCTAACTGACATTTCCTTTAATGACACGTGTGGCAAATGAAATTATTCTGGAACCATGACATAAAGAATGAATAGAATATATGAAAATTCATTAGGCAGAAGGTAAAGTTTGCTTCTTGTTTTATCTAACAGGTCAAGATCATAAAACCATTAAGTGAAAACATAAGTAATTCACATTAACCACTGTTGAGCGATGGTGATGATGATGGTGATGCTTATACACTAGTAATAATAGAAAAATACAAAAATTAGCACATATTTCAGACAGTGACAGTGTGATAAGTTGGTTTTTTGTTTGCCTGTTTGTTTTTGACAATAGCTGATTCAACCCTCAAAATGAACATGAGAAACTTTAGACTTGGAAGAGTTAAGTAAATAGTTGAAGGTCAGTCACCCAGCAAGAAAGTAGCAAAACTGAGATTTAAATTCTTATTTGTCATGATACTTTATGGACATAGTTGATACTAGAATAGAGACAGATAGATAGATAGATAGAGATATAAATACACACATATACATCTCTCTATATGTATATATAGAGAACAAGAGAGACACTGGATCTTACCCATATATACAGGAGAGAGAGAGAGACTAGATTTTACACATACATATACACACACACAGTGAGAGCAAGAGCAAGAGAGAGAGACAGAGAGAGAAAGTATGGGTAAAATCTACTCTGCAGAAATTGACAAAAAAGCTTTCAGTCTACCAATAATATTGTTTTATTTTAATATCTTATTCTTGACCAAGTTATTTTGAGTAGTACACAGGATTTAACAAAGAAATAATATAACATATCTCTTAATTATATAGCACATCTTTTTGTTTAAAGAGTGATGAATCAATCTTCCCCTAAACATACTACAAAACATTGCAGGCTTCAATTTTATGCACAGCTTTCACCTTGAGTATGAGTCCCTGTATCAGCCAAGGTCATGGCAGGATGCAAGACACTCAAAGTTCTTGATTGAGTAGAAGTTAATTAAGAGAATATTGACAATGTGTGAGCCAGGATAAAAGGAACTCAACTCAAGAGATGATGAAACACTACATGGCTAGTATTAGGGAAGAATCCTTACTATCTCCCCACCTGGAGGGCAAAGGAAGACAGCAGTTACCCCGACATACAGAGAGTGCCTGTAACAGAGGATAACGTTGCCCAGCAGGAGCACTGGCCACAGGTCCAGCAACTCAGCCACTGCCCAACTGCAGCCAAGAGAGAGGGAGCCAGGAAGAAATAACCCTCACCTCATCATTCTCTCATGCTCCCAGTATCTTTTGGTGCCTTCCACTGCCCAAACCCTACGAAAAGCTAAGGGGAAACGGAGCATGGTTGATGTTGCACACAAGGGCAGCTTTCTAGAGTCTGGAGGAAGGAGACAGATGTAGGGTTCCAGGTTTGGTTCACAGTTTCTGGCCATCCAATGCATAGTGGTTGTGGCATGCACTCAAAAAAGCAACGAGAAGAGTCCGAAGAGGAGTTCATTTGGAACTTAGTGTATTTAAGATGTGCTCAGTTTTGGAAGATGTATTTATTTATTCCCATTCTGTTTAGGTATTTAAATAATTATGAGTTATCTGTATTTAATTATTGCCTATATAAACATGTAATTTTGAAGTTTTTTATATAAGAAGAAAAAAAAGTGGTAACTCTTCTCTACCTGAGAAACCATGTTTAAATTTGCCTGAAAGGTACATATTGATACATATTGGTATGTGAGTGTGTCTACATAGAGGACCAGGAGGATGAACTCAGACTCTGGTACTGAAGATACTGAAGAAACAAAATGATGTGGTGTGGCTGTGCCCTCACTCAAATCTCATCTTGAATTGTAGCTCCCATAATTCCCACATGTTGTGGGAGAGAACTGATGGAGTACAATTGAATTATGGGGACAGTCTCCCCCATATGTTCTCGTGGTAGTAAGTCTCACGAGATCTGATGATTTTCTAAGGGGTTTCTACTTTCAGTTGGCTTTCTTTCTCTCTTGTCTGCCACCATATAAGATGTGCCTTTCGCCTTCCACCATGATTGTGAGGCCTCCCAAGCCACATGGTACTGTGAGTTCACTAAACCTTTTTTTTTTAATTTTTATAAATTACCTAGTCTTAGGTATGTCTTAGCAGCATGAGGACACACCGATGCACAAAATAAAATGAAAAGATGAAACCACAGCTAAAAAGCTATGGTGGGACATCTATTTACTACACCCCTTGTTTCTACAGTATGGAAGGAATTTCCCACTACACTCCTGAAAGAAGCAATATGGAAAGAATCCTTTATGCTCCTTTTTAATACCTTTTCACTTCTCTCCCATGGAGGAGGAATGACATCTCACTGGTGAGTGATTATGGATAGTTTCTCTCCCTCCCTTCCTCTCTCTTTCTTCCCATTTTCAGATACACAGCAGTTCCTGCTTTTTGTGGAAAGAACTTCTTAGAAAAGGTCATGACCCCATGGGTTATTATTTGGGAGGTGGGAGTGGGTGGAATGGAGTTGAGTGGCCTGTAGTTCTAGGTGAGTAAACTTACTAATTCAGGAAACTGTCAGGAAGACCAATTGTGACCTACATGTTAGCCATACTCTCCAACTTGGATGGACCAATAATAAACCAAATGTTTTGATCTCCATCTATCTAACTCACATATCATTTCAGTTGGTGTGCAACTTGAGAGGAGAAAAGAGGAATTATGTTATTACTATACTCTAAAGAGAATTCCAACAACAACTTTCTTGAATAATAAAATAATACAAGAAATACATTTCTCCTGATCCTTTATTTAACTCTAAGCATATGCACATTTTGTAAGAACTCTAATCTGTCCACTTGGTTTGAGCAGTCACATCATAGGAGTGAGATGACTCATTAAATAAATCTCAGGTGTTGGAGGAAAGAGGTACCGCTGAGAGATTAAACAGAAATCAGTGAAACAGCTGAGGTTCAAATTTCAGTTTCCACTGATGTGTGCATACACGAATCTGCTCCTGTCATTAATACCCCCCAAAACAACCCATTAAAAAGAAGAAATAAACAAAGAAGCAACCCTCCACAATCTTTGACTGCTCTCAGGATGACGTCTGAAATCTCTGACAGATCTCTAGCCCTTTCTTCTATTCTGGATTCATCTTTCATCACCATGCCCCTTACTCTCTATGCTTTTCTGTAACTCAAACCCAATATTCTCCCTCCTGCCACAGGACCTTTGTACATGCTATTCCCTCAACTTGGGAAGTTCTTCCCACCCTTATGCTAGTCAATTGCTACTCATGCATCCTATTTCAGCTTGAGCTTCCCTCCCTAAGGGAAGCTGCCTTGGCAGTCCAGTTTAGGTTATGAATAGTGTTATATGTTCTCATGGTTCCATCTCTCTCTGTCCCTCTCAACTTATCCTGGTTGTGATGTATTCATGAATGGGATTGTTTGTTAAATGACTATTTTAATTCAGACTGTAGCTTCCTGTAGGTAGAGACTACATGTAAATTTGCTCACCTACTATTTGCAACAGAGTTTAGTAGAACCTTAATGATTATATGTGGAATGAATGAATAAAAGAATCCATAAAAATTAATGAAAAAATAGTTACCCAGGTGTTAACATACTACATATATCTGTGCAAAAATATGGACTAAATAGATTTTATCGGTCTTTGGATACAGAATTTTAGTGTAACTCAAGAAAATATTCCCTATTAAAAAATAAATTCATTTGTACATTAAATATTAATAGTTTATTTTCTGCTTCTCAAAAAAATTCATTTCATTCTAGTGGTCTTAAGTTTTTAAAAAGTCATAGCTGCTGTGATTCAGTAAACTTATTTCTTTACTAAGGAATTTCTTTATGCAGGAATTAACATTATATTCTGTTGTAACTATTGTATTATTATATTCTATTGTAACTATCAAGATAATCTAATAAATTTTCTAAAGTATAAATTATTCCCAAAATAAATGTGGCACATATAACAGTCTTATAATAGTTTTATTCATAAAATAAAATCATAAGATGCTGTAAGTACAATAATAGCAGTTGAATGCTCTAAGGAGACAAAAAACAGAGCACCTCTGTTCTAACAACTTCTATAAATTGCTAGTCATATGCAGGGGTAAATCTAAACAAGCTGGACATCTGTTTGAATGAGGGTAATGATGCCTGCTCTGTCCCTTCACTAGATGAGGATCACATAAAATATAATGTGGTCTCATTTCTCTGCAAATTCGAAAGCACAATTCAAATCTAAGATAGTCATAGTCTATCCTGATGCTGTAAAATTTCAGAGAAGATTTTGACGTTGTTGTGGACTCTGAAGCTACATCATGTTGTTCCAAAACAGGAAAGTGTTGGGGCTAAGAACACAGCCTCTGGAGCCAGACTGCTAGTCTCAAATTGCAACTTGCCCACTTACTGACTGTGCAGCCTCAGGCAAGATATTCAACCTCTCTGTGCCTATGTTTCCTCAGTAGTAACATGAAGATAATAATAGCATAGATCTCATAGTGGTATCAAGTGGATGTAATGAGGTAGCATATGGAAAAGCCAAAGAACAGAGTAAGCATCAATTAAAGATTAAAAATTATTCATAGGCATAGTGCTGTGTAAGACTTCACTGCTTGATTTGTTAATTGCTTATATGGGATAGCATGGATGCTGACAATTTATTAAGCTGTTCACCATATGATTCTGTAGTTTTGGGCAGAAAGAAAAATCTCTATCCATTTGACACTTCAGAGATGTTTTATGAAAAGGAATACAACCTTGCCAATTAGAATTTAATTAATAGAGCATCATCATTTCTCATTTATTACTCATCTTTACCATCTTTTTGTCTCATGTCACGGTGGTCCTCTCTTCTTGCCCAGTGCAACGTGTGCCTAGTTCTTTCGATTAGCTTGTACCTTCATCTCTCGACCAGTCTTCTAAATTTTCAAAGTGGTTTGTCTTCTAATCTTAATACCTGTTTTACTCCACTTCAAGATTTCATAAGCTGTCTTGTACATTTCATGCCAATTACATCCCTGTGTGGATTTAGTGATAAAGAAATTAAAGATGCAACCTAGAATTGACTCCTGCAGAAATCATTAAAATTTTGCATAATGTCATTTATCAGGACCCACTGCCAGTCTCCATTATGGGAAGAAGATTCACTTTGAAGCCCATCTGAATCAATTTGTAAAACTGCTTGAGATACTATCAGATGATTTACTGAAATTGAGATATAACTATTGCCTTTTTGGCAACCATAAATGGTGTTTCTCTGTCAAAACAGCAATCAAGTGAGTTTTACATGATTTGTTGTTAAGAGACTCACAGACTTCATTGTTCATGTTTGTTTCATCCTGTAGATGCTGGCAACTCCTTTCCCCTGTCCCCTTACTTTGAAGTGATTAAAGAGAGTTCTGAGAATCAGTGATTGCCAGAGGCTTGCTGTGTTGCACTATAGTCACTTTCATCTTGTCTTGCTCCAGGTGTGTTTTCAATGTACATCTTTAACTCCACCCATGAATCAGAATTGTTAACAGCCCCAGGATTTTATTTATTTGTTGTTTGTTTATTTGTTAGGGACAAGGTCTCTAACAAATGTTGCTGCCCAAGCTGATCTCAAACTCCTTGGCTCAAGGAATTCTCCCCGCTAAGCCTCCAGAGTAGCTGGGACTACAGGTTCAAGTTACCATACCCCGCAAGATTTTTTTCTGGTTTGTGTTCATGAATGATTTCTTGTTTCAGTCAAGGGCTGTGACAGGAATAAAGTATCTTCAGGAGTACAGAGCCAGACTCATCCTTAAAACAGCTTTAAAATGCTCCTCAGACTGAAATTGTTACCACTCTGAAGATCAATTGACCATGGCCAAAATAATGCATTTAAGGCTGTGCAGAGTTTACGTAGCACCAGTGGCTATTGTGCAACTATATAAAATAAATGGGAATTTCTGTTATCTTCCCTAGTCTCTCAGAAGGTGCTGAGAGGAAAATGTGATACAAAGTCCTCACCCTTTGTTTCCTTCTCCATGGTCTCAGGCAGAATCACAAACTGTTTTGAGACCAAAACCCATCCTTCATTTTTATATACTTCTCATGATACCAATTCTTTTAACCTATGGTTTCAAAGTTCAATGTCACACTGTCTGTCCTCATTTTTGCTAACTACTAAATCCCTAACCTATATTTCCATGGCTTTCTGCTATGCTAGCTTGCAAGCAGTGGTTATGAGTTTTGCATGCATTTCTTCTTTTACTCCAAACAGAAAAGAAAACAGTATCACATTTATAACTCTGGTACACTTCATACAAATTTGAAAATACATACGGTTATACAGTGACTGAAAAAAAGATTTATCTTGTGAATATTACCATTGTGAAAGAAAATTAGGAGGTTTTTCTGGACAATATGCAATCAAAAATCAAATAGCTAACATATAGCATCTATTGAAAATTACTTGGTGATTAGGTACTTCTCTAAGATTACAAACACACACCTGAATACACACACATTCATTCAGACCTAACAAAATTCTTTATGATTATTTCCATTTCACAGGATGAGGAAACTGTTGAAGAGGACATTAAATAGCTTCCAAAGGTTAAACAGCTAAATAAATGACAAAGTCAGGTTTGGACCAGGTGGTCTGAACTAATTCAAGAGTACATATGCACTGGGAAAGATACAAAGTTGAATACTATTTACATAATCCTTTTTTATTTAAAAAGCTCTACTTCTGTGAAACCTAATAACTATCTTATATTGAATTCTCAGTTCAATGAAGTAGATTGGAATCACAGGTCACAGCCACCCAGTATTTTATATTCTGAATAGCAGGCACAGTTAACCAGATCCCTAGCAAAATGTCACCAATCCTCTGAGAGTACAGACCCACACAATCCAGTCCATATAAATTGACCTGGTAATGAAGATTATTTCAGAGTTATACAAAGGAATGGACACAAAATATCTGCCTGCTCTTATTTCTATACTGAAAGTGCTTTTTTGATCATATAGTTAGGTTTCTCCCCAAGGGGTTCTTATTGTTAATTTTTAAGTCAGTCAGTGCTTTGGCCTAATCTTATGCTGCTTTTCGTGATCATTCCAGCTGCTGATCTTCGGATCACTGACTACTCCACGTGCAAAAAATCTGGAAAGTGAAACACTCATTCCCTCATGAAATAAAACCAATATTTATGGAACAACAAAGGCTACTATGTACAAATTGCAATTTTAAATGTATTAACTGTATTATATTGCTTAATTCTCACATCAATCCTATGTGATGGGTACACTTACTTTACTCATTTTTCACAGGAGGATGCCAAAGCAAAGGTGTTAAAAAACTTGTTGATATAGTTTGACTATATGTCCCCACCAAATCTCATACTGATATTTAATTCCCCATTGTTGGAGGTGGGGCCTGGTGGAAGGTGCTTGGATCACGGGGGTAGATTTCTCATGAATGGTTTAGCATCATCCCCTTGGTGCTATCCTCTTCATACTGGGTGAGTTCTCATGATTATCTGGTTCTTTAAAAGTGCATGGCATCTCCTCCTCTTTCTCTTGCTCCTGCTCTGGCCAAGTGATGTTCCTGCTCCTGCTCTGTCTTCCACTTTGAGTAAAAACTCCCTGAGGCTCCCTCAGAAGCCAACCAGATGCCAATGTCATGCTTGTATAGCCTGTAGAGCCATGAGCCAATTAAATCTCTTTTCTTTACAAAGCACCCAGCCTCAGGTATTTATAGTGGTACAAAAATGGCCTAACACATTTGTCCAAAGTCACCAGTTAGAAATTGCAAAAAAGAGCTATTTAAGAGAAAGATAATATATGAAATATGTTGAACCATGAAGACAGATAACCACCAGGAAATGATGAAAGATCAAGAAGAATAATTTTAATGTCAAAAGAGGCAAAGTCCTTTGTTCATGGGTTCCATTAAAGTCAAAAATGGAGATACGCTAAAACTGCAGTTAAAATTTTTTGTTGTTTAATAAATTAAAACCCATATACCCATGTGTTCTGACAAGGTTATCCTGTTGCTACGAAAAGTATGGTTATCGATTTTATATTTACAGGATATAAATATATTTCTACTGCAGTTTATATTCACTATTACACTATACTACATAGACAGCATGTGTTTAAAGTTGTGATGACTACTTCCATTAATTACTCTACCTCTGAGACTATATGCATATACTCTTTTAGAGATGATTTCCAGAGTATAAATGCAGGGCTCTTCATAAATAAATGTAAAGCCTGGAAAAGTGGCTCTTCTGGAATTCCAGTCATTGTTTCTTTCACCTAGCACCCAAGTGTTTTAAAAAGTCATGTGGTCTTCAAAACAACCCATTCATTTCATGGGATGTAACAGATGGGACTCAGGGATGTTAGTTAACCTAAGGACTATCAACTTGTAAAAAGTGACATAGATGAGATTGAAACCTAAATTTGTCTAGTTCTAAAGCCACACAGCTACTTTGTCAGCAAAAGAACGGGAAGACAAAAAGCAAAAGAAGAGGAAGAGAAGGAGAATGGCTAGTGATAGAAATATTTTTGTCCATTACCTTGTTTCATCCTTCTAAGTAGCTTCCCATAGGTTATTCTCATTACGCAACAACAATCTGTCATGCCACAGCTTTTTACTACATGGTTCTACTCCCAAAGAATCTATTAATTCCTCCTGCCTTGCAGTAATGGAATTCAGAAGATGGCTTCACTTCACTCACCTCACCCGCATCCTGACTTTTCTCAGGTAGGGTTGCCAGATAAAATACAAAATGTCTACACAATTTTGTGGCATTCTTATACTACAGATCGTTTCCAGTTTGACTGGGCATCTGTGCTTTTATTGGTTAAATCTGGCAACCTATTCCCAGGAAACATTAACCTAATCAAAGTGCACACATTCTGTTTTTCACTCGTTTCTTCTTCAGTATCCTAAACAGCTTTTCTTCTTTTTCTTTCTGTTAGGCTTCACTCCATATTCAAGCAAATATATTTATGGAGCCCAAATCTTTATGTTCTTATAATTCTGAAACTGAACTGTGTTGAGGCTCAGGAAATAATACCCCAAAGTATGGTGCTTTGGCATGCTGAGTACTTTGAACTAGAGGACACTGGAAGGTCTCTGAGGAGACCTCAGAGAGGCTTCAGAATCAAGGTTTGCTAACATTCTCCTACTCTCCTGCCTTTCATTCCTGATTCTCTCTCCCAAAGGGCATATAGAAACTAGAATTCTTCTTCCCCAAGGTGGTTCATGGAAATGAAAAGCTCTTTTGCCCAAAGTCAGACAAAAAGCTAGATGATTACCTTAATATCCTCCTCCCCCAATGCCTTAGTGTCTAGGAATTGGTCATAAAGAAATTCTTGGACATACGCTGTTTGATACTAGGTCATAAGACCCTCTTTCCAATATCTCCTGTCCCATACCCAGAAAAAAAAAGATGCTACACAGAGAGGCCAGGAGTTATCTTGTTATACCCAAGCAAGTTAGATGGAACAGTGCCATGCTCTGAGTTTCAAATTATGAGTCCTTTATTTTTAGCCAGCGACTGAGAGATGGCTAATGCTCAAAATTCTCTGCCCAAGAAGGGGATTGAATATCTTTTATACCTTGATTTAGGTAGGGGATGGGGGAGCCTAGCTGGAGCAGAGTTTACAGACACAGAACAAGCAAGTTAGATAAGGGGGCTGGTAACTAAGAGGCAGGAGGTTCTCATGATTGTTGATTGTTTAAGGAGGGTATACACAAGCGATTCCCATGATTTCCGGTTACCAAGGGGGATATTCGATTCTTGTCAAAAAATCAATCAGGGGGAGGGCATTCACAACGGCAAGTGGGCTTGCCAAGCAGGCTATTGTTACAAAAGTTATATGTTTTTATAGTTCTAAGTACAGCATGACCCAGCACAGTAGCAAAACCCAGGTATGCACTTAAGGGAGGAGTGGCAGGAAGGGTGAGGCGGAGGTCAAGATGGAGTCTATCTGACTCTCAGCAAAATGGAGTCTGTCTGGCTAACACAGGGTAGGTTAGCACAGTCTAAACAGGCATTCCTTGCTTGGTTTCCTCACCTCAGTCTACTAGCATTAGTTCATACCCTTTGTGTTCAATCATTAATAGTTTCAATAGTTTTCCCTGTATATGGGGCGGGGGGGGGGGGGTCTTCATTTTGAAGGCTCACATGATTAAATCAATTTGTTTTGTTTTTCTCTTGTTAATTTGTCTTGACATTTGAGTGTTGGCGGTACCCTTTATGATGGGTAAGAAAAGATATCACATTTTTTTTGCTGCTACAACTGCTGAACACATTTTTAGCACATACTTTATTTTCAGTTTTTTTTTAAGAATAAAACAAACATCATCAACCATTCTCTCTTTCCTATAGCAATTATCTAACATGAAGGAAAAACAAGTACAAACTTTTGGATTTGTGACTTTCAAACTCTTAAACACGTCCAAAAATAAGCTTTATAGGTGGGATAATGAAAACAGCAAATATTAATGACAGCTTTCTTTCTAGGGTAAGAAAAGGAACAGGGAGACAGAGAATGAATCTAATAGCCCTCAGGATGTTTTAAAATATATAAAATATTAGCCAGAGCACTAAGACTGAAAAAAAAAAGGAAAAAGCACCATACTCAAAAGAGACTAAAATCAGCAGCTATCAAAACCCACATATCTATTATGTTTGTAAACCTCAGAAAATGATCTGACAGCTAGCAATCTGTCTTATCTTATATTTAGCTGGCAAATATACACATTGTCTGTGTTAACATACATATAGATTCTTACATGTGTTTTGGTTTTTATAGTAAGCATTAATGATATATAATTTTTTTCATTAATTTTATTTGCAGGGAAAAATTTAAGCTGAAAGTAGAAAAAATATTTTTCTCATAATCCAATAAAATGATAAAGGAGACTATCAAGAAAATGAGATTAAAAGTGTAGTCTAATCAGTGTTAAAATGTCAATATTCCAATAACCATAGGCCAGCAGTAAATTTAACATAATTAGTATTTTTTCCTACCAAGCAATAAATTAAGTAGAAGACTGATTGCAGAAAAATCAGCTGACTCTTATGAAACATTCTAAAATTGGTTTTCTAAAACTAAGATGCCTCCAGACAGATCAGAAAAACTTGAAGCAATTTGAATAATTTAGAGATTCAGAACAAAATATATAACCTGTATAATACTCTCAATGCTTTTTATACAGGTTTCTGATAATTTAGCATTTCATAGTTTCTTTAAATAGTCATAGTAAACAACAAAACAAACAAGCAAAAAAAAACATAATCTCCTTTTAATTAGCAGTGGTATTGGAAAAAATAATGTAATGACTGGCCCCCAAAATTACTGAGCTAGAGTTATAACAGATTCCAGTGTGGAAAGATGTCTGAACAATGTATTTATTTCTGTTACATGGCAATTCTTCTAATCTATCCTAACATTCCATTAGTTCAAAGTGTCTAGAAATCTAACCCAAACTTTTGCAAGAATCCTCAAAATAAGCCAAACTCAAATGCTTTTAATTCCTGCCAAATGACTATCTTCTAGTTTAAAATGAATTGAAGTCATTGGGTTTGAACTATAACTCTCCAATCAATTAAACTTATTTTAGTCTATATTTATCTCTATCTGAGCATAAAGTATCACTCTACTTGTTTTCAATTAGTCCTTCTAGATACAGGTTTTAATCCACTGTTTTCCATTTCTTCAAGG
The DNA here is from genome assembly GCA_036589455.1 of Ateles fusciceps. NCBI lineage: Eukaryota > Metazoa > Chordata > Mammalia > Primates > Atelidae > Ateles > Ateles fusciceps. The sequence continues at coordinate 10,409,780 of JAZHEH010000193.1, forward strand.
AATGTGCTCCATTGGTCATATCTAATTTTTCCTAAATTTTTGCCTACAAATATCCTCTTTCAGAAAAAAGGAAAGTAACTAGGCTTCTTTCAGAGAAAGTAGGCTTAATTTTCTCCTATTCTGAAAATTAAAAAAAACTTTTCTTTGGCTGGGATTCACTTTCTAGCCACTGTTTTTCCTCTTTCTCAATTTTCCTTTATAAGCTTCCTTAAAAAGCCATCAATACTTGAGGCCTTTAATTCCTCATGCCACATTCATTCTCAATCATGTGTCATATTTCATTCCCCTATTTTCACCTCCATACCTTCCCTGAAAATACTCTTACTAAAATCAACTATGAAGACTGCTGCCAAATCCAGTAGTTATTCCTCATCCTTTTCCTCTTTCCCTGTGGCCTTTGAGATGTAGAGCACATATCTGGTCTTCCTGAAATCTTCTGTTCTATGTTCTTCTCTTCTTAGCTATTCCATTCTGCCCATAACTGGGTCTTCTTGCTCTACCTGTCCTTAAATAATGATATTCCACAGAATTATGTCATATGGTTTTGTTTTAACTAGATAACTCCTATCTTTTGTAGTATTATTTGTAGAGTGGTCATTTCCAATTTATATCCATAGTCCAGACATCTTACAAGAATTCCAAAATAGGACATTACACCTGCCAGCTGGTCACTGTCACCACCTGAGCAGATCACAAATCACTGAAATCAAGCTGTCCAAAATGTACCATTCTATGCTTCTTCCAGTACTTCTGCCTCTCACCTCCCTAAATCTGCTTTTTATTTCTATATTCCTTATCTCTGTTTACAGCATCAATTGTTCCAAAAGGAAAAAAAAATTATCTTAGAACCATTTTTAGTGATCCATGTTTTCCCCCATGCAGTTAATCACTCTTACTAGTTCTAGCTTTGAATTATTTTCTAATTATTTTTCTTTTCCACTATCAGCACTGTTTTTGCCACTGTTCATTTCCCCCCACTAAAACCTCTTTACTGGGCTTTTACAATTATTGTGTGTGTGTGTGAGAGAGTGTGTGTGTAGAACATTTAACATGAGATCTATCCTGTTAACAATTTTTTAAGTGCACAATACAGTATTGTTAACTATAGGCACAATGTCCATAAGCAGGTCTCTAGAATTTATTTATCTTGTATAACTGAAATAGTGTACCCACTGAACACCAACTTTGTACCTATTCTTCCAGCTCTTGGCAACCACCATTCTACCCTCTGTTTCTGTGAGTTTGATTATTTTAGGTATCTCACGTAAGTGGAATCATGCAGTATCAGTTCCTCTATGACAGGCTTACTTCATAGCATAATGTCCTCCAAGTTCATTCATGTTGTTGCATACGGTAAAATTTCCTGAATTTTTAAGGCTGAATAATATTCAATTATATATATAGTATGAATCATATTCATATATATGATAATCATATGTATGAATCATATTCATATATATGATTCATATATATATGAATATTATTCAGCCTTAAAAATTCAGGAAATTTTTCCATATGCAACAATATGACAATATGAATGAACTTGGAGGACATTATGCTAAGTGAAGTAAACCTGTCATAGCATAACTGATATTACATGATTCCACTTATATGAGATCTCTAAAATAGTCAAACTCACAGAAACAGAGGGTAGAACGGTGGTTGCCAAGAGCAGGAAGAATAGGTATAAAGTTGGTGTTTTATACATATATATGCATATATATCTCACATTTTCATCCATTCATCAATCAGTGGACATTTAGATTGTTTCCTTGGTGATCTTGAATAAATGAATACGACAGTTCCTTAAAAAATTAAAAATAGAAATACTGTATGATCCAGCAATCTCATTTCTTATTACATATCCAAAATAATTGAAATTAGACTCTTGCAGAGATACAATAGTTCTTTTACTGTTTATTTCTTCCTGCCTCTGATATTAGCCTGGTAAAATCTATGTTTCTTTGTGCTTTCAGCATGACTTTTTTAACATTCATATGACCATAACTTTCATAAGCATATTCAAAACCTTTCATCAATATTACTCACCTGAATGAGTGTAACCTTTTTAGTATGACATGAAACAATTTAATAATATCTACCATTACTAGAGTTATTAAAGAAAATTATTGTTTGGGAAATACTCATACTGAAAAAAGTTACAATTTACCTGAAATTCAAACTTAATCAGAAATCCTGTATTTTTTTTTTTCTGGCATTCTCCACAATGGGCAACTTGAGTATTCTCTAGGTTCATCTCTTCCTGTGCTTCACCAATAATTCTACTCTCAACCTCTAAACATTATTATCTAACCTCTATCCTGCCCCAACCAATCTAAAAAAAAAAAAAGGAAAGAAAAACTTACTGGCCTCCTTTACTCTTCTTTCTAGTCTCTTAAAATATTACTCTTTCTGCCTACATCTTCTTCTTCCTGTCTGGGGTGTCTCTTCCCCATAATAGCTGTGCCTGTGGTTGCACAAGCATGAATCTTTATCTCATTTCTCAAATGGACTTGCAATTGGGTGTGGCCATATGACCAAATTATCTCCAATGAAATGGGAGCAAATGTTATCTGTGCCATAATCTAATCCTGTTTCAAAAAGCCTCCAAACAGTGCCCGTCAATGTTCTTTGGGATGGTGACACAGAGAGGAATCTCAAATGCACATATAAACTATGACCAAGTTGCTGTCAGCCTGGGGTCTTGAAAATCCACCTGGAGCAGATTCCCTCCTCCCCTCTGGAGCACCTGCCTCAAACTGTTTAATGAGAAAAAACAAAAACAAAAATTATCTTGTGTTTGAGCCATTGCAGTCAGGGTCTAATTAGCCTATCTTCCTAATTCACTATCCTCTCTCATTTTCAGGTCTCAGCTAAATAAATATTACCTATTATGGAAACGTTAACTAATACTAGATTACAGAAGGAGGTAACAGAGTAAATGAAGAAGGTTTAATGATCCTGAGGATTATGAGCTGCAGTGAGAAAACTAGGACTTTCATTAAATTTTATTTGGGGCATGAATTATAAGAAACCAAATCCTCGTTATTTCTTATGAACAAAGAAATATAGGTTAATGAATTTTTTCTCATGATTAAATATATGTTTTTTTGACTTTTGCCTTTGAAGGAAATTGGAAGTTAACAAGTTATTATTAACAAGGTCTTTGAATAAAATCACTCAAAAAATCAATTTCCTTTATGAGTCATTACATTCTAATGTATATTTTCAAAATTATAAAATATTTTAATTTTTAGGAATAGTATATATTCTACTCTATACCAAACATTGGGATTTTTTCCTGTAAAGACTGAGATAATAAATAATTTAGACTTTGCAGGCCATAAGGTCTCACTCACAATAATTCAATTCTGCCATTAAAATGTAAAAGCAGCCATAGATGACAAATAAATAAGCATGGTTATAGTTCAATAAAATTTTATTTACACAAACAGGTGGCAGGGGAAGATTGGGGTCACAGATCATACTTTGTAAATCGTGATCTCTATCCAACTATATACAGTACCTATAAATTATAAATATGTTATTTTTGTCATATTCTCTCTTTTCATATCTCCTTCTCCCTTTCTGTCTCTCTTTCCTTCCACTCTGGCCCTCTTCCCCTCCTCCCTCCCTCTCTGCCTTCCTCCTTCCCTTCTTTTCTTTCTCTACTAATGTATTACAGATACAGCCAAAGCCACTCTTCCTATCCTATCATTAGATCTTTTTCCTCTTCATTCCCTCTAGAAGTAACCACTATTCTGAAATTGGTGTCTATCATTCCCTTATATGTACAGGTATTTATAAATGATGTGAACTGGATTTTTTGTCTTAAAATTACATCAATGATGTCAATTTTGTACACATCTTTTGCAGTCAGGTTTATCACTCAACATCATTTGTGCTTTAAAAAAAAAAAAACTCTAACAGCATGGCTCTGTTCAAGGGTGAAATATTTTTACGCTCTTAGAGGTGGAGACTCCTAGAAGTGAATATTTATGGTATGTGCATCTCCAATTTTACTATTGCCATATTGCTTTTCAAATCGAACGTTATGTTTTCACCAGAAATACAGTAGTTTCTGTTTCCTCGAATCTTGCCATATATGGTGTTATCTGAATTAATGATTTTTGCCAATTTGATGAGAGTTCAATGAAATCCCATTGTTTTAATACTAATTGCTTAGGCTTAGGGAGTGCTTATTATGTCAAGCATGATTCTAAACAGTTAATATGTTCTAAAGCACTTAATAATATGAGGAAAGTATTATTTTTATCTCCATTTTACTGATGAAAGAACAGACCCAAAGATGTAAAATCACTTTCGCAGGTTCAGGTCACTCAGGTAGTCAGAGATAGAACCAGAATCTGCACCCAGGCAGTCTATTTCTGAAGTCCATGTTGTTTACCCATGAAACTTACAATTCTCTCCCTAGATTTGACTTGGCTTTACCCTGTGAGTAAAGTTGATGACCATTTTATATATTATTAAACAGATTTTCTCTTTTGTGAATTTTCTGGCTGTGCCCTTGGCTCATTAAGTCCTTTTCCTGTTATTATTTGTGCTTTTTGTTCTTACTGGTTTGCAGAGGTTTCTTCATGTATTCTGAGAAGTAAATAGTATTTAATTTATATGGGATGTAAACATTTCCACCAATTCAAAACTTGGCTTTTTCTTAGTGTGTCTTGTGTCATCTTGAGTTTTTTCTTTAATTTCATGTATGCAAATGTATAATTCTTCATTTTTTTCCTTCATAGTTGTTTTTAAATCGTTATTTAAGAAATTATTTTACATTTCAAGATCATGAAGATATTCTTGATTTCTTCTTTACATTTATTTCAGTTTTCCATATGGATAGCCAATTTTACCACCATTATTTATGGAAAAATCTGTCCTTTGCTCCACTGCATTATAATGCCACTCACAACACTTACTATTCTTCCTACAGAGAGTTATTTTGGGGTTCTTTTTTCATTTCCACCAAGATATTTATGTCTTCACAGATATCAAAATATGTTAATTGTCATACCTTTTAGTAAATCTTACCATTTAGTAGGGTGATTTTTCTCTTATAGTCATAAAAATTCAGGACTTAGCTATTTTTGTCCCTTCAGTTTCTCATGTAACTTAAAGGATCTGTTTGACAAATTCAAACAACATAAACCAACTGGTAGATTGAAAATAATTTGAATATATGAAAATATAAAGAACTGACATCTTTTTTGAGTCTTTATAAACATAAACATGGTAAATTTCTCCACTTATTTGTGTCTTTTTCTGTCTTTCTTTGAAATTTTATATTTTTTCCATAAAATCTCTATACAACTTTTATTAGATTTATTCAGAGGTGCCTTTTTTGTTATTATAAATAATATTTATCTTAAAGTTACATTTTCTAATTATTTATTGCTGGTATTTGTGAAAGCTATAAATTTTCATGTTAATAGGCTTTCTTATTTTGTTCTTCCTTTAAAATAGAATGTCTCTAACATTTCTCCATTAAGAATTATGCATATTATGGGTCTTGGAAGGTAACCTTTACTGAGTTAAGAAGATATTTTTCTATTCCAATTTACTAACAGGATTTTTAAAAATTTAAAAATCATGATTAGGCATAGAACTTTTCACATGCTTTTTTTCTGTTTCTGTGTTATTATGTTTTTATTTTAATAGGTTTTTGGGAAACAGGTGGTGTTTAGTTACATGAATAAGTTCTTTAGTGGTGATTTCTGAGATTCTGATGTACTCATCATCCAAGCAGTGTACACTATACCTAACGTGTAGTCTTTTATCCCTTACCATCACTCACCTTTTCCCCCTGAGTCCTCAAAGTCCATTCTATCATTCTTATGCCTTTGCATCCTCATAGCTTAGCTTCCACTTGTAAGTGAGAACATACAATGTTTGGATTTCCATTCCTGAGTTACGTTACTTAGAATAATGGTCTCCAATTCCATTCAGGTTGTTGTGAATGCCATTATTTCATTCATTTTATGGCTGAGTGGTATTACATTGTATGTAATACAATACATATATGATATATATGTATTTTACATATACATGTATATATTAGCTATATGACATGTCATACAGATATATATCAGTGGTATTACATTGTATGTATATATGATATATATGTATTTGATATATACATGTATATATTGTCTATATGATATATCATACAGATCTGTATATCATTTAGACAATATATATGATATACCATACAGATAATATATCATATAGATAATATATATATCATACAGCTATATCATATAGATAATATACATGATATACAAGTATCTAAATGATATATATATAGATAATATATAGATATACAGATATATCTATATATATCATTTGGATATTTAGATTTTGTGTATATATGATATATATATCATGTATATGTGGATATTTGGATATTTGGATTTGTGTATACATCATATCATATATATATCATATATACACAAAATTCAAATATCCAAATATCCATATATCCATAATATGGAACTAGCCCATCAATGAGTGGATAAAGAAATTGCTATATGTGTGTGTCTACACATATATGTCTATGTGTATACTGCAATTTCTTTATCCACTCATTGATGGGCTAGTTCCATATTTATGCAATTGCAAATTGTGCTGCTGTAAATATGTATGTGCAAGTATCTTTTTGTGTAATTATTTCTTTTCTTCTGGGTAGATACCCAGTAGTGGGATTGCTGGATCAAATGGTAGTTCTACCTTTAGTTCTTGAAGGAAGTTCCACATTTTTTCCGTAGTAGTTCTACTAGTTTACATTCCCAACAGCAGTGTAAAAGTGTTTCCTTTTAACTACATCCAAGCCAACATCGATTATTTTTTTATTTTTTATTATGGGCATTCTTGCAGGAATAAGATGGTATTGCATCAAAGCTTTTTTGTATGTGTTGAAAGGTTATTTCCTCTTTTTTACTATAAAAATTTTAGTAAATGACTTTTCAAATATTACACTATTCTTTTTTTTCCTGAACTAAATTCTGACTTGCCCTAGTGTAATTTTAGTTATATTCTTGGATTGATGTTGCTAATATTTTATTGAATATTTTAAATCTACAATCACACATGTCTTATGGTTTTCACAAAAGGTACTTTAAAATTCACAGAACTATATATCAGCCTCACAAACTGAAAAGAGGCTCTTCCTTACTTTTTGCAACAGCTCGCATGCCATAGGGAGTGACAGTTTGAAGATTTACCATAACTTAAAAACCTATTTGGTCTAATGTTTAGATTTGTTTTTGAGGGTAGCCTTTAGTGTATTGATTCTATTCACTTAATGGCTGAAAATTGTTCTATTTTTTTTTTCCTGGAGCAGATTATCAAAGTTCCATATACATTATGTGTTTTGTTTATCTTTAATATCCCTATATTTTAAAATTAATTCTTCTTTTTTCTTGTTCAGCTTCACTAGAGGTTTAGTTCATTAGCCTTTCCAAAATATCAGGTTCAGTTTTCTTGCTCTCCTTATTTCTTGTTTAATAAATGTTATGAGTCATGCCATCTGGGCCTGGGGGTCATGTTCATGGGACAGTTTGTTTTTTCTTTATAATCACAAATTCAAGTTTTTAGTAGATACTGGTTGTTCAAATTTATAAATTTTATTTGCTCACTTTTAATAAATTATGATTTTGAAAGCATTTGTCTCTGGTGGATTAAAAATGGCCAAAATTCTTGTGGTTATCTCACTGATGGTGGAGTTTGTGTCCTCTTCTTTATATCTGGGCTGGTTTTGCCAAATGGAATACAATAGGAAATGCAGGAATGACGCCATGCCAGTTCTAACCCTAGCCTTTAAGAGGGCTTACTTTCCCTCTCTTACGTTCTTGCTCTTGGAATCCAGATACCATATAAAGAAGCCACCATCATGGCAAGCACAAATGGATATACAGAGATCCCAGCCTTTCTATGTTGGTCCTTTCCAATTCTCCAAATTCTGTGTGATTAAAACCATCTTGGCTTTTTCAGTCCTAGCTGTCATCTGACTGCAGCCATATGAGAGATCCCAAGTGAGACCAGCAGAATAACTATTTGGTCAAAATGGAGGTTCCATGAGAAAATAAATGATTTTTTTTTTAAATTTTGCCAGTAAGTTTTAGAATTTTTGTTACATATCAATAAGTAGGACCAACAGAAATTGGTCCTGCAAGTGGGGTGCTGCTATAACCAAACCCTAAAATATGTGTACTGATAGTGAGCAGAAGACAAAGAGCTTGAGGAAACTATTGTTGCACAGTGGAAGGACAGTGAAGATATTTTATTATAAGCATTAAAAAAGGTAACCTGTGTTATATGTGGTAGAAAATGTGGCAACACGGTCACCTGCAACAATAAGGAAAACAGAAGATATATTTATTGAATCTGTGGATTTGGCTAAGAAGATTTCCATGCAGAATACTGAAAACACTAACTGGTTTCTTTTAGCTATGTACAAGAATACGTTCAGAGAGAGATGAGTTAAAAAATGAACTCTTTAGTTATTAAGCACAATCTTAAGGAATCATTTCCAAGCTGGGAATTACTAGATTCAGATACAAAACTGTTTCTCATTCCTAACCACTATCCAGCAAAATATTTTCAAAGAAAGTAATGGGTTCAGGGCAAAGATCAAACACAGTTTCCTGACAGGAAAACATGTTCTTAAGGTCACAATGCCAACAATACCTTGCACTGCATCTGATTCTCAGGCGTGTAGGAAGCAATCTCTGGTAAGTCTTATGGGGTCTTACCTGCAAGTGCATAGTATAGCCCTTGGCCAAAGGTCTTTGCTGTATACCAACATAGAATTACTATTCCAACACCCAACTCTCAAAAAGACTTCTTTTCTCCAGTTCTTTTATGTAAATCTCAGTCACTTTTGTAGCCCCCAATTCTGATCTACGCCTTTTTCACCTCACAATATCACCTTTCAATTTAGGAGTTTCTTCTCTGCACTATGGTAAGAAAACCCCTGCCATTCAGAAAGCCTGGGTGACTATCAGGGCGACCTCATATATTCCCCTATCTCAAAAGTCTCAGATGCTCTGCCTATGTTCCAATGCCTGAAGGCAGTTGCTTTAAATATTTTATGCAGTATGTAGTTGTTTACACTAGGAGGAAAGTCTGGTACCATTTACTCAGTCATGACTGGAGGCAAACGTGTTATAAGCATATATCTATCTGTGCTTATTTTTTTGTGAGAACATTTTATTTATAATTTGGCTGAGGGAAATTCACTCTCTACCCTGAGCAATTTTGTACTTGTCTATGCCAATGTCCAAGGGGCTTCAACACCCCAGAAATAATTTTCTTATTGAGGATGCAAGTTTCAAAACTTACTTTTGGTTTGATTTCTACTTGCTATACTCAGTGCCCAGGAACAAACAGATAAATGCACCTTGCCTATGATGGTAAACATCTTTGTCTTCTAAACCATCCTTTCACTATGATGCTGGCTTTCTTGGCTAATGGAGAATTTGTAGCTCCAACATCTCAACTTAAGCAGAATCTATACCTTTCCTTGAGTTCTTCTGTGGTTGCTAAAATCCATCTAAGCCCCCTAAGACTGAAATATCTCTCAGTCACCAACCATCTTATTCTTTCCTCAACGAGCCAGCAATATCATGTCTCAATAACTATAATTTTTTCAATCTCTTGTTTCTGAAACCTGATTATTTTCTCTCTTTTGTTTCCTTATACATTACCTAAGTATTTTTAAAAAATGGTAAATATTATTCAAAATTTCTGTTGTCCAAGTAATCTTAATCATGTCTCTAAGTGCATCATTTTAATATTTAAATATTTCATAGATCACTATTGTCTTAGTAGAAAAAACTTTTTATCCCAACCCTTTTCACATCGCTATGTCAGTAATTCAATCTCAATGTTTAGGGTTTTTTTTTTTTTAAAAAAAAGAAAACGAGTCTTTTGATCTAGAATTTTTCCCATTAAAAAAAATAGTTCAATTGAACATCCATATAAAAAAATAATCTTGTATCCCTGCCTGATGTTACACACAAAAATTCATTATAGATGAATTCTAGATCTAAATAGAAAATAAACAATGAATATTTTAGTAAAAACATAAGATAACATCTCTATTACTTTGACATTGGGAAATATATATTAAACAGGACACACAGGAAAGTGTTAATTATAAAAGAATAAAAATCATAAATTAATATTTCACCATTGTATTAGTGTGTTCTCACACTGCTAATGAAGACATACCTGAGACTAGATAATTTATAAAGGAAGAGATTTAATGGACTCACAATTCCACATGGCTTGGGAAGCCTCACAATCCATGGTAGAGGCAAAGGAAAAGCAAAGGCAGGTCTTTCATGGTGGCAGGCAAGAGACCATGTGCAGGGGGAACTGGCATTTTTAAAACCATCAGGTCTCATGAGACTTGCACAGCACCACAAGAACAGCAGGAGAAAGACCCATCCCTATTATCAATTACCTCCCACCAGATTCCCCTTACGACATGTAGGAATTATGGGAGCTACAATTCAAGATGAGATTTGTGTGGGGACACAGCCAAACCATATCAACCATGTTAAAATAAGAGATTCTGTTTATCAAAGGAAAATAAGAGAGCATGAAAAAACAACCCACAGAGTAGAAGATGCTCTCAATTCATGTATATGACAAATAATTTGTATTTGATATATGCAAATATTTCTAAAAATATAAAATATACAAAGCTTATAGAAAATTGACTAATGACTTAAATAGATACTTCAAGAAAAAAGGTATCCAAACATATAGTAAATACATGAAAGGTGTTAAATTATTCCACCAGTTGGTGAGGATATGGAAGGAACTTTCATATACAACTGGTGGGAATGTGAACTGATACAACTTCTTTGGAAAATAAGAGATTTTGCTAATGTGATTAAGTTAAGGATATTGAGATGGGGTACTTATCCTGGATAATTTGAGTGAGCTTAGTGCAATCTCAAGGACCTTTGTAAGCAGGAGGCAGAGGAAGAGTTACTGAGGAGAAGAGAAGATGGAAGCAGAGGTCAGAATGCTTTGAGTAAAAGAGCATGAGCCAAAGAATGCAGGTGGCCCCTGGAAGCTGGAAAAGTCAAGAATTCCAAGGAAGAAGGCAGCCCTGACAACCCATTTTAGATTGTTGACTTCCAGAACTGTTAAGATAATAAATTTATATTGTTTGAAGCCACTGAATATGTGCTAATGTGTTATAGGAGCAATAGAAAATGAATATCCTCTATAACCTAACAGTTTCTTTTTTCAGTATACACCAACAGGGAATGCATTTACTAATAGAGAAACTGCAATGTTTATAACAACGCTTTTTGTGTCTCTAGCTTGAAACACATTGCCCATCAATGGTAAAATATATAAACTGTGGTATATTAACACAATGGTATTCTATGTAGCGATGAGAAGCTTCTATAAAAACATGGAATAATATGAATGAATGTCCCTAAAATAATGTTAAAAGAAAGAAGTTCGATGCAAAAAAAGTAAATACTCTAAGATTTAATTTATATAAAATTTTAAACAAAAACTATCATTATAGAAAATGTGAACAGTTATTACCCTTAGGGGAAGATCGGAGCATGTAGGGGAGAAAAAGAGGAGTTTTCAGGTGCTGTTAATGCCTGTTCTTTAATTTGGGTTATAGATACAAGAAAATGTTCACTTTGTGAAAATCCATCAGTTTAATGTACATATTTTATACTTCAATAAAATGTTAAAATATAAATTTAAAATGTGACCCAGAAATGTATATTGATTGACAACAGAGAAAATTAAAATATGTGGGAAATTTAAAATATTTTTTTAATTAAAATTATTTAGAAATTCACTTTGGATAAATTAATCAAATATATAAACTAAGGTCCTTTTGAGGTCTTATTTAAAAAATTGAAATATTCTCTCAAGGCCCAAGGGCCTAGCCTAAGTGTAGGACTGTCCCTTAGGGCACTGTCTTCAGACCATGTATATTTAATTAAACAGTTTAATTACACATAGAAAAACATCCCCTCAAAGCTAACACAATGACAATGCTTTTCTTTCTAATTATTTTTCTCCATGTCCCTATTGAGACTACAACCTTAATATAGTACTTTTCGTTATAGTCACTTCTAGTTAGATGTCTTTCCGTTTTTAACAAGCCTTTTGTACTACTGCTTAATAGGCACACTGATGTCATCAGTGCCAGCTGCTCTCTGCTTAGAGAATAAAAGAATGAGGATGCAAGGCAGCCATAATCCAAGTTTTAAAAATGAGTTGAAAGTAATAGATAAGGCCCTTGCCTTTCCTCTTTACCTCTACGAAAGAAAAAGCATCCCACTGTCTGGACACAAGTCTTAATCCATTGACTTGAATTCCCATTTTATTAATATGAGAGCCAAGTGTCTAGACGGACTGATGATTTTAATAGACAGCCTCATTCTTCAATAGGAACATATATTAAGTTGTGGCTTCCTAACTTCCTTCCAGTTCATGAATTCCTTTCCACCTTTTCGTTAAACAAAATATATTTTGAGTTGCCTATTGTGTATAAAATGCTGTTTAGGAAACTGAGGGGAAGGTAACCCAAAATGAAATAAGATACTATTAGGAAATCAGATGCTAATAGGAAAGACAAGTCATGGTTCATTGTCACAAATGTATTTTTTTTTTTTTTTAAAGAGAAAAAGAGAAAGAGAGGAAGAAAAAAAAAGAATGAAATAAAGAGAAAAAGAAGAAGAAAAAAAAAGGGGAGAGAGAATGGGAATCTTGTTCTATTGCCCAGGCTAGAATGCAGTCTACAAATGGATATTAAAAGCTTTTTTTATACTAATAATTGTGTTATACAATGGAGACAGGAGAGGAATAAGGGAGGAAAATAACAAACAAACAGTCAACCAATATTTCATTTAAACCCATGAAATGCCATGCAATCGCGAGGGAGTGATTTACTCCCAACCATGTGGTCACTTTTAGAATAAATGTGATGTGTTACTGAAAAAAAAAAAATGTATATTTTGTGGATTTGGAGTAGAGAGTTCTGTAAATGTTTATTAAGTTTACTTGTTTGAAGTTTAAGTTCAAGTCCTGGGTATCCTTCTTAACCTTCTGTCTCATTAATTTGTCCAATATTGACAATGTAATGTTAAAGTCTCCCACTATTATTGTGTGGGAGTCCAAGTCTCTTTGTAAGTCACCAAGAAGTTGCCCTATGTATCTGGGTGCTCCTATATTGGGTGTGCATAGACTTAGGGTCGTTAGCTCTTCCCGTTACATTGATCCCTCTACCATTATACAATGTCCTTCTTATCTCTTTCGGTTTCTATTACTTTAAAGTCTATTTTATCAGAGATGAGAATTGCAACTACTGCTTTTTTTTTTTTTTTTTTTCCTCTCCATTTGGTTGGCAAATCTTCCTCCATCCCTTTGTTTTGAGTCTCTGTATATCCTTGCATGTAAGATGGATCTGGATGCAGCTTACTGATGGGTCCTTTGAAGTGGCTGATACTGGTTGTTCCCCTCTATACATAGTACCTCCTTCAGAAGCTCTTGTAAAGCAGGCCTGGTGGTAATGAAATGTCTGAGTACTTGCTTGTTTGCAAAAAAATTTATTTTTCCTTCACTTATGAAACTTAGTTTGGTGGGATATGAAATTCTGGGTTGAAAGTTCTTTTCTTTAAGGATGTTGAATATTGGCCCCCACTCTCTTCTGGCTTGTAGGGTTTCTGCTGAGAGATCAGCTGTGAGTCTGATAGGCTTCCCCTTGTGGGTAACCTGACCTTCTCTCTGGCCGCCCGTAGTATTTTCTCCTTCGTTTCAACCCTGATGAATCTAATGATTATGTGCCTTGGGGTTGCTCTTTTTGAGGAATATCTTTGTGGTGTTCTCTGTATTACCTGGAGTTGGGTATTGTCTTGCCTTGCTAGGTTAGGAAAGTTTTCCTGGATAATATCCTGAAAAATATTTTCCAGCTTGGATTCATTCTCTTCGTCACATTCAGGTACACCTATCAAACGTAGATTAGGTCTTTTCACATAATCCCATATTTCTTGGAGACTTTGCTCATTCCTTTTTACCCTTTTTTCTCTAATCTTGTCTTCTCGTTTTATTTTGTTAAGTTGGTCTTCGACCTCTGAAATCCTTTCTTCTGCTTGATCAATTTGACTGTTAAAACTTGTGCATACTTCTCGAAGTTCTCGTATTGTGTTTTTCAGCTCCATTAATTCACTTATATTCCTCTTTAAATTGTCCATTCTCATGAACATTTCGTGAAACCTTTTTTCAAGGTTCTTAGTTTCCTTGCATTGGGCTAGAACATGTTCTTTTAGCTCACAGAAGTTTCTCATTATCCACCTTCTGAAGCCTGATTCTGTTGATTCCTCACATTCATTTTCTATCAGGCCTTGTTCAATTGGTGATGAGGCACTGCAATCCTCTGTAGCAGGAGAGGCATTCTGATTTCGGGTGTTTTCAGCCTTTCTGCGCTGGTTTCTTCCCATCTTCGTGGATTTATCCACCTGTCGTCTGTGTAATTGCTGACCTTCAGACTAGGTCTCTGAGTGGACGTCCAGCTTGGTGGTGATAAAGTTTCCTCTATTTCTTAATTTTCCTTTGACGGATGTCCCTCCCCCACAGAGCTGGACCTTCCAGGGTTCAGCTGTACTTGCTGTGAAACTCTCAATTTTCAGCAGTTCCAACTGCTGTTTTTATTTTTTTGTGTGTGTGGAGGGGGGTACCAGCCTTCCCCTGCGGCGACCCACTATGCCGGCTGAAACAGCGGTGTTAAGATTCGTGGCGCTTTTCTGCCTGGGAATCTCCTGGTCTGGTTCCCCACTTCAGTACGTTTTTAATCAGCTGAATGGGAGACTCTGCTTTCCTGGAGCTCCAAACGCCAACCAACAGGGCACTCAGTCCCGTATACTCCGGACTGAGAACCACCGCGTCGGGGCACCTGCAAAACAGCCGCGCCCTCCAAAAGGGTCGCACTGGCGACCCGTGGGGCTCCTGTGCCAAGAATCTCTTGGTCCGTGGGCTATGAAAATTCATCTGAAAATGTGGCGTCCACTCACTCTCTGCTCTTTCAGTGGGAGCTACAATCCTTAGCTGCTGCTAATCGGCCATCTTGGATCTCTCCCACAAATGTATTACTATGGTATTTCTCTAACTCATTTTGAGGTTTAAGTTCAAGGGAATATCTAAATATTCAAAATACGAGGACTTGAACTAGGAGTTCAAATATGAGCATTCTGCACATTCAGAATACATAAGTGAAATAGATTGTGGTGATGGCTGCATAGCTCTTTCTATATACTAGAAAAATTATATTAAGTGGGTGAGTTTTATGATATGAAGATAACATCTCAATAAAGATGTTTTTATAAAAGCAGAGCACTAGAAAAGGGTTTAACTATTTCACATATCTGGGGAGAAGGGAGGTGAAGAACATAAATGAACTATGTTTCATCTTTCTACATCCTACCAGAAGTATTTATGGGTGCCCATAATTTCTGGTTGTGTACCTATTTGTATATTTGCAAAGGGAGGTGATTCTACTCCCTTAATGTCATATACGTGCTTATTATTAAACATCCTAAACTTTAAATAACCTGACTGAGACTGCTTTCCTTAACATTTAAATATGATATTTAACACATTTCTCTGGATAACACATCACCACACTTTCCATTATTGGTTCCACTTTTTTAAATCCAAATTGATTCTGCACAAAGTATTTGCTACTTATATTAACATATGAGTCAAGTGGTTTAAAATAGGGGCTTTCAGGCTAGATTGCTTGGATTATAACAAAAAGCCACCACCTAAGAACTGTGAGCTCTTGAGCAAGTTGCTAAAACTCCCTCCCTATGTCTCAGTTTCTTCATCTGTAAAATGGGAATATGATGACCTCTACCTCATAAAATTGGTGTGAAATACCTCCTATATAATACGTATTCATCAATGTTAACTGCTATTGTATCACTTAGTGTCAATAATTTCTAAATATATGATTTCCAAAATTATTTAACTGAGTTAGGCAACTTGTCTTGGAAGACAAAGCAGCCTTTTAAAAATTCCCAAATGGCAAAAGCATTTACACTTCAGCTAAAGACTCTAGTCTTCCCACTCCCTCCAAGGAATTTCTCTCTTTCGTCTGTTTTGATCATTTGTTTGCTTCGTTTTCTTTTTTCAGAGTGACAATACATGATCTTTCCACATGCAAGTCAAACAGAAAGAGTGTGATTAATACATGTTTCTTTCCTCCATCATGAGGAAATAATGTATCCTTCAAATATAATCAGCAGGTTTCTCTTATAAATCCTGTGTAAACCTTCCACACTAATACTTTGGATCTGGCAAATAAAGTTTCTATAATATTTCCCTTTTCAAGTAGATATGGCCACAGGATTACAAACACAGAGAGTCAATGGAGATGAAAAAAAAAAAGCAAGATCCATTTAGTTCATCCTCTTACATCCAATCACCTAAATCATCCCCAAAAGTAAGTATGCATTTTTCTCAAAAATATCTTGAGATAAAAATGTAATTTTCCTTGGCAACCTGTTCTAATTTCTTACAGTCTGTATAGTAAAGTAGCTTTTTTCTAATGCAAGTACAGGAGTAAAATATTCAACCACACTTCTATTTCTGGTTCTTTCTCAATACGTGATATTTTTCTTCCATATAAGTTGTCTTAATTTTATCACCACTTTAAGAAATATTCAAAGCCATTAGTGCAAGAAATGTTGATGTGAGCAAAAAGTCTAAAGGCAAATTGTTCTTTACACATGTGTTATTTGAGGTATATTGGGTTTTTCATGATTTCTCTTACCCCCCCCCCAAAATTCTTAAATATGTATTCCAATTACTACAAATTGAACATTTTGAAAATGTGATTACATGTTGAATTATGTATCATAGATTTAAATGTGACAGAAAGACTATTTTAACATATAATTCTGCTTTTCCACAAGTCATTTAGGTGGTAGGAAGGTAGGCAGAAAATGAAAACAGTGAATTGTATATTAGTCTTTGAACTCTGAAAAGGCTTGTCACAAGCAAAATGAGAACATCAAATTGAAGTATTTTATGCTAAAATGAAAAAAACACAATTTTAAAGTTAATAGAAAGTAAGTAGTGTATAATCAGAAAGTTTCTTATTATCTTCTAAGAAATATATGGGATATTTTCTAGGAAATATTCTAGGATAGAAAAGGAGGAGGGATATGAAAGTGATAATAATAATTTATTCAACATATGTGAACTGAGCACTTCCTATGTTCTAGGTTCTGGAGATTCAGCATTGATCAAAACAGGAAAAGTGCCTTCAAGGGATTTACCTTCCAGGCAAACAAAAGGTGAGAACAACAAAATAATAAACTGAATTACATAAAATATAATGTTAGGTACCTGATTTAAACTTTGAAGAAAAAAATAAGTCAGCATAAGGGGATAGAGTAAGGAAAGATACCACTTAAGATAGGGTGGTCTGAAAATGTTCTTTGGGGTGCTATCATTTTAGCAAAGGCATGAATGAAGTGAGAGTTAAGCCGTGCAATTATCTACAAGGAGAGTTCTCCATTTCAACAACCTCAAAAAGCAAAGAGCCTCCGATGCCATCACGTTAGAATTTTCAAAAGCAACACAAAGATGAAGGTGGCTTGAATTAAGTCAATAAGGAGCAGAGTAATGGAAGATAAGTTATGAGAGCTATCCAGGGGCTGGACCACATAGGCCATAACAAAAATTTAGGGTTAAATTATAAGTCAGATGGAAATCATTGGAAAGTTAAGAGTAAGAGAGTGGTATGAATTTGTTTTTAAAAACATCTCCAATTGGTGTGTAATAAACAGACTTCAGTGAAGTAACATTTAAAGCAGGGAGATGAGCTAGAACCTATTGAGTTAAAAAGATATTTAAAAAAAAAAAAGTAATGTAATGACAGCATATAAAAGATGAAAGTAATTTAATGAAAGCATGTAAAAGATGAAAGTGGCTTATGCTATGGTCTTGGTGGTGGGGATTAGAAGTGGTAAGACTTCAGCTCTATTTTGAAGGTATAGCTAGTAGAATTTCTAATAGTTTGCATATGATATATAAAAGACAAAAGAACAAGAATGAAGGAAGGTGGCAAGATTTTTGTCCTCAGAAAATGGTAAACTAATGGTAATGTTCACTAAATTGGGGGAAACTTGAGGAGAAAGAGATTTGGGAGGAAAAAATGAAGTGTTTGGCCTTTATGCATTAACTGTCAAATTCCTGTGAGATATCCAGTGAAGATTTCAGTAAGGAGTTGAAAACCCAAGTCTTAATTTCAGCAGCAAGTTTGGTTCTGAAAATCAGAATTTAGCCATAATCAGAGTATGTATGTTATATAACCTCATGGAGATAGATGTGATTACCTAGGAAGTTAGTGTAAATAGAGAAGGAGAGGTATCAACATCTATTCTCAGAATATTTCAAGTACTACTAATTATAGTCATCGTACATTAGATCTCCAGAACTTACTCTTCCTATAATTAAAAGTTTGTACATTTTGACCAGCATTTCCCTATTTTTCATACCCCCTGCCCCTGGCAACCACTGTTCTACTCTCTGCTTCTATGAGTTTGCCTTTTTAGATTCCATAAATAAGTTAGATTATACAGTATATGTCACTCTGTATCTGGCTTATTTTACTTAATATCCTCTGGGTTCAATTGTGTCACAAATGACAGAATTTCTTTCTTTTTATAGTTGAATAATATTCCATTGTAAGAAAATAGGAATTGCTTGTGATAGTGAATGCGTCAGTCAACTGATTTGATTGTGGTGACCATTTCATAATGCATATACATATCAAATAATCACATTGTACATCTTGAATATATGTAATTTTGAATTGTCAAAAAATAAAATAAAATAAGAGAGGAGAGATCTCAGAATTGATTCCAAAGCCCTGAGATTTGAGGCACTACAAATCTCAATGTTACAAAGATGAGGAAGACCCAGTAATGGAGACTAAGATGGAGTAATATTGAAGAAATAGAAGAAATAGAAGAAAAAGAGAACTAGAGACCAAGGGAAGAAAGTACTTCAAGAAAAAAGAAGTGAACAGTTCTGTCAAATGCTTTCTCAAGATTAACATATGAACAATTATCCACTGGGTTTGACAATGACTAGAGTGTGACTAGAGTTTTCAGAGGAGGGATGAGGAATGATGCTTGATTACAGTGGGTTCAAGAGTGAATGTGAGATGAGAAAACAGATATTTCAAAGTATTTTCACAAGCAAAAAATATGGACCCATTGTGAGAGAGATATAATCCCCACTACCCTCCTCTCTCAATGGTAATGATCCAAGAGAGAAAATTGTTGACAAGGAAACATGAGAAAATAACAACATGAGAAAAATCTCTGAAAAGAAAATGAAAGGTAGAATTCACATTAAAAAGATAGAATATATTCTTTGTGTAGTAAGTCACCTGTGCCTTGGATTGAGAAAAAAAAGCATTGTATTTATTTAAAACTAAACCAATGGCAAGCAGGGAATTTGATATTTTGTCTTTAATGAGAAAAATTCTAAATTATGCATTAAATTTTATTTGAATTACCTTTTTGTTAATGTCTTAAGGTGAATAAAATACCTGCTATAGGTCTAGAAAATTAATTTCCAAAATGGTTGTGTTTCTCCCTCCTTGGGTTTTAAAAAATATTTAATTAAGTGTGATGCCTTGTTACTAAAGATAGCTGTGCACAGGTAGAATTATGAAACATCGCCCAGAAATTTACTCCCCCATTGAAGAATGTAACAGCTTGTTCAAAAATTAATATTCTGTACTCTCAAGGGTATCTTTCACAGTACAAAGTGAGACTTTCTGATGTTATTGTAATTGGTATGAACACTTGAGCAAAGTAGAATCGCTAGTATTCAAATAGTATTATGAAATGAGACATATGTTAAATTATCATAATAAAAGATCAGCTTAGGGCAGGGGGTTGCTTCCTATATGAAATTTTGGTATAAATGTTTTCACTCTGCCCATGACAAGTTTAAATTTCATTCTCACATATTCTTTCTTCTGCCATTGCAGCAATGGAAAGCATATGGTGTTTTCTTTTTATATTTTGACAATCTTCATTTTGTCAAATTTTAGGCATAACAGCAAGTTTATGTCTAAAAACTTTCTCTCTTCTACTTAACGTGGATTTCTGTGTTGAAAATCTAGGTATATGAAGGAACTAATCTGTTTTATTTTTCTAAGAATACTGGTTACACAAACCATGATCATATCTCTGGATTCTTTCAAAGAGAATAAATGGAACACCAATGTTGTCATGACATTGAATCAATACTTAATGAGGTTGCCTCTGGGAGAAAAGACTGATGTGTTAGGTCTAAAAATAGCTATTTCTTAATTGTTTGCTGTTGTTTTAAGCCTTTTAAACCCAGATATAAACACTGCATTTTTATGGTCTACAGATGGATAGTTATACAATTTATTATTTTGCTTTGATGTTAGAAAGAACAGAATAGTAAAAGTAGAAGGGAGGCAGTCCAATTAGCAGCCGCCACCGGGCGCCCGCCCAGGCCGAGTCACGTGTCAGCCAAAGATGGCTGCGCTCAGGCGAGCAGAGCTTCAGTGACCTCCGGCGTGGCTGAGGAAGACCTGAGGAGGCACCCACAGGCTGGTGGGAGGAGAGCATAAGGCTCAAAATGGAAAATCATGAATCCAATAACCAGGAAAACATTTTTGAAATCATAAACAGAAAAATTAACCAGCTTCCAGAAGCAGAAAGGTGATTTGAATTGCGAAACCTGTACCGCAACATGTAGTGGACTGGTTGGTCTTCTTGTTGGTGGTCTATACCCTGTTTTCTTAGCTTTACCTGTCAATGGTAGCCTAGCAGCCAGGTATGAAACAGCTCTGTTACCACACAAAGGGAACATCTTAAGTTACTGGATTAGAGTTTCTAAGCCTGTCTTTAGAAAGATGTTATTTCCTATTGTGCTCCAACTGTGTTTTCAGCATACCTTGGGTCTAAACAATATAAACTACTTATAAAGGCCCTTCACTTACCTGAACCTGGCCAAGAAATTCACTGATTTTAAACAAATATGTACACAAAAATAAAATAGTAAAAATAGAAAAAAAAAAAAGTAGAAGGGAAATAAATGGAAATAAAGGAAAGAAGAGGAGAGCTAGAGGTGGCAGAGCAATACTCATTTTGGAAAAAAAATGGTTTTAAAATATGGAAAGCTGTTCTTAGAATTAGTGATGGCTTAAAATGCATTCCTAGTCAATAGCCTTCAAGTGGCACATGAAGTTGAACTTGCCACTGAGATAGGAAGTAGAAACATTTATTCATTAACATGCTTCCAACATCCAACTGATTCCAATATCCAAGGTTAGCTGTACTATTTCCTTAGTAGGACCCTAAGGAATTCCAAAGAAAGCTCTCTTTGTTGTTCCTGCAGGTATGGTATCAATTAAAATTTATTTTCTTTGCCAATCTCCCACTGTTCCCTACTGACTGGGATATGCAGTCACATTTGACTGTGCCTCAATAACTTAATAATTCAAAGTAAGTTATCTTCTTTTGCCAAAATTTTCACATCTGTAAGATTCACATAATATCAGCTTATATCTCAAGGAATAATTACAGAGATTAGATTAATTAACAAGGAAAGGGTGCTTTAAATTGTATCAAGCACAGGTAAAGAACTCAACAATAATTATTAGTCCTAAATAATAAAGAGGAACCACTCCTTCCTATAATCTTTAAGTTCAAACTTGAAACTTTGAATATTAACTTTCCCTTATAGAATTTTTTAAAAAATATATTAGCTTACCCTAATATTTGGGTCAGAATTTAGTACTTTTCCCTTTTATATCTTAACCATTATAGCATTTAAATCATTTAATAGGGCAACTAGAGTCGGAATTGTATTTTCTTATTTGTTTCACATTAGGACAGTTGACTACGCTCATCCAAGTGTTTGCATTACATTATAAAGTCCCAGAAGGCAATCTTAGGCCTTTTCCTAGAAGTGTTCTTCTATATTTATTAAGACCAAGCAGTTGGGTTTGATAAATGCTTTGGACAATTCTGTTACAAAAAATATAGATGTATTCCATATAAGGAGAAACCACTGAGAGCACAAATGAGTCACTGACAACCATGCTGTCCCCAATAACTTTACTTTGAGAAATGTATTTAGATATACACATTATTGATGCTTATTTGTTCCATTTGTTTTTCATGTGAGGATGATTATAATTTTCTCTTTACTCTTGTACTACATTTAAATAGGGAGAAGAGGTTCTTTGAAATCTATTTATTCTCAGAATAGCATTTCTTTTTCCCAAAGCCCCTACACAACATTTTTTTCTTATTTCATTTCTACATTCCTTTCCTACTTTAAGAGTATGAAAAGAGTATGAAAATATAACAAATCTACTTAAAGTCTACATGTTGACTACATGAATTTTATGAATTTTTAGAACGAAAACTGAAGGTATATACTGTATGCTCTCATCACATATCACATAGAGGGATAAATTTAGGAGCCAATTTGAGGGTAAAATCCATGAAGAAAAGGATAACTATTAACAAATAAATCAATTTCATGTTTACACATATATTATTGGTTAAAATCCTAATTTGTTATAATGTTATTGCCTGTCAGAAGAGATAATGCACTTTAAACTCCTTTCATTTAGGGTTCATCCTCAATCAATATTTACATAGAATACAAATCCACTAGAAGGAATATTCACCCTAATGAATAGTAATCAATCATGATAGAGATATATTGAATATGCCAGCTAATTAATTTGCTAATAATTTATTATGAGAGACAGAATAGCATAGTAACTAAGAGCCTGCAGGCTCTGGATCAGACTTCTAGTGTTCAAATCTCAATGCCACAGTTTACTGAGTGTGTGACCCTGTTAATTCCTCTATCAAATGAAAATAATAAAGTACCTATACCTCAGGGAGTTGAGGTCATCATGAAATGAGAAGACATACATTGAATGCCAGCACATAGTAAAGATCTATCAATAAATAACCATGATATTATTAACATAGATATATACAAATGCTGAGCTATTAGTAATTGCTGTCTTGTCAATATTCATCAAGTATTGTCAACTGAGTAAGTTTCAATTCAATCAAAACATACACAGTGAATCTAGAGGGACTTCAAAAGAACACACACAAAAATTAGCAACAGGAACACTTTTTTCCACTGACCCTTTTTTGGAAAAATAAATGATAAACAAATAAACAAAACTAAAAAAAAAATTAAAGTACTTCTAGTATATATATTATGGAATCAGCACAGATTTGTGCAGCACAGATTTTTTTTCCACTGACCCTTTTTTGGAAAGATAAATGATGAACAAATAAGCAAAACTAAAAAAAAAAAAAAATTAAAGTACTTCCAGTACATATACTATGGAATCAGCACAGATTTGTCCCATCTCTCATATTCAATTCAAAAGTAATATACAACAAAATTCATTATGAGGCACTTTATGAACTTGATGAACTATAAATCATCAGATGTTTAAAATATGTGTACAATGAAGTATTTTCCCTTGTACTTAAGTTTTTTGAAAAAATGATAATATATACAGAAAAATATTTTAGATAATAGCATATGAAATTCATTTAACACTTTAAGCATTCTTAAAGAATTTGTGATAACAATAAACTTACACATTTGTAGAGTATATGCATATAGATTGTGTTAATGGTAACAGAGGTTATTGAATTGTGCATTTTGATTAATAGATTGATTTAACAGATCAATTTTTATGTCAGTCATGAATCAGGCATTATGTCAGGCCCTAGGGAGACAATGATGAGTGAGACAGGGAAAGTCTCTGCACACATATCGCTGGAACTACTAAAATCTACTTATTACTGCAATGCCACCAACATAGAGAATTAAAAATTCCTCAAATACAAAAAACACAATTTTTTTTTCTCATTCAAATGAGCATTTAATAGGGCCAGGGTTGTTGATATTTCCAAAAAAAGAGTAAAATAGTTCTTATGGGAAAGAGTACCCCTCTTCATTTATGAGTATGGTTCACATAGTAGCAACCAAAAATTTTCTCATTTGGCTTGAAGAGATAGATAACTAACAAGACTGGAAAATGGAAGAATAATAGATGAATCACAAATCTACTTAAAGAATTCTGTAATATAACAGCTATTTGTTAGCAGCTTATTTCATAAGAAACTTTCCAAATTGAAAAAATCAAACATTCATAAAAATTCAAAAGATGATATTCATTCCTTGTGACATACGTAATTCATCATTTTCTCTATGTGACCATCATACAGGTAAAGAGCAAGTATATTGAAAGGGGTTTGACTATCCATTTGAATTTAAAAAGTTGCTCTCCCAGTAGCAAATTTACAGCCAAAAATGCATGTGTACATTTGTCATATGCACATCAACAAAGGTGTACATAAATCTTTTCTAGGAGAAAACAACTACAACATTTTCAATGTTAGCATCATAGAATGTTAATGAATTTTTTATGACTGAAAAACTGCAGAGATTTGGAATACAAATTAGAAGTCTTATAAAAGGTTGAAAATCTCTCTCAATCCAATCATTGAACCACTGGGGAAAAAAGATGAAGATATTAGGGTCGCCGTTCCTAAATTCAAAAGAAAAATTTCCCTAAATTAAATTGCCAGAATACTTTATAAATGGTCATTTCCTAATTTTACCCACTGACAATTGGAGAATTCTATAGATAAATATGTATTTTACAAAAAAAAATTGTTAAACACAAAAAACATATGTGACAGGGCAAACCCAACATGTGAGTTAAGTCAAGTAATCTGGATGTTTGTGAAATAATAAAAATGACTGATAATCCCCAAACACTATTATGATAATGTACATTATAATTATCTTGTCAATATAAGCAGATGTTAAGTTGGATTGTCATAGTTATGTTTGTTAAAAGCTACACGAAAGTCTGAGGACAAAAACACAGATTGTTGTTATCTAAGACTTCTATTTCTTTTATCAATCTGTTGTTTGAAATCATGTAAATATTCAAAAGCAGAAAAAAAAGTCCTATTAAGTTTACTTTTCTAAATTTAAAAAAGATTGTAACCCCTCCCTGTATTCTTTGACTCCACAGATTTTTAATAAAATTGAACATTTGGCCAAAATTTAGAGAAAGTAAAAGAGATTTTATAATATGGTTTAGACAGAGATATCTCATGGGCTTAATAAATAATTTTAAATCCTTCCTTCCTTGGAATAATTTAGGGAGACTTAATTTCTAGCTTTAGCGAAGACAAAGAATGTTGAATGAGTCTACTGAATGAGGTCATATGTTTTTCAGCGAAACTACTCACTCATTTCTCTTCTGTTAAAGGTAATCAACTTAATTTAATATTATATTGGTGCAAAGTAATTGCAGTTTTTGTCACTACTTTTAATGCAACACCCTAATATTTTCACTTTTTAAACTCCATAATCACTACCTAAAAACTTTCAGTTTTTCCATGAACGGAAAAAGTCTGAAGCTCTTCCATGTCAGACATAAAGTTATACATCACATTATACTGCGGTTGTATCTCAGTTCTTGTGAGTCACTCTTCTGATATCCGAACTATTTCTACTATATTAAATTATCAAATTGTATTAGCTTTGAGTACCACCAACACCTAATTATATTGATATTTATATAGTCTTTTCTTGGCCCATGTCAAAAATTTGGTTGAAAATTACTAGTTTCATTCGTAGTGAGAGTTTAAAGTCTGACTGGAAAGTATATACATAATATATTTTATCTTCTTTATAAAATATCCTCAAACCCAGATTAAATTGGCCGGGCAACTTGCTATAAAGCAAAAAATATCCACTATTTTGCCTTCTGAATGAAGTTTAATCAATTTAGAGATTAGAATGTACTCCACTGCAATCTATTAATGCTTCTTTATTATTCATGCTGATTAAAATGTTCTACATATATACGAAGTTGTAAAGTCATTTTTACTACCCAGAATGGCTTTTAGAAGGGAAGCGAGTGTCTAAGAATATATGTCTTGATGAGAACTTAGAATGAAAGACAATAAAATTTCCACATATGAGACAGGATAAAGGGTATCAGTCTATTAATGCTTCTTTATCATTCATGCTGATTAAAATGTTCTACATATATATGAAGTTGTAAAGCCATCTTTACTATCCAGAATGGCTTTTAGAAAGTGAAGTGACTTTCTAAGAATATATGTCTTGATGAGAAGTTAGAATAAAAGAAGATGAAACTTCAACATATAAGACAGGATAAAGATTATACTGCTTCTTAAAGTGTATGGAAAGTTGGAGAAGGTATCCTAAAAATATAGTGTAGGAATGAGACAGGGATCATATGGAAGATGTAAGTGCTCCTGTGACTAGAGATAATAGGCACATAAAAGATTGGTTCTTAATGCTACACACAGTGGGGTGTGAATATAAGCCTTTCCTGTGCTTGTTCCCAACATTTGGGTAAATAATCTCTATGAGAAAATACTTTTTAATTTATCTCTTTCTGTCTTCTCCCTCCCTCCTTCCCTTCCTTCTTTCATTCCTCCCCCCCTCCACCTTTTATTTTTTATGTGAGAATCAAAAAAAAAAGATAGTGTAATCTACCAATAGCAGGCATAAAAGCATGAAAACAGAAGTGATCAAAAGTCTTTGAGAATTTCTAAAGCTTTAGGAGGAGAAAGTTTTTAGTCATCTATAAACTGTACAAATGAGAACATAAGCTGACTTCAGGCTTACATGTCTAAACTGGAAGAAGCTGAAGTAAGGCTTAAAGCTAAAAATCTACTAAAATACAAAGTATAATCTTGAAATGGAAATGCAACAACTTCTTTATGATGTCTTTTATCAGCTTATTATTTCCTGTACATCGTGGTGGGACAAACTGGTTCTAAGAAGTGGGAGCTGTTCCCCTTTGCATGCCCATGTGAGAGACAATACTCAGGCAGGTCCTAATGCCAGCCTAGGGAGAGTGCTCTCAGCAAAAGGCATGGTAGTATAAAGACAGTGATGGGAAGAAAATAGGAACAATGCTGCCACATACAGCTTCCAACAGAAAAGCAGAACAACTTTTCATAAGACATTAATTAACAATTGGTATCAGTTTAGAAAAAATTTATTAATGTTCTGTATTAAAATATAATTGAGGCTGGGCACAGTGGCTCACATCTGTAATCCCAGCATTTTGGGAGGTCAAGGGGGGCAGACCATGATGTCAGGAGTTTGACACCAGTCTGGTCAACATAGTGAAAACCCATCTCTACTAAAAATACAAAAACATTAGCTGGATGTTGTGATGTGCTCCTGTAATCCCAGCTAGTCAGGAGGCTGAGGCTGAGAATCGGGTGAACCTGGGAAGCAGAGGTTGCAATAAGCCAAGAACATGCCATTGCACACCAGCGTGGCAGCCCAGGCAACAGTGTGAGACTCCATCTCAAAAAAAAAACAACATTATATATACGTATTTCCATGGTCCCAAAAGAGTGGCATCCCAAGGGTGGTGTGGTAGAAGCCATCTGACCTGGTGCAGGCAGTAAGGCAGATACATTGTTTGAAGACAATTTAAAACAATAAAAAAACATATAAAACCATTGCTCTTTTTATTACTGTATTCCCATGTATGGATAATTCTGAACAAATTCCATAACAAGATACTCCTCCCTGAAAACACTTTTCATTCAACTAAGTTCTAAACAACTGCTACAGTCTTCATCAAGGTTTATTAATTATGTGTATGCTTCAAATTAATATATTTATGTTATGTATCTTTTAATAATGTATTCTACATGGAAATTAATAGAGAATTCTAAGTTGTACAGTTGGCCTCTGACCCATCTGGATGCAACTATATGTATTGCTTTTTTAAATAAATAGCTAAGGATTTGGAATTGTTCAAATTTGCTTAGGATATGATTTTGGGCTTTATCCCATATGGTAATACATATTCTTTAAACAGTAGACTCCAAATAAATAATAATGGCACAATAATTATAAAAGTAATCTTGATTCACTTGAACTCAATCATTCTATATAAGCAGTTGGTATTTTGTGTGTGTATGTTTTAAAATTTTTTGAACAGTAAAACCAAGTGAGAAATGCAAGATGTCATATTTTTGTTTGGTAAGTGCAAATTTTATTTCACACATTAGCTATTTCACTCAATTAAATAAAGTTCACATTCAATGTTCTCTCAAAACTTTGTTTTAAAATTAAAGAATAAATTGAGAAAGTATTATTACTGATTATTTCATGAGACTTTCTAAAATGATTTTGTCAAACAGAGAATGGGAATGTTTAAAAAAATGATCTTCATCAATGTTTTAAATACTCTAGGTACACCACTAAGAGTATTTGGTCCAAATCCCATCCTAGCTACTTAACTCTGTGACACTGGGTAAGAGATGAAGTTTCCCTACCTGTAATTTGGAAATAAAAACATTCCTATTTTAATTAGATTATTCTGAATATTAAATGAGTTAGTACAGGTAGTTAGAACAGTACCTGGAAAATATTAAGTAACTGACAAATATCCAAATTATTAATATTGATGCTAGAAGACATGACAGACCATCACCTCCTTAAATGAGTACTTCAAATTAATAAGCTTATGAAATAATCAAAAAGATTACAGTAAAATCCCAAATAAGACAAAACAAAGAAACATGCCTTTATATGAAAATCCCAAGCTTTGGTAATTATTTTCTATATTAGCATATAAAGAACTCCATGGTAAGGAAATCATTTAATTTTGTTTAATCTTATTTTTCACTTATCTAGGCCATGTGATTCTTTTTCAAGAAATACCTGTTAGGACACGGCTAAAAGCAGATCCACAGAGTAAATTATTCGTTCAATAAAATCTTACTAAGCAACAACCAAAGAACCAATTATGTCAGGCTATAAACAATCCATAGAAAAACTAGACACCTGTTTTTCTTCACTAATTAATTAATAATTAATTACTAATGAACATTATTGAGCACTTACTAACATGAACTGTCCTAAACATTTTACATGCATCATTATTTTTAAACTCTTACTTCAATCCTATGTAGAAGTAGTAAATATCATTTTTAAAGATAAAGAATCTGAGGTTTGTAATTATCCAACTTGTAAGTTGTAGAATTGGACTTTGGACCAAGATACTCCTGACACCAAAATATGGATTCTTACTACACTATATTCTTAGGTAAATTTTACTCCATTCCCAAAGAAGTTTACTGTCTGGAAATAACAATAAGTTTATACAGAAAGCTACAAGGATTACATTAAATTTTCTCTTGTTGACTTGCCTTCTGGAAAGCTCAGGGCTAAGGAAGTGCTTAGTTAATAGTTTATTTTAGTCTTGGGTTCCTAACATAGTTTCCTACTCTCTGTTTTTCAGAGAGTTTCCTTTCTATCTCTGTTTAAATGTTTGATTTATCAGAGTCTTTTACACAGACATATAAATTAGGCCAAGTCTATTGAGGAGGCAATAGCAGAAAATCTTAGGAAACAAATCCAAATAGCGAGTAACTATATGTATCAACACGAATCTTTCACTCACAATACTGTGTTACATAACCAAATTATTCTCCACACAATACGTTCCCAATAGATGTCAGAGTTTCTTGCTTTTTTCCATTTATCCTTTCCTAACCCCACTTTCTGTCTATTCCTGTGGCAGGAAAAGAAAAACAGCTATCAAGTGTTCTTAATAGGAGAGCAATGCTTATTAAAAGTCAGAATCTTAATATAGTGGAATGGTAATTACTTTCATATTGCTTAAAAGGGCAATGATGAAAAATGAAGGGAGAGGCAAATTTGTAGAGGTGATGAGGAAATAGTTTAGAAACTGCAGAAAAAAAGAGCAATAGTCATTCACTCTCTGGTCTCATCCTGGCAAGTCATCCAGACGTACTTTAAAATTTTGTACACTTGGAAAACACATCACACTCACATTGATCAACAGTATTCAAGTTGTAATGCATGGTATCTAAAATCAGAAATGTTGAGATTATCAATGACTTGTTTCACAGCCAAACCAAGACCTCATCTCTGTTCTCATTCTTTCTGACCTTTCAACCATGACTCAAAGGGTTGACTTCCCAGTCTCAATTATTCCTCAGCTATGCAGAGGACAGACTCCACTGGCAACCAAAACCTGCATGCTTTTCCCAACATTTTCTTTATTAATATGCTGTGATTGCCAGGCTATCTCATATCTTTTATTTCTCACACTCTTGTATCAGGGGAAGCCTTTTCTCTTAAGGTCTGTCAGAAGAGGCCCTTAGTGGAAAGAGCACAGCTTTGGAATCAATTCTGGATCTTGGTTCCCATTACATATCAGCTTTGTGGCTTGGGATAAACTGGCAGTACCTTTACACCTCATTTTTATGCATAAAATGAAGATAGCCATATTTGCATCAAGTTGTATGCATTATCTATAGTTGCCATAAGAATCGCCATAAACTTAGCAACTTCAACCAAATTCATTTATTATCTCACAGTTTTAGTGAGTCAGAAGGTCACGCACAGTGTGGCTCAACAAGGTTCACTGTGAAAAGTCTCATAAGGAGAAAACAAAGGTGTTGCCCATCCTGTATTCTGTATTGGAGGTTGGAGAAGACCTACTTCCAAGTCGATTTAGGAGGCTGACAGAATTGAGTTCCTTTCCATGCTTTCCACTTAGTCCCTTCTATTTTCAAGGCAGCCATGGGGCTTAGAGTCCCCATGATTTCATCTTCTGCCCTCAGCAGAGAGAAAGATCTGCTCTTAAGTGCTTATATGATTACACTGAGTCTACCAGGATAATCCAGGATAATATTTGTATTATATAGTCAATTCATAGCAACTTTAAATCTAGAAAGTTCCTTTTTGCCACATACATAACATAATCATGGGTATGATCCCAGGAAACAAAGGTCATGGGGAACAAAATCCTGTCTACCACAAAGGATCAGTGTGAGGACCAAATAAGTAAACCTATGTGCAGGGTGCAGGGTCTTTATAGTGCCAGCCAGATTTTGAACACATACTAAATTAATATTTATTTATCTTTTCTTTGCTCAGACCATAACATATATACACACAATTTTCTTAACTTTGACATGTTGGCTTGTGTATCATCTTTAAAGATTAGATAGATTCACTCAGATGAAATGCAACTTTTCTATTTTTATCTCATTTACACAGGTATTACTGAATTAAAAACCAACCAAAAATGTTTACTTTAGTATTTTTCCTTGCTTTTCTATGATCGAGTTTTAGCCTAAATCCTTGGCTCCTCATTTAACCAAGGAGCGATAAAAATCTTGGAAATTTTCAGTCACCTTAGAGAAGGCACTAGGAAATTTATATAATTCCTAATCTAGGTAATTAATGGTGGAGAGAAAATGCTGGGGAAAAGTTTTCTCTTACCTTTTGAGGACTAAGAAATTACAAAGAGTAAGCCAAGGCCAAAGCACAGCTGTATTAGGTCTGAATTAAACAGAGAGAATAATCTAACTTTTTTCCAATCAAATGACAAAAATAAAAGCCCTAGAAGCTTCTTGAAACAGGTAGGAGCCACTGGATAATATACAACTCATACTGCTACCCTCTGGATATCTTTTCAATCAGCATTCAAGTTTTAAAGCAATTGGTATTATTTTTTCCTCTCCCCAAACGCTCAGCTTTCTATCACTGTCAAGAGCTGCATCCTTTTCTCAGATTTCAGACCATTCAGGTACTCAAACTTCAGGAATGGCAGTTATTAAGTTCATTACTAAGGTTTGAGGAGACAAATGAGCTGCTCCCGAGTGAAGAAGGACTTTATGCCTCTATGTATGCTCTCTCTCAAAATTACCCTAGGCAAAGAACACCAACACAGGGAATCAAATTGTGGAAGGGTACAGATGCATTTATATGCAGTTCTCCTCCTAGCCAACCAGT
Source organism: Ateles fusciceps (assembly GCA_036589455.1). Lineage (NCBI taxonomy): Eukaryota > Metazoa > Chordata > Mammalia > Primates > Atelidae > Ateles > Ateles fusciceps. The sequence goes on from JAZHEH010000193.1 coordinate 10,441,745, forward strand.
ATGTTGTGTATATATAATTATTATATAAATATAATATTTTATATATAAATAATAGTGATGGCTCTGTTTTTGCACTCTAAAAGTTTCTCGGTACTATCTACATTCCTTTCATTCTGATCCTATAGCACTTGCCAAATCTAGATAAAATTCTTGCGACTCACTATTGAGATGGTATTCTTGGTTGTCTGCTTGGGTTCCTATGCTTTATGTGTATCATTTAAGAATGAGTTTAAATTGAGAGAAAATGGAAGTACGGAGGTAATATTTCATTAGGAGTGACATGAAATGTGAGCTGGTATATCTAGAGGTAGCTTGAGAGGAGAGATACATACTCTTTGATCTCTATAAGAAAAGTGCCATTTTTAGAAAGATGATAGAGTTCAGGAGCTAGGAGAATCAAAATTCCCTAATCCAGCTATCTGATTTTAAAAATGGGTAAGTTGAGGACAAGAGAAGTTAAGGAATTTGCTGCAAGTGGTATGACTTAATCAAGGCTAGTGAGGATTAGCACAATGAGAGCCAGTCTGAAGCCACTACATTACATGCCCCAACTCCTTCAAAACTATGCAAAACTCTGTCAACTTACAAAATAATCTCCATTTATCTGCACCCAACTTAAATAATGCTGATCACATTCACATTCCTGGTTATTGAGTCTCATTTACTGATTGCAATAGGCTAAAATTTATGGATCATTTTTTAAATGTGTAATATACCTCAATGGCTTCCATTTCATAAAATGTACGTATTTTTCTGCATAGACTTAGAAGAAATACATGTCCTGCTTTCTCCTTTGCACATATTAAGCCATATATGACTCAAGTGTCAAGAGATAATTGCTTCCAGCAAATTCTTCTGGACACTACTCTGAACCAACTGATGTGTACACTCATTAAATACTGGGGTTTGACTGATACAAGTTTTCTGTGAGCCTTTTGTCTAATGATATTAAGACATAGTTCCCAATTTGTACTTGTGGTGATTCACTGTTCCTGTTCCAACCATTTTCCATAATGATGGAAAATGTTTTTCCACTATCATTTAATTAGCCCAGCAATCCTAGTAGAAATTAGTCTTGAAAATGTACCAGCAGAGAAAAGATTAAGAGCAGCTATAAAGAACTTCTCACCAAAACGAGACAACTTTAATAGTATGGCATTGGTATTAAACACTATCAATAATAGGAGTAATCCTTTCCCATAAAAGGATTGCAACCAGAGGTCCTTAGCATTTTAGGGCTTGGATTCCCTAGCCATATAATGAAGAGGCAGGTGTAGCATATTTGAAATATTATTTATAGTTCCAGGACTCAATTTCATTCCCAAAAGGATGACCTAAATGAAAGTGGCCCTGAGGACAAATAGCCTGTTAATAAATATTCTAAAATAAATGTTATCCTAAAACAATAAAGAAATCTAGCTTGATTAACTACATATGGCCAGTAACAGTCCCATGCATTTGGCAAAGTATAGGCATACCTTGTTTATTGTGCTTTATTGTACTTCATAGACGTGATTTTTTACACATTGAAGGTTTGTGGCATTCTTGCATCAAGCAGGACTATCAGTGCCATTTTCCCAATAGCATGTCCTCACTTTGAGTCTCTGTGTCACATTTTTGTCATTCTCACATTTCAAACATTCTCATTAATATCATTCCTGTTATAACAATCTGTGCTCAGTGATCTTTGATGTTACTATTGTAATTGTTTTGAGGCATCACCAGCCACACCCATAAAAGATGATAAACTTAGTTGATAGATGTCATGGGTGTCTCCATTTCTCTCTCTCCTCATGAGCCTCCCTATTCCTTGTTGTACCTCAGGAATGGGGAGGCTCACGGGGGGAGGGAGAGATGGCGAACACCCATGACATCTACCAACTAAGTTTATCATCTTTTATGATGATAAAGATGATATCATGTCTACCCTACAATGTCCTCTAAGTGTTACAAGTGAAAGGAAGTCATGTGTCTCTCACATCAAATCAAAAGGTAGAAATGATTAAGTTTAAACATGTTAAAAGGTAAGACAGGCCAAAAGCTCGACCTCCTGCACCAAACAGCCCAAGTTGCGAATGCAAAGGAAAAGTTCTTGAAGGAAAGTAAAAGTGCTAATCCAGTGAATACATGAGTGAAAAGAAAGAAAAAGAGCCTTATTTTTGATATGAAGGTAGTTTTAGTGATCTAGACAGAAGATGAAACCAGCCACAACATTCCCTTTAGCCAAAATCTAATCCATGGAAAGGCCCTAAATCTCTTCAATTCTATGAAGTCTGAGAGAGGTGAGAAAGCTGCAGAAGAAATTTGAAGCTAGTTGAGTCTGGTGTATGAGATTTAAGGAAGGAAACTATTTCTATAACAGAAAAAGGCTAAGTAAGGCAGCAAGTGCTAATGTAAAAGCTATAGCAAGTCAGTTAGAAGATCCAGCTAAGATAACTGAGGAAGGTGGCTATATTAAACACCACATATATATTTTTAATTTTTTTTGAGACAGAGTCTTGCTTTGTCACCCAGCCTGGAGTGCAGTGGCACAATCTCACCTCACTGCAACCTCCACCTCACAGGTTCAACAGATTCTCCTGCTTCAGCCTCCCAAGTAGCTGAAATTATGGGCACATGCCATCACATCTAGCAAATTTTTCTATTTTTAGTAGAGATGAGTTTTTTTGCCATGTTGGCCAGACTGGTCTCGAACTCCTGACCTCAGGTGATCTGCCCACTGAGGCCTCCCAAAGTGCTGGGATTACAAGCGTGAGCCACCGTGCCTGGCCCAGATTTTCACTGTGAATAAAACAGTGAAAGAAGATGCCATCTTCGACTTTCATAGCTAGAGAGGTGACGTCAATGACTGGCTTCCAATCATTAAAGGACAGGTTGACTCTCTTGTTAGGGTCTAATGCAGCTAATTACTTTAAGTTAAAGCTAATGGTCACTTGCTATTCCTAGTATCTTCTAAGGCCTTAAGAATTATTCTAAGTCTACTTTGCCTGTGGTTTATAAATGGAACAATAAATCCTAGATGACAGCACATCTTTTTATAGGATAGTTTAGTATTTTAATCCCACTATTGAGACCTAATGCTTAGAAAAAGATTCCTTTCAAAGTATTCCTGCTTACTGACAATGAACTTAGTTACCCAAAAGCTCTAATGGAGGTATATAAGATTAGTGTTGTTTTCCTGCCTGCTAACATAACATCCAGTCTGCGGCCCATAGATCTAGCAGTAATTTTGATCTTCAAGTTTTCTTATTTAAGAAATACTTTTCATAAGATTACAGCTGCTATACATAGTGATTCCTCTGATGGATCTAGGCAAAGTAAACTGAAAACCTGGAAAAGATTCACCATTCTATATGCCATTAGCAATATTTGTTATTCATAATAGATCAAAATATTAACAGAAGTTAATATTAAAAGATTAAACAAATTTAAATCGATTAAATAAATTAACAGGAATTCAAAGTTTAACAGGAGTTTGGAAGAAGCTGATTGCAACCCTTATCTCAGTGGTCACATGTCAGTCTCTTTTGCGGATTCTTTCTCTTTACTCCAAATATTTCTTAATATTCTAGTGGTTTCTCTCAGTTCTTGGGCATTCACATTTTTATCCATATTCACTTCATTGGTAACTGTAGGAAGTTTCATGACTTTAAATACCAAGTATATTTCAACAACTCACAAAATTTTACTTACGCTCAGACTTCTGAACTCCAGGCTCATATATCTAATACTTAGATATCTTAAATTCAGTATCTCTGGAAGTACATTCCTAATCTTCTGTTCTAAGTCAATCCCAAATTTAGTTTCTCTCATTTTAAATTATGGGGACATTTTCTAATCACTCAGTACAAAAATCTTGGAGTACTCTTTAAACCCTTTATATCACAATATATTTGCCAGGAATTGCTATTGCCTCTACCTTCAGAATGGATCCATAATTGACTACTTTTCCCCATCTCCTGCACTACCAGCCCAGTGTAGCTGGGCATGTGGATAAGGGAAAGAGGTAATATGGAAGGAAATGGCCAATAACAGATTATTTTAAAGCTTTTTAGATAAAGGTGAGAAGCTTGATTTTATGCCACTGGAATAAGGAAGCTACTGGAGTGCTTTATATAGGAAAGTGACATGATCTTACCTGTGTTTTAAGAAAAATAACTTTACTCCTGGGATGAGAATGGATGACTTAGAGGTAAGGGTAAAAAAAAAGAGGGATTGAATAGGAGGTATTGCAATAGACCAGAGAAAGATGATGGTGAGAGTGGATATGAAGGGCAAAGTAGAGAACACAGGCCTTGTTGATTGAGTGACTGAGGGAAAGTGAAAGAAAGAGAAATGAATGTAACTATTGGGTTTTTAGCTAAGCAGCCTAGCAGATGGTGTTATTACTTACTAAGTTAAGGAGATTCATTAACTATCATTTCATAGCATTTTCAAGTGTATAGTAGAAAGACTATTCTAATTTAAGTATCCTATAGATATAAACCATATAAACTTGCATGAGCTCATTAAAATTGAGAATTTAGAAGATGGATGTGGTGGCTCATGAGCCTAGCACTTTGAGAGACTGAAGTAGGAGGAATGCTTGAGCCCACAAGTTCAAGACTAGCTGGGACAAAATAGCAAAACCTCAACTCAAAAAAGTAATGAACATTAAATTATATTGATAATTTAGGAATTATTTTCACACATGTAATACTGTTTCTGTGCTATAAAATGAATTATTTAAGCATATCTTGATTGTGTTTAAAGTAAATTATTTATGCATATGTTGATTATGTTTAAAGATCATGTTTATAGACTTAAAGTAGTAGAATTGAAAGTGTCTATAATGTTAAACATTTCACAAATATTTAGCTAATTTATGTGGTAACAATTTCAGGACAAGGAAATTCACTTACCCCAAGGACTCTAGCACCAAACGCAATTTTTAAAACTATCTAATAATTAAAACATTCTTCCTTATATTAGGCCAAAATCAATCTCCTGGGGTATTTATCTAACAGTCCTGATTCTGCCATCTGTGGCAAATAAATAGCACCTAATCTAAGATAAACAACATTTGTCACCTTTGGCACCACTTTTAATTCTCTGGCTCACAGCAGGCGTTACTATTTTACCACTGTAACCATTCTTGCTGATCTAGCAGGCTTGCTAATCAGACTTAACACAGTATTCTTGGAAGCCACAACAAATCAATAGAAGATAAAACTAATCCCTTCAAATAAAAAAAATTACTGAGTGCTTATTATGTGTCTGCATTCATTCAAGGAATCCACAGTCGACCTCTATGTAGATGGTTATACAATAACCTCATAAATATTATGATAAAAAGTATAGAGTACTATGAAAGCTCAGAAAAATGGATATCTAGACCAGATTAAACAGAATAAGGAAGAGTTGCCTTCTTGCTAACAGCCCTTTAGTTGAACAGACATCAAATATACCTCAAATTTTCTTTTCTCCATTCTAAATGCCCTTAGTATTTTCAAGCACGTGTGATAGAGAAAAAAATGTTAAGACATATTAGGGAAGGGATTTCTAATATTTTACTGTACAAAAGGCACTGAACACTTAAACATAATTAACATTAGAAGAAGTGGAGAAATGACTGTAGAGTTCTAATGTAAAAGTATAAATCAAGAATTGTATACTCATCCAAGTGTTTCTTCTATAATAAATAGAAAGTCACTGAAAACTATGCAAGAGATTGGGTGATTAGTACATAAAAACTTTCCTTAAAAATATGCATACATAAAACTGACAATGAAATCTAGCCAACCAAAAGATTAATTAGAATAGCTCAATAATAGAAAAATGGCGATACATCAAAAACTTATAATGTTGAGTAGTGAATCTATTTAAACACAGAAATTAAACAACTTTGAGCTTGACATGGTTATAATTTCTCGTATTTCTTAGCAAGGAAGTAGTAGATACTTTGCATAGTTCAAACAATCAAAAACACTGGATGCCTATTCTGTATGACAGTTGTTTTCTTAAATTTGCAGGTAACTTTTTCTTTTCACTCATTTCAAGGTCAACTATGTCTTCAGTTTTACTTCTGTTCTTCTATCTCAGTTACACAGAAGTACAAATTAAATCAAAGTTTCTATTTTTATATGAAAAAATATTTCATTTTCAAAATTAATTTCTTTCTGACTAGCTATCTCACTTACCTTCTTCCTTGCTGCATACACTGAGAAGTATATATAGGGAATATGGTCAGAGAAGGCAAGCAACAATCCTTGTTAAAAGGTCAGATTTTGATTCTTATTTGAATTTTTCAAATCAGGATATATAATTTTTTCTATAAAACAATAATCATATTTTTAAAAAGGATACAGGTTAAAGATCTATATATAATTTAGTGTTATTTATTGACTTTAGTCTTATTTATTTAGTTTTGTTTATCTGAATATTTTGAGAATTCTCATCTTTAAAACAGAGATACTATCTACCTGACAGGATGATTGCGAGCTTTAAAGAAATTGATAGATGTAAAATTCTAACTAAACTATCAAGTATTTCATTAACATTACTCATGCAATGTTAATATTATATATTATATAATTGCATATTACATATTACTAATATGCTATACTATTAATATTATATAGAATACTATATCACATTACCATTAAACTCTCACAATATATTTTTAAAAAGCATAAGAAATTTAAATACAAAGACAAAATATAAAGTGGTATAAATACAAAGTGATACATCTAAGGATAGAGCAAATAGATCTTACTTGTCTGTTATCAAAGTACAATAAGGGAACATACTTTGAATAGATCTTTGGAGAGAAAACACCAAGAGTTGATATAGGGGCGATGAGAAAGGAAGCAGGAAACCTTGTGCACGGTTGCCAAATGCCAGTGCTAGTTCCACCCTAGAATGGCTCCCAGGGAAGGGGTGAGTGAAGAGATAATGAGGCAAACCACTCTTGCTGTGAAATTTTGGGATCCTAGCTACATGAGATCCGCAATCCCCATAGACATTTTAACTGGTAGGGGTGGGGAAGGGTCCTGAGAGTACACAGAGAGTAGACAGAGACAGAGCTCCAGTCTGCATGGAGCCTGGGGGTTTTTGCACACAGGATAGCTGCAGTGGAACATGGCCAAAGGTGCCCATATCCCAAGGCTCCCAATCTTCCCCAAATTGCTCTATTTCCAGTTTACTATAGGGCCAAGAGACAACAGGGCCAAATTTCACAAGCGATTATACATTCAAGTCTACAAAACAAAAGCTAACAATATGATAACAGTATCAAAATCTCACATATCAGTGCTAACCCTGAAAGTAAATGGTCCAAATGCTGCAATAAAAAGGCATAGAGTGGCAAGCTGGATGAGAAGACAAAACCCAACTGTCTTTTGTCTTCAAAAGACCCACCTCAAATGTAATGACATGCACAAGCTCAAAGTAAAGAGATAGAGAAAGATCTACCATGCAAACGAAAAAGTGCAGGAATCACCATTCTTATGTTACATAAAACAGACTTTAAAACAACAACAATCAAGAAGGACAAAAACAGGCATTATATAATAAGAAAAGATACAATGCAACAAAAAGACTTAACTATCCTAATTATGTATGCACCCAACATTAGTGCACCAGATTCATAAATCTTGTGAGTCAAGTTTTTCTTCAAGATGTCTACAGAATGCACCACTCAATAATCACAGATTATGTATTCTTCTCATCTGTACCCAGAATATGTCCAAAGACTGTCTACATGCTGGGTCATAAAGAAAGTCTCAAGAAACTTAAAAAACTGAAACCATGCCAAACACTGTCTTAGACCACAGTGCTATAAAAATAGAAATCTATACCAAAGGCCTGGTGCAGTGGCTCATGCCTGTAATCTCAGCACTTTCGGAGGCCAAAGTGGGCAGATCATGAGGTCAGCAGATCGAGACCATCCTGGCAAACACGGTGAAACTCTGTCTCTACTAAAAACACAAAAAAAATTAGCCTAATGTGCTAGCACATGCCTGTTTTAGTCCCAGCTACTTGGGAGGTTGAGGCAAGAGGATTGCTGAAACCCAGGAGGCAGAGGTTGCAGTGAGCCAGGATTGCTTGCGCTACCACACTCTAGCATAGGCAACAGAGCGAGACTCTGTCTCAAAATCAAACAAACAGAAAAACCCAGAAATTTATACCAGGAAGATCTCTCAAAACTACACAAATACTAGAAATTTAACAACTTGCCCCTGAGTAACTCTTGGGTGAACAACAAAATTAAGGCAGAGATCAAAAATTATTTGAAATATAAAAAATTAGAGAAACATCTTACCAAAACCTTTGGGATGCAGCTAAAGCCATATTAAGAGGAAACTTTATAGTACTAAACACCTTCATCAATAAGTTAAGAAGATCTCAAATTAACAATCTAATATCACACCTGGAAGAACTAGGTAAAAAAAGAACAAACCAACCACAAAGTTAGAAGAAGAGAAACAACTAAAATCAGAGAAGAACTAAATGAAGTTAAGAAGCAAATGTTTATACAAAAGATCAGCAAAACCTAGAGTTGGTTTTTCAAAAGAATAAGCAAAATTATTAGGCCATTAGCAAGATTAATAAAGAAAGAGAAGATCCAAATAAGCACAATCAGAAATGACAGAGATAACATTACAATTGATCCTACATGTTCAGAGACTATTATGAACGTCTCTATGAACACAAATTAGGAAGTCTAGATGAAATGGATAAATTCCTGGAAACACAAAACCTTCTAAGACTGAATCAATACGAAAGCGAAAATATGAACAGACCAAACACATACACCACTGGAACAGAAGAGAGGACCCAGAAATAAAGCCAGAAACCTAACATTATCTGATTTTCAACAAAATTGACAAAAATAAGCAATGGAGAAAGGACTCCCTATTCAATAAATGGTGCTGAAGTAACTGGCTAGCCATATGGAGAAGAATAAAACTAGACCCCTTCCTGTCATCTTATCTAAAAATTAACTCAAAATGAATATAAGATTTAAATGTAAGACCTCAAACTATAAAAATTCTAGAAGAAAAGCTAGGAAATACCCTTCCTGACATTGATCTTGGCTAAGAATGTACAGCCAAGTCACCAAAAACAATTACAACAAAAACAAAAATTGACAAGTAGTACCTAATTAAATAAAAGAGCTTATGTATCGCAAGAGAAACAATCAGCAGTGTGAACAGACAACCTACAGAATTGGGGAAATGATTCACAAAGTAGGCATCTGAGAAAGCTCTAATATTTAGAATCTATAAGGAAGCTAAGAAATCAACAAACAAAAAACCACAAATAATTTCAAAAAATGTGCAAAGAACCTGAGCAGACATTTCTCAAAATAAGACATGCAAATGGCCAACAAATGTATGAAAGAAAGGCTTAACATCACCAATCATCAGAGAAATGCAAATGAAAACCACAATGAAATACCATCTCACATCAGTCAGATTGGTTATTAATTAAAAAAATAAAAATAAAAATAACAAGTGTCAGTGAGGCTGTGGAGAAAAGAGAACCCTTACACATTCTTGGTGGGGAATGCAAGTTAGTTCATCCACTGTGGAAAGCAGTACAGAGATTTTGTGAAGAATTTAAAACAAACTCCAATGCAACCCAGCAATCCCATTACTGTGTACATACCCAAAGGAAAATGAATCATTTTATCAAAAAAGATACAAGCAGCCATATGTTGATCACTGCACTATACACAATTGCCAAGATATGGAATTGACCTATGTGCCCATTGACAGTGGACTAAATAAAGACAATGTGGTACATATACACTATGGAATACTATGCAGCCACAGAAGGAATGAAATCATGCCCTTAGTAGCATCATGGATGCAGCTAGAAGTTATCTTCCTAAGAGAATTAATGCAGGATCAGAAAACTAAATACCACATGTCCTCACTTATAAGTGGGAGTTAAACCTTGACTACACATGGGCATAAAGATGGAAACAACAGACACTCGGGATTACTAGAAGTAGGGAGGGAGGAGAGTGTGGGCTGAAAAACTGCCTATCAGGTACTATGCTTGCTACCTGAGTGATGGGATCATCTGTACCTCAAATCTCAGCATCACACAGTACACCCATGTACCAAACCTGCACTTTTTTACCCCCGAATCTAAAATAAAAGTTGAAAATATCTTTGTAAAAGATATAATCAGGTGGCGGTGCAATTACTTTTTCTTGAATGACTAGTTATTAGAAGTAAGTATGTTGAGGGAAAAAAGGAAGTATCAAGCAAGATTTAGTCTTCATTAATAATTCCTCAGCTTGAAAGGGCCTATATTTTCCTAATCATTATAGGATTTCCTATAAGATTAAATTTTATCTCATAAGTACCAGTAATTTCCCCTAAAATTTGTTTTAATTACGAGTTTGAATTCTAAATTGGTTCAACTAATTCCTATTTTTTTTTTTTTTACATAGGGACTGTAGGAGATATTTTTCTACACCTCCTATTGTTGTTTGAAGTCCTTTTCAAGCCTCCTTGTAAACAAATCTCTACAAAATTCTTTGTAAATAAGGACTTGTAGATAATTATTTCAGATCATTAAGAGGTGTTGATAAAATACTCAAATAAAATATAAATAAATATTAGGCTACTTAAAAAAAAATCCAGAATCTGAACAGATGGAAGTCTTATCTAGGCACAGAATTATTATGAAAAGTAACACCTCAATTTTTTTCAATCTGATAATTTTCCATGCACATAACATGCAGTTTTCTATTGAAAACTATTTTAAGAGCTTTTTTCTTCTTAGTTGATGACTTTTACCCTTACAGTTAGAGTTATCAAATATAGTCAACCAAATTACTGAGTTCAAATGCTTTCCAAAAGGAAATGTTCAACTTGCCCAATTTAAAACCAGAATAATTTATCTGCCATATTCACTGGAGAGTATTAACCTTATCTGCTGCCAAGTATCTGACCCTGGTTCTGTGTCTTGATTCATGCTTGAGCCTGGCAAGCAATCATAAATAGCCATATATTCAAACCTAGAGGTAGCAAAGGCATAATTGGTAGAACCAGCACACAGAGGACACAAATAAATTGAATTTATGTAAGAAAGGTCAGGGAAAAGCAAATTATATTTATTATTTTAGATACTAGATTTCTAGTCTTTGAGGTTTTTTCCTAGGATTCTGGTGAATTAAGTTGGTTAGTATTTTAATCAATTGTTTGATAACAAGAGGGAAATTTTTAAAAACACAAGAAACTTATAAACATTGGTCAAAAATGGAAGTTGTTAAAAATATTCAAGCATAGTTAATTGAAAATCATTTTAGCATTTTGAAATTACAGAAGATCAAGCATGAAGACATTGCCAAAGAACCTGTGAAAAGCCAATCAAAAGAATGATTTATCAGACAATTTAAAAAGAATGATTATATGGAGATTGAGATAATTCCATTTATCATGTGTTCAACAATTCTCTTGAGCATTTCATTACTATAAAGATTTAACAATCAGAAATAACAAAAATGTAAACTAATGCAATGCATGATCTTTGGCTTAAAAATTGACAAAGGATAGGGAAAGGATAATGGTTGTTGGCTAAAGTTTAACAAAATTGACAATAACAAAAGTATAAGTGATTATTATTGTAAATAAATCATAGGAATGATTTTATACATGCAGGTTCTATATAAATATTTAAAAGGGAAAATGAACAATTATATTACTACTTTAAATACAACCTTCCTCTTAGTATATGTGGGTCACTGTAGTCCTGTGGTAAAGCAGAAAAAATGGACGCCAGTCTGACACTTAGAAATTTAGATTTTATAAGACTCCTTTGCCCACTGGTGCCTATGAGCCAAAGCACCCTTAAGATAGGTACATAAAAGCACATTCTGCCCAAAGATTTTATAAATTGAGACAGATTTTCTCATTGTAATGGAAAAACATATTTTTAAAAGAATATCTATTCATTTCTCATGCCATCAAGTTCAAAACCATTTCCTCATTACCCTCCAGCACCATAGCAACCAGTAAGATTATCTGGTTTAACTTTTAAAAGCATTGGCTCACTTTGACATAGAGTGTCTATTCATGAATACTGAAAAGAAATTTCCTGATGAAACCTGATTTTCATGATAGCTTAGCCCCTAAGGCATCACTTGGATTCTCATCAAAAACCATCATCATCAGTATAACAGAAGAATGTTAACTCTCTATGGCATTCTGTATACCCATTTTGTGCATGGGTTTTTAAACTCACATTTTTATCTATTTTTTAATATTTATTTATTATACATTAAGTTCTGGGGTACATGTGCAGATCATGCAGGTTTGTTGCTTTCTTAAGTAAATATTATGCATAGCCCAGTATACAGAACAGATTAAGATAGAGTTGATTTGCTAAAAGCAGAATGAGAAATGAGCACGCTTCATGTATAAGGTCCCACTTTTATCTAGTAAAATCCAGAGGCATATCTATTGAATCTTAAGGACAAGGTGAATTCAGTTAAAACAGCAAAGAAGTAGAAAAAGCTAACAAAATGTTCTAAGGCAAAAGAAAATAAAAGTTTCTCTGTCAAAAACAGAGAAACTAGGTCCAGTAGGGTGGCTGATGCCTGTAATCCCAGCACTCTTTGGGACACTGAGGCAGGAGGATCCCTTAAGTCCAGGAGTTTGAGACCAGCCTGGGCAATATAGGGAGACTCTGTCTTCATATTAAAAAAAATAATAATTAGCCAGACATGCTGGCTCATGATTGTAGTTCCAGCTACTCTGGGGGCTGAGGTGGGAGGATTGCTTGAGTCTAGGAATTAGAAGCTGCAGTGAGCTATGATTGTTGCCACTGCACTCCAGCCTGGGTGACAGAATGAGCCCCTGTAAAAATCTCAAAAAACAAAAATCAAAAGACAGAGAAACTAGCGAATTATTAGTATGTCTTCTGATGGGGTCATTTAGAACTAATATGCTGGCAATGTTTGGTTTGGCCCTAGGCTTAATAGCTATTAAATGTAAGACCCAAGAGAGCCCTTTTTTCAGGCTCTTTTATGTTGTCTTTATTATTTAATTGTCAGTTTCTGGGAAAGAGAGGAAAGCAAAGAAAAAAATGTAAAAATTTTAAATATTTAAGATAAACATATATTGCATTTGTACCTGAGGATATTTTAATTTATTTAAACTTTGATATAAGTATTACCTGTCATTTATTTTGATATGTGTCAGGCTATTTTGTGTTGCTATAACAGAATAGCAGAGACTGGGTAATTTGTAAAGAAATTTCTCATAGCTCTGGAGGCTGAGAAGTCCAAGATCAAGGTTCCAACCTCTTCTGAGGGCTTTCTTGCTGTATCCTCACATGGCAGAGGGCAGGAGGATACACCCACTCCCAAGCCCTTTTTACAGTTGCATAAATCCGTCCATGAGAGCTGAGCCTTCATGAATAAAACACTTCCCAAAGGCTCCATCTCCCAACAGTGCAACACTGGGGATCAAGTTTCCAACAAATGGACTTTAGGGAATACATTCTCACTGCATCAATATGCAATCATTAATATTGGTAATTCGTTACATATTAATTCACTTTTAATAGCTTCTCCCTTTGTAAAAATAGTTAACCTGGTCATTTGGTAGATAAGACCCAAGATACTTGAAACTACTCTACCCAATTTGCCTTAATTGCCTAGGCATTAATAATGGTTTTCCTTGGTTTAAATATTTCCAATTCTTATACTATCATATTTGTTGTTAAAGTAATTTTGCAGCAGAAAAGGAATGCTAAGATTTGTTACTGAAGAAATGGCAGCATAATGCAAACTGAGATCACGAATGTATTTTGTTTTGAAATCTAGACACATACAATGTGAAATAATTTAGTTTCCTCATCTTCAAGCAAGAGATAAGTCTTCCCTCTTTTTCTGATCCTCAGTAACCCCTATTTCTGTGCCTTTCTTTCCATCCTAACCACACTGAATTCCCTACTAGCCACACAGACAACATAAGAAGAAGCTATGGAAATTCAGTCCCTCTACTAGAAGACCTGTGATTGACCATGAAAATGACCTTCCCCACACAATTAATGCTACAAATGGCATCGTAACAGTGTCACATGTGTGAATTAGGCATTTGTGAGTAGAACTGGGGGATCCAACAATAATTTTTAATGTTATTCTAATATGTTTTAAATTGATATATTGATGGCTTATGAAACATTACAATTTACATATCTGTTCTTTTTTTTTGTAAAAAGTAAGAATATCTCAGACACTGAGACACCAATATAATCAGAAGACTATTTTCTGCTCTTTAATAAGTTCATAAAATTACTCTATTCGTCTAACAACACAGTGATGAATGGTATCATGGGCTTCACTAATATTTGTTCCTGAATTCTAGTAATGATTCATCTAATTATACGTTTTATTTTTAAATCTTTAGTTTCTGCGATTATCTGAAAAATTTTTTTCAGTATGTCCCAAAATGACAATCTAAAATGCAAACTGCCTGTGAAAAACCTCAAGAATGATATCCCAAAGATTATTCTATCCTCAGGGTAACAGAGTCCATGTTATGTGAGGTCTAATCTGAAACACTCCATTAGATAATAGAAAATGGCCCTTTTCATTTTCTTTTACATTAGTAATATATATTATAATAAATTTCCAATATTAGATGCTATATTTTAAAAAGCACATTTAATGCTATAGAAGCAGAGTACTTTCACATCTATTCTTCACATATCTATGTGTCAAGCACTGGGTTGACAATAAAAAACTAACATTTTCAATAATTAAGATACTAACACATAAAGTATACCACCATTGCAAAGTACTAAGTTAAAAATATATTCAAAATAAGATAGGGAAAAAGTATTCTATAAATAGGTAAACCCAATAATTGGAACAAATTAAATCAAAATGGATTAGAATACCATTGCCCACAAACTTATAAAAATAAAACATCATCTAAAAATTTAATTGCTTTGGAAATTAAATCACATTTTGGAATGTTTTCATGCAAAAAGCTCACTTTTTTGACATAACATTGTCCCCTACTACTAAGATGTATATTTTTTCACATATAAATGTGTATCTACATTTAACATAGTCTTATGAGATCTTTTTTCTCTGGTAATCTATTAATAAAATAACATCTTACAATCAATGAAATTATAGTACATATGCATATTTTCTATTTTTAAGGCAAACACTACCATTAACTTGCACTTTAATACATCTTTGAAAAATAATGTCCCTGCTATTTAGGCTACCACAGAGGCATCTTGAGTACTGTGATTATTAATAATGAATAAATAAAATACCATATCTGCTTCTCTCAAGGCAAAACATTTCAAAATCCCAAATGGAGATATGGTAGGTCTTAGATTCTTTATGTCTAAGGGAATAAGTTTTTCTTATATATGTAAAACATTAGAAATGTCTACTTCTCCACATGAATTTGCAACTTCCATAAACACAGCACTTGCGTGATACCTTTTTAACACCTTCAGAGTAATTCCACGTGGCCAAAATCTATGGTTCTCTATGGAATATTTTACCTCTTGTAATTAGCGACCAATCCTTGATTTTAAAGCATGCAATACATTCAACACCCTTTTCATTGTACTTGGAATAATTGCTGCATCCATTTTTGAGCCTGCCATTAGGCTATGAACTCATTTGAGTCAAGAATTACTTATCTCTCTGTTGTTTACAAGAAGCACAGTATCTGATGCAGAGTTTGTCAGAACTCAAGAAAAGGTGCATAGAATGAGAATTTTAATGAAAAATGTACACCACAAGATGAAGAATAACAAGACAATAGGACTAAAGTTTATCTTTTTCTCTCTGTGCTCAGATAAGGATTTATGGCAAACTTTCCAGATATACTGAGGCTCAAGACCCCTTCCTTTCCCATAAATAGTTTGTCAGGCTTCTGTTTTTGGAATTAGGTGATGATATGTTTCATTTACACATACCACTTGAAATGGATCCATATTTCTACAGAAAATTGGCAAAGTCTGATTTTTCCTCACAAAACTCCTTCACACTAATGATCTGCCTCTCGCACCTTTAATTTTTTGTATAATAAAATTAACTAAGATGAATTAGGGGGAAAAGGAGAAGAAAGCATCATCACCACCACAGTTTCCTACATTTTTTATAGGAGTAGGAATAAGATATATACATATGTTTTAAAATCACCTCAGGGGAAGAGCTGACAGCTCCCCAGAAACAATAAGAAATAGCTCCCTGTAGAAGGTCCCTAAAACTTGCTTCCTTACAGTCTCACTATGAAACATAGTCCCCTGACTCACTGAACTTTTTTAAAAAGTACTGGGAATAACTACTAGTTTAGAGTTCACACCCACTAGCTCTGTACTAAACTGACAAAATGCTACCATCTTAAAGATAGGTGATAACATTTCTGGTCTCAATAACCCACACTGGATCCAAAAGAACAGAAAACAGCACAGAAGTTAGATATAAAATATTTATTAAAAGATAGTAAAGTAACAAATGAGAGCAGATCTTTTGAAAAAAGCCATTCATCTCATACAAATGGACAATCTACAAAGATGAAAGCACAATAACATGCATACAGTTGTAAAAAAATGTTCCACGTTTTCAGTGGCAATAAAATATAAATAATTTACTTATTATTCCAAGCTTCTTTGAAAATCCTAATGTAGCTAGGTTAGAAACAGAAATATGCTAAAACTTACTTTCAAGTACATTACTTGGGTATCATGTATCCCAATTATAGAAGTGAATACATGCTTGTGGAAATCTATTAAAAACATAAAAGTAAGAAAGTTAGTATTACACAGATAATATAACTCCATCACCCAAAGATAAGCACTGCTAAAATACACATAAATTCTCATTTGTTTGTAAGGGTTCTCTCTGCCTCATTTTTCACTTGATCTTAGCCAAAAGGCCGAGAAGCGATTCTCTGCCTCATTTTTCAAAGAAACATTCTTCCTCATTTCTTTTTAAAAAACAGATGCCATCATGTTTTTCTACCCACCTATCAAGCCTTCTTCCATGTAGCAACATTCTCACATGATGAAAATCCAAGATATTTTTACTAAAAGTTTAAGGTGAGATGGGAAACTGTTGTGTGTTTCTTTCTTCTTGCATAAAAATGTGGTGCCTCAGGTTATTATTTTTTTTTTTTTTTTAGAGACAGAATCTCACTCCGTTGCCCAGGCTGGAGTGCAGTGGTGAGATCTCTTGTCTCACTGCAACCTCCGCCTCCTGGGTTCGAGTGATTCTCCTGCCTCAGCCTCCCAAGGAGTAGATGGGACTACAGGCACGTGCCAGCACACCCAGCTAATGTTTTGTATTTTTAGTATGGACGGGGATTCACCATGTTAGCCAGGATGGTCTCAATCTCCTGACCTCGTGATCCTCCCGCTTCAGCCTCGCAAAGTGCTGGGATTACAGGTGTGAGCCACCGCGCCCAGCCGCCTTAGGTGATTTTAGAAAATAACCTGACTTTGTGTATTTTTCAAATGTAATGGAAATTCAGAGTTGTCCAAAATAACTTTTCACATGTAATGGAAATTCAGAGTTGTCCAAAATTAGTTATAAAGTGAAACATGCTGTTTCACTTTATAACTAAGTCTACACACTTACGAGTAAATTAAAACAGATTAAAGCCCTACAAAGTTCGGACATTTTTCAGAGGCACAGCTTCTATTTCAGCTTCCTAATCATGATTTTTATTGCCAATAATATAATAATAAATGTAAAGCACTGTCCACAATGGATCTCATTACAATCATGCTATCAGAAAAAAAAAAAGTTATATTCATGTATTCATAAGAACATTTTTTTTCTGTATTGCCATCTTTTTTTTATTATACTTTAAGTTCTGGGGTACATGTGCAGAACATGTAGGTTTGTTACATAGGTATACATGTGCCATGGTGATTTGCTGCATCATCACCCCGTCATCTACATGAGGTATTTCTCCTAATGCTATCCCTCCCCTAGTCCCCCAACCCCTGACAGGCAGGGTGTGTAATACTCCCCTCTCTGTGTTCATGTGTTCTCATTGTACAACTCCCAGTTATTAGTGAGAACATGCAGTGTTTGGTTTTCTGTTCTTGTGTTAGTTTGCTGAGAATGATGGTTTCCAGCTTCATCCATGTCTCTGCAAAGGACATGAACTCATCCCTTTTTATGGCTGTTTAGTATTCCATGGTATATATGTGCTACATTTTCTTTATCCAGTCTATCACTGATGGGCGTTTGGATTGGTTCCAAGTCTTTGCTATTGTGAACAGTGCCACAATAAACATATGTGTGTGTGTACATGTGTCTTTATAATAGAATGATTTATACTCCTTTGGGTATATGCCCAGTAATGGGATTGCTGGGTCAAATATATTTCTAGTTCTAGATCCTTGAGGAATCGTCATACTGTCTTCCATAATGGTTAATTGCATCTCTTTTTAAATGAAAGCTTCTTTGAAATATTCTATTAAAAGTTTACAGAAAAGAATAATCAGCTTTGCAATCAGATTGCAACAAGAGAATGTATTATTAATTGCAATAACTGGAAACACAATTACACTTTTATGGTATGTTTTTTAAATGCTAATTCAAACTAATCCTACGCTATCAGGATTATGAATAATAACTCTTAAATAAGACCAGGCACAGTGGCTCACTCCTGTAATCCCAGTACCTTGGGTGGCTGAGGTAGGTGGATTGCTTGAGCTCAGGAATACAAGAGCAGCCTGGGCAACATAGCAAAACCCCATCTCTAAATAAAATACAAAAATTAGCCATGTGTGGTGGTGTGCTCCTGTAGTCCCAGTTACTTGGGAGGCTAAGGGTAGAACTGCTTGAGCCCGGTACGCAGGGGTGGCAGTGAGCTGAGATTTCACCATTGCACTGCAG
Source organism: Ateles fusciceps (assembly GCA_036589455.1). Taxonomy (NCBI): domain Eukaryota; kingdom Metazoa; phylum Chordata; class Mammalia; order Primates; family Atelidae; genus Ateles; species Ateles fusciceps. The sequence goes on from JAZHEH010000193.1 coordinate 10,460,634, forward strand.
CCTGAGGGACAGAGTGAGACCCAGTCTGAGAAAAAAAAAAAAAAAGCAAGAAAGAAAATGAAAGAAAGAAAGAAAACAAAAGAAAGGAAGAAAAGAAAGGAAGAAAGAAAAAGAGAAAGAAAAGAAAGAAGGGGAGGGGAGGGCAGAGGAGGGGAGGGAAGGAAGGAAGAAAGAAAGAAAAGATCATTAGCAGAAATAGTACTGCACTCCAAAATCTCAGCTGCAAGATAAATACAAATTCAGGTTACAAATGAATAATGTCTCAATATGTATAAAGTTACATGGACAAAAATTTCACATAACACTAAATGGTGGGATGGCTTACGCAGTCATTCAGACTCTAACATCACCTTATGTACTAAGGTGTCATTATCCAACTTGAAACCCCAGAATTTTGACTCAGTTTTATCATACTCCATTTTTCTCTATTAAAGCTTTTGTTTTTATTAAGCCCAAAAAGAATAAGACAAAATGAAGGAAAAATGGGTAGGTGGTACACAAATCCCTCTAGGTGACACAAGAATTGACATATCTGATTCAGAGAACATATTCAATAAATATCTGTGTATTAAATGAAAAAAAAAATGCAATAAGGACAATAGTCAGAATTGAGGTGAAGTTTATGGTCTGCATTTAAAAAATAGTTTTCGTAATCTTTCTACCACTTCAGGCATCACTTGGGTCAAAACAGTTTTTTGGTTTCAAACTCCTGATGCAAAGTCATTGATTATTCCCAGCTCGCTGATGGTAAGAAACAAGAAAATGGTATTAAATTTAGTCAAAACAACAACTAGTTAAAAAGAACTTCAGTGAATAGATCTGACTGGAAGAAAAAATAAGTTTATGTGTTGGGGCTCACACTTGACCTCAACCCATAAGTGTATGTTCTTTATTTCATTTCTCCTTTAAAATGGCTGCTTATGCTTAATGGTTAATAATGGTAGAAACGGTTAACAATTTCTACACTTATAAAAACTTCTAGACTCTACTCCCCTGAATGTCTTCAGCCTCTTAATTAGAAGTTTCACATAAAATCTAGTCAATATAAAGGGAATAATAAGCTGCTATTAAAACTAATACAATGCCATCGATAGCTTTTTGTTGTACTGTATTAAGTAACCATAGATTAAACTCTTACACCTTCCCACAATTATGTTGATAGCTGAAGTAATTAGATTATAGGATACAATATATCATGGTTAGGAAAGATGAAACAAGAAATGGATCTCTATATTTAAGAACAATTATCAAACACTCTTTGCTTTTACTAAACCCAAGGTGAAAAAGATAATTCAAGGTGGGGGGGGGCGGTGGATGGAACTGTTCTATATCTTAATTATGATGGCGATCACAGAATAGATGCATTTGTTAGCAGGGCATGGTAGTGCCTGCTTGTAGTCCTAGTAAGCACCTAGGAGGCTGAGGTGGGAGGATCACTTGAGCCCAGGAGTTAGAGGCTGCAGTGAACCTAGGTGACAAAGCTAGACCCTGTGTAGAATTTTAAAAAAGTCCAGAACCAAAATCCTAGAATCAATAGCAAATAGACCTGATGGGGGAAGGTTTTACATTAAAACATTGTAAGAATATTTTATGGTTTCAGAGTAGAATAACGGATTTGATTAATCATATGCTTTATTCAAGTATTCATATTAAAATAACTAAAATGAAAAATAAAAGAACAGAATTCAGCATGCATATTGCAATCTAGAAAAAAAGAATTAAAAAATCGAAGTTTAGATAATTGAAAGTAAATATAATTATGCGATAGAAATAATTATAAGTATATAAAAATCAAAGTAATTATAAATTGATTAATCTCTCCCCTTAAAAGATGAAGATTATAATTCTGAATATTAAAGTTGGGTTGCTTCCTGATTACAAAAAAAAACTTACAATTTAACAGGACAGAAATATTGAAAATAAAAGAATATTTTGAAAGTTTACTAGACATATAATAACTGAGAAGATGTAGCTATATTTATATTTATATTAAATTTTAAAGTCAAAGATAAAGAGAATCATTTCTCTTGATTATTAAACAATTACACTGACCAGGATGGCATAAAACTTCTAAACTCATATATACCTAATAATATAGTATGAAAATACATAAAAAATTGAGACAGCTATGAGAAAAGCTAGACAAACCTATTGTCATATTAAGCGATTTTATGTTTCCCTAAGTTAATAACAGATCAAGCAGACGAAAAAAATCAATGACTCAATAAGCTTACAGAAAATTTGAGAAATACAACGAACATGATTAATATAGTATATGCATATATGTTTACAATTTCTTACTCCAAAATGAAAAATACGAATGTTTATAAGTATAAATTAGACATTTATAAAAACCAACCATTTATGGACCATAAGTCAGGTTTCAAATATTTCACAGATTTGCTATCATAATAATCCTATCACATTTTGTATACATGAAGGATTCATACTGATAATTAATAATAATTTTATAACTAAGAACTAAAATATTTCTAAATATATCATTTGCTAGATAGTATTAATAAAAATTCAAAAATACTTAAAGTTCAATAGTAATATTGCATATAAAAAATCACTTAGAGTGAAATTTGTTTGCCAAAATGTTTGTATTAGAAAGACTAAAAATTAATGTGCTAAGTATTCAACTTAGGTAGACAATGGACACAAAAACAAACCAAAGGAAGTGGAAGAAATAAAATAATAAATGTAAAAACAGAAGATTATAAATAGAAAATGAAGACAAAACACAAAAATAATGTGTCAGTTAAAATGAGAAATAAATTAATGATTGCTATCTCTCACTCTTTTTTTTTTTTAAAGATGGGGTTTCACCATGATGGCCAGGCTGGTCTTGAACTCCTGACCTCAGGTGATCCACCCACCTCGGCCTCCCAAAGTGCTAGGATTACAGAGGTGAGCCACCGTGCCCAGCCAATGATTGCTATATCTCTAATATGCAACAGGCACTGAACTATCTTCTTAGTATGATACTATCATTATGTTTCTAGATTGATCAAGTATAATTATATTATCACTTCACTATTAAATGACTTAAAGTTTACACAGTTAGTAAGGTAGATATTAAAATATATGTCTCTCAGATCCAAAGCCTATGGGGCTTTTTCTAATATAATTTAAACATCTTCACATTTCTTTATCAAAAAAGATATGGCTTGAATTCTAATCTCCTTAGTTCATGCATTACCAGCTGCATGTGATAAATAAGTCAAAATAATTTAAAAAGCAAACAATTAATTTTCACAAATTGAAATCTGGAGGACCAAATCATAAAGCTATATATAACCATATTACTCAAAGTGTAATTAATGGACTGGTATGAGCTGGTAGATTATTAAAATGCATAATCTCAGTCCTGAACATGTTCTGCCTAATGTAGTGGACCAGAACTTAGCCCACTGCCATTGGATTGTGGGCAACAAAATTGGCCCTTCTATTAGTAAAGAGAACACAGATTTTAAGGCAACTAGTTGTCTTTGCCACTGATTGTTTAAAAAGGAGAAAAAGAAGAAACTTCACATTTTCCCCGCCCCCACCGAGGGGTTGCCCCGCCTCTGCGCTAGCAGACAGCGGGGCGGGAGCACCCCGGGGGCGGGGGCCCCTATAGGGGGAGGTTTTTTTCCTTTGGGGAACCCGCAAATGGGGGGGAGAGTTTTTTTCCTAGGCGGGGGGGGGGGGACCCCCCCCCCCCCCCCCCGGGAGGAAATTAACCCCCCCACAGGGTTCTCCCCCCCCCCCTCCCTTATGATCGACAGATCACGGCATGGGTAGGTAGTGTGTTTGTTTTCCTATCGACCCGGGGGGATTGTTTTTTTTTTGGCTTGGGGCCCTTTTAGTTTTGTCATGTTCGGCCTTCGGGGTTGTTTTTTTTTTTTTTTTTTTATTTACGTTTTGGATCTTGGGGAGGTTGGCTTGGGGGGGGGATTCTTTTCTTTGGCCCCCTGCAGAAACTCTTTCTCCACTATAGCGGGTGTTGTTCCCTCTCCTCTTGGCCCTGCGCCCTGGGGGGAGCGCCCCTGCCCCCCCCCGTCGCGGTTCCGGGTTGTGTTGGGGGGGGGTGGGTTTAGGTCTTTGGTTCTACACCCGAAGCGATATTAGTTTTGGGGGGGGGGGTGGTGCCGGCGCGCGTCGCCCGGGAGCGGGCGAGTCGCCAATCCCCGGGGGGGGCCGCCATTAAACAAATTAAACTATGTTCAGTTGAAGTCAAGTGTCAGAATGACAGGGCGTCTGAAAAACCAAAGATATGAGGCGTGGCTAAAGGTACCAGGGACATTTTGACTTGAGAAAGTGACCTGACACCTGCCGTCAAATATGTAATTAATTGCTTATCTAAAGCAGCCATAAACAAGATCAACAATTAAGAGTTATAAAGGATCAGAATTAAGCTTAATACAAATAAAGATATTTTATTAGGAGGTATCCAGTCAAAAAACTAGTAAAGCTAGTGAAAATGCACCATATCCTAAAGAATTTCACAATAAGCTGAGTGAATGTTTCCTAGGGATATTGTAGAAGGGCTATTTTTCAAATTAGGAAAAACTGAAGAGGTCTTCCAAGTCTATGCTCAAGTTCTAGTAATAATAATCACATACTTTACTTACCATGACTATAATTAATCAAATTTACATAGTTAAAATGTAGCTAGTTCATCTATATCTGTTGTCTAAAACCGGTCTGTAATGGAAAATTCCCAGACATCCTTATACTGTGAAATCATTGTACACTTGCTCACATATGAGCATTTCAAGAGAAATGTCATTTCTAGAATATAGTCCAGCAATAGATTCACGTTTTCAATAAGTTTTATCAAATTACAAATATATTTACTAAAGTCCAATATATTGTCATTATGATGTCAGATTAAAAATAAAATGTGAGCCTTTATTTCTTTTTTAAATAGATTTGGTCATAAAACAAGATTGCTTCCACTATAATTTATTTTCCAATTAATTGCATAATTAAATCTCAAGCCACAAGAGAAAATACTCTGTTTCGAGCTGCATATTAGCCTATGATTTTCATTATATCAACTGACATAATGAGCAAAGTAGTAATTATCATGAAATAGGCGAGTGCTGTATGCATAACTTTTTTCCCCCAAATGCATAATCTTATAGCTAACATGACTATCTAAATAAAATTTCTGGTCAAAAATTCATAAAATTAATATAATATACATATTCAATGTATAATATTTTTTTAAAAGCCTAGGGAGAAGATAGATGGATTACAAAAAGATTGACATCATTTCTGGAAGTTGCTTACAAACATGGGAATAACGCCCATATTACAGTCACTATTACTTATTTCCATAAACTAAAGCATATCACTTGTCTATTTTTCATAACTTATGTTACTACTATATATAGGTACAACGTTATCCCATAATATATAGTTTTTCCTTTATATATAATTCAGTGATCTTTGTCTAAAAATTAAGTTAAACTTTCCATGGCTCAAGATGAGAAAAGAAAACATTTAGGTATATGTGATGTCTCATAGCTACATATGAAAACAGAACTTTCAAACTGATATATTAGTATAGTATAGTCAATCAGTCATTCAATCAATCAACAAGTGCTCATTAAGATTTGTATCTATGTCTACAGTAGAGATTAAATTACAATGAACTCTTTTCTTTCCCTTTAAAAAGTAGAACCTGTTCCATATTTGGATATTAAGGAAATTATCTAAATTTCATTTTCCAAGTGTAATAGATTGTGGACTGATAATAAACTAGCCAAAAGAGTCATATGTAAATAGGAAAGGAAGAAGTAAGAAAAAACTATGCATAATTTAGCTCATTCTATTTGAAGATCTGTATTATTTTGTATTTCAATATTTTATTGTCTGCATTTTAGTTGGTTATACATATATCTTTTTGATATGCTGTAATATTTATAAGGACAGATATACTATTAAATGAGAATGAATATGTGTACATAAAATCTTATGCTCTGAAATATTCAAAGTTACCAGTCATGGTAACGTTAATTCACCACCAGAAATGATGATCAGATTCGTGAGTAAACCAGAGGAATAAAACATAATTACCACCAATATGCAGAGATATTATAAATGTGATTAAAAGTTTGTGTTTTAATTATAAATCCTATTAACCTATTTCAATGTTTGAAAATCTTTCAACTTCGTTAGTCTATGGTATAAGAAATCTGTTCTTATTTGTGTGAGTGGGTATGTGGACATTACATATAAATCAACTATTTTCTGGATTCAGTAAAATACATTAACCCTGATAACGCCACTTATTTCACACTAGCTGGAATGTCAAGTATATAGATCACAAGACCAGAATTGTTCCATGCTTCTGCAACCCCTATTTCTCTCTTCTTTCTGTTTTTTTTTTTTCATTTAGTTCTGAATTTAGGCTTATGATTCCTCTTAAGGTAAATAATTTTCTAAGATCACCCCTTCAAAAAAGAGGTCTTCAAATTTTTCTATAAATGATATTCGAATCAATCTCTTAGAATTGGAAATACAAACAGCTTTTAGACTGTTATTCTTTCTTTTGTCATTTTCCTCTTCCAAAATTTTCAAAAATATTTTATGCCCATAATTTAAAAAACAAAAAACACAATATCTGCAATGAGTGCACATTCTCTCTCCCCCTTTATTTTTCTATCATCCATGGGGTTGCCTTCCTTTTCCAAATCACTTTCTCTGATAATAAGAGGAGTTTCTTTCACCACAAACTGTTTGCCCATTATATCCGAATCAATCAGCTGGAAGTAAAAATTGTTCATTCAACCTCAAACTATAGGTATATACAGTAAAATATATTGTCCACTTTATTTTTAAGGAAGCTATATTTTTAAATTCAAGAGTCATTAGCAGATGCCATGGTATGTTTACTGCAATTTAAGAATGCTTATCCTCCTTGCCATTCAGTGAGGCTATCATTACAATGTTGAAAACCAAGTGAAGATATACAGTATTTAATATTCAACAGAAGATGAAATAACAAAACAAGTCCAAAGCAAAGTAATCAAAAATGGTCTTTACAGTGTGGAGCTGAGATACAAATGATTCAGGTTCTGCAAAATAAAAAGGCAAATTAATTTATTTGTACCTCTCAACTCCTTGATGGGATCAAAAAGCAGAGTACTGCCTTTTTATTCTGCTTGGTTCCTTCATTGTCAGCATTCTAAAAGATAAATGGACTACACTAATAAATAACATAAATAACTGAAACTAATGAAGACCTGTGGTCATAACCAGACTGCCCACACATTTTTTTGTAGACACCCATCAGAAATAAAAAATCATAATTATTTTATAATGCCACTTTCCACTTTCAGTTACAAAACTCACATTCTTCTTTGAGTTTGGTATATTTAGTCACGATTTTTTTAAAGTTGGATAATACATGTGTATGGGGAAGGGTATATGTCTTCAGATGTCTAAGTAAAAATTATTGGAAAATGTTTCCCAAAGCTTTTTGAAATGATATACATAGCTCTTTGAGAGCTCCTTGAAAGTGGCGGGAGTGTTTTATTTCTCTTTATTTCTCAAAGCACATTTAGGTGCTCAACAAATGCTGGGTGTTTTAAGTCAGGTAACTGACTTGAAAGGACTATTAAATTGAACGGAATAGACTTCCTAATTGCGTTTGCAATAGAAAGGGCATTCAAGCCAGGACTTGAATCACTGGGAATCAATAATCTGTTATCTTTTTAGGATAAAATAAAGACATGATTAATACTGATGTTGGTCTTTTTGTATTGTCCTTTCCATCATTTACTTTACTTGTTTTCCGATGGAAAGAGTAAATAAAATTATCCAAGCATTAAAATCTGAAAAAATACCAACAGAAAAAGAATAGCTACCATATGAATACAGAACTAACTTCTAAATACACTGATACACCTAGAAAGCAAATTTACATAGATATATGAGAAAAGCATTACATAACCCCCATCTCTGCCACTTTTAATACTGAAGTTTGATATGCATCTCTCCACAACTTCCTTATGCATAAATATTAATGTTTTTATACACACATATTCATAGATTATTTGTGTCTTTTGTTTGTTGATATTTTATAAAGACTTTAATCTTCATGGGAAGAAAAGTTTGTTTGATGATTGATCCAAGTAGTCTCCTGAAACAGACTGGCAATGAGCTAGCTGGGACCAGGATTTTCCTCCTCTTCCAGCAAAGGGTGCTGTGAAGGATTTTAACTTTCCTCAGTGTGTCCAGTTAGGAGGCAGTTGGTATTCTCATTACTCCCTTACTAGCTGATATCCTGATTCCGACTCTCTTTCCAAACTCAGACTGGTTCCCCCAACTTTTAAAGTCACTTTCATATTCATCCCTCATAAAATAAGAACACCAAAGCAGTAGGTAGCTTTCCTGGAACACATTTCCTTGGTGTGCCCTGCTGTGCCCAGCAGAGGAAGCATGTATTCTGAAGAACTCCATGAATACTGGGGGACTTGCCTGTATCTGTGGTCTGCCCATTAGCTCCAATCAGAGCAAGGTGACACTTCTAGTGTTTAGTCCAAAACTTCTGCTCATCAGTGGCATCAAATGCAGGTTGAGCACCATTAATTAGTTAAAGCATTTAACTGAACACATTAACAAAGCAAGAGAGATATTTCTCTAGGGTTACATCAGGTCATACTGAAGTTAATGGCCAAATGGTCTTGTGGTCTGTCAGGCAGAGATGCCCTAAAGATGGTGAATCACTTGGCCGTGGTAGATTACCTATAATCTTTAGTGAAACTGCTCTCGAATTTTCTATTTTATTTATTTTGAGGCAACAAGAGTTTCTGGATCACAATAAGCTCCTCAATGAAAAGAAGTTTTCTCCTACCTTTAATGATTAGCAAGAGATTTATTAAGTGCTTCAAAAATTAATAATTGTCATTTATTTGGCCCATGTAATAAGCCAGGTCCTGTGTAGAAAAATGACACATATCATTCACTAATCACTGAATACAAATTACTGAGTGTCTACAGCTTACCAGGCACTAGCTTAGGTAATGGACATATGATACCCTAGTAGAAGACCTAGTTTAATAAATAAATGCTTATAGAGACTGAGACAGGATAGGCACAGTATGATTCAGGAAGAATATCTAATTGCTAACTAGAAAAGTAAGGCAAGAGTTGGCCAAGCAGGTATTTCTAGAAAGACATTCCAACAGAAAACAACATTTGCAAAAGCAAATTTAGGGAAATGGAATAGGCTATGCAAAGAACAGAGTCATGAGAGATAAGGCTGAAGAGGTAAATCAGTGGCCAGACAATGAATCGTCATGTAAAATATGCTAAACATTTTGGATGAGGGTAGCTGTACAAGAAAGAAAAATTAATAAGGTTAAAAGATATAGAAGGTCAAATGGAAAAGATTTAGTAATTGGATATTCTCAGTCATGAAGATGAAGGGTTAATGATCTCACCCCAGGTCTAAGTTTGGTAACTGGTGGGATGGAGATCTCATTTATAAGTAAAAGAAGGGGAAGCTCAACAAAGGTACTGGTTGCTTTGGTTAGTGAGAAAAATAATACAAGGATAGAGGATTCTATTTTGGAAAAGTAAGTTTGAGACAATGTGGGACATAAAAGTAGATGCAGCTAATGGTAGTTATATACATTGGGCTGAAGTGTAGATATTTGGGTTGATGATTTAGATTTGTAGCTGAAAAATAAAGCCTACTAAGAAATAATGAACAGAAAAGTAGGAGGGGAAAATGCAGTATCATAGAAGCCAATTAATAAGATATTTTATTTCCTTAATTATACAAGTTGTATATGCTCCTTATAATATGATCCAAGTAATAAAATGTGCAGTAATAATGGATCATGTTTCCTCCACCTGATACAATCTAAATCACAAAAAGTCATTAGTATTATTTTTGTGAATATCTCACTGGACATTTTCTATGCATATATAAATACATATATCTATATGCATAAACATTCATATTTATATAGTAGGGATTATATCATATATTCAGCAAATTGTTTTATTTAAAAGACTGTGGATATATTTCACTATCAGTACATAGAGATTTATAATATTATTTTTAATGATTGCATGATATTCCATTGTATGAATATATCATAGTTAAATATTTTAAATTTATATTCAAATGTTTATTACAGAAATAATTCAAAGACATTGTGATAAAAATATGAAAAATAAAAACTTATAATCCCCCATCTCTACTTCAGAGTCAACCAGTGTTAATCTTTTCACTCTTTAGGACATCTGGAGGTTCAGTTTTCAAATATGACACTTAAAATTTTATTATATCATTATCAGCTTTAGATCTCCATTATTTGCCACCTTTAAAGATGGAAAAATTAGGGATTTTATGCAATTCTTCATCTCCCTTTCCCTCCACATCCAAATCTTTGTGAGTTACTCATTTTAATTTCTTCTTGGCTTTTCACTTTTTAAGAATTTCTTTCTTTTCTTTTCCTTAAGTTAGCACTTAATATTATCTATTTTCCCCCTAGATTAAAAAAAGAAAATTAGCTACTTAACCTCTATCTTTTCTTCCATTTGTTAAAAAATTTTAAGAGAAATTATTAAAGGCTTATAATTTTTACATTCTCTTCTGTAAATATGCATTCTAGAGAGAATTTTCTTTGTTTTTATAGCTTCATATTAGAAAGTTTTAAACCACAGTGCATAATTTAGCATACGATTATGGAAATACTATGTACCATAGAATTAAAAAGTGGAATTGAACCCATACAGATGCAAGAACAAACTATTGAAAAGTCTTGTTTCTAGCTGCCTTCCCATCTTCTGGATAAGCTTCAATTGTTACTTTATTTTTGTATTCCATATTGTCTCAGTTTTTGGAGTAGGGAAGTGTCTTTTTATTTTCTGGAAAACAATCCTAAAATGATTGTTTTCACAGAGTAAATATACATAGCAATGTTTCTTAGTTATTCTATCCCTGAAAAAGTGTGTAATTTACCCTCAGATTTGATTGATAACACATCTGGATGTAGAACTCTAGGTTTAAAACATTTTATTTTTCTTTCAGACTTAGAAAGTTATTGTTCTAAGGTCCCATGTTGCTGATGAGAAGTCTGATGTCTTTCTGAGTACCAATCCTTTGAAATCAACATTATGCAATATAATTGTTTTATTTCTTTCTAAGTAGTTTTAAGATTGTTCTCTTTAATCTTGATATTATAAAATTTTTACCATTTGAGTCATTTTGACTAATGTTGTTCAGCAATTGAAGATTTGGGTTTTCTACCCATGTAAACAGTACATCAGATAAGACAAGTTAGTGTTTCTCTACTCTCCGTCTAGAACTCCTTTTGAACTGGGCTCTTTTTCCCATTTTCTTATTTAACTTTCCTCATAATCATTTTCATCTGTTCCCTTTCTGTCCAAATTCTGTCAAATTTCCTTGATGTTTTATCTTTCAGATTATTTATTGCTATTTTTTTGATATAACTTGTTCTGCTATATATCTTAACTATGTTGACTTTTATGTTTTGGACTTTGGCTATCTTTTTTATTTCTATACTCATTTCTTAAATTTATAAATAACTTTTCTAACAGATTCAATTTATACCTAAATATTTATCAGGGTAATTAGAATTATTGTTAAGGTTCTTTGTTTGTTTGTTTTTTGTTTCTTGTTCTCTGCATTATCTCTATTTTCTCCAGGGTTGATTTGTTTTGGCTTGTTATTTTTTTGTTTTTAGTTCATCTTGGATCTTCTCTTTGATGACACTGATTGTCTTCAGATGTCATTTTGTTGGTCATTCATAAACATAAATGTACTATGTTAACAAGTGTACCTAGCAAAATGTGTTTCCTCACCAGTTGTATGTGTCTCTTCTAGACGATTACTCCTTTGAGTTGGAATATCAATTGCAATTTCTATAGAAATATTTTGGTATGTCAGCAGGTAATCTTCTTATAGTTTGAATAGATGAAAAACAGGAAATCAGACTCCTATACTTGCAGAGTAAAGCGGCTGTAACTGGGCATAGAAGAAATCATTTTACTGCTTTATGAAGATATGTTTCCTTTTTGTTGTTGTTGTTGTTTTATGAGTCTCCAGCAGGAGCTGATATACATAACAAAGTTTTAATGGAACAGAGCCATGCATATGCATATTTGTTATGCTTTGGCAAGAAAGCCTATGGGTGCTTTCTTGCTGTAATGACAGAGTTGAGTAGTTGTAACTACAAGGCCTAAATACTTTCTACATGATCCTTTGTTTAACCCACTTATGCCTAATGTTCCATTATTGGAATGCTAAGCATGTGGGAGTTATTTATATCTACTGCTCAAGATCATTGCCAAGGTCTGATTTTTCACTCACGCAAAAATTCAAAAAATTGCAACCTCTGGCATAAATGGGTTAAAAAGTTTGCCAACTCTTGGTGAAAAGTACCCTTAACTTCTGTGACACCCCTTTCTCACTCTCTAATACTCACTAGTAGCAGTGCTCACATGGATCACATAGATCATTTTCTGCTTTTAGGGAGGACTTCTCAGAATTTATCTGGATGTCAAAAACTCCAATTGCTAGATAATTGGTTGACAATGGAACATGAAAGGAATGCATCTCTTTCAGAAGTTTCTAAAGGTGTTCACTTCATAAATTATCTGATTAACATTAGTCTTTGCATTTGCTGACTCTGAAGTTGAAGCATCTCTGAACTCCCTTGGACAGCCCTGGCTTTATCTGGTATTATATGCTCCAATTTTTGTAGGATATTCTACATCAATATTACATAATGTGCTTTGTATATTCCAACTATCATATAACATTTCTGATCCGCTACTTGGATTTATGTTTATTATCATTGTAGTAAGTTTGACTTGAAGAAGAGTAATAGGCCCATATGTGGCTGCAGATAGGTGATTAAATTGTAGGCTTTTGTTTACCTATTTATTGTTGTTGCTGTTCTTTTTTGGCAGAGAACAGAATATGTCAAATTTAAAAGTGGAAGAAGCCTTGAGACAGCAAGGAGATGAAAAAAGAGTGAGAGGGAATCGTTTATTAAATGTATCCTAGAAAAAGTAGAAAAGAATAGAATCCTGGCACAAATAAAAGAATTCATTTTAGGTAAGATGGCAGATGGGAGAAAGGCGAAAATGATAGATGTGGATGGAATCTAGAAACTGATGGCAGGAAGATTGCAAAGATTTTCATTCTGTTGCTTTTATTTTCCACATGAAGTACAGAGTGTATGTTAGGTATTGGCTAACCTAGGAAATTCACAGGGGGTTGGAAAAGCTACCACATTTATGTCTGTAATTAGTTAATTTTTGTATATGTTGAAAGATGAAGATCTAGTTTTATTCTTCTGCATGTGGATATCCAGTTTTCAGCACTATTTATTGAGAGAGTGTCCCTTTCTCAATGTATGTTATTGTTGCCTTTGGCAAAATAAGTTGGCTACAAGTGCATGGATTTATTTCTGGGTTCTCTATCTCTTTCCATTGATAAATGTATCTGTTATTATGCCAATACAATGCTATTTTGGTAAATATAGCTTTGTAGTATAATTTAAAATTAGGTAGCTTGATATGTCCAGTTTTATTCTTTTTACTCAGAATTGCTTTAGGTTTTTGAGGTCTTTTGTGGTTGCACACAAATTTTAAGATGACTTTTTCTATTTCTATGAAAAAAATCATTGGTATTTTGATAGAGATTGCACTGAATTTGTGGATCACTTTGGGTAGCATGAATATTTTACTTTCATATAACAAAGTGTGGCCAGGCGCGGTGGCTAATGCTTGTAATCCCAGCACTTTGAGAGGCCAAGGTGGGTGAATCGCCTGATGTCAGGGGTTCGAGACCAGCCTGGCCAACATGATAAAACTCCATCTCTATTAAAAATACAAAAATTAGCTGTGCGTAGTGGTGGGTGCCTGTAATCCCAGTTACTTGGGAGGCTGAGGCAGGAGAATCACTTGAACCCGGGAGGCAGAAGTTGCAGTAGGCAGAGATTGCACTATCACACTCCAGCCTGGGTGACAAGAGTGAAACTCCATCTCAAAAAAAATAAATAATAAAAAAATTAAAAAGTTTTAAAAAAATAAAGTGTTCAGGGTAAATAGTTCAGGAAATGTATGACAACTCCACCACTCACCACTTGCCCTGGGATCCTTGGTTTTTTTTGGTTTGTTATCTCATCCTTAGAATCCTTCACGAGAGTTGCTGGAAAAATGAAAAATTACTTTCAATGGCAAAAACTACAATTACTTTTGCACCAACCTGATAATTTCCATGTATTTGTTTAAGATGGGAATATTTCAAAAGTATCAAGAATCTGTTAATAAGAAATACATTTGCATAAATAATAGTCTCATACTAGAATGTTTCTTGATTGATATACGAACTAAAAAAAAAACCAATAAAACATTATCATCACCTGGTCTGTATCACTCCAACATGCAGTAATGAGCCATGACAGACTGTCCTATGTAGGAAACAAAATTTTTATCAGAAGAAAGTTCAGAGCAAAGAGAGAGCTAAATAAGTTAAATATTTAATGGTGGGACAAGACAGCCTGGTATGTACATACCACCTTTAGGTATGGCTTTTCCAATTAGATATAAATATTCAAATGGTTGAGAAAGACATCCTTTCCTCTAGACCATATTCGGATTGACACAGTCAAGCTATTAACTCTGAGATCCTCTCTTTTCCATGCTTCATTTTCTGACTCTTTTTTGATGGGTACATTCTTTCTTTTGATATTTTACTGTATTCAGTTATATTAAGTTTAGTCTTAACAACTGCAGAAGCTAATCTTACTCTTTCAGGGAAATTTGCATGTCTCTGATCTGATGCTTTGACTTCACAGCAGTTTAACTGTCAGAAAGTAATTTTGTTTCCACTTTTTCCAAGTTCTCCTGGAACTTTCCTGCATAGTCAAAAAACATTGACAAATATGTGAACGTAGTTTTCAATCTTAAAGTTGACTAATAAATATTCACCATAAAATTTCCTTTAATGTTTGTTTAATTTTTCTCTCAATTGCCTCTGAGGCTGAGGAATTTCTCCTATAAGTATTTTAGGAATAAAGATTCTTCTGCTCATGTTCTAATATCAATACTGGCTTCCCCCTGGAGACTTCGGTTAAATGTGTTTTTTTTTTTATAATATAAGACTTTTTAAACATCTGAACATTTGGTTACTTAACATTTACCAACATATTATCAAATACTTCTCTTTTTAGGAGTAAAGAATTTGAAATATGAATGTTCCAATTTCAGACTGGCTTTATATTACTAATTGTTATTTTAAATAACTCTCTTGACATCCCTGAACTTTATTTTCTTTACCAGTGATATAGCTGTCAACTGTATCACACACCACTGTTTTAAAGATCTGATCAAATTACATAAGCATTAGAACAAATAGGGTGGAAAAATAATCTTCGTTTACGCAAGAATTTTTACGTGTTTAACTCTAAAAATTCTATAATTCTGGGTAAAAGAACATTAAATACAATTGTCTGTTTGAATGTACCCTATGTATATATCTAGTCACAGCTATTTCTTTGGTGGTTTGGATGGGAAACTGGAAGTGCAAATTGTGGTACCTGAGGTGTGTATGTAAGACCCTTTAAAATACAGGAGAAATTCAAAGTGAAGAGAATGGAATAAAGACTGAAGGTTAGGGGCTGAGGGCTACCGCTCCTAGAACTGCCATCTTCTAGAACTCTGAGGCATCTGAAAATTCTAAATGTAAACTTAGCCCTCTAGGTTCTTGTGAACATATATTGGTAAAAGTATGAAGATAGAGGCTATTTTATTTAATGATTTGCTTATTTGATAAATGATTTTAAATATGAAAGGCATATAAAATTTCAAAATAAAGTGCGTCACTGGATTGTTTGTAACTCAAAGGATAAATACTTGATGGAATGGATGCCCCATTATCCATGATGTGCTTATATCTCATGTAACCCATAAATATATACACCTACTATGTACCTATAAAAA
Organism: Ateles fusciceps; assembly: GCA_036589455.1. Lineage (NCBI taxonomy): Eukaryota > Metazoa > Chordata > Mammalia > Primates > Atelidae > Ateles > Ateles fusciceps. The sequence goes on from JAZHEH010000193.1 coordinate 10,476,621, forward strand.
TTAAATAATAATAGAAACAAATAAAATAAATATTTAGGCATATGATATATATCCTTGCCCCAGGCACATGTTATCAGCAGGCTTTCTTAGTCTTTCTGTATTTCTATACTTATAAAATATTAACATTTGAATATAGCCCTGTAGAAGGAGGTCTATCTCTATCTCCTCAATTCATAGGGGGTACAATCAAGATAGTGTCATTAGGCACAAGTCACCATAACAAGACAGGAAGAAATATGTGCAGATATAAGTTACACTCTTCATCTGCTTCAAAAAGTGGTGAGTTAGGAAAAAATTTAAACTTAACGCAGAACTTCTTGAGACAGACTCTCTGAATGTAGAGACAAGCCAACTGTGACCAAGGAAGTCATTGTGCAACTGTCCAGATCAGAGAGTGCTCTAAAATGTTGTGTGGAACACAAATCCCTTGTAATGCCATTGCTTTTTCAGTTATGTTCACAACTTTGTGCTTTTTCAATTGTTTGTTTTAGTCATTGAATAGATCAATGCATCTTCTTTGTTCAAAGCATCTTCCATGTTCAAGGAGTCTTTTGTATATTTTTTACTTATATTACTTTATATTTTGGGCTATTTTTACCTTCATAAACAATAACATAGCACCATTGACACTATGATTGGACATGACTGGGTGCATGTGTATATGTCCATCTTGGTAGCTGTCTACTTTTTTTGCATTAATTTTTATTTAAAACCAGGATTCTATTTCATACCATGTATCTTTAATTCATAGATTTATAATTTAAATTGATTTAGTGAAATGAAATAATTAAAGCCCAGAGTATAGTAAAATCTAAGACATACTCCTATATATTATACTTACCTGCAGGGTTGGAGCATAAATTACCATGATGTCCACTGCATTTTCTAAACAATTTAAAGTTTAATCATCATTTTCTCTTCATATTTTTGTTCCTCTTTTCTTATATTAACAAATATGTCTTTCTTCATCTGCTTTACATCCTAGTTGTTTGTCTGGTTATCTTTTTCTCTTCTTGTAATGTACTATGTATGTCCATGACTCTAGTTGTTTGTCTACTTAGCCTTTTTCTCTTCTGGTAATTTACTATGTATATCCATGACTAATACTCTTGTCTTTCCAAATATATAAACATTTGAAGGCAAGTCGTTTTCCAGAAAGATTTCTATGCATGAGTAACAGGTATTTTGACAGTGAAATTAACTAGCTTGTATTCCTTGTCCCTTTATTCTGCCAAATGAGAAAACTAATTTTGTTATGTAAGAAGTCATTACTTCATCTACTCATCAGCTGTTTCTGACATGCTCCAGTTGGCTCTCAGTTTGGAAATAAAATTGCACAAGGATAAAAATGAAGCCTGTTTCAGAACACTTTCAAGGAAGATTTGTTCCTGTAATGGGTTCTTTGCCGAAAGATACGGTTTTTAATTTGTGAGAAAATAAAAGTGCAGTTCAAACAAGTGAAACATATAAAGTTAGAGGTCAAAAGACATTCTTATTTTTAAAGCAAGCAGGTTCAAACTCTGTATTAAGTGAAATTGAAAACACACAATTTTTGCTGTCTTCCACTTCTAGCAGTTGGGGCAATGTATCTGTGTAAACAACTTAAAATTAAGTCAGGTTTGGATCTGTCAGTTTTATACACATATTTAGTCTCAGAATTCACTTTTTCCCCGAAGTAAATATTACATATGTTAACTTCAGCCTTACTATCTCTATTTCCTTGTAATTATAGTTCTCTTCTTTGCACATCCTGGCAAATGAAATATTTCTAACACGATATATGGAATAATAAAGAATGTTTGTATAATGTTCCCCACAGTAGCTCTGGTTGCAGGTTGTTACAAATATTGGAACTGAGAGCAAACCTGAAGGGTATATTGAAATAATCAAAGCTCAGAAAGAACACCAAAGTCTGAGATAAAGTTACTTATCATTATCATTATTATTATTACTATTATAATTTTATTTAGATATTTATGAAAGGTAGACATTAAAAATATAAAACTCTGGGGAAAAAAACAAAAAGACTTTCCTCTATGCATATCTCAGATTTTCCACTGTGTGATCTTCGGCACTCAACACTCAACATCTCTCTGCCTCAATAGCCCCATCTGTTGAATGAGGACATAAAAATAAAGCAGTTCCTAACTCATACAGTTGCTGTGAAGGTTTAATGTATCATTACAAAGAGCCATCATTTACTAAGCACTCGCATTGTATCACTGTTCTAAGTATTCTAAAATACAAAAATTTGGTAACTTTAAGAAAGTCTTATAATACTAACTTCCAAAGCACAGTGAAGATTTACATACTCCTTGAGGGATATTTCTTTTATAGTAAAGTAATGCTCCTATCTCACATCAAATACCAATTTATTCGTTTACTAATATTTAAATAATGATTTATAGCTCCAAGTACAAACACAAGATCCAAATAAAAACATATAATGATTAGAATTATTTCCTGTAGAAGGCATTTTGCAAAAATCATCAACATGAAAGTAAATCAACTCAGAGAACTGTGTACTTAAAAATATGTACTCTTCCTGTATGCAAAATAGGTTTTAATAAAGTAGAATGAAAAACAAACTAAAAGTAAAATAATTGTTGGTTAATTTGTTGATAGCATGGGTAACAATGTTGTAACTGACTTACTATATATTTAAGGAATCTCTCCTAATACCTACTAAATGTTTCTTCTCTGACTACAACAAATAGATTGGCACTAGGGGAGAAGTCTTTGCCCAAGTGAGTAATGGATGACCACATCATTGACATATAGACTTAGGCAATCCCAATGGCTCTACTACATGTATCTTTTCCTGGCTGGAAGCAATTTTCACTCTATAAATGTAGGACATCCATAAAATGTAGTTACCATTATACATAGCTAGTACTTAATCTAAATGATTTTAGATAATTTTCCATTAGAAACACAAAACTATTAACTATTCTGCAACAGCAAAAATCATGAGAATCAAGCTCCTAAATAATCAGTGCCATCCAAAGAGTTGCTTTTAAGTTTCATCAAATAATAGATGTGGCTAAACAGAGTGGGGAAAATAGCTCCAGCTTTTATTGAGTTGAGTCTACAAGTAAATTTGGAAAAATCCATTAATCCATTAAAATTACAGAACTCTGTACTTTACTTCATTATTGACTGTCAGTAGAGACTAAGTTTACCATCACATGGCAGCTAAGAACAGGAATACAAAGGGAAGGAAAACCGGGTTCCAGTCAATATTCCATAGCCACTTAGGTGTCAAACTGTGCAAGTTACTTATTCTCCCAGGGCTTTTGTATTCTCATCTACATAATTGACAGACTATAAATTCTTTCTTATAGTCTTGTTAAGATTTGGGATCATGGTTAGGCACCATAAGAAGCAGAGTGTCCTTTTCAAAATATTACATCAAAGAAGTAAATATTACGTTAGGATCTTGAAAGACTTAATTGGTTTTAATATTTAAAGAATAAATCCCCTACTTTTTTAAAGATAATAAAACAACCTCACTGGGGTTTATTTTTCTTGAAATCTGGTATATTTAAAATATGTTGTGATACCAAGAAATGACTAATCCAATTACTTGCATTTCTGGCAAAGATTTAGTTTCTTAGGCAGTAAGAAACTAAATGAAAGTAAGAAATTAAATGAAAACTTGAAAGAGTATTTTTCTTTCTCTCAAAGAAAATTATTGAGAAAAATATTGAAAGAATTTTTGAGGAAAATATTCTCTACCATTTTACACATTTTCTAATAAGTTGTATTACCTTATCTTCTACTTTTTTAAAGGGTCCCTCTGTAAGCATTAATTTTAGTGACATTGAGGTGATACAAATTGTTAAAAAATAAAGTTTAATATATATAAGAGCTATTTATAAACTGCAAAGCTCTATACAGATGTAACATATCCCTTGTTCTCACATTCTTGATCCTAATAGGAGATACAATTACTTCTTATCTTGCTTTGTGTAACCAGATTAGAAACATGAGTACCCAAGACAAACTTTTATAGTATATCATACATAAATCAATCAAATTGATTGAATGAAAAAACAAAATTGAGTTGAGAATATGATCCTCCGTTCTAGATGTAAAATTAACAATATTACTATAATTTTCTTGAGATACAAATAAATCTTGGAACAGTCTTTTCTAAATAAAATTTAAAGATCTATTCTAAATTTGATCTCGTTGATTTTAGACATAGTAGACAACAATAAATGTAACTCTGACTTTTCATTTAAGACCACAGAAGCTTCCATCTACTAGAATTTCCCAGGAATATTATATAATATGTATCAGGGAACTTCATATCTCAATACTTCACAATCTAGCCGTTATACCCACTGTATGTTCCATATAGAAAAGCCCCATCAATTTAGAAAAAAATATGCAATAAGCATGTTAGCTTTTTCTATTATCATTCTTTTTTCATTGTACCTAAAAAGCTCACATTTCAGATTACATATGTTTGAATCACAGCAGTTATGTGGATCTTTTGGTTAGTATTATAGTCATCAGTAATATGTTGCTAGAATTTCCTATAAAATCTACAAATGTGTGTCAGGTGGATACCACGCTTATGAAAATTACACCCATATTGACTGTTAGCTTGAAACCTCAAAACAATGCTGTCCTTACTTTTCCATAACACTGTCACTAGATAGTACTAATGTTTCATTTCGTTCTGCTGATTCCAAATTTCTCTTCTTAGTTTATGACTTTTTAGAAAGTTTATATATCTGGAAATAGTTCCATATCCCATCTTTCATCAGAGCTTTATTTTTCATGGATATTATCAGTATCCCAGAATGTTAGCTATTTCACAAGGGCTGTAGTTGCATCACTGTAATGACTATTAAAACAAAAAGTAAATAGTTAAAATGTGGTAACCAGTAATGAAGAAAATCTAGCATCTAAAATCAGAGACACCTGGTAATAAATGAGAATCTGACAATTACCATAGCTATGAACTTGAATAATTCAATTAATTAATTTTTCTTAGTCTTGTTGAGTATGTCTATAAACTACCAAAAAGGTTGCTATAAAAATTAAATGAAGTACTATATGTAAAGCTCAAAGCAGGTAGCAAAAGTAGGTACTCAATTTCATGCTCGGGTTTCTTGTTATGATTATGACAATGAGGGTAATGACAAAGAGAGTGTGTCCATCAGGATGATTCAAGGCTTCAATCAGATTCCTGTTTGAGCCAGAGAAGAGGTGACATTGGTAAAATGCAGATTCTTGGAGAAGGTATGAGGCATACCACATTGTGACACTTCCTCTTCCTGGATCCTAATCACTTGTTATTAAGGCATAATACATGTTTTAAGAGAAGGCAGAAAAACTTTCAGTTTTGTATATGAAACATGTTAAATATTTTTTCATCAATGGAAAAGTTGTTCATAATCCTAGGTATTGGAGAAGGCATGATAGCTTCACATGATTTCTAAAGGAAGTTCTTTAAAAAATAAAATATGAAAAAATACATTTTTGAAGCTATCTTCTCCTTCTCAGCTTGGCAATAGCTCTTTGATAAAGGGAATAGTTCTAATTGCCATGCCCTAAATATGTATTCTGCATCATCAATTCTCTAACACTGCTAGGAAAAAGTAAGGACCAGAATATTAATTACATGCAGGCACACCCAGTGTTGAGAGCATTTTAATTTAATGCTAGCTCCAATACACTTTAACAAGTCTATTATTGTAAAATTATATTCTTTTGGAAAATATGTGTGCCCTGTATAACGTTACTTATTATATTATAAAGAATTGAAAAAAAGATTTGGGCAGAGAAAACAGATCACAGATAGGTTGTCAACAACAGGGTATCATTCTTTTTACAATGAATGTGACACATATGATTTAACCAATATGTCAACAAAACTCATTACCATTTTTGAGTAGAAAACTCACTGTTAATCTTTCCTGTTGATTTTGGAGATGACAGCAATTTATAAAATTTATATATTTTTATTGAAATTATAATATAGATATATATAAATATTTGTGGAGCTATATACATATATAGATATATATAGCTTCGTGTGTGTGTGTATATATATATAGCTTTATATAAAGAAAAGAGTGAAACCTCACAACAATCCGTCTGTGTGTGTGTGTATGTGTGTGTTTGTGTGTGTGTGTATATATATATATAAATTCATATACATGGAAAAAATATATACGGATATGTATGTGGGTATATGTATGTATGTAGAGAGAGACAGAGACAGAAGAGAGAGAGAGAGAGAAAGAGTATGAAACTCTACAATAATCTATGTAAATAACTATCTTTCTTAAACCAATTCTTCAAAAACCCAAAATAAGGCACAATAAAAAATATTATAGTAATTCTACAGAAACTAATAGATATGCTCAACTGAAACACAGTCCAAATTTCTCTCCGATCATCATTCCTTTACCAGAAATAAAGTTTAATGCAATATGCTGAAAAAAATGCTCTAAGTAGTGAGAGGTGTAAATTTCACTGATTGCTCAATTATTTTCTAGCTACACAATCCTGAGTAAGTCATCCATCCTCTAAATTTCAGTGTTTTTAACTATCAAATAAGTGAGAATAGATCACCCAGTGTTTTCCCTGGTTTTCTTAGCAACTAACCTGTTCTTCAAGTACAGTCTATATAGAAACTCAGTATGTTTCTAACAGATGATGGTATCTGTTCTGTTGAAATTAAGATGAAGAAAACGTGGGCAAGGACCTTCAGCCTTCTGTTGCACATAGCAGTTATATAATATACCTTAACATTGTTTCAAATCAAATACTTGCATTTATAAAATTTACTAATCCTGCCTCCAAATTTCAGTCTCTTTACACAAAAAAGAATGAAAGATTATTCACCATTTGTATTCTCCATAGATTCATACAGGATAAGTTTTCAATAACTAGTTGTTGGCTTCATCTGCAATAGTACCTTACATTTATGTACTATTTTACTTCTTACAAAACATTTTCACACAATTTCTCATTATCTCACTTGTTTTTTACTAGTAATAAAGTAGACATGAAATGTCTAAATGAAAGAGAAATAGGTTCTTCTCACTGTATTATCTCTTTCTCTTAAAAAAAGACTCAATAGTTAGTAAAAGATAAATCCATCATACAAATTCCATCATAAATGTTTCCATTTTATAGTACTATATATCACATATGTTCAAATGAATATCACTGTTTCAAAAATGCTCCTGGTTTTACATGACAGACCAGATTCTCAACCTTGACTCTGTTGATGTCAGCTGTCATAACCAACAATGTCTACATGCATTGTCAAATGTCTCCTTGAATGGCAGTCACAGTCAATTGAGAACCAGTTGAAACACAAACACTAAGGCCAACTGCAGAGACCAGTTCATTTCAATACACCTGCTATGTTCACAACTATTTGTGTCAATTGTCCATAATGATTATGGAGTACTGTCATTCTTTGTTTCTAATGGCCAAATAACCAACTGGTCACACTAGTTCCTTCTCATTCTAATCACAGGAACAAAGTGTAATAAATATATCATAGAATATACAGGCACAATTTTGGACTTTGGAAAAGACTGTATCATTTGATTAATATTAAAGATGAAGACAGACAATCCAATACAGGGACCAGGAAGATGTCAGCCTATTATCAACCTGACTGTCTCAAATTACATACAATAGCAGACTGTACAGAGAATATCATGCACTTTAATAAGTCACAAACAAACCAAAAGAAGAATTTTATAGGAAACATTCTTTATAAAAACCTGGGCTACTGTCTTAAGTAAAGTTATAAGTCAATACTTAAACATCGTACTCTATTCACAACCCTCCTATGGCGCACAGGCATAATATCAATCAACAAAGGCAGAGCTGAGCACAAGTTGGGTAGGGATAACTAAGGTCAAGTCTCCCATGATTCCTAGCAGCAGTATATAGCTAACAATTGTTTCACCAATGTTTTGATTGCTACCAGTAATTGACCTTATCACTCATACATTTCCTCATACATTAAGTGATCATTTTTATCTGGTAATAGGTAAGAGATTAGAAAATAAAAATAAGATGACCTAGAATCTGAGCTAAGAATGTGATTTGTATTGAGGTGAATGAGAGGCATGATAGAAGAGTAGTAATACATGAAGATGGATATTCCTTGGAAAGAAAAGTTTTTAAATGAAAAGCAAAAGCATAAGGCAAATCCAAACATAAAAAGGAGGAATTGCTATATTATTAGGTACCATAAAATTAAGAAAAAAAGTCGATCACTTAATATTCTTAGAAAGGTATAGTATTTATGTTCCTTCATATGCTATAAAAGGTATAATCAAAATACACTGATCACAGACTATTCAAAGTATGAGAAAAATTGAACAAAATACAGTTGGAGAAAACATTACCAATTTATAGCTAATTTAAAAGATAGAAATCAGAAAACTTATAGAGAATTTGAATAATAGAATTAATAAAGTTGAGTTAATAGCTATAGTATTATTGAACTTAGCACTCTACAGAGAGATATTATAATTTTTTATTCCAGTGAATGACTAAACATTTTTTAAAAATCACTCAATACACTGATTGTCTCCTATGTGCCAGACTTTCTTCTAGTTACTGTGATACCACAAAGAAAAAAAGACAAAATTTTCTTCATTGTGCAGTATACATTCTGGTATACAGAGTCATCAAGAAACCTTCAATAAATTTCAAAGCTGAAATTGTACAGGATACATTTTCTAAACACAACATGATAAAGGAAGAAATTAAAGTATGCATAGTCAAACAAAATCCTCACTAGTATTTTTATGTCTTTATGTCTATTTCATTCAATTATACTAGTTCTGAGAATTTATTCTAAGAAATAACTGAAGGTGGACATAAAGATTTACTAACAAGGGTATTAACCAAGGAATAAATTACATTAATGCAAGTATGATAGGGATTAAATTGTAAATTTATGAAAACATTTAAAAATCATATGCTGTCATAATGTGCACCCATTTAAAACATATTTTGCGAGAATACATTACAATATTAACATTGGAATCATAAACATTAGGGAACAGGAGTGTCATGAATTAGAAGCCCATTAAATAAATAAATACACTTTGGAAATTTTGAAAGTTTGCTCAATTGGTTAATAATCAAAATGAAACCCAAACATCTAATTGCATATTTTCTGGAATGCATCCAAAATGAAAGTAACCTATTAACATGTATTGAATGCCCACACATAGTAGGCAAATTCACAAAATGACTAAATCTCAATGAGACAAGGGACAAAAACATAAAAATATGGTTTTAGATGACAATGAAAAGGAGTCAAATGGACAATCAATCAAGATTTCATTCTGGCAAAACGTTTTTTAAATGTCAGAGGTAGAAAGCATAAAGTTAGGATTTATAAGTTACATATAACACATGTAAAGAATATTTAGAAATTATGATACTATGCACCAGTGTATTCTAACAAAGTTGATCATCTCAACATAATGGAAAATAATTTTTAAGTGAAGTACTTAACAGAAATAAACAAAAATCATGAACATACTGAAAAGACTATTAGGCTCATGGGAGACATTTGGTTAATATTAATATTTTAATCTAAAAATCAATTTATATCATCTACCAATTTAACAGTAAAGGAAAAAAAAACTCCTTTTACACATAATCGGTACACCAAACCGCAAGACACCACAATTTACCCATATATAACGAACATGCACATGTACTCCCTGAACCTATAATAAAAGTTGTAAAGAAATTTTAAAAACATGTTTTGTATAGGAGTTGTTGAGGTGTCGGTAGGGCCAAGAACAATTTCACTTAGATATTCATGAGAAGTAAATTTAAAATTTTTTAAATAACTCAGGAGACATTTTAAAGATCAATAATATTCTACAAAATGACAGTTTTATTAGTGCACTTGAGAATTATTCATGAATTCATAATGCTTTTAGGAAAAGACCTAAATAACTGTTTTTTAGGATACTTTTAGGAAATGCTTTTAGGAAAAGACCTAAATAACACCTGTTATATTTACAATATAGATACAAGAAAAATAATGATTTTCTAGAGAATGCAAAAGAGGAAAAATATCCTTTGATTCAACAAAAGGATTATAACCTTTTGGGAATCCCCCAATTACAATAGAAAAAAATATTTAAATTTAAATTTAAATATAAATTTTTTTCTATTGTGATAGAAAAATTTTAATTTCTGAATAAAATAATAGCAAATATAATTCATCAGAATATTAAAAACAATATTAACCAACCTATCAAAGATTCATCTCAGAAATATAAAATAGATTCATGTTAGAATTTCTAAAATAATAAAATATTTTATCAATTTAGAAAAAGAACATCTTCATAGAATTGAAAATTTATATGACAGGTTTCAATAGCACCCAATTAGAAAATCAATAATAAGTAATCTCTTTATTAATATTTAGGGTAAGAAAGCCTATCATACCCAACTAGGCAACATTTTATTTATGGTGAGTAACTGAAGGCATTTGCATCAAAATCAAAACCAAAAAATGTTATTTCAGGTTTACAAAACAACAAGACATTAAACATATAAAATATAAGAGTTACAACTATATGAGAAAGTATGACTATTTGCAAATCATAAGCTGAAAAACAAAAAATAATAAAATCTTATTTAAATGTCTGGGAAGATAATGAAACTGAAAAATTCAGCAACATTAATCTGTACCAGCAACAGTTAGAAAATATAAACAGTCATAGGAATTAAAATATCCTGAACAATAAATGTATGATATCTACTCAGCAAAAACTACACACATTAATTAGAAAATACAGAAATAATTAATTAGTGCTTTGTTTTAAAAAATAAAATTATATCTTCACTATATTTAAAATAAAATAATAAAATGAAACTGCTATATAACAAATCTCTAAATGAGAGAAGTCTGTTTAGTTTAAGAAAGATTGAATAAATTATAGAAAACAAATTAAATTTAAATGATCAACTGGAAGATATTTAGAGTAAATATGTCAACAAGTAGGTTAATCCAGGAGAAGATCTGAACTAATATGTCATAAAAGAAGAAATAAAAACAGGTAACAAACACCTTTAAAATGTTCAATCTAACTAATAATTAATTATAAACTGTATGATTTTTTTTGTTCTGGTAAATTAGCAAACATGTTTAAACAATAAATAAAACTGATTGTTGGCCAGAGTACAGTGAAGACAGGTTGGTGGGAGTATAAATTAGTTCAATTATGATTAAAAATCAATTTAAAATGGTCAGAACTATGAATAAAGGACCTTGACCAAAATTATTTCAATTAAAATAATTATGTTATTTTAAAAGTAAAAACTATAATCTAAAATAGCATCTAGGCTATGCATCTGTACATGTGTTTTCATAGAACATATACAGTCATTGATGCTTCATGCAAAATTGCAATAATGTGGTACTTACACAACATTGTTGAGTGTGTAAAATGTTAAAAGTCCAGAGTTATACAAATAACACAAACTGAACTATTTTAAATTATACATCCTGGTCACCGGAATACTAGTAATATTTTATTCAACTTAATAATTCCTATAACTTAACACATTTCTTTATTATAATATATGCAATATTTATGATAAAAATCGATAGGAGTGCTTAAGTAAATAGAATACCATGCAGCAAATAAAATTATACTGTGAAAGATTATTCAGTGATATAAAATTACCATCACAGTCTGTTTAATAAAAAAAAAATACATTAAAATCAGCATTGCATCATCAACCTGTTATTACAAATAATATATATAGGTAGAGGAGTAAACAGGTTGAAAATATACAGTAAAATATTAACAATAGTAATCTGGTAATGAAATTAGAGATGATGTGTATTTTCTTATTTATGCTTATCTCAGTTTTCAGAATCTTCCATAATGGAAATACATCATTTTCATATTAAAAGAACAAAAAAGTTATTTTTCAAATTAGCATTAAAAATAATCTGATTGGGCCGGGCGCGGGTGGCTCACGCCTGTAATCCCAGCACTTTGGGAGGCCGAGGCGGGCGGATCACGAGGTCAAGAGATCGAGACCGTCCTGGTCAACATGGTGAAACCCCGTCTCTACTAAAAATACAAAAAAATTAGCTGGGCGTGGTGGCGCGCGCCTGTAGTCCCAGCTACTCGGGAGGCTGAGGCAGGAGAATGCTTGAACCCGGGCAGCGGAGGTTGCAGTGAGCCGAGGTCGCGCCACTGCACTCCAGCCTGGAGCCTGGTGACTAGAGTGAGACTCTGTCTCAAAAAAAAATAATAATAAATAAAAAATAATAATCTGATTTGGTTTACTCTTGGAAATGTGTAACCCTACATGCCTTTTTCTCTGATATGTACTCTGAGGATATTAAAATAGGTATGTATGTATGTGTGTGTGTGTGATACCACATGTGTGGTTTTGATTTCTGACTTTTTAATGCAATCTATAAAAGCTTACAAAATATTATGGAGGTTTCCCAAAAATTTGTGATAAAAACAATTTAACAAGTGCATGTTTCAAGAGATATAATTACTAAAAAGCTGTCTAGTAGAGCAAATCAGAGGAATTTTTCAAAAGTAGATATATTTTAAATGGAACTTTTTAGAGGAAGGAATTGGCAGGGAAGATGATGAGAAAAATAATCTGCAATTTTAATAGAAAAAGCTCTCTTCATTAGTCTCTTACAGACGCACATGAAAACAAGAATGTAAGAGAAAAAGATTGGACCTTTCTTGAAAAGGAAAGCACATTCTGAATATTCAATAGGAAAAAAAAATTCCTATTTTTCAACAACTTTTCTTGCTAGGGGAATAGAGATTTGGGAGGCAAGAAAAAAATTGTTTAAATCTGCAGTTAAAATTTTCAGTGATATTGAGCCTCAATGACTTTCTCTCCTACATGGAAATGTTACCTGCCCAATATACTGACAAGAGTAGTCTGAAGGCCAAATGTAATATAGAAATGTGGGGGTTAATAAAGTGATGTCTAATTGTAATATAGTTGCCTTCTTTAAAAACTGCAAAAAATACTTTTGAAAATTCAAAACAGATTAACAGCAACTCATGTCTTATTTGCTGAAGAAAGGGAAAACACCATCTATGGAGTCAAAGAAAAAAGTAACTTTGGGGACCTGTGTTGCATATACAGCAGAAGGATCCCTCAAATCACAAAGGAATTTTTTCCAGAGTTTTTAGAATCCCTAAAAAATTCCAACCATACTGAGTAGTGTGTGTGTGTGTGTGTGTGTGTGTATACACACATATATACACACACACATACATATATATGTATATTTTTAAGTATCAGTATTTCATCGGGGGGGAACAGGATAAACTCAAAAATTATACATGTGTGTCATCACATTCTTCAAATTTATAGAAGGGAATAGAAAAGTAAGTAGCTATGAAGATAACACACACAAAAAGCAATGCTTTGGCATCCCTTATATACATTAACTTATTTTTATTTTGTTAGTTCTCTCCAAAGTCTGTTGTCTTCTCTGCCTCATCTCTCACAAAGTAGCCACTGCTCAGCTACCTCTTGATGTAACAGAGAGCAGAAAAGTATTGGTTCCTGTCTTAAAGAACATAGATAGGATTTGGATTAGTACTTCAAGTAATAATGGATTTTAAAAGAAAAGTCTATGATTTTTCAGGTATACGGTTCTATATGTGAGAACTGAAGTAACTAAGATTTACCAGAGGGAATTCTTAGACGCTGTGGTAGCCAGAATAAAGTCCCTATTCTCCCTAAATTGTCCAAGACAACTCTCATACACTGTGACTATTTTACATTAAATGCCAAAATGGGCTTTGAGATGTGATTAAAGTTAAGGGCTTGACAATGAGCAAATTACCCTGAATTGTCTGTGTAGATTCAGTCTAACACATGAATTCTTAACATGGACGATAGTGGAAGAAAAGTGGGTAGAGACAGACATAAGAATAAGAAGGACTCCCCATTACCACCGTCTCTGGCTTTGCTTATGAGGAGGAGAGTCTCAAGCCAGGGAATGCCACTGGCTTCTAGAAGCAGGAAATGGCCCTCAGCTACAGCCCACAAGAAAATGCAAAGCTTGGTCCCATAATTACGAGGAAATTAATTCTGCCAACAACTCAACAAAAGATGGCAGAAAGAGAGTCAGTAGAACATTCAGAACACACATAATACTTACTAATTCACTGTCTTCTATGGGCACGGCTTATGGTGCCCTAAAACAATTAAAATAGTAACATCAAAGATTACTGATCACAGATCACTAAAATAAATATAATAATATTGAAAAAGTTGGAAATATTGAGAAAATAACCGAAATGTGCCTCAGAGACATGAAGCGAGCACCCGCTCTTTGAAAAATGGCTTGCTCAACACAGGGTTGCCAAAATCCTTCAATTTATAAAAAGATTTGCAATATCTATAAAGTACAATTAAGTGAAGCCCAATAAAATGAACCATGCCTGAATAAAGACATTAAGCTTTTAAAGTTTTAGCAACAATAAAATTAAAATTTAAAATATCCAAATGTAGTTTATATTATATACTAAAAAAAAGTTAATAATCACATCAATAAAATGTAATAGAAAATGGTATGCTGAATAAAATCAGTGCTTACTACCTAAAAATTAACTGACAACATTACCGGGTTTTTGTTTGTTTTGTTTTGTTTTGTTTTTTGATGTGTAGTCTTGCTCTGTAACCAGACTGGATTACAGCGGCGCAATCTCAGCTCACTGCAACCTCCCCTCTGCCTCCCGGGTTCAAGTGACTCTCCTACCTCAGCCTCCCAAGTAGCTGGGACTATAGGCCTGTGCCACCACGCCCAGCTAAATTTTGTATTTTTTAGTAGAGATTCGGTTTCCCCGTGTTGGCCAGAATGGTCTTGATCTCTTGACCTCGTGATCTGTCTGCCTCAGCCTCCCAAAGTGCTGGGATTACAGGCGTGAGCCACCACGCCTGGCCAACATTACAGGTTTTTTAATTAATTTATTTATTTAATTTATTTTTTAGAGACAAGGCTGTAACCCAGGCTAGAGTGCAGTGTTAAAATCATAGCTCACTGCAGCCTCAAACTTCTGGGCTCAAGCGATCCTTCCACCTCAGACTTCCAGGTAGCTAGAACTACAGTTGTACAACACCACACCAAGCTAATGTTTTCATTTTTTTGTAGAAATGGGGTCACCCAATGTTGCCCAGGCTGGACTCAAAACTCCTGGCCTCAAGCAATCCTCTTGTCTTGGTTTCCCAAAATGCTGAAATGACAAGGTGAGTCATTGTGCCAGGTATGTACTTAATAATGAACTAATTATATTTTTCTCTATTCAAACTACTATGAAACTGTCAGTTGCATAGACTATCATGACACTACAGGATTGGATTTAGTTCAGATGCATCCTTTGCACATTAAGCCTCCCTCTCTCCTTTGTTATTTGCTATAAAGTTACAGTAGTGCTACAGTACAGGCCTAAAAGGAAATACAAATACAGGCATGAGATTTGGTATTCTGACAAAATGGTCAAGCAGTTAATTCAGAATATGCTTATATTAATGTTTAAATTATAACTGAATTGAAAAGGTAATTTTAATATTAAGGAATTCCTATAAATATGTGAAAGGACTCTGTGCTATGGGCCACCATTTGAGAAACACTACTCTAAACTTACCCTTTCTATTAGCAGCATACATTCATCCAAGCAACAGAGAATAAAGTATTTATATTTGTTCCCTCCTCACTGTTCTTCAGCTTAAACTTCAACTTCCATTTTTCTCTTCTTTTTTGTTTCTTTGTTCTTTCATCAAGTCCCAAGAGATCACTTCACTGCCTTTCCTGTACCTTCTAGACATAACTATAATTGAACTACTTTAGTATGTTTCTCCAGCCTGAATAGACAGTTTCTTTCTTTCTCATGCTAGGTATTTCTAGGACTTACTTTATTCATTTATAGTAGTCTAATATTTAAGAATAGTTTGTTAAGTACTAAGAACAATAAATTAGCCTTTAAGTTTTAGTTTACCATAGCAATTATTTTTAACTTATTCAAAAATCACCCATTTTTAATATAAGCTATTTTCATTAATAAATATAAAAGAAGAATGAATATCATAGACATTCCAACAATAAAGAAAACTGAAAATGTTCTCAAACATGTTCTTGGAAGGTTGGAATAAATTCCCCCCCAAAAAATGGTTTCAAAAGCACTCTCTGGTCAGATTTACACAAGGCAAAATGAAGAACTAGTAATTAAGCAATAAATTCTAGGGGTAAATTTAACCTTTAGAGATAGCTAAAATAAAAATACACCATAGAGCCCAGCTATCTAAAAGACTATTTACATACATGTAATTTATCACATAGCATTCACAAAACATTAAGTGCTGCAGACAGCTACCATAACCAGAATCAATTTGACTGACTATAAAAAATCAAAAAGTTTACATATTTAGTATACATACTGATCAAGCTTACACTTTATATTTATGACCCCAAATATAAATGTACTCTCCTCTAGTTAAGAGATGATCAGTTGTTTGTTTGCTTGCTTGTTTAGAATCAAATTGTTTCTTATCCTCCCAACTAGACTACATATTTTTGAGTACAAGATTTTCAACAAAGTCTAGAACTGGGGGAAAATACACATATGTTTTATATAATTTAAAACTGATTTATACATTATCTATATAAGAAAACAAATAGACTTTAAAAAAATTAAATATAAAAGGCTACATTCTGGGAAAAAAAAAAAAACACAGTGAAAGAAATATAAGAAAAAATCAAGATGTTTATATGCTACTAAAGATTTCAATCTAGTTAAAGAGCTCACAATTTATATGGCTATGCTGTGATTTTAACAACTTGCTCTCTTCTTAAAGAAATGGTATGAATATTGTTAGATCTGCATTTGAATAGCTGATCAGACTCAGAGATAAATATGATCCAACTTTGGTCCTCATTCCAAAGATATTTATTGGGGGAGATATCATAGCAGACTGCAAAATCTGATATTTTATATCCCCACATTCTCATATTTTGGATACTTTAAATTCAACTCCCATATAAAATTGTGGTGCTATTCAAAGTGACAATTTCAACCATCATAGATATTCTGTATATTTAAATTCTACCCACTAACTGATTTCAACTAATTTCAATTGATTATACAACTATACCACATGGTTAAACCAATTAATTAAAAGATGGCCAGAGGTTATTTTTCGTGGTAGACTACAAGGTCAAAGAAACGATGAAACTAAGTCAAACTAAAAATACATGCAGATACGAGTGTCACCCACTTCTTGGCTGCATGAAAGAGACTGGGAATTGGAACAGTAGTACAAAAAGAAATGTGTCATGCTGACTGACCCTCCATACTTCTCTAAGTCACCACAAACTGACACTCACTTATAGAGCTTGTGCTCTTCCTAATTAAGTGTATAATCTTTAGTTAAAGGAAATACATATCTTCATGTTTAGTACAAGGGATTGGAATTGTAAACTTGGTTTTATAAGCCATGAACACAAAAAGTAAAGTACATATTTGGAAGGAGAGAAAAAGATTACTGGGAACTGGATTGAATATCTCCTGAGCTCAGTGGTAAATAAAGAAATAAGTCTAGTGTATCAAAGCATTGTCTAGAGTTCTCCAGATTGAGGTTCTCCAAGACACATTATCTTGAATGATACTGTGGCCCACAATATCAAATACAGCCATGGTTGGGGGTGCAAGCAGATTGCTGCTCAGATGCTGTAAGAAATGATATAATTCCAGACCTTCTTAAAGTGAATATCATGACAACTTGTAGAAATGAGCAATTGCGGCTGGGTGGTGGCTCATACCTGTAATCCCAGCACTTTGGGAAGCCGAGGTGGGCAGATCACAAGGTCAGGAGATCGGAATCATCCTGGCCAACATGATGAAACCCCGTCTCTACTAAAATACAGAAAATTAGCCAGGTGTGGTGATGCATGCCTGTAATCCCAGGTACTTGGGAGGCTGAGGCAAGGGAATCCCTTAAACCTGGGAGGCAGAGATTGCAGTGAGCTGAGATCGTGCCACTGCACTCCAGCCTGGTGAGAGAGCAATACTCTGTCTGAAAAGAGAAATAGAGAGGCTGGTCCTATGGTAGTGGGTTATCAAAACTTATTAACATTAGTGTCACTAAAGTTGGTATACAACCCCCCACTGCTGAATTTGACTGGCTTAAAAGAGAGAGAGAGAGAGAGAGAGAGAGAGAGAGGAGGGAGGGAGGGAGGGAGGGAGAGGAAGGAGGGAAGGAAGGAAGGAAGGAACAAAGGAAGGAAGGAAGGAGGGGAAGGAAGAAAGGAGTGAGGGAGGGAGGGAAGCAAGGAAGGAAGGAAGGAGGGAGGGAGGGAGGGAGGGAAGCAAGGAAGGAAGGAAGGAAGGAAGGAAGGAAGGAGCAATTGCTCACTTATTTCAAAGCTCCTATCATGCATTATTAGACATGAAAACATCAGTGTTAAGTACACCTAGTAAATGAAAGGTCATCTGAGTTTCTCTGGTCAAGGTCCATGATAATCATGGTTGGAACACAGGCTTTGGGCCTCAGGTGGTGCAGGTCAGTTCTTCAATATCAGCAATGTGGCATAAAACAAAGACAATGGCAAGTGATTCAGCTTTCCTTGACAACTAAATCACTAGGATAAGAGTGTACTCTTGAAGAAACCAAGAGACAATGGCTACTGATCAGTGGGGACCTTCTAACTACCATCTTTAACATTTGATCCTGCAATAGGAGTTCCATGAAGAAATCCCTTGGTTTGCACTATTATTTACACATTGTTCAGTGCAGTACTCCTGAGCTTTGTCAACTGAACATCTTTAGTTGACAAGAAAGCACAGTAAACCATTAACAAGTAATGCATAATTTTTGTATATGGCCTCAATATAACTAATGAGAAAATTATACTAGATTACAAAGTAAGCATTATCAACACTGACATTTATAATTAATAATATAATTTCATATATAACTTTTCAGCAATAAGGTTTTAAAATCAGCTGTGGATTTAGCAGTATTATATGCATAAACAGAATCATGCTAATGGTAATGCAGGCAACCACACATTTCTCCGGTTACCGTTAAAGAAATAATTAGATACATTTATAGGGAAAATGCCATTATTATACCTGTAGGGCATAATACAGCCTTTCACTTGAAATAAGTCAGCAAGTTACCTTCATGATAAATAATGTTATATGAATATCACAGTTGGAGAACAGTTCTCTGAATACACACAGCAAGTACAAAAATTATAGCCCAATTTTGCTTAGAAATGCACCATTCCTTCCTAATGAGTACACCTATCTTCAAAAAACATAGAGGACAAGGTAAAGACTATAATTAAAATGACTGTATTACACAAAAAAGAACATGCAACTTTGTATGGTAAAGACATTATAAGTCAGCTATGACAATCACTACATAAAATGACACAGTTAATTGAGCTAAATATTAGACAAGTAAAGAATATTCAAAACTCAATTTTTCTACTTCCATTTTTAACTCAGTTTTAAATAACTAAGTTTTAAATAATGCAACTGGCATATGTAACATCGATCTTGAAAGTCCAACTTGAAAATATAGGTGTAAATCAATTTAAGGAAATATTATGCTTAGTTCCATTTGTTTCAGTGAGGGTAGAAAATAGATGCAAACTACAGTGAAAAATATAAATAAGCCAGAATCTCAAAGCAAGATGCAAGTTAAGTATGTGTGTCTATTCAGTTTCTGCTTTTTTGATCAATTATATTCATTCTAATAATGAATATATGTGTGTCTTAACTACTATAAGTTTTTATTTGTGTATTAATTCCTTACCAAAAAATACCTATTAGAAAAGTAATACTTACTGCTTTAGAAAGGAAGTGAAAATGATGTGTTGAACATCACTAAAGTCTACACACATGATTCTAGGAGATTAGTGACCCCTCTTAGTCATTGTTGCTACAGCCATGTATATTCACATTTAAAAACAAAGATACTTTGTACACACGCACACAAAAACAGGTTATATGACCTTCTTGCTGTGTTCACCCTCCTTGACAGGTTAGCAGGATTTCTGGTATTGACTCCCTCCTGCAAACTGAAAGTCTCCTCTCTCAGTTGACACAGTCCTCTCTCTTACTACCTTTGAGCCTCATTTTTTTTCTGATTTTTTCTCTCTTTCTTCAAATACATCTTTTTAGATATATAATAAGTTCTTTAAACTGTATATTTGTAAAGGTATATTTCTAACCAAGACTATAGAAAAACATAAATTATACTAAAGTCTAACCTTAGTATCACCACCACTGCTTTCGCCACAACCACCACCACCGCTACCACCACCAACACCATCATCAATATTTAGCAACAGCTTTAGGATCCATCTTCACTTTTTGATTTTCATACTTTGCTGATCCTAGGACAAATATTTTGAGATGAAGTTAGGAGTACATGCAGTTTGTTGGGGATAACGATTGTGAAAGATAAAAACAGGAAGAAGAAAGTTTGGGTTTGGAAAGCCTTCAGAGTATGATGCAGATCTGAAAAACGTTTAAGAAAGGGAGAAGGGGTGAGGAAAACAGCACTGGGCAGGGGGCATCTCAGATCACAATAAAGACAAAGTCTTGGCTAATCCAATGGGACACTTGGGAGCAAGGAATGCTCATTACAATTGTCCCACATTGGGCAGGAGTGACCAGGCTCTAGCACACTTGACATGATCTGTCATAGATAGAGAGCTGTCCCAGAATAAAGCATGACTTTGGTTCAAAAGCTAATGTGGGAACCTGAAAGCACTAAGCACTAGAAGCTGTCCACTAACTGTATAACTTATAGCTCACCAGCGGGTTCTTTCCAGAAGGGAGAGCTGAGAGGTGCATTTCCATCACTGCCATCCCCTAGATACCTACCACTTACACGTCTAGATTTGACTTATGTTTCCTATCCTGAATCCTCCATTCCTAGTTCTAATTTTTTTTTCCAAGTAATTTTCCAAAGCACAACTCTGACTGTATCAAGGCCTGTATTAAAATCCTTCAATATTATTTAATATCATTGTTTTAAATATTTATTATTTTAAAGCAAGTTAAAATTTTTAAAATTGGTATCCAATACCCACGAAAGTCTGGGCCAAATAATTCTTTCTGGGTTTATTTATGAGACAGTAAAGACCAGAGGAGAACACTACAGGGCTAGAGAGAGAAGATTTAGAATATTGTTTCTATCTACCACTGACTAGGAATATAACTTGTTTCACTTTGATTTCTCATTAGTAAAATAAAAATATCTGATATAGATTTTGTAAATGTTTACTGAGATAACATTAGAGCACAAAAATATTTAATACATTTTGATTCCCCCCTTACTATTCTTCCTCCTCTGCCTGTATCTAAGATAATATTCCACATCTTAAATATGCCTCATACTTTCCTGTTTTAACACTGATCACTTTCAAAATTATTTCTAAGCATTATGCCATTTTCCCAACACCTTCTCAGCTATTAAAATCCTACCTATCATCTGAAGTCTTACAGTTCAGCCCCTTCTGATAACCAGATGTTCCTCCATAATTTAGCCAAAACTAAAACTAAACTGCCACATGTTATTTTTATTTAGGCACTCTTTTGTTTTCATATATTCCTATAATAAGTGGGTCATTAGGTCAAATTCAGCATATATATTTGTCTATATGTAAATATAAATACTAGAGCTTCTAGCACAACACTTGAAATAGCAGATCCTAAAAAGTATTTTAATTTAACATCAGCTGGCAATACACAAGCTAACAACTCCATAGATTTTTTAGTGATGTTCTACGGATATCTTTTTATGTATGACTACTCTACTAAAGATATATTTGAAAAAATGAATAAAAATGTTTTCATTGTTCAGAAGAACATTTGATAACCACTAATTTCTGAAATGCCACCAACGTAAAATGGCATTATAATGAATCAGAAAAACTAGACTATCATTTCCATTATTTATTTAAGAAATATTGATTTCCTGCCCTAATTCAGCTTCAGTCCTTGAAAGAGCTGCCAATACCTACTGTGTTCTTCATTTCTCCTCCTATGTCTCTATCCAGTCCAGACTTTTGTCAAAATTACATGAATGCGACCACTATTGCATTCACCAATTAACTCAATATTGGCTACCTGGGATGTCTTGGGGTAGATTCCGATCCACTGGATATGTCAACTTTATTCAGATATCTTTCCAAATTTAGATACTCAGCTGCCCTTACCTCCATCTATAAAGGAATTTCCTCCCATTTATTATATTTGTTTACTGTGTTCTATCTTTTCTTATAATTATCTGTCATTATTTACATATGATTTTTAAATTGGTGAATTTTGTCTGGCTTCTTCCATAGAATGCAAGTTTAATGAGGACATGAACTTTGTCTTACTATTTTATCTTCAGCACCAGGAACAGCTCCTGGCTTTCTACATAATTGTGAAATGCATTAATAAATGACGTTCTGGGATAACATTATGGGTTAGTTGCTCTGACATTTTCACCATAAGATTCAAATATGTTTGCTTTTATGTCATTAAAAAGAATTTTTGTGCATTAAAATATCCAAACAAACCCATTTAGTTGGTATGAAACCAAGTTAGACTTCCATATAATTTTGGCTCTTTCTGCAGAAAAACAAATAATACAGATTGCTATAAAATTAACTTGGTCATTGATTTTTTATTTATTTATTTATTTATTTATTTTATTTTTTTTATTGCATTTTAGGTTTGGGGGTACATGTGAAGAACATGGAAGATTGTTGCACAGGTACACACATGGCAGTGTGATTTGCTGCCTTCCTCCCCATCACCTATATCTGGCATTTCTCCCCATGCTATCCCTCCCCAACTCCCCACCCCCCACTATCCCTCCCCTTTTTCCCCCGACAGACCCCAGTGTGTGATACTCCCCTCCCTGTGTCCATGTGTTCCCATTGTTCAACACCTGCCTATGAGTGAGAACATGCGGTGTTTGATTTTCTGTTCTTGTGTCAGTTTGCTGAGAATGATGGTTTCCAGGTTCATCCATGTCCCTACAAAGGATTTTAAATTATATATTCATCGACCATAAGGTTTCAAGGATGTCTACAAATTTCAACAGGAATTTACATCTCTGTGGAGGTGTCTGAAACAAGGGGAACACTGAGTTTTAAGGGCTTAAGGTTCACATTCTTTAACAATGTAAAAATCTAGATAATATCTTTAATGTAAAGTACCAATATGGTACAATAGCACATATAGGTCATAAGATTCTTGAAGTAATGAATGTGGTCTTTCACTAACTGAACATTTTGTCCCTGCCTAGAACACTGCTGAGTACAGTGGAGAGGCATCAGTTATAGCTACCCAATTGAGCTGAAAATATTTATCAATTCTTTATTAAATATTTTATTTCCAATTTATTCAGCCAACATTCAAACTCCATTAACTGCCACTGCAGTCACAGTCTAAAAAGAATAAAACATAAAATAGTTTATGTATTTCACTTATTTATTCATTTTCTTTTTTGGTAATGGATATTTGACAGGAAGAAAATGAAACAGGATATAGAGACCTTCTTGCCTGGGCACTACTATGAACTCATTCTCTTCTCATTCCACGTACCTGAAGCTTTTGCTCATTTCTATGGATGAAGTCCAGGATTCATTAAAATGTGCCAGTTTACCGAAACGAAGGTCTCATTAGCCATATGGGCCAGACTTTGTTAGCTTACACTGAAATCATGCATATTTATCAATGGCCTGTTTGGGTTCCACAATGCCTCTGAAGCACTGCAATGTATACTTATCACATTCTTATGGCTAAGTATGTGATATATGTGATGATGGTTAGCCTGCAACAGTAGGGTTTCTCAAGGATAAAATCTAACTTCCTTGATTGATAAGGATGAGAAATTTAGTAAAAAGAGAGTAGAAAGTAAAAAGAAAATAGAATGGAAATAGTAAAAGAGAATAGAAATTTAGTAAAAAAAAATAGGAAGATGTCAGATTTTTAGAAATCATAGAAAATAAAAAAAATTGAAATATGAGAAAACAAAATATTTTACAATATCCATAATCTAATGGTATTCACCGTATCTATCTATCTATGTATATTCCTATCTATTGCTCAAGGTGGAAAACAGAATGCATAAAAAGGTATAGATTAACTTTAGGCACCTTTATGTAACAACTCTCTATCTTCTTCCACTCCTGAAGCAGGTATTCAATCTAATCATACTAGAATTTTGCAAGCATTCATCTCATTCTCTCCCACTACAATATCAACTGCTTTCACCAAAACTCAGTTGTGCTTACTTAGCTATAGACATTTGTTGTTGTCATCATTTTTAATTAAGTATAAAGGTACATATGATAAAAATATTTTAAGTGTACGGTACAATGAGTTTTGGCAAATACCTACACATAAGTTGTGATTATCACTAGAACAAAGATATAGAATGATTCCAAAAACCAAAAAGTTATCATATCACATTGCAGTCAATCTGCCCCTTCTGGCCACAGACAACTACTGACCTGATAGAACTAGGTTTTCTGTCTTCCAGAATTTCATATAAATGAAATCATAAAGTTAGAAATCTTTTGTGTCTGCTTCATTTGGTCGACATAAATTTATTAAAGTTCATCACTGTGGTTGTGTGTACCAGGTCATTTCTTCTGCTGTTTTTGTTATTTTATTATTTCTTTCTGCTTTTCTTCATTTATAATTATTGCAAGTACATAAGAGTTGTATATATTTATGAAGTACACATGATATTTTGATGTAAACATACAATGTGTAATGATTAAATCAGGGTAATTAGCGTATCCAGCTTCTTAGGAATTTATCATTTCCTTGTGTTAAGAACACAACAATTCTACTCTATTATTCTTAAATATACAATAAACTATCATTAACTATAGTTTCCCTATTGTGTATCCAAACACTAAATTGCATTCCTTCTATGTAATTGTATTTTTGTACCAATTAATTATCATCTCTTTATCCCACCTCTGCACTACCTTTCCCAGCCTCTGGTAACCATCATTCTACCCTCTGTCTCCATGAGTTCAATATTTTTAACTCCCACGTTAGTGAAAACATGTAGTATTTGTCTTTCTGTGTCTGGCTTGTATCACTTAACATTAGCATCTAAAATGGAAACTTAGGTTACTGATTTTAAACCTTTTTTACCGTCAAACATAAACTTAATACTGTCTCTAAGCACCGTTTGCCTGTATTCCACAAGTAGTTGTTACTAAAACAAATATATACTTGTTCGTTGTTATGTAAGACAGAGCTACTTCAGTCCCAGTTATGTTATTGGGGTTGGAAAATATGCTTTGGATTGTTCCAAGCATTGGAATTAGTAACCCTTCAAACAACATTTTAAGAAAAATCTAGTAGATACTCAATCCAAATAAAAGTTAATTTTCTAATATCCTTCCGTAACTCCCTTTCATATTCTTATTATCATGCTTCTAATGCTTAGATTTTTTTTGCAATAACATATGTACCCTTTCCACCAATCCTTTTTCAAACTAAACATATTAATCTTCTATGATAAATTTCAGTAATATCAGCTTCCAGCTTAAACATATTCAAATTCATTTGTTGTTTGTGTATTTATGTGTGTGTGTATTTGTTTGTGTTTAACTCCTAATTAAAGTAAAAACTTCTTAGCTTGGCCTAGCAGTCTTTCTACTCCCTGGCTTCAGTACATTCCCAGCTAGTTTGATTCCATTCCTTCATGCTTACTTTTCATACCAGGGAAACTGGATGACTCTTCCCTAAATATAGCACAAAGTCCCACCTGTGAACTTTGGCTCAGGTCATTTTCTCCACCTAAAACAGCCTTCTTTGTCAGTGCCTCACCTCCTCCACTTGTCCACATCACATATTTATGGTCCGTTGCAGATACTGTATTTTTCATGAAGTCTAAAGGAGATGCAACCTCCTCTTCCTGGATCATTTAATATACTCTTATTTTATCAACTTACTGAGCACTTAGTGTCTGTCACTTAATTTTCTAAGTGTTCAGTGCAAATTTTTTCATTTGAACCTCGTAAAGTCCTCATGGTAAGTAGTACAATCATCCCTATGTAACAAGTGGAGAAACTAAGGCACAAGAATGCTAAATAATTGTAAGCACCATGCTATGTGGCTTTACTTGACATATCCTTACAGTATCATAGATGCATTATAAACTCCCCAAAGAAGAGCCTGTAAAATATTTAGCAAATAACTTGCATACGATGAACATCATACAGCAAGTATTTATTCCTGCTCTGAAAGGCAGAAAGAGTGAAAAATAATACCTATAAAATGCTTTCCATTGTAAAAAGGTGATATGATTGTGAGAAAATGAATAAAAGCACAAGAATTGGGAAGTAGGAAGTAAATAATAAGATAGCTTTAGCTGTCTCAACACATTGTCTTGTATAATTGTTGTATTAAAACTAAATATTCAAATAGAAAACCTTATGAATATTTGAATTAACTGAGAATAATTCAGTGACTTACATTTATGATGAAAACTTTGTTTCCAGATAAAGTTTACTCCTATATTCAACAAAGCATTATCTAAAAATTACTAATTATTCTTGAAAAGAGAATTATCAAAACATGATTTTTTCTTTCTTTTAAAACAGAGAACACCAATGTATAATTTATCCTCTTAATAATATAGTCACTAGAAATATTGATTACTAAACTACGTAGTGATAATGTTGTTTTTTCAGGAGTTAGTGAGATCAACGAAGACATTTGCTTTATAGCTGAGCATATAGCTTCTTTTCATTTGTCTTTTCCTCATTAAGAACTATGACAAAGTATTTTAGGTTTTAGTAATTCCAACCTATGTTGTTAATATTTTGTGATCTCAAAACTAAACTAACTAATTAACCAATGTAGTTTTATGCATACTTTTTAAAATATTCTTTGCCATTATAGATGGTTCTCATGCCATTATAATCCTATATGAATTCTGCAATATGTTTGCCTTTAAGAAATTGTTCTCATTTATTTCTGAGTTAATTTCTGTTCGGACAGCTAGGGTTGACTTCTGCATAAAAGTATTTAGATAAACAGAATACATTAAGATTCATCCAATCTCTTCAAGAAAATTATTTGGTCTGTATATTGAGGGCACAGGCATAATCTGTTAAGAAATCCAAATCAGCATAGTCCTTCATTTTATAATATCAATCTCAAATTTAAAATGTTACTTATTTGTCTTCCATTAATATATGGGGCAGTGCAGTTAATTAAAATGTTTTATAAATGAATAAAACTGATGAAAGAGTTAAGTATAATCATTAAATTATATAAAATAATACATTTTATAACTAAAGTTAAATAAAATACAAATCTGAATATTGTCATGAATAATCACCAGGAAAATGATCACTAAATTTAGAATATGACTGTAAAACAAGTGCATGAACAGACTCAATGCTAAATATACATACACTACATATAACTTCTTCCCATACAGGCTTTGCCCTCTCATACTTGAATATACTTCCTCCTAACTTTCTCCCCTAGTTATTCTGAATCTTTCATAATTTTCAGAACTTGACTACAGCTTAAAAGTATCTAGCTTTCATCAAAAGTATTTTTTTACTGCTTCTCACTCAACTATAATCTTTTACCTGCTTTATAAAAAATTTAGTAAGGCCCTAAAGATCCCAAGCAGTTTGCTGTGAATCAAGAATGACTGATACAGTCTCTCTTATATTTCTTTGAATCATTACTTCTTTTATGGCAAAATAAAAACGTAAAGGAAAGACTAAGCATTATAAGTTGACAGTTACTCAAGAAGAATTAACCTCATCAATAGATCTGTTAGGTTATACTTAGATCCCCACTTTCTCTACCTTCTATAAGGAATCTAGGAGGTAGTTTCTTTTCATTAGATGGAGTCTTGCTCTGTTGCACAGGCTGGAATGCAATGGCGTGATCTCGGCTCACTGCAATTTCTGCCTCCCTGGTTCAAGCAATTCTCCTGCCTCAGCCACTGGAGTAGCTGGGTAGCTGAGTAGCCACCACACCTGGCTAATTTTTTGTAATTTTGGTAAAGACAGGATTTCGCCATGTTGGCCAGGCTGGTCTCGAACTCCTGACCTCAGGTGATCTACCCACCTGGGCCTCCTAAAGTGCCGGGATTACAGGTGTGAGCCACTGTGCCCAGCCTGGGAGGTAGTTTCAAATGAAAAGAACAGTGCACTACAATTTATGTGATCCATGTTCCATTTCTGTCTCACAAACTTGCTGTCTATGGAACTTGAAGTAAGAGAGAGACTTGTCTGTGTGAGGATATTGATGACCATCATGCCTATAACATAAGATTGCCATAAGACTCAAATACTTCCATGCTTAGAACAATATTTTGAAAACTGTTACATACTATGAAATTACAAGATATAACTTTTGTAGACTATCCTCCTTTGTAAGATGTCATGCCATTTTCTACAAAACTCAATTTTAAATGAATTTATATCAAAGAAAGGCATTTGAGGCAAAGAAAAAAAACCCTTCAAAACAAATATATAAACAGTCAAAATTTATATCACATGAATTAAACCACATCTCTTCCTCTATCACATCATTCTACTCCCCTTTCAAAGATGAGAAAATTAAGAAACAAAAAGGATAAATAACGTGACAAAGGCAACATAACTGGTAAAGTGGTGGCACTCAGGCAATGTGACAAGATGAAAAGATGTAGCCCTTGTCTTTCTTTGCTAGGCTGCCTTTTTCTCCTTTTCTCCCTTCTCTTCCATTATTACCAAACCGCTGCACCAAGAGAAAAAGTAATAAATATTTGAATAAATGAATGAAGCATTGGTCTTCCCTTAAGATGAACTGAAGATTAATTATAGATAATATCATAAAATTCCTACTATGGTTCTAAAAACAAAAGACCAAAAAGCTAAAGTGTATTATAAGAATATTTCAGAATGTGAAGGGTCACTTAACACCACTATTAGTGGCAGAGGACTCTATGCCTAAAGCCAACTCTCTAACAAAAGGGAACATAGAATATTAAGCTAAAGTCCATAAATAACTCTGCTTAAAGGAATCATTAGAATTAGACATATACTTCAGAGGATGTGACTGTGAATACCACATAAAGGCATTTCTCCTAATGCTATCCCTTCCCTTGTCCCCCACCCCCTGACAGACCCCGGTGTGTGATATTCCCCTCCCTGTGTTCATGTGTTCTCATTGTTCAACTCCCACTTATGAATGAGAACATGCAGTGTTTTGTTTTCTGTTCTTGTGCTACTTTGCTGAGAATGATGGTTTCCAGCTTCATCCACATCAAGCATAGGACATCAACTCATCCTTTTGTATGGCTGCACAGTATTTCATGGTGTAAATACACCATTTTTTTTCTCATCACTTCTATTCAACATCTTTAAATTTTTTTACTTTTCTTTCATTTTTTTTTCTGCCTAGATTCACATATTTAGCAAGATTTTTAAACTCTGTTTCATCTTCTATTAACTGGCTTTTTCTGAAACATCAAATGCTTTTCTGATTGATAGTGTATTAGAATGGCAGGATACAGTTTATAATAAGAATAAAATAAATTAAATTTTGAACATGCCAACTTATTTATAAAACATATTTATCATCTAAATAATCAGTTATTTATAGACTGTATAGTAAATATACCTTAGGGACAGAGAAGGAAACAACATACACAGGAAATATCAGTAGAACTTGTTTTTACATGTACATTCTCTTGTAGTAAAGTTAAATAAAATTCAGAACACCCAACCTAAGTAACTTGTTTTATATAAATGTTATTAATTTCTTTAGTTATTTAACTCTCTTCTTTTGCTCTTGCTGTTTTTGAGACCTAACTCATGTAGAGCATGAATTAAATCCATATAGGGCAATAATTTTTCTTTAGGCTTAGATAAAATTTCTAGCACCACAGACCATTCTGAATAAGTTCAAAATTCATCATGAGACCAGACAAGGTATGATTTAAAATTTGCATGTAGTTTTTTCCTCAATATTGTTGAGAGGGCAGAGATTAGCAAAATCATACATTTTTATTCTATCATTCTGTGATGCAGAGAAAACAGACATATTTATATGATTTTTTTAAAAATAAGGGACATTATTTCAGTAGGGTTAAATGTACAGTTAAGTAGCTTATTAAATTAAGGATACATATACATAGTAACAATTAACTCTTCCCCTTCCCAGGGTTAGAATACTTTGCCTTATGATCTGGGAGACTAGAATGATTCCGTGAATTTTTTCAGTAGATAGAAGTTACCAGCAAATACAACACTTAAATGTTGTCCTTTGTATTTTAATAAAATATTGTATTCATAAAGAGGAATATACGAAAAATATAAATTATAAATGTAATATAATGAAAAGGCAGATTATCCAGATTGTTTTATACACATCATCCAAATTCTCTAAGAAACTATAAAATTATTTGCTTTATATACTGCTAGCCTCAAATAAAAGACAAAGTTAAGAAAAGCCTTAGAGAATAAAATACCTAGGAATACAACTAACAAAGGATATAAAGGAACTCTTCAAGGAGAACTACAAACCACTGCTCAAGGAAATAAGAGAGGACACAAACAGATGGAAAAACATTCCATGCTCATGGTTAGGAAGAATCAATATTGTGAAAATAGCCATACTGCCCAAAGTAATTTATAGATTAAATGCTATCCCCATCAAGCTACCAATGACCTTCTTCACAGAACTGGAAAAAACCATCTTAAACTTTGTATGGAACCAAAAGAGAGCCCGCATAGCCAAGACAATCCTAAGCAGAAAGAACAAAGCCAGAGGCATCATTAGAGTGAACCAGCAACCAACAGAATCAGAAAAAATTTTTGCAATCTACCATCTGACAAAGGGCTAATATCCAGAATCTACAAAGAACTAAACAGATTTACGAGAAAAAAACAAACCCATCCAAAAGTGGGCGAAGGATATGAACAGACACTTCTCAAAAGAAGACCTATATGTGGCCAACAAACATATGAAAAAATGTTCATCATCACTGATTATTAGAGAAATGCAAATCAAAACCACATTGGGATACCACCTCATGCCCATTAGAATGGCGATCATTAAAAAATCTGGAGACAACAGATGCTGGAGAGGATGTGGAGAAACAGGAACACTTTTACACTGTTGGTGGGAGTGTAAACTAGTTCAACCATTGTGAAAGACAGTGTGGCACTTCCTCAAGGACCTAGAAATAGAAATTCCACTTGACTCAGCAATCCCATTACTGGGTATATACCCAAAGGATTATAAATCATTCTATTATAAAGACACATGCACATGTATGTTCATAGCAGCACTGTTTATAATAGCAAAGACTTGGAACCAACCCAAATGCCCACTGATGACAGACTGGACAAGGAAAATGTGGCATATATACACCATGGAATACTATGCAGCCATAAAAAATGATGAATTCGTATCCTTTGTAGGGACATGGATGAATCTGGAAACATCATTCTCAGCAAACTGACACAAGAACAGAAAATCAAACACTGCATGTTCTCACTCATAGGTGGGTGATAAACAATGAGAACACATGGACACAAGGAGGGGAGCATCACACTGGGGTCTGTTTGGGGGGGGAATAGGGGAGGGACAGTGGGGGTGGCGAAGAGGTTGGGGAGGGATAACATGGGGAGAAATGCCAGATGTAGGTGACGGGGGGATGGAGACAGCAAACCACGTTACCATGTGTGTACCTATGCAACATTCCTGCATGATCTGCACATGTACCCCAGCACCTAAAGTACAATTAAAAAAAAAAAGAAAGAAAGAAAAAAAGTAAAGCTGTATTCATGTTGTGCTTTACACACTTAGTGATATGGCTTGCTTTCCATCAGTGCTATCCAGGGTAAGTAATAGTCATCTTTCATGAATATTTTCATAAAATTGCTAAGGAAAACTCAGACACAGCCAAAGAAAAATAAATTCCAAGCTACCAGAAGGAAAAGAACAATTATACTAATGGATGATTTTAATTATCATTACATCCACTGGAAGTCTAGAGAAGTAAACTAAGGAACAAGTGTTTTCTAATTAAATGAACAGAGAATTCTTTTTCAAACAACCAGGAGCATCAAGAAAACAGAATGCAAAGGCAATCTTTATATTCAATTCATTAAACTTAAAACAGAGAAATCCTCGAGATCCTTTTAAAAAAGTTATAAAAATTTAGTATCTGAAGGCTTTTAATTTTAAAAAACATACCAAATCAATATAAATGCACAGCCAACAATTCTTTAAATATCAGATTAACAGGCATTAAATATCTCTTAAAGATACAATCTACGAAAGCCTCCCATTTGGGGCCCTTCTGTGCTTTTTATATTTCAATTACTTATGGTTATATTTCTTTCCTCATGGCTTTTTCCCATTTAATTTCCAATATTTCCTCTCCAATTTTCTCAAATGCTCTTTTTCTCTCCCCTTCCATCAAAATCCATTCTCATCTCTTATTCTATAAATCAAGGTAGAATTTCCCTGAGAGCCATCATTAAAAACCTTCATATACACCATGATGTTCACCTAATCTCAAGCAGGGTAAGATTTCTTTTTCTCCCTTGATCTTACTCATTTCAAGTTTTTCACTGACATATTTTATCTGCTGTTACAATAGCTCTTGGGTTCATTTACCACATTCATTGCAAAGATCCTTATTTTACAAGGGAGGCTATAAAATCAGTTTTCCTTGGAATAATTAAGACTGGAAGAATTGTCTTTCTGTCAGAACTGTTTTAGGTAAAAATTGCCTGAAAGTATGGAAAATATACTAGACATGTTAAGAAGTCTTTCTAAGCCATATAGTATATAATAAGATAGTATTCATTATTTGGGCTATTGTTTAACATGTTTTTCTGAACAAAAGAATGCTCACTAGATTATATAATAGAGCTTTCTGTGTTGATATGAATTTGGGTCAGAAATGAACAAGATACTTTTAAAACATGAAATACTTAGTAATGATGCCTCAGTTTCTTTCCTGAAGGAAAGTATATTTGTCAAACTCTTAAAAGGTAGGAAACATTTCTGCTGTTAGTCAATTTGAACTAGTTTTCTATACAATAATAATTTGTAAATACTTAAGGTGATATGTAATCTGTTGTTGAAATGGTCTGGTAAGTCTCCTTGAGCCATTGTAGGGAAAACACAATTATACCAAATTTTGCCAATTTTTAATGATTTAATGAGAAAAAGATTGATCTCTATGAGAGTTAATCTTGAAATAATAGGATAATTATGAATATTAAAAGCTAAATAAGACATTAATTCACCAAATGGTTATAGAAAGCTTTCTTTGTGTCTGATATAGTGCTAAGTGCCATAAACATGCACAGTTATAATACTTGCCTTGCTATTGAGTACCTTATAGTGAGAAAACCCCAAGTAACTATTATCCAAAGCAATAACTGTTAAGTGTTATAAGAAAGTAAAAATCTCAGAGCCCTACAAATCTCAGAAAGAAAAAGGGTCATTTTAGGCTGGTTATGTTTAATCAGGAATCAGGAGATACGCTGTTAGTTGGCTTTAATGGATTGGTAGCATTTCAATAAATGATGAAGGTAGAGAAGATAAAAAATTCCAGGCAGCAGAAATATAAATACAGGTGAAAGTACAGAAACAGAAAAGCCAAGGTCAGGTTAGAAAAGTTCTGAGTGAACTTTGGCTAAAATGCCAACCACACGTAGGTGAGTCACAATATCAGTGTTGACAGGTTGTCTGAGACCAAATTTTGGTTGATTTTAGGTGCAATGTTAAGAATTTAGAACTTTATTTCTTAGGTAAATAAGAAGCATAGAGAATATGCATTTTTTTTTTTTTTTTTTTTTTTTTTTTTGTATCTTTAGTAGAGATGGGTTTTCACCATGTTGGCCAGGCTGGTCTCAAAATCCAGACCTCAGGTGATCCACCCATTTCGGCCTCCCAAAGTGCTGGGATTATAGGCAAGAGCCACAGTGCCCGGCTGCATTATTTTATTTTAACCATAACCTCAACTTTTATGAGTTTTCTGGTAATACTTCAACTTGGGTACTTTAGTGTCCTTACTATAAAATGAAGCATGTGTCTAAAAATCACAAAGGTAGTAAGCAGTGTTTGTTCCAAATCCATAGTCTTTCTACAAAACAATGCAGAATGGCTCCTACAGTAATAGGAGCAGTGTAGCATTTGTGGAAGATCAAATAGTGGTGTAGAACGTGGGGCAAAATAGTGAAGGAAGTCACTCAAGTGAGGACATCATGAAGTGATTATAAAAGCAGTCCAGGTGAGTTGAAAAAGAAACCAGGGATAACTGTGGTAGGAATATAATGAAAAATAAATATTTCAAATAATACTACAGGGAAACTACTCAGCTTCTTTATGAATTACTAAAGGGATACCAGTATAACTTCAAGTGGCTAGTTTCTTCTGTGTTAAAGGTATTTTTCTTTTTTACAAAATATCATTAAAAAGTTAACCCATTTAGGACCAAAAAAAAATTTGATAGCAGATATTTAAATACTAAGAAACAGCTCAGTGATTACAAATATAATTCTGTAAATATTCTAAATGTTATTAGATATATTTATAATATTTAATCCATCTGCTGTATGTTTTTTCGTTTTCTTTTCTTTTTTTTTTTTTTTTGAGATGGAGTCCCACTCTCTCACCAGGCTGGAGTGCAGTGGCACAATCTCGGCTCACTGCAACCTCTGCCTCCTGGGTTCAAGCAAGTGTCCTGCCTCAGCCTCCTGAGTAGCTGGGACACCAGGCGTGCGCCACTATGCCCAGGTAATTTTTGTGTGTGTACTTGTAGTAGAAATGTGGTTTCACCATGTTAGCCAGGATGGTCTCGATCTCCTGACCTCGTGATCCACCCACCTCGGCCTCTAAAAGTGCTGGGATTACAGGCATGAGCCACCATGCACAGCCTGTTTTTTTTTATTTTTTAAATTTTTTTTTTTAATGTGGGTTAAAACAACATGGTAAAATTAGGGGCAAAATACGCGTGGTGTTAAATGTTGTTATGTGGCTTTAAATTATTTTTAAAATTACTTTCAATTCATTTATATTGGAAAGTAGTTTGTGTGCAAGATGGTAATTTAACCGAGGAGCTGGAGGAATTAAAAATACATTTCATTTTCAAATCAACTGAAAGCATCATTAATTTTAAGTATGTTTTTGATGCCTGCCACTATGGTATCAAATCACAGAATTATTGGAGAATCAGTAACAGGAACTGAAACTCCTGTGACTATTTTATTCCATTGCAAGCCATATCAAAGCGTAGGAACTAAGAGAAGTACGTCCAAGTTATTTATTCCAAGGTTAAAGAGGGCATTAAAAAATGTATCTTTGATGTATTCCTACAAATTGTAATACTGGGACAAGAGCTGCTCTTCCAGGATAAGGATCAGGAGGAGCTCCCGCATCTAACTGAAAACTTTCTGCCTCCAGCATCAAACAGTGAATGCAGTTCACTGCAAGCCAACAAAGACAAAAATCACAGAGGAATAAAATGAGCTGCTATAAGGACCAAGGAAGAGAGAGGGGAGATGTTAGAAAACAGAATTTCTCCTC
The DNA here is from genome assembly GCA_036589455.1 of Ateles fusciceps. Taxonomy (NCBI): domain Eukaryota; kingdom Metazoa; phylum Chordata; class Mammalia; order Primates; family Atelidae; genus Ateles; species Ateles fusciceps. The sequence continues at coordinate 10,512,254 of JAZHEH010000193.1, forward strand.
TAGGCACATTTATAATTTTGCACCAACTTGTGAGTTGTCCTTTATGTGTTCAAAACAACATACTGGTTCTATTCAAATTAAGCAAAATGGAAGTGTTGCTGCCAGGGATCTCTATTCTAAATAAAAGTCTCTCAGTATATACACAGTAGTCACTTTTATTGCTTTCACGTAGACTACTCAGAAGTAGCTAAACATTAATATGTGCACTTAAATTAATAGCCACATTTATGTTTTAGTATCAATAACCAAGGGGTTGGTTGAAGGACAAATTTTGTCCAACTATGGACAAAAACCAATTGTGATGCTTGAAAAATTAAATGTCCTTATTATGTCAAAAAAAATAATCAAAACATAGATCTTAAACCTTTAACCAAAAAAATCAACTAAAAATGAATCGTGGATTTAAATATAAAACACAAAACTATAAAATTCCTACAAGATAATACAGGAAAAAAATTACATGACCTTGGATTTGGCAGTGACTTCTTAGATACAACATGAAAAGCTCTATCCATAAAATAAAATAAAATAAAACACTTGATGTTGGATTCATTAAAATAAAAAACTTCAGTTCATCAAAAGACAATGTTAAGAGAATGAAAACGCAAGTCATAGACTGGGGAATATATTTGCAAAACACGTATCTTATAAAGGACTTGTATCCAAAATACAAAGAACTCTTAAAATACAACAGTAAGAAAAGAAAAAAAACCTAATCTTTAAAAATGGTTAAAATATTTGAATAGACACCACAAACAAATATATTGCAGATAAAAAGTGGCTCAATATGATATATCATTAGGGAATTGCAAATTAAAACAATGAGCTACCACTACACACCTATCAGAATGGCTAAAATCCAAAACACTGGCAAAACCTGAGGATAAGAATATGGTGCAACAGGAACTTTCATTTTTTATGAAAATGCAACATTGTACAGCCTTTCGTAAAACAGTCTGACAGTTTCTTGCAAAGCTAAACATAGTCTCATATAATCCAGAAATTGTACTTTATCCAAATGAGTTGAAAACTTATGACCATACAAAAACCTGCACACAAATGTGTCTAGCAATCATAGTCATAACTTCCAAAACTTGAAAGCAATCAAGATGTCCTTTAATAGATAAACAGACCAATAAGCTGTGGTTTGGAATTATTCAGCATGCTGAATAATTCATCAAGCCAAGAAATGACATGAAGGAAACTTAAATACATACTGCTAAATGAAAGAAGCTAGTATATAAAGACTACATACATGTGATTTCAAATATATGACATTCTGGGAAATGCAAAACTATAAAGCCAGTTAAAAAAAAAAAGTCAATGTTTCCCAGGGTTCAGACAGGGAGTGAGGGAAGGAGAGATTAACAAGAGGAGCACAGGATATTTTTTGGGCTGTAAAACTATTCTGTATGAAACTGTAATGGTAAACCCTATAATAAACTATGAACTATAGGTAATAATAGTGTTTTAATATTGGATAATCAGTTGTAAAAATATACTACACTAAGGCAAAATATTAGTAACAGGGAAAATTGTGCAGGGAGAGTAGTGGGCATATAGGAACTCCCTATATTTTCTGCACAATGTTTCTCTAAACCTGTAATTTTTCTAAAAGATGAAGTCTATTAATACTTTTCAATAAAAAAATTATGAACTGTTTCATCTTGAGAAAAACAGAACTATGTATAACAACATCAAGGAAAATGTGTCTTTATAATGTTAACCGCATCTAGTTCCACCAAAATTCTCATACTGTCCTTGAATTAAAAGGATGATTTCAATGTATACAAAGAAAGGGTATGTTATATTAATCATTGAAAGATTTTAAGATTCTTTTGCTATTTTAGATGAATTCATAAAAATGAATGCATCAAATAGAATACAGAAATGTTAAGAACAGTGACATTAAGTAAAAAAACAAAGTAAATGAAAACAGTAAAAAGGTATCATTTGTAACCTTTTGTAAAGGCAAAAAATAGCAATCTTAACAAAATAAATCTACCCATCCTTGGCAACAGTGTGGGATAAAGGACAGTATCACACAAACTGATAAAGATTAAATTGTTCCAAACTTTTTGAGGGCAGACAATTCTGTATTGAAATTTTAAATGTGTAAACCACATGACCCAGCAAGCTCATCTAGATATTTATACTAAGAAGATAATCAATCATGGGCAAAAAGATTTATGTACAAGAAGATACGTTCAAGTCTTGTATTTTTAGGAAAAATTGGAAGTAACACACATGTCCATCAAAGAGGAAGCTATTAAATATATCATGATCATATATTACAATGGATTACTATACAATCATCAAAATGGAGCTGCTATACTTTTTTTAACAAAGAGATACCTTGATTACAAATTGAGTTTGTAAAGCAGGTTGTAATGACAATAGGACATGATTTACATAAAATTATATATCAACTATCTGCAAATATACAGTTATATGTGTTTCTCTGCTTGTGTTGGGTACAAAGATAGTTTGCTTTTACTTTTATATTTTACTTCTTAAGAATGTAGACCTAGAAAAAAAAAAATCTGAAAGTAGGCAAGCAAACAAACAAGACACAGAGGCTCACATGTGAAGACCTCCATGAAGGTCAAGACTCACATGGTTTGGCTCTGTGTCTCCACCCAAATCTCATGTTAGATTATGATTCCCAGTGTTGGGTTGGGACCTGGTGGGAAGTGACTGGATCATGGGTGTGGATTTTCTTCTTGCTGTTCTTGTGATAAGGAATGAGTTCTCACAAGTTCTGGTGCTTACAAAGTGTATAGTACTTCCCATTCACTCTCTATTTTCTGCTGCCATGTGAAGATGTGCTTGCTTCCTCTTTGCCTTCTGGTATGATTCTAAGTTTCCTTAGGCCTCTAAGCTATGCTTCCTGCTCAGCTTGCAGAACTGTGAATCAATTAAATCTCTTTTCTTCATAAGTTACCCAGTTACAGGTAGTTTTTTTTATAGCAGTGTGCGAAGGAACTAATACAGAGACATAGCCCTGTGGATTAGCCTACTTCATCGAATTAATCATCATCATCATCATCATCAATAGCAGCAGCAGCATCATCAATGTTGTAGCCACAGTTCCTTGTAGTAGGATTCGAAGTTACAAATATCATTACCAATTTCTGGAAACCTCATTAAGCAACACAGTCCTCCTCTTACTACCCTTCTGTCATTGGTATAGTCCTAGAAATCCCTAACCATATGGCAGGTGTACACTCTCCTCCCTCCAATTATTTCTACTCCCACAGTCTGAGTGGTTTATTTGAAAGAGGAATTTTGTCATGCTGTGTGTGTTCTATCTGCTACCTGAATCACCTACTTAGAAACGTTTAATGAGCTCCCATTGCTGTTATGGTAAAGATAAAACGTTTTAAGACCCTGCATGGGTGGCTGATAGACACCTTCTCCAGCCTCACAGTAAGCCACATTCTTTGTTGTAATCCAGCCACATTAGTCTTCCTTCAGTCCTTCATACTTGCTGGGCTCCCTCCTCCTACAGGCTCTTCACACAGGCTGTTCTTTATTCCTCTTCCTCTTCCTTTTCCCTTCCCCTAGTTAACTTCTGCTTATTCTCTACATCTTACCTCAGGCATACAGTCATCAGGAGATCCCTTCTTGACTGTCCTCACTAGGAGAAATCCCCCATTATGGAATCACATACCATCATGTACTTCCTTCTTTCTTTTCTTTCTTTCCTTTCTTCCTTCTTTTTCTTTCTTTCTTTCTCTTTCTTTCTTTCTCTCTCTCCCCCCTCCTTTTCTTTCTTTCCTTTCTTTTGGTCTTCTTATGGTTTCAATTTATGATAAATTTGATTAATGTCTATCTCCCATACTTCACAATAAGCCCCAAGAGTACAAAAAGGATGTCTAGTTTTGATTACTATTGTACTACAAGGACACAACCTGATACACAGAAGGAATTCAACAAATTATTCATTTAATGAATACATGAATCAATTGATCAACGAATAAATCAATCAATCTCAAAGCTAACAGATCCTCCGTTATTGGACCCAGTTTAGCACAGGAGGATGTGATGTTTACAGTGTACATTACATTTACAACAAGAAATTATGTATAGTCAATCATGGACCCTATAAAGAAATACTTTTAAATACCAGTAAAATTAGAGTAAAAGGTATTTCCTCTGAGGACTAAACATTTCTTTGGCCCCAACGTACTTAGAATTAATGCCACTATTGACTCAATTAACTAAATGTGTCATTGTTAAAAACCTCCAAGACAGCTATAGAAAAAATGATGATGGCGTTTCTTTGCTGACTTTCAGTTTGATGATGTAGGCAGATGCCTTTTTAAATATCTTTTCAGCTATTGAGTGTATAAAATATAGCAAATGGCACCATAAAAACCATCACTCATCAAAGATATTCATGATAGGACCAAAGAGAAAAGAAAAAAAGAAAGAAAAAAAAATCACAGGGGGGAAAAAAAAACAAACACTTTTTTCTTCAAAAAATCTTTTGGTCACTTTATCAAAATGGCATTAAGCTGAAGGCCTTTGATATGGACAGTCATGCCCCACCAGTGAGATTAAGGATAATATCAAGATTTTCAGACAATATAGAGAACCTCTGGAATAGTTTTTTCAGTGTCTGGTTCATACTGGTCTTAAAAGCAAATTGGGCCAGGCGTGGTGTCTCACGTGGTAATCTCAGCACTTTGGGAGGCTGAGGCATGCAGATCATCTGAGCTCAGAAGTTTGAGACAACATGGTGAAACCCTGTCTCTACTTAAAATACAAAAATTAGGCAGGCATAGTGGCACATGCCTTAGTCCCAGTTACTTCCTAGGCTGAAGCAGGAGAATTGCTTGAACCTGGGATGCAGAGGTGGCAGTGGGCCAAGACTGCGCCACTGCACTACAGCCCAGGCAACAGGGCAACACTTTGTCTCAAAAATAAATAAATAAATAAATAATAAAAATAAAAATAAAGCAAATCAGATTCTGTATGAGCCATACTCTGGAATTTAGCCAATTACCACTAAAACTCAATGACACTAATATTTTGGGGTGAGATTATGTGGAGGACCACATTTGAGTGTATGAAGAACTCTTACAAATATGGATAAAATTATGCTTTAGATCCTTTGACTGTTGGAATTAGTCAGCAGCAGAAAGATAAATATGGACTTTGGCACCCAGAACTGGAACAGGTTTTCTGAGGAGAAAAGCTGTTATGTAAACTATAAGGTAAAAAAAAGTAAGCCCAGAGACAACAAACAATATATCCTATTGATTCATCTTTCTCCGACAGTATTTTCAAAATCACTTGACTCAGAGAAAGCAATCTCTATTCCGTTCATACTTAAATATAAAGGGCAATGATGAAATTTGAGAAAGGATTAAAGTTTCTATAATAATTAATAAAATACACTTTCTAGAAATCTGACCGTTTGGCACATTTCAGTATCTGCACTGAGCTGCTTCTGACTTGATTTTACACATGACTGGACTTCAGAGAGTCATCAGTATAGCCACTGCTCAATCCTTTCTGTCCTTTTTTGCAGTTACATGTAAGCTGGTTGGCCACCAGCAACTCCACTCAAGTATTAATAGTAGCTTAATGCCCACAAGTATAAGGAAGACATGGAATGAGAAGGTTCCTTTCTGGTTAAGGGGAAAAAGTCAGAGTACTTCCTAGGATGAAAGAATTTTACATGGGTATGAAAAGGGATTAAAGAAGGAGAATTCATTTGGCACAGTCTTCTGTAATTGATGGGACAGAGATTATTTAAATTCCTTTAACGTTATGTTTGTACTTCTAATTAGGTCATGTTTAGGGTTCTAGAAAACAATTCCCAAAGAAAAAATGTCTGCTTTCTATATAGAAGAACTCACTGCTACTTTAATATACACTCCATTGTTCACAACTAGCTAAGAGTATGTTCAAAAGAAAAGACCCATTCCAACCTGCTAGCAGGATTCACACATTTTATATGAAGGAGTTTGCAAATTACAGAGCACTTAACATGCCAGATCTTCTGAATTTTGCTAAATTTAGTTCATAACCACTTATTTAAAATAATAGGGGTTGGTGGGACACGGTGGCTCCGTGCCTGTAATCCTAGCATTTTGGGAGGCCAAAGTGGGTGGATCCCTTGAGCCCAGGAGTTCATGAACAACCTGGGCTATGTGGCAAAACCCTGCCTTTACAAAAATTAGCCAGGCATAATGGCACATGCTTGTACACTCAGCTACCTGAGAGGCTGAGGTGGAGAGTCACCCTCAGCCAGGGGGGTCACGGCTGCAGTGAGCCAAGATTGTACCATAGCACCCTCAAGCCTGGGCAATGGAGAGAGATCCCATCTCAAAAAATAAAAATAAAAGGCATAAGAACTTACAGTAATCAATGAACACAAATGTTTCACTGACATTTCTTTTCTGAGTACTTACAGTTTTGCTTTTTGTAATAAACAATATCATACTTATTGGCTAGAATTTTACTGAAATTTACATAAATTCTTGACACACTTTTTGAATTAAAAATACCTACATATTTTGAAAGATGAAGAAAATAAACCTGGATGAGAACTAGTATCTTCTGATATTGCTTGCAGTTCTGTTTCTGTCATCCTAGATACCATGGTTGAGCGTTCTTTCACTGCAAACTTCACACAAGGAAATATTCTTTTCACAAAAAGCCCCTGGGCATTCATTAGTGTTCCACTACTTCTCTTTCAATCCTGCTTTCTCATGCAGAGAAAATGGGGTTATTTCCTGAACTCAAATCCACCTTTACAATCATTAAAGCAATACGATGAGTTGCAAATGTATATATAAGAAGACCAGACATTTGAAATGGGTGCTCTCACATGTTTGGGAAGATAAAATATTTCAAATTTCCAAGATGGTAATACATAAGGGTATAAAAAGTTACACCCTTATGTCCAGTAATTATACATCTAGAATTTTATCTTATCAGAATAGTTAGCAGTAGGCTAAAAATTTTTCTCACATAAGTCTACTGAAAAGCAGTGGCTTGCACTGCTTTTGTTTTTCAACTAAGCCTCCAGGATCATAGGTTTTTTCTATATTTCTCCTCTGATATCCTTAGAATATTGCTTATAATCTTATAGTTGAAAGATGGCAGGCATGGCTCAGATATCATGTTTTCTTTCAAAACAGAAATGAGATAGTGATCAAGAATCTCAATGTATCAGTCTGATTATTTTTTAGCAAAAACGTCCCAGAAATCCAGTACTAGACTTCAATTTAAAACCCACAGGCTATAATTGAGTTATATTGCTAAGTCTAGCTAAAAAAAAAAGTGCAAAAAGTGAGTATTTCTTTTCCAGCCTCAATTCCTAGAGGTAGCAAGGGAGAAGGAGAAATGAATGCTGAGTTAGCCTAACAGTACTGGCTACTATATTAGTCAGAGTTCTCCAAAGAAACAAAACCAATAGATAATACTGTAAACTGATATAAAGACATTTATTAGGAAGAATTGGCTCATATGATATGGAGGCCATGAAGCCCCACAATTTCCTGTCTGCAAGCTGAAAGGTGAGGAAAGGCAGTGGTGAAATTCAGTCTGATGGGCCTGAGAACCAGGGAAGCCAATGCTGTAAATTCAGGTCAAGTCTGATGGCCCAAGAACCAGGAGGGCTAATGTTGGAGGGCAGGAGATAGTTAATGTTCCTGCTCAAGCAGAGAAGATGAATTTGCCCTTTCTCTACCCCTTTTGTTGTAATCATGCAGTCAATGGATTGGATGATGCATGCCTTCTTTGGTGAGAGTAATCTGCTTTGTTGGGATTACAGGTGTGAGCCACTATGCTTGGCCTATCTGGTCAACCTTTTCAAAGCTAATCTCTTATATTCTAATAGGTACTTCCAGAAATACTGTTTTACCAACTATCTGGGTATTGCTTAGCCCAGTCAAGTTAACAAATAAAATTAGCCATTATAACCACATAAGTTATATATTTGAAACAAGGTATGTAAGAACAGGGACTTTATCTATTGGCTTTTGTATCCCTGAGGTACAGCATACTGCTTGGTACAGAGTAATGTCCAATAAGTGGTATATGGATGAATGGATTGGTAAATGAATGGAATACAGGTAGTTGTTAAATGTATATTATCGAAGGATATTGAAAGCATTGGAGATTATTCCCAATTAAATGAAAAAAGCAGAATGCAAACATATATATTATATGATCTCAATCTTAAAACATACACATACAAATAAGTTTGAAAATAAATTCCACATTGTTAAAAGTGGTTCTCTCTAGTTAGTGTTATTATGAGTGACAACCCTGCTGCACATCAGTATCTACATTGTAAATAGATGAATTCCCAACTCAGATCATGATGATAACAAAATGAAGTGAATATATCTCATTTGTTAGGTATCCAAAAGAAAATATATTCCTCTCTTTCTTATTTTTTATTAAGGTTCTAGCCAGTTTTTAAATTTTGTGATTCATCCTTGTTTTCTTTCCAGTCTGACCCTCAATCTCTGCTCTACATAACTTATAAAGCTATGGTTACATTCTTCTGATCCTCTACTGCAAACCAATATTGACTATGAAATGGTAAAAATACATTGATGACAATCATTGTATTTCCAAGGAGCAATGCATCTGCTTTTTCTAATTGAAACAGTATTATTCCCTACTGGAAAATATTTTCATGGTATAATTATTCAGTCTTTTAATAAGCACAGTGTGTCACTCTATCAGACTAATATAATACAGGCCTTACTATCAAGGGGCTGGCATTCCAGAAAAAGACAAACAGATGTACTAAAAATTATTAGTAAATTAGGTAGATACACTGGTGAACAGTGTGTCACTCACTCTATCAGACTAATGTAATACAGTCCTTACTCTCAAGGGGCTCACATTCCAGAAAAAGACAAACAAATGCACCAAAAATTATTGGTAAATTAGGCAGATGTACTGGTAATGCTAAAGCTACACTGAGGGTATAGGCACAAGCATGGAGAAAATTACAGGATCAACCTAAGGGCAGGAAGGACCAAGGCAGCTTTACGGAGGAGGTGACAGAAAAGCAGGTCTATATTTCAGGAACAGTTAAACTGAGTGGGAACAAAGAGGGGTAAAGCATGAAAGAAGAAAAAGAGGATGTCTTCTGAGGAATCATTTATTTCTATGTAAAGAAGCCTTTTTTTTTCTCCTTCAGTCAGTTTACTTCCAAACCTACTGCAAAATCCAGAAAGTTTCTGATTTAAAAAAACACTTCACTCTTTCAGAAAAGAAAGGTCTTAAAGCTGATAATAAGATGTCTTTCTAGGCACAGATTTGTGTCTTAATTTGTGCTTCTGCAAATCAGGCCATATTTCAGAGACATTGTTTTAATTCTTTTAAAAACCTGGGACACGATTACAAGTTGCATGCTTGCTGCAAAGAAATAATCCCACATTATCTTTCATTGCAGCACAACTATAATTAAAATCCCAGCTGTATCAATGGCTTTAGAAATTCATATGGTAGGTTTCAGCAGCTCACATAAAATATCGACACTTTTCTATTCAATAATACAGAATTATACATCTGTGGCTAATAATTTCTCTTACAAATTTGCCATCTCCTTCACTACATTTACAATTCTCATAGACTAAAACCCCCAAAAAAAGTCAATAGAGTATTGTGATAAATAAGGGCTCCAGAGTGGGGCTCCCTGGGATCAAATCCCAGATATGCTGCTCACTCGCTCTATGATTCTTGGTACTTAACCATTTCCTCTGTGTAAATGGAGACCATAAGAGCATCTACCTCATAGAGTCATTATGCAGATAAAATTACTTACTATTTTAAAGCATTTGTTCCGTATCTTGACCCTTAAGAAGTATTATAAAAGTTTCGTTATTTTAAATTATTTTTTAATCATCAGTATATGCCAGGATTAACATGATTCCTGGCACTCAACAGATAGTGAATATGTGTCTCATAAATAAATGAAAAACATCAATTACCAGATTGTTTTTTTCCCATCTTATTCTTGTATTTTTCTCAGACTCTCCTTCTCTTACTTTCCCATGCCCCATTCCCTTTCAAAGAGAGTAAGATAAGGATCTCTTATTCTTTCTCCCTTTTTCATTCTCATTTCAGATGCCCAGTCAATACCCCAAGATACTATGAAACCTTGGATTAGACACTGTGAAATGCCTCACATCTCACTCACCACAGTAAAAGGTCAGACTTAGTTAAAAACATGTCAGTTTTTTTCTTCCATGTACTATTCTTTAGAATAGTATTCTTTAGAACACAAAATAGTTTAGGTGACTATATAAGGTAAGTGAAGATGAGAACCTTCTTGGCACAATTTTGGCAGTCTCCAAAACCAGTTTATCATGTACACAACGGCCAGTATTCTTTAAACTAGGTTACTTATAATTTTCTTAGATGACTGCACAGGCTTTTACTATACCCTGATAGGTAGACTCAAATTTAAAGTGAAGATTAATGCAAAAATGCATATAGATGTGCTCATTGAATAGAAAGGACAATTGAGCTGCAGAGGAGAAAACAGCTGGCAGAAATAGAGACTGCTAGCTCCCATCTTTTCTTCTGAGTTTGCTTGCCTCTCTCTCAGCCTTCACAGAATCAGAGTTAGTGTCTTACTCTACAGTAAGGTAATGTTGGCTTAAGGGAATGTCGTGGCTGTTTTGATCCTCCATGCAGGCCACTTAAGCCTTCTCCATGTCACTAAGAAGGCTGTTACACTTTCTTATCGTTGTGTGTTCACTGGAGCAGCACTTCTAATTTTCTTCAATAACTTTGTCTTTTCATTCACAACTTGGCTGTTTGGTACCAGAGACATAGCTTTTGGTCTGTCGGGTTTTGGACATGCCTTCCTCACTAATCTTAATCATTTCTAGCTCTTGTTGAAAGTGGGAGACATGTGATTTTCATTTCACTTGAACCCTTAAAGGCCATTGTAGGGAGGCATGAGGTGAGGGAGAGATGTGGAGGAGGTTGATTGTGGAGCAGTCAGAAAAATAAAACATTAATCAGTTAAGTTCACCATCTTCTATGGGTAAGGTTCATACTTCCCAAAAACATACTTCCATTATGGGAGTAACATCAAAGATAACTGATCATAGATCACTACTACAGATATAATAATAATGAAAGTTGTAAACATTGTGAGAATTACTAAAATGTGACAGAGATATAAAGTGAGCACATGCTGTCGAAAAAATGATGCCAATAGACTTGTTCGATACAAGGTTGTCACAAAACTTCAATTTATTTTAAAAAACTACCTGCAAAGTGAAACAAAGTGCAATAAACAAGGTATGCCTATAATTTTAAAATATTATGACATTCATTAGCATGAATTGTTTTTATTTTACATCAAGAAACCTCAGAATTGGAAAGTTATGCATTACGTCAATTATTTCCATGAAGCAAAGTATATAAGGCAATAAAGAATCAGCCAATGTGGCCACTAGAGATGGGCAGAGGCAGCCTGCTGAGGAACACAAAGTGTATCCTGGGAGCGTGAGGTAAGAAAAAGGAAGACAGAACTCCAGGAAGTATCTGAGGCAGGGGATAAAGTGCTAGGAAATTCTACACAAAATTGACAAAGATAGAAATCAAGGTAGCCTAGGAAAGTACATACAAATGAAGAAAGAAAAACCAGAAAATAAGAGGGTGGAGGAACAGGAGTAAAACAGCAGTCGATGAGTCAGGAAACAAGTGCAATGTGAAGGCATCAAAAGAATACTGTGAGATGTCTCTGTTCCTGGCTTCTCACTCAGTGAGCCAAAGACGCCTGGGCTTCAGCAGTAGCCAAATGCTAGTAACTATAGGATCTGCATCTTCAGATTCCAAGTTCTCTTGAGGTCACCCAAATTACAGTTACCTACAGAAAACCTTTTATTGCCAAATCCAACTGAAAGCCAGAAGTAAGGGAGTACTTTGAAATAATCTATAAAAACTAGCTTCCTGGTGGGCAGAACCAGGTGGAGAGCCTACTGGGAGGGCAGAACAGAGGGTGACCCTCACACAAGGTTTGTCAGTCATGATGACAATAGATTATTTAACAACAACCAAAAATATTGTTTGCTTGTCTTTAGGGGATTATACCTGATCCCTCAGAAGTTACACTTAATCTCTTTCTCACACACCAGAAAACATCTTTTGCCTTCGCAACTCAGCAAGGATTGGAAGAAGTATTTTGTCTCTCTCTCTCTCTCTCTCTCTCTCTCTACTGCTTACTCATACATTTTCTTCTATATCCTCTCCCCCTACCTCTAAGAGGAGTGATTATGTGATTGGAGTGGCTGAGACTGCAGAAATTACTGCCACTGGTTGCAATTATTATTTCTCTGAAACAAGACACAGATTTACCTCTCATAACTCCCTCACATGCTGCATGATGGATGTACCAGAAAATAAGATCCAGGATTTTGTGGACCATGCATGTTCTTTCCCTAACCCCCACAGAAGGCACACCAGAGTGAAGCCCCCAACCTTCATTCCTGAGGTAAGACTGGAACTCTCTCTTCTCATGTTCTGTGGTGCTCTCTAGCTAGCTCATTTAGGAGTCCATGGGGGGCACAATGTTCCATGCGGCCAAATGGTAAATGTGCTCAGAAGCTCTCCCAACAATGGTTCCCAAAGCTGAGATTTGCAAAAAGGTTGTAGGGCCACCACCCCTACTTTGGTCTTAAGACAAAATCATGCTCTCCAACAGTTTCACCAGAGAGAGAGATGCACTTTGAACCTGTGGGGACTTTATTTATAAAGTTTATTTTCTTCAGCATTAATGACTCATGTACCTACTGTTGATGTTTTCTACTGGGACCAAGACAAAGAAGAAACCTACGTGATTTTCATCTCACTCCATTAATATATGTGAGAAACACAAAGTACTAATGCTGGCTATGAGCTAGGCAATGGGAATACAGAAATGAATGAAAAGTGATCCTTTTCACTAAGGACCTCACATTCTAGTCAGGGATATAAAAACTGTATTAGAACTAAAAGGAGTGAAAGGAGCACCAACAGAGAAGTATTTAATTCTAACAGGAGGAAGACAAAGATCACTTTTGATTTGGATCTTGATGAATGTGCGTCATGTTCTTAAATTGAAAAGGAGGGGCTCACGCATATAATTCCAGCACTTTGGGAGGCCGAGGCGGGTGGATCTCCTGAGGCTGGGAGTTCGAGACCAGCCTGATCAACATGGAGAAACCCCATCTCTACTAAAAATACAAAAAATTAGCCTGGTGTTGTGGCCCATACCTGTAATCCCAGTTACTCAGAAGGCTGAGGCAGAAGAATCGCTTGAACCCGGGAGGCAAACCTTGTGGTGAGCCGAGATTGCACCATTGCACTTCAGCCTGGGCAACAAGATTGAAACTCCATCTCAAAAAAAAAAAAAAAAAAAGAAAAGGAGGGAAGGGCGTTCCTTTCCTGGCAAAGGTGGTAACTTGCAGAAGCAGCAAGAGGCATGGAAAAATGTGGAATCTGTAAGTCACTGGGTTGGTTGAGTACATGGAATGACTGAGAAAGAAAGAGAAATAATCCTTAAGAAAAGACTTGTCTCCAACATTTGCAGAACTCAGTAAAAACATAAATGAGGCCCACACACCACATGTTCAAGTATTTAAAAGGTATAAATCAAATGAAGCTATTGTTAAATAAAATATGCTCTAGCCTCCTCCATTTACAAATAAACAGTCTTAACAACCTGGAGGCAAGACTGGAATTTAGAATCCTTGTATTCCTTGAGGTTTCACGGCAGTACTCGGTAATGTGTAGAGAGATGGGTTACATACTCTGTCCAGCCCCACTTCTCTTCCTCCCCTTACTCCTTCTCTTTATGTGAAGGTTTTTTCTCACACGTTTGGACGCTGCAACCTGCAAAACTAAGCTCCATTCACACTTCCTGAGAGCACCATTTCCGGTCCATTCCTTAGACCTAAGGAAAAGCACATTGGCAAAGAGTCTACTCATGGAAGGACAGACCTGTAGAGGAGGCTAGCACAGGCTCTGGAAGCAGGCTCAAGGCCATTTTTGGTGGGGTAGAATTATGGGGTCCTGAGTGCTTCAAGCATAGCGTAAAAGAAGGTGCAGCTGCATGGTGGTCACCAGGCCTTGGTCCCAGAGATACTGGGGAAAAACAGAACTAAAGAAGGGCCAGAGTGGGTCCAGCTTACCTTGCCCAGGACACAAGTTCCTCTTGCTCAAGTCTAAGCACTATTCCATTACAGAAGAAGGAAAGGAGAAAAGTCCTAGAGGGATTTGCTCTTTATGCCTTCTGTTTATTATCCTGTAGGTAACATGCCTTCACTGAAGAAAACCACATGATGAGAGAGGCCTTGATGGAAGCAGTGTGGGCTTGCGATCACAAGGATCTATAAACTTGCTTGTACTATATTACATCTTTTTCTTTCCCTTCCCCCGCTCTTGTGAAGCTTTTTTTACCCCAAGCATTAGATTTAAAAAATCGATCCTTCCTCTATCATCCTAAAGAACACTTTTCATAATTCCATTTGCCATACACAGGCGATTTTGCTGCACAGATATTTGCTTTCCTCTATAGACTGTGAAATGATGAAATCATCTGTATGTAAAGTTAACTTTGTTAACTGGGAATTCTCTTTGTTAACTGAATATATCTGCTATCATATTATGATAGAATAATTATATTATTGAAATATGGTACATGTTAACTGCTCTAGAGCAATAATTAAGGATAAAACTCCAAATTATACCTATTTCTCCTTACAACTGAAAAAACAATGAAACATTATTTCACATTGAGTTGTCTTAATATGTAGCTATTACATGAGTCCCAAGTCACATAAAGATTTGGGGGTTAGTTTCCTAAGGCTGCTGTTACCACAAATTTTCTACAGTTATAAATTACAATAAACTTGGTGTCTTGAAACAACAAAAATGTGTCATTGTATATTTCTGGAGTTCAGAAGTCCAAACTTACTCTTAGGGGGCTAAAATCAAACTGCTGACAATACTAGTTTATTCCAAAGGCTCTACAAGAGAATCTGTTTCTTCTTCTTTGCTAAATTCCAGAGGCCACTTATATTCCTTAGCTCATGACCCCATCTGTTATCTTCAAAGCCAGCTGCAGAGCATCTTCTAGTCTCTCTCCCTGACTCTGAACTTCTTGATTCTTACAAGGATCCACTGTGATTACATTGGACACACACAGATAATCCAGCATACTACCTCCATCTCAAGGTCCTTAACTTGAACCATTTGGAGAGTTCCTTTGCCATATAAAGTAACATACTATCAGGTTTCCTGGCTTAGATCATGTACATCTTTTGCGGGGGGTCATTATTCAATCTATCCAGGGGGCAATGGTTTTTATTCACAAGTAAATCAATACTTCATATGAATGTAAAAGTTACTTACACTTTGAGCATGCAATGTAAATGAAAGACTAAATAAAATGAAATTGTGCAGAACTGTCCCTAACCTTCTGAAGTGAACACACCTTGGAATTAGAGTGTACCAAGAGATAGACTCCTGAGACCTATTATTAGGTTTTTGCATATAGAAGATTAACACTGTTAATCTTTTTGCAAATAGAAGATTAACACTGTATATACTTGGTCTTGGCCAAAAAGGCTTTGTTTTTTTTTTTTTTTTTTTTTTTGAGACAGAGTCTCACTCAGTCACCAGGCGCCAGGCTGGAGTGCAGTGGCACGACCTTGGCTCACTGCAACCTCCGCCTGCCCGGGTTCAAGCATTCTCCTGCCTCAGCCTCCCGAGTAGCTGGGACTACAGGCGCGCGCCACCACGCCCAGCTAATTTTTTTGTATTTTTAGTAGAGACGGGGTTTCACCATGTTGACCAGGACGGTCTCGATCTCTTGACCTCGTGATCCGCCCGCCTCGGCCTCCCAAAGTGCTGGGATTACAGGCGTGAGCCACCGCGCCCGGCAAAGCTTTGTTTATTTAATTTGCAGATTTTGCACAAATCGTGTGATTAGGCCATGGAAACTGAAATCATTGCACATATGCATAAAAGGGAGAAAAGACAGTACTTCAAATGGACAAATTAGTTAAGAGTTAAGATCCCATGTTACTCACATTTTACTGTAAAATAACTTACATCAGATGGCACACTGCAAAAGATATCAGCTTTTTAATTTGATTGAAACACCATATTAAGCTAGGTAATGGAATTAAGTATTGTTGCCATGCAAAATTACATTAATTTTTACATTATTAAAATTTGTATTTGGATCAATCCTACTGCATGACCACCATATACACCATGGTAATCTAGCAATTACACAGACCTAACATATTTTAAAATCATACTCAAAGCCTAAAATTTTTATTGGTTCACTTTGTAATTTTCCTAATATAGTTAGGTATTCTTTTTTTAAGTAAATAAAAACTATTATAATATTTTATATTTATCTTATATATCAACACTGAATTTAGCATTGTCTTATAAAGACACACATTCTCTAGCTTATACAGATATACATACTGACATAGCCATAGATATAGATCTGTTTTTTCCCTAAAGTGTCACACTTAAATATACAACTTATCGCCAGGCGTGGTGGCTCACACCTGTAATCCTAGCACTTTGGGAGGCCGAGGTGGGTGGATCACCTGAGGTCTGGAGTTCAAAACCAGCCTGGCCATCATGGTGAAACCCCATCTTGGAAAAAAAAAAAAAAAAAAAATATATATATATATATATATATATATATACAACTTATCAATAATTATGAGTCTCAGGATTAGCCCTAGGCAAACTGCAGAGAAATAAAATTTACCTCTTCTTTTACTGTTCTATGACATGACACTTCATATACACCATCCTTCATTATAAGATCCTCATTTTTCTAATGGTTCCCAACAACATTATCAAATTAAGCTACTCCAGATTCTACTTTCAGGTCACTTCTACAACCTATTCAAACACAACCAACCATAAAATATAGAAGTAAATCCATTAAATAGCCTGACCAAATGGAGAATCAGTGCATGTTAAAAATGAGTATTGGCCAAAGTAGATATTTTAATTACATATAATAAACTGTAAGGTTTGAAGACTAAATATGAGATTTATCAAATAATTTTAATTATTAATAAAATTTTATTACTTAAAATGTTGACAAATTTTTAAAGTTTGACATTATAGGAATGATAATTTCTTACTACAGAGTTTCCACAACGCTTCTGTGGTCACCAAATTTCACATCTGCAATTATAAATACAGGTTCACTTTGCAATGAATAAAGAAAATATTTAGGACGTACCTCAGTTTGCTCTATCATGTTATTTTCTTTTTATATTTTATATCTTTTATGTCTAAATTAAAGATGATTCATCATGTATCTTTTTATGATTTGGTGAGTTTTCCTCTTATAAAATGTTGAAGTGTAAAGTTCACATTATTTTTCACTCTTGCCCACAAAATGTGGACTTTCAAAGTGAAACCTTCCTTTATTTTTTTAAAAATTAGAATTATGAAGTCATGTAATCTATTATTCTACCTTTTATTATAATTAAATTGTCATAAACACTTGGTAGATTCAAAAAGAATATGTCTACCTCAACTCTCTAATTAATACACTCACTCTTAATAGCCCCATTAGATTTCAATATATTTTTTAATTTATTAATGTGGAAATTCTCACTATTTCTGCTTCTATAATTAGGAGCATTCACAATTATTGCTCATGGCAGTATTTAACTCTTATACTAATGTATACTTCAATATATAAATTCCTTGGGAGATTTTCACTCAAAGTTACATCTAAAACATTTAACTATTTTTAAAAATGAATGTTTATCTCCAATTTATAAACCTCCTAGAACTAATATATGATTCATCAGAATTGTAAAATTAACACACAAAAGTCATTCATATCTCTATACACAAACAATAAATAATCTGAAAGAAAAAAAATTCCATTTAAAATAGCATCAAAAATAATAAAAACTTAGCTATAAGACACACATAGACTGAAAGTCAAAGGATGAAGAAAGATACCCCATGCAAACAGGAACCACAATTAAGCAGGAGTAGCTACACTTATATCAGATAAAGCAGACTAAGTCAAAAAGTATAAAAAGCTACAATTCTATTGTTTGGTTGTTTGTCCTCTCCAAATGTCATGTCAAAATGGGATTGCCAATGTTGGAGGTGGGGCCTGGTGGGAGGTGATTAGATCTAATTAGATCATAGAGGCAGATCCCTCATGAACGACTTCATGTCATCCCCTCGGCAATGGCTGATTTCTCACACTGAGATCTGGTTGTTTAAAAGTGTGCGGTACCTCCCCACATCTTTCATCTTCTCATTCTCGCCATGTAATGCAATGGCTTCCCCTTCACCTTCCATATGATTGGAAACTTCCTGAGACCTTCACCAGGAGCAAATGCTGGAACCATGCTTGTCCAGCTGCAGAGAACCATGAACTAATTAAACCTATTTTATTTAATTACCCTGATTCAGGTATTTCTTTATATAGCAACTCAAGAACAGACTAACACAAAAAGGTCATTATATAATGATAAAGGGATAAATTCATCAAAAGAATATAATAAATTTCAAATATATAAGCACCTCTAAGAGGAGCACTTAGATATATAAAGCAAATAATATTAGTTTTAAATGGAGAAATAGACTCCAATATAATAATATGTGGGAACTACAACAGCCCTCTCTCCACTCTCCACATTGGACAGATCACCTAGACAGAAAATCAATAAAGAAACATGAGATCTGAACTGCACTACAGACATGACATCAACAGAACGAAGGACAAAAACCGTATGATCATCTCAATAGATAAAGAAAATGCATTTGAAAAAAATTAACACCTTTCATGAAAACAGCTCTCAACAAACTAGGCATAGAAGGAGCATACATCAATTCAATAAAGGCCATATATGAAAAACCATAGTTAACATCATACTGAATGGGGGAAAGCTGAAAGCTTTTCTCTAAGAACTCAAACAAGACAGCCTGGCACAGTGGCTCACACCTCTAATCCCAGCACCTCAGGAGGCCAAGGTGGGTGGATTACCTGAGGTCAGGAGTTCAAGACCAGCTTGGCCAACATGATGAAACCCCATCTCTACTAAAATTACAAAAAATTAGCTAGGCGTGGTGGCTACTCAGCTACCCAGCTACTCAGAAGGCTGAGGCAGGAGAATTGCTTGAACCTGGGAGGTGGAGGTTGCAGTGAGCTAAGACTGCACCACTGCACTCCAGTATGGGCAATAAGAGCAAATCTCTATCTCAAAAAAAAAAAAAAAGAACTCAAACAAGACAAGATGGCCACTGTCACCACCATTACTCAATATAATACTGAAACTTCTAGCCAGAGCAATTAAACATAAGAAAGAAAGGAAATCCAAACTGGAAAAAAGGAAGTCAAACTGTCCCTGTTTGCAGAAGACATGATCTTACATGTAGAAATACCTAAAGATTCTACCACAAAGCTCTTACAACTGATAAATTTAATAATGTTGCAGAATACAAAATCAACATGCAAAGATCAGTAGTGTTTCTGTACACCAACAACAAACTAGCTGACAGAAAAGCAAGAAAGAAATACATTTTATATAGATACAAAAAACAAAATAAAATACCTAGAATACCTATGAATAAATTAAACCAAGAAGATAAAAGATTTCTGCAAGAAAATCTATAAAACACCAATGAAAAAAAATTGAAGACACCAAAAAAATGAAAAGACATCCCATGCTCATAGACTAGAAGAATTAATATTATTAAAATGATCATACTACTCAAGCAATCTACAGATTCAATGCAATCCCTATCAAAATATCAATGTAATTCTTCACAGAAACAGATGAAACAATTTTAAAATTTGTGTAAAACCACAAAAGACGCCAAATATCCAAAGCAATCTAGAGCAAAATGAACAAAGCTGAAGGCATCACACCTGACTTGACAATATACTATAGACCTATAGTAACCAAAATAGCATGGTACTGGCATAAAAACTGACACATAGACCAATGGAAGAGAATAGAGAACTCATTAAAAAAAATACATATTTATAGCCAAGTGATTTCAACATCAGTGGCAAGAATGTACACTGGGGAAAGGACAGTTTGTCTCTTAAATGAATGGTGATGGAAAACTGAACAACCATAAACACAATAATAAAACTAGACCCCTATCTCTCACCATATTAAAAATTCAATTCTAAATAGATTGAAGACTTAAATGTAAGACCTTATGAAACTACTGGAAAACACACACACACACACACACAAAGGAAATGCTTTAGGACATTGGTCTGGGCAAAATTGTTTGAATAAGATCTCAAAAGCACAGGCAGTAAAAGCAAAAATAGACAAATAGAACTATATCAAACTAAAAAGCTCTGCATAGTAAAGGAAACAACCAACAGAATTAAAATATTACTTGGAGAATGGAAGAAAATGTTTGCAAACTTCTTTCAACTAGGAACTAATCTCTAGAATATACATGGAATTCAACTCAAAAGCAAATAACAAATAATTTTAAAATGGACAAAGGTCTAAATAGACATTTATCAAAAGAAGACATATAAATGGCCAACAAGTATATTTTAAAAATGCTCAAATGCTAATCATCAGGGAAATGCAAATCAAAACTACAAAGAGATATCTTCTCACCCTGGTTCAATGGCTATTATCAAAAAGACAAAAAAAAAGAATGCTGGCGAGGATAAAGAGAAAATAGATCTCTTATATACTGTTGGTGGGAATGTAAAGTAGTACAGCCATACGGAAAACAATAGGGAGGTTTCTCAAAAAACTACAAATACAACTACCATACGATTCGGCAATCCTACTGCTGGGTGTGTATCCAGTATGCCTGAGACTTCCACATTCCCATGTTTATTGAAGCACTATTCACAACAGTCAAAATATGGAGTCAATCTAAGTATCCATTGACAGATGAATGCTTTAAAAAATGTGGTGTATACTATTAAGCCATAAAAAAAAATGAAATCCTGTTATTCACAGAACAATGGATAAGCCTGGAAAACATTATGTTAAGTGAAATCGGGCACAGAAAGATAAATACCACATATCCTAATTCTTATGTGGAAGCTAAAAAGATTGCTCTAATATAAGTAGAGAGTTTAATAGTGGTTCCTAGAAGCAGTGAAGGGTGTGTATGGGGATGGGAACTGAGAGAGGTTGGTTAATGAATGCATAACTACAACTAGATAGGAGGAATACATTCTAGTTCTAGTGTTGTACAGCATGGTAAATTGACTATAGTTAACTACAATTTCTTGTATGTTTTCAATAGCTAGGAGAGAGAATTATAAAAGTTCTCAACACAAAAAAATGATAAATGAGATGATGGATATGCTAATTGCCCTGATTTTATCATTACACATTCTATACATGTATCAAAATATCACAGGGTACCCCCCTAAATATGTATTATGTGTCAATTAAAAATATCAATTAAATTTTAAAAATATAATAGATGAGAAGAATATATACCTATATATATATGAATAAACTTAACTAAGGAGGTAAAAGACTTACACACCAAAAACTACAAAATTGAAAAAGAATGGAAAAAAAATTAAAAAAACATGATCATGGGTTGGAAGCCTTTAACACTGTTAAAATGCCAATACTATCAAAAGTGTTGTGTAGACACTTTAATGCAATGACTTTCATAGTCCCAAAGACATTTTATTCAGAAAAATTTTTAAAGTTTAGCCAAAAAGTCAGATGAAATCTTGCGGGACCTAAACAGCCAAAATAAATTTTAGGGCTCATGTTTCCCAATTTCAAAACCTATTACAAATCTACAGGAATTAAAACAGTGTGATCCTGGAATAAAGACAGACATATAGACCAAGGAAATGAAATAGAAAGCCTAGATATAAATCTTCACTTATACAGTAAAATGATTTTTGACAAAAGAGCCAAGACTATTCAATGGGGAATGAAAAGTATCAAACAAAAAAGCATCATTTTGTTTTCAACAAATAATACTTGGAAAACTGTATATCTACATACAAAAGAAAAAATTTGGATCTTTATCTTATGTCCCATATGAAAATTAACTCAAAATGGATCAAAGAACTAAATTTAAAAACTAAACCTTTAAAACTCTTAGAATAAAATCAGGAAAACTTCATAGCACTAGATTTAATAATGATTTCAAAAGCATATGCAACAACAGAAAAATAGATAAGCTGCATTATTACATCAAAGTTAAATACTTCTTTCTGTTCATCAAATGATATAACAAACAGAATGAAAAGACAAACCACAGAATGAGAGAAATATCTTCAAATCATGTATCTGAAAAGGGGTTACTATCCAGAATTTATACAAAGAACTTCTACAACTAAACAAGTAAAAAAAATCAAACAATTAAACAATGTGCATAGTACTTGAATAGACATTTCTTCAAAGAAAGTGTATGAATGACTGATAAGCACATGAAAAGATGCTCAGCATCAGTAATCACCAGAAAAGTGCAAATCAAAATGCCAATGAGATACCACTTCACACCAATTTAAGTAGTTAAAAATTTTTTTTAAAAGGAAAAGGTTAATTTGTGGAGAATGTGGAGAAATTGGAATTCTTGTGCACTGTTGTTGGGAAGGTAATATGGCTCAGTGGTTATGAAAAACAGGATGGTGATTTCTCAAGACATTGAAAACAGAACCAACATACAATACAACAATTCTACTTCAGGGTATATACCCCCAAAATTGAAAGCAGTATCTCTAAGAGATATTTCTACACTCATGTTTAGAGATACCATATTCACAATAGCCAAGAGGTAGAAGCAACTGAGCATCTATCCTTAGACAAATGAACAAAATGCAGCATGTACACAAAAAGGAATATTACTCAGCCTAAAAAAAAAAAGAAAAAAAAAACTAAGTAGCTCAAGCAACTTTATAGGAAAACATCTAATAATCTAATTTAAAAATGGGCAAAAGATCTGAATAGACATTTCCAAAAAGTCATACAAATGGAAAACAGGTATCTGAAAAGGTAGTCAATATTAATGATCATCAGAGAAATTCAAATCAAAACTACAATGAGATATCATCTCACTCCAGTTAAAATGGCAAATCCAAAATACAGGCAATAAAAAATGCTAGTGAACATATAAAGAAAAGGGAACCCTCATACACTGTTGGTGGGAATATAAATCAGTATAACCACTAGGGAGAACAGTTTGGAAGTTCCTCCAAAAACTAAAAATTGAGCTACCCTATTATCCAGCAATCCCACTGCTAGGTACATACCCGCAAAAAGGAAATCAGTATATGAAAGAGATATCTGCTTCCTATGTTTATTGCAGCACTATTCACAATAGCCAAGATTTGGAAGCAACCTAAGTGTACATCCATAGATGAATGAAAAAAGTAAATGTGAGGCAAGAGAAAGAAATAAAGGCATTCAAATAGAAAGAGAGGAAGTCAAATTATCTTTGTTTGCAGATGACGTGATCCCATATCTAGAAAGTACCATCATCTAAGCCCAAAAGCTTCTTAAACTGATAACCAACTTGAGCAAGTCTAAGGATACAAAATTAGTGGGCAAAAATCACTAGCATTCCTATACACCAACAGTCAAGCCAAGAGCAAAATCACAAAAAACCTCTCATTCACAACTAGCATAAAAATAATAAAATACCTAGAAGTATAGCTAACTAGGAAGGTGAAGTATCTCTACAATGAGAAATACAAACCACTGATCAAAGAAATCAGAGGTGACACAAATAAAAAAATTCAATGCTCATGGATATAAAGAATCAATTTCATTAAAATGGTCATACTGCCCAAGGCAATTTGTACATTCAATGCTATTCCCATTAAATTACCATTGACATTCTTACAGAACTAGAAAAAAAATATTTTAAAATTCATATTGAACCAAAAAAGAGCCTGAATAACCAAGGCAATCCTAAGCAAAAAGAACAAAGCTCGAGGCATCACACTACCCAACTTCAAACTATACTACAGTGCTAGAGTAAACAAAACAACATGGCACCAGTACAAGAACAGACACATAGAACAATGAAACAGAATAAAGAACCCAGAAATAAGATGACATACCTAAAACTATTTGATCTTTGACAAACCTGACAGAAACAAGCAATGGGGAAAGGATTCCCTATTCAATAAACAGTGCTGGGATTACTGGCTAGTCATACACAGAAGATTGAAACTGGACTCCTTCTTACACCACATACAAAAATTAACTCAAGATGGATCAAAGACTTAAGTGTAAAACCCAAAACTATACAATTCCTGGAAGACAACCTAGGCAATATCATTCAGTACACAGGCACAGGCAAAGATTTTATGATGAAGATGTCAAAAACAATTGCAACAAAGGCAAAAATTGACAAATGGGATTGAATTAAAGTTAAGAGCTGCATGGCAAAAGAAACTTATCAACTGAGTAAAGAGATAACTTACAGAATGGGAGAAAATTTTCCAAAACTATGCATCTGACAAAGGTCTAATATTCATCATCTATAAAGAACTTAAACAAATTTACACACACAAAAAAAATTAAAAAGTGGGCAAATGACATCAATAGACACTCCAAAATAACATATACATGCAGACAACAATCATATTTTAAAAAGTTCAACATCACTGACCATTAGAGAAATGCAAATCAAAACCACAATGGAATACCATCTAACACCAGTCGAATGGCTACTATTAAAAAGTCAAAAAATAATGCTGGTGAGATTGTGGAGACTGTTGATTGGAGTATAAATTAGTATAGCCATTGTGGAAGACGGTGATGATTCCTCAAAGACCTAAAGACAGAAATACCATTCATCCCTGCAATCCCATTACTGGATATATGCCCAAAGGAATATAAATTGTTCTATTATAAAGATACATGCACACATATATTCACTGCAGTACTATTTACAACAGCAAAGACATGGAATCAACCTATATGTCCATCAATGATAGACTGGATAAAGAAAATGCGGTACATGGTATATTATGCAGCTATAAAAAAGAATGAGATCATGTCCTTTGCAGAATCATGGATGGAGCTGGAGGTTACTATCTTCAGCAAACTAACACAGGGACAGAAAACCAAATACCAGCTGTCCTCCTTATGAGTGGAAGCTAAATGATGAAAATACATGGACACACAGAGGAAAACAACACACACTGGGGCCTTTCAGAGGGTGGAGGGTAGGAGGAGGAAGAGGATCAGGAAAAACAACTAATATGTGGTAGGTTTAATACCTGGGTTATGAAATAATCTGTGCAACAAACCCCCTGACACAAAGTTTACCTATGTAACAAACCTGTACTTATACAACTGAACTTAAAATAAGAGTAAAAATAAATAAATAAACAGAACTTAAACTGCCCACCAAAAAAAGAAAATGTGGTACATATATACAAGGGAGTGCTATTCAGCCATAAAAAGACTGAGATCCTGTCATTTGCAACAACATGGATGAGAATGGAGGACATTATATTAAGTGTAATAAGCCAGGCACAGGAAGACAAACTTCTCCATTTCTTACTTATTTATGGAAGCTAAAACTTAAAACAATTGAACTCACAGTGATAGCAGAATGATGGCTACTAAAGGCTGGGAAAGGCAGTGAGAAAGTTGTGGGGGAGGTGAAGATGGTTAATGGGTACAAACATATAGTTAGATAGAATGAATAAGACCTAGTGTTTGACAGTATAGCAGAGTGATTATAGTCAATAATTTATGTGTATGTTTTGAAATAATCAAAACAGTATAATTGGGTTATTTGTAACAAAAAGACAGCATAAATGCTTGAGGTGATGGAAACCCCATTTACCCTGTTGTGCTTATTACACATTGTACATCTTTATCGAAATATCTCATGTACCCCATAAATATATACACCTGAAAAAATTAACAAAATTCTGGTACATAGTATGACACAGATAAAATGTAAGGGCATTATGCTAAGGGAAATAATTTACTCACAAAAAGGTAAACACTGTATGAATCCAGAATGATTCCATTCATCTACAAAGGGTAGTCAAATACATAGAGACAGAAAGCAGAATGGTAGCTGCCAGGAGCTGGGGATGGAGGCATAGAAAGGGGAATAGTTATTTAATGAGTATGGAGTGTAAGTTTTGCAAGATGTAAAGAGTTCTGGAGTTTGGTTGCACAATGACATAAATGCACTTAACACTACTCAATTGCATGCATAAAAATAGTTCAGATGGTAAATTTTATGTATATTTTACCACATTTAATTTTTTTAAAAAATATAATTGGCTCTTGAACACAGGTTTGAACTACGCAGGTCCACTTATACGTAGATTTTTTTCAATAAAAGTTATACCAACTGGTTTTCATTTGCATTTGCCTGATCATTAGTGATGTTGAGCATTTTTCCATGTTTGTTGGCCATCTGTATATCTTTTTTTGAGAATTGTCTGTTCATATTCTTAGCCTGCTTTTTGATGGGATTGTTAGTTTTTATTCTTGCTGATTTATTTGAGTTCCTTGTAAGATTCTGGATATTAGTTCTTTGTCAGACGTATAGATGGCAAAGATTTTCTCCCAATCTGTGGGTTGTGTGTTTATTCTGCCAATTGTTTCTTTTGCTATTCAGAAACTTTTTAGTTTAATTAAGTCTCGTCTATTTATCACTGTTTTTGTTGCATTTGCTTTTGGGTTCTCGGTCATGAAGCCTTTGTCTAAGCCAATGTCTAGAAAGGTTTTCTGATGTAATCTTCTTTTATGGTTTCAGGTCTTAGATTTAAGACCTTGATCCATCTTGAGCTGATTTTTGTATAAGGTGAGAGATGAGGATCCAGTTTCATTCTTCTACAAGTGGCTTGCCAATTACTCCAACACCATTTGTTAAACAGGTGTCCTTCCCCCACCCTTTCACCCTTTATGTTTTTGTTTGCTTTGTCAAGGATTAGTTGGCTGTAAGTATTTGGCCCTATTTCTAGGTTATCTACTATGTTTCATTGGTCTCTATGCATATATATATATATATGCATATATATATATATATAATCGCACTTTAGGTTCTGGGGTACATGTGCAGAACATGCAGGATTGTTGCATAGGTACCTACATGGCAATGTGGTTTGCTGCCTCCATCCCCCTGTCACCTATATCTGGCATTTCTCCCCATATTACCCCTCCCCAACCTCCCTATACCCTGCTGTCCCTCCCCTATTCCCTCACAACAGACACTAGTGTGTGATGCTCCCCCTCCCCTGTGTCCATGTGTTATCATTGTTCAACACTCGCCTGTGAGTAAGAATATGCAGTGTTTGATTTTCTGTTCTTGTGTCAGTTTGCTGAGAATGATGGTTTCCAG
Organism: Ateles fusciceps; assembly: GCA_036589455.1. Lineage (NCBI taxonomy): Eukaryota > Metazoa > Chordata > Mammalia > Primates > Atelidae > Ateles > Ateles fusciceps. The sequence goes on from JAZHEH010000193.1 coordinate 10,539,590, forward strand.
ATTAATTCATGTCCTTACAAAGGACACAAACTTGTCATTTTTTAAGGCTTCATAGTATTCCATTGTGTATATGTGCCATATTTTCCTTGTCTAGTCTATCATCAATGGGCATTTGGGTTGGTTCCAGGTCTTTGCTATTGTAAACAGTGCCACAATGAACATACATGTGCATGTGTCTTTGTAATAAAATGATTTATAATCCTTTGGATATATACCCAGTAATGGGATTGCTGGGTCTAATGGAATTTCTATTTCTAGGTCCTTGAGGAATTGCCACACTGTCTTCCATAATGGTTGAACTAATTTACACTCCTACCAACAGTGTAAAAGTGTTCCTATTTCTCCACATCCTCTCCAGCATCTGTTGTCTACAGATTTTTTAATGATCGCCATTCTAACTGGTATGAGATGGTATCTCAGTGTGGTTTTGATTTGCATTTCTCTCATGACCAGCGATGATAAGCATTTTTTCATATGTTTGTTGGCCTCATAAATGTCTTCTTTTGAGAAGTGTCTGTTCATATCCTTTGCCCACTTTTGAATGGGTTTGTTTGTTTTTCTTGTGAATCTGTTTTAGTTCTTTGTAGATTCTGGATATTAGCCCTTTGTCAGATGGGTATATTGCAAAAAAATTTTTTAATACTAGTACCAGGCTGTGTTGCTGACTATGGCCTTATAGGATAAAGTCAGGGAATGTGATGCCTCCAGATTTGTTCTTTTTGCTTAGTCTTGCTTTGGCTATGAGAGTTGTTGTTGTTTTTTTTGTTTGTTTGTTTGTTTGTTTGTTTTGGTTCCATATGAATTTTAGAATTGGTTTTTTTTCTAGTACAGTGAAGAATAATGTGATACCACCTTACTCCTGCAAAAACGGCTATAATAAAAATAATAAAAAAAATAACAGATGTTAGCATGGTGAAAAGAAGTTGATGTGGTGAAACAGACACTGATAATAGGTGTTGATGTGGTGGCGAAAAAAGAACACTTTTACACTGCTGATGGGAATGTAAACTAGTACAACCACTATGGAAAACGTCATGGAGATTCCTCAAAGAACTGAAAGTAGAATATTTGATTTAGAAATTCCATGACTAGGTTATCCAACCAGAGGAAAATAAGTCATTACATGAAAAAGATACTTGCATATGCATGTTTATAGCATATGTGTGTATGTATATATATGTGTGTGCATGTGTATGTGTGTAATATATACATATATATGCCATAGAATACTACTCAGCCATAAAAAGGAATGAAATAATGGCATTTGCAGCAAAGTGGATGGAACTAGAGACCATTATTTTAGGTGAAGTAAACTCAGGAATAGAAAACCAAATATTGTATGTTCTCACTCATAAGTGGGAGCTAAGCTATGAAGATGTAAAGGCATAAGAATGATATACTGATCTTTGGAGAGTCAGGGGAAAGTGTGGGAGTGGGTAAGGGATGAAAGACTTCAAGTTGGGTATACTGTACACTGCTTGGGTGATGGGTATACCAAAATCTCAGAAATCACAACTAAAGAACTTACTCATGCAACCAAATACCATCTGTTCCCCAAAAACCTATTGAAATTTTATAAGGAGTTATACGAAGTGTGCCTGCCTCTTTTGTCTCCCATTCTACCTCCTCTACCTCTTCCACCTCTGTCACCTAAGGCAGCACAACTAACCCCTTCTCTTCCTCCTCCTCAGCCTACTTAATGTGAAAACAATGAGGGTGAAGATATTTATGATAATTTACTTTCACTTAATGAATAGTAAATGTATTTTCTCTTTCTTATGATTTTTCTTGGAAACATTTTCTTTCTCTATGCTAATTTAGTGTAAGGATAATATATATATGTATATATATAACATATATAATACATAAAACATACAAAATATGTGTTAATCAACTGTTGATATTATCAGTAAGGCTTCCATTCAACAGTGGGCAATTAATAGTTAAGTTTTGGGGGAGTCAAAAAGTTGAATTTAAGTTTTTTGACTGCATAGGGATTGGCATCCCTAACCCTCACATTTTTAAAGGGTCAACTATAACAAATGAATATTCAGATGAATACCAATGTCATTCTTTGTTAGTATCACTGTTATACCAATTAGACATAAAGTTAATCCACATCATTCCACACAAGTTCAGATTTCCCAGAAATGACACCGTGTTGCCATCCTAAATCAATCTTCTTAAATCTGAGTCTAAGCTTTAAGTGGATTTGGCCAGTAGATTTGGGGCAAATCTCAAGGCCTATATGAAACTTCAGTACAAGCCTAAAGAAGACTCTTACAGAGTCTTGCCAATTGTAAGAATTTCAGAAACAGTAGCAAACAGGTAGAAGACAAACTTTTGGTCAAAGTGGCCCTTTTTGCATTTCTTCAAACCTCACAGATGATATTATTTAGGCTTGTGCTCTTTTCATTAATTCATAAAACTAGGTCTATAGGTTTTTAATTTCCCATAAACCCTGAATAAGCCTCTCCCTTCCTTTAAACTGATACCCAAGAAAGGACATGAAGAATATTGAGGGAGATAGAGCGGGTCCTCTAAGTCAGCATATCATGTCACTCTCTCATGTCTCACAAGTTTTACACAGTGCTGTACATGGCCTTCTGCAAAACAAGGCATTAAATAAATATTAAATAACATATTGTTTACCATATTTTTCCATATTAATAAGACATAAATTTAGCTTGTGAGTTAAGGTTTAAACTGTCATTACATAGTTTCACCTATCATTGAGTCAGATTATACATAATATTAAAGTCAAAACTTAGCTAAATGGTGTAGGTGTGCTTGGAGAAAACTTTGAATTGATCCAAATCACCTTGCTTTCCCCTGCCAATATTCATGAGCATCTAAAGGTTAGAGACCCAATTAGTCTGATTCACTCAAAAACGTACCATAAAAAGGTGCTTAATAAGCGTTTTTTGATCATGCTAATGATGAGATATTTCTGGAGTTAAAAACAGCAAGTTGAGACAATCCCAAACGGTAGATATAACTTCCCCCTCTAGGTTGAATAAGAGGAAGTATAAAAATGATGAAATTGGCTTACATGCAGAGAACAGTCTAGCTTCATCCTAATTTGTCTCAAACACTGCAATACAAATTTTATTATAAACTATAGCTCTGTACAGCTGAAAAATATCTATTTTTACTAAACATCAAAAATATCACCAAAGGATATTCATAAGATAAACCTAAATATATAAAATTGTGAGAAGATATGGACAAAGAAGTACTTTCTTCAAAGCCTACAAAGCAAGAATACTCACCACTAAATCATATGAGAAGTGCTGACAGTGAATCTCAATTCCTTCTGGAAATGGTAATATCAAAAAATGTGGGAAAGTTACAATACTGTGACAATAGCAGAGTTGTACTCCTTCCATATATAAGCACTGATTGTAGAGAGTGCAGTTCTGTGGCCTCTTAAGAGTGTGGTATTTTTAGGAGCATTATAACAGCAAACTATAGCTCTGCTTGCTCTTCAAAAGTAGGATCGGGTTTCAGTAAAGGAGACATGGTAGAGAAAAGAATAAAACAAAGGTTATTCTATTTTCCTAAAGTTATAAAGAAAGTTAAAAGAATACAGATTTGATCTTGAAAATAATATATTCCTAGAAAATTAGTGTAATACATTTAAAAACTACATAACAGTTATTCTCACACTAGTGGGTCTAAAGATGGGTAATGAAGCAAAAAAATATTAGTAAATTTAAGTTATGCAAATAACATTGGTAAATGTATTGTATTTCCAAACAGAACAACTATGAGAGTTCACACTGAAAAAAAACACATAAGAAGAGGTCTACCTACCTACTTACATTATAAATATTAAACTCAGTTATAAAAAAATCCAATCAGAAAATTCAAATGAGCATTTTTAAAAACTATTATGCATTAACAATGGAGTTTATTAATGGTAATTATCAGAGTATTTATGTATATTGTAAATTATTAATATAAACATAAATGATAATAATAAATGGTTAGGGTTATGCTGCCATGAACTAGTTATCCTCGCCTCCTCATTAGGCATTCTCTCAACTATTTATTCAATGAACATTTGCAGAGCATTTCTTATTCTGTAGAAGCTTAGAAATCAAATAAAATATAAAGAACTTATTTTTGCCACTACACTGTATGATTAAAAAATTAAAATATAAAATAAAAGTAAATAGTATTTAGTATGCCTGTACTAAGTATATTTACAGCTCTTCAATTACTTCAAATTTGATAATCTATGCAGTTTACAAGAGAACATAAGATTGTCCTAGCATTCATTTTGTGTGCTTAGTTTACTATTACTGGTTGACTTTCTCATTAAATCATTAGAAAGTACTGAAAATAATATTTATTTAAAAATATAGAAAATTCATTCCAAAAAACTAATTGTGAGTAGCAAACACAAATTAATCAGAACAAAAAATATAATAGTGATTGCCAAATAACACGGCAAACACTAGAAGCTTTCACATCCATCATCTCAGTTAAGGGGAGTTGCTACTATGCCCTTCTGTAAAGGCAAAGAAATATAGGTTCTAAAAATCAAGTAATTAGCCCAACTTCACAATTCATAGAAGTATACGTCTTCCTTGAGCTTCCAAATTCCATGAACCCAACGTAAAGCCAAAGTATGTCTCAAAGAAAGCTTAAACTCAGAAAGGAAAAAAAATAATCTTTGGTCTCTTCACAAGTGAATTTAAAAGAAAGGCAATGTCCATGTAATATGTATTCCCATATTATCATATGTAATGTCATAAAACTCAATGATGTGGTCATTATTATTCCTATTTTATTTTGATTTCATTAGATCAGATCCTGGCTTCAATTCTGTATCTCCAACATCATTAAACCTCACTGAACTCAAATCAGATAATTTGACCCACACAATTTTGCTATTTCATGTGTGCTGTAAGACAGGTGAAGCTTTGTATCTAGGAATTTTGCTTACAACTCTAAACCAGACCAAAATCTCAAAAACACAAACAAAAACAAAACTTTATTTGATTCTATGAGAAATAGACACATTAATTGAGCATAAGTTTACCTAAAAATAATGAAAAAACATAGTGTAACATTTTCTCACATCACAAAACATTCAGGTTCTGATGTAGGTCTTGCTCCAGTGACTCAACAATAAGAGGCCTTAACTCTGTGATTATCCAGGTTTTTCCTTCATGATGGTCCTTCATGTTCTCAAAACAGCTGCTCAGGTTTCAGGCATAATAGTTGTGTTTATGGCAAGGAGAAAGGGAAAGTGGTGCTATCACCCTCTAGTTTTTCATTTGTAATGAGAACACAGAAGTTTTCCTGGGCACATTCCCAGCAGACTTCCCCCAATGTTTAGTAGCCAGAACTGTGTGATCTCTCCAACCAATGCAGGAAGAAGGTAAGAAAAGGGCATGTTTAAATTTTGATACTCTACAGAAAAAAGAGTAATGAGAGAAGGGAGGGGTAAAAGGATAGTGTGTGATCCTGAGACAGGAATAACACAGGGTGGTCATAGGAGAATAGAAAATTCCAGGCAGCAGTTTCACATGACTAGCAAAAGGAAACTGATGGCATAGCTGCATAAGCTAGTAGCTGATAAGCCCTGAAACAGGATGTGGGCCAACCTGGCTAAGAGAAACTGGACCCGACATAGCGCTGGATTTGACCTAGGTTTCACCTAGGACCTCATTATATGCTCATTAACATCTTAAAATCACACACCCATCAGCACCATGGAGTTTCTGGGAACACCCATATTTGGTGTAAAAATGGATGACACAGTTCCAAGAAACCTTCACCTTTTTCCAGAAATCTTCATAAATATTTCACTCTTTGGTTAAAGAAACCGATAAAGGTAGCAGCCCCACAACCTCCTGTGTGTGACTCTCTCGTGATTATGCCCGCAATCCCCTTTTTTGAGTGGATACTTTTAACTTTACAAAAAATGTTCATACTTTTACTATTTTCTGACTGGTCCTTGAATTTCTTCTCATGGTGGTGTCAAGAGCCTAAACATTGGCTGGGGGGTGAGGTCTCCCCTGCATTTGAGGACCTCCCCTAGCTCACCAGTGTCAATCCTACTATAGCAGTGGTTTCCAACCATTTTGGCACCAAGGACTGGTTTTATGGAAGACAATTTTTTATGGACAGCGGGAAGGGATTATAGATGATTTGGGGATGATTCAAGTGCACTACATTTATTGTGTACTTTATTTCTATTATTATTACACTGTAGCATATAATAAAATAAATTATATAACTCATCATAATCTAGAATCAGTGGGAGCCCTGAGCTTGATTTCCTGCAACTAGATGATCCCATCTGGGGGTGATGGGAGACAATGACAGATCATCAGTCAGATTCTTATAAGGAGCATGCAACCCAGATCCCTTGCAAGCAGAGTTCACAATAGGGTTCACTCCTGTGAGAATCTAATGCAGCCACTGATCTGACAGGAGGCAGAGCTCAGTCAGGCAGTAATGCAAGTGATAGGGGAGCTGCTCTAAATACAGACAAAATGAAGCTTCACTGGCTTGCCCATCGCTCACCTCCTGCTGTGCAGCCTGCTTCCTAAATGGCCATGGACAGGTACGCGTCTGTCGCCTGGGTTTTGGTGATCACTGCACTATAGAGTGCACTGTGGAGTGTTTGTTCCAAGAAATATTCAAGGAATTTTTTTTTAATTATATCACATTAAGCAGATACTTGCAATTGTTTCTTCTTAAAATCATGTCAGAAAACTTTAAAATAACTTCAACTTTTTCATGGATTTTTCTCATTAACATTAAAATTCTGGACAACACACAGGCACACAAAGCACAAAACAATGAGTTGATTAACATCTAAGAAAAAAAATCAGGTCAAATATTGGCTACCCTAACCTATTAGAGAAATATCTGCACCAGAATTCATTAGTTGCATATTTAGTATCTTCACCTCTTTACTAACAGAACCACCTTCTTTAACATGCAGGAATGACCGTATCACACACTTCCAGCCCATGCAATGGAAATATAACTGTTAGGAGGTTTGAGAAAGCTTCTCAAAAGAAAAGAATAAACTAATGAACTCAATTGAGATGACCCCATTTTTTCCTTTGCCTTCCTCTCACTGCTTAAAATGCAGGCCCAGCAGCAGAACTCCAGCAGTCAACTTGCAAAAATAAGTATCACACTGTAAGAACGGCTAAGAAAGCTAAAAGGAGCTTGGCTACTAGGGACACTAGGACCTCAATAACATTCCTATGCTGCCTCCATCTGGACCATTTCACATGAACAAAAAGTAACCCCTTAAATTGTTTAAACCATAGTTTCTCAGATTCTGTTAAGCTAGATTGCTAGATTATGAACTGCAATTAATTGAACATAACATAAAGATATCATGGCTAAACCTAAATGAATCAGTTTATATAAAAATTGAAAATACACAAATATGGAGTTAACCCCTTTTGTAAATCACAAGTAAAATTAGTGAAATGACAGTTGATTTATAAGTACCTTGACCGTAAGTAGCAAATATTGAGCCCATTTCTCTAATATTCATATATGTATACCTCCTGTTAATATATATATATATATATATGCACATTCATATACATGTAGATATAGGTAGAAAGTGTGTGTGTGCATGCATGTGTGTGTGTGTGTATGTGAATGAGGGTTTTATATATACCCACTGGTACATAAACATATAAACATATATACATATACACAAAAGACAATAATCAGTTTGGTAAATACAAGTTCATACATAAAGCACAAAATTTTAAGCTGAGGAACCAAGTCTTATATAAAGAGATTACTAGAATGTCATCTGCAATTGGCAATAGTATTTTCTGGGTGATTACCTTTGAACAATTTGAATAACTTTTCTATTATTATTCTTCTAACATTCCTGAATTATCTATTTTGTAATCATGAGATTATATCTTTTTACAAAAAATAAGGTAATTGTCTAGAAAGAAGAAGTTAGGATTTCTTGTTGCTAATGTGTTGAAACTAAAATACACTGGCAAATGGTTCTTAACATGTGAGAAAACATTACAAGAATTTTGAACTGTTCTTTCAAGTAAAATTTATTACAATTATAATACCTAAAAAATGGAATTAATTTTTTGTGGTTACGAAGTAGTTGTAGCATAATGAATTACAGTTTAATTTACTTTTTTAAAGAAGTAAATTAAATGTACTATCCTTTTGGCCACATCCTTTATTGTTGAATGCAATACACTCATTGCAGAGTCATGTTCCTGTAGGAAAATCATTGATCGAGAATTGAAATATATATATTTTGTTTCAGAGAATAAAAGTCAGAAATTATTTTATAAAGGAGTCATAAGAAAATCTTTAAAAAGCTGTATGTCAAGTAAATAGCTGGAATTTATGTAAGTCAAGGCCTCCAGAATTCAAAGCTTTTTATCTGTTTTCCTTATTGCCTAAAAGTTAGTCCTTCAAAGTAACTTTAATAAGTCAGCTATTGCAGTCCACTAAATCAGAGATGCAAGGAATGATGCCCAGTTGTCTGTAAGAGTTCATGTGTCCTTTTTAACCCTTGCTACCTTTGACCCTGAAAGGATCAGATTCTATACGACACTTCTCACCAGAAACAAAAGAAGCAAAACTGAAGCATAAACACCAATGATGATGTGTAAGGAAAAGTGACTTACTCTGAGTCACACAGTGAGAACTAATTTATTCATGAAGTATCCACTGTGGATCAACTATATTCTATCTGTTGAGGACACAGAGCTGATGAAGGGTATACTAGAAGGTTTTTCACTTGATGGCCATTCTAGCAGCCTTTCAACTCTATTAGGTCACTTAGGTCTATCACAGAATCAAAGATCCACAACAAACTCTCGAAGACATCTAGTATAAACTCATTTCACAGCTGATTTCACTGAGAAGCAAAAGAGCGAGGCTGTTGTGTGGAGGGTAATCACTTAAACTGACTCCTGCAGAATGAGCCAAGTATGTGAAGAGCTAGGTACCGCATACCCCATGTGGAAGAAAGAGCATTTACTAAGCACTCCATTTGTGGAGGAAAGAGTACATGTGGTTCCAGGATGACTGATGCATATTGATTCCAAAGAAGACAAGTGTGAGGTGAAGTCATGCAATAGGCCTAGCCAGATCATCCAGACCCGTGGAGTCCATGGTTTAAAAGGCTGGATTTAATTTTAAGTCAGTAAATCAAATTAGTAAAGAGATTTATGATAAAACCTTCAAGAATGTCTTCATATGTCTGGTGGATAAGAGAAGGAAAAGTAACCCACAAACCAAGTTTGAGCACTGTGAAGATAACTAAGACAGAGCTACATCACAGAAACCAGGAGAGGAGAGTTTCAGGAGGGACTAATGGGGCTGATAACACTGCTGAACATTACAGGCACATGTGGAGGTCATTTCTTTTATCCATTAGATGAGAACAGTTTTGATCAAAAAAGTAGTGAAAGACACAAGTCTCACTGTGGGGCAGTGAAAAGTAACTGATTAGTGAAATAATTCAGGCGACTAGATTTTGGAAGTGAAGGGAATAAGTGAAATAGCAGTGGAGAGAGATCATTCAGGTGGAAGTAAAGCTGAAAAAATAATTGCTGGGATGTGGGAATTTTAGTTTAAATGCAGGTAAAGGCAAACAAACCAGTGGAATAATTGGAAGTAAGCAAAAAGCAAGATCACAGAAGAGGAAAAGGATGAGATATAACTCAGAGGTGGAAGAGTTATCCTGGGTAAAGATTCAAGGAAAGAGAGAGAGATGGCCCTTTTTAAAGGATTAGAAAAAGCTAGGACAGTTCCCAAATCCTGCTGGTCCTCCAGCAGGATTCAGGATATCTAATAAAGCAATAGTGAGCGTATGGTTTGGGGACTTGAGAAAGTAAAAATGGGAGACTATATTCTTTTAAGTATCACAGTCACCCTCATAAGATGAAAAAGAGCAATCAAGCCATAATAAGGGTACAACTAAGGTTAAAGAGCATTAGTCACACAACAAAAGAAGAAGGCCCAAACTTAAGTGGGAGGTACGTTCCCTCCCTCCAATTTCAATGGGGATAAATATTTTACCAAACATCTACTCTAAAAGGTATTGAAGTAAAATATATTATTTTCTAGATAAGCCAATTTTATCACATTTTCAAATGGTTTTGGACACAACTTTGAATTTCCCTCCACCATTCCTTAGTTCTTTTTTTCTGTGATAAAAAGAGAACTTAACACTAATAAGAAACTAATAGTCTACTATTAACATCAACTCTACTTGTAGTGCAATTCTATTTGTAGTATATTTTCAAATTATGTGACTGACATTGCAATTGCTTGGTTCTGTTCACACAAATTTGCATTATTTCATTACTAAAAGAAAACAGACTAAAGTTTTCTCAGAGTCATAGTTACTTTCTGATAATGTTTCTTCAAATTCTAAAATAATGGCTTGTATTACCTACCCAACAACAACTGTTGAGTGTTAGAATCAGAGATAAGATATTTAAAAATGTTTCTAAGTATAAAATTTCATCTACTTTCTCAATGCTGCAATAAGATAGTAATGTCAGGTCAAAAGTATCATATTCCTGTCTTCTAGTTACTCTCTATTTTATCATGCAGTTACCATACTCAGACTGGAGAGGAAAAAAATAAAGAAAAACAGACATCAAAAGCAGATCGTGGCCAGGCATGGTGGCTCACACCTGTAATCCTAACACTTTGGAAGGCCAAGGTGGGTGGATCACTTGAGATCAAGAGTTCGAGACCAGCCTGGCCAATGTGGTGAAAGCCTATCTCTACTAAAAATACAACAATTAGCCAGGCATGGTGGTGTGCACCTGTAGTCCCAGCTACTTGTGAGGCCAAGGTAGAAGAATTATTTGAACCTGGAAGGCAGAGGTTGCAGTGGGCCATGATCACACCACTGCACTCCAGGCTGGGCAGCAGAATGAGATTCTGTCTCAAAAAAATAAAAAGATCTTTTAGCACCTTCAATTCTGCCAGCTCAATCAATCTCATAGGAATTCACTAAACTAAATGGCTATTTTAGTTCAATGAATAAATTTTATAATTTAAAATAATTTTTTTTAGACACTATACTCCAGGCTGGAGTATAGTGGTGGAATCATGGTTTACTGCAGCCTTGAACTCCTGGGCTCAAGCAATCCCTCTGCCTCAGCCTTCCAAATTTCTAGGACCACAGGTTGCACACCACCATGATGGCCATTTTTTTTTTTTCTGGTAGAGATGGGGTCTCATTGTTGCCTAAGCTGGACTCAAACTCCTGACTTCACATGATCCTCCCAGCTCAGCCTCCCAAAGTGCCAGGATTACAGGCAGGAATCACCATGCCCAGGCAATTTTTTTAAATCTTGAGTTTCTTAAGATGCAGTTGGGTACAATAAGTAAATGTTGTAGGCATATGGGTGCAGAGGAGTTTCAAGCAAGACTTCAGAATTCCTACTTTCAGTATGTTTCGTCTGCTCACCGTATCAGAAGACCTGAGTCCTTTAGAACTCTCTGGAATTAACTGGAGTTTGCATCATTGTTTTTAAGTATATATCCCCTGATGTGCATCTTCTTACAGCTGTTACTGTCAAAGACAAAGGAGTGTACAGGCCAAAATCTGTGAGTATATGGCTTGGGGACTTGAGAAAGTAAAATTGGGAGAACATGTCACAGTCTCCCTCACAAGATAAAAAAGAACAATCAAGTCATAGTAAGGGTACAACTAAGGTTAAAGAGCATTAATTACACAACATGACCTTTGAAGTTAGAAAGATCTGGGTTTAAGTCACCTTTGTACAGGTCACTTTACCTCTCTGAGACTTGATCTCATCTATAAATGAAAATAAAAATATTACTTATATTATAGTTGTATCAAAGACTAAATGAGTTAATACATGTAGAATCTTCAACACAGGACACAGGACATACTAAGTCTTAAACAAATGGCAGCAACTACTATTCTATTTTGGTAACTTCTCTTATTCTCATTCCTTAATACTTTCTCTGAGCTTCAAAATACAATTCCTCCAGAAACTACCACATTATTATGACATCAAATAAATGGATTCTATTTTTTTACAGTGCCAATAGCAATATAGTGCTCCCAAAATAATTTTATACAAAGAGCCATAAAGTTCCACAAACTGAAATATCTGATGAACCATAAGGTAATCCAATAATGATCTCCTTAATTAATTCAAGCTTTTCTATTATTTTTAAAATCCTAAACTTTAGACTGAAATCCTTTATTCTTTAGCAAAAACTGAATTCACAAAGGTAAAGTAGACCTGGTATTTGAATGATTACAGAGAAAAAATATATAGCTGAAGAACAACAACTGAATAAAGGACAATTTGGGGGATTTACATATTTAACTTCTTAGATTTTAGTCATGCTGTTAATTTGACTATTCATTTTAGTATTGTTGGATTTAAGGCTTTCAACTACAAATGTTTATTTTCCCTTTCAGCACAGACCTTTGCTAAATAAAGTAATATAAACAATAATCTATTAATGCAAATGTTCCAAGCAGCTACTACTTCTTGGCATTAGAGTTAACAGAATATCAATAATTAATTACTATTTAATTGGAATTAATTATCATTAGACATTTAAATATATTAGAAGAATAAAAGTGCATAAATCCAATACTTTAAAATCATAAAGAAAACAGAGAAAGGAGTCAGGGATAGTGCCCCCATAAACTGCTACATGAATTTAGGCAAACCTCTTAAGTCTCAGAAGCCAACTTACCCTGAAGGTAATAAAACTTGAACTTCAAGTCCCCTCCTAGGTCCTAGGCGGGCCCTAGAAATGTATTTACACTTAGATTTTCAGAAAATTTGCAAACATATTTAACTGAAAGTGATTATAATTGCTATCATTTTCCACATTGACTTAGTCCCACCTCCCCTCATATCAACTGGCATTGAAGTGTTTCTGAGCACTTCAGGAATCTGGCTAAGGAGAAGCTGAATTAGGAATATCTTTGTGGAATATTTAGAAATGATTTTAAGTAATTCCATTATGTAAGCTATCCCAGTGTACAAATGACTTCCAAGAACACTCCTACTGTACACTGACCCAACTTAGTCTTGTAACACAAAGGAATGAACCAAAGATTACATCATTATATAAATGTGCCCTTTGGCACTCAGCACTAGGAGCATGTGATCAGTGGAAGAGAAACAAGGTTGGAAATGAATGGAACTAGAAGCTAGTCTTGGGAAACTCCTTTACCAAACATTTCAATGTAAAACTGAAAACAAAAAATTCATCAATACATGGTCAAAACTAAAGGTATATCTTGTCAAGAATATAATCAACAATGCAGCCTATGCAATTACAAATGTATTTTTGCAGAGAGTGGAAGTTGAGCAAAATAGAATTTGTCAAAATCACTCTGCTGGTCATAAACCTCTAACAGTACTGTAAAAAGTGTATATATCTATGTATAAAGTCACATGTTTTATGCATCTCAATAATAAAAAATATATTTCAATCAATCATATTAGAGGAATGGCTAAATTATTTTTCTATATAAAATATTAATAAATAATTTTAATACATAGGAGATAGGGACTTTACGCTAGTTTTCTAGGGCTACCATAAAAAACAACAACAGATTAAGTGGCTTAAACACCAGAAATTTAATTTCTCACAGTTTTGGAAGCTAGAAGTCCAAAACCAAGGTGTCAGGAGGTTTGGTTTCTCCTGAGGCCATTTTTACAATTGGCCACTTTCTCACTCTATCTTCACATGGCCTTTCCTCTGTAAGCATTTTTGGTATCTTTTTGTATGTCCTAATTTCCTCTTACAATGACCCAGTCAGATTGAATTAGGCCCATTCTAAAGGACTCGTTTTAACTTGATTATCTCTTAAAGGTCCCATCTCCAAACAGTCACACTCTGAAATATGGGGATTAGGAGTTCAACATACAAATTTTGAGAGAACACAATTCAGCCTATACAGGTACTGAGAGTATGTAGCCAAAAATTGTAATGAAAAGGGTAACAAAGACATGTGTTAGGTGATTAATATTTTTTAAAACATGTTATAATATTTGTAATATTTCTGGCATTTTTCTTTTTTTTAATTTGCAATTTATTTTCTCATGTGAAATACATAATCACCTTTGTACTTAATTTGGTATTGGTAATCTAACGTATCCTTTAAAGAGAACCCTCTGATATTATATTGGATTCAGTGCCTCCAGTACCCAATTCATTTCTTAGATTCAATATCTTTACAGACTGTCAGGGTTCAACTGCTTAATCTCTAAAACCAAAATCATTTTATTGACATTGAAAAACATGTATACTTCATTTCAATACAAGATATTTGTAGTTTGAAAAGAAATAATCATATCTAATTGTCAGAATTGCAACCAGCTTTTTAAGGTCAAAAAATTAAAAGGGTATTTCGTCGTTGTTGTTCCTGATATTCAACTGTCCTTACAGTCCAGACATTAAATTCCTTGCTATATTCTTATTATACTATTTTCATGTTGTATTTCTATCTATGTACATAAGGGTCATATGTAGGAAGTTTTGAAAATACCAACAGGGAAAATTTTGACTAGTGGTATCGACAATATCTCTGTGAGCCTGACTTGCCAAGAGAACAACTAAATATGACATACTATATTTCTATATTATAATCTATTTATAATTACCTAATGGGACACTCACTGCATAAACCCTGTGTAGGGCTTTCCTGAAACATCAGCATGCTCTTGGGTCTGATCCAAGTTTTGCCTGAGGGCTATGGAGATAGAATTCAGAAAGGGAAGTAAGGTGAATGACCTATAGAACTAGCCCGCTTGACAAATAACAAGGGAAATAATGAGATAGAAAAATTGGGTGTTTAATTTCTAAAATATTCATGTTTTGCATTTCAAGAAATCCCCTAACTTATTCATTCAGAATACTTTCATTTTACATTTAATCTTATGTTTAAAGTCACATAAAAGTAATGAAGCTTGTCAAGTAATCTCACTTTGAACATTCCTTGAAATGTTGACAAGAACTTAGGTCAGACTTTCAGGTGCTAAATCTCTCTCTTGTTCTATATAATAATCACAGTTCACCTTCATCAGCAATATTTGAAGTAAAATACTCTGGGTTTCCCAGGACAAAGCTACTTTGAATAGTTTAAAGAAATTATAGTTCAAAATAGATAATTAAAATTTAATTTTTTTAATTTAAAATTCATGAGGTTTCTTAATTTAGATCTAATTTCTACCTTCGGTGATCCAATATTCATGACCAAACATACCAGCTTTTGTTCCAACCAAGGATTTATAACACCCTTACATGATCTTACGTTAAAAAGAAAAAAAAAAAGGTAACTTGCAAAATGTGCTCTTATTAAGGGTCAAATATTTGATCAGCCAGGTTTTTTGTTTTTGTTTTTTGAGACGATGGCATCTCATTCTGTCGCTAGCCTGGAGTGTAGTGGCACGATTTCAGTTCACTGCAACCTCTGCCTCCTGCTTCAAGCAATTCTCCCGCCTCAGCCTCCCAAGTAGCTGGGACTACAGGTATGCCACCACACCCAGCTAATTTTTGTATTTTTAGTAGAGACAAGGTTTCACCATGTTGGCCAGGATGGTCTCGATCTCTTGGCCTCCTGATCTGCCCGCCTTGGCCTCCCAAAGTGCTGGGATTACAGGCATGAGCCACTGTGCCCAGCCCAGCCAGGTCTTTAGAATCATAGAATAGAGAAAGGCATGGCCAAACTTAGTGTCACTCTTCTAATTCTCTACTATTTTCTTCTCTGGGACTCAAACAGCTACAAATACCAAGAAAATTATATTATCCACTTTTATCTTAATCCAAGATAACAACTACAAAGTATCTTAATGGTGGCCAATGTTAATTTTTGAATCAATCATCCCTCTAGCTATGAGTGTTTGGAGGGCCGTGACCTGCTTCTCTGAAAACAAGCAATAGCATCGTTTTTTCTATCCTGAAGCATGTCCATCAGCCATCATTCTAAATAGTTTTAGTTTCAGGGAACTAACCAGAGAAGAAGAAAAGGGTGCCCATGCTAGAAGACTGATATCTTATTTTGGCAGCTCTATTTCCTTTGAGAGCAACACTTACATTTTTCAATTTTTTAAAAGTTAAAATTAATAGAAAAATGTAAAATGTCCCTTTCAGATTGAGACACTTATTTCTTCACAATATCCTGGACATCTTTTTCCCCTTTCCACAGTGGGGCAGCATACAAAAACAAGGAGGTGAATATATGGTGAATATCAGTTCTGAGTTTATGGTGTAAGAGGGACCAGTCTTTGGTAGTTCATGTGACACTCAGAGTATATAAAGAACATCCTTCATAGGTGAAATTCAGCTCAGACCATCATCCCCCAAAGTATAATATTATGCACTGAAAAACATAACTCTTCTCTTTTCAAATGGTTTGGCTCTGTGTCCCCCCACCCAAATCTCATCTTGAATTGTACTCCCATAATTTCCATGTGATATGGGAGGAACCAGGTGGGGAGATCATTTGAATCATGGAGGGGTGGTTTCCTCCATACTGTTCTTGTGGTAATGAATAAGTCTCATGAGATCTGATGGTTTCATCAGGGGTTTCCACTTCAGCATCTTCCTCATTTTTTTTCTTGCCACCACCATGTAAGAAGTGACTTTTGCCTCCTGCCATGATTCTGAGGCCTCCCCAGCCACATGATACTTAAGTCCAGTTAAACCTCTTTTTCTTCCCAGTCTTGGGTATGTCTTTATCAGCAGCATGAAAACAGACTAATACACCTTTCCTTAACTGAAACATGATCTATAAAGTGCCAAATCCAAATAAATAAATAAATAAAATAATAATCTAGGAGCACAAATTTCTATGGGAATGACAGCCTTAACCAAAAACATTAGATAGATAAAGTTAAAATAACATTTCAGGGAAAGAAACAAACTTATAATTCCCAATGAAAAAGATCCCATCTGTGCTTCTTGACACATTATTTTTGTCCTCAAGTTTACATGTTGTATTTACAAATGTTTCTGTTCTCAGATTAATTTTAAAACTTCAAATCAAATATTTAAATGTTTGTATTAAGCATAACTAAATAAATATGAGAATACAAATCTTGAATATTAAATGCATATAGATGAGTAATTTTTCTTTCTAATTGTCAGCCAACACCTGAGTTCAAGTCCATCTAATATCCTAGCAGACACGTCCAGTTCTTTGCTTAACCATCACTTTGCAATTCTCTAAATGTACTACTTTTTCTTCTGCAAGAAAAGTACTGTTTTACATTATCCTTACTTAATTAAATGTTATCATTTTTTCAATAATTTAAAACACAGATTGCAGCAGCATCCTCTCATTCATCTTTCATGCCCAACCAAGTTCTAAAGACACTGCCTTCAAAAATCTCCTATTTTATTAATGTCAAGGTTCTCATTCTCCTCTCAATTACTACATTAAACTCCAAAGTCATTTCTATACCTCAAAGTCTACTTCATTCTCCTTACTCTGATATAGTCATGACATTAATCTTTCTTCTTTTTTTTCTTGAGGCAGAGTTTCACTCTTGTTGCCCAGGCTAGAGTCTGATGGTGCGATCTTGACTCTCTGCAACCTCCACCTCCCGAGTTCAAACAATTCTCCTGCCTCAGCCTCCTGAATAGCTGGAATTACAGGCATGCATCACCACACCCAGCTAATTTTGTATTTTTAGTAGATATGGGGATTCTCCATGTTGGTTAGGCTGGTCTAGACTCCCAACCTTAGGTGATCCGCCTGCCTTGGCCTCCCAAAGTGCAGGGATTACAGGTGTGAGCCACCACACCTGGCTGACATTAAATTTTCTGCTTCACCACTTTCATCATGATATTCCATCACCCTGGATCAAATCCTTAAATAATCTGTCATCACCCGCAGAAACAATTTTCAGCTGTTCAGTGTGTTACTGGGGATAACACTACCTACCTATATTTAGATACATATTAAACTGTATCATTATAATTAGAATGGTTTCCTCAAGTTCTTCAAACAACCCTACATCTCTTATTTCATTTGCTCATTTTTATACTGCACCCCATACCCTACAAGAGTAGTACCCTCCCACATTCTTACTGCCTACTGCATTCTCATACTTCAAGAGCTTACTAAGATCTCCTCTGATACTTTTTGTTACCCTTCCTGTCATCAGAAAAAAATATAGTAGAATGGGGGGAATATATACCCTGAGGCTTTAGGAAACTTTGAATAAAATCCCAGTGCTGTCATCTATCCACTGTAAAAGACAAGTTAAATTCTTGAACCTTGGCTTCATTATCTGCAATATAGGAGAAAATACAGCCTAATTCTCTGACCAATGAAAGATTAAATGAAACAGTGTATGAAAAGTGTTAGCACGGGCAAGTGATTTTACTTGGCCATCTATGAAATATTAAATCCATAATTATAAATATAATCATAAAATAGTTGTTAAAATTATGACTTTGACTCATTAAATGATCCCTATTTATTAAACAAAAAGAAATTTCTATAGCATGCTTTTATTGATACTTAAACATTTTATGAGTTTTGAAAATTGATAATCTATTCCTGAGATATCTGCTACATTTAACTTGAATACTAGTTAACAAAAACAAAAAACAAAAACAAAAATAAAATCCCCTTAAATGACATATCAACAAGTAGCCAGAGTTTAATATATTTAACAGTCAAGAAATTAATGTAAAGATTTTTCAATTCAAATGATCCTGAATAGAAAATTTTGAATCACTCTTTTAGCATTAGGGTTCTCTTAAGTAAAATGATTAATAAAGAAAAGAATAAGGCCAGATGCTGTGGCTCACACCAGTAACTCTAGCACTTTCAGAGACTGAGGCAGGAGGATTGCTTGTGTCCAGGAGTTTGAGGTCAACCTGTTCAACATAGTGAGACCCCATCTCTACAAAACAAATCCAAAATTAGCAGGGTGTGGTAGGTGGTGCTTGTAATCCCAACTACTCAGAAGGCTTCGGCAAGAGGATCAAGGCTGTGGTGAGCTGTGACTGCACCACTGTACTCAGCTAGGCAACAAAGTGAGATCCTGTCAAAAGTCAAAAAAAGAGGAAAGAAAGAAAGGATGAAAGAATGAGAAGGAAGGATGAAAGGAAGGGAGGAAGGGAGGGAGGGGAAGTTTTTTCATATATCCAGCGACGTTTTTCATATATCTAGAGAAAAAAACCTAGGAAATATCTGTGGCTTTTTCTTTTTTTTTGAGACAGAGTCTCGCTCTGACACCAGGCTGGAGTGCAATGACACAATCTTGCCTCACTGCAACGTCCGCCTCCCGGTTCAAGTGATTCTTCCGCCTCAGCCTCCCGAGTAGCTGGGACTACAGGTGTGCGCCACCACGCCCGGCTAATTTTTGTGTTTTTTAGTAGAGATGGGGTTTCACCATGTTGGTCAGGATGATCTGATCTCTTGACCTCGTGATCCACACGCCTCGGCTTCCCAAAGTGCTGGGATTACAGGCGTGAGCCACTGCGCCCACCCTATCTGCGGTTTTTTCAAGACATACATTCTACCTGTGCTAGGAGGGCGATTTGCCTTCTCTAATAGGCAGACAGACCAGCCCTAGACTCCAGTGTGTGACCTGTAAGAAATATGGTGATTGCCAGATTGGCCCTCATTTGAAGAAATTATGAGGAAGTGATGGGGAAAGAAAGGCATTCAGAAGCTTAGAAATAATGCTGAAGTGGGCGCTTTGGTGCTTGCTTCTGTGGCTTACACAAAAACAATCATTTTAAGGAAGGTACTACAGAAACATTTTACCAAATTGACAAAGGTCACTGAACTAGAAATTTCAATCAGGTAGAAAAATATGCTTAAGAACCTGCAGGAAAAAAGCATTTAAAAAAAAGCTTTTGCATATTTATTATTTTTTAAAAAATTGAATAGCTCTCATCATCAAGTTTCCAGTTTAGAGTATATTAAAAATAATAATAATGAGAGGTTAGAATAGTGATGAAATAAAGCACCGGAAAAACAGGAAAAAAAAAAAAGTAGGCATAATGCCTGATATAACAGACAATAGGAGAAAACACACACACATACACACACAAATCAAAAGTATAGCATTCTGGGGCTTTTATTGCAAGTTTTCTCAGCCTTACATATTTCAATTGCTTCAGGGGCATCACTCTATTAGTAACACAATAAAATGACTAGAATCCTTAATGAGAAAGCTTCTAATTTAACTATTTTCTGCAAAAGTATTTCTAAAATGCATTACACGATTCCCCCCCCTTATTATACCAATTAAAATAATATAGACTTTTCCTTTATGTTTCCTGAGGCTACAAAACAGCAAAAATACTTTAATACTTTGAGAATAATCTGTATGATCTCTTTATAAATTATATAGAAATTGCATTCAAGATAAGAAGTATGGCCCACTTGTCTGATGGATTTCAACATCACTATGGATTAATGCCTAGTGACAAATATTAACTATTCAATAATAGTTATTCAATAATAACTATGATTGAACTCTATTATAAAAACTGAATCATATTATTCACTTGTATTACTTAATGTAATAGTCTCAATCACTTTGATAAAGTAACTACAATTATATTCTCAGTTTACACTTGGGATGATTGAAGCATACAGAGGTTAAGTAATCTTCCCAATTTCTCAATGAAAAGGGACAAGGGTATGGGTATTAGTCAGTTTTCATACTGTCAATAAAGACATACCTGAGACTGGGCAATTTACAAAAGAAAAATGCTTAATTGGACTTATAGTTCCACATGGTTGGAGAGGCCTCACAATCATTGTGGAAGGCAAGGAGGAGCAAGTCACATCTTATGTGATGGCAACAGGCAAAAAGAGCTTGTGTAGGAAAACTCCTCCTTATAATAACCATCAGCTCTCATGAGACTTACAATCACAAGAAAGTATGGGAAAGACTTGCCCCCATAATTCAATGACCTTTCACAGGGTCACTCCCATAATACGTGGCACTTCCAGATGAGATTTGGGAGGGGACACAGCCAAACAATACCATTCCACGCTTGACCTCTCTCAAATCTCATGTTCCTCATATTTTGAAACCAATTATGCCTTCCCAACAGTTTCCCAAAATCTTAACTCATTTCCGCATTAACTCAAAAGTCCACAGTCCAAAAGTACCATCTGAGACAAGGCAAGTCTCCGCTGCCTATAGGCCTGTAAAATCAAAAGCAAGTGAGTTACTTCCTAGATTCAATGGTGGTACAGGCATTGGATAGTCATTCCAAATGGGAGACGCTGGCCAAAACAAAGGGGCTGTGGGCCCCATGCAAGTCCAAAATCCAGCAGGGCAGTCAAATCTTAAAGCTTCAAAATGATCTCCTTTGACTCCATGTCTCACATCCAGGTCACACTGAGGCAAAAGGTGGGTTCCCATGGTCTTGGATAGCTCCACCCCTGTGACTTTGCAGGGTCCAGCCCCACTCCTAGCTGCTTTCATGGGCTGGCATTGAGTGTGTATGGCTTTTCCAGGTGCATGGTGCAAGCTGTTGGTGGATCTATCATTCTGGGTCTGGAGGATGGTGGGGGTTCTCTTCTCACAGCTCTACTAGGTGGTGCACTAGTAGTGACCAGTATGGGGGCTCTGACCCCACATTTCCTTTCCACTCTGCCCTAGCAGAAGTTCTCCATGAAGGCCCCTCACTGCAGCAAACTTTTACCTGGGCATCCAGTCATTTCCATACACCTTCCAAAATCTAGGCAGAGGTTCCCAAACCTCAATTATTTACTTCTGTACAACTGCAGGCTCAGTACCACATAGAAGCTGCCAAGGCTTGGGGATTCTGCCCTCTGAAGCAACAGCCCAAGGTATATCTTGGCCCCTTTTAGTCACAGCTGGAGTGGCCTTGAGAGCCCCTCCTGGCACCCATATGCCCAGAATGCAGGACATGGAGTCAAAGGAGATTATTTCAGAGTTTTAAGATTTAATGACTGCCCTGCTAGGTTTCAGACTTGTATGGGGCCTATTGTCTCTTTATTTTGGTTGATTTCTCATTTTTAGAAGAGGAATGTTTGCCCAATGCCTGTACTACTAGTGGATCTTGGAAGTAAACAACTTGTTTTGATTTTACAGGCACTTAGGGGAAAGAGATAAATCTCAGATGAGACTTAGGACTTCGGACCTGATGCTGGAATGAGTTAAGACTTTAGGGGACTTTTAAGGGATTATTGTATTTTGTGATAGGAGAAGGGTATGAGATTTGGGAGATCATGAGAGGAATTACGTGGTTTGGATATGTGTCTCCTCCAAATCTCATGTTGAAATGTAATCCCACATTGTGGGAGGTATTGATAGGGGTGGATCCTCATGAATAGCTTAGCACCATCTCCTTAGTGATGAGTTCTCACTCAGTTCACTCAAGATTTGTTTGTTTAAAAGAATCGGGACTTCCCCCTTTCTTTCTCTTGCTCCCATTCTTGCTGTGTGACACAATATCAGCTCCTCCTTTGTTTTATTCCATGACTGGAAGCTTCCTGAGGCCCTCACCAGGAAGAGATGCCAGTGCAATGCTTCCTGTATAGCCTGCAGAACCATTAACCAAAATAAAAATCTCTTTTTCTTTATAAATTACCTAGCGTCAGGTATTTCTTTATAGCAATGCAAGAATGAACTAACACATTTATGTTCTAAGTTATTAAAAATGTTTTTAATCTATTTCAGGGACATCACTGTAATAATAGAAACATAATACATATTTTGAAGGCTTGCTATATGTCAGACACTATATTATGAACTTTTACAGTCATAATCTCTTTTAATTTTCAAAACAATTTCTGCATCATCATACAGGTAATGAAATGATGCTTAGAGCAGTTAAGTAACTTGTTCAAGGTCACACAGTTAATAAGAAGCTAGAAGTTGAATCCCTGTGTGTCTGAATTCAAAGCCCAGAGCTCTAAATTGTAGCCACTGTAATACAGCAATGTTGTTGGGAGCTTTAAGTACTTCTGGCTTTTCACCCTTACAGCAAATAGCTCAGAAGGATAGGTTTTTACAATTATTGAATGATTTCTTTCTTTGTTTTTCTTATCTCATTATCAGAATCCAGTTTACTTCTCCCACATACATTAGGAAAATAAAGCTTATTAAAATTACCTCTAAATTACAGCTCACAGGATACTAATCACTAGGAAACCACTTCATCTACCCATTGTGATTTGTGAAAACAGAATCTTTGAAGATAATTTTTAAGTAATAATAATAATACTATCCACTCTAGTAATGTACTGGCTAAAAAGAACTTGCCATACTGTTTTATAATCACAGTTTTCCTGGTTAGATTATACAACTATTTAAAGGAAGAAATCATTACTTACTTAGATTTATATCCCTGTCTATGGCAGATCCTTGAGAAAAATCTCTTTTATGAAGCCCAAAATATACACCAGAAACAAGCCTCCTTCCTTACAGGAATCTGGTGACATTAGTCAACTATTTCTACTAGACCTATTGTCCTGAACAAGCTGCCCCAAGACCTGTGTGCCATTTTCCAATATGAGAGACCACAGATGAGAAAAAGGAAGAAAATCATAAAATGAACTTAAGTTTCCTGGGAAAAGCCTTTAACAACATATTTTTATTTGTGCAACTATTTCTATTATGAAACAGAGATAAATTTGTTCTGTGATATCTCAAATGAGGTAAAACAAATTATGTTTGGATTGTTCAAAGGCCCATAACTTGTGCCCTGAAAGGACCAAAGATCTCCCTCCTTAAAACAGGAGCTCTTCTTCAATACTTGTCTATATGGTAAGATGTCCTCATTTGTCAATCCCAGTAATTAAGACCATAATGCTCACGTGGGGTCCAAATTCACTGTGCAACTAAAATATGTGACCTTTAGGCAGAGGACCAGAAAGAGTTAACTTCCAAGTACTGTTTAGTATTGTATTTGATCAGAAAAGAAATGAATAGCAAAACAATTTTGTCTAATCTACGTCTCTTGATGTCCTAAAATTCCTGTCTCATTGTGGTTTCGAAAATCAAAGTAGAGTCTTATCTAGAGATGTCCATCACTCCCGACTTGGAAAAATTTTAGACCCATCTAGAGATGGATGACACTTACTAGCTTTCATTACATATTTGATTTGTTAAATTGGTGAATGTATAAATAACTGATAGGAATAAAAGTTGCTATCATTAATGAAGTATGTGAAGTTGGAGAAAGAAGAAAAAAATCCATCTAAATTGGCTTTATAAATGTGGTGTTTAATTTCTCTTTAAAATTCAATTTGTTTAAATGAATATAGACCATTAGACCCAACAATAGGAAAAGCTGATTACAAATGTTAATTAAAATATTTAAATTTTCTGGGCAAGAGGAGCTACATGGAAAAAAAATATTCACACTCAGGTAATTCTCAGACAACTGCATATAAACTAAAAGGTTAATTTTGTGATAAATAAAGATAGGTGAACAATATGTTGTTTGCATGTCTAGCCATGCTTATTTAATCATACTTTTGAATAAATGTTATTAGATAAAGAATAACAGAAGGACTAAATAAGTATGTCATTATTAAGTGTTTGTTTTCCATGAAGCTACACAAGTATCATTAACTACCAACATAATCTCACTGATACTAATGGGTTTATCCAACAAAACTGATGTGTCTAGGGTGTCAGGTGGTTACAAGAAAAGACAGAAAGGTATTATTTAAAATGAAAATTTCCAGGTACACCCACAGAGATTCTGTTTCAGTATACTTCTTGTAGAGCCCAGGCATATGAACCTTTTAACAAGAATCCTGAGTGATGCCAAGACAAGAGACACAATATTGCTGGGCTTTCTCATATCCTCTGGTTTTATCATAGTTACTAAGTATAACATATAGGGTATGTATTTCCTTCCAATGAATGGAATAAATTGCTGAATATTAGGCTTTGGAGATCCCCTGTTCATACAGATTCACAAAGGTTAAATTACAACATATGCACCATAGGGGTAGTATGTCACTACCTACCCCTTACCACCTTTTATAACAGACAAAATTGTTGGAAAACAACCATGCAACATCTGTTTCTGATGTTTCAAGTTTTGATGGAGCTACCACTGGGAGAAAGCCCAGAATTCTTATAGAAAAAAAAAATCACAATGGCCTATTCATAACAATGTTTATAGTTTCTAATTTTATGTGTATTTCCTTTTATTTCCTTATTTAAATTATCCTGTGCTGAATAATAATCATCTGATCTGTGCACGGGCATTAATTAACTTTTCCTGAAATACATGCCATCATTCTTTCTTTCATTTCTTAACAATATCTTTCTACATGTCTATACTTAATGTAACAAACTGCATTCTTTAGCTATGAAGTAAAATCAAACTTGACATTCATATCTTTAGTTGAAGAGTTTCATCCTCTTAGCTTTTACATGTACTTATTAGCCATTTGGTTGCTAATCAGACCCCTCGCTCAAAGGAAATTACAAAAAGTGCTCAATTTAAATCTATCAAATTTTGTTATTAGAAAGAAGTTCTTATAATTTAGGATGCAGCAGCAAATCACCATGGCATGTGTATACCTATGTAACAATCCTGCACGATCTGCACATGTACCCCAGAACTTAAAGTATAATAAAAAAATTAAAGTATATATCATATGAGGATTTTATCTTGTCCATTATCAGTTGTTGTAGTGTGTACCTTTGAGATATATTTATTAGTGTTATTTTCAGCTTGGTAAATGGGAAGGAGGAACAAGAGATAGAACTAACATCCATAGCCAAGGAAGAATCTATATTAGAATTCCTTGAAAGGTAGATATAAAGAAGCCCTTCTCCCCTATCTTTTATTGTAATTATTTAAAAGGGAAAATATATTACATCTGGAGTAGAGCTAATAATTTTATTAATATATGCAAATCACAAAAAATATAAATTAAAACAGACTATAACCCTTGATTGCTTTGAACAATGTGATCATTGACAGAAATAGTAAAACTTGCAAAAGACGGTAGTTTCAGGATATAGTAGAGTGAGATAGAAAGAATAAGAGTTTGGGCCAGGTGTGGTGGCTCACTCCCATAATCCCAGCACTTTGGGAGGCCGAGGTGGGGGGATCACGAGGTCAAGAGATGGAAACCATCCTGGCCAACATGGTGAAACCCCGTCTCTCCTAAAAAAAAAAAAAAAAAAAAATTAGCTGGGCATGGTGGTGCGTGCCTGTAGTACTAGCTACTCAGGAGGCTGAGGCAGAAGAATTGCTTGAACCTGGGAGGCGGAGTTTGCAGTGAGCCGAGATGGCACCACTGCACTCCAGCCTGGTACCTGGTGACAGAGCGAGACTCTGTCTCAATAAAAAAAAAAGAAAGAAAGAAGAGGAATTTGAGGATAGGGCTAGATAGTTTAATCTCAACTGTAACACGTATCAAATGCTGAGTTTAATTCCCATGGCAGTAGAATAACAATCATTTCTTCATAGTACTATTAGGAAGATTAACTGAAGTAGCACAAAAGGCCTAGGGTAGTACTTGACAGTTGGCTCATTTCCAGCTAATATTCTTTTCATCTCCTCAGCCTCAGGATGGCAGAGGTGACTGTTGTGGTTGCTGTTACTGATGATGCTGTTGTTTTGTTGTTGGATACAAAAGAGACTGATCCCCCACAAAATTCCATTTTACCAACCGTAAATTTGTCTGTTTCCATTTCCAGGGTAAATTTCAACATTTATTTAGGTCAGCAGTTCTCAACCAGGGCAGTTTTGCCCCCCCAGGGAACATCTGAAAATCTGGGAACATTTTTCACTGTCACAACTGGGGAGGGAAGGAGAAGAGTGTGCTACGAGTATCTGTTGGCTGGAGGATAGGGTTGATGCTCAACATCCCACACAAGTCAGTCCTTCCACAACAAAGAATTACTGAGCTCAAAATGTCAATAGTTCCTTGGTTGAGAAAGCCTGACCTAAATTAATAAAGCTGACACATTTATTTTGTTCAGTCAGTAAATACCCATTACACAGAACACATTGCACTGTTTTCCTCTATGGAAATGTTTAAATAATGACAACACTATAAATGCAAAATAATCCATTAGCAAAACAGCTATGCTGTTAATTATTTTGTGAACTGTCAAGATATCAGAGAAACAAGAGCTTCTTGGCAGTTCATTAACTGACACAGCTGTGATTCCAGAAAATGTCTACAAGTCTATCTGCTTAATAAAAAGTGACCCAATTCCTCTGTTCAGTTAAGCTGGAAGAAGTTCTTGACAATGGCCCACAAGAGGCAGTAAATTCATTTCCCTTTAAAGGCGAACCCAGAATTCTAAAGACAAATGGAGGGTGGAAAGTTAACAGGAAATAAAGTAAGTAATAAATGTACCATGAGATTATTGTTTACTTGAATGAAGAGTAAGGAAAAAAATGAAAGCTTTTTGAATTCCACCGAGTTATGAACAAGAGGTGAGCTTCATAAAACATAAAAAGAAGAAGGTTTTAATCAGCAGATTCATACACTTCCCACTCTGAAGCTACATTCTAAAGTTTTATCCTAAGAGGTTTAAATTTTAGAACAAGTATTTAACAAGACCTCTGAATTATCATGTGACTTGATTCGATATTAAAGCTGATTCAGAGAGCTTACATATTTTCAGGTGCTAATGGTAAAAACAATATTTAAATGATATAATTTCATCTTAAATTTCTATCTAATAAACCAATATTGGGTAGGTAGTTTCTATAAGTTTTATCTAACACTATTCATCTTTAGCCTAGCTAAATGGGTTCTAGTTTGATTTATACAATGTATGTCGTAAACAAGGAATGTCATTACTACAAATATCATTGTGTAAAATCAACGGGAGACACTGTTTACCAGTATGGGTTGGTCAAGCTTTTCTAAAGACCTATCTATGGACTTAAGAAGACAATCCTGGGTCTCTCATCACCATCCCCAACACTTCCTCTGTTCATTCACCAGTCTGGCCATTTAGCTGTATTTGTCTCTATACATAGTATCAGGCATGTCCTAACCAAATGTTCTCACTAACCCAGTATAGGTCCCCGCTTTTTCATACAGTTAAATAGACCACCATATACAGACAATGTAAATAGCCATTCTCTTTTCTCTATCGACCCACTTCACCTCTACACTTAATGACAGAAATTAGTACAGAAGAATGAGGTTTTGCCAACAATTAAAGACACCTACATACTGTTTGGGAAATATCTACTGAAAGCACTATACAACCTCCTGTTCTGTATAATGTATGAGGTTTTCTCTCAATAAGTCACGTTTGTCCACAAAAAAAGGTAAGTTTGGCAATTGTTTCAGACTTTAGCCCAGAAAAACTAAACAGAGAGTTACATGGATGTTTCCCTAACAAATCAAGTTCAAAAACATGAAAATAATATAAATTCTAAACATATCAACTCTAAACACATTGGACATGATATATAGTTCTACTAATTTAATCATAGAAAATATCTACTGGGAACATTTGCATTAATAAACACTTTGTTGTTACCCAGTTTCCATCGATATGGACTGAATTGTGTTCCCCACCCCCTCCCAAATTCATCTTGAAATCCTAACCCTTAGTATAGTATCTCAAAATGTGACTGCATCTGGAAATAAGGTTTTTATGGA
The DNA here is from genome assembly GCA_036589455.1 of Ateles fusciceps. NCBI lineage: Eukaryota > Metazoa > Chordata > Mammalia > Primates > Atelidae > Ateles > Ateles fusciceps. Next base: position 10,568,205 of record JAZHEH010000193.1, read on the forward strand.
GGTAAGTAAGGTTAAATGAGGTGATTAGGATGGGCCCTAATCCAATATGACCAGTATCTTCATAAGAAAAGATTGGGACACAGACAAACAGAGGAAAAAGCATGTGAAGACACAAGAAGAAGATGGATATCTGCAAGCCAAAAAGGCCTTAGAAGAATCCAATACTGTCTACACTTTGATTTTGGACTTCTAGCCTCCAAAATTGTGTGAAAATTCTGCTGTTTAAGCCATCCAGCCTGTGGTACTTTGTTAGGGAAATCCTAGCAAACTAATATATTCCTGTAACCTAAACACTCTGATTTGGGAAAGGAAGAACCCATTTACCCTAGATTAATTCCACAACTAAATGTGATTTACTAATGTTGTCCTATCTGCATCTGAAAGAACAAAAAGTAATACAGACAATGCTGCAGTCAGCCAGTCTTTCACTTCTCTTATAACTAAATATATAACAATGCTTATAATAAATTAAATCTAACAAATCAGTTACCTTTTCATTTAATAAAGATAAAGTGATACTTCATTTGGCTTGGAAACAAAATATTTTTTACCAAAAAAGGTGTAAGAGCCAAGAGGTAGATTTTTAGTGGGTCTTTTTGCCACTTAATTTTCAGCACCTAGAGCTATTCCGAACATTGTCAATGCTTAGGCAATAGTTGATGAATGTTTAAATAATCAATAAATTAAAAAATACCAGTAGCTTCTGGTTATTACTGACAAGATGGCAGACTAGCACAAGATGGGTGAATACTACTTCCCCAGTATTCATTCTTAGGACAAAATATAGAAGGAGCCATAGATCTGAGGCATTAAATCTGTCCATACAATCTATCCATCATTGTAAGAACTCTGGGAAACATTCTTGTGGGATGATGACACCCTGTGGCCAAGAGTGGCCAGGCACAGCATCAGAGGATAATATGGGGGAGGGACCTAGCTAGTGCATTGCCTGGACATTGTCTTGGAAGAGTCATTGTCTGTACCATACCATTTCCCAGACAGAAACCAGCAGTCACAACATATGTATATCAAAGATATCTAACCAAAGGCAATAAAAATCAGCAATAAGTAACAAAAGAGGAATTGAAAAAAATGTGTCTAGAAACCAAATAAAAGACTACTAGACAACATATACTAAAAAGGAAAAGAAAAATTATAGGAGAATTTAAGCTGAAAAATACATGTCGAAATGTATGGGACATTTATAAAGTACCACGTAAAAGGAAAGTTGTTTTAAGTATGTCCATCAAAAAAGAACAAGTGTTAAAAAAAGAAATTGGGCCAATCATTAAGCTCTAAAAAGGCAACAGAGCAAACCCAGTGAAACAAAGGAGGAAAATAATAAAGATGCTAGGAAAAAAAAAAAAATAGAAATCTAACCCACCAGAAAAAAAAAAATAGGAAAAATTTAAAAACTTGAAGAAACTTGAAGCTTTAAGGAAATTAATAGATGAATAGACTCTGACAAACTAATCCAAAATGACTGAGCAAAATTCAGAATAAGAAAGACATTATAAGAACAAGAGAGAGGAAGAGAATGGAGGAGGATGGGAGAGAAAAAAAGAAAGAGAGAGATAATAAAAATAACCAAAAAAGAGAAATTGACAGAGAAGTAACTATAGACACAAAGAGATTAAAATGATAATATAATAATATGAGTACTAATTTGGTACTGAAATTGAAAATCTAGACAAAAGATATATTTCTGAAAAAATATAAAATTTCAAATTGGTATAAAAGGAAATTTAAAACTTGAATATATTTATAAGTATTAAAGAAATTGAAAAGGCAAGTCTCCTTCTTCCCCAAATTTCCTAGCTCTATTGATTTTTAGTTGTATTCTAAAAATGTATCAAACTATCATGAAACAAATGATTCTTACCTTTTAAATAAAAACAGAGAAAGAAACAAATCTAGTTTCCATCCAGCATAATATTAATTTCAAAATTAGGTAAAGATAGTAAAAAAAAAAAAACTACAAGCCTATTCAATTAGGAATATATGTACAAATTCCAAAATGAGATATTAGCCAAATGAAAAACTGTATTAAAATATGATCAAGTAAGGTTTATCCAGATCTATAAGACAATTTTAGCACAAAAATGCATCAATTCACTATATTAGTATAGTAACCAAGAGAAAGCATATAATTATTTCAAGAGAGAGAAAAAAATAAATTGAATATAAATTTTAAAACTCATTTATGATTACAAAAGAAGTCCATTCCTAGAAAACTAGGAATAGAAGAGAATATCCTAAACTTGGTGATGGTTATGAACCAAATGTCTATGAACCAAATGTCTAATTAAGCTTAAACATTACATTTAAGGGAAAACCTTTACACACATTCCTTTTACAGTAAAATTAACATAGGCATTCATATAAAATTGTACATTGAATTTCAGGGAAATGACAAATTATAAGAAGTCTAAGAACTGCAATATTATATATGCTTTGGGTAATACTATAAATCCTGGCAAGTTCTATTTAAAAAAGAAAAAGAAATAAAAATGGAAATACTGGAAATGGAACAAAACTATAATGTAGATAATATAATGGTCTAAAATAGGAAAAAAATGGAATTAACAGGCAAACTATTGAAACTAACAAAAGAGTGTGAGAAAAGATCAATTTATAAAACTCATGAATATCTCTCTCCACTAGAAATAACCAAATAACCATCTATAGAATATAATCAGTAATAAAATACTCTTCATACTAGAAAAAGAAACCTACAAGGACTCAACTTAAGAAAGAATGCACAAAACCACACTAATAAAAATAGTATATAATATTAACAAAACTAGACAAATGAAACAAAGTAGAGAGACTCAGAAATTATCCAAACCAATGAAAGAGAACTTAATATACAATTAAGTTTATATCACAAGTCAAAGTGATGAGTAATGTCACAGCATACATTAAATAGAAAAAAAATCATATACAGAAAAAAATATAACAACACTGGATTTCTACCTTTGAATACAACATACAAGAGTATTCCAAATGATTAGAAGACCTTAATATGAAAAATAAAACTATGAAGTTAATAAAATAATTGTACATGTTTCCCTTGTCATTTTTGACATCTTACGATAGTAGTGGAGGCCTAATTATTACTTTGAAAAGTAAAATAAGCCTAAGGGATTGGGCTGAGTAATAATGACATCACAATTCAGAGATCAGGGTACATGAAATATAATGAAAATTAATTTGTCCAAATAAGCGTAAAAGAAAATCATTCTATCATGAATTTTTTAATATAAATAGAAATTTGATGAAAACATTTTTTAAATGTTACATTTAAGTGTACTTGTTTTAAAGTAATTATAAGCAGAATTTTCAAAAGGTTATACACAGCAAAAACATGTACCTCAAGACTTATTTTACTTTCAGTGTAGTTTCATTTATGATAAGAAGTGATGATCTATATAGAAAACAATTTCATTTTGATCACTAATGCCTTCATGGGGAAAAGAGAAGTGGCCTAGAAGTCAGGAGCCTAATTTTGCCTCCAGTCAGAATTAACACTCTGATCAAGTCACTTGCCCACTCTGGGCTTCATTCTTCTCATACAGGAGTTAGGAAATTAATCAAAATACTGATGAGTGTTATCAGTATTTGGGAGATTATAGTTCCATTCGAGAATCTCATGAACACTAGGAACCTCCTTGTCTCCTAAAAGCGTGTACAATATTATACACATAAAATTGTAAAACAAATGTCAGGGTGTCCACAGACCTCCAAGAGGTCCCTATACCTCAGATTAAATATGTTTAAACTAGAAAAGACATATAATTCCTTTCAACTCCAAAAGGAAAACAAGTAGACGAATGTGTCAGAGCAGATTAATACATTTTTGGCTTGTGTACAGAAGGCACAGAATGGTCATTTAAAGACCACACTGAAATATAAACAGATGTTGTCAGATGACAGAGAAGGAGGGAGATTACAAATTCTGGACTTAACTTAGACATATTAAACCAAACACGCCACTTACATATTAACATGGAAATTTCTAGTAGGGTCTGGGTGTACCAGTAGGTATGGCACTCAAAGGAGAAGTCCATACTATGGATATAAATCTGGGAGCTATCTGCCCATAAGCGATCATTGCATCATGGTGAGTAGATCTCAGGTGGCATGGGGATGGTGAGAAAGGAGACAGAGAAGAACTAATGTAACTCCAGTATCTAAATAGTAGGTAAAGAATTATGAAATTACAAAGGAAGCAAACGGAAGAGCCAAAGAGATAAGCAGTGTTGTGTCATAAAATCAAGGACCCTAAAAATATCCCTTCTGGATGGATTAAAAGAAAAATTACTCTTTCTTCTGTCTGACGCTGGACCATGCTTTTGTGCAAGTCTTGGACAAATAATCACACATTAGATTTTAGTTCCTAATTTAGCACAAGCTGAACAGCCACGTGCAACAACTCTGCACAGAAGCAAAGAGAGGGTGTGTTTCAAGTCAGAGTGGTAATCAGTGTCAAATGCTGATAAGATACGGACATAAGTGAGGAAAGAAATACCCTACTGGATTTAATGGTATGGATAGAAAACAGTGGAGACCTTTGAAGGGGCTGTTTTGGAGGCATGCTCAGGACAACAAGCCAAATTGGCATGTGCCGAGATGTGAGAATCAACAGAAAGCAAAAAAATGGAAACAATGGCATAAAAATACACACCATTCAAAAAGTTCAGCTGGGTAGGATGGTAGTTGGTTAAACATAAGGAGTAACTTTGTGGACATTTCATTATTGTTTTTAATTAAAGGAACTCAATGTTAAGTTTAAAAAGTAATGGGAAACATGTAATTGAGACGGAGAGAAGCTGAATGTCCAAAAATAGAAGGAATAATCATTAATATAATATTCCTAGCAAGATTGTAGGTAATAGAACCCAGAGCACAGAATGGAATAACTGTCCTAGGATAGAAGGGATAGTTTCTCTACTATTCGAACAGAAAGGAAGGCAGATAACATGGGTCCAGTGTGGATAGGTTTATATCCCTGGCAGCAGGAAGATGAAGAAGCAGAAAGATTAATAAATTGCAATGGGTTTATTTTTCTTGACAGAGATATTTACTACGAATGATGATGAGGAATGGGTGATGTAACTGGGGGTTTCAGAAAAAAAACACAAAAAATAAAGTTATAGTAAGAATGTACTGTGAAAATTAGAAGTCTTACCAGAGAATCACGGGAGAACTATCAGCCAGTACTAAAGGTCTATTTAAAGCTGGTCATCATGGATTTAGAAATAAACTGCTTTGTTTTGTGACTTCCTTAAATGGTTTTAGGTTGGTTGGTTAAAGCAGGGAAAAGTTGCCAGTTGGTACCAATTAGAGCTGTGGTCAGAAGAAGAAGTGGAAAAAAGAAAAAAGACAGAGGAGCAAGAGTGTTCATGATACTTCCAGGAGTGTCACTGCAGTTAAAAAACTGTAATATAAACTAGATAACAAGAGCAGTGAACAAAAGACAGATGGATTGAAAGAAAGTGGTTATAATAGAGTAATTACACAAGTTGGAAAGGAGTATCTTATGGCCCATGAAATTCTGAACTAATAGTTTTAGAGGTGGAGCAAATATGTATACATAGCATATGATCTATCCTTGTTGTCCTGAATTAATGACAAAATACATGGAGCCAAATTGTGCCCCATCACCAACCTTTTTGTCTCCCCTTGGTGATCCTTCTACCTAGAATGTTTATTGGTGACCCTCCTTCCATGAGGGTATATTTGAATAGATGTAAAAATTCTCATGGATATGACTATGACTTTAATATCCAACTTAATATGATAAACTAGACTCACTATTTCCCTCCTGCTCCTGAATCAGTCCTTCCTCTCAACTTCCATATTCTAGTAAGCTCTCCTAGGCGCTAACCACTGAAGCATTTGACTCACCTTTTACTCCACCTCCCCACCTCCCCTGTAATCATCAGCCTGTAAGCCCTGATGATTATTTCTCTTTCTTGTCATCAGTTGCAGACTCTATGATTATTTACACACAATATTTAAGAGACCTTCAAACTTATTAGAAGTAAAAAATGAATAAAAAATCATCATATAGAAAAACTTTACAATTTGTAAGAATAGATATTAAGAAACCACTGACAAAATTAATCCCTCTTAATTTTTACAATTTTTGTTTCTTTTAAATTAACAAACTATTTTGGAGCAGTTTTAGGTTAACAGCAAAACCAAATAGAAAGTATAGAAAGTTCTTATACACCCCCATTCTCACAAAAGCACAATAATTATTTCTTCAATTTCTCTCATATCCATCCCCCTCTTTCCCAAAGGCCTTTTTTGTTGTTTTATATATATATACATACATATATATATGCATAAACAGAATATATATATATATATAACAACAGACCCCAGTGTGTGATGCTCCCCTCCCTGTGTACATGTGTTCTCATTGTTCAACATCTGCCTATGAGTGAGAACATGCAGTGTCTGATTTTCTGTTCTTGTCAGTTTGCTGAGAATGATGGTTTCCAGATTCTTCCATGTCCCTACAAAGGGCACGAACTCATTGTTTTTTATGGCTGCGTAGTATTCCGTGGTGTATATGTGCTCCTTTCATGTCTTCCTTTGTCTCAGTTATCTTTAATATTTGCTATTATCTTCAGGATAAAGATCTTATTTATTTTGTTTTCTCACCTATATTGTAAATCCCCTAAGGTAAGAATGATATCTATGATACAAACATTTTGTATCCTTCTTTCAAGAGTCTAGCCTATAATGATTACTCAATCAACATCTGTGAATTTAATACAGTCACCAGAATCCAGCAATGCTGAGCTTCATGAAAATTTTAATTTAAAAAAAAAACAAAACACCTTACTCAATGTCTTCCAAAGAATATTCTAGTCTCCTGTACCCAATTCTTATCAGGATAGCTTTTGGCAGATATACTCTTAGGTTACCAGAAATCCATGATATTTATCAGCCATTACTCTAAGATGGTCTTTTGGATTTTCTTAACTGAGATTTGTGACCGTAGCATTTTTCAGACTGATGTTTCCTCCACATCGCTATATTGATTCTGCTAAGTGATCTGTAATTTTTTATTATTTGTTCTACGACACCTTGACAGCTTAGCTGTTGGTCAAAAAAGTGGCTCAAATTTGAGAGCTTGAACATCTGTAATCTCTGGGATATAAGAGCATGGGCTTCCCTCAACAAAATTATGAAATATAGTACATGATATTTGTTTTCCACAAAGCTCTGCTTTTACCCCATGTTCTTCTCAAATTCCTTTTCCTCTATATCAAACTCAAGTTAAAAAGTCTTTACGTCCTTTCTCTCTTTATCCTTATTAAAACATTTTATTGAAGCCAGTATTTTATTTCTATATCTACAATCTACTATATAGAAATAGATATTAATTATTAGCTCTTCTTTTTTAATAATTACAATTTATTTGTAATTATAAAATAAATACAGGCTGCAATTAAAGATTTGTAAAAAAAAAAAAGTTATTTAAATATCCATTATCCTACAATGTAGATATAATTAAGTGCATTTCCTACGATGTTGTTTAATGAATGGATATTTGCTTATTTTTAAATATGGTTAACAGCATTCTACACATAGAGATCTCTGTCCTCTTTTCACTTAATAGTTTAGCAAGGCCATAATTTTTCTCAGAATCCACTTGTTTATACTAGATAAGTTCTAAAACAATATGGGAAGCTTCTTGGAGAATATCCCCCAAGTACTATCTCCCAGAGATCTGAATTCAGTAGTGAACAAATACCCAATTTTTGCCAGCATCTCAGATGATACTACTATTAAGTACCCCAGACTACCACAGCTTTATTTATTTCTTTACTCATCCTCGAAGAAGCAACTGGTTGCATCAATTACTCTTCTATCAGTATCCTTAACTAGCTATGATCTGGTTTTCATAACACGCAAAGTAAGAATTCACAAATGAGATCAATCCCATTACCTTCCCGCTCTACTAATGCATCCACACCAGACTACCTCCACTTCTACAATTTATTACCACTACAAGTTTATAATTTTCTTTCATTATCTCTAAAATCACTGGTAAACTCCTAGTTGGCAAATCTAATTGATATTTTCAGTCTTAATCTATAATCAACTCTCTGGAACATTTATATTTTTAAATATTCACTTCTTTGCACTTGAAATTTGTTTCTCCCATAGCTTCCATAACCAACTCTTCTCTTCTGTTACTTCTAATGTCTAACTGGCCCATCACAATAACATTTCCAGGCTCCTCTTTACCTCCATTCAAGAACCTCAACACAGTTCTCTTTCTCTCCAAACTCACTGATTATACATCTAACCTCCAGAGCTTGCATACGGAACATTTCCACCTGAAACTTACACAGATACCTTAAATTTTAATGGATCTAAAATTGACTTTATTATCTTCTCCTTAGGGACAGAAGCAGGGCCGCATTCATCCAGTATATCCTCTGTAAGATAAGGCCATCACCAACTCTGGAGTCATTCCCTTAATCTTTTTCTCAGTCTTCTCCACATCCAATAGATCACAAAGCCTGACCTAAGACACAGGAGCAGATGATCTAATCAGACTCCCATGAATTGGAGATAAGAATATAAACTTTCACTAATAATTTCAAGAGTACAGGACTAGATGAAACAAAGAGAGGTCTGGGACAGCCCACTTGGTTTCCCAGTTTCTTCTGTTCCATATGGGACATTCATTCTCCGACTCAGAATGACTGATGAGAAATCGAAGGGAGGTTTTATGGAGCTCTTCACAGATGGGAGTATAAAAGTCATAAAACTTCTACATTTTACATCCCCAAAGGAAAATGAATAGTTTGTATTCTCCAGTGAGCCATACCCCATAGATTCTATACTTATTTATAGAATGATATTCTCCAGTGAGCCATACCCCATAGATTCTATACTTATTTACTACAAGACATTCCCTAACTAGGGCAACCTGGTAAAGGCCTTCACTAGATAAAGTCTCTTCCTCCTAGAAATATCATTCTTCTTTTACTTGACCAACCAGTTGACATGAAGATTAGATCGAGTCACCTATTTCCTCTTCTTTTCCCTCAAGATAAACCCCTAGTAAAAGAAATGAATGACTCATAGGCCAGCTGCCAGCTGTCTTAACTTCCTTCCTCTCAAAGTTCACTTGGTTATACCACCTTTTTAGGACTAGAATTTGTCCCTTATTCCCTGTCTCCATTAATGCTCATCTGACTCATCTCTAGCCTCAATGTTTTCAATACCCACCAACTATCCAAACATATTTAGTTTCTTCAATTCTATGTGCAGTCTGCTGCCATAGTTGCTTGCTGAAAATGTACATTCTGGTATAAAATCCTTTGCCTGGTATCTAATGTGTTACATCATATTTCCTTTGCCTGCATTTCCAGAATTTTCCTTCTAACACATCCCCTGTTATCCAGCCAAATCAAACTATTCCCTGAACATGCCATTTTTGCATGAACTAGCAAAGCTCCCAAGCTCTGTCACATGAATCCCCCACATTTCTGTCAATAATTTGCAATGTCACCTTTTCTCTAATGCCCTCCCTGAACTCTCCATTCAGTTCAAGGCAATTACCTCCTTCTCTGTTTCACCATAACTGTCTATAAATAATAAGTAAAATAGTTAACTTCAGTGAGCCTTGACTTTGAAAAAGGTACCAGGCCAAGTGCTTTCTATGCATCACATTGTTTAATCTTCGGAGTAACTCTCTGAAAATGTACTATTATTCTGATAATTTTACAAAAGGGAAACGAAAGTACAGAGTGAATAAATGATTTAGCCAAAGTTACACAGTTATTAACTAACGGAATTAGGGTATAAATGCAGCCCTGGTTTACTCCACAATACTCCTACTTAAACCCAGTCATAAGATGTCTCTACTCACCCATCACACAGCTTCCCTACTTAAATCAATAAACATTTGCTAAGTGACAACTTGCTGCCAGGCACAGTGTGAGGATTTAATAAGCATGGAGAGTAAGTTGAATAAAAAAAGAAAGCACTGTCTCTAACTGAAGAAATCATCAGTTTTAAAAGCCTACCTAACATACCATCTTTCACAACTTCACGCCAGAAACAGTACTGTCAGACACAGTGTAAGACTTTACTCCATAGGGCAGACAGACCAGATCTAATGTGAAATTATCTCCCTTAACTTGACTGGCCAAATCACCAACTTCAGGATTCACAAGGAATTTCTCTGGGGAACTTACAGTCACCTAGAAATTGCTGTCATTCATGGAATTTTGTGGGATTATTTATTATAATTTATAGGCATTATCGTAATTGTCATCTATCTGTCCTATATCTTGCACTTCACTGATTCAAGTTCATTATCCAATGACAAGCAAAAGTTATCCACCTGGCAAGTAACTGGCATAGAACCTTCAACTTGTATCTTACCTAAATTGTGGAGAATAGAATAGCTGCTAATCTAATTTCTTCCTTGTATTTTACTTCAAAGCTATTTATGGGTTTTTTTTTCACTACTGACTCAATTTATATAGTACAATTCAAATGAAATGCTAAAAACACCTAGCAAGTGTCTTCTCTTTATACTCACATCATTCTTCAAACGGGAGATGGGGAAATAATCTCAAGGTATTTAAGTGATTTTCATGAAATTAGTAACTATAAAGCTGTAAAAACAAAGGGTAAGCAAGCAGCCATATATTCAAAACAGGGTACATTAATCGGATCACCAAGACCTCCTTCTGTAAACAAATTGATGGCATTACATATAAAGAGAAACAGAGAGAGATGGACAGAGTAAGAGACAAAGAGGAGAGACTAGTCTATATTAACAGGAAAAAAAGACATAAAAATAAGATCTATAGTCCTGAGCTTTATATTTTTAAAAGGCTATAAAATATTTTGAGACAATCTTAGAAATATGATTATGAATGATGTGTCAGATATTGCCAAGAAATATTATTTATCTTGCCAGGGTTGATAATGGAATAGTGGCTATATGTTTTTAAATATGCATCTTTTTCAGATACTAAAGTATACAGGGCTGAAATAACACAATATTTAGGGTTTGCTTTAAAGCTCTTCAGAAAAAAAAAAACAGACATGAAGTGGTATTTTGGTTGTTATTGAACCTAGGAGTTGTATATGTGGGAGTCTTTATAAACAATTCTGTCTTTTCCATGATGTTCCATGATGTTTAAATTTGCATAATATAAACTTCAAAAAAATGACAGTAACATCTAAGCAGGGACTACAAAACTGCAGCCTTAGCAAAAGGTACAACTGGTGCTCTTTCACACGAAGGCCACTACTCTGCTGACACAGCTGGCATCTTCCTCCAAAACCATTAATTTAAGAGGAGAAAAGAATGATTCACAGAGGTCACAAAATAAAGAGCCTTCAACCCTAAATTTTACATTACTCAAGATTTTGGTTTCCCTTAAGTCACTCATGAAACTGTCCAGAAGTGCACAATGATTTTGAAGGAATTTTTTTTTTTTTTTTTCTGAAGAAACTTCAAGATTGGCCATATATAGCTTGGGTTATTTAACCCTTAAAACAACTCACAAGTCCCATACCTGCAAGTTGGAAAATGAGCTGTGTATTTGTGCAGAAGCAAAGAGAGTAGATACTGCCCAATGTGCCTCTAGAGGTGGCCAAGGAGGACAATTAACAGGAAAGAATCTGCCAGAAGGCAAAGAAAGGAATTACGAAGGACAAATAATAGGCAAGAAAGTTTTACTCAATGGCAGAACTAAGTGCTGCCAGATAGATTTAACAAAAAATGTATTCTATTGCAAGAAAAACAAGTCTGTTATGTCTGCATAGCAGGATTTGCTATTGACCTGTGGCTGCTGTGAGTTTCCCATTTTCCCATTCTAGGAACAAAAGCTTTCAGTAAAGCTATCTTGGTCGTATTCAATATTATTTATTGAATGTATTGGTGGCAAGTAACATATATTAACATATTACCCACAGGTGGCCATTTCACAAGGAATCACATTCAGACCTCATACAAGGCCCAAAGATGGCAGGCTAGCTGATGAGGCGTGAGGAAGGCAGGCTGATGAGGTTTAGGGGTGTCCCTTTTAGGAGAGGTTTAATAAATATTTATTTGCATCAAAGGTAATTTCATTATATTAAGCAGGAGCATGTGCTGATGATGCTATTGCTGTGGTTCGAATTTTAATAGGGAAAGAAAGCAGCTGTATATGTTTGTTCTCACACTGCTAATAAAGACATACCCAAGACTGGGTAATTTATAAAGGAGAGAAGTTTAATGAATTCACAGTTCCACATGGCTGGGGAAGCCTCACAATCCTGGCAGAAGGCAAATGAGGGGTAAAGTCACATCTTACATGGTGGCAACCAAGAGAGTGTGTACAAGGGAACTCTCCTTTATAAAACCATCAGATTTCATGAGATTTATTCACTATCATGAGAATACCATGGGAAAGACCTGCCCCTATGGTTCAATTACCTCCCACAGGGTCCCTCCCACAACATGTGGGAATTATGGGAGCTACAATTCAAGATGAGATTTGGGTGGGGATATAGCCAAACCATATCAGCATCCAAAGTGATAGAGCATAGTGGATCCTCTTGACCAGCTCACTCAAAATCTTTCCACATTTTTAATTTTAAAAAACTGGAGGGTTTTTAAAAACTAAAATCCAATCATTAGTAATTAGAACAATAAAATATCACATTTCACTTTACTCTTGCAACAATAAAAACTAAATTTTGCAAAGTGTTAGCAGGGAAGTGGAAATGACAGAATCCTCATGTACTGCTGCTAGGAATGTAGACTGGTGCTCTCATTTGTACAACAAATTGACAATACTTAGTCAAATGACATATAAGCATATCCAGTGTCCCAGCAATTCCCCTCCTAAAGAATTTTCACACAGGTCCACACTGGATGCGGTCATGATCAGACTGAAGGTAAGCTGAGTACAGATCAGCGTGGAAGAGATTAGTTAGGTAAAATACATGCTAAGAAGTAACATTCCACCCTCAGAACCAACCAATTGGCTTAGACAGACACATGAAAATGAAGTTCCCTTAAAAGGAAAGCACTAATGAGAGAGATCTCATATATATAAATTAAAAATATAAGCAAGATAAAACAGAATACTCATTGTCCAAGGACACATATAAACATAAGGATCTGCATTCAATATATTAGACTGGTTACCTATGGGAGATAAAGTTGTAGAGATTAAGTGGTTTAAACGTCAAAAATAATTAATAACAATGTCTTTTCACAGACCAATGATGATAGTGTGCTATGAAAATTTGTTGCTATTGTTTTGTTTTTAAAGCTTTATTTTCTACACCCTCTTATAACCTGGGATCCACAAGTAATTCAGGTTCCCCAACTAAACACTCTGGTGAACTGAGGCATAAGAGGAAACCAGAAGTGAGTTGATGATCTTACTTTGACTGGCATGGATGATGGCACAGATCGTGGAGCTAGATCCTGCAGCTGCACCTGACTTCCTGATTCTGAGCTCCCAGGTCCTTGTAAGACAGCAAGTCCCTCAGTAGCCCTATTCTAGGATGTGGTTGTGAATCATTCCTAGAAGCTCAGCCCTCCCAGTCAATCTATGAGCAATACACTATACATAATAAATCCTTCTCAGCTTAAACTAGCAAGAGGGAAGTTTGTCGTCTGTAACTTAAGATCTCTGAAAAATAGAGGGAGTTTGAAAAACATTGCCTGCTCAAGCTTTTCCCATATTTTTTACAAGATAAAGACTTTGAAAACTCCCATAGTAGTTTTCTAGGGCTGTTATAACCAAGTACCACAAACTGGGTGGTTGCAACAACAGAAATGTATTATCTCAAAGTTCTGAAGGCTGAGAGTCTGAGATCAAGGTGTCGGCAAGGTTGGTCTCCTCCTGAGAACCATGAGGAGAAATCTGTTCCATGCTTCTCTCCTAGATTCTGATGGATTGCTAGCAATTTTTAGCATTCCTGAAATACCACCTATATAGAAAATATCATTCCTGTAGAAACATCACTTCTGTCTCTGCACTCATGTTCACATGGTGTTCTCCCTGTGTGTGTTCATGTATTATCTCTACCCTGAGTAGAAATTTCTCCTTTTAATAAGGATATTAATCATATTAAATTAGGGCATACCCTAATGACTGCATTTTAACTTGATTACCTCTGTAAAGCACTGTTTCCAGAAAAGGTCAGGTGGTGGGGAGGCAGGGGTAGAATTTCAAAATATTTCTGGGGGGGAGAACATAATTCATTGCATAAAATCTTGCATGTAATTTAACAAAAAATATAACCATTAGTCCCTAGACTCCAGTGATCATACTATAACTACGGAGTAAATCCTTTTTATCCTTTTTTTTAGGTTAGCCAAATGACCAGAAAGATGATCACTTTCAAAAGACTGCATTTTTCTCTAAACAGGCCATTTTTTAGGAAAGGATCAATGTCAACCACAGTTCACAGGGCAAATATTTTTAACGGCCAGTAGTAGCCAGAGTCATACTGATGCTCTCCCAAAACACGCTTCTGTGTGTGTCTGCACACACACACACATCATACCTAGACCCTTGTCAGAAGTTAGTAGGAGATACAGTGAGTCTTCAGTCATGAGCTTGGCCTTCACACAGAGCTTCAACATTTGTATCTTACGTATCTATGCAGTGTGGCATTCACCTACCATGTGCAATCTAAAATCAAGTAGTGGATGTATCCTACAAATCTACAAGTCATGGTCCCAGTCATGAAAGATAGGAAATATGTTCACTACTATTTACTACCACATCTTCAACATCTAAGAGGCTGCTTAGTTTATAATATCGGTTAATGAATGCATGAACAAATATAAATGAACTAAAGAAGAGATATGATTCAGTAGCTTAAAATTAATCTAATCTGGATTTCCCTCAGTTTGATAGTTTTTATGTTTCAGCATTTTTTTTGAAAATCGTTAAATGAAATAAGAGCATGAAAAGGTGTTTCACCTTAGTCAATGTTTTATTAATAGCAATATACTCAACACATTTTTAAGAGAAATGACAGGGCCAGGCGCAGTGGCTCACACTTGTAATCCCAGCACTTTGGAAGGTCGAGGAGGGCAGATTACGAGGTCAGGAGTTCGAGACCAGCCTGGCCAAGATGGTAAAACCCCATCTCTCCTAAAAATACAAAAATTAGCCAAGTGTGGTGGTGCTCGCCTGTAGTCCCAGCTACTTAGGAGGCTGAGGCAGAAGAATTGCTTGAACCCAGGAGGCAGTGGTTGCAGTGAGCTGAGATCATGCCACTGCACTCCAGCCTGGGCAACAAAGCGAGTCTCCATCTCAAAAAAAAAAAAAAAGAAAGAAAGAAAAGAAAAGAAATGACAGCCCGACACACTAAAATAAAGACAAATACTCTATTTTTATTTAGCACAGATTACTTGACACACAATACATATGGCATTATGTGGAGGTAAGGTGAAAAGACAATCAATTTCTACCATTTTCTTCCTGAAGAACTGAAGTATAGAAAAGTAAAGCAGCACAAAATTAAACAAATCTACATACTGATGAAGGTTAAGAATATAGCCCAACGACTTCGAGTGCTACATCTCTTCTTTTTTACTTAAATTAGAATCACCGTGAGAGGGATTCTTCCCCAAAACCACCATATAAATGATACCAATAATTTGCAACCACTATGCCTGCTTCCTCCCACCACTCACTATAAAGCTGCCACTGTAGCAACTGTTATCAAAACCAAAGTCACTTTAGAATCATATCCAGGAATCCTTATCATCCACCTGCAAGAAGACATGCTAGGTGCAGACTCACCAACCAGAAGAAAAGAGATCAGAATATTGGAGAATTATTTTGAATGTCTGCCAGCATCTGCCTCAGATCTCTCTGCTTTCTTCAAATACCTAGACTTTTAGCAACTAGAAAACTTA
Source organism: Ateles fusciceps (assembly GCA_036589455.1). Taxonomy (NCBI): domain Eukaryota; kingdom Metazoa; phylum Chordata; class Mammalia; order Primates; family Atelidae; genus Ateles; species Ateles fusciceps. Next base: position 10,584,136 of record JAZHEH010000193.1, read on the forward strand.
TACTGAAAATTTGTCAGAGTGGTTTCGATAGGAGCTGACTGAGTTGACAGCTAACATAGTTTTCCTAAATTTGTGAAGATATGTATTTGAATCCAAAATCTAGCCTGAAATTCTGGCCAAATGCCTAGACTCTGGGCAGTATTTGAGCCCACCTGGCTCTGTGACAATTTGTTATTTTGTGTAAAACTGTTGAAAATGCAAACTAAAAGCCCTCATCAGAAATATAAATAAAGATTAAGAAGTGCTTTGCCCTATAGTTTGAGACAATTTCCACTGACTACAAGTATTATTTTTAATGTGTCATAATTAACCAGTGACCAGTACTAGACTTGGAAGAGTACATTTTTCCACCTAATCAATGAAAAGCCAACTAGAATAAACTTAATTTAATAATATGTTAAAATAGATTTTATGTTTAGCGGGTCAATAATTTTAAAAAGTAAGAACTAATTAATGATAACATGACCATTTCAGGGCAGTTTTTATATAGGTGTTGCTTTCATCTTCCTTAAAAAGAAATCCAGTACTGAGATTTATTACAAAGAAATGGGATTGCCTATGTATTATTCTGAGGCCCTTAAATTAATAAATGGCAAAAGCTAACACATACTGAGCTTTTAATTTGTACCTGATACTATTCTAAGTATTTTATATGGATCGCTTTACTTGATCCTCATAACAAAGCTTTAAAGTGAATATGATTGTTTCTCTCACTTTCCCTTCAGGAGGGAGCATGAAATTATTTTCCCGATCTCAAAGCTAGAGCCAGAATTTTTCAAGGGATCTGATTTAGAAGTATTAAACCATTCATTGTGTTCAAGTATTCACCTCTTAGAAGTACAGGCCAACAGATTCTGGCATTGTCACTCCAGAAACAGTAATATTTTCCCTATTTTACATACACCAAATGTTAGAAAGCACACCTAATTACGCCAAATGATGAGACAGAGCAATATAATATGAATCTTATTCTCAAGGTTTTTGATATTTATTTTTAAATATAGGGTCTTGCTCTGTTGCCCAGGCTGGAGTGCAGTGGCATGATCTTGGCTCACTACAACCTGTGCCACCTGAGTTCAAGGGATTCTTGTGCCTCAGTCTCCCACATAGCTGTGATTACAGGCGCCCACCACGATGACCAGCTAATTTTTGTATTTTTAGTAGAGATGGCGTTTCACCATGTTGGCCAGGCTGGCTTCAAAGTCCTAGCCTCAAGTGATCTGCCCGCTTTGGACTCCCAAAGTGCTAGGATGACAGGCGTGAGCCACAGTGCCTAGCTTCCACCAGTAATTTAAATATAAAGAAGTGTGTGTGTGTGTGTGTGTGTGTGTGCAAGTGCATGTGTGTGTTTACAAATCAAACAACTTCATTTATAACATTATTTTACTCTGTCCCATATTTAGTTAATATTTTACTTATTTTCATTCTGTATAGGTGCTTATGTAACAACTTCTCATGTCAATACTCCTGCCTTTTGCCCTCTTACTAATGTACTAAATAACCTCTCTATAAAATAATTCACAATTACATAAAGTTTATTGCAATTACCTTAAACACAAGGTCTCTGTCTTATTCATATTTGTATGTCTTGCCCATGCTTTAGCCTGGTAGTTGTTCAATAAATGCCTTCAAGTTGAAGAGAAACTAAACCTCAAATTCAGTAACAACCTAATGGAAACTCCAACAACTCTAGTTCTTTCCTTAATTCACACTTTCATTCAGAAAACAAATACTTTTATTTTTATTGTACTTTAGGTTCTGGGGTACATGTACAGATCATGCAGGATTGCAGGATTGTTGCATAGGTACATACATGGCAAGGTGGTTTGCTGCCTCCATCCCCCCGTCACCTATATCTGGCATTTCTCCCCCACATTATCTCTCCCCAACCTTCCCACCCACCGCTGTCCCTCCCCTATCCACCCTCAACAGACCCCGGTGTGTAATGCTCTCCTCCCTGTGTCCATGTGTTCTCACTGTTCAATACCTGCCTATGAGTAAGAACATGCAGTGTGTGATTTTCTGTTCTTGTGTCAGTTTGCTGAGAATGATGGTTTCCAGATTCATCCATGTCCCTGCAAAGGACACAAACTCATTGTTTTTTATGGCTGAATAATGTTCCATTGTGTATATGTACCACATTTTCCTTGTCCAGTCTATCACTGATGGGCATTTGGGTTGGTTCCAGGTCTTTGCTGTTGTAAACAGTGCCGCAATGAACATATGTGTGCATGTGTCTCTACAATAGAATGATTTATAATCCCTTGGGTATATACACAGTAATGGGATTGCTGGGTCAAATGGAATTTCTATTTCTAGATCCTTGAGGAATCGCCACACTGTCTTCCATAATGGTTGAACTAATTTACACTCTCACCAACCGTGTTCAAGTGTTTCTATTTCTCCACATTGTCTCCAGCATCTGTTGTTTCCAGATTTTTTAATGATCACCATTCTAATTGGAGTGAGATGGTATCTCAATGTGGTTTTGATTTGCATTTCTCTAATAATCAATGATGATGAGCATTTTTTCATATGTTTGTTGGCCTCATATATGTCTTCTTTTGAAAAGTGTCTGTTCATATTCTTTGCCCACTTTTCAATGGCTTTGTTTGTTTTTCTCTTGTAAATCTGCTTTAGTTCTTTGTAGATTCTGGATATTAGTCCTTTGTCAGATGAGTAGATTGCAAAATTTTTTTCCCATTCTGTTGGATGCCAGTTCACTCTAATGATTGTTTCTTTTGCTGTACAGAAGCTCTGGAGTTTAATTAGATCCCATTTGTCTAATTTGTTTTTTGTTGCCAGTGCTTTTGGTGTTTTAGTCATGAATTCCTTGCCTATGCCTATGTCCATTTTTTATGTTCTTAATGTTGCCTTAGCCTCTGCCCTGAGGGGCTGAGAATACTACTCTCAGGCACAGAGAGAGAAAGCTGTTGCAGAAGATCAACATGCGAAAAGATCATTACATATTGTAGAAAACACAATGAAGGACCTATCCTAAGACACCTGGAAATGACAGAAAAGTGTGAAGGATTCCACAGCAGGAATTCACTTAACATTACATGGCTATGACACCAAGGGGTACACTGAAAATCCAATGGGTCAGGGAATAAACATAAATGATATACACTCAACACAGAGTACTTCATATATTTGCATTGTTAAAAAAAAAAAGCAAAATACAACTAAATTTGTATGACAATCATACACTAATCAGAAACTTCTGTCATTAATAGAAACTAGTAATGAGATTTATATGGAATAGACAGATGACACCTATAGTTCCGATTATACTTACAAATTATAAAGTAGTTAATGTACTTGTTGGAATGACTTTGAAATCTTATAAATAAAATTATTCTGATCTTTAGATAAGTCCTTGCAAAACCTCTGGTGCTATAACCTCATACTATTAAAGAAAAAAAAATGCACTTTAAATTTAAATCAGTTTATCAAGGCTAAAGGTGTTACTGGTTTATCAAACCTATAACTTGGTTACCACCCAAAAAAGTGTTAAGTTGAGGCAAATTTTTATTTTCTTCAATTATAAAAATATTTATAAATATGGTAGAATTAATCTATAAAATTAATCCTTCCAGCAAGTAAAGACATAATATATATATTTACTACATTTCTATGGATATTTAACATAAATTTTAAAATTTTGGATTCACTCATATACATTTCACACCACACTTTTTTGCCTATAGATAGAAGTTCTAAGTACTCAATAGATACTGAAATATAATTTTCAAATTGACTGTGTGAAACAGGCATTATTTTTCAATGATTTAACAGTAAAGACTTTGAAATAAGACAGAACTAGTCAAATCCCAGCTCAGCCATATCCAAGCTCTATGAACCAGGGATGTTACTTAATGTCCTAAATAATAGTTTTCTAATCGAAGTATTAGGGAACTAATATCAAGCTCAAGGAAATGTTATGAGAAGCAAACAAAGTAATATATACAAAACACTTATCACAAAATTAGGTGATAATAAATATGACAGTAAATCTTTTTTTAATACAGATTCTGTATCTTGAAATAACCAAATTTTTGCCTAAGCTTACAGACAAAATATTCAATACCAATATTTATAAAACTGTGGCAATGTATATGTATTGTACTTTTGTTATTTAAGATGACAATATAAATTTTAATGTCATGGGGGAAATTTCATTAAATGCGTAAATTTATTAAATGTATAAAACTAAATAAACCAAAAAAAGGCAGCATATAAACCATCTACATAGTATGACCATGACTTTTTAAAATATGCCTTTTTATCTACATGTACATAGAAAAAGACTGGAAAGAAATGAATCAAGATTTTATTAACAGTTACTAGTGGTGCTGATTAAAACTGTACTTTTTTTTTTTTTAACAAAAATCCCTAAAACTATATATACTACTTTTATAATTTTAAAGTTACTTAATCTTATTTTTTGCAATGAGAACATTTGAAATGTACTCTCTTAGCAACCTAAAAAATGTAGATTATCATTAACTATATATAAAATATTAGCTATAAAGAGAGTGACTTAAAAGGCAAGCAATCATTTTCACATTTTTAAACAGATTTCAGCTGATAATTTATGAGAGTAGAATAGACAATAATTAAATACTGGCTTTATACATATTTCTCTTTTTTCCAAAGAGATATTTTTCTTCTTAACTAAGGTATACTCACACACTCACACACATATGCACATAAATTATAAGTACTAGCATCCTAAGCTACAAGAGAAAGAACTTTACCAAATAAAGCTTGTAGACACTCAGTTTCTCAGCCTCATTATCTGCGTAAAGATTGACCCACACAAAGCTGTAAAAGGGTGGCAAGAAAAGCCAAAGCCATAGCCATATAAAACTCAGAAGTTCAAAGACAGTACTATGCCAGATATAAAAGTTCGATGCGATTGAACAACAATCAGTGCCATAGCATAGCCTCTAAACTTTTTGCTCTCCAAGATTTTTGTCATTTTGTCTGCTTTATTACTGGAACTAGATGCATTAAATCATAAACTTGATGTTTTAAAAAGTTATCTTCTCCTTTTGCTTATTCCCCCACTAATACAAAAGTCATTCAGCCATGTGGCTGCAGAGAAAATTTTCACATTGTAGTTGTAAAAATAAGTAGTAACTTAGGAGAAAAAATAATCAACTTTTAAAATTGTGGTTAATAAAATTAACTTCCATAAAATGATGTCTGGTAATCAAGGAAGTATTTTAAACTCATAAAAGATGCATTTAATGGTATGCGACTAAACAAAATTATTTTTAAAGATGTTTCTTACAAAGCTTTTAATTCAGCAAGCATGCTAACACAGGATTGAATAGCTGTTTTAATATTTTCAACTCAACTAGCTTTCTTCAACCCAACACAGTGAAATAAATCAGAATGAATTTGAAAGAATGGATATAAAAATCCATTAAGACAAATTATGTTTCACAGCCCAGTTCAGTAACAGCATTAATTCCTAGATCTGGCATTCTCATACATCAAACAACAACAATAAAAAAGATATACCAAACTTAAAGAATATCAAGTACAACCTAAAGAAAGGTTTACTTTCACACATATATTGCTCAACCAAAATACGGAGTTCAAAACTTGAAGCACTATTAGAAGAGAAGAGCAATAAATCAGCACTACTTTTTCTGCAAACTCACTGATTATGAGAAACAAAGGAAACATGTAAAGCTAGTTTTTATCTAAGGATAATCTACCTGTCACATTCCAAGCACGTTATCTATTTTCTATATAATACATTGCCAACATGAAATGTCTTTTTTTTGTCTCCCAGATACTGCTAAAGGTAGCCACAACGACACTTAATAGACATCCTCCAAATACAGAAAGCACAATAAATCACTATTTTTCCCCCAAGAAAGGACAATCCATCTTCAGTATTAGAAGAATAATACAGAATTTAATAGTACCAGTATGTTACAGCATACTAAAAACACTTGACAAATAATGAGTTAAGACTGAGAACAGATAAAAGTGTTCATGTAGCCAAATGAAGCTGATATTAAAGTTTAATAGCCTGTATATAACCTTGAGTATAAGAACCCAATGACTTGGATACAAGCACTTAAGGAGATATGAATCTAGCTTAGTATTTATCAGAATATATTGCCAAAGTTTCAAGTCCTAGTGCTAAAACACTTCTTGGCCCTGAATCGGAAATGGGTTCTGTTGAAGTCAATCCAGAAAAACCAATTGGAGTATGAATAGCAACCTTCAGTGACTTGGCCTGAAAAATTTAAGTTCAATATTCAAGGAAAGAAATCCATTATTTTATTGGTTATTTCATAATTCTGAAAGTATAGTATGCTATCATTTAATTGCAAAGTGATTGTCTATTAACTTTACAATTAACTATACCTAATATAAAACAAAATTAAAATTTAATGTTGACAATAATAAAGACAATAATGTGCTACTTACAATAGTAACAGCTAACATTTGTAAAGCTTTTATTATAAGTCAGGCACTGTACGTATATTCTCAAATCCTATAAAACTGGTACTGTGATAACTCCTATAATATAGGTGAGGAAACTAAGACAGAGAACAAGTATATAATTTAACCAAGGTCACACATTTGGAAAATAGCAGTGTTTGGGATTACTGACCCATTTGCCACTTTATTCCCTCTACTGCAGAAACTCAGGAGTGGCAGGGGCGGTGGGGGGATGGGGGGAATTAAAATTGATGCTGAGGTGTATAAACTACAACAGTTTCAAACTACTAAGTTCACATGTAACTCGAATTTTAAAAGGTGTTAATGTAACTGATACTTGTTATACACTAAATAAATGTCATACAACAAATAAATATTTGCTGAAAAAAAGTGAGTCAACAGGGGAAATAAAAGATACTAAGGTTATTTTCTGCATCTAAAACATAAGTGGACAAACAAGGTCATCCAGTAATTTTGCTCTTATAAATAACAGTAATAACCTTTTTAAATAGAGACTTGCCAAATAAGATAAACACATTGTCATTAACTAAACTGAATAGGATGGAAATATAAATATTTTACAGTGTATTTTCATTCACCAAATATTAAAAGGAATCCCATTCAAAATAACGTGTAAAAAATATAATGAAAGCTGCCAAAAAATAAAATAAATATATGCATTCTAATATTCAAGACAAGTTTTACATCTAAAATTTAAAATGACAACTCTATTTGGTTGATGAATGACTAGCTTACCACTTCAAAAAAACAATATTTAATCTGAAATTAATATTGCCTTCCCAAAGTAGGTTGCCTTCTTAGATTTCTGGGAATTTTATAAGTGAATTTCAGAGGTCATTAATAATGTGAGTACTCTGAAAGTAGTTATTCATAATATGAATATTTTATTTAACACTTCTCTAGCTCTAGAAGTAAAACAGATCCTGAATTTCAAATATCTCTCAAATTTATCTCATTAAATTAGCTAAGTTTCCAGTTTCAACACACTAAGGGCATTTTTTTCTAACGTAGAGATAACTTGTATTATCTCTTCATAATCAACGTAATGATCATTTTCATGTCTACATCTTTCTAGAGGAATAAGAAAGACCAAAACCAAGAAAGATTTTCAAAATTTCACAAACTTAACTGTGCAGAACATTCATACTTATATCTTCTCTAACAAAAAACACTACAAGTCAAAAGTTCATTTTACCTCATCTTCTGACATGCTTGGAAATTTCCACTGAAATGAATTAAATGGTTTAAAATCTAAAAAGTTGTTAACATAGGTTACAATGATAAGGAGTAAAATGTAAAGAATGGTACTAAAATACTTAATTACACAATATACATTAGAGAGGTGTCAATTTTATAGAAGCAATAAAATATCTTCCCTTGGGTGGCTTTTCTGACCCTTAATCTTTTTATTGTGTAACAAGTAATACTTTGATATAATTAAGACAGGTTTTTAAGTACCAGTTCAGTGGACAGACACTTGATTTGCTTCTCTGTTGAAACTGTTTTCTCAAGAATCCAGCACTACTTTAAAAAGCAGTCTAACTCTAAGAACTTGTGTGCTGTGGTTTGTCACCCAACCTCCAAGTTACCAGAATATACACATACTAAGCCAACCTTCCAGTTAAGCTTGCACCTGTGCAAGGAAAGGTCCCTTCCACTTCTTCAGTCAAAAGAAAGTCCAGAAAATTGTTCAGTTTCCAATTACTGTAGTGACTGAATTACCAAAATAAATAAATACAATTTAAGCTGGTCTGTTTCCATCACAGGATTTCAAGGCTACTCTCCCTAACGCTACAGGCAAGTTTTTTACTTGTGTCTGGCCAAAGGAAAAACGTTTGCCAAATCATGTTCCTGCTGCCATCCCAGTTGGCTTTTCATTTGTCCAAATCGCTCTCTAGTCATTGCCTTTTCACTTTACAAATGTCACTGAGAATTGTGCCCACCACAGCCCCACCCCACCCCCATTCCCCAATGCAGGTTCAGATAGTGGTATTTGGTAGAGTTCCTGAACTCCAAGTAGCCCGCTCCGGAAGCGCACTGCAAAACGCATCCCGGATGCTTTCCCCAAATCTAGTCCCTCATGCTCTCATTTCAGAAAATCACTCTATTTATTCACCCTGAGAAAGTGGACTCAACCCCGGATTTCGCACTCAAGAAGGAAACACAACCATTCTCTCTCTCTTCCCCTCCCTCCCCACCTCCTTCCCTCCCTCCACACTCACCCTGTCCTAATCTCCAACCCTAAGAGCACAGCACTCAGACACACAAACTTTCTAATTCCTTCCACCCTTCCCTGTCCCAAACACTGGACAATCACATTGGAGATAACTGACGCTGGGAAATCTGGGTTTCCATCTGTCAAGGAGTCCCCTTTCCCCACAGCTGCTTTCCCGACCTCCGGGCCCCTCGAGAGGCTCTGGCGGCACCTTCATCACTTCTCCCCTACCCCCTAGAAAACCACCCTAACTGGAGCGCTGCAGCCGCACCAATAGCAGGTGATCCAGGCGGTGCTAGGCAATGCCTTGTGATGCCATCCTGCCCTCTGCAGGGACACCACTGAGGACCACGTGAAATGACCCCCAGGAGTCCTGCGAAAGCGAAGGGGTGGAGGAGGGTCTATGTGCGCTGCCCTGTTCCCCAGTCTCTCCTACCCTGTCCTTCGCAACAGGGGAGCCCCCGGGCATGGGCATCCAGGAGCGGGCTGGGGCGAGAAGGCAAGACCAAAAAAGTTCAGGAAGTAGACGCCTGGGAGCTGGATCCTACTGAGTTCTAGAAAGGGGGAGTACAGACGGAAATATTCAAAGGGGGAGAAACGTAAATCATGTCTACTGCCTAAGGGAGTTGTGCTAGGAGAGCTGCTCACTATAAGGTGTTAACCAGCTCCTGCCCCGGACACCCCTCCGGGGAATCCAGCGGACCTCGAACCGGCAGTGGGGGAGGGGTGCTGAGAAACGCCGGGGCTGCGAACTTACGGAAGAAAATGTACTCGGTGTAGCTGCTCCAGATCTTGTCGTCGCGGTACTGGTTGACGAAGGCGGCGGTGCCCGAGGAGTTACACGCCACCATGTGGAAGCCGGCCTCTGACAGGCGATCGAAGGCCTGCTCCAAGTAGGTGAACTTGAGGTAGAAGCGGGAAGTGTACTTCTCCGGCTGTCGGTCGGGGTCTCGGCTCTCGTTGAGCGTGTCCCCGAAAACCTCCTTGGCCAGCGCGATGCGCCCACACACCATGATGCGCGCCACGCGCCGGAACTTGGCGTCGGCCTGGTTGTCGCGCACGGTGGTGTAGGAGCCCCGGTAGCCCAGCGTGAGGAAGCCCGAGCGCTTGTCCGGCGCGCCGCCGCCGCCGCCACCACTACCGTGCGCTCCCGGGCCCGAGGGCACGGCGGCCGCCGCCCCGCGCAGCAGCAACGCGTCGCTGCTACCCTGCGAGACGTTGTCCTCCAGGTCGCTCTGGCAGCCCTCGTCGTTCAGCGAGTTCTGCTTGGTGACCTTGGGCGACAGCAGCTTGACCAAGTCGGTGAGCTGGAAATATTCGGCCTCGCGCAGGAGCCGCTCCTTCTCGGGAAAGTGCTCCGGCAGCGCAAGCTGCTTGTCCCGCAGATAATCCAGCACGTACCTAAAGAGGAAGCCGTCCCGGTCGATGAAGAAGCGCGCCCGGCTGTCCCTGGGCAGCTCGCCCCGGCGCCGGGCGCCGCCCCGGGGACTACAGGGTGAGAACATGCTGGCCAAAGTGCTGTCCGGGACGCTGAGCAGCGTCGAGTGCTTGGTCACATAGACCTGGCCGCCTACGTTCAGCTCCACTACTTCGGGGGAAGGGCGAGGGTGCGCAGGGCCCCGGAGCGGCAACGGCCGACGCGCCGGGCGAGATGGACGAGGAGACCATCTCGCTAATGGGCAGGATAGTGCTGCCGCCGCTGCCCGTGTCCTTCAGAGCCATAGTCCCCCGGCCGCCGGCCCACTGACCCGAGGAGCAGCACTTTCTCGTTCTCCGAACCCGTGCCCCAAGCCCTCCGCGTGCTCCTTGGCGCTCTGTGCCCTCGGGCGGGGTGGCGCGTTCCTCCGGCCGGGGCGGCCCCACTCAGGGCTCGGGGCAGCGGCGGCGGCGTCGGCGGCGCGCGAGCTCCATCGGAGGAGAGACGAACGGGAGAGGAGCTCCGCGGGTGCGGCGGCGGCAGTGGAGAGGCAAGAAAGAGCGGCTGCTCCTCTGGGGAGAGGGCGGGGAAGTGTGAGGGAGACTTGCAAGAGGCTCTAGGGCTGCCGCTCGACTCTCTGTGGGGGAGGGCAGGAGGAGGGGCCGAAGCAAAGAAAACTCACCGCCCCGGCGTCTAGCGAGCGCGCAGCGAGGCCCGGGCGCCGACGGTGGCGCTAACTACTCCTCGCAGCCCGGGAGGAGGCACTGACGTCAAGCCCCGGACTGGGACCCGAGCCTCAGCTGTCATTTAAAGAGATAGGCTCCCGGGCTCCGACGCTAGGGGGCGGGGCCGAGGGCCGAGCAAGCTAGAGGTGCAGCTCCGCGGTAGGTGGGGAGCGGCGGGCAGGGAGCGCCTAAAACAAGCGCGAGAAAAAAAGGACAGCGCTCTCCTTAGTTCATTTCGCTCCCTCTTTGGGTCAGTGCCCAACCTTTTCCTCCCTCCCTTCTTCTCTTCCTTCCTTCCTTGCCTCTCTCCCCATAAAACTAGTTTTTTACATTCTCAGTAAGGTAAGGAGTGGAAGAGCAGAGAGGGGAGAATAGGTTTTGATTAAAGCAAAGATGCCAGGTTCCTAATCTGAAATCACCACAAATGTTGGCCTGCGAGCAGTGATTGCAGAAAGATTACGTGAGAGTGGGAAGGCGAATCTCTTGTAGTGGCTTTATGATACAGTTTAAGTGAAGGGCTAAATGCCCGTACCTCTCTTACAATCAAATTTCACGACTGCATGCACTGAATATTCTTGAATAATTTTTAAAACTCTGAAATCTGGTTTCAGTTCACAATAATAAAGGAGTGTATGTAACAACTGTTTCCTTCTGACATTTTTACAATATTTGATTTTATAGTAGCTGCCCAATAAATATTTATAGAGGGAGAGATGGAGCCGGAGAGGAAACTTACTCCATTTGTTCATTCTTTCTAATGCCCATCAGTCTCTTCATTAATCTCTCCATTTCCCTTTCAACTCCATCAAGCAAGGGAAGTGGCTATTTTTATTAGTCTTCTAACCCTAAGAGAAAGGTCACTTATAAAAATTATATTAATTTAAGCTCACCTTAATTTCCATGCGTACATAGTGCAGGTACAGTCTGAAAATGAGCATTACTTGTAATAAAGACTGAAAATAGGAATGCAAATGAGAAATCTTTCTTCTACCCTGGGGCATACTTTTGTGTTCAGAAACATAAACAATCATTGATTTATGAAGTACAAAAGAGAAAAGAGTGTATTGTGACACAAAGTAGTTTGCTTCAATTATCATAACAATATTACAGATGAACTTTATTCATCAGCAGTTAATATACAGATTTAAATTTTTTTAAAAAAAGTTGAATGTCTATTAACAACACCTTTTTTCAAACCACCCAAAAAAGTATCAAATTTCAGATGCGGTTATAAATTAATATATTATTTTTTGGAGCATCACGAACTATGTTTAAGTCATTGATCCTTATAAGCCACATCCATAGACGATGTTATGCCAATTTTGAAGTTTGATTACATGAAGCAGAGAGAGCCTAATTGACCAATGAAAGAAAACAATATATTTGCCAAAGGACTGAGACTTAAAACAGGGGTTTCCATATGCATCATCATGCAATCCTTTTACTCAAAACTATTGTGTCCTGCCAAATGTATAAACTGATCAAATTAACAAATTTAATTGATTTTAGCCTTCATTTAAATGTAAAAAATCAAGCATTAAAAGAATAGAAAAAATACACTATTTTCTGCCTCATTAGAAGAATTAGAACGTATTGGGGATTTAATGTAATTGTTCCTGGATAAATGAATTAATAGATGCTTTATAACCTTCATAGATTAATAAATAATAATGCCTCAAACCACTACTAATGAAGCCCATTTATCATGAGGTAAATGTCCCTAATGATAAGTATGGGACAGATTGTAGAATTGTAATGAAGTGGATATATGATAAATATGCATATGAATATGAAGTCTCTAATATCAGGTTGAAATCCATCTTTTGAATTAAACAAATTATAAGACAAAATGATCAAAATTTATACTATAAATGAATCATCTCAAAAATTCACAATGAATTGTATTGTTTGATATATTGCTTTTTAAAATGATTCCTTCAACATTGATTAAACATTTTTTCTTAATCTCTTCCCTCTTCATATTCCTGTTACTCTCCTGTCTCCCAATTATACCCTCCAACCAAACTCAGACTGAACAAATTGCAGATCTACAATGTTCATATATTTCCTCTTCCTTCTGCGAGGAATGCCCTTCGTCTTCCACCAGATCCCTAACCCATTCTTCCTACTTACCAATTTCCTCCAGCTCAGATCCCCCATTTTCTCTGGAAATCTTTACATTCATTCACCCAGCCTGGTGAAGTGTCCTCCTAAGATGTTTCCATAAGACCCTGTGTTTACACACAGGCAAGGTTTATCACACTGAGGTGTAACTGTGTTCCACCAGATTGTAAAAATGGCATGCGACCATATGCGTTATTATATCTCATAGAGGTAAACTGTAGAGGTAGCCCATAAAAAGGTAGCCAATTTATATTTGTTGAAAGCTCACTGAATAGAACTGTATTACTATTATAAATGGATGACAATGCATCACCTATGTGCTGGGTACTAGGCTAAATAATGAAATTGCAGAGTTGAGTTAGACACTGTTCTTTACAATTAAGATCAGGTAAAGTGAGAACAAAATCTGATCAAAATAAACTCAGAAATGACAAAGAAAAGAAAGCAAGGAAGAGACACAATTGAAGCAATTCATTTGGTGAACTGAGCAATCAACCCCAAATACCGTAATCAGAACCATTTTGCTCTAAACCACAGACACCATTAATGTTCCTTAGACCAATTTGATCACACTTATGAGTCTTTTAAGATCTTCTGTTGCTACACAAAGACAAGGCAGCAAACTTCTCTGAATAGAAATTACACTAGAACAGTTCCCATATCCAGTACATTTTAAAATAACACAGTCAAACCTGTATGTCTCTAAAAGCACAGCAAACAAACCAAAAAGGACATACTGAGTCCAGATTTTAGCACATACATAATTTAAAATTTACAAAAACAAATTAAATATTTCTTCACTAGGCAGAGTTACTAAAAGGCAGAAAACATATCTTCTAAAGAAGAGGAAGAACACAAAAGATAACAATGAGATTTAGAATAAAATAGAACTGTGTTAAAATCTAACTTTGTCTCTTACTAGCTTTGCAATTTCAACAAGTTACTCTGAACCTCAGTTTCTTCATGGGCACAGTGGAAATAACAAAGAACTTAGCTCTTCACATCAATGATGGTTTGTAACAAGACCACCCAAGTTTAATGGAGTTCACTATATTTATAATGTCTATTTCACAGGGTGGTTCTCAGGGATGGGAAAAGAGCTACATCTTGACCAGATAGATCCAAGATCCAGAATCGGGTAACTGATTTTAGCAGCTCTACCTAACTTCTTTCCTATTGTCTCACCTCTAAGGCATGGGGTTACCCGGCCCTGTCATTATGAACTTCCCCATACTGTCATGTCCTTCCCTGTCTTTATCTACTGTTGTCTCCCTCATTGCATGTTATCATCCTAGACACTGATGTAATTTCATTGACTTAATTTACCTTTGTCCTGTTTGTTTTTTTTTCTTTTAACTTTGTTCAGTCTTTTGACCGTGGTCTAATTACCCCTTTTAGCTCGCTTCTGTACAAGGCCAACTGTGCTTCTAATTTTCAGGCAACCATCTGGTCTCTGTTTATCTAGTTCACAACATATGAAAGTTTTATGAAAAAACAAACAAATGCAAACAAAAAACACTCAAGTATCTCATGTAATTCTAAACAAAAAGCCTGATATTCTTTCCAGTATCAGAGGCTTTGCAGTTTTTAGAACAGTGCTGTCTAATGCAAATATAGGAACCATATGTCTCATTTTTAATTGCTTATAGCCACATTAAAAAATAAATGTGAAATTACTTTAATAATATGGTTTAGCCTAATGTGTCCAAAATATCATTTCAAAATGTATTAATGACATAATTTACATTTTTTTCCACACAAAGTCTTGTAAGTATGGTATGTATTTAGGTCTTCTGACACATCTTAACAGTTATAACATAACTTGGACTAGCCATATTTCATATGCTCAATAGTCACGTGCTTAGTGGCTTCTAAACTGAACAGCATAGCTCTAGAGCATTTGTACGTTTAAAGCATCTCTGTGTTTTGAGGATTAGGTAAGAAAATGTAACTTTTTAAAGTTTTTAATTACGGAATTGTAATGAGGCTGAAATTCAGTACTTGAGTAGACTCATTTAACACATGGAATGGGGACCATAAAACATCTCTCTAGCCCAAAGAGAGAGAGAGAGAGAGAGAAGAAAATTAATATAATCACTAAAGAACTTAGATGTTCCTTACAAACCCATCACATTCCCATAATGTTTGCAGTATGCATCACTCTTAGGAAAAGCAGGCCAGGCCAGGGTTTATTTTGTAGGTATATGGCCTCTAGCAAGGTTAGAAATAAAGAGCTTCCCAACAGAGCAAACAAAGCTGCTGTTAGCCTTTGTAGGAATAAGACTGAAGATAAGATCTTCTGCAAATTCAGCAACTGCTGCTGAATCTGGGGAAAGTTGGAAAACAGAGTATGCATTGCCCCCAAATCTCACGTTAATTTTCAGAGCATCACTGGTTCTATTAAATGGAAAACTTGTGCAAATTAGGTATTTAGGAAACTCAGAGTAAATAACATGTTCCAGCAACTTGAATATCTTAATATAATTCAATATGGGTTCTGATTCTATATTTAAAACTGTATAGAAATACTACTAAAGTTTAGGGTAACACCTGGTTAAACTCTATAAAATTAAATACCCAAAGAAATTCATGAAAATTTGTATAGATTATGATCCAATATAGCTAAGCATTTAATATAATACCTGGTACAACAATAGTGATCAACAGGTACTTGTCAAAATTATTTGTAAACTATTTTCATATTAACTAATATGGTATATGTCATGTTTTCAGAAGTAGCTATTTAATATGTCGTATGTTTGGGAGTGTTTATTTTGGGAAGGTGGTTAGCAATAGATGGTCTAGCCTCTCATTGTGCACAACTGGTTACCTCCTTAAAATATAGCTTATCTCCCTAAAGCCTTGGGGGAAAGGGGCAAGCTAATTCTCCATAACCTTAGAACATTCTGGAAAATAATTTTCATTAGGCTGGACAATGGGAATGATGTTCTGATTCTGGATGGACTCCACGTCTCTTGAAATAACTTAAGCCAGGAGCCTAAAAGTGGTGATAGTACATGCATAATATAAATTTTATAAAATTTCTACTGCTATTTAAAAAAAAATTTCACTGACTGGAAGAAGACTTTAACATACACGATACATTTAAAATATGAATGTCAGAACAGCAAGTCAGTTTCCCTTAGAAATGACTTGCAAATTGTAAACTTTCATTTATTATTTTGCCAGCAAGTATTATCTGATGAGTTTGACTCCATCAGAAAAACTCTAATCACAGCTAAAATTAAATCAATTCCTATACTGTTTAGCTTTTTGTCCTACTATGTTAGTCCATGTTTGCACTTCTATACCAGAATATATGGGGCTAGATAATTTATAATGAACAGAAATTTGTTTCTCTTAGTTCTGGAGGCTGGGAATCCAAGATCAAGTTTCCAGCATTAGGCAAGGGTATTTTTACTGCTTCATTACAAGCCAGAAGGCAGAGGGAAGAGAGAGGAACTAGGGGAGGGGGAGAGAGGGAGAGAGAGGCATGATCAGGCCAGAAAGCTCTTTTTAAGGCATTAAACCCTCCCATGATGGTTGATCTGTGGATCCCTCATGGCCTAATCACCTATTAAAGATCCCACGGCTTAATATTGTTACAATGGCAATTAAATTTCAACATGAGTTTTGAGGGCACAAACATTCAAATCATAGCACCTATCTACTAGGTTTGTCAAGAGGATTATTTAGATAATGACTATAGGACATTTTATGCTCCTTAACTGAAGTTACTATGGAAATAAAATAGTGTTACCATAATATTACTATTTTTCCATGATGCTTGTCTCTAATGGGAGCACAGGATGAATTCAATATAAGAAATTAGTCCTTCAATTTAAGATTTGCAATTAGTAAAATGTTTGGAAAATATATTAAATTTAAAGGGAAGCAATTAAAAATTTAAAATCAATGTCCTTAAGTAATCTACTATTAAAAATTATAAATGTAGAATGTGGATGGGAATGCTGATAGTTTGATAAAACCAAATGCAGTTTATAGTTATTGACAAGTCAAATGGCCTCTCTTATCATAGGAATTTTATGAAAGGATTGCTGACTATATGTCAAATAATTGAGGTCCTTGGTAGGGGTGAATTGTCTGAGCCTAGAACATTATCTTCACCTAATTGGTATGTGAGGCTGAACTATATAAAATAGCCACTTTCATAAAAAGTCTCAAATAAATGACAATTTTATGTGATTCATCTGCATTTTTATATGATTTCATATGACAAATTTTATGTGATTGCTAATAGTTTCCATCAACAATGTAGTACCATATTACTAAATACTTAAATATTTAGAAATGCATAATTTATAGCTTGAATTTTAAGCATGTATTTTAGTGTGCCCAATATTTATAATTTTTTTAAAAAAGTTCTGTCTGTCATTTTACTCTTGGTTTTCTCAGCACATAAATATAGCTTGTCCAAAGAACTATTTTTTTTTCATCTTTGGCTTGTATGTGTTCTGAATTATCACTGTCTCTACATAGGTAACAAACTGAAAACAAGTACTACTCTCCAGCTGTTTTATTTTCAGGTCAGTGGTCTACAAACAGAAAATCTAAAATGATGATGGGCAGATTGTTTATTTACACTGTAGCTAGTTAGCATGAGACAACTCACAGGCATTAGTTGCACAACTTAATTTTTCTATATACTGCTAATTAGGAAAATATTGATATTTGTATATCTCTAGGTTCTATTTTTAAAAGTACATCAGTTGAATCAAACTTTAAAAATACAATTAAAGCACAATGTTTTAATCTAGGAGAGCACTCTAATATAAGGTATAAATTCAGCTAATGAACACTTGTTATGACACACTATGTTATTCAAGTTCAATAAACAGGTTTTTAAAAATCTAGCTTTTGAGTAAATTGCATGTCATAAAGTTTCATTCCAATGAGTGTTAGGGTGTGCTTTGTTTTTCCCCATCATGAATCTAGTGAAACAGAGGTTTTAACAAGAGTCAGAAACTGAATTTTAGTCCCAGCCTTAACAATGATATAGATTTACTTAATGACCCAGAGCAAGTATGTTTTCTGGTCAGTTTACTAGTTTATCAAATGGACACTTCCTAATATCTTCTGGGAAATACTGTTCTGGTTATATATTGTTGCATAACAAAGCACCCAAAAACTTGGTGGCTTAAACAACAATAATTTTATCATTATTTTTGTGGTTCTGGGTTCAACTGGCTGATTATTGCTCAAGGTCTCTCACAAGTTTGAAATCAAACAGAGGCTGGGGACGGAATCATCTAGTGTCTTAGCTATGAAGATTCAAAACAATTGGGGCTAGAACAGTTAAGGCTCTTTGAGCAGTGGTGCTCTGTGTGTGTGTGTGTGTGTGTGTGTGTGTGTGTGTGTGTGTGTCCGCGTGCGTGCGTGCGTGCGTGCGTGTGTGTATGTGTGTTCTGTATGCATGGTCTTTCCACCATGGTTACTCAGGACTCCAAAACTGTACAACTCATGAAAAGAGAGCCAGCAAGCAGAGGGGGTATAATATTTTATATCCCAACCCAAGAAATAACAAAATGTCATTTTTATCATAATCTATTAATCAAGGCAGCCACAGGGCCTTCCCAGTTTTAGAAGGGAGAAACAAAATGCTGTTATTTGAAGGGAGAGGGAGAAATTCTAGTAGAGTATGTGGCACCAAAAATATCATTGTGGCCATTGTTGGAAAGTACGACCTGCCGCAGAAGCTGTGCAAATCAAACACCATTATATCCCCTGTAATATTTACATGGGGAAAGTTCTTTGAGTAGAGTCATAGCGTTTTGCTGTGGCACACATTCTATAGGTTTGGCACACCTAATCGTGATGTATGGGACACACAAAGGTACACACACATGCACAAGCAGCTAGCTCAAGAGTATGACTATCTGAAATCTTAAGCCACTATTTAAAGACATGAAAGCACAGTCAGGTGTTTTCTTCATTTTGAATAAGAATCTCTATTTTTTTCATCATGATCATTTATTCTGCTCTAATAAATTGCTTTAGCCAATTTGCCTTTGCTCTAGTTAATAAAGAACTACCTATTACCTTATTTTTTAACACCTCTTACAACATCTGCAAGCCTTAATTCTCCCTCGGTGAATCATTTCTTTTCATCTTTTAAATGCTGACCTAGTAAACACAAATGCATCTGTGAACATTTAAAAATTTACTTGTTACCCAATTTTTCAACAATTTTCTCTACTCTGATCATTATATGATGCATATAGTTCCACTGCATAAATTTTTATCTCTGTTTTCCAAAGTTCATTTTTCTCCCTGCAGAAATATTGGCTTTTTGTCTAGCAGTACTCATTATGCTCATTTAAAAAGAGTATTACCCATGTTACTCTCATTACTCCATATTACTCATTTATTTATTCAAATATTAGAAAGACAATAAATATGATATAGCTTGGTACATGATCATTCATGAAACCAGAAATTTTGAAATTTTCTGCCTAATTTTGAAGAAATTCATCAAATAAAAGGAAACGGTTACTTCAAAACAAGTATCAAAAAAATGGTATTTATGTTTTGCTCATATACAGTTTTGATTAATTTTGAGGCAGCTTCACAATCTCAGTTCATACCAATTCCATTTCAATAAAATTTATGTATTTATGGAATATCAATTACAGCCATGTATTGCTTACCATTGGGGATACATTTTGAGGAATGTAGTTAGGTGATTTTGTCATGTGGGAACATCATAGAGTGTACTTACACAAACCTAGGTAGTATAACCTGCTACACATCTGGGATATATGGTAGAGCCTATTGCTCCTAGGCATCCTGTACAGCATATTAGTGTATTGAATACTGCAGGCAATTGTAACACAATGGTATTTGTGTATCTAAATCCACCGTCATATATGCAGTCCGTCATTGACCAAAATGTCATTATCTGGAACATAACTGTGCATACTCTACTAAGTGCACTGTGGGTTATAAAAGTGGATAGGACATATACCCTGTCATTAAAAATATGCAACATAGGAAAGGAGAACTAGACAAGTTTACAAATAACTAGAGATTGAATTACAGAGAGGAATAAGGTTAATGTTGCAACAGAAAAATACACAAAGTGATATGAGGGTCTGTGTAAAGAGAGAACACTTCTGGTTGAAGGATTAGAAAACACTAAAAGAACTGGGTGGTGGGTATAACAGATAGGCTCCAAAAGATAGATGTAACATTGATAGACTTGGATGACAATTTCAAAGTGAAATTATAGCATGAGCAAAACCAGGGCCAGTAATAATACTATCTCACTGATCTATCTATCCACTTATTCATCCATCTATTCATCTATCAAACCATGCCCTTATTTCAGAAAAATGGCTTATAGAACAATATAAATAGTTTAAAATCAGGACAGAGGAAATATACAAAATTGAGACCAGTAAGAAATGTATAACACAATTACGCATTTCATAGTGTACTAGGTTATTAAATTTGACCCAAATTGGACTCATATGACATACGAGCTTCCTGAAGGAAAGAAAATGTGACTGGTCAAATGATTCAAATTACCAACAAGAAAGAAGAAATTACCAATCCATTTGGGAAAGAAAATTGATTTGTTAAATGTTTCTATGTGTAAGGCAGATTGAATGTAAGAAAATGATCAAGATCTCAAATAGTATATTTGAGGTACTTTTACTAGCAGATTAAGGGTACCAGAAAATATACTTATCTTAAGAGCTAAAGACCAAATATTAATTTACAACTTAGTAAAACTAGTTCTATAAGGGATATTGGTAACATTATCCTTGCTTTGCAAAACATCAAATAGAGAGTTATGGCTATTGAGTCAGTTACCCAAAATCACACAGCTAATAACTGTTAAAGTTTGGATTTGCATTTGTATCCAGATTTGCGTTACTTTGATATGAGAGTAAAAGTTTACCTGTAAAGAATAGAGTTGAGTTGGTAAAAAGACTATAGGCAACTGTCATTCACAAAGTTTGGTTGTGAGAAGAACAATTGAGAATATACTTTCAGGGTTAAAATAAAGAATTTGGAGTCAGGAAAACTAAGGTTGCCTACAGGCTAAGATGAAAACAGCCTGTACAAATAGTGAGAAAGTTAAAGAAAGGCTGTTTAGTGGAGAAAAGCCTAAAGAAAGATGGGATCAAGAGAACTGATAAAGGCTTTAGTCTTGGCAGGGAGTCAGAACTAGTCTTCTTTGAACAGATTGTGAATAAAAGAAATGATATCACCTAAAGAGCTTAAGAAATGGCCAACCCTGTCTTCCAGAGGGTTTCAAGTCAAAGAATCTAGAGTTTGTTTAGATTTTTAGGCCCCAACTCTTTCAGGTAAAATATTTTTGTTGCACCTTGGCCCCTAAAGGAATCAGCATTTGAGAGCGAAGGCATAGAATGAGATCAAGTAGCCATTTTTCTAATTTCATTCCATTTCCTGCCTGCATGAAATCAGTCAATTCTAGAAATGTGTATCCTAGTCTAGAGATTAGAATAACTAGTTTTCCCCGTTAGCCATGGACATTCCATCAGCGTAAGGTTTGCATGGCTTTAGGAAAAGTCAGTCTGACTTCTGGATGTTTCACTTTGGACTGCTTACTTATTCTGTTGGAGCCTCAATAACACCATATAAAAATGATGCTTTAATATTTATATACTCAAATTTTATTAAAAATTAAAAGCCCCCAGTTTGTGCCCAGCACATACTAAGCAATCAATAATGTGAGTTCTTTCCTTCCTTTACCTTAAATCCTCACACAACACGTTTCAAGATCTGACAGCTGAAAAAGGATCCTTAATAGATCAGTGAAGGCCTCCTACTCTGGCATTTATTCATTATTTCATTTCCAGGTCTTTCAATAAATATTTATGTGATGCCTTCTAAGTGATAGGCACCCACCTCACCTTAAAAATGATGCAGAACCTCAGATTTTAGCAGCATTTTCTTTTATGTTGAACCTTGAGTCTATCCCCTGGTCCTGTTTTTTTGGATGGTTTGTCACTTTTCTTATACTGGTATTTAAAATCCTGTGTCAGAGTACAAATCTTGATCCCCTTAAACTAAGATATTCGTTTCTGCTTCCTGCCTCAAATCCCTTTCTTGTCTTCTATATCCTGTCTTTATTTTGTTATTTTATTTTATTTTATTTATTCTTCTTTTTTTGAGAGAGAGTCTCACTCTGTTATCAGGCTGGAGTGCAGTGGTGCCATCTCGACTCACAGCAACCTCCACCTCTTGGGTTCAAGCGATTCTCCTGCCTCAGCCTCCCGAGTAGCTGGGACTATAGGCACGTGCCACCACAACCAGGTAATATTTGTATTTTTAGTAGAAACAGGGTTTCACCATGTTGGCCGGGATGGTCTTGATCTCTTGACCTCATGATCTGCCCATCTCATCCTTTCAAAGTACTGGGATTACAGGCGTGAGCTACCACTTGGCCTACTCTTGTCTTTAGATAATAATTTGTTCTGATGCCTGATGCAGCCTGGCTAGGATTAATGAGATAATGTATCAAATGTGCTTTTTAACACCTTAAAGAAAATAATACGAGCAAGAACAAAATGTAAATTGTTTATTTTATGAATAAAATAAGAAAGGAATATTCAAATTATATATTCTGAATTAATGCTTCCTATTCACTCCTTCCAACCTAGAATTTCTCTCATTCAATCTTCTTTCTCAAAGCATTTTATTAGGGTCTAGGTAGGAAATGGATGGCACAGACTCCTATTGTGTAATTGTCAAGACTTAGTGGTATAGAGCTTAAGAAAAGAAAGGAAACGCTTTGACTAGTAAGAGCAGAGGGGCTTTGCCATGTCTAAGTCTGAAGAGTAAGGGAAAGAAACAATCACTGGAACCTCAGAGATAAAGCTGTATGGAGAAAGCTGTTTGAAGAAGCTGTGGATTTTGGTAAAGAGGCATCAACCTAGAGCCACCCAACAGGAAGGAAGCAAGGGAAAAATAAACACTCCAATCTTATTCTCTTCCTTTTATTTATTTATTTTTTTTTTTGGTCAGTGATCATCACTTTGTTAAATGCAACCAAAAGCTGGACAGAGAGCAGGGGAGCTCATTTTTTATTTCATAAGTGTCAGCATTCTGAGGACACAGAAGACTGTAGAAGGATGAAGAGTGGACCTGGAAGGACAAACAGGAGCTATGCAGAGCAGACAAATAATCCAAGGTGACAATTCTATGGCAGCAATATAAACAAATGCCAAGGGAACAAACCAAGAAAGAGAATTCTGGACAGATTTTGATGGCAGGGAAGGCCAAGATGAAAGACAAGTGGATAATTTGAGCCAAAAATATAATATTCCTGGCTGGGGGTTTATTCAGAAAAAGTACTTTGTACTTTTAGAAGAATATGAGCAAATTGATACAACCAGAATACAGAGGGAGTGAAGGGAAATGAGGCCAAACATGGGCTGTAATCCAGATTAAGTAGTTTGTATTTATTGTAGAAACAGTCGGGATTTATCACAGTATTTTAGAAAAAAGAGCGATATAATCATCCTGCTGGTTAAAAAGAAAAAAAGATAAGGGGGAGGAATTAGTGATAACTGGATGGGCAGTGATATCATTCATACATCTTCGTATACTAAATGGCAACAATGATTGTATTTTATTCCTTCATAGTGTGTGCCAGGCACTGTTGTAAGCACTTTGGATATAATAAGCCATTTAATCCTCACAACAATCCTATAAGTATTCTTATTATGTCCACTATTGCTTAGAATTAACCTGAGGCACAGTGAATTCGATGACTTGACAAACTTCACACAGCTAGCAAATGGTGAAATCAGCCAAGGGATCAGACACATGGGGCACAGTGCAGGAACATTTCATCCCTGGAGCTTCCAGCTGCACTCTCCCAGTGGAGTCAGGAACAGTATCAACATTCCCAGCATCGGTGTATGGCAATATACACAGAGGATTGGCAAATAGGGAAGCTCCTCTGACACTTATTGTCCAGAGTTTTATTGGAACTTAGTCATATACACATGGTTGGCTGCCCAGGTGACTGAACTCAGTCTCCAGCCCCTCTCAGGTTTGAGCTGATCCTGTATGACTCTGGAGCCCCATTATGAATCATGTTATTAGACTGTCTGTGATATGGTTTGGCTCTGTGTTCCCACTCAAATCTGACCTTGAATTGTAATCCCCATGTGTGAAGGGAGGGACATGGTGGGAGGTGATTGGATCATGGGGGAAGGTTCCCTCAGGCTGTTCTCATAACAGTGAGGGAGTTCTCGCAGATCTGATGTTTTAAAAAGTGGCAGTTTCCTCTGACTGTCTCTTTCCTGCTGCCATGTAAGGTGTACCTTGCTTCCCATTTACCTTCTGCCATGATTTTAAGTTTCCAAAGGCCTCCCCAGCCATGCGGAACTGTGAGTCAATTACACCTCTTTTGTTTATAAATTACTCAGTCTCAGGCAGTATTTTTATAGCAGTGTAACACTGGACTAATACAGTCTCTTATAGCCCGGGACTTACAGGTAAACAAAAACATTCTTAACAGGCAGGACATTACAAGGGCTTAGATAACCTCCCAAGAGCTGAATAAGATAACCTCCCAAGAGCTGAATAAGATAACCTTCCAAGAGCTGAACACAAAGGCCAAACTTCTATTTGGGCAAGATTAAATTCCTTACTACACACAGGTGAAATTAATAATGCATTTTATTTAACTCAATATATCCAAAACATTATCATTTCAACATATGATCTATATAAAACATTATTAAGATAGCCTACTTTTTTTTCCATACTAAGGCTGTGAAATGCTGTGGATATTTTACCTTTACAGCACATCTTAACTTGGACTAGCCACATGTAAAATGCTTTGTAACTGCATATGGCTTGTTGGTAGTCTACCAACCAGTGTAGCTCCATCCTTTACTCATTCTTGCTGAATCTAACAAAGGTTTATATATTTATTCTGTGGGCATAATTATCAGTGTTTTCTAATATATTTCTTTTTTATTTTAAGTAATAGTAATTATTATTAGGTAATTTTTTATCACATTTAAAACCAATGTTTAAAGTAGAATATGCTTTTCAAAAACCAAAACAAAGCAACATCAACAAATAATCTTTTTATCCTCCCATTTGAAATCTAAGTTTCTATTCCTTATCTATATAGTCTTTGCTCCTCTGGTGTACTTTTGTCACTTTTAGATTGAATTTCACCTTATTCTTAAAGTGACAATTTAAATGTTTAATGATCTTCCTCTTGTCACTTATAATTCAATTTTCTATTTTCAGTGAGCCTGATTTCTGTGTGGGACATAATGTCTCTTCTCTTCTGATAGCATCTTAGGCAATGCATTGCAATTTGGACAAGACTTCAGGGAATCTCCCAATTATTATTTTCTGTGTGCAAATCCTCCCCTTACTAAAAGGGATGTTTGACATAATTTATTTTTATCTTACTCTGAAGATATTTCAAGAAGTTTTCAAAAACCTTAAAAATACCAAGAGCCTGCCTAAGTTACCACAAAAACTGACCTGGAAGCTCTATTATCTATTACAGAAAATATTTTTTTCCAGTATTCTGCAGTTGTAGTTCAACATTTCACAATGTACATTTAAACAAAATTTTAAAAACACATTATAGAATACTATGTGTTATTTAGAATGACTTTGTATATGAACATATTTAAAAGAGCATTTTAAAAGGCACTTCTAATGGTAGCTATTGAAATTCCAAGCTGTAAAGGTCAGAGTCTGTCTACAAGTGCCTTAACACGCCTTCTTGGCCTCTTTCTTCATCTGTTGCATGACCTCCTGTGGTGGTGGGGCAAACTGTGGGCTAAGATGTACCTTAATTATTTTAGATTCATCCTTTCTTCCTTGAAGTTTTACAATATTGTAGTCTCATATTTTCCCCTTGTTTTCTCCCTTCAGTGGTCTTAGAATCATACCATTTCTACCCTAAATAATAGGTACCTCTCCATCACAGTAGCCATTTTATATGAAGTTGATGCCGTATCTTTTTTTATTGTTGTTGTTGCTTTGGTGCGCTTTTCTGTCTATAATCGTGGTTCTGCTTTAGATTAAGTGTATCTGAGATAGGTTCTTCCTACCTAAACATGGAGGGTAGAGGTTTTAATTCATTTATTTGTTTTGGTCTAGATATTAGCCCCTTTTACCTAGAAAATTTGCACTTTTTTAATAAGGAAAGGCTGCATTTCCTTGTGTGTGTGTGGGGTGTGTGTGTGTGTGTGTGTGTGTCTGTGAATTAATATCCCAGAAATATATCATAACCTTTTAAAGTTATTTCCATTTTCTTAACTGTTAACATATCTGTTAAGCAACAGATATGATGTTTCTTTAGTTAGGACTTTTAAGCTCTTTGTCCTCACAAGATGAAAATGTTATGTGTTTCGGTCTTTATCCCTTGCTTTTGTAACATTTATGAACAAATAATCAGTGCTGCCTGATATAGCTGGAATTCTTGTTTTTTTCTACTAAAATGCTGAGTTACTTTTTCTCATGTAAATGTTACCTTAAGCTTTTCCTCTCCTTTTAAGGCCATAACTAATTCTCCCTTTAAACTATTATTTGATTTATTGAATTAGAATATAACTTCAAAATAAACTGTATTTTACTGTAAATTAATAATCTATCAACAGATTTTACCACCAACCAAAACAATATCTTGACCACATATATGTGAAACAGAGCTAGGTGAATTTATAACTGATACATCTCTAGTTACAAATGTTCCTGGACAATTAGTGGCAGCCATAAGAGACTACATGCCCAAATTGGAAAATCTAGAAAAAAATGAACAAATTTCTATATACATATAATCTACCAAGATTGAACCACGAAGAAATCCAAAACCTGAACAGACCAATAACAAGTAACAAGAACAAAGCCATAATAAAAATTCTCCCAGTAAAGGAAACCCTGGGACCCAAAGACTTCATTGCTGAATTCGACCATTTAAAGAAGAACTAATGCCAATCCTACTCAAACTATTTTGAAAAATAGAAGAGAAGGGAATACATCCCAACTTATTCTATAAAATCAGTATTACTCTAATATCAAAACCAGACACAGACACATCAAAAAAGAAAACTACAGGCCAGTATTTCAGATGAATATTAATTCATACATCCTCAATAAAGTACTAGCAAACCAAATTCAGTGATACATTAAAAAGGTCATTTTTCATGACCAAGTGAGATTTATCCCTGGGATGCAAGGATGATTCAACATATGCAAATCAATCAATGTGATACATCATATCAACAGAAAGAAGGATAAAAACCATAAGATCATGTCAATTGATGCTGAAAAATCATTTCATAAAATTCAACATTCCTTCTTGTTAAAAACCCTCAAAAAACTGTGCATAAAAGGATCATACCTCAACATAATAAAAGCCATAAATGACAGACCTATAGCTAGTATCATACTGAATGGAAAAAATGAAAACCTTTACTTTAAGATCTGGAACATAACAAGGATGCTCACTTTCACCACTGTTATCCAACATAGTACTGGAAGTCCCACCTAGATCAATCAGACAAGAGAAAGAAATAAAA